>CM059214.1:26773185-28144345 GCA_030347435.1 Clarias fuscus | reverse complement strand
TCCTCCAAGGCCCACTTTTATGGCCAGCAGCTCGCGGTCCCTTACTCCATAGTTAGAAAAACACTGCACTTCCCATCCGTGCCATCCCATTTATCCGGTAGAGCTAGAAATACATCAGAAGAAGAAGGGGGGGGGGGGGGGGTTGCGATGGGCGCGGCAACAGCCGTTTGAGCGGCCGCCCCGCGGAGGGGTCGCGTTCTCCAGTCGTAGCTCCGCCATCTCGTGGCGCAAGGTAGCGATGGTCTTGGAGGTCCTTGCGGAGAGACGCGACTTCACCACGGAGCTGATTGATCAGTTTGGCATGCTGGTCAACCACATCACAGAGGCAAGCGAACTCCGCTGGGTTTACTGCTGATGGCTCAGTCATTCTGTCACGCACTAACCGGAGATGGACCAGAAGACTAGCAGTTAGCCCTGGAGCGTGGATGGTAAACCCAAACGCGGAAGTAGCGCGAGCAGGCAGGAGAACCACGCTGGTTATTATTAGAACTCTCCCGAAGCGAGTGCAAGAGTTTACACAAAGAAACCTGCGTTCTAAATACAATACCCAATTGGATGCACAAACTCTTGGCCATGTAGGTTAAGAGTCAACGGCATGTTAAATAAGCTTTTAGCAAACCTGGATCCTGGTTTATATTATATAATATTTATAATGATGTTAGCGAACTTGGTAATATCACTGTTACTACTGTAGTTTGCTTAAGTGGTGGCTTTTTTATGGCAATTTTTGGCAAATCAGTTGTTGTTAGTTAATTTGGAGATCAAGTAGGTTTGGAGAGATTTGTTTGATGCTGCCGTATTTAATAGTCAAAATGTAAAACCTTTGTTGTCGTCAAGCAAGAAGTCAATTCCTTTGAAAGTCCTGAAAACATATCTGATATAGAGCATGCTTCAACCGTCGTCTGCGTGTCAGAATTAAGCATTTCAAACCAATTAATCAATTATGGTGACGTTAGTCTAATACTGAAATATATATATTTTTTTATTACATTATATATTCAATACCCAACACCAGCAGATGACATGGCTCCCCAAATCAACTCAGACTGTTGAAACTTCACACTGGACTTCAAGCATCTTGCAGTGTGTGCCTATCCATTCTTCCACCAGCCTCTGGATCCTTGGTTTCCAAATGAGATGCAAAAGTTGCTCTCATCAGAAAAGAGGACTTTAGTCCACTGAGCAACAGACCAGTTCTTTTTTTCTTTAGCCCAGGTAAGACACTCCTGACGTTGTCTGTTGTTCAGGAGCGGCTTGACCAGAGGAATACAACATTTGAAGCCCATGTCCAGGATCCGTCTTTGTGTGGTGGCTCTTGATGCACTGACTCCAGCCTCGGTCCACTCATTGTGAAAGTCCCCAACACTTTTGAATGGCCTTTTCCTGATAATCCCCTCCAGGCTGCGGTCATCCCTGCTGCTTGTGCACTTTTTTCTTCCACTCTTTACCTTTTGAGGCTTTCCGTCCTAATGGAGGATGTCAGTGATGGTTTTCTGCACAACTGTCAGGTCAGCAGTATTTCCCATGATTGTGCTTCCTACTGAACAAGACTGAGAGCCCATTTAAAGGTTCAGGAAACCTTTGCAGGTGTTATGGCTTAATTAGCTGATTAGAGTTAGACACTTTCAGCCTAAAATATTGAACCTTTTCACAATATTCAAATTTTCTGAGATTGTGGATTTGGAGTTTTCATGAGCTGTAAGCCATAATCATCTCAATTATGACTAATCACGGCTTGAACTACAGTATCTTGTTTTGCATGTAATGAGTTTATCTCATATATTAGTTTCACCTTGTGAGTTTTGCACAATATTCAAATTTTTTCGAGTTTCACCTGTATACATGCAGCCGATAGAAAATCACTTTTCTCTTGTTTCTCACATGACTTGGCAATGAAGTAACAAAGATTAATAAATAGTAGGGTGCTTTAGGTGATTTAGAACTGCTGAAATTTTAAGCTCATTTGTTCATATCCAAATCTGCCCTTTGCAAGCTATAAGCAACTACATTAACATGCAACAGACTGGGGAATTGAAAAAAGTCAAAGCACTTAAGGAATTTAAAAAAAAATCTGTTGGCGTTTCAGGGCTTCTGTGACAAGAAACTTACATGGGATCTTACCACAGACAGATTTTATTTTTTAAATTCTTTTATTTTTTATATTATGTTATTACTTGGCTATTCTATTATCGTATTGTCACGAACTTGGGTGCGAGGCATAAATGCAGAGGTCCAGGTGTTAAAGGAAACGATGTTTATTTAACATAAAAAAATCAGGGAAATTAACGAATGCGCTCTTCATTTCTCTTCGCGCACCGCCGAAAGCTGCTCCAATCATGCTGGGAGGCTGCTCTTTGCTGCACGTCCCGCTCACACTCCGTTCTTTTGCCGCTACGCCGCTTGGTTCTCCGGCTAACTTCCGCGCTGGCTCCCCACAACGCATATATCGTTGCCCCCCCCAAAAGAATCTCCCGGGGGAAGGGCTCCTCTGCTATGCCTCTTGTACGGTCTTGCATTCTGTCACGAACTTGGGTGCGAGGCATAAATGCAGAGGTCCAGGTGTTAAAGGAAACAATGTTTATTTAACATAAAGAAAACAGGGAAATTAAACAGAACAAATATACTTTATAATAAAACAAACCAAAACACGAATAAAGACAACGGTAAACACAAACTAAACTCACAGACATTAACCACGATAAATCAACAGATGCAAGACCGCTAACTAAACTCATAACAACCTATTTATATAGAAACTAATAATCAACTCGGTTCAGGTGAGCGCCCCACGTCACCTGACCGAGGTGCATAATGGGAAATGAAGGAACTACAAACAAAATCACAGGGCACTTTGGCGCCCTCTAGGGGTTATCCCTGACACGTATTAACATATATTAACATATGATCTTTTTTTTTTTTTTTTGCTAAACTCTTACCCAGAACTCCCCCCTTGGCATACGAATTTAATCCATTCTGGGGGCAAGTTCTTAAGATGAAATTTTATACTGCGAAACAGATTTTCCCATAGAAAATATTGTAAATGCAGATAATCCATTCCAGCCAGTGAAAAAATCTTATAAATATTAGCAATTTCCAACAGTATATTTTTGCATTTCAAAACATTTAGAAAAGAAATGCAAATTAAGTAAAATATTAAATAGACATTAAACCTCACTTAACCTTAATTTATGATTTCTCTTGGCACTAAGAAACAAACAAAAAAAAAAGCTTCTTGATATCATCCTTCCATCCTTGATAACATTTAGCAACGCCACATAATGGGTTTTTATAAAGCTGCCAATAATTTTTTTAATTTTTGTGTTGTATTCTTTGTGTTGTGTACTTTAGAATCTGTTCCCATATGATGTATTGCCCCCCTCATTGTAATTTGGTTCCCTGTTTTTACTCCCGCGAGACATTCTCTCCAAATCACGAGCGGAATCCCAGTGACTCTAGGAAGTCAGCTGACCACATTTAAGGGAAGCCGCGAGGCCAACCCTCCATTGCTTTTTCTCAGCTCTACATAAGGCTGTGAATCCTTCTCTCTCTTTGTAGATACATCAAAATTTCATTACTCACCATTGGGACAGTATCACAGGACAACGTTTTTTTCATCATTGTGCTACCAGATTAACTCATAAAGCCTCTGAGGCCGATACAATACTCCCGCACACACACATATACACACACAAATACACACAGTATAAATTGCTTGACTATACATTCATTCACATAAACACCAAAATTTATGTATTTTGTGAAAGGCAAGGTCTGTTTTGTATAACACACATTTTGTTTTGGTGTATTCAGTGTTTTGTGTGTCTTTTGTGTTCTTGGATTTTGTTAACACCAGTAGATAAGATAATATTTTGTGTAATCATGGTTAATTAATTATTATGAGCGTTACAAACATTATTGGGACCCATAGTGACCCAACAGAGAGGTATGGTGAGGATCTTTGTCATTAATCAGACTACATTGTTATAATTACACAGTTAGTCTGGTAAGAAAATGTTGAAGAAATCTACATAATTTTTGTCTAATATGAAATGTACAGTATCATTTCACTGGCTTGAGCAGAGGTGACAAATCAAAATAGAAAGGCAGACATGGTGAACCACTGAAAAACTACCTCAGGACTTTCGAATCACATGAGTCGATATTTATTCAACATAGAACATAGAGAACACAAATGTTTAAACTGACAAATTTGACCCCTGTTACAGGTCTCAAAAAAATTGAGACAGGGCAACAAAGGATTGAAAAAGTAATACATTTTGTAAAGATTCAGCTGGGCGAATATCTAGCATCACGTCTATAACATGATTAGCTACAAAAGAGATGTCTTAGAGAGGCAGAGTCTATCAGAAGTAAAGATGGGCAGAGTCTCTCCAATCTGTGAAAGAGTGCATAAAAAGATTATGGAAAACAATGTTCCTCAATGACAAATTGCAAAAGCTTTGCAAATCTCATCATCTACAGTGCATAACATCATCAGAATGTCTTTCTTGTCCCTTATGCACAGACATTTGAATCAATTTGAGACCATGACTCCATGGTCTTCGGGCCCTCAGACGACGCTGTATCACTCTCTGACACATTGTGTCATCGGCATTATTGTAATATTGACATTTCCAAAATGGGCCCAGGAATACTTCCAGAAACCATTGTCGGTAAACACAATCCACTGTGCCATCTGCAGATGCCAACTAAAGCATGCAAAAAGGAAACCATACTGTATGCGAACATGGTCCAGAAGTGCTGTCATGCCTTGTGGGCCAAGGCTCATTTAAAATGGACTGTTTCAATGTGCTATGGTCAGATGAGTCCAAATTTGACATTTTTGTTGGAAATCACAGACGCCACTTCTCTGGGCTAAAGAGGAGGGAGACCTTCCAGCGTGTTATCAGCATTGAGTTCAAAACCCAGCATCTCTAATGGTATGAGGGTGCATAAGTGCATACAGTATGAGCAGCTTGCATGTTTTGGAAGGCACTATGAATGCTGAAAGGTATATAAAGGTTTTAGATGGCATCTATTTCAGGGAAGGCCGTGTGTATTTCAGCAGGACAATGCAAAACCACATACAGCATGGCTTTGTAATAGAAGAGTCTGAAAAATATGTCAAAGATGACCACAAACTCTTCAGCAGCTGGAAACCTATGTTAGTCAAGAATGGGACCAACCCCAAAACTCCAGAAACTCATATCTCAATGCCCAGATGTTTTCAAACTGTTTTGAAAAGCAGAGGAGATGCTACACCATGGTAAACATGCCCCTGTCCTAACTTTTTTTGAGACCTGTAGCAGGCATCAAATTTGAAATGAGCTCATTTTGTTCATGAAATCGTAAAATTTCTCTGTTTATATATTGTTGTTCTCTATTTTCTATCGTGAATGAAATATTGGCTCATGTGACTTGAAAGTCTTTTAGTTTTCATTTTATTATAATAAAAAAAATGTCCCAACTTTTCTGGAATTCGGGTTGTACTTGAGCCCAACTTAGACAGGTGTAACTACGGCCAGAGACGGTTAAAGTATGTGGACACCTCTCTGTTTACTGGCCAAATTATATTCACAAGGAAAAGGAGATCTATTATGTGTAGAATGCCATACTGGACTTGTAAGACTAAGGTAAAACATATGTTTTACTGCAATAAACACAACCCTAATGAAATGTTCTTGTTTTCACAGATAGTTCAGGTGATAATATATAATTGACTTATTTTCCCTTTTTCGTTTTTGAAGCTGCATTACAGGCAAGCTAGCAACACTGTAATGAAGCTCAATAGTTTCATAGTATAAATTATGAATCTTTTTATACTTTGTAGATACTGAATGTAGAAAAATTACATGAAACAAAAGTTTTAATTTACAGTTCGAATATTTAAATTTCTTTTTTGTACCTTTTGCACAGAAATTTTTAATCCATTTGAGAGAATGACTCCATGGTCTTCGGGCCCTCAGACGACGCTGCATCACTCTCTGACACATTGTGTCATCACCATGACTGTAATATTGACAATCCCAAAATGGGCCCAGGAATACGTCCAGAAACCATTGTTGGTAAACACAATCCACCGTGCCATCTGCAGATGCCAACTAAAGCTCTATCATGCAAAAAGGAAGCCATATGTGGACATGGTCCAGAAGTGCTGTCGTGCCATGTGGGCCAAGGCTCATTTAAAATGGACTGTTTCAAATTGCTATTGTCAGCTGTGTCCAAATTTGACATTCTTGTTGGAAATCGCGGACACCACTCCTCTGGGCTAAAGAGGAGGGAGACCTTCCATCGTGTTATCAGCGTTGAGTTCAAAACCCAGCATCTCTAATGGTATGACGGTGCATAAGTGCATACAGTATGAGCAGCTTGCATGTTTTGGAAGGCACTATGAATGCTGAAAGGTATATAAAGGTTTTGGATGACGTCTATTTCAGGGAAGGCCGTGTGTATTTCAGCAGGACAATGCAAAACCACATACTGCAACTATTACAACAGCATGGCTTTGTAGTAGAAGAGTCTGGTAAGTTAGCAACACTGTAATGAAGCTCAATAGGTTCATAGTATAAAATCTTTTTACACTATGATGTAAAATATTATATAATTAATCTTTTTATACTTTGTAGTTTGATACTGTGTGTAGAAAATTCATGTGAAACAAAAGTTTATTTATTTATTTATTTTTACAGTTTGAATATTTAAACATAAATAGGTTGAGAAACGGTAAACTTTAAAAAGTAGCAAGGTCTCATTTTTGTAGGTAGGGGAAAGAGAGACAAAAGTAATATGAACTTAATAAGCTATAACCATTTGTTAATCACAAGCTTCCCAGCCCTGGTGCTGGAGTACACACCGTCTCACATATCAACCAATTTTTCTTTACTCACAGTTCACCTGATCGCCCATAGATCACTAATCAGTTATTAAACAGCTCTCTGTCCTGGAGGACACTTCACATTTTAGTTTTTTCGCAGCTCTACACTCACACCGATTTAGAAAAAGTTAGTTGTGCTGGGAGCTGAGGAAACACTCAGGACAGATGAGCTTCAAGGACCAGAGTTGTGTTTAAAAAACAGTGTGGTCATCATAAGCAACTTATTTTTCCCGCTGTTTTCAATCTGACCCCTAGGTGGCAGTGTTGTGGAGCTGACCTAGATTTTGTAGTGTCAGGTGATCGCAATTTTTGGCGAAAGACTACGTTTTCCTACATTTTCGCATACAAGGACTAATAGGAAGAGTAGTTCAAGTGTTCATTTTTAAACATGTAAGCAGTAAGTGAGAAACCTTAACTCATTTTAATGTTTTCAGTATTCAGAATTTTACCGTCAATTGAGGTTGGCTCGCGCTGTCCAAGACTATCCTTTAAATACGTACGACAGTTTTATTTATTTCACAATTATGGAAACATAAGTGTCCTTCGATGCATTTTGGTGGGAAATGCTGCACGTCCCGAATAACTGAAACGAAGTTTCTCTGTATATGAGTGAGCAGGCCTGTATAAACTGCTGCTGGGAAATGGCGCTTCAGTGACGCATGTGGTAAAGATGCACTTCTTTTACATTTCAGTAAATTTAGAACTGAGGATAATGCTTATGTTTTAGTTTGTCCGTTTTTAATGTTCACATTTTGCACTACGACAAAAAGTTTTCTTGGTAATTACTACACTTGTTTTGTTGAAATTACGCATTTAGTGCGTGTCCGGTGATTCTAACCTCTCACTGTTTAGATTGTACATATTGAAATATTGCATACAACTTTTCTTTTAACCAGGAAATAAACGTGGAAAAGTTTTACATAGAGGAGCAGGTGGTTAGCATGTAAACGTTTTGCCCACATTTTCCCTAATTATCTCCCGCAATGCCACATTTGGCCACTGAGAGGCAGCAATGTTATATAATTCACCAGAAGTTTAACATCATTTTATTTTTTATTTTTTTTATTCCCCCACATTAAGTAAGTGTTGGTTAGTAGCGGTCAAATGATTTGACTCAATTTTAAAGCTTTGTTTTAAAAACTACTTTCTAGACCAATGTGAATATGGACTGAGAAGGATTTTGTACTCCGGTCTCTGATTCGCTAGTTTGTGCATTAATTATTCATTTATCTTGTGTTCCACTTAAATAGCCTATTTCGCCTGTTTAATTTCAGTATAAACAAAATGTTTCTCATAATTTATACGGTTATTTTTTTATGTACACTATTGCTTATACAATATTAAGAGAAATTATAACTTTCCTTCCTCGGGATTACCGATCTGTAGGATGCCCCCGTTTGTTGTTAGCTGTAGGCGGCATCGCTTCTCGGCCTTTTGGCTAAGATCAAGTGTAGTATCTGTTCTTATCAGTTTAATATCTGATACGTCCCCTACCCGGGGACCATATATTAAATTGATTTTTGGAACAGGGAGATGGAATAGGGGCTTGCTCCGTCCACTCCACGCATCGACCCGGTATTGCAGTACTTCCGGGAACGGTGCACCCCCTCCCTCTCTGTCAAAAAAAGATCAGAATAGTGAATCTGTGCCAGTGTACCGAGTCTTGTTTTAGAGATAACAGTTAACTTTATTCAAGGCCAGTGTGATTCTGTAGAAGTACAGCCTGTGGTTTTACACATCTCATAATTTTTCTGCGCTTTGCAAAACTCTACTCACTGTCCCTTATTTCGATCAAACTGTGCACAATTTATAAAGTCGTTTATTAATTTCGGTTGAACGACATGTTTTACATTGCTTTTTACTCCATTTGTTCGTGGAAACTGGTTGTATAACCTTCTATATATTATTAATTTATTTGTTAAAAATGTGAACATCTGCACTGAACTCCGAGGGGGCGGGGCTAACTGTAGCGAGGCTTTAAAACAGTTAAACTAATAAAATAGTTGAAACTATTTTTCATGACTTTTACTGCTTACAGTGGAGCAATGGCCGGCTTCTCTCGGACTGACTGTTGTGATGTTCCATTGCATCGTACGATTTAAGGAACAGTTTCCTGAAATTTGTATCCCTCATTATAGATTCAGAAGCGGTGCATCATGGGAACTGTTCCGTTGCTTAAAACATTGACTTCCGCACGGCTTTGTGCGTCATTAAGTTCACATTAGCGGTTTTTACATTCGTTTTAGATTGTGGTGTCTTACAGTCAGGTGTTTGTATAATGGTCAGCGGTATATTTGTCACCATAATGGTAAACGGTGTGTCCCGCGGTGTGGTCGCTAGGCGACGGTGCTGCAATTCATACTTACCTGGCAGGGGAGATACCATGATCAAGAAGGTGGTTCACCCAGGGTGAGGCTCAACCATTGCACTCTCGGTTGTGTTGACCTCTGCGAATTCCCCAAGTGTGGGAATCTCGACTGCATAATTTATGGTAGTGGGGGACTGCGTTCGCGCTCTCCCCTGATATTCACTGTACTAAAGTTAGAACTTATCTTGCATTTATATACATGCAATAACATTTATCAACTTTTTTTTTTTAACCTTTTTTTGCGTTTTCTATTTCAAAATTGATGGAGACCTTTATTCTGAATGGAAGTTCAAATGCCCGAAAGCAGGAGCATGTTAGTTATAATTTGTAGATATAATATAGAAAAAATAGACCTTTGTATCAACAGAATTAACCAAAAGAGAAAAACAGAATACATGTGAAGGTTGAGGTGAATGTCTGCCTTACACTGCATTCACACTCTCTCCTGATATTCACTGTATTGTATTGTATTGTACTGTATTGTAAGTCAGAATAAGCTGCAGTAGTAACAGATCAGTAACACGTTATCTCCATCATTGTTAATACTTTAACGTTTACTATTTTAATGTGTGAAATGAGATCTTTTTAACTAAGACCCCTGTATGGCTTTCCGTGCCTTCAGTGTGTTTCATGAGAGAAAGAAAAGCCTTTGTATTATTTAATTTTTGTAATTGTGTTCATAGTTTAAATTTCTTCACTTTGCTTATCATTAATCAAAATGAAAGCATGAATGAACAGAAAAAATATTTTGCACAAGTCTGTATAAATGGCAAAACCTATTGTTTTTACATGGCCCAATTATTTATTCATTGGGAAAAAAGCTTTTAGCTTTACTTGCTTGGAAAAGCTTTTTTCTGAGTGTGACTCAGACTACAGATCCAGGTAGAAATTAATATGTTGGCCTGTTCAGTTGATCAAACTTTAGGTACTGTGGTTGACTTGGCTTTGTGTGGGTTTCTTTTGTGTTCCTCATATTTGAATAGTCTGAACGTCTGGTGCCATAGAATGATGTCTGGGTCAGTATTTACTAAGCATCTCGGCGTAGGAAATTGCTCCTAAGTTCCAAAAATTCTCAGAATGATGCCATTTTGGTCCTACTTTCAGTAATAAGAATAAGTTATTTATCAGTAATGAGGAAATTCATGCAGAGACGCGCACGGAGAAGAGACGTTTTATTAACATTGAGTGACATGGAGCTCATAAAAGATACTGTATGTTCGGACAAAAATGTAATGTATATTTTTTTATCGCGTGCGATATGTAACTTGTCAAATAACAAACTGTTATATGGTGTCTTAACCCTAGGATGACTGATAGATAGTAAATTTTTTGTAACAGTAAAGATGCTGTTTTAATAAATTAAACTCTGCTCTTACAGTATTGCAGATCATGTATTTACAGTATATATAAATTTTATGAACTTGTATTAAATTGAGTGTACAAAACTGTTGATTTTAGATTCTCTGTTGTACTGTACGCTTCTTAGTGTGTGTTTTTTTTCTTCTTACAGGTACATGTATTGGTGATATGAACATTTTTGTTTCATTTTTTGCAAACTGATATTACTCCTAAATCCAAAATACCATTATTGTTATTTAGAGTGTATATTTCAAATTCAAATTTTATTTGTCACATACACAGTCATACACAGTACAATATGCAGTGAAATGCTTAGGCGACTGCCCGTGACCTTAGAAAAAAAGACTATTAAAGACTATTAAGACTATTTATACGAAAAATATAATAAAGAAAGTAGAAATAGATTTAACTAAGAATAAAATATATGTACAGTACAAATATACAATAAGAAAAATAAAAATATAAGAAAATAAGAAAACCTGGGTGTAAATATAGAAAAAATATATATACGATATAAGAAAATATAAGAAAGCCTGGGTGTACAGCATAGAAAAATATGGAATATAGTCCAGGGGTTGTGCAAGTATGCTGTAAAGTGTTCATACTTAAAGTGACTTGTGCATATAGAATAAACAGTAATGTAGTGTGAAGGGTGTGCAATGATTGTCAAGGAAATGACATCACAACACATCAAAATAACACGCGATCAGGCAAACACGATCAACTCAAATGAAACAAAATGCAAATTCTTTGTAAACAAATTGTGTGACTGATTTCTTAATGTTATTTAGCCAGAGCATTATTTGGTGAAATAACCCATATTTGCGCTTAGATCTTTCATGCTCTCTACCAGTTTTTCACGTTGCTGTTGGAAGTAACTTTATACTGCAAAAAAAGCAAACAGCTTAGCTTTGCTTGATGGTTTGTGACCATCCATCTTCATGATAACGTTCCAGAAATGTTCTGGAGTAAATTGTAATGGTCTCTTATTTTTTCCAGAGCTGTGTCTATATACATTTTATATATTAAATCATTTGAATGTACACAACTTTAAAAAAAAAAAAAAAATTATTCTCTGCTATAAGCAGCACTTGCTCACTTCAACTTGGCATACCTCCGTGTTTCACACTCCTCGGGGTTACCTGCAGCAAACTGACAGGTGGCATTGATGCTTTCACAACTCTTTTTATCTTTATCTTTACATTTTACTACCTCCTCCACAAGCAAAACGCTCTCATCCTCTCTCTTTTCTAAGTTATTTTGATCAGATTACGACAGTCCTACACAGCTCTATTATGGCGTAATATGGAGTTTAATGCTCCTATTAACCAAGCGCCTCAACACTAGTAGGAATCGGGCTCAAAGTTAATTTAGGACTCAAAATATTCCTACCTGTTTGTGATCCTGGTATCAGTCAAAAGCTCATTACTTGTGTTCTGTGAACATGGAGGAAAAAGAGAACAGTCCCTAGAGGGGTTACTTTTTACACAAATAGGTTATTTTGTACAGCTTATGAATGTACAGTGGCAATCACGCTTATCATCTAAACCACTTTCAGATGCAACACTAGTTTTTAAATTCTTTTACTTTCACGATTAAACATTTATTTGATAAACTTTGATTTCCACCGCCACATATTTCTGATGAAACTTCAAGCATTTACATTTCCGCTGAGAAGTTCACAGTACGGCAGCTCAGCACGTTCTCATTATTAATTGAAATGTATTATATGATACAGTAAGTGCTTAAATGCTTTTTTTTATATTAGTCAGTCTAAGCACATTTGTGTTTCTAGTACATACTGTTCGATTTTTAGTTGTTTTCTACAAGGATGCATGTTGTTCGGCTAGCCCAGCAGGAAAAAACCCTAGAGCAGAGATCTTCCCCACCCTAGAGGGTCAGTGTACAACACAGTTTGTAATTCACCAACACCTAAACGAGCATGGTAGTAGTATAGAAGGTAGGATAGAACTGTGCTAATTATAAAATGGAAGACATAGTTGTATGTACAACATTTTCTGGACTCTTTTCTGTTATATTTACAGGATTTGGAACTGTAGGCCAGTTTTTTCTACAACTAGCACTTACGTCAGCCATTAGATCTACTGCAGACTCTCTCTCTTCTCACCACAATTGTCCTGCTATTATTCCTTTTTTTTTTACCCATTGGTGACAACTTTGTGGACTAAAATGAACTTGGTGTCCACGTGAAACCGTGCAGGACACTGGGTCCTATGAAGAGGGATAGATATGTTGGAGAAGGGAATTATTACATGAAATTGGAGTTCAAATATGTAGCCAGTATTTTATCTCTTTATTGTTGTTTAATCTTACTGCTCATTCAAATGTTTATTCATGGTGCAACTGATCTATGGAAGAGCTTAAAAAGTATTTCATCAGAACACTCAGCAATAGGTGGGCAGCATGATACATAATACATGTTCTTCCACTGTGAGGGTGTTCATACAGTTTACAAATTAATATCATAACATCGACAGCTAGAGGCTGTTTTTACTTGTAGCATTTAGCTAACGCTCTACTACACAAATTCCATGGTGCAGAACAATATACACAAACAGCTAATCATAGGATCTCACCATGTTCACAATTTGATAAGAATTAAAACTTTAGCATTCTTCTACTGTATCCTCAGAATGTCAAATTTTATACATAACATCAGTAGTTCTTAAATTTGTTTGTGTCGTCTCCTCACAGTAGGTCTCTGTGCATCAAATGTAAAACAATTTAATGCTGATCATAAAGATTACATCCCTCTACTAAAGTTGCAGATTATCACATAAGGCAGCAAATATAAAGACATACATATACACTACCTGGCAAAAAAAAAAAAAAGTCACTCTTTCAAAAATGCCAAAATATTGGGCTGTGTCAAAGAAAAACAAATATTATTAAAAACCTGTAATCAATTCTATAGAAGAAATGTGGTTATGTTGGTTAGAGGGGCATAACCACTTAAACACTTAAAGTTGCATCATTAAAAATTATAGCTATGTTTAATAGTGAATTAACTATTTTCACTTGCACCAAACCAGAATAATTCTCAGGATCAGGAATGAACAATTGTGTGACCATAAGAAAACCACTGGATAGAGGATAAAGGGTGTGATGACATTTACTGACTATAAATTTATTGACCTATATATTTGCAGGTCACTGCTCATATAGCTGTGGTTGTTTTTTCATAGCAGGTAAACAAGGAATTGAATGAAAGAATCTCTAAAGCAATTCAAGTATCCTAGGCTTAAGCATATGTATAATGTACAGAATAGTAGTCGGGTCAGTCTTCTTGTTGAAGGCCCATGAACTATAATCAACTATAGACCAGCATATCCAGGACTAAATGAAAATAGATTGCAGTACTTTGTTGTTGTTGTTCTGATTAATATAATATGATGTCTACACAAATCAGCCATAGCATTAACACCACCACCAGGTGAATGGAATAACTTAAATTATATACACCAGTTGTGCACTGGTCTACAACCACACAGTTTTGAAGATGTTCATCAAGGCTGTCAGCAAATCTGGCAAAACATTTCTAGCGAGCAGCTCAAACACCTCGTGTAGAGGGTCACACTCGCAGCCCAGGAACCACTTCTGATAAGTGGATACAAGTGGTAACCTGATCGTAAAATAAGATGTATAAGAGTAATGACAGGCTCACACATTTCCTTTGTTACAAGTATACTAACTACATGGGCATACCTGGAATCGTAATTGGTAGAGCCTTGTGGAATACCTATAGGATGTTGCCTACAGGCAGATCCACATTGTTGATTGATATATGCCACATCTCATCAATGCCCTCTGTGAATACACAGACAGTACATACATTCAGAGTGTATTGTGTTCACTTTATATACTACACCATCAATACTGAAGCAGCAAGATCTCTTGCTTGAGGTCTTTGATCTACCATGCCCAGCGGGACCTTTCAGCTCATCAGTAGCCAGGTGCATGAAGTACAATGTATTTTATTGATTTATAATAAACAAAGGTATTTAAAATGCATACATTTTAAAAGGTGTTAAGTGTAATCCTGCTTACTACTTCATGCTCTTGCAGAGGTTCAGGAAAGACCATCCGTTGTTTTCAGGATTGTATATATGAAGACTGATGGGAACAAGCCCTCTTTAAGGACAATGTTTTATGGAAAACTGAATTATTGGGGAGTGAATTGTGTGTGTATATATCAAGTGACTTTATGGCTTTTTAATGAAATGATGCAGTCTCTCATCCACCCCCCCCCCCCTTTCCCCTCCACATGTGCATCTTTTTAATACTTGTTATATATATTAATGTGTATAAAGACTGTTAGTCTGTACCCCTACATACAGTCATACTTTTTTTTTTTTTTTACACAAGGTAAAATTATAGTTTGTCAGTGTTTACAGAAAATAACAGATAATACTTTGTGATTTTACTGCTATGTAACACTCATTTGCCTATATTGCAGATACTTACCTTATTCTTCACATGTATTCAGTTTTTCTCTTTCAATTATTTCTGTTGAAGCAAAGGTCTACATTTTATATTATATTATATCTATGAATTATAACCAACATGTTCTTGCTATTGGTTGTTTGAACTTTCCTTCGGAATTAAAGTACCTATTGATTTTGAAATAGGAGGCAAAATATTTTTCAGACAGCAGTTAAAAATAAAACGTTGGTATCAATTAATGTTGTTGCATGTTTTAAATGCAAGATAAACTCTGACATTTGTACAGTGAATATCAGGGGAGAGCGCGAACGCAGTCCCCCACTACCATAAATTATTCCCACATTTGGGGAGCTCGCAGACATGGGCCACGGCGACGTGCAATCGCGACACCTCGTTAGCCTGAGAGTCTACAGTGTCTACAATAACCATAAACTCTTGGTCAATCACATGGCCGAACTGTCTATAGTTCTAGACCACAGAACTGTAGACTACCAATCAATCAGATGCGCTATGCAAATGGCCAGCAACCGAGCGGTGCGTCCAAGCTCCTCATTGGCCGAGAGTCTACGGTTACTGTAGCCTCTTGGCCAATCGCAAGGCCAAACTGGCTACAGTTCTAGACCGTAGACTAATGAAAGCATAACTGTGGGGAATTCCACATACAAGCAAGCTTTTAATACAACATATTTATTCAAAGCAGGACCAAAACACTTACAGATGAATGAAGCAGCTTTTCTTTGGACACTGGCCAAAAGATTTTTTTCAGTCATGTACAGTGTTTTAAATGTTTAAATAATGTTACATGATTACTTCGATGACATAGAATTGTGGGGGCATTTCCCTTTACATTGTGACATTGATTTTTTTTCATTACGCATCACTAACAAATTCCATTCCGTATTTGTCTCACAGGCTACATTAAATTTTGCACGTCGTACAGTCCCAAGGCCCACTTAGGCGATGGGACCGTACTATGTGCAAATTGTAATGTAGAATGTAGGACAAATACGAAACAGGATTGGTTAGTGGCTGGTTAGTGATGTGTGATAAAAAGAATCAGTGGAACTGTGTACGGGGCAACTCCCCCACAATGCTACGTCATCCAGGTAACAAAATAAACCAAGTTCAGACATAATATCAACATTATTTGGACATTTGTGACACTGGCCATGACTGATTTAAATCAATATTTGTATCAATGTGGTGTGATGACCATCTATTAGCCAGTGTCCAAAGTCCTTCTGGACTTCCCTCTGCTTCATTTATCTGAAATTGTTTTGGTCCTGCTTTGAATGAATATGTTGTATTAAAAGTTTGCTCATGAGATTATATGTGGAATTAATCAGAGGACATAATTTTTTAAAGGTGCCACAATTAATTTGCTGAAGCTTTCAGTGTTTTGACAGTAGTACATAAAGCAGGTTATTATGGAGAAAATCTTTTTTTTCCCTGCCTCCTGCCTCCTGATGAACTCACTAACGCACTTGGAGTTTATTTTCAGGATCGGAATGCCAAGTTTGCTGAGTTCATCCACCATCACTTTCTGCTGCACATGCTGGTACATTTTGGTAATCTGATGCTTCACTGGGGACCCTTTAGCCTTTCCTCCACAATTAGGATGAAGCCACAGCTGTTTAACAACAGTACATCAGCCGGTTCTTTCTGGAGTCGATCAAGTGGGCAGCTGAGTAGTGCTTGCTGAACTTCAGCTTTTGCACCAAAGACGACTCGGATGGATCTCCGTTTGTGCAGCCAAACAGTGCATTACCCCAGCGTGCTGAATAAAGACTGTCTAACTGCTGTATGCAGCGATCGTGGAGGTCAAGCTTGTTCCATGCACTGATGAACCTCTGCCTAGTGAAGTCACTTATTGCAAGCTTTCCTTCCTCCAAAGCAACCTCAACAAGGATCATGCTGAGCTCCTCTACATGCGTGTACCCAGGGAGATGATTTGGACCACACACATCCTCCACACAGGGATCAAACTCGGCAGCAACTTCCCGGTCAGAGAGGCACAGATTGTTCCTCAGTGGATTCAGACTGTCAGACTCACTGCCGGAATTGTAGCCCACATCATCCTCATTCTCCTTTACTGCCACACCAGCAGAAACCTCATCATCTTCATCTGCTCGAAGTGTCTCTCTGGGCTGAGCGTAATGGTCAGGAGCACTGAATGGCTCTGATGACTGAGAGAATAGATACTTCAAACCTATCCACTCATCACCAGCAGGAACTGGAGGTCCGTAGTTCATCTCCTCCACCTCCCCAAATATTTTCTGGCATCTTTGGTTCAGCCGATGTACCAGAGCAGAGACATAAACCATGTGCTTTCTTCCCTTTTGGCCTTGCTGACTCCCTGTCAGAGTTCCATCGTGCAATGCCAGTCAGGAGATAGACCTGGAAGAGGACAGCAGCACAGTGGGGCCCCGGGATCATGTTTGGGGAGAAAAGAGTAAAAACCTTCCAGACTGTTGTTACCTCTCACCGTGATGTACCGTGGAAGGCGACACCGTTACGGGTTACATACTTCGTGATGCTGTACATGTTCCTTCCCAGTGGATTATAGATGCATTCAAGGTGCTTCTGTTGGTTCTTCCAGACATGGTCGATGGTTGCATCCTTGAACAGATTTACCCGGTTTTCATCCATCCCAGCTGGTCCTTTCAGGATGTCAATAGCACTCTGGACACGTGGGCACCAAGTGTGATCCTCCTCACATGATGGCTCAGATCTGACTCGCTGACGTGTAATTCTATGATCTTGCTATCAGTCAGGGAAGCATACCTTGTTGGGTGACATATGCGTATCGCCTGTACCAGGAGTGCCATGTCGCCCTTGTTGTAGTCAAACACTGTAGCAGAGAGGGCAGACTTGAACAGGCCAAACTTCGGGTGGTGATCTGTCCGCAGGGCCGCATAAAATCGGTGAATCCAGTGGAAGATATCGAGTCGTACCAGCATACCCCTGGCTGTCCACTCACTGAAGAGCTGCTCAATGCAAGACACGGACACAACAGCAGCCACGGTCCGCAAACATGAGCTCGGGAGATGCCTCCCCAGCTCTTTGGTACCTTCACGAGGCCTTCAGCCGCCGGCCTCATTTTGTCCTCACAGGTCAGGACAGATATGAGGATCTGACCCAGCTCATTGGTCACATTGGTGTACCATTCTGCAGTGCTTTTTCCGTCCCCAGAAAGTTTCTTGCAGATCTAATAATGAATAAAAAGAGATTCAAACATTTATATATTTTAATTTTTTCAGTGTTGCCATATTAATTTATCATTATCAGAACTGTTATTAATCTTTATTAATTAATTAATAATAATTTATTCATAAATTCAGTGACTGTATGTTAATCAGACATGTTTTGCGTTCGTAAGACTGTTAAATTTACCTTCTTTGTGGAGTCTCCACACCTTGGCCATGGTATTGCCCTCAGTACGATCCTGCATCAGGCGGATCACCTGCTTGTCCACACCACGCCTAAAATCAGAGCACAGTCATTGCCCCTGAGTCTTCAATATTTTATGCATTTTAAATTTATTTTCTAGTGCAGTTGTTTTGAAATCAGGTAATTGTGAAATAAGGCAGAGACTCACCGTAATGAAGACTGCAGTGAACGCAGCTCTGAGCGGGACTGAGCTGGTCCATGATGCACAAGGCCCATGACAGGAAACGACCAATGGTATGTTCCTAAGACACCTTGGCAGCTTTTCTGCATGCATTACATGCCAGGACCTCAGTCAGCATGGAGTACCAGCCAGACATGTGGCAGATCTGTCTGACCGTGCTGGAGTACCCACAACGGTACAGAAAGGCATTCTGACAGCTACGTGCTGGGCACTCAGACCTTGGACAGCGTAGACTAACGCCACACTCCAACTGGTCTCCAGAAAAAGACAGAGCTATGATAAAAGGAGTCTGCAGAGGGGACTTTCCCTTCCACCATTTCAGGAAGTTCAGGAGGATAAAACCACATTCTGTCATCCTTCAGGACTTTCCTCCACCGTGTGTTGCCATGCTTGTCTCTGTAAGACATGGTCCTCTGAAAGAGTAACCTTTCTTCATCCTCCTTTAGCCACCTGATGTCCGCTTTGGAGAGCGCACTCGGACCAGACTCTCTCAATTTGTGCCATCCCTCAAAAAACACCTGGTAGTATAACAAAACGTTAAGGGAACTGGCACTTAAACAGTTTCCTTATCTGACAACCACTATGTACTTGGACTTAAACAGTTACCTCGCGATGTACGGTGTCTGCTGCTGATGTTGCAGATACCACACATGTCTGAAGTGCTGCACCAGTGACATCAGCACCAGCCACACATGCAGCCGTCCCATCAGCCTCAGTCACATCAGATATCACAGTTCTCCAGTTTTCAACCTCAGGAGCTGACGCAGAAGCCTTAAACATAAGTGGTATTAGTTTAAACAAACAAAAAAGCTTTTTGTTAACCTAAGCATACTGTACTTTTGTGTGATCTCCCCATCTATGCTGCCCCACCAGAAACCGGGGGGATTGTGATATATGAGCTATAGACTTACAGCTGATTGTGGTACAGAGTCTGTGTGTTGCTTCTTGGGAGGTTCTGAACGTGGTCAGTCCCAGCTTGCAGGTCAGCCTGAAGGGTCTTGTACAGACTGTACCACTGTCACATCTCCAGGAACGTGAAAGACCTGAAGTGGCCCTGACCATAAATGGCCCTGACCACGTTGATCTCTAGGTGGCAGGAGACATGTGGAAACAGCTGCACATACCTCAGCAGGAGATCTTTCACTTAGGCTTGCTTTACCTTCTTTAATGTGGAGGTCAAGCAGACTAAAACATGAGATAAATAATTAATTTACAGAAAAACAAAATTTAAGCAAAAACTTTTTTTAATTGCTCAGTGCAGCAATCTTACTACTTAATAGAGCCAACGTCATTCTCAATCAGCCATTTAAAACTTTGGCCATTGTATTTGCCAAAGGTCAGATTAAGTTGGCCAAGGTACTGCATCTCTCTGATGCAGTTGAGGTAAATGGCTGACATTTCTTTTTAGCTGAAGAGAGAGAAACTGTATAGAGTTAAATGACGAGCACAAAATATTCTATGCTGCAGTGTAAAAACCTAGGGTGCAAAAACAACAGCTTTAGCGCCAAGATATCACCTTCACAAGCTGTCTTTTTATCCTGTACGGTGTTCCTGTCATAGCGTGTGTTGCGAGATTCCAATGCCTTGGCCTCCTTCGAAGCCTTAAGAAGACATTGTTGCCTATTCTGTACCAAACCTTTGTCTAAAATTTGCAGGGTGGGCAACAATGGATCCATGTGTAGAAAACAACAAAATTTTTTATAATTATCATAATACACACAAAGGGAAAAATAACATTACCATAACAATTATGCGACAAGTATTAAATACATTTTAAGTAGTGTGTTAAATATTTTTTTTTTTCCTGTGTCCTTTTTTACTTTATTACAAAACTTCATTTATGGACTTTTCGATATCTTTGTATGTGCAGATTTCTTGAATAAAATTAGTTGCACATGTGACATTCATAAGATTCTGTTTCTTAAAATTCATTTCATGGTTTGAGCCCAAACCAACACCAATATAATACAGGAAAATGTGTTATTTAAAGGGAGAAAAATAGGCAAACATCTCAATATATTGTTCTCTATAATGCACAGTGTTTGTTTTGGGGGTTATTTCTTTTATTATTATATGTTACATTTTATACACTAACATACATTACTCTCCAACACCTTTTAAGTGTAAATGTATCAAACCAAGTGCAAATTCCTTGACCATAGTGCAATATTATTCTCCATAAAGCACATTCCTTATTAAGATTAGTATTATTATCCAAATGCAAATGGCTTAGATTAATGGATCCACAATTTAAGCAATTTGCATTTGGAAACATTTAGACTAAACAGTGTTGGGGTTTAATGGATTTTAATAGATATAAAATGTACTACATAAAAATAAGAGAAGTTATAACCTCCCATACAATCCTTGTGCATGACAGAGAATAATATTCTAAGATATTTGCTCATTTTTTCCACTAAATTAAAGGACACTTGGGTATACTGGAGTTGGTTTGGGCTCAAACAAAGAAATTATTAAAGAGTTTAATGGATATGAAACCAAATGTCAGCCGTAAAACTAACTTTACCGAGGACGGACACCTTTAAGAGAAGTTATTACCATTAGTATTTCATCCAAAAATATATATACATATATAATTTTTTAACAGTGTGAATATTATAATACATCAGTCTTACCACAAACGCTGGAAGTCAAGGTAGTTACAGGTGAGCCTCTGACTAGAGCGATAACGATGTCAAAAACGTTCAAATACGTTGAAAAAAACATTGCAAGTCTAATCAAATTCACAATATATATTTGCACGCTCGGCCTTGCGATTGGCCTACAGTCCACAGTAATCGCAGACTATCGGCCAACGAGGAGTGCGCCGAGAGTCTATTAATAATCGCCATTGTTAAAAGCACTATATAAATAAAATTTAACTGAACCATCCTACCCTTTCAGCAATTAACCCAATAAATTAAAAATACTCATATTTTGTAAGTAATGGCCTATGCTAACAATGTAAATTAATAGTTGATTTCATATTTTGTATGCCATAATATCCAAGTGTTATGTGATGTGTGTTGCAGCTGGAGATAAAGATTGTGTGCAATTGTGGGAAAAATCGAATGGCATCACATCTGATGACACTTCCCAGAGGAAAGGAACACGGTGCTGTATGCAGCAAAAAGACAAAAAAAAACACACCAATATTTCAGCCACTTGGGGACGTTGTTGCCATTACAGTGGACAGTTTTTTTTTTTTATTATCTTTTTTTAATGATCATGATCGTTTTGATAATGTTTTTCTGAAAAAATAAATAAAATCAGAAAAACAGAATTTGTTGTTGAGCATTGTTTAATAACTTGGATTTTAGTTATTCACATATTCAAACAAACATTACAATATCCTCATTTATGTACTGTAACATGTTTTATACTGATGGCAGTAATAAATCATATGAATAGTGCCATAAAAGTTAAACAGCGCTGCCAGGTCAATTATTCAAGGATTCACGGTCAGTCATTCAATTATTTCAAAAACAACAATGGAAAAAGTTAACAAAATAGCTATGAAAAATAGAATAAACTAAGAAATATCAATAAATAACTCATTCAAGTACTTTAATGAGTGGCGGCCGCTGGTCATTTGCATATAGCGCATCCGATTGGTAGTGTAGACAGTTCGGCTTCGCGATTGGCCAAGGCCGTAGACACCGTAGACTCTCGGCCATCGAGGTGCCGCGACCGTCTACAGTGGCGATTGCACTTCGCCGGGGCCCGTGTCTCCCCAAATGTGGGAATCTCGACTGCATAATTTATGGTAGTGGGGGACTGCGTTCGCGCTCTCCCCTGATATTCAACTGTACTAAAGTCAGAATTTATCTTGCGTTTATATACATGCAATAACATTAATTGATACTAATATTTTTCCTCCTATTTAAAAATCAATAGGTACTTTAATTCTGAAGGAAAGTTCAAACATCCAATAGCGAGAACATGTTGGTTATAATTCGTAGATATAATGTAATATAAAATGTAGACCTTTGCTTCAAAAGAAATAACCAAAAGAGAAAAACAGAATACATGTGAAGAATTGGGTGAATATCTGCCATATAGGCAAATGAGTGTTACATAGCAGTAAAATCACGATAAAGTGTTGTATTTTATTTCCTGTAAACACTGACAAACTATAATTTTACCTTGTGTAAAAGCAAGAATGAATGTATGTAGGGGAATCTCCCGAAAGTACAGACTAACAGTCTTTTAAACACATTAATATATGTATATAACAAGTATTAAAAAGATGCACATGTGGAGGCGAAAAGAGGGGGGGGGGTGGATGACAGATTGCATCATTTCATTAAAAAGCCATAAAGTCACTTGATATATACACACACAATTCACTCCCCAATAATTCAGTTTTCCATAAAACATTGTCCTTAAAGAGGGCTTGTTCCCATCAGTCTTCATATATACAATCCTGAAAACAACGGATGGTCTTTCCTGAACCTCTGCAAGAGCATGAAGTAGTAAGCAGGATTACACTTAACACCTTTTAAAATGTATGCATTTTAAATACCTTTGTTTATTATAAATCAATAAAATACATTGTACTTCATGCACCTGGCTACTGATGAGCTGAAAGGTCCCGCTGGGCATGGTAGATCAAAGACCTCAAGCAAGAGATCTTGCTGCTTCAGTATTGATGGTGTAGTATATAAAGTGAACACAATACACTCTGAATGTATGTACTGTCTGTGTATTCACAGAGGGCATTGATGAGATGTGGCATATATCAATCAACAATGTGGATCTGCCTGTAGGCAACATCCTATAGGTATTCCACAAGGCTCTACCAATTACGATTCCAGGTATGCCCATGTAGTTAGTATACTTGTAACAAAGGAAATGTGTGAGCCTGTCATTACTCTTATACATCTTATTTTACGATCAGGTTACCACTTGTATCCACTTATCAGAAGTGGTTCCTGGGCTGCGAGTGTGACCCTCTACACGAGGTGTTTGAGCTGCTCGCTAGAAATGTTTTGCCAGATTTGCTGACAGCCTTGATGAACATCTTCAAAACTGTGTGGTTGTAGACCAGTGCACAACTGGTGTATATAATTTAAGTTATTCCATTCACCTGGTGGTGGTGTTAATGCTATGGCTGATTTGTGTAGACATCATATTATATTAATCAGAACAACAACAACAAAGTACTGCAATCTATTTTCATTTAGTCCTGGATATGCTGGTCTATAGTTGATTATAGTTCATGGGCCTTCAACAAGAAGACTGACCCGACTACTATTCTGTACATTATACATATGCTTAAGCCTAGGATACTTGAATTGCTTTAGAGATTCTTTCATTCAATTCCTTGTTTACCTGCTATGAAAAAACAACCACAGCTATATGAGCAGTGACCTGCAAATATATAGGTCAATAAATTTATAGTCAGTAAATGTCATCACACCCTTTATCCTCTATCCAGTGGTTTTCTTATGGTCACACAATTGTTCATTCCTGATCCTGAGAATTATTCTGGTTTGGTGCAAGTGAAAATAGTTAATTCACTATTAAACATAGCTATAATTTTTAATGATGCAACTTTAAGTGTTTAAGTGGTTATGCCCCTCTAACCAACATAACCACATTTCTTCTATAGAATTGATTACAGGTTTTTAATAATATTTGTTTTTCTTTGACACAGCCCAATATTTTGGCATTTTTGAAAGAGTGACTTTTTTTTTTTTTTTGCCAGGTAGTGTATATGTATGTCTTTATATTTGCTGCCTTATGTGATAATCTGCAACTTTAGTAGAGGGATGTAATCTTTATGATCAGCATTAAATTGTTTTACATTTGATGCACAGAGACCTACTGTGAGGAGACGACACAAACAAATTTAAGAACTACTGATGTTATGTATAAAATTTGACATTCTGAGGATACAGTAGAAGAATGCTAAAGTTTTAATTCTTATCAAATTGTGAACATGGTGAGATCCTATGATTAGCTGTTTGTGTATATTGTTCTGCACCATGGAATTTGTGTAGTAGAGCGTTAGCTAAATGCTACAAGTAAAAACAGCCTCTAGCTGTCGATGTTATGATATTAATTTGTAAACTGTATGAACACCCTCACAGTGGAAGAGAACAACTCTCAAAAAAAAAAAAAACGTTCTGTTCATTCAAATGATTTAATATATAAAATGTATATAGACACAGCTCTGAAAAAAATAAGTGACCATTACAATTTACTCCAGAAAACTTCTGGAACTTTATCATGTAGATGGATGGTCACAAACCATCAACCAAAGCTAAGCTGTTTGCTTTTTTGCAGTATAAAGTTACTTCCAACAGCAACGTGAAAAACTGGTAGAGAGCATGAAAGATCTAAGCGCAAATATGGGTTATTCCACCAAATAATGCTCTGGCTAAATAACATTAAGAAATCAGTCACACAATTTGTTTACAAAGAATTTGCATTTTCTTTAATTTGAGTTGATCGTGTGTTATTTTGATGTGTTGTGATGTCATTTCCTTGAAATATACACTCTAAATAACAATAATGGTATTTTGGATTCAGGAGTAATATCAGTTCGCAAGAAATTAAACAAAAATGTTCATCTCACCAATACATGTACCTGTAAGAAGAAAAAACACACACTAAGAAGCGTACAGTACAACAGAGAATCTAAAATCAACAGTTTTGTACACTCAATTTAATACAAGTTCATAAAATTTATATATACTGTAAATACAATTATTTTAATGTGTACCATGGATGATGCACATGACTGCATGAATGCAGCTTTTTTGTTGATTTCATGCTGCATGATGGGGAAATGTATGAATTTGTGCATGATCTGCAATACTGTAAGAGCAGAGTTTAATTTATTAAAACAGCATCTTTACTGTTAAAAAAAATGTACTATCAGTCATCCTAGGGTTAAGACACCATATAACATGTTTGTTATTTGACAAGTTACATATCGCACGCAATAAAAAAAATATACATTACATTTTTGTCCGAACATACAGTATCTTTTATGAGCTCCATGTCACTCAATGTTAATAAAACGTCTCTTCTCCGTGCGCGTCTCTGCATGAATTTCCTCACTACTGATAAATAGCTCTTATTCCCATTACTGAAAGTAGGACCAAAATGGCATCATTCTGAGAATTTTTGGGACTTGGGAGCAATTTCCTACGCCGAGATGCTTAGTAAATACTGACCCAGACATCATTCTATGGCACCAGAAGTTCAGACTATTCAAATATGAGGAACATAAAAGAAACCCACACAAAGCCAAGTCAACCACAGTACCTAAATTTTGATAAACTGAACAGGCCAACATATTAATTTCTACCTGGATCTGTAGTCTGAGTCACACTCAGCAGGGAATCTGTACAAATTAATGTTTTGTGCTTTGTCCCTCTACGGGGAACATTAGTGCATGCAACAACTCTCAAGCATTTATGGTTTTATAGATACAAAGCTACCCTTCACCATCTTTCCTGCACTGAAAAAACTGAGTGACATCACAGTCCACCTGGAAGCTAAACTTTTACATTTCTATATTGTTGATTTTTCTCCTCTACAACTGTATAGTTGATCTCCACTGATCTGAAGAGATTTTGCAATTTTTGTGGTGATTAGTGTACCAGTGCGGTGAATAGAAGCCTTTTGGAGAAGGTCATTAAAGCTTCATAATAGTGCCTTTAGTTTTTAGCATCCACTTTATAATTGAAAGACTATGTTAATCAGCAGAAAAAAAGCTTTCCCAAGAGAAGCAAGTAAAGCTGAAAGCTTTTTTCCCAATGAATAAATAATTGGGCCATGTAAAAACAATAGGTTTTGCCATGTATACAGACTTGTGCAAAATATTTTTTTCTGTTCATTCATGCTTTCATTTTGATTAATGATAAGCAAAGTGAAGAAATTTAAACTATGAACACAATTACAAAAATTAAATAATACAAAGGCTTTTCTTTCTCTCATGAAACACACTGAAGGCACGGAAACCATACAGGGGTCTTAGTTAAAACTATCATTTAACACATTAAAGTAGTCTAGTCACAATGATGGTGATACCGTGTTACTGATCTGTTACTACTGCAGCTTATTCTGACTTTAGTACAGTGAATATCAGGGGAGAGTGCGAATGCAGTGTAAGGCAGATATTCACCTCAATCTTCACATGTATTCTGTTTTTCTCTTTCGGTTAATTCTGTTGATGCGAAGGTCTATTTTTTTTACTATATTATATCTACGAATTATAACCAACGTGCTCTTGCTATTGGATATTTGAGCTTTCCTTCAGAATTAAGGTCTCATCAATTTTTGAAACAGGCAATATATTTTTCAAACAAAAAAAAGGTTGATAACAGTATATAAATGCAAGATCCGTTCTAACTTTAGTACAGTGAATATCAGGGGAGAGCGCGAACGCAGTCCCCCACTACCATAAATTATGCAGTCGAGATTCCCACATTTGGGGAATTCGCAGAGGTCAACACAACCGAGAGTGCAATGGTTGAGCCTCACCCTGGGTGAACCACCTTCTTGATCATGGTATCTCCCCTGCCAGGTAAGTATGAATTGTTATGCCAGCACCCAGCGACTGGACCACCATACACACTGTTTACCATCATGGTGACAAATATACCACTAACCGTTTCACAAACATCCGCGTGTAAAACACCACAATATAAGAGGACCGCTAAAGCATTACTAATTTTATTACATGTAAAACCGTGCTGTCGTCTATTTTCCTAACAACGAACCAGTTCCCATGATGCACTGCTGCTGAATCTACGAGAGCTACAACGTCGAGGAAAATGCTTTAAAAATCATAGCATGTCCTTAAACATCACAATAGTCAGTTTTTCAAGAGGCACTTTTGCTCCGATGTAAGGAACAAGAGTAAAAAAATAAATAAATAAATATTCAAACCGTTTTAAAGCCTCGTTGCAGTTAGCCCCGCCCCCTCGACGTGCAGTTCAGTTACAAAGCCGTTCATTGTTTTCTTACCAAATAAATTAGGAAATTCTGATTTTTAAATGTGTACAAGTAGAAAGCGTTATGTAACAGTCTTTAAAAAAAAAAACTTTTTTTCTGACCGACTGGCAAAGTGAGCCTGGATACATAGTTCCGCCTGCCACCATTAATAATAATAATATATTTGCTATACATGCCATATTAAAAGTACATCTCGTGCTCAAAAGTGTTGAAATGTATTATATACATTTGTGCTTACATTAAGTTCACATGACCCTTGCTTAGTTGAGCAGCAAAGTCAGACTTTGTATTTCACATAAAACACACGACTTTATTGCGGGTTTGTGAGGTGTAGTTTGGTTGAAGATGAAATCGAAAGTTGGGAGTAGTAACTACACACTCCATAATTTGTCGTTGTATTGTAAAAGCAGAGACTGTGTACTACTTTATCCACACTGACTCTATATAACGAACATTAAAAACTATTTTCATATCTTGATCAGCTTGATCTTTATTTTGACAAAAAGAGGGGGTGCACCGTTCCCGGAAGTACTGCAATACCGGGTCGATGCGTGGAGTGGACGGAGCAAGCCCCTATTCCATCTCCCTGTTCCAAAAATCAATTTAATATATGGTCCCCGGGTAGGGGACGTATCAGATATTAAACTGATAAGAACAGATACTACACTTGATCTTAGCCAAAAGGCCGAGAAGCGATACCGACAACAGCAAAGAACAACCCGAGGCATTCTACAGATCGGTAATCCCGAGGAAGGTAAATGCTTATTTCTCTTCATAATGTATAATAAACCAACATCACCACATAATATTTATGAAAATTGCATTTACGCTGAAATTACCAGACGAAACATGGTATACAAGTGTCAGTTAATACGTGAACCAAAGAGAGGAGTAGTGAATCCAAAAACTGACCAATCAGAGACGAGAATACAAAATCCTCTTCACTACAATCCCACAATGGGTTAGAGAGTCGTTTTTTTTAAACAAAGCTTTAAATACAAGTTAAATCCTTTCACCGTTAACAACTAACACATGAGGAAACCAAATGTGATGAATTTAAAGTGATATTAAACATGACATGAATAATCACATAGTGACTAGTGGCTAGATGTGGCATTGCATGGGGAAAACGAATAAGGATAAAATGTACACGGGTTCATCACCTCCATGTAAAACTTTCTACCACAGTTTCGTGACGAAAATAAAAACTGAGGATATCACCATTAAACAGAGTAAGAGGTTAGAATTAAACCTGCACTGAAAGCAAATTTCACCAAAACTGCCTGATAATAACTACCAAGAAAACACTTACCTTTTTTCCCGTGGTACAAATGGTGTATCTTTGTAAAATACAAAACGTTATCCTCAATACTAAATGTACTAAAAAAGTAAAAGAAATTCACACACGCGTCACTCATCCGCCATTTTCTAGCTTCAGTTTATTCAGGCCTGCTTGGTCAAATACAACCCTACCTTCATTTAATTTGTTGTGTCGTATTGCCCACCAAAATGCATCAAATTGTATCTCCAAAACATAAAAATGGAAGTCGTTGTTTACGTGATATCACGAGAATCTGAGATTTTTAGCAAGCAATCCAAACCGCTTTGACGAAAAGACATTTCAAATCTAAAAAACAAATCTGTTTTACAATTTCTAACTCTTACAACTCTCACACACACACATAAATTAGATGTAAATACTCTAACCTTACGTCCCGCTATATACATTTTAACGAAATGTAGTAGTTTCTCGAAAAATTTTAATCACCTGCTGCTCCACAACAGCGCCACCTACGGGTTCAATTAGTTAAGGGCGGACAATACCGAGGCTCCGACACTTGACTCGCTCTTGTGAAGTGTGAAACTGTTTCAGTACTTCTTAGTGTGGGAGCTTGTGTCACATGGCCTATACCACATAAAAACAAACAATATAAAGTCTTAGTGTAAAACGCTGATCGAAAGTCTGGGAGCATTTCAAACTTGACATCACCCGCACAAGCATGCCCTAATTACATCATATTCATTCACCAGTCAGACCATACTTATGCTAATAATGAAATCTTTTCAAGTACCTAATGAAGTTCAAATGCATAAGGCCATTGTGGACACTGACATTATGAGCTATCACCAAATGTTGATATATCAAGAACAAAATAAACTATTTGAACATTTATATACGTTAAAATAAGTTCAATTATGTGAATATTTACTGCTGCACAAGTGTAAATATCTGAAATAGTTTACATGAACACCGAACTAAGTGATTGTATATATTTTATTGCAGTCATGTAAGTAATGTATTATTCAAGTCATGGCAGTGCTTCAGGGGATGGTTGCCTTCATTTCCGCAAACCACTAGATGTCGCTGTGCCTCCTGACATCAACGCGTCAACGCTTCGAATAATTTTTTGACAAATTTAAAGAGTCCAAATGATTTACAAGGCTTCATTCTCCCATCATTAGGTTATTCAAAACAGCCCGGGACTAGATTTGGGAATCTCGCGGTTAGCAAAAGAGTTAATAGGGTTATGTCTGACTATCTGTCCCCTTGGCTTCACTGTGGCTTAGTGGTTAGCACTGTTGACTTGCATCTCCAGGGTATAAATACACTGGTAATCACCACTTGCCTCCACGGGCAAGACTATGCAAACCATAATCTGTCTGGTTTGTTTGTTTGTTTGTTTGTTTGTTCTTTTTTTTACCTGCTGTCTCCAGTGACTTAACAAGGTCCTTTGCTATTGTTCTGGGATTGATTTATACTTTTTGTCCCAAAGTATGCTCATCTCTAGGAGACAGAACATGATATGAGGAAATCCCAAGTTTGGGAAAAAAAAAAAATCTATGCTGCAGGGATTTATTCTGAGCTTTACACAAACATGCTCGTTTACAGGAACACATACGAAGTGAGAGAGAGAGAGCGAGAGAGAGGTGTGTGTGTGTGTGTGTGTGTGTGAGAGAGAGAAATCTATTTCTTTAATTGCAAAAGGCTGCAATCTATTACAGGTAATGCATAACTGGGAATTTACATAAAGTTTGTCAATAATTTAAATAATTAATGATATAATTTGTGCCATCATTTGGTGTTAGCCTACATAAATGAGTTTAAATACAAAATATTAAATTTTATAGTCAAACATTGCAGTTTAAGACACAATACGTGTCAAAAGAATTGCAATGTTTTTTTTCTCTCTCATCAAATCGAGCAGCATCTTCAGATTGCTTTTATCACCAATGTAAGTATACATTCAGAAAATCAAAAGTTCAGTCTACAGACTGGGTTTGATTTTGCTTAAGCACAACACATCTTATGCACACTTTGTGCTTACATGGGTAAGATGATCAGGGCATAGGCTGTGATGGTCAGGTCCACAAACTCTTGGCCCTGTAGGTTAAGCACATGTAGGTTGCCACTTTTTAGCACACGTGGTTCCTGGTAACTGGCACCTGAAACTACGGATACTGGAAGCCTGTGCTGGCATTTCTCCTGCGGTGTTGCTATCAGTGTGTGAAGAGTGGGAGAAGAGGGTTGCATTGACAATCCATCACAATGGGCAGCACATTGAACACATTTTATAAGTGGTCAGAAACTTGTAAATAACTCATGAAAGAATAAAGTTACGTTAAAACCAAGCACACCATTGTTTTTCTTGTGAAATTCCCAATGAGTTTGATGTGTCACATGATCCTCTTCCTATTGAAAAAACAAAAGTTGGATCCAAGATGGCCAACTTCCAAATGGCCACCATGGTCACCACCCATCTTGAAAAGTTTGCCCCCTCAGACATTGCTTTTCAACCATGCTTCAACAGAATTATTAAAAATAAATAAACTGATGGAACAGGCCTGGACAAAAATGATGGTACCCCTAGAAAATACTGAAAATAATGTGACCAAAGGGACATGTTAATTCAAGGTGTGTCCACTAATTAGCATCACAGGTGTCTACAATCTTGTAATCAGTCAGTGGGCCTATATATAGAGCTCCAAGTAGTCACTGTGTTGTTTGGTGACATGGTCTGTATCACACTCAACATGGACCAGAGGAAGTGAAGGAAAGAGTTGTCTCAGGGGATTCGAAAGAAAAAGATAGACACGCATGTTAAAGGTAAAGGCTATAAGACCATTTCCAAGCAGCTAGATGTTCCTGTGACTACAGTTGCACATATTATTCAGAAATTTAAGATCCATGGGACTGTAGCCAACCTCCCTGGACGTGGCCGCAGGAGGAAAATTGATGACAAATCAAAGAGACGGATAATCCGAATGGTAACAAAAGAGCCCAGAAAGACTTCTAAAGAGATCCACGGTGAACTTCATGCTCAAGGAACATCAGTGTCGTATCACACCATCCGTCGTTGTTTGAGCCAAAGTGGACTACATGGGAGACGACCAAGGAGGACACCATTGTTGAAAACAAATAATAAAAAAGCCAAACTGGAATATGCCAAACTACATGTTGACAAACCATAAAGTTTCTGGAAGAATGTCCTATGGACAGATGAGACAAAAATGGAACTTTTTGCCAAGGCACATCAGCTCCATGTTCACAGACGGAAAAGGAAGCATATCAAGAAAAGAACACTGACCCTACTGTGAAACATGGAGGAGGCTCTGTTATGTTCTGGGGCTGCTTTGCTGCATCTGGCACAGGGTGTCTTGAATCTGTGCAGGGTACAATGAAATCTCAAGACTATCAAGGGATTCTAGAGAGAAATGTGCTGGCCAGTGTCAGAATGCTGGGTCTCAGTCGCAGGTCATGGGTCTTGCAACAGGACAATGACCCAAAACACACAGCTAAAAACACCCAAGAATGGCTAAGAGGAAAACATTGGACTATTCTAAAGTGGCCTTCTATGAGCCCTGACCTCAATCCTATTGAGCATCTTTGGAAGGAGCTGAAACATGCTGTCTGGAAAAGGCACCCTTCAAACCGGAAACAACTGGAGCAGCTTGCTCATGAGGAGTGGGCCAAAATACCTGCAGAGAGGTGCAGAAGTTTCATTGACAGTTACAGGAATCGTTTGATTGCAGTGATTGCCTCAAAAGGTTGTGCAACAAACTATTAAATTAGGGGTACCATCATTTTTGTCCAGGCCTGTTCCATGAGTTTATTTTTTAAAATAATTCCGTTGAAGCATGGTTGAAAAGCAATGTCTGACTTTCATTGGTTAACATTCATAGAATTCTTATTTATTATTACTTTTGTCAGATTAAAGTTATTTCTGTGACCATTGTGAGTTTTTCTTTCATTGACCGAAGGGTACCAACAATTTTGTCCATGTGTGTGTGTATGTATATATGTGTATGTATATATGTGTATGTAAAAAAAAAATGTGTATATAAAAAAAAGTGTATGTGTGTGTGTTCGCAAGCTTGGAAGTGCCACTATTATTACTGTAGTTTGCCAAAGTCATGGCTTTTTTAATGGCAATTTTTTCTATAATAGTTGTTCATTGTTAGGTGACTTACAGGACAAGTAGCTCAGTGACTGCACAAACAAACACACTGCAACATTGTCAGGTTTGGATTCATTTGCTTAATACTGCCATATTTAATTGTCAAATTACCTTAAAAATGAACAAATTGACGAATGTGTGAATGTTTTGCCTGTTCTTTTGTAAGATACCAACAATTCTGGAGTTGTTTGGATCAAATTCTGCTTTGATTGTGCTGTCTGGGTTTGGTACTTTTATTTGGTATCATGTTTTTTTTTTTTTTTTTTTTAAGGCAGATCTAGCCTTAATATTTTTTCTTTTATAAACATGAAAATCAATATAAACAATCAAATAAACAACAACAAAAAGAGGAGAAAAGAAGAAGAGGAGATAAGAAAAAAGAGTGTATGTATAAGCACAAAGCCAGGGTATAATAAAACAATCACAAAGTGGAGATTCTACAACTTCATATGACACAAAGGAAGAATACAGGAGGAAAGTTTTCATTGCTTTAGGATTAAAAGAGTCAGGTAGAGTTTCTATATATCTGTCTAGATCGTTTTTATATAAAAGGGGGGAAAAGGTTTAGCGCCAGTAAATGTTTGTTTATGGATAGGATATTTAGCTAATAGAAAACACAAATTAATTATTTAATATTTTCCCATCTTCTCTTTTGGGTAGCCAAAAAATCCAAAGAAAACGTCTTTAAAACAGAAAAGTCACCTTCAAATTATGATTGGATGAATCTTCAGACTTATATTTTCTAATAAAAATCAGGATTTGGACGGATAACATTTGAGTATTAATTTGTTATTTCTTTTACTCTATTCGTGAAAAGATACAGTAGTTTTGAGGAAAGGACTGTACGCTCGCCACGGTCTCCAATCCGCTAAGGGGCGACTCTAGCTACGTAACTGAGTTTCTGTAGTGCCTCACCGAAACGAAGCAGAAAAGAAGGCGCTATGAAAACGAATAGGCAGAGATGAATCATAAATGCTCTAAATATTGATTAAAGCACACCATATTTGTCAGTAATTCGTGTTAAACCCGAGTGTGGAGAAGTGGAGTTCTTTTCATTTGGGTGGGTAAGACATTTTATTGCTGCTAAGAATCCAGGTTTATTTTATTGTTGTTTACTGGAAATGATGACGAGCTAGGTTGAAGCATAAATGAACAAATTGACGGAGTGTAGTGTATTAAATAGCGCTATGTTTGTAGCTTGTGTAGTGCACTAATATAGGAAGCAGTGAGCCGTTTGGGATGCAGCCCTAGTTACTCAGTTAGCTCGGTAGCCTGGCTAGAGTTGCTAGCTAGCATTTGGGCTAGTTTGGTTTGGTTGACTTAAGATATGTATTTTTTTTTTATTATGTCAAGATACACAGACAGTTGTCATTCGTATAATTAATCAACCCGTGACCAGAATAAAATATAAAAAATAATTAGCTGGTTCAATGACCGACATACATGATTTTAAACCCAGGTTCCACTCATCTGTTTGCTATTAGTTCCAGCTTATTAGCGTGAAGTTACATAGAAGTCCATGTGTTCCCACACATAATTGTTTAAAAAATGTTGAGACTGTCGTTGATACTTGATGTTTATTGAAAAAAAAAAGACGTTTAAACACAAGAAAATGTTAAGCATCAAATTAAACAAGTTGTGGTATTAACTAGTCTGTAAACATATGAGTATGTCTGATTTACTTGCCACTAACTGCTTTAAAAAAAACTCAGATCATTTCTTCTTGATGTACACTGTATGACCGAAGTTTGTGGACACCTGCCTGTTCCCTCTCTTTTTGTGTGTGTGTGTGTGTTGCTGCAATGTGTTACAGTACCTGGCCCTATGTGAAAAGGTATCTGTTAAATAATGTGACCTGTGATTAACCAAATTTTTTTAAAAGTTGAGTTAAATTTAATTTGCCACTGCCAGACCTGTAGAATCACGAAAGCATTTAAATAGACCATGTCTAACAAACTGAAGCATGCTAAAATATCTCAAAAAGCAACACATCATCTAAAGAAATTCAAGGACAGATGAGAAACAATGTAATTGACATGTATCAGTCTGTAAAGGGTCACAAACCATTTCTAAGGCTTTGGGACTCCAGCGAACCACAGGGAGAGCCATTATCCACAAATGGAGAAAGCTCGGAACGGTGGGGCCGGCCAACCAAAATTACTCCAAGAGCACAACAACAACTTATCCAGGAGCTCAGGCATCACTTGCCTCAGTTAAGTGTGGCACAACCAATTATTAGGTTAAGGGGCAATTACTTTTCACATAGGGCCATGCACGTTTTTCACTTAATATATAAAATAAGTATTTTAAAACTGCATTTTGTATTTACTTGGATTATCTTTGTTTAATATTTAAATTTGTTTGATGATCTGAATCATTTAAATGAGACAAATATGCCAAATATTTTTTTCACAGCACTGTAGCTGTGAGGACAGGTATCCACAAGTTGTTGACCCTGTAATGTATATTAATCAGATTCTTCAATTTCTTATATTGTTTCTCCAGTCAGGTGCGTTTATGTTAATTATTTAGCTGAAGGAAGCTCTGTAAAGGGATACTAGATAAGGCCTACTGGCATTAGGTGATAAATGAACTAAACCCTGTATATGATTTTTAATTGAAGTCTCTTGTTATGCACCTGTGTAGAAAGTCACAGGTGATCCAGGTCTTGGTAACTACAGGGTGGGCCATTTATATGGATACACCTTAATAAAATGGGAATGGTTGGTGATATTAACGTCCTGTTTGTGGCACATTAGTATATGTGAGGGGGCAAACTTTTCAGGATGGTTGGTGACCATGGTGGCCATTTGGAAGTCGGCCATCTTGGATCCAACTTTTGTTTTTTCAATAGGAAGAGGGTCATGTGACACATCAAACTTATTGGGAATTTCACAAGAAAAACAATGGTGTGCTTGGTTATAACGTAACTTTATTCTTTCATGAGTTATTTACAAGTTTCTGACCACTTATAAAATGTGTTCAATGTGCTGCCCATTGTGATGGATTGTCAATGCAACCCTCTTCTCCCACTCTTCAAGCACTGATAGCAACACCGCAGGAGAAATGCCAGCACAGGCTTCCAGTATCCGTAGTTTCAGGTGCTGCACATCTCGTATCTTCACACCACAGACAATTGCCTTCAGATGACCCCAAAGATAAAAGTCTAAGGGGGTCAGATCGGGAGACCTTGGGGGCCATTCAACTGGCCCACGATGACCAATCCACTTTTCAGGAAACTGTTCATCTAGGAATGCTCGGACCTGACACCCATAACGTGGTGGTGCACCATCTTGCTGGAAAAACTCAGGGAACGTGCCAGCTTCAGTGCATAAAGAGGGAAACACATCATCATGCAGCAATTTCAAATATCCAGTGGCCTTGAGGTTTCCATTGATGAAGAATGGCCCCACTATCTTTGTACCCCATATACCACACCATGCCATCACTTTTTTTGTTCCAACAGTCTTGGAGGGATCTATCCAATGTGGGTTAGTGTCAGAACAATAGCGGTGGTTTTGTTTGTTAACTTCACCATTCACATAAAAGTTTGCCTCATCACTGAACAAAATCTTTTGCGTGAACTGAGGGTCCTGTTCCAATTTTTGTTTTGCCCATTCTGCAAATTGTGTGCGCCGATCTGGGTCATCCTCGTTGAGATGCTGCAGTAGCTGGAGTTTGCAAGGGTGCCATTTGTGAGTAGCTAATATCCGCTGAAGGGATGTTCGACTAATGCCACTCTCCAGTGACATGCGGCGAGTGCTACGCTGTGGGCTCTTGCTGAATGAAGCTAGGACAGCCACTGATGTTTGTTCATTAGTGACAGTTTTCATGCGTCCACATTTTGGCAAATCCAACTAACTGTTTAGTTTGCTAACTGTAGCATGGGAGATGGGTGGTCTCGTAGGGTGTCTTGCATTGAAATCTGCTGCAATGACCCGGTTACTGCGTTCACCAGATATCAACACAATTTCGATCCGCTCATCACGTGTTAACCTCTTCGACATGTCAATGGCTGTGAACAAAGAGAAACTTGTAAATAACTCATGAAAGAATAAAGTCACGTTAAAACCAAGCACACTACATTGTTTTTCTTGTGAAATTCCCAATAAGTTTGATGTGTCACATGACCCTCTTCCTATTGAAAAAACAAAAGTTGGATCCAAGATGGCCGACTTCTAAATGGCCACCATGGTCACCACCCATCTTGAAAAGTTTGCCCCCTCACATATACTAATGTGCCACAAACAGGACGTTAATATCACCAACCATTCCCATTTTATTAAGGTGTATCCATATAAATGGCCCACCCTGTATATTGCAAGTAGGAATCATCTAATGCTTCTTCAATCTTAAAAAGTGTCTTCATATTCCACTTTAGGTCTGAGTTAGTCTCTCTGGATGAGCATGTCTCTTGCACAGCGAGTGCTCCTCACTTGGATCTTCAGCCTCATCTTCCTCATTATGCTGGTCCTCAAGTTGGATGAAAAAATCCACTGGAACTGGTTCCTCGTCTTTCTTCCCGTCTGGACCTTTGACACCATTCTCCTGCTCATGCTCATTGTGAAAATGGCCGGCCGCTGTAAGCCGGGCTTTGACCCACGCAATGCAGCTGACAACCTGAAGAAACGAGTTTGGTACCTGGTGGCCATTTTGTTAAAGTTGGCCTTTAGTCTGTTGCTGTGTGCAAGGCTGGAGCGTCTGACTGAGATCTGGCTGAGTTTCATTTGTATCCCGCTGTGGGCTCTTCTTGTCGGAGCCATGGTGGAACTTGGCTACAACGTCTTTCACTTCTGAAAAGACTAAACAGGAAATTGTAAATATAAATTGTGTACTATATAGCAGATTTATTTATAAGTGTCCACGTGGATTAAAATAACAGGGTTTGGTGACTGATGATGATGATGGTTAATGTTGCAGGTAGCAGGTACTACATGCCTACATTTTATTTTTTTCTGTATTTTTAGAATAAACAATTTCACCATTTACTACCAAATGCAGGCAATCATCCAGGAACGTATTTGATATCTGAACCAGTTTTGCCATTAAGTTATAAGATGATAAGGTAACTTTACAGCTATCAGTTTAGTATTTTGCACATCGTGATTAATATCACACATCTGCCTCAAATGTCATTTTTTTCCCTCAGTGATGCCTTTTTATATACAAGAAAAACACATGGTAAAAACTGTAATTGTATCATCATCTGAATGATTACTAACCACAATTCTGTATTCCTGGATGCTAAACTGGATGCAATAAACCTGGTTTAGCAGTGTAAGTCTACCACTGGAGCTACATGGTGAAAGAACCAGGCTTTGAGTATCAAGGATGTCTTGGATGAACGATTGTATTTGCGATAAACGGAACAATTGTGTATCATTATTGTTGTGTGTTTGGAGATTCCTCCATGCAGACATCCTGTTGGGTTTTAAGTATTGTAAAGTCACCCCTGTTTTAATTTAAATAATTGTGCAGTCATCACCTACACACTGTAAAATAGTTCACAGTTGATGCTTCTTATGAACAGTACAAAACTGCTTGGCTGTAAATAGAAACATCACTTCAATTTTAATCAACTCTAATCAATATTTTGTTTACTAAAGAGTGTTCCATCATAATTTTCATTCAGTTATAGTTACATTTATGTTTGTACAACAGCCACAAAGCAAGTAAGTTCCTGTTAGAGTTTGTGTTATAGAGCAGCTATAAACAGTCATTCCCTCAGCTTCTCATGTGTTCCCTTGAAGTTAAAAAGCCAATAAATGCTGCTTGTTATGTTCCCAAGAAGTCCTCTGCATATTTATATTATAGATTTACTTCTGTCTGTTATGACACTGGAGAATCCCAAAAGGATCAATTATTGAATTATCGAACCTTAATTATTTAATCTTGGTTTAGTTGGCATTAATGTAAAATGTTGCATGTATTTGGAAGAGTCTGGTTTTAGAAGAACTGCAGAACGATTTCTCATACAGGTCTAGTCTCCAGACACAGCTTTATCAACTGCCTATGCTTTGTTAATGGGTTTCCATTATTAAAGTGCTTGTGCTTTCTCAAGGACCCACATTTGACTGATCAAAATGGTCTGATCGGTAGCAGAAAGGCCTCACCACTGCCTAAGGAGACAATTTTCTGCTGTCAACATTGGTTTCGATTTTGATGCTAAAAACCTGCTGTTCTGAAATTGAGGGTTTGGTTATGTGGTGCTTAAGTAAGTCATATTATTTTACATCATCAGCAATGAAACTGTAAACACACAAAGTGTTTAAAGATGCAGTGTCTTTCATCTTGCTGGTTGTCTTTATCTATGACAATGTGTTTGTGCTACATGAAGACGGTGAATAATTTGTTCTCAAAGCCAAAAGTAAAACATGTAAAATTGTCCAGGCTTCTTGTTATTTTTAGACCATTTGTCTGGGAACATCTATATTGTATTATGTAATAGTTCGGCTCTTTTATAGGAGCTGGGAGAAGCAGATTTTTTTTGGACATTGTTGCTCTTCAGATTATCATTTGGTCATTCCAGACACCATATGTGGAAAATTGTCTCCAATGCATAGACATCTGGTTAATTGTGTGAAGAAGAAAAAAAAACAAAGAAAGTGTTAATTTAGTAATAGGAGTATTAAGAGCAGACTTAGCTTCGAAAGGAATAATTGATGCTAGTTCTGTCTGTGACTTTATGTACATTTTAAATGGAAATAATTTTTACACTATTAAACAAAGAAATATTACTTGTCCTTTTTAGTTCGATTGTTTTCTCCTTATGCAGGTACCTCTAATAACTATCATGAATATTTTCTTCCTTTCTGTAAATGAAATGAATATTAACCATTCTCATGGGAAAAATTAGGTTTGTGTGATCTGTTGAAATCAACACTTCATTAGTGTTTCTAAAAATATCTGAAACTACAGAGAAAATTTTCCAGCTAATTTTTCACCGTTAGAGGCTTTTAGCCTTCTTTGAGACAGGGGTGGAGATTTGATGCTCTCCAGACTTTGGCTTTGCTGGAGTGTAGTGCTAACATTAACATTCCGCACAGGACAGTTTGGTTAAGAGATGTTCGGTTAAGAGATGTTTGTGAAAATGCTTGTGCCTTCAGTTTTATTTTATATAATGGACATGCTTTGGAAATTGTGCGACTTTTTTTTTTTTTCCTTAATCCAGTGTTAAATTAAAAGATGCTCTTAGTTTTATTTTGTGGTTTACCTTGCATCACTTCTTTTTCAATGTAGAATAATTCAGATTTCCACAATTTCCACCAACAATTTTACTCTTAATCAGACAGAGATTTTTGCCTGGACTGAATACCTGGGAAAAAATATATATACTGTACTTTAATCCAGGTTAACACAATGCGATCATAGTGTCTTAAAAATATTTTAGAAATAATAATTCACTACATTTCATTACCCTGCAATGCTCCAGTAGTTCAACAAAGATCCCTTTAAAAATATCTGAACTTCACTTTCCTTCACAGGAGAACTGGAGTAATTAAAGCTGAGTTCAGTCTGCCTCAGCATTATCACATCCTGGTTTTAATTCCAAGTCTGCATCTTTTTTTTTTCTTTTTCTTTTTTTTTTTTTTACAAAATTTCTACAAAATGAGATGTACAGTATGTGATACATTTTATTTTATATGAAATATTTAAGTACATTTCATTTTATTAGGTAAAACTATCAGATTAGTAAAGCATTTAATCAGCCAATCATGTGGCAGCAACTTAACACATACTGTACATGCATATGTAATGTAAAGTAGTTCAGTTAAGTGGACAATATTTATACATGTTGGGGAAAAGGTTTCTGCTGTGACATGCAACAGAATTTACCATTCACAAGGATAAAGTTCAAGGTCATGAGGCACAGATGCCCTTCTCAAACTGGTTCAACATGCATGTCTACTACAGTGACTTCCACATTCATCAAATGTAATAGAGAACCATGAGAATGCATCAAATTGGGAGATTTATGGCATAAATGTGCCTAAGCTATATGATACCATTATATTGACTTGGGTGAGAATGTCTAAGGAATGTTTCTAGCTTCTTTGATCCATATGCCAGTAAGAATTTAGGCTGTTTTTGGAGGACATTGGAATTTTACCCATTGTTATGAAAGATGTGAAGCGCTTCCGCAGAAGAGCTCTGTTCATGATGATGTTAACATGTACTAATAAGGCTTTTTATTATTATTATTATTTATTTGAATCAAACTGTACATTATACCATCCCTTATGTAGTCAAAAATAAAAACTTTTATTGCTTGTATGTATTCATAAAAAATCTGTTTAACCCATCACATTGTTACCAGTTTGCTATGGTCCACAGGTTGGATTTGAAGAAATATGAGTGAATTTGAGTAAAATAAAATCAAATAAAATGTGAATATAAAGATGGTAAAATATGAAAAAATAATATAGTAATTGGATGAATTACATAAACAGCATAAGAGTTTTATTCATACATCATTGTTCATGCTCCTTAACAGATTCATATATTTTTAAGTAATGTTATAAAATATAAGCTTTTTCGTCCATAAAATTGAGCTTTTTTACAGATAAAAATATAAATGAAGTGCTATGCATTGAACAAAACATGATGAAGTGTGTTCGGTTTTTTTAAAAAAAGTGACCCGTTGGTTTTTATTTTTCACCCTCTATTAAACTCTAGTGCACATAATAACTCATTTATTTCCAAAATTCCATTGGATATACTTATTCCAAATATTCCAAAAAGATTTTGTTTTGAGACAAATACTCGTCATTTTGTCAAAATGTTCTTTTAGGCACAGGGTGCAATTTCTATGTTCTGCACCTTAATGCGTCACTTTTACAGCTTTACTACTGGCTTCCATCCATTTATTTTACCAGTGAAGATTTTAAAAATAAGGTCATTGTATAAGTAACCTTAATAAATATTTATTCTGGGGCTGATCTGGCCCTTTGCACCATAAAATGTAAATGGACCAAATTGTTAACCAGAAATAAACATGTCTTAACATTAACAATACTGTCATGGAACTGCACTGAGCTGCGTAGTAATAAAATAGCACATAACAGTCCACTAAAAGGGAAAAGGGATTTTTCCCAAAATGTATCCAAGCAGATCTACAACTTCTTTCTGAAAGTAACAGGGAAACAGCTGTCCTTGGAATTTTATCTGTCCATCTGTCCAACAACTAGTCCATCAGAAATTCTGTTCTGGGTCTGATCATCATTCTCACAGTCTTAAAAGATTGTCGGTCATGGGTTGGGTAGGACTCAATGGAAATATTATGCCAGGTGCCCCAAAAGATGCCATTTCGCACTCCTCTATATCTTGTTTCATAATACTTCCCATTCAGGTTCGCTGATAAACATGCATCAAACCACCATCCAGAGCCATAGTAGGCTCCACAATTTCCTGAGGTGTATTGATCATTGTCTCTATCAGGAGTGGTGAAGTTCTTCTGGTTGTGGTTGAAGTGTTTGCTGTACTGCATAGCATCGCCTGCTGTGCCTGAATAGCCTTCTATCGTCAGCTTGTAGTACTGACTTTCATTGGCTACATGAAAGTGGTCGTACTGGGCATATTCCTTGTTTCCATCCAAATCCTCTAGTTCAATACGCAATACCATGGTTTTAGTTGTCGTCAGCCAGTGGATCTTGTCATTACCCAGCCAGAACTCACCCATCAGCTTACCGAAACCCTCCTTATAGTCATTCCAGGTACGATTGAAACTGATGCTTCCATCGAAGCGACGCTGAATCAAAGTCCAGCCTCCACCAGAGGACTTCATGTTACAGAACACGGGGAAAGTCCTGTTGCCTGATCGGGCTGGTGTTATATTGTAGATGCCACTTCTCAGGTTTCTCCTCATGAAGTCAGAACAGTCTTGTGGGGGTTTATCTGTGAGCAGTGGTAACACTGGTTAGTTGACTAATTTTATTTACTCACATTAAGTAAATGTCTTACAGTTAGAAATGAATGATATATAAGCACAAAACATTACAGAGTGTGCTGGTATAGGAAAATAATCCATAAATAATCTGTTGGTGTGATAATCCCAAAGGAAACTGAAATTTAACCATTGCAGTGGTAGTAAGGTTGCTATAAAGCAGTATATTCTTTTAAAACCAGCACATCCTCCAGTTTCTATTCCTATATACCACAATAATTTCCCATGATATTTTTTAAGTACTTCTTCAGTATTTGGGCTGAAAAAAATAAACAACTTCCCAACAGTGTTTGACTGATAGTACTTACTAACCTAGTAACCCAGGGTAAGGATCTATCCAATGATGGAAACAACAAAGCACTTTTGTATGTCACTCTGGATAAGAGCGTCTGCCAAATGCCTAAATGTAAATATAAATGTTGAATGTCCCCTTCTGGAACCACCCTAGAGATGCCACTCAACGCACATCTGGATTAATATTATTTAATTACAATAATATTACTATATTATTTGGTGAACAGTAAACCGGAAGGAGGGAAGGTGCCTGGTCATAATACACATGGTAGAGCTTATTTTACAATGTTAATTCACCCCATTTGTAACTTTATAAATCTTGGCCCAATTACTCTAAGCAGCAGACAAATGGCAACGGAATTGATCTCTTCAAGCTTCCCGTGGTTCCCAAAAGCACAACATCTGTTGTTCAGGTGATATACGACATCCAGTTATCATCTGCTGATCCCTGAAATGAACATTTCAAGCAAGGTCTCAGACCAGCAGTAGATCTGGAGAGCAGCTGTTGGTGGTTATGTTTATATTATATAATTTCCTGTTATCTACCCCGATTGTATTCACCTTATTGTTTTCGTCCTAGAGACACAGATGTCCCCAAGTGAACTCCTCCAAGTCCACAAATGTAATAAATTTTTTAAGTAAGCCCTGACATCTTCAAGCACTGGAGGCTTTGGGTGCAATAAGTGGGCATAAATCATTTTGCCATTGTACTGTAAATATTTTTGAGCTCCAGCTTTAAGCAGTCATCAGCTTTGTTATATAATCATGCAGTCCTAGCATTAAGCAATAGATACCTTGCATGTTTCAGGATTTATTGATGCCTTTCTGTACAACTATTCAAAAGACAACATAGAGAAACACATTCCTTACCTCTGTTGATGTTTGATGTCTCATGGCTGTGGAGTATTGACTGAGAAGCTGGACCGGGATTACACTGTCCACGGCAGTTGCTCGACAGCTGCTTCTCTAAGCCCTGTCTGTCATCCATGTTGTTAACAGTGAGTGGTTTCTTGTTACCTCCATCGTTGGGGCGCCCAGCTGCGATTTTGTGTAAAGTTGCACTGGTCCTTCTGTTTACCGAAACTGGGTAATAGTTCCCATTATTGTTATCGATTGAATGTCCTTCATTATTGCCCTCTACAGGGACAGTGGATCCTAATGAAGATTTGTTATTTTCATGATGTTCGTCACTGTCTAAGGATTGAGTTATCTGATTAGCCTCTGTACTAACCTCAATCTTGTCCATAGCAACAGGGATTGAGTCTTTTGCTCTGTTTTTATTGGTGCTTTCTGTAGATATGGTAGACACCTTTGAGCCTGTACTGGCCTTGACCGTGTCCATGACAATAGGTAATGAGTTAGTTGTTCTGTTTTGTATGGGGTCCAAAGAGTTTGGTTGAAAATCTGTCACCTGACCCACCCTTGACTCTTGACCACTGCTTGTACTGTGGAACTCTTTGTTTCCAGTGTCACTATGAGATCTTTTGGGCTCCATTTCCTGGCTGGGATTTTCAAGCCTGGGTTGAATATGTTTATTTGACACTTTCACTCCAGAAGTGGTTTTGGCTTGTTCTACAGGATCTTGATCCATAAAATGTGGTGTTGCTTTAATTGGAGGAGTAAACCGGGATCCTTTGCTGTGATTGTCCTTAATCTGTGGTTTAACTGTAAAAGGGGTAGCTACAGTAGTGGGAACGTTTAACTCGTGCCTCCCACTGCTTTCCACAACATTCAGACCAAGATTCTGAATGTCTCCAGCTCTGAGTGGTTTATTGTGTTTTTGCTGGTTGGAATCTACACTGCTAGTTTTAAATGAGGTTTGTCCTGATCTTCTTTCAGTACCTTTTGTCTCTTCCACAACACGCGGTTGTGTGTCCCTTCCAGTTTTACCCACTGTGTCCAAAACCAGATCCTCTCTTGAACTCACATTGGTTTTTTTAACTTTTGGTTTGTTCCCAATACTATGAGAAGTACTTTCAATATGATGATTCATTAATGTGCGTAATACATTGACTGTAGGTGAGGTTTTTGTACCTTTTGTATCAGCTCGATCCACATTATCCTGTGTTGCCAAAGTGGGACTGGCAGATTGACTCACGTCATAGGCTGTGCTGTTAAACTTGTTATTAGGGCTGGATGCAGTTTTAGAATCAGAATTTGTTGTCCCACTGCCAATCGTATAATCAATTACTCCACTTGTGTTTTTTGATCCTCCTGAGCCAAATGTTTTACTTTCATTTACTGGTATTCTTTGCAAAATATTCGGTTTTCTTTGTATATAATCCTTACTAATACTTATTCCAGTGGGACTGATTCTTTCTGGTTGGTGGGTGATTTCTGCTTTCTGCTTCTCTTGCCTCTTAGGAAGAAGCCCAGTGGGCAGGTGCCTGCCGCTCATCATAGCATCACTTCTTAAAGCAGTTTTGTTGTTTGTTGGTGCTGTTTTTCTTTCAGTGCCTGTACTCGTAGGTTTTGAACTCCATCCATTCCTCGGTTGTGTCATGTTAAGTCTTGATCTTGGCAGAAACTGTCTTCTGGGTGGACTATTATTACCATTCAGAGTAGGATTTGTACCACTTACTTTTGGTCTGGAATCAGAGATTGGTGGTTTGGATGCGTCTTTCCTTTTAATATCAGTTCGGTTTGGGTATATTCCAGGCTTCCTCTCAGATACTAAGATAGGCAATCTTGGTTTTTCTAGTCCACTGACTGTCTCAATCTTGTTACCTGAAGTTGATATCAAGGTGGCATTTTCAGAGTTACTGTATGTTGTTTGTGGATTTATTTGCTTTATATTAACTGTAGCATCAGCTTTGTCTATAATTGATAATTGTGGTATTTCAATTGGATTATTTGTCTCAACCTTGCTAAGAGGTTTTAAATCCATTTCAGCATTTCTCTCCTTATCTGTAACAGGTTTGAAAGGGTTTGTAAAAGTATCATCCAGCGTTCCTGGATATGTTTGACTTACTGCAAACGTATCAGTTATCTCTGATTTTGGGGATTTGGACGTTTGTAAGTGACTGACTGTCTCAGATGCGTTAAACTGGTGTTGATCCATTCCACTCTTACTATGTACATCTGTGTCATGTGTGGAAGGCATTTGAGGATTTAGTGATTTTGGATGTTTTAGATCTGTTTCAGCTGTAGAATTAGCTCTGTCTGGGATGGATAATCTTGAATTCTTTAGTCCTTCTTTAGAAATGGGTGATCTTGATGTCCCTTGTCCACTGACTGTCTCAACATTATTTATTGGGTTTGATTTACCCACTCTAGGATCACTCCCTGATTCTGTGCTAGTTTTGACATGGGTTTCCCTGTGCCCTACTTGTGGATTTGTTTCACCAACAGTACCGTCAATCATGCCTGAGACAGGTGATCTTGAATTGTTTAGTACATTGACTGGATTTGAATTCATTCCAATATGGCTCTCTGCATCTTTGCTAGATTTTAATGTGGTTTGAGAGTTGCTGCTCTTTCTTTTCGCGCTTATTAGATCTACATCAGCTGTGACATTAGCGTTGTCTGAGATGGGTGATCTTGAATTTTTTGTTTCACTGATGGTCTCAATGATATTTACTGGCTTTAAATCTATTCCAGCATCAATCTCTGAATCTGTACCTGCTTTGAAGTGATAGTTAATGCTTGATATTTGGGAATTCGTTGGACGTACATCAGCTTTGCCATCATTTATGCCTGAGATGGGTAATCCTGAATTTTGTAGTCCACTGACTCGTTCTGCATCCCTCCCAGTGTTACTCTCTGCATCCTTTCCAGGTTTTTGGGGGATTTGAACGTTACTCTTTAGTGTTGATCGATTTATTAAATCTCCAACAGCTGTAGAATTAGCCCTGCCTGTGGTGGGTGGTCTTGAATTCTTTAGTCTTTCTTTAGAAATGGGTGATCTTGATGTCCCTCGTCCACTGACTGTCTCAACATTGTTTACTGGGTTTGATTTACCCACTCTAGCTTCACTCCCTGATTCTGTAGTTTTGACATGGGTTTCCCTGTGCCCTACTTGTGGATTTGGTAAACTTTCACCAACCGTACCATCAATCATGCCTGACACAGGTGATCTTGAATTGTTTTGTACACTGACTGGATTTGAATTCATTCCAATATGGCTGACTGCATCTTTGCTAGATTTTAATATGGTTTGAGAGTTGCTGCCCTTTCTTTTTGCATTTATCGGACCTACATCAGCTGTGACATTAACGCTGTCTGAGATGGGTGATCTTGAATTTTTTGTTTCACTGATGGTCTCAATGATATTTACTGGCTTTAAATCTATTCCAGCATCAATCTCTGAATCTGTACCTGCTTTGAAGTGATAGTTAATGCTTGATATTTGGGAATTCGTTGGACTTACATCAGCTTTGCCATCATTTATGCCTGAGATGGGTAATCCTGAATTTTGTAGTCCACTGACTCGATGTGCATCCATCCCTGTGTTACTCTCTGCATCCTTTCCAGGTTTTTTGGGGGTCTGTACGTTTCTGTTCAGTGTTGATCGATTTATTAAATCTCCATCAGCTGTGGAATTTACTCTGCCTGAGTTGGGCGGTCTTGAATGCTTCAGTTCACTTACTGTATGAACATTATTAGCCGGTGATAGTGACTTTGCTTGTTCACTTACTTTCTTTGCTGTAGTAAATTTTGATTCTGTTCCAGTGTCCATCGTTGCATCCGTGTCAGGTGTAAATGCGTTTTTCGACTTGATTCCCACAGTTTGTTGATCCATTTGACTTACGTTATCTGAGGCATGCGCTCTTCCTGTGATGGGCGACATTACCTTCTTTTGTCGTTTGGCTGTGTCATCTTTGTTAACCGGTCTTGAGTTCACTTTAGCATCCCCCCCTGAATATACTCCAGGTTTTAATGGCTTAGTAGAGTTAGCACCATGATTATTCTTTTCCGTATTTTTCAAGGTTGGCTGCTGTATTACACTGACACTGACACTGTCATCAAAAATATTGGATCTTGATTCTTTCACTCCAGCGTCAGTAAATTCTTTATTGTCCTCTTTGGTCGGTGTTTTCCTGGTAAGTTGTTTCATGTTTGTTTCAAGTTCCCTGTTGTTTTGAGCATCGGATCCCGTCACCAGTCGTCTTTCCCCTTGTACCTTATCACCTTTAGTTGTTTGCAGTTGCTTTGTTTCTACATCATCATCCTCTGTATCCATAGTCACCACATGGTATTCAGGGACACTCTTCACCTTGCCTTTCGCAGTCAGGGTTTCACTAGGGTTCATCTCATGTTCCACCTTGATTGGGTTGTCCTTATGTTTTTCATGTTGTGTAGGTGGTTCGTTGTCTGGATCTCCCGAAAAAGATGATTCAGTCAGTTTATCCTGTGGGGTGTTCGTTTTTGGCGATGTAAGTGAGGGCACCTCATCGACTTTGCTCATATTCCCACTTATCAGATTTTTTCGCACAGGGTTAGATCCTTTTTGCCCTCCATTGCTCTCAGGCCTTGGTTTAGTGGTACGTGGATTTATATTTCTCTCCGGATTGGTATTCCTTTGTTTTCCGAGGGCTGTTGGATTTATAACTTTTGCATCACTGCTGATAATCATAATGTCTTCTACTCCAGATCTTGAAGTGGTTGCTTGAACTGTGCTCTCTCTTGTGACCATGTCCTGCTGTCTCTCTCTGGTGTTGATTGTGCCTCTAGGAGCTTGAATCTTTTCTTCATCCTCCCCTTCATTATCTGTCCGTATGTTCCAGTCCTTTCCCTGCCTGTCCTTACATTCACAACAGTCCGCTTTGAGCTGGTTCACCATCTGTGTCAGCCTTTGCAGTTCTTCAGCCATCTTCTCCAACTCCCTGAAATGCTTGGGGAGCTGAACAGTAAGAGGAGGAAAGGTGATGCGATAAGGGCATGTACTCTCCCCATCCTTGCACTGCCCTAGAGGTTTTAACCTCACCCATGAAGCGCTGTTCTCAGATGGATCCGGGCAGCTCTGAGACGCCACTAGTGTCAGCAGACCGCCCCAGACAGAAAACATAGACAGCCACATTTTGTCTTGTTCTTTAGGTGGATCTGTTGGGTCTGCTCAGAAGTTTGAGAGGGAGAGAGGACTAAAGGAGCACCTCCCTTTTTGAAAGCTGTTTGCACTTAGAGAGAGACAGTGACGTGGATGAATAGAGGGTCTCTGGACAGGAATTCGCCTTTCGGCATTGGCAAAGTAATTATCAATCTGTTTATATTCATGTTAACACCCTGTAGTATGCTTGTAGAATACAGAGAAGTGCAAACATTTTTACAATATATTTACAAAAACATTCATTTTAGACATTCACCATGTTAATATAACTTTGTCAAAGAAAAAGGCTATATATATATTTTTTTTTTTCCTGTCTACAATTAATACAATAAATCTAAAAATGTTGCATTTTCTATTTTATTCTAAGGTAAGCTTTGTTAACCAGAACCAGAACCAGAACAGAATACTACCAGAATAGCTTTTTTATTTGTAGCTTTTAAAGTAATGTAATAAATTGGGCAAGGATTTGTCTGCACTGTTTTGAACATTGTAACTGACTAAGAATTTGGTCCCTGAAATGTTGACCTCCATCAAGATGTATTATTTATTTAAGTGGGTCTCAGAATTGAGTTATTTAAAATTTGGATTGGGTTAAGGTGCCTTTTTTTTTTTTTTTTTTTTTACTACAGTGAGAAAAAAAATCTTAATAAAAAAAAAAAGATGTTTAAAATGTTTTTAAAAATTTACCCCTACTGTTAATATAGGAATATGTACAGTATCAGTACATGAAATTTCTTGTTGCTATACATAAAAATGTATTTGTCTCCAACTTTTGCATTTAGTTCATTTGAAGTATTACATATTGTGTTCAATTATCATTTGACCCCAATACAGTCTCAACAACTCCTACTCTGTTTGTATTTACTTTTACATTTACAGTAGTTAGCAATCACCTTTATCCAGAGCAATGTGATTTGTAGTCATTAAGAAAAAAAATGTTGCTCATTCTAGTTCAGTAGAATATGTTATAGAAATGTGTTATATATAAGTGTGATAAGCACAAATGCAGGCTAATTATTTTTCATTTAAATTGGCGCTCATATAAGTGATTTTTGAAGAACTGGGTCATCAATCTTGAGCTGATGACAACCAAAGGAGGTTTATTTCACCATCTGGGTACCAGCACAGAACATTTCTAAAGGATTTGGGACTAGTTCTGGATTTCATGTCTCTGACATAATGCTTAATAACTAGTTATATGTTGTACAGCTGTTTAGTTTGTGCTACAGAACTTTTCACAAAATTGACCAAGCTTGTTATATTATTAATTTCTAGGGATTTCGTTATTATTAATTTCAGGGAGTGTTATTTAGGTAGCTAGACCTCATTCATTGTCATTATATTTGGACAGATAAAAAAAAAATAATAATAATAATAAAAAAACCTCAAACTCTCAGCTGGCTCTGGGGTGCACCTCACTTTATCTTTCCATGTGCCAGGATGATTTAAGTGAACAAAGTTTTTGTGAGAATGCTATCTGTGGTTATACAGTAGATAAAATGCCTGCCAAGTGAAATGCTCTTTCCCTTGAAGTGGCTTTTTGTAGCCGTGCAATCTGGTGCACTGCGCTGGGATCTGGAACACACATTGTGCTTTCTGCATATATCATAACCACAAGCATGCAAGCATACAGATGTGTTTGATTGATCCTGGCAAGCAGCCGCAGCTCATCCAGTCTCTAACACATATGCATGGTAATATATCCAAGCCATACGCTTATGTAAGTTTGTCCTGTCTAATGTCACCTTCTTCTTTAGGGATATATCTGGTCCTGTTAATCCTTAATACACAGGTACAGTGCAAATTCAGATGTCGTAAAGATGTAGTGATTCATTTTTTTGAGTGACAGCGTAGCTTTGATCTTTGATCCAAGTCAAGTGATTTTATTATGCCCATTAGGCAAGACAGGAAATCTCTTTGAAGAGCTGATTTTTGATCCCAGCAGCAAAAAATGTTTCAGTATCACATTTTTTTTTGTTATGAACATTCTAAATGTAGCCATCAAGTTTTCAAAATGACGTTACCATGTACGGTTAGAGCTATTTTTGTGAAGTGCCCATGAAACTTGGCTTGAATTCCACTTGCAATGGTTCAACCAGTCAGTGTCTCTGCCTATGTAAACACTGTGATTTTTCCATAAACCAGCTCACACAAACATCTGACCATCGTTCAGTCGGTACTTCCACACAAGTGAACAATATTGTACCATTTTTAAGCTTCTTAATGTGACAGTGTGACTGTGATATGTGTTCTGGATAAGACAATGTTTTTTTTTTGTTTTTTTTTTTACCCCTAACCATTATTATATTATATTATTATATTATAGATTTTTTTTTTCAGAAACCATTGTGTATAAATGGCAAACTGTGAAATACAAAATAAACATCTGGAACAGGTTTTTTTTTTTCCCCATAATGACCTACAGATAACATCAAGTCCAAATGTTTGCACTGTAAAAATCTTGACTTCATTAAGACTTGGACTAATATCCTTTTAATCTCTTTCATTGATGCTCCTAATTCAACCAGCATGCTCCAGTTCTCAATTTCAATGACAACATATTTTCAATAACAGCTTCAAAATGCTGTGTTTTTTTCCCCTTCAGTTTAGTCTCATTCCCTCTCACATATTGTCCTCGCCAACTAGTAAACATACAGTAATACATTTTGTTATATACTGTCTACTGTTTTGGGAACACCTGCATACCAGCACATTAATCCAAAATCATTCTAAACAGAGTCTAAACAGAATGATGCATAAAACATGTCAAATAAAACATCACCTGTTTTATTATTTTATTCATTATCCGGTTTTGGTGAACATGTGCCCATTGGAACCTGGAAAGAAACTTCTGCTGATGTAGCCCCTTGAAACAATCTTACTAAGTTTTTCCTTACAGCTTCAAGTCTGGCCATTTTCCTCTGCTTCCACCTGCAGAACTTTGACTAACTGGATCTCCTTTTCATTGTTTTTACCAGCATATGTAAACTTTAGAGACTGAGGTGTGAGAAAATCTTTCTGAAATACTCAAACCAGCTCATCTGGCACCAACAACCATCCCACGGTCACATACGGTGAGGTCACTTTTTCCCCACACTAATGACCAGGGGTACAGGTGTTCCTTCTACAGTATAGTGTTCACTGAGTGTGTATTTATGTTTTTTAAATTATGTGTTGTGTAGCCAGCACAGGACTCATTTTGGGTCATGTTTTAAAATATACTATGAATACAGAAAGATTGCAGATAAATAATTTGCCAAGAAACCATCACATTTAATATATATATATATATATATATATATATATATATATATATATATATATATATATATATATATATATATATACACTTATATACTTAGTTTCTATTGCCTAAAATGACAGCTTTAATGTGTTTCATTTTCCAAATAAATACATTTGACTACTTTCACCGTAGGACAGAAATTGTGTTTAGACTGAGCAGCAGTACATTCCTGAGGAGCGGGGCACCTGCATTAGCACTGCCTTCATTGTGTATATTAGAAGTAAATGGACAGTCCTAACACTCAGCTTTGGAAGTAGCTCATTCTGAAGATGCCTACTGTATGTGAAAATGTGGATACCAGTGATAAATGATGAATAAAACACAAACTAATAAAAAGGTTTTGAGTACAATGTTGGGTAACAAAATATGTCACACACTTTTATAATTATAATAATTAAAACAAAAACTGTGTCTACATACTAAGGAGTTTTAGAAATAAGATGGTATTTATACTTGCATAGGATTTTATCTATATGTGCAATATTTATTCTGGTGCAATATTAACCCTTGCATGTGAAATACGCACTATTCATTTTTGCAAACAGAACTGCAGGATCACTGTATTTTGATGTACTCACTGTTTAATTTCCCTTGTACTGAATTCTTCTTTCTTGTTTTTCATTATTGGATTTTGCCAGTGCAGCCAAATGTAGTACTTTTTCTCAAGGCAAAATGTCCCTTTCGGACAATAAAGGATATCTAATCTACTCAAATCTAATCTAATCCAATCTACTTGATCATGTAATATGTACAGTATATGCGCCAGTGATTCAGAGAAGAAATATACATTAACTCATTTTCTATACCACTTATCCTGTACAGGGTCTTGAGAAGCTTAGAGCTTATCCCAGGAAACTTTGGGCACATGGCGGGGGACATCCTGGACATGTGCCAAACCATCACACGGTACACATGCATGCATACACACACACACACACACACACACACACACACTCACACACTTTGGGCAATTTGGGACTGTCAAAGGGAAAATCCTGTGAGGCCACAGTGCTAACCACTAACACTACCACTACTTTACATGTATCAGTCTCTGAACCATGGGTGATATCACTGATTTTTGCCCTGTCCAATACCAAATAATACCAAAACACCAACATTTACTGGATAATACAGTATACTACTACTTCTACTACACTACTAGCCTATTGTTTTGGTCATACCACTTAAATGTTAGGTTTTTATTGTTATGTGTGACTTCAATCAGAGTATAATTCATTTAATTGCTAAGGAAAACAAGGTAAATTATTTATTTAAAAACAAAAAAAAAAACCTTTCTATTATAAATTCTCCATTAGACTGATAATCTGTTTATTGTTTCGCTGAACCAGCGACTAGGGATGGAAATTTGGCCATCTCATATGTTTATGCAGAGAACCTGATAATAACAACCTCCATAACCTGGCCATAACCTGTGTATATGTCTTTAGCCATAAAAACACAGCTGCTGCATCTATCAGATTTCTAAACTTAATATTTTATTATATTAGCCCTACAGTATTTATAAAAAAAGACTGAAATTAATTTTTTCCCCATTTTTTTCTAACTAGTTTTGAGGTTGGTCCATTTCTGTGAACTGTGAGTAATAGTGAAACTAATCTGGATAGTAACTGCCAAGCAGCTGTTTGTACTTAGAGCAAATGGAAACTATCTTAAATAAATTGTCAATGTAATTAACTACTTGGAAGCACATTAATAATAATAAAAAAAAAAACACGCAGAGAATAAAAACACTGATAATACATATTTATATACATACACATTTATACAAATTCAGAATGCTCATACCCGTGTCTTTTCATCTTTTATCATCACTTTTGTTTGTTTGTTTTGTTTTTAAGGAGAACTATCTTTTTTTCTTTTTTCAATACACAAAGACAATAGGCCACAAATGCAACATAAAAAAATTACTGCAAGAGAAAGACCGAATGACATTACCATTTAGGAGAGAACATAAAACCAGCAATGTGCTCTCCTAAACCAGACATCTAGATGTGGCAGGATGATTTCTGGAGCCTATTTTACTGTAATAGTTGCTACAGTGAACCTCTCTGCTTCGTCTGTCTATACAGAGAAATAGTAACACTTAAATCGAAAGCTCACAGCCACCTCACGAGAGTTGAATGACTGTCATGAACACTACAAAAACACATCGTACACATCATATATGTCTATTGATTTTAGCAGCTGTTACATCGGATTTAAGTGACATGTACAGTACCTGATTTTGCACCACTGACAAAACGTCGTAGGTGGTGAAATGATGTTTCTCATTCAACGCTTGTATAATGCTTATGTCCTAAAGGTCTTCGGTTTTCAAAAGAAGCGTACAACCAGTAAAGAAAGTGCAAGAAGGTAGCTACCTAAACGGCAACGAGTTAATGCAAGTCTCACAAGTCTAACAGCAGATGCAGCTGTCAAATTAGCATAATATATATAGATATAGGTTTGGCATTCAATTTACTTTTTAAATGTTTACATAGCACCACCCATCACATTGCAGGGCATTCTAAGTCTGTAATCAACCATGACGATGTAACACAGTAATCAAAAGTAGAAAATGAAAAAAAAAAGAGAGAGAATAATGCATTCACAACACAGCTACTGTACTGTAAGACTGCTGAATTTGACAACTGCACCAGCATTTAAGCCCCATTGAGGACGTTTTGGATAAATATATATCTATATATATCTATATATATATTTTTTTTGTTTTTCTTTTACTTCTTTTAATGGGGATTTGCTGTCAAGTGCTTGTTTTAAACATAAAACTTTGCCTTTATTTATCAAGTATATACAGGAATGTTGACTGATGATACACAATTGAGAGACCAACAAACCAAAAACTCCTGATTGGGGCTTTTAAGACAAGGAGATGACTATTTTAGGCTTGTTGTGCTCTGTAGATCATAGGATAAAGGCTGAGAGGAGAGGAGAGGAGAGGAGAGGAGAGGGCAGAGCAGAGAGGGTTCCTGGAGAGAGGAGGGTTAGATCACAGCTGGCGGTTCCTGGAATTAAAGGTCCATTTAGTGCTGTTGTTAAAGGAGACCAGGTCACAGTCCCAGCTTTAGTCTGACTCTCACCACCCCAGGCTCCAACTGAATAAATAAATGAAAGAAAATGAACAGCGTGTTATTCCAACATTTTCACAACGTATAATGAACAAACAGCACTGGTTTTATTACTACTGGCTGTTGGAACAAGATAATTAGTCATAAAGCATGTTTATTTTTCTCACGTAACCGTGTTTTGATGTTGGAATCAGGATGCGCTACCCATCATCCAGTCATGCCCATGATCACTATCACCTTTGTTTAGTTATGTTCTGTCTATTTAAGGTTCTGTTTTGAATGCATGTTCATCACCCTGGTGCAGAAGCATACGGCACGTTGTTGTGTGTTCCATAACGCTATGTGTTTTTTTGCCACAGTTTACAGGTTCATGTTTCTTATTCATGTGGACCACCTACTATTTATCAGTACTATATTTATAAAAGATTTGCATCTACTTCACCCCCTTAACCTGACAGGTGAATATATTTTTGTCCTTTCTTAAAGATGAGCCTGCAATGCCAGCAAATGGAATTTGGCTAAATCTGACAACTTTAAATCATAAGTACAGATGTGTTAGCATGTATTGGCCCTGATTCATTCATTTATTGTTCGAATATCAATCGTAAAATAATTTCATGGGTATAATTATCAAGGAAAATTGGCAATTTAATATAACGTTGTTGTCTGTCCCATCGAGGGTTCACCACAGCGGGCCATCCGAGGCGCACTCAACTTGGAACAGGTTCTATGCCAGATGCCCTTCATGATGCAACCCTCCTAGTCTTTTCAGCATCAGCTACCATTTGAACTTCGAATTGCCCAATATTACTAAATAATAATTTATCACAATACACTTATATGACCAAAGTAACATTTTAATATACCATACGAGGGGAGTCAAACATTTTATGCAATTTGCTTATATTAAAACATCTGTTGGACGTCTTGTCAGCGCTTTTCTTTCAAGGCTGCTGTCTCCCTTATGCAGATGTGAACATGTCCATTTGTAACAGCAGTGCGAGCAAAAATGGACTTGCATGTCCGCACACTTTTACCCACACTGTCGACACTCAACAAAAATTTTGCTTTGAGGTGTTAAAGCATCCTCCCTATAGTCACTCCAGTTTGGTCCCCTAAAAAACAGCCCTATGAAGAGGAAGATTCACTTCTGATGAATATATAAAATATAGATAAAATATATATATGTCTATTTTTGTCTGAATTTAAACTGTTACAATAAATATATACACACACGTGGACAAAATTGTTGGTACCCTTCGGTATAAGAAAAACTCACAATGGTCACAGAAATAACTTTAATCTGACAAAAGTAATAATAAATAAGAATTCTATCAATGTTAACCAATGAAAGTCAGACATTGCTTTTCAACCATGCTTCAACGGAATTATAAAAAAAAATGAACTCATGGAACAGGCCTGGACAAAAATGATGGTACCCCTAACTTAATAGTTTGTTGCACAACCTTTTGAGGCAATCACTGCAATCAAACGATTCCTGTAACTGTCAATGAGACTTCTGCACCTCTCTGCAGGTATTTTGGCCCACTCCTCATGAGCAAGCTGCTCCAGTTGTTTCCGGTTTGAAGGGTGCCTTTTCCAGACAGCATGTTTCAGCTCCTTCCAAAGATGCTCAATAGGATTAAGGTCAGGGCTCATAGAAGGCCACTTTAGAATAGTCCAATGTTTTCCTCTTAGCCATTCTTGGGTGTTTTTAGCTGTGTGTTTTGGGTCATTGTCCTGTTGCAAGACCCATGACCTGCGACTGAGACCCAGCTTTCTGACACTGGCCAGCACATTTCTCTCTAGAATCCCTTGATAGTCTTGAGATTTCATTGTACCCTGCACAGATTCAAGACACCCTGTGCCAGATGCAGCAAAGCAGCCCCAGAACATAACAGAGCCTCCTCCATGTTTCACAGTAGGGACAGTGTTCTTTTATTGATATGCTTCATTTTTCCATCTGTGAACGTAGACCTGATGTGCCTTGGCAAAAAGTTCCATTTTCGTCTCATCTGTCCACAGGACATTCTCCCAGAAGCTTTGTGGCTTGTCAACATGTAGTTTGGCATATTCCAGTCTGGCTTTTTTATGATTTGTTTTCAACAATGGTGTCCTCCTTGGTCGTCTCCCATGTAGTCCACTTTGGCTCAAACAACGACGGATGGTGCGATCTGACACTGATGTTCCTTGAGCATGAAGTTCACCTTGGATCTCTTTAGAAGTCTTTCTGGGCTCTTTTGTTACCATTCGGATTATCCGTCTCTTTGATTTGTCATCAATTTTCCTCCTGCGGCCACGTCCAGGGAGGTTGGCTACAGTCCCATGGATCTTAAATTTCTGAATAATATGTGCAACTGTAGTCACAGGAACATCTAACTGCTTGGAAATGGTCTTATAGCCTTTACCTTTAACATGCTTGTCTATAATTTTCTTTCGAATCTCCTGAGACAACTCTTTCCTTCGCTTCCTCTGGTCCATGTTGAGTGTGGTACATACCATGTCACCAAACAACACAGTGACTACCTGGAGCCCTATATATAGGCCCACTGACTGATTACAAGATTGTAGACACCTGTGATGCTCATTAGTGGACACACCTTGAATTAACATGTCCCTTTGGTCACATTATTTTCAATATTTTCTAGGGGTACCATCATTTTTGTCCAGGCCTGTTCCATGAGTTTATTCTTTAAAATAATTCTGTTGAAGCATGGTTGAAAAGCAATGTCTGACTTTCATTGGTTATCATTCACAGATTTTTTTAAATTATTACTTTTGTCAGATTAAAGTTATTTATGTGGTGATTGTGAGTTTTTCTGTCATTGACTGAAGGGTACCAACAATTTTGTCCACGATATATATATATATAATTTTTTTTTTATCAATAGACAAGCATTTTCACAAGCTTAACAGTTGAAATAATGGCTCAAATGTGCTCGCTGTTACAAATATCTTCTGCAGTAATTATTTACCAGTAATTGTTGGTGTGCAGGCCCTGTCTGAGGATGGGGAGAGTTGGTCAGAGTTGATTTGTACAGAAACAGGTGTGGAATATTGGGTGGCTCCTCTCTGGCTGTACAGTGAAGTCAGGTGGCTAATCTGGAGCTCCTGTGCACTGCAGCTCTCCGCCCAGCTTTAATCTACACACACAGTAAACTATTAATCAATCACACACTAGACAATTATGGAGGGCATAGGTCTTTAACGTAACTAAACATTTCATTCTGTTATAGTTTTCATGCACTGAGAGCATTCTGCACTGCCATCTGAGAACAAACAGGGTCAGATCCAGATCACTAAGGGTAACTGAAGATGCTCAGTAACGACAGGACACAGTTGACATGCATTTCAACACAGAAACACATGCTGCTGGAGTGTGCAAACATGACACCAAACCTCTGAGACCAAGCTGAGGTAATAGGGAATTAATTCCAGCTCAAATGGCATGTTCATTGCTTTCATACCACGAGTAAACTTAAAATATTCAGGTTATTATTGAAAGAGATCATGTTTTGGCAGCATGCTGTTAAGTAAAACAGCGCTAAAATTGTCCCAGTTTTATTTTTATATCCTGTGTCCTCGACTGATTTTTGGTTAATGTTGAGTTTATCTATATACAGTGAATATACACTGATTTAAAACAAAATTTTTATTAAGCGTTTAAGGTCATGTATTATATATCAAGTCAGCTTATTTATTATTAGTTTTATTTGAAGGTGTTTATTAATTTTTCTAAAAAAAATTAAAAAAAAAGCAGGTCTGACAGTAGTCTTTATATATATTAAGGTGTATTATTTATATTAAGGTGCGGTTTCTGATATATTATCATTTCTGTAATAACAGCTTATTCAACAGGTGAAGTATAGCACACAGTCCATATAATCAATGATATTTAAGAATCAAAAACCTGTCATTTTACAGAAGTTGTCTGTACGGAGACATTCATTTAACATTTAAGTAAGCATTCTCTAGCCAGTGTCCGCACTTTATAAATAATGGTCAATAGGTTTTCCAACATGGGAGAGTCTTCATGACAAGGGTCTAAAATGCTTGCCACATCACGTTATATGTCTAAAATACCTTTAGACAGGAAGGACGCTGTTGAAGAAAAACTATTTCAGACATTTGAACTTGCTATGACCTTGACCTCAAAATCTATTCAATTATCTCCTGCTTACAAAGACAACTGCATATAAATGCTACAATCAGTCAATCACTCGTTCATGAGATTGTGCTAACAAGAATCTTGGACAGGTGCATGCATGGACAGACAGACACAAAGACAACCATAAACAATCAGAAAAAAGAAGAACGGTTTGGTTTATAGCTGTTATAACAAAATCAATAACAGAAGCTAGTTTGTCTGGTAGATGTTCAATGACATTCAATGTCATTAAACATTCAGAAAGTTATGAATGACATGAGTGTCATTAATTAATACATTTGAAATTTGTTATGGTATAATAGGACTAAAACACTCTGGGACATGCTGTTATACCAATATAACAGCACACACCACTGTATATTATGCAGTACTAATGTCAACGAATAATAAATGAGCTGTATAGTTTTTGTTATGGACATCTTAATGCAAAGCACCTTGATGTAGTGTATCCTTGGATATTTGACATTTAACACAAGCTAATGGGAAAAAACCATCCAGTACCTCCATAAGCATTAAATGTCATATTCCTTATTATGAGATAGCTTTCTCTGCATGCCATACAGAAACCATGAGAGATGCTTGAATTATGTCGCACACAGCCTTGGCACCATGACTGGGTTGCCGCTATGTTTTTAGCACTGTCATTTTAAAAGGTTACATCAGTACTAATATAAACTGTGCCCTTAATTAACGGGGTGAGACAAATTTGTTTGGATGTGAAGTGGAGGAAATGGAGAAAGACAGCAAGCGAGTGTTTCATGCAGATCCAAAAGAGCATAAAAATGACAGACAAGTCTAAATAACATAAAGGGCAATGAGATATACAGGACACATTTCAGCAGCACAAAGACGGGGTTCTCAATTGCTAGCAAAATATTTAGTTGAAAACACAATAGCCTTCGAAATGAAAATGGAAATATTTGGTATGCCAAAAATATATCTTTTTTTATTCTTCAGTAAACGACTGATACAAATGATGGATGAATTGTTATGGAGGTTAATAAATGTGTGTTGTTGGATGTTCTTGCATGGCTATGACAGGAACAGCATGGCATGGGGGAGAAAAGGGCTGCTGAGGTTGGCTTTTTATACAAACATCAAACAAGTGCTCACCCTTCTAAAACAAAAATGGCTGCCAGAGCGACTACGCCCAAATGCCCTCCTCATCATCCTATTGGTTAAGATGGCAGGGGTTCAGCCAAGTGCAGCATGGGAAAGAAGATCCGGTTAGTGTGTGAACAGTTCCAGGTAGAAGTGACTGCCAAATAAAGACCCAGGATCAGTTTGGCATGTTTGGCACTTTTAGAGACGTCACATTATTTTGAATTATAAAACCGATCCGGGATCTGTACTTAGTGACAACTTCTACTGATGTGAATCAGAGAAACACCTGTAGCTTTGAGAAGTCATGATTTACTGAGAGATGAGTCTGCATCACAGTTGGGATCAGTTCCATTTCATTTAATGTGCTAAAAGGATTGAAAGGGAAACTGACACCCGTATGAAGAAGGTATCCATTTCCAATTCAAATACCGAAAAGAAATACACTGCAAAAAAAAAGCAGCAATTAAATGGAAATGACCTCAGCTCTGATCAGCGGTCTGCTATCTTAAAATGACTTGCTATGAATGGGAAATCTTTATGAACATTTTATAGTCATCCATATTAAAATGCTGAGATATTAAATAATAAAGGGAAAAAACAGGATGATGGCAATGGCAGAGTATGATCAATTTGAGGCGTTGTGTCTGGGCAGTGGATTATGACCTGATCAGGGGATTTCGGAGCTTTGTGGTTGGTCTGGTCGGTTGGCGTTTTCAGATGGCCATCATCATAGTTATCGGCCATGAGCTTCATCCGATTCTGTGTCTAGGAGAAAAGAGAGGTGCAGGTATGAGGGGAAAATCAAGAAAAAGAAATTAGAAAAAGAGACAGAGAAGTGAGGGCCAGATAACAAGGGGGGAAAATAACAGATATGGAATATAGTAATAAGGCTAGTGTGCTATTGTAAAGAGGAGTGGACCGCTGGATTTAGATAAAGATGAGGCGATTGCATTAATTACATTTTTTTACCTTACCACTAAAGCTGCTATGATGTGATATACCCTATATGACCACCTTTGTTTAAAATCAGAGGTAGGTCTACAATTTAACAACGCTGCTGCTGCTGCTGCTGATGATGATGATGACCTTGTAAAGGACTATTTGAAAAGTTATGGGCAAATCACCTTGCTTATCTATGCCTTAGTTTTAAAATATGTTGTAAATAAGTTTTAGCTGATGTTCAAGTATTGCGATCAATTCTAATCAATAAAAATGGATTTATAATAAAATCCTCTTAAATCAGGGCAATAGTCTAAATCTTCCAAATCGTTACACATCTATTATTGCACGGCTCAGATGACAGCATTTGGAGAACGATTCTCACACAGCAAGAAGCAGACAAGCTGAAGCCCAGCTGTATTATCTCGTTTATCATTAAGCATTAAACAAAATGGTTTCTGGTGGCAACCAGACAAACATCTTGACTCATCTCCCACAAGCACAAACACACACACACACACACACACACACACACACACACACACACACACACACACACACACACACACACACACAGAGTATCTCAGGCAGAGCCCTATGACACAGTCAGTACCTGCTGTTTGAGCTGCTGCACCAGCCGGTCCTTCTCCCTCCGTAGCTGCGCCACTTCCTCATGCGTCTTTTTCTTTTTGGATGAGGACAGCTCCAGCAGGGCAATGTTAGCATCCTTCTCACTGATTGCAGCCAACAGAGCCTCCTGTCTGCAGGACATAGTTATTGTCACTTTAAAAGAAAGCAAGTCAAACGAGACTTCAGCTAAATCCCTCACAGCACCATATCCCCTTACAACACCCTCATTACGTCAGGCTGTACCCAAACTGTAGCTCAATGTCAGAGTTTTACATCGCAAGTGACCTATTTTCAGCAAATTCATGCATATATAAAATGAATAGCATCTTTATGCTGCATTTTCTAAACATAACGTGTCAGATAGTTTCCAATGAGTACAGCAGAAGTGTGACTCATTTTCTGCCTCCGTTATCTCTGCACAAACATTCGAAGAGAGCGACTCCCACAAGCCACTAATGAAACGCATGCCTTTTTAAAGTTTAATTCATCACCCTTCTTTGACACATAGATGGCAATGCATGACTCAACACCCCAGCTAAATCGTGCAAAAAGGATCTTACTCTTCGTATCATATCAGCTTTCCCACACTTGTTTAAGAACTCATTTTTAGGACTTTCTTAGCAGGACATAAAGCTCTTGCTCAACGGTGATCATCTGAATTTTATGTTGTTGTTGTTTTTTTTTTTTACATTATCATCATCATCATCATCATCATCATTATTATTATTATTAACATCAACCATCAAAATATACAATTTCGTGCAACAACACACTACTGCAGTCCTGTTCAACTACAGTCCAGACGGGCCCAGCACAGTTTCTAATTCACCAACACACGCACTGAACTTGGCAATTATCAGATTAGATGAAACAGCTTTGTTTGCATAGAAGACTTACCAAACTGTGTTGGATATTGGCACTCTAGGACTGGATTTAAAGAGCCCTACATTACTAACTAAAATTGCAAACGTAATAAAGCCAACTATTATTACTTGCGCGCAGCTGGTAGAAGTGATGCATGCAGACTTGCTCTTTGTTAGAGATACATATACATGTATACAGGATTTAAGATTAAAGAACTTTATTAATCCCAGAGGGAAATTGCATAAACATGCATGATACTTATAGATTGGTTTCAATCTGATGATTTGCCTGTCACTTTAGATTTGGAGGCAAAAAATAATACCACTATATGCATTCACAGGTAAAGTGAGACATCACATCATGTACCAGTGAATGTCCCAAAAACAGACTCCAGGTGCTCTGGATTGCCCCACTTAAAAAATAATAATAATAATTTTTTTTTTTTTAAAGGGTTACAACATTGTGATACTGGTAATTAAATATTTTTTATTCAAGTCTCTTTTAATTCCCTCACTAACGAGACGTTTTTTTTGTTGTTGTTGCTGATTTTTCAGCAGATATTTTTAATATATATATATAAATGTACATTTATAGTAAAGCTATATGAAGTACTGTTATTCAATCTGTAGTGAAAATTGTTCTTGCAATTCTCCTTGTAAACAACATTTAGAGTCAGTGCTGTCATGTAACATGATTTTCAGACTTATATGTAATAATATATTATCATCACAGACTCGCAGTACAATCTAAGGCATTATGTTGAGAGTGTATTCCCCTTAAAGATTAGATTTAAAAGAAGATTTCTAGCACAGAGGTCTCCAAATTCCTAAAGGTTATATACAGTACTGCAGCTTTACAGTACATCATTTCCATAAGAAACCCATAAAACATCCCAAATTTATTGGGTATTTGTCAGGAATAAATACACTAAACTATGCTTTCAGTGACGTAGTAGGCTGAATTTATACCATGGTATACTGACATGTAATGGAATATCCAAAGCCATGCTAGGAAAACAAGTAATAACAAGCTATGTTTCCGGGCGTAAACTTGTTTGCATGAGAGCTAAATTAATTTTGTAATGCCCCACGAATGTGGCTGCAGTTTGGATGGCTGTTTGGTAAACTTCTTGGTTTACAATTAATCTGCCTGTGTCATCCTGTATATGTGATAACATTTGTGAGATTTCAGAACGCAGTTTGATGTTGAGCTATGGCAACAATTTAATTTTTTTTACTTTTTACAATTAAATAACAATAACAATGAAATATTTTTACCCAAAATGTCATAAGTCTCCTCACACCAATCAGCCATAATCTCAACACCACCTCCAGGTGAATTTTATAACATTAATGATCAATTTCATCATAGTAAACTGGCAACAAAATCATGGTCACCCAAGGCCCTGCTCCCACAGCGACCAAAGACCAGAAGGCTGTGCACGAGGCCCATGAAAGATCTCAGATCTCGAGGAATGAAATTCTTCATGGAATGCCCCAAGCAAATAAGCCCACCCCACAACCCACAGCACTCAAGGGATACACCATTAATGCCAGACACGGCAGAAAACCCCCAAAAGTCCTGAGGAGTCACACCCCAAATGGCCAGAAGAACCATCCCAGTAGAGCAAGAGCAAGACCACAAGAGCAAGATAAAACACAAAACTATCAAGTGATCTGTATATCGTTGATCAAAAAATGTATTTTTGTGCTGTAGATTGAGAAAAACTGTTAGGTGTGGAAGCATCCTGAAGGACTGACAAGTGCTGCAAAGGCCTTACAACAACAATGCATCTAGTTTTGGACTTCACTAGCGGTGTGACTTACTTCATCTCCAAAACTTCTTCCAGATGTCTCCTCCTCTCAGCCCTTAGCGTGGTCAGATGGGCCTCCTTCTCAGCCAGAGATTGCTGGGTGGATGACATCTTGGCTTTCATGGACTCAAGCTCCTGCTTTACCTTCTCCATTGCCCCGAGCAGCTCCTCCATCTGTTCAACAGACAGGTAGACAGACATAGAAGGGCAGACAGACAGAGCTACATATCATAAACAACCACTGATCACAGGTTCATTCAAAATTAAGCCTTAATTAAAGCCAGAGAAACAAATCTTCAGCCTTTTAAGTGGATGTTGATTTACAAGATCAAACGATCTACAGTATTCTTGTTCTATGGTGAACATTTTAAATCTTGAAAAGCACCAATAAAGTCAATTAAACTAAATCAGAAGCGCTATTTTTACTCAGCTATTTCATGATAGTTTAAAGGTATGCCATGATAAAGTAAATACACCTTAGATATGATTATAAAATATTTAAAATACAGTAGCAAGCTTGTTTTTTTTTCTTTCTTTTTTTATTTATTGCATCCCCAGACGCCAGATCCTTGTGGGAGAGCCTCAGAATAGGCCAGCTGGGAGCCCAGGAGGTCCAAAATTGCCCAAATTACTTTAATTCCCTCCTCACACACTCTACTCTGAGGCTCTCCTGTGTTGTCAAGCTGCTCACACCATCCCACAATCCTGTAGAGAAACCACTGCCTATACAGAACGAGTCAAATGTTTTGACATAATGCCTTTAGCATTATTTATAAAAATCAGGAAAGACCATGGAATCAGAAGACGTGTCCAAACAGTTGACCTGTAGTGTGCGATTTTTGGACACTTCTCACAATTCATTCTCATCATTTTAATAAAAATTTAGATGTTTGATGACAAACTCTAACGTTAAATATATACAGGTATGCGTGATTTTTACATAAAGGACCTCTTATCTTCCAAACCTGTTTTTCCTGGTGAGTCCGTGCCGCCTCCTCCTGCGCCAATACCATCTCTCTCTCTGCTGTCATCTGTACACTCTCCCTCAACGCCTCCTCCAGCTCCTCGATGCGTTCCGCCTTCTGCCGCAAAGACTCCTGTTAGGGAAGAACTACAGTTCAGAAAAGTGCAAAACCTACAACTGCATCCAAAATGGGTCTCTTATTGCCTTCTCAGTGATTAGAACCAAGCTGTTTTGGATTCAGTCATTGAAATTGATGATTGTGTTTTCTTCTCCTCACCTGCTGTGGGCCATCATTAGTACTGCGGCCTTTGCCAGCTGCCTCCCTGAGTTTCCCAGGCAGCTTCTTGCCCTGCTCCTTAATTTGTCTGGGATAGAGGATAAAGCAGAATGAGTATGAGAAGCAGACATTGCTATAATTGATAAGTATCACTTTGAATGCTCATTGCCATATAACAATATTTTGGGGGGAAATGCAGCTCAGTACACCGTGCTTACATTATTACTTATTTGATGCTTTGGGCTATAGCATGATATCATTTTCTTTCATTACATATGTAACACTATCTCATTCAAACTTATCCGTTAGAAAATTAGTTGTTGTTTTTTTTTTGCATGAGGGTAAAAAGGTCCAAAAATATGCAAACAAATTCAGTTCCACTAGCTGGTCCTGAGCATGAATGTAAGCTGTTAAGATGCACATGTACTAACCTGGAAGCCACACTACATGCAGAATTCCAGATGACAAAGTGGAAAGAAGGGAGACAAGAGCAGAAGTTCAAATGCTACTCAGCAAGAGCAGAAACTTAAAATGGTTTTGACAATAACGAATGCTTTGACACTGCCTCTAAAGCAAACAAAGACATGAAGATGACACTGGCGAAAGATGACTTTTAACATGAATGTCAACGTGTGCTCACTGACCTCTCGAGCTCATTGATTTTCCTGTCTTTGTCGTTCTTCTCATTCTCCATCTGGCGTAGGATCTCTAGCAGTCGGTCGACTTCAGCTTGGGCCTTCCCAGATTCCTCTCTGTGCCTGGCCACATCAGCTTCCAGTGAGGCAATTCGCTTGGAGAGCTCCGAGTTGGCCTGTGCCTCGACAGCTGCGTTTTGGGCCTGAACGGATCAGCCAGATGTCAACAGTTTGATTATTATGTGTGACTTAACGTTCAGTAGTATCTATGCCATTATCATTTTCAAATTCCACCATTACTAACAGTATCATCATTAGTAATAACACCCATTCCCACTTCGCCAACTCCACTTTTCTCTGACCCTCTCTTACCCTCTTTAGCTGGTTCTCCAATTTAGAGCACTCTTCCCTCCTTTGCTCAAGAGCAATCTCCAGAGTTTTCAGTTTGGAGTCTTTTTTTAGTCCAGATGAGGCTAAGGACAATGCATGCTCTTTAAGGTCCAGCAAAGAATTCTGCACAGACAATAATAAATGTAATTCATTTAAGCCGTCATCGCTGAACGATGGTTGGCTGCAGTGACCTATAATGTCACGCCAGCGGTCATTGCTGTAAGGGAAAGATACTTGACTGAGGACCCTAACCTTTTTGCACCATACATACTTATACCCTACAAGCAATTTGGAAATGTCAATTAGTCTATTAGCCACAGTCTTTGAACTGTGGGGCAAACCAGAGCACCTGGAGGAAACCCCCAAAGCACAGGGAGATCATGTAAAGCCCAGACACACCATTCTTGGCTAAACTGGCTGAAAATTGCCAATTTAGTTTACTTAGACTTGGATTTGGACATTAATCTGTATGTCTGAGTGCCTGGTTTGTACAAGCCAGTGCCTTTAGCATAAAATGCCCCTGTGTATGCAGATAATTGCACATAATATTAACTTATCATGGGTATTTTTTAAACCCTCTGATGCCATATTGTGGGACATCTCAGAAAGTTTTATATGCTGTATATTTGTGACTGAAGACGGTAAATTGACTGCATACAGTATGTATTCCCTTTAATAATGCAAAAAAAAAAAATTTTTCATTGTTCATTGACAGCACATTTTAGTTCAGGGTTAACCATCTATTGTATGATTTATGGAAGGACTGTTCAAAAGCAGTCCTGAAGGGCCAGTGTTCAGGACAGTTTGTAATCCACCAAAACCAAACCAACCTGGCAATTAACAGATTAGATGAATCAGCTATGTTTGAGCAAAAAAAATAAATCCCAAAACTCTGTTAGACATTGGCTCTCCAAGATAAGATTTGCTTTGAACAGCCCTGCCGTATATGGGATATACGTTTGCATTAATGTGTCCATTTGGTGGATGGTTCTGTCACGAATTCCACCTCTCAGTGCTAACTGCAGTTCCTGATGCATCCCACACTGTTTTTCACATCAAGGGCTCATGTTTTTGTTATAATTCTGTCTCCAACCAGGTCCTGTCATCTGTTTGTTGCCGTACTGTGTTCAGTTGTTCTGGGTTAAATCCTTAATCTATTTATGCCCTTTTTGTGCCTGGATATTTTCATAAAATTGCATTCGTCTGATCTGTGTATCGACCCCTGTACAGTATATTAACTTACTTATTTATTCGTTTATATTTATTCGTCACCAAAATAAAGATTACACTGAGATCACAGCTTTTTGTCACACAAACCCTTTCTGCATGTTATGCAACATTGTGTGCCGATGAAAAAGCAGTTGTTTAAAATTTTCAGAAGGGTCATGCATTCACAGGTTAAAATGCAAGCTGGAAATTTTTGGTTTGATAAGCAGCCAAAAGTCTCCAGTTAATACCTGCTCTGTGATCAGGATGACTATGTAAATATGAATGGATATGAAAAAAAAAATGAAAAAAAAAAACGATCCACAGCCTTAAATTGTGTACCTAAAATGTGAAGGAACAAGACAGAGTACCCTGCAGGTAAACTGGTTCCTATAATTAGTAACACTTACCTCTCGGTCTGAAAGGTCCCCTTGCAGCAAGCTCACTTTCTCCTTAAGCTCTTTCAGCTCTCTCTTACTGGTGTCCAGCTCCTCAGACTTCTCCCGCTCCTCCCGGTCTCTCTGCTCCTTCAGTCGCTCAATGATTCTTTCCTGTAACAAGTGCTAAATGGATTAAGATCTGGAGTGACACTTAAAGAGTCACATACTTAATACGAAAGGTTATGTTGCAAAAATCTTGCATTATTAATGATTTATCTCTATACTCTATCTATGTATATGATATATGATTCTTTGGTTACCTTTTCAGCCAGCGAGTCCTCCAAGGTGCTCAGAACTGTATCAGTGTTGGATGTATCAGTCTGAAGAGACTTCACTCTTTCTCTCAAGCTGCTCATCTGCTTCTCTTTATCCCTCAGCTGCTCCTGCAGGTTCTCAATCTGGAAAATCAACATATACAGTATATATACATTCATATTCACATACACTAGAATGAAAACAGCTCAATAAGTGCAAGAACAAACATCAAGTTGTTTATTCAAACCTTTTTCTGTAGCACGTTAATTTTCCGCTCTTTGACGTCCAGCATGTCCTTTAGGTCATGGATCTCGCCATTGAGCGTGCTCTTCTCTTCAGACATGTCCTGGATCTGCTTGCTCTTTTTGTTCAGCAGCGTTTCCTTCTCCTCAAGGCGCAACCTCAGCGCGTCCACCTGAAAGGTTATGGAGCTAATCAATCCAAAATAAAACTTTAAAAAGATCCATTGTTGGGTTGATGAACCACTGGTTGGGTTCCTACCTCTGTCTGCAAGATGGCAGCTCGCTGCTCTTTGGCAGTCAGGGATTCTTTAAGCACCTCAATGTGCTGTTTGCTATCGGAGAATTGATTGGTAAGTGTCTCAAGTTTGGTCTGCAGGCCAAGGAGCTGGGTGTCCTTTCTAGAGAGGTCCTGCTTTACTTGGTCCATCTGATTCACAGAAGACAGGCCAGTCAAGGTAACAAAAATCACTTCTATGTTGTATATTAAACAGTGGTCAGCGATCAAAGATCAAAGATATAATGGGCCAGTTAGATTTTCTGCAATGATTTATCTAAAATAATAAATAATATTTATAATAATTCTGTAATAATAATAAATGATTGTATTGATTGTATAATAATAGTAATAAATAATTCTGTATATAATAATAAATGATTGTATTGACTTCTTTGCACAAATACAGAACAAATTGACATATAGGGCTAAATATGTTCAAGTTAAACCTTTTGAAAGTTAGCTACTTTAAACTACTTAAAATCTACCGACCAAAGGGCAATTTCTACCTGTTCTATCTTGCCTTACAAAGAAGGAAATTATCATGCTAGAAATAATAATGTAGGATCTAGAACTCAGAAATTAAGATCCATAAGGTTATAATAAGGGCTTCATTTCTAATTACACCTTGGACTTGTTCTACCTTGTTCTTCATGAACTTGGTGTGGTTGCGGTAGACCTCCATCTGCTTGACCTCCTCCTGGCGCTCCTCACAAGTGAGCATGTTACTAGAGCGCAGCATCATGACCTGGTCCTCCAGCTCCCTCAGCCCTCGCTCAAGAGAGCTGATCTGTGAGTCCTTTACACACACAATATACATTAAAAAAAAACAAACTCACAAAACCACACATCTCACGTCTGGCGCATGAATAGTATGTTCTGTACTGTATAACCTGCATGTAAAGGTCTTATGTGAAAAAATGTAACCAACTTCACATTTTTGTAAAAACTTAAGCAGAAATGTGAACTTGAAAAACACAGAAACAACTGGGTGTTTTTATCACAGTCTCGCCCACCCTGCTTCATCTTCCATATTGCAGGATTCATTAATTAATATTTGTTTGTTTGGTTTTGTTAAAACAAGTCTCATATAAAATAGTGATCCCTCATCACACCTGTAAAGTCTTTATTACTCAATAAGGCTAATGCTAATGGATCAAACTAATGGGAAAGGTATGTAGTCGTGACAGTGAGGAATCTAAGTCTTGAATGCAGTCTGCTTCTGGGAGGTGAAGAGGCTAAGTAATATTGCCCAAAGTAGACATACAGTATGCTGTACCTTCATCTCAATGACAGTTTGCAGAGCTTTGGTTTTTGTAGACTCCGGGGTCCCTTCAAGGCGCCGATGCAGCTCCTGGAAAAAGAGGCACATGCCTGGCACTTTGTTCACACCATAGCCAGAAATAGAGCTTTCAGATGTGTCATCAAACCTTCAGGGGAAACTGCGTCTGTGCTACAAATTTGGCTCAACACTTTATCACTCTGCTAGAGTCTTATGATCAGCAGAGTACTGTAAAAGCAAATAATGCAGATTCCCTGTTTCACAATGCATTTTAATCCTATTTTATAAAGGACAGTAATGGTTTTGTGAAAAGGAGTTACACTTTTCACGTTGTTTTCATCTTCTCTTTTGCATAATTTTTCGTCCAGTACTTTCATATTTCACATGAGCTTACGACCATAGTACCAGGAATTTAAGTGTTGCTCACTTCGCGCAAAGCCACCATCTCTTTATCACGTTGCTCCAGGAGGTTCTCCAAGTGATGTGCATGCATCTCGGCATCAGCTAGGCGGCACGTGAGCTCATGGTCCTCCTCGCTGGACTTGCTCGATGGCCCTTTGTTGTGCAACATCTCCAGCAGCTTCTTCACAGAGTCGTCCCGCGCGACCAGCGTTTGCCTCTGTGTCTCCAGCCGCAGCTCCATCTCCTGAATGGTGCGGCGGAGCAGGACAAGCTCGCGAGCCTGCCTTTCTTGCTCCTCACCTGGCTCAAGTGCGAGCGGCTCCCCTGGCGGCTGGAGCAGCTGGTTCAGGTCACGTTGGATTCGCAACTCAGCCTGCAACGCCTGCACTGTGGTCTGCAGGTGCTATAATCGATAGGAGAACAAAGATGATAAATCATTTCCCACTGGACATATTAGCATTAGCAGCTATTTAAAGAATTTCAGCACGTCAGTGAAAGCATGTCCTGAGAGGGGAACGGAAACCTCTTTACCTTGAATAAATGTATTTAGAAATGTCAAAGAGCAGTTATTACTTTCTCAATAAACTGTTAAAATACGCTAATATAATCGACAAATTCAAAACAAGTTATGCTGCGACAATAAACGTGTTAAGGCAGATATGACAGAAAGTTTCCTCACGTTATAATTTGATTCAACATTCATACAGTGAACCCGATACATGAGAAAAACCTGGTGCTTATGAGTTTTCAAAAGGTTTCTGGCATTAATACATAAAACCATACTCTGCTATATTCATGTCCCTATCCCTGAAAGACACATTATAGGAATTTATTTACAAATGGAAGAAAATATTATTGAAAGAAAGATATAGCATCCCAACAGCTGATCCCTATTCCTTCAATTGTTAGCCAATCTGGCTTTAACATCAGCTTTAAAAGAGAGCACTGCTTGAGCTTGCCATAAATCACAGCTGCATATCTTTTACTTTTCAAGAAAGGTTGAATAAGCTGAACGCCAGAGGGATTCGTAACTCTTCAAACAGCAGACATTTAAAGTACCTATTTTCAGTCTCTTGAGATGGCTGCAAACAAAACTGAACAATGGTTTGACACAGACTAAATCATCTAAATGTATGTGACATTATATATATATATATATATATATATATATATATATATATATATATACACACACACACAAACACACTGTACAGTATATATACAGTGTATATACTGTATACTGTACAGTAGTATTATTATACAGTAGTATTCTGTGTCTATTTATCACATTTGACAACTGAATAAAGAAAAATAAAGAAATCAAACTTAAAGAAATACTAAAGAATTGCTGACAAATTCGATGTGAATGCCAGGCAAGCGTAAATGTCGATGGCAGATCCAGGGTGTGTGGTATGGTGTGGTGTAGTGAAGCAGACAGGAGGGAGGATGGAGCCCCCATGTGGGCCATCTGGAAGCCATGGTTTATTTGCCATACATTACGGAGAACAGTACATTTAATGCCAAGGAAACTGAGAGCATATGAATCCTTAAAGAGTAAAATAAAATACGAGTGTAAGAGAAATAAGAGAAGCTAAATTATAAGATAAATAATATACCCAAACCTAAACTGTGATTATTCATACCTTAAATACAGGTAGAGTAAAACACAAAAGTTTGGACACAATAGTTCTCACTGACTTCTGTGCTTTATCATTAACCAGACAGTCAAGTTCACATAAGATTATTTTCAACAGCAGCAACAGAAAAAAAACAGTTATTGCACAATTACTTAATGACACACACTCAGTTGCTTGAAACTGGATGGTAAGTTCTAATTAAGCTCAAATAAGCATGTTGCTAAATAGCGCTTGATACTAATCAGTGTTCACGTATAACGACTCTGAAAATATCAGTGTAATTTTAACTGGAACCGCGCAGCATGAGCAGCATGACAATTCCTATCCCACCAATTACACAGCCATCGTTAGCTTCCTGCACTACGCCCCTTCGTGTGTGGATGTGACAAGACAGCCATGTTGCTGTGAATCACAGTTTGAGACTAATCACTAAAATGAGAGGACTAAGAACACTGTGGCAGAGAGCAGAGAGCAGAGAGCGCAGCGAGTCAAACGGGGCACTGAAAATCTGCAAACGGCCATTTTCAATTAGCAGTTCAAAGATCTATCGCTCAGCAATACAATAGAACATTAGATTAGCAAAATGTGGTGTGGGAAGCAGGAATATACAGGCATGCCTGGACTAGGCAAGACTCTCGCGCTCATTACACAAGGGAGCAAAGATTATGGAACAATGCTTGATCCTAAGGCCACTTTCTTTTTCTCAGTATCATTTCAAACATAAATCTATGGGTTTCAAAACGATACAGACAGTCATCTAAACAGCTGTCTGGAGAAGCCGGCATGAAATGCTGCTTAAATCTCTAATAACAACGCTCTTATTAAAATGAAGTATCAGTGTCTGAAGTATAAACATGTCAAAAGGAAAATCAGAAAAGTGTGAACAGTGAAACAGTTCATCAAAATATTTTTCTCTAAATGAAATAAATATTTGATTTGAGCATCATTTGGAAATGATGAAAGATTCGTGACTTAGAGATCTTTCTTTGACTGGTTTTATTATGCCATCTGCAGCATATTAGTAAAGAAACTGTCTGAAGTTTTTGATGTTACTTGGTGGTAAAGAACTAGATTGTGTAGATATATGTAACATTCAGGTTGTGACACACTAATGTGATTGGATTGTGGAAAATACATTTTTCTGAGGATGCTGGAGTTTTCTTAGGGAAATTGTTTGACTTTGGGGCGTTCAAGTCAAACCAGGACTTTTGGTGAACTTTCTTGTGAATGAAAACGTTACACTGGTAGATATTTACAGAAGCATTCAAGCACAGTACAGTGCTAAGACTTTTATATGCAATATAGTAATGTTTTTAAGAACTCTGTACGTGTTTGAATGATGATCACAGCTGAGTCGTTCCCGTGAACATTCAGTTAGTCGATTGCCTGATACTTGAAAATCAACAGATAACTTGTTAACTTGCAGAAGAGACTCATCTGTCTGTGGGAACTGTGCACACAGTCATTCACAGACACTATTAGCACATTACAGGAACTCGAGTAGGAGTTACTGCCACATCCCCCATACAGTCCTGACCTCACTCAAAACCATTTCCACATGTTTGGGCCATTAAAGGAGTTCCTGGGAGGCCAGTGTTTCAGTCATGAAGTAGGCAATACAATCATGGCTCCAGCATCCTAAAAAAAACTATCCAAGCACTAATGAAACACTGGGATAAGTGCATTACTGTAGCAGCGGATTATATAGAGAAATAAGGATCATTTTACTCTCTGTTATTCAACACAATTAACTTGTATTATTATGCTAAGTAAAATATCTATAAATACATAGTCATAGTTAAAGAACATATTCTTTATAGATTTTAGCATGTATAGGTCAAAGGTCAAATCTAATGGGTTGACAGGATAATTCAGCAATATCTCGCTTCTAAGTACGGAACATTGCTAAAAACATGGAATCTTGTCAAAGAATCGCATAATCATGTTTAAAATAATCTTTAGTTCTATAAATGGCAGGGGATAATGTATTAGCACACATAGAGTGTGCTGCACTGAGATCACAAAAATGCTAAAACTCACCAAATGATTCAATTATTTATTGCTGATTAGCATTATAGACCTTTTAACTTAAATTCCATATTGTATTCTCTAGTGCAATCTCAACTCCGAGTGGGCCATCAAGAAATATGATATACAAATACTAAAGACCTTCTACAGTGTAAAGTATTATCAGTGTTACAGTTATAACTAATGGTAGGTGGCCGGCTTGTTGCTAAGCTACTGACTTTTGTCTGTTGGCTAGCTTGTTGCTAAGCTACCTACTTTTCTCTCCTTCTGTTGCTGTTTTCATTCCAAAAACTTTGCGTGAATGTTTAAAGTTCACAATAGGAGAACAGTAACAATATCCACTCAAGCCTGTTACTGTAAAAGTGCAGTTAAACTAGCTTTTTATGAGCTTTACAAGGCACACTTTTATGAAAGCACACATTTTTCTCCACTTCCCACTCTTTCCCATATTGAGCATCTTGAGGTGGGGAAATGACAATAATACAACTTGCAAATTACCACTTAAAAAACCATGAACGCAGGATTAGCCCTTGCTTTATTTCTACCTAAAAACAGCGATGCAGCAGCATTTTAGTCCTTTAGTCTGACATCTCATCTCTTCACCTGTACAGTTTGCATTAGCTAAGATCTAATGTGCTAATACCATGCAAATAGATTGCTAACTTTCACTCCAATGTTTGCTGTTTCCAGTACTTTTACATTAAATTAAAGTTTTTATTCATATGACCTAGATTTGTACTGGAAATCATTAAATTTGTCAGTGTACTGGAAAATATGTGTTTATTCTTTTGTTTTTAGGAGCTAACAGTGACAGTAACTTTTTTATTCTACTAAACTAAACTTAGCACCATTGTAAATGAGGAAATAATGAAAATACAGCATCAACTAATAATCGCTTAAGTATTTAATAGATTTCAGGGTGGGGGTTTTATTACAATTTTGGGTTTCTGGTTAATTTCTGTGCTGATATATATATATATATATATATATATATATATATATATATATATATATATATATAAAGAGAGAGAGAGAAAGAATACTTTTATCTATCAATCCAGGGGTTGTAACATCAAACAACTTGATATTCATTTTCTTATTGCTTGCCACAATTTTCTAGCCATTAAGCTTTCATTTATTTTATGTGCACATCCATACATACATCCATGCCCCTGCTAGACACTACCTGCTAAGTGGTAAATTAAATGAAAACCTGGTGGCTGTGCTATGCACTGGGAGGGAATTTTGCTGAAAAGGTTTGCTTCCACTTGTTCCCCAAGGGGGTTATGCTTTAAAAAAAAAGAAGAAATATTTTATCTAACTGATCATTTTTATTTTATATTAAAACCTTAATATCCTTATGACAATGGATGAGGGTATGCTGAATGGTTTGGTGCAAAAAAAAAATATGTAAATGAAATGCTATGGCAGTCAAAGTCATCAGGTCTCAACCTAATTGAAAACATTGAGAGATTTTTCACTCAAATGTTGCAATACCTCCATCAAAACACTGACTGAGAGGCTATTTTTGGGAAGAACATTGGTGTTTGCCAATTCTCCTGTAGTAATGGACATTCTGCATATTATGGCTTCTGTGGACATTATGTTAATATTGTTATGAATCACGATTACCCAGCATGAGAGATGAGCATATTTAGTGTGTTAATATATCCTGATGCAAAAGAGACACACTTTAACACACTGTCGGGATATTCTATTCTCAAGAGATGCAATAAAATATATATAGACAAATGTGAAGACACAGGAGAATCTATAAATTTGGTTAAAAGATAGGATTGATTTAGGGACCCACCTGAGTTTCATCCTGAATGGCACGGTATTGCTCTTTCCAAACTGCTATCTTGGAAACCTCGTCCTTGCGCAGCGCCCTTTCTTTCTTCAGCTCAGGGCTCCAGAAGGTCTTGATGGAGCTCATGGATGAGCTCAATTTGCTCTCTTTTACCTCCACTTCCTTCCTCAATAGCTCGTTCTCCCGTAGCACCTCCTTCAGCTGCGCCTGCAGCTCCATGATGGTGTTGTCCCTGGCCTGGCGCAACGAATGTGGTACGGTGGATGCTGTATGGAGCTCTCCTCCAAAGCTTATGGAGTCCGTTGACACAGTAGGCACCATGGCCATGTCAGGCGTGCTCCCGGTGACTGTTCCACGCACACCGTATGGGATGCTGCCCCCGAAGCGTCCGGTCGGCATGCCACCTTTCTGGATGTCGGAGGAGGTGGCAAGAGCAACCTCATTGTCACTCATATACATGGGACCAGACGTGGCATAGGCTGCATTGAGGGACTGGATGTTCTCCATGGAAAGAGTTTTGCCCCCAGGGCCACCAGGCCCACCGCCACTGCCCCCCATGCTGTTGGTGCGGCGGTGACCCATTCGGGGTGAGCGCGGAAGCCGGGGAGATCTGCCTGAGTTACCCTGGCTGTTCCTGTTCCCGCTGTGATTGCCATCCATTTTACTCACAGAGCGCGAGCTGCCGTACATTCTGACAGACTACAACTAGTAGACCGACTGTAGTTAGGACAAATATGTAAATCGCCCAAGTTGTTACACAGTCATTCTTCTTACATGTAAGGATGTAAACTTGCTGCCCCCTTTCACTTTTTTTTTGCTCCGTCTCGAGAGGATGGTCTGTCCGTGGCTAGCTTGGAACACCTACTGTGCCCTGTAGAAAAATAAAAGGTATAGCTTGTATATGAAAAAATGCCATGCCAAAGAATCACTGCCATGTGGGTTACTGGGATAAAAGAGACTGCACTTTTGTTCCAGCTGACTGCAGACAGATGGGCATTAAACCTTTTTCTGCTACATTTAATATTAAGGCCTAAGCTATGGCTTTACTGTTTAAATACAGAGACTTACCAGCAACAAATACATATAGCAATTACTCAACACTGCTATATCTATAACATCATGAAGCACATTAAAACATGAAACATTATAGGCTACATTTATTTTTTGCACAATTTTAGGTCACACCTCTCAAAATACATCTAGACTAGAAAACCACCAGGTGCTGGCTATGCAACGAAAAAAAGGTGTGGTTGCACCATATTCATTACCAAGCCCATAAGAAATTTTACTATGGTATGTATTATAGTGAACAGAGTCCAACTCAGACATTACCATAATAGAGTATCAGGGTAGGTAACTATGGCAGTGGGTACCATGGTAGTACTATGGTATGTAACAATGTACTTTGGTGAGTACTATGTTAGGTATTAGAGCACGTCAGTGGGAAGCGAGGTAGTACTATTGTGTGCCATGGTACTTATTGGATGCCACAGTGACAAACAGGTTCAAGAGCTATCTAAAATTGGAATGTTTGTACATACTGTACAATATTAGATAATACACACTACTTGTATGGTATAGTAAGGGCAGTACCATGGTAGTAGTGTGGTATGTACCACTGTACTTTGGTGAATATTATGATAGTTATTATGGCACTTCAGTGGGTACTGAGGTTGTCCTGTTGTGTGCCATGGTACTTACTGGGTACCACAGTGGCTACCAAAGTTCAGGAGGTTTCTAAACTGTATGTTTGTACATACTGTACAGTATTAGATAATTAGTATTCTAAATAGTATTAGTATAATAATGTACACCATTTGACAGTATCCTGGTACATTTCCCATTGTACCATACTTCAGTACTTAAGAGAACCATGAACCATAGTGTGGTACATGTACTGGATCAATTAACAAGTACTATGATATCTACAGTATTGCACTGATACTACAGTGATATCTATAGGCCTACCATGGTAAAAAAAAAAAAAAAAAAAAAAAATCTCTTACACATTTAAATCATTTTACAAACAGTAGTTGTACATTGTGACGTTAAATCACGTACAGTCCTTTGCTCTTCGTTGAAATAATCATGCATATGATCACTACGTCAATTTCTTCAAGTCGGATTCCATCATGGTTCATAAATAGCCTTTATCTAGGCGAGAGCTCTGAAACTCAGATGTGACCGGAGACGCGCGAGATGCGCAAATACGAGTGCGCGCTTTAAACCAACCTGCAGAATTCTCATATTCCCTTAAATGTTCCAGGTAACCTATTTTATTTTGCAGCTTGTCCCAGCTCCTAGCAGTATCCACCACTCTGGTGCAATTATTCACCTACAAGCATCCTCCCCTTGCCCTTCTCCAGCCATCCACCATTGTACCGGTTTGATTGCCTATAGTAGGTTACCCACTCCTCTTTAAAAACACACACATCATATCATATCATAATACAAGGATAACAATGATGATGAAAAAAAAAAACATTTGTGCCTAACAATTGACTGCCGTTAGACGAACACTGAATGATCATGCACACCCATTTCATTCATCACAGTGTAGCTCAACACAGACATAAGAGCAATCAATTTCTAGGAAAATCAAATTACCATCTGTTGTTTTTAATCCACGTGTTTAAATGAAATGTTGCAGCCTCCAAGTGTCCAAACTGCGCCCAAATGAAAGAAGCCAATTTCTCTGTATTGCTTGATGGTTTTTTTTATATATATATTATTTAATTTTTTTTTTTATTTGCAGACATTAGCAGCATCCTTTCCCATCAGGGCTGGAAGGAGTTCGGTGACGTAACGCCTACGCTACGCGCTCGCGACGTGCGCTTGCCCAATCTGAGTGGGCGGGGCCAACGTCATATATTATGAACACCTAGCAGAGGACTAAGGAGTGAGGACCCGCCATTTTGTAGTGTCTATTTAAACTGATGTGTGGATTACCAGAAGGTTGCTTTAAAGCACCCAATAAACATTCTGACACATTGCATTCATACACCGTCCATTGCATTAGGAGTTAGCTAATCAACTGCATAAATGTGCACATGTACATGACAACAGCACAATGAAAAAAAAAAAAAAACATAAGTATACAGGTTAAGAGCTTTAATATTCATACGAACGTATGAAGAAGAAAAAAAACAGAATGACGAAAAGGAGTGATCTCTGTGATTTTTTTATCATGGCATATGGATGTTGGTACCAGATGGGCTGGTTTTAGTATCTCGTACTGTGGATTTCCTGGGAATTTCACACACAGCAACTCTACAGTCTACACATAATGGTGTAAATTATCAAAGTCAAAGAGAACACTGTTTGTTAGTTTGTTTTTTATTCTGGTGTTTGATGAAAACATTAAATAAAGCTCTGGAGCTGTATCTGCATTTCCTGCATTTCTCTGATTAGGTTTCTGTATGAATGTGCATGTGTAAAGGTGGTTCTTATAAAATGGACAGTGTGTGTGAGTTAAATTAAGCCTTTATTTGTCACATATACATTACTGCACAGTGAAATTCTTTCACTGCATATCTCAGTGCCCCTGGAGCAGATAGGGTTAAAGGCCTTGCTCAAGGGCCCACAACGGCAACTTGGTGGCGCTGGGGCTTGAACCACCAACTTTCTGATCAGTGCCTTAGCCATCTGAGCTACCAGTGCCCGTAGATCAGTGGTGTAATTATCTACTTTATTACAATGACAAGGAAAGTATACAGTATGTTAGTACTTTTTTTCCCAGAGACCGCATCTACTGTATATTGATGTGGTAAAGTGAGCTGGAACAAAGCGGAACGAACTGGAACGGGGTTACGGCACCCTCTGTAACTTCTAAAAAAAATCTGAGTATGTATTTGTGGCATAGTGGTGCAACCAAAATCATAGTCGCAGTGTCAGAAATAGTATAAAAGAAAATCCTACAATAGTGCCTCTAACTGCAGGTATGGACATAGGACTGACATGCATTTGTTTGTTGCGCAATCTTTTTTTTTTTTTTATTAAATTTTATTTTGCACTCGCAAAATTCCCCGTTGTTAAAGAGAAAAGAGGTTGCAAAAATAGTTTAAAAATTAAAGCTTAAAATAAGCTGATCAGCTTTAATGTAATCAGTGATATTATTTTCATACTCTGCCTGTCTTTCTGTACAGTAGAACTCTCTGCCTAACTTATTAATACAAAGAAATACAATTTTGTAAGGTTGAATATCTTACGCCTTGTTTATGCTAAACTCGTCGACCTCGTCATCAGCCAGATACACTTGCAGTTTGGTAATCGGAGAGTGAATCACAGAAGAGAAATAGAAAAAGTAGATCAGATTGTTTTGTCTTGAAAGAACTGCAGTGCGTTAAAATTCACTTATACCACTTCAGCACTGTTATTTTACAGATGAGAATATTAACTAATCCCAATAAAAATATAAAGTTTATCTTTTCTAATTTGGTGTTTTTCCATTGATGCAGGTGTTTATTTACATTGAGCAAGTAACATATTAATATGCTTATTTTAAAGTAGCTTATTAAATTCAGCATATGACTGTTCATAACTTCAGGCATATATCTAAGCTCTTCAAAAGTTTCATTAAATTCTGCACAACCAGTTTTGCATGATTGTGATGCTCAATGTATGAAACGCAAAGGTATCATTGAAAGAGCGAGCTCTGACCAATGTACAGACAAAACCTTTCTTTTATTTATATAGATAGCACATTTAACAATCGACATTGTCATGAAACAGCTTTACAGAAAGAAAGAAATTCTCTATAGAGATTTGCAATCAAGGGGTGACAGCAGTAAGTGAAAATTCCCTCTAACAAGTCTTGTATGATAATAACAGTCCCATAATCTCTACCTTTCCTCAAATAATCTGATCAGTTGTGGTCATATGACGGTCACTTTCCATTAATGAACAAGGTAGAGAAATTAGGACAAATTTGTGCTTTAGTCAGAAATTGTACTGTAAATCTGCAAATGCAGACCTATATGGTAGGTGTACTTGATAAAATGCAAATGTAAAATGTGATGACTCAGAAATGCCTAAGAGTGGATTCACACTAGCAAGTGACAAAGCAGCATCAAGCAACTATTAATTTCCTGTAGCTTGCACCACAGAGCTGCAATTTCACACATCAAATTGCGCTCACAAAAGCCTTGAAAGTTATCTGATAATCTAGTCTTTCCATCTAATAACTAAACTCTAACTTTTATTGGAAAAAGTAGAATGACACAAATGGGGAATGCAGAGAGGCAGCAAGAGAGAGAGAGAGAGAGAGAGAGAGAGAGAGAGAGAGAAAGAGTGAAGGGAGTGTTAAGAAAATATAAGAAAATAAAACACGCAGGAAACACTCGACAATTGTGTGAAAACATGCATTAAAAGGTTTCCATATCAAGCTTTATAATAAGCAGGGACATGAGGTAGACTGGGTAATATATAGAACATTATTTATTCCTAGTACTTAGTATGCATAGAATTTTACTTGGTATACTCTTATCATACAATTCTGGAGTTTGACACTGCTGTTAATTCTTTAAAATCGTGTGTTTTTCTTCTACTGCAGAAATGACTTGTTACAGTACCTATCTTTAATTATCTTTAGTTGTGGGTTTTCTACTGTTGTTTTTGCCTACTCAGTTCAAGAATTTTGAAGATAATCACTGTTGTAACTTCTGTATGAAATGTAATTATGCTCCGTAATAATAATAATAAGAAGAAGAATTTATTTGTCATATGTCACATGTATCTTACAGCACAATGAAATCTGTTTTTGCATATCCCAGTTAGGAAGCTGGGGTCAGAGCACAGGGTCAGGATACAGCGCCCCTGGAGCAGATAGGGTTAAAGGCTTTGCTCAAGGGCTCAACAGTGGCAGCTTGTGTCCCAATTTACCCAACATGTCAGGAACAATGCTTGCTAAAAGGATTGACTTGTTTATGAAACAAATTCATAATTACTAATGATCATGCATAACAACATAATATTACTATAGTTTATGCAACTGTCCTGCTCTTTCACATCAAGCATCCTGGATTGGCTGCATTAGCAACATTTTTTTATTATTTGTATTAGTGGACGAAGATGGTCAGACTTATTCATAAGACTGATAATGTTTGGATAGACAGTTTTATATTTTATTATATAGTTCTTTATTAGTAGCCATGATTTTTGAAATCTTAAAATGTGACAGTGCGTTTTCCTCTATATACATATGTACAGCATTTCTTTATGAAAATAAAAACTGACTGCAAGTGTTTATAAATCAATTTATATATACAAAACTTTACTTCCATGACCTAACACGAGAACAAAGATACTGAAGACCATGTGTGATAGAGACTTCTAACACATAAATCATCTTTTATAATCAATGGGATTGAAATTTTAAAGAAATACTGAATTGTATTTTTAGTTTAAACCGTACGTTGACAAGCTTGTCTGTTTTCAAATTGGTTAGTGGCTTTCCTACACTGCTCTCTGGGACATTTGCCCACACACTGATGGTGGCACCAGCAGGTTTTTTGCTTCATGTCTACCAAAAGAGAACAGTGCAGAAGTGCTTTAGTCATTTTTTCTGTCCAGCTCTCTCACATCCTCATCTGTGCACTGTTCAAACAGATCAGCTTCCAAAACATCAACTTCAATACTCTTATTTGAATTAATATTTAACATGGCAGATGAGAAAGGGGATCCGTTTAAACTGAAGATTATGTAACTACCAGTTGAATGGGGGGAAAAACTTGGACCATTCTTTTAAGTTAAAACTTCTTCTGCCTTCTGGTACTTTCCACTGTTTGCTGTCTTCACTACTGCTGTACTTTTGATATCTCATTAATTTCACAGTGGATGTCAATGAATATTACATGAAAAGCCGATTTTAAGAGCGAACAGCAAAAGCTGTCAGCAATGTCCCTTATGTTACACAGTTGTTGCTGTTTTTATTATTATTAAATGGCAGTGTAACTGTGCTAGGAAAATCTCCTGTGATATCAGGACAGCAAACAGCTGCTAATTTCTCACAGTAAAAACAAAGCAAAAGAATCTCTAAACAAATATTTTTTATACATTTATTTTAGAGTGAATGATTTTTTATTATGAAATAAAATTCATTTTATTTAGGGCTAACGATCAAGCAAACTTTTCCTAATGGTATAACCTTGAGCTATGGCTCAACCATAACATTATGACCACCCACCTAATATTGAGTAGGTTCCACGTCACCAAAACAGTAATGACCTGTGTCCTGACACCTTTCTATCAGAACCAGCATTAACCTTTACCTGAATTTGAGCTACAGGATTGAATCAGACTACATGGGCCAGTCTTCACTCCGTTTTTTTCCTTTCTTGGATCACGTTTGGTAGGTCCTGACCACTGCATCCTGGGAACATCCCACAAGTGCTTCAATTTTGGAGTTGCTCTGACCCAGTTGACCCATCATAATTTGAGGATAAGGATAAGGATTTGAGTGACTTTTACAAGGGCCGGATTGTGATGGCTGGAGGACTGGGTCAAAGCAACTTCAAAACTTTAGCTCTTGTGGGATGTTTCTGATCTGCAGTGGCCAGGACATCCCAAAATTAATTTAAAGAAGAAAAATATTTAAATTGGCGACAGGGTCATGGGTGGCTTACTGATGCACATGGGGAGCGAAAGCTGGCCCATGTAGTCCGATCCAATAGAAGTGCTAGGGTAGCTTAAATTGATGAAAGGATTAAAGCAGGTTGTGATGGACAGGTAATAGAACAAACAGTGCATCGCTGTTATTAGGCAATAGTGAAGGCAGGTGATCATAATGTTATGTAGGTACACTGTAGGTATAAATGGTGACATCATTCTCTTAAATATTTTTTTAAAAGATTGTGACTATAAGCAAATGCTATTGTTTAATTTAATTTTATTTCGGTTCGTATTGTGTGGCTATGTGTTATAAAAAAAAAATCATTGCATAAAAAACAATCATAACGTATGTTCCTTTGTTGTGGTTGCTAATTGTGTTAGTAGATTTCCAGCATGTTGTCATGTTATGTTTCTGTCTGTGCGGAAGGGGGCGCTTGTGTCTGCACTGCGTTTTGAGGCGGTTATTTTGGGCTGTCTCGGGGGAAGGCAGGGGAAAGAGAATGCGGATTGTTCTTTTCTCGGTCGTATTTTATGTTGTCGCACTGAGATGGAAAAACTATAAACGCATATTTATTCACCAGTAAATCCAAATTGAGTGGAAACCGTTTGATTTACTGACTAGATGTAATAAGTAGCAAATGCGCTTTTGTGTTGCAACAACAACTACTATAACAACAGGAAAAACTAGCTCGTCTACACCTAAATACCACAGGAATGGACTTTTTGCCTGATGCGGGTGTTTTATTAAGACTATGGGTCTCGTTTGCGTTAGTTTTTGCGTTGAGAACCAGCTGAATAAGGACATTAAAGCGATAAAGACCGACAACAAAGAGTCCGCGTGCATGTTCCCAGAACTCGCGAGAACACGCGAGATTTCAGTACTTTGACATTCGAACTTTGTAATTTTCGCCGTTTGGTTTTTGTCGGTTGTGGACCGGACCGTGTCAGCTTAGGTTTATCCAGAGTACTGGTTTGCAGAGGCGTCCAGGCGCTGCAAAAGCACTTGTATCCGCGTTCAGTCATAGTAGCATGAGTCATTTCAGACGCTATATCTAACACGGTAATTAGCTGGCTAGCTAGCTAAAGGAGTTTCAGCGGTGCGCGCGCGCGCCGCGTCCAGAGAAACCGGAGATAACCGAGGATGACGCTGCACACCATTTCGGTATGTGTTTTTCTTCCTAATGCTTATTAAATGTCGTCGTTTATGGAAGTTCCCATTCTGTAATAGTGTGTACTTTAAGTAATTTTTATGCCTAGGGTTAGCATCTCAAGCTAACTGCGTTTGATTTGACTAACGTCAGTTAGCGAAGCGAGCCGTTAGTGTTAGTTAGCTTTAGCCAGTTTGCAATGTGGAGGGAAGAGAAATGGAAAGCCTGTACGACATTTCACTGTGTTACATTAAAAACATGTGATACTTTGTGTGTTTTTCACTTCAATTGTTTAGTGAAGTAAAGAGAGCTTTAACGTCAGTGTCATTCATTAAACGCCATTCGTTAGCCAGGGATGCAAGTCGAATTAGCAAGTCTCCAAGCTGACTCTCACAGCCGAGTTAGTTTTAAAATCAACTGGTTAATAATGGCCTGCTTGCTTAGGTAAATCTTAATTATTTACGTTCCCCTGGTTTGACCTTTTTTTTTAAATTAGCGATCGGATTTCAGCGAACGATCAAGCTAGATAACTTTTTAGCTGCAACATCCGCTAAGTAAGTGACATGCCTAGAGTTTTGTGATTGCTTGACGTTTCGAGCAGTTTATTCATGTGACTGTTGCACAATATGCCCGTCGAACTTTTTTGCCGCCCTGCAGTTAATGTAAGTATTATGACTGGTTATGTTCCAGTTTCAATCAGTGTTACTCAGTTTTTGTAAACTCGCGGTGCCATGTTATTTCTCGATGTGTTGGGTCTTAGCAGTACAGAGAGAGATAGCATTAAAAAATCTCAGGGTGGTTTAATTCCCTTGCCAGTAATTAAGCTCTTCTTTTGTCGTAATTAAGTAGTTTATCTCCTTTGTTTTTATGACGTCACATTTCCAGCGGACATCCGAGTAATTATTATTTCACAATTAAAGTGATTTATGTTACGTCACAAATAGAGGCTCGTTCTCACTGTTTACACATTGTGCACATTAATTTAAAGCTTACTAGAGATACACCTCATTTTATACTTCTAGTCTGTTAGTCAGAGATTAACAGTCAGTTATTTGTCATAGGGTTTCTGGTCGTTTGATGCAACTTTGATTATTAGGTCACAGATTATAGATTGCATCTGATCTAGTACTCACTGCAAATTCCCTTTTCAAAAGGTATGTGATTGGTATGCATTTTTTAATCTTTTAATTGGCAAAATGTACAAGCCCTAGTTAAAAACAACAACAACAACAAAAAAAACATATTTAGCCTTGTGTCAGCATTGTTAATTCTTCTGTTTTGTAACAAAAATGTTGATTAGTCAAAGAAAGGGTTAAATTGGTTTAATTTGGTTTTGGGGAAGAGAAAAAAGTTTATACTGAAGAAGAATACTGAAAAAATAAAAGCCTCTTTTCCAAGAGGATACTACAAAATTTTCAAAAACATACCAGTTCAGTGTAGGCATGTTACAAAACGCAATAAAGCACAATGCATTTTGTCGACCAGTAGATGCTGCAGAATTTGTCAAGTGCATTGAGTGTTACATCTTTCAATAGGGTTTTTTGTTGACTTGCAAGCGGACAATCCTGGAGATTTCTCAGTAGACGTCAAAAAGAGGCTGTACTTAAACCTGGTCCTTTAAACGTTCAGATCAGTTACTGTTTTCACTTGATATGAACAATTTGAAGATTTGTCTTCATTTCACCACACTAAATGTCATTGGATAATTTGTAGTGTTTACTGAAAGGTATTTAGTATTTTAATAACATGTCTTATCTGTAATCTCACAAAGTTTTATTGTTGTTGGATGAGTCAAACATGTCTATAATTTTCAAGGAAGCAGTAAATGCATTATGGCAGGTGTAAAAATCTGCAAAGGAAGCTTTGAATCTAGGGTCTATTAAACCATTTTAAACCTTAATGTTGTCCTACAAATTTATTTCTATGAATAAAATGGAGGAATTTAGGCTCTTATTTTGGTCATTTATATACTTAAGTATATGTTTAGTTGGAAGATAATTGTGGATTACTAATGTGATATTTTGAATAAATTTTATAAGGTCATGGGTTAGGCACCACGAGCCACCGTGAGTGACTGCCTGACGTTCCGTATGGTCCCGCAGGGTCCTCAAGCTTCCGCGAAGGCCGCCAACAAATGTAATGTTTAATTTTTCATACTTGCAGCCGCTGCGCGAAACCATGTTGACTTTATGTGGCTTAGATAGGGGTTTTTGTCCACAGTCATGTATTACTGATCACATTAGTTTTCCAAAGTATGTGCTTAAACAATAGGAACAAATGGGTGGCAATTTTTCAAGCTTTAATTTGTGATAACATTTTTATTTTCACAGATATTATTACAAATTCTACATTTTGTTTCTGTTGTCATTGGCTTTTGAATAAAATAATTTTTGATTTTGAAGTTTTTTTTTTTTTTTTTTTTTACATACCTACTGTATGTATATCTCATCTAAGGTTATTGCTATCGATCATTCTACAGAAGGTAAAATATGGTGTCATCTGTTCAGATGCTGTAACATGCACTCTGTAGATATAAGTAACATAACAGATTAAGATGGCACTAAAATCCCAGAAATACTACAGTAATAATTAGAGATTTTAGGAAGGGATCAATCCAGTTATGAATTGATTTTTTTTGTGTGGCAAATAGTTTATTGATGCATTAAATTTTTTATTATAATTATTTTTTACTTTTACAATTGGGATGCGCTGGTTGATCGGCCAGTGACCGGAATTGGCTGTTAAGTTTAACTCGATCGGCCATAACCAGTGATCGGCTGATCAGCCTTGGATATAACTGATTCGATGTCAAGCGGATGAGCTGCTGCGTGATGCAGCGGAAACATGTTTTTATGGCATAACAGTAAAAAAGGTCGAAGCATTAAAAAGCCTTCAAATTGTCCGCCAAACTTTGTTGAGCATTAGGTGCCTCACATGCTCGCAAGTGCTCAACATGTGCTCACTGTCAAGTTGAATTTTGAGACATTGGAGGTTTTTGAGTTAAAACGTTTCCATTTCTATCTTACAGATGGTACAATATAGGCACTTCTATATATATATCTGGCATATCTGGTTCATTTTGATCAGTGACAACACAATCTTTCCCTACTCGGAACCTGTGCCTGAGCCCCATGGAAAAGGTGGTCTTGAAAAAAATGTAGCATACTCGGGCACAGATCAAATTAGACATGGAAACCAATTGTATCTGAAATCGGAAGTGAATCATCAGAGCAACATCATCAGAGCCATCTGTCTCTTCCAAAATCTTAGCATGTGGCACATGACAATTTCATCCTCGCATTTACACATCCATAGTTGATAAAGACATGCGAAATTGTTGCTCTAGACATTTTTTCAGAAATATCAATAATATTAGCCTTTGCCTGAAGATTTCCTCGTCCTCTTCTCCTTTCCTTTTAATGGAGGCTTGCAATACAACTAGGTGTATACTGACACCTCCTGTATTGGAGGGTGAAGATATGCAAGTGTACCTAAGCATGGAGATAAAAAATTATGTAAATGCTGCCCAGTGGGGGAGAAGGGAGGGGGAGCAATCGTTCCTGGGCAGTGTACAAATCAATTGTGCCTATTGCAAAAGTGCCCTATAACAATTCCCACTTTGGCTCCTGGGAGATAGGAGTGAATTATTTGCTAAATTTGTTTAAAAATAACAATTATTATGGATGACATAGGGATGCATTCTGGTCAGTCATTTTTGTTTAATTTTTAATTTAAATGTTATACTCTCGTATTTGAAGTTATTTTGTGTTGTTTAAATGTTGCCATTGGGTTTTAAGTGAAAAAAATAATGATATAAAGAATGGCCTACATTTCATTACTCATGTTCAATTCAGTTGTGAAGCTGTTGATTAAACCTAGAATTTAACACATTAACTGTTTTTAAAGGTTTAAAGTCTTACATTTACAAAAAAATTATTAACACTATTTTGGTTTCTCAAAACTACAAATTCTACTTTGTGTTTTTGCAGTAAAACAGAAGGTTGGATCACGTTTGGAACATTGTGCAACCTTGTGGCTTGAAAGTTCACAATAGGAATTACAACCTGGTCTTTTCACGTCACACCTTATGTTGAATGAACACTGGCTACAGTTCCTCATACAATGGATGACCTAAGGTTAAAAGCCCTTGGCCACTGTTATCAGTTTGTGCTTAACTGTGAGTTGGTCTCTTCCTACTTCATTCACAGTGCTCTTCCTGTACTTTACTCAAACCCTTTAGTTTGTAAGAGCATTGACTTCATTTGAGCAGCTACCTAAAAGTGTAGCAAAGAAGCCTTTTAGTATTTCTCAATACATTAATTTAAGTGTATAGGAGATATGTCTGAAAGTTTTAAAGACAAGATGGTCAAGTTCCTGTCCCCTGCTTCAAAAAACACCAATGGGTCCAACTCGGACACGCAGTTGGGTGAACAAATTGGTCCCGAAGTCCGCCGCCGACACCACACCATGGAGCGTGACTCGAAAGCCGAACACCGATTTGTCCGCCGTAGTGTTGTTTGTGACTCGAATGCCACAGCTTTGGAGCTTCCTAGCAAAAACTTTTTTCTGAATGTGCCACTGGATTTGTCCACCATCTCCACTGATGTTGTTGCTGATGAGGTTAAGATCACAGCTCAGACTGAGACCCTTATGCTGAATGATGAGCCCACTGTAGAAAAAGTGGAGGGAGCAAAAGATGCTGTTCATGAGGAGATCGTGGCAGAGCAGAGGCCCACAGTATCAGCCAGTCAGGCTGTTGAGACAAAGAAAGAACCATGTCTAGAGCCACACATCAAGACATCAGAACAGGAATCGGACAGTAACATAGGCATAAAACAGGAAAATGATAAGGAGGAAGATGAAGAAGCCAAGACAAAGGCTCCCGTGGATTCAGGGCAACAGCGTGGGACTGAGAAGAAGGACCAGGAGGACATAGAGGAGGTGGAGACAAAGGCTGTCGGAACGTCACCTGATGGCCGGTTTTTAAAGTTTGACATCGAGATTGGACGCGGCTCATTCAAGACTGTCTATAAAGGACTAGATACTGAGACAACTGTGGAAGTGGCATGGTGTGAATTGCAGGTAAGTCATTTCCATATGCTGTGCATTTGTCTCGGACTCTCCTGGTTCACCTTGGGGGGGGGGGGGGGGGGTGCTCTGTCTGTTTTAAAATGAAGGTGTATATGAAGTATTTAAATATGCAGTTAATGTTTGTAAAGTATTTATTAAATTTACTCTATTTTTTGGTTATTGTATTTACAATAACATATTTAAATCTTAATCTTCTAATAAATCATAGTTTTTTTTCCTTTAAGTCATACCTGGTAGGTTTGGATATGAGTGTTTACTTGTATTTATTCATATATACCAAGAGGAAAAAATGTATTAACCATAATTTATGTAAATCATTCTACCACCAGGCAATTTGGAATTGCAATTGTAGCTCAAGCTTTCTTTTATGTGGGCACCTGATATGAACATGGGCTGTTTTCTGTAGTTATGCTGAAAAGTGAGACAAGTAATCACAGAACTATATAATTAATGCTAATCTTGCAATCCTGGTTGTTCTGATAAGTGCTCAAGTGACAGAAAGGACCACAGGGCAACATGCTGCTTTTGGAAACATCAACTTGTGACCTACTTCTTGCTATTTGCCTTTATTGACATCCTGTTTCCTTGTTTCATTTTAGAAGGGTTAAGAGAGGAAATGTAATAGACACTTGTGTGGAGGTTATTTTTTCCTCTGAGTGCAACACTGTGTTGCATGTTGAGAAAGTGGGTCAGAGTCTCTTCTTGTTAAAGTGAACAGCAGTTCTGTGGCTTGTCAAGACTTGCCTTTGCCCTCTCTGCCCCTCCTTCTTATTGCTGTTGCTGCTGGTTAATGACAGGCCATTGCATGTGGTCACATGAGTTGCATCTCTGCTGCAAACAGCCTTCAGGTTGAGCCAGTTTGGAAAATGTGCTGAAACAAAAGCTGCAGTATCTATTTCGCTCTCACTCTTTTAAATGTTCTCTCACACTCGGCTTTCTCTAAGGCTCTCATTTCTTGTGCCCTCTCATCTTTTCTTCCCCTCCCACTCTTCCTGTCATTTTGTCTACCGTTTCTTTTGATATGCAACAAAGTTGCACTAAAATGAACAGACATCAGTACCAGAAGGCAAAACACATGCATTGGTTATGCAAACTTGGCATGCTGCCATCGTGTAACTCATATTGCACATGACACTTTTGAATAATATTTAGGTCTGAGCACAGGAAAAGTTTATAAAAGGTTTCACTTCTGTTGTCTTTTGGAGAAGTGTTTTTGTGATTTCCAAAGCAGTATGACGTTTAAATAGCTACTGAAAATAAATGTTAAGACATTCCTCATGTTTTTACCTGGTGCTTCCCTCACAAGTCCAATTGAATTATGTCATTTTGAGTCAGTAATTAAAGAAAGCATTTTGCAACAGAAGCCGTGTCTGTTGGAGTAAAAAAAGAAAGAAAGAAATTGCATGTAGAAACTGCTTCCGTATTCCAACATGTCTTGCTATGAGCATTGTGCTGTCAAGGATGCCTTATCTGAATCTAAGAAAGACATGTAATGTACGTAAAGTATTAATGTATTCACGGTGATGCTGATATGTGCCACAAGACAGCAGTTTTATGCAGAATAAATATTAGTGATATACTTGTTATTATGCATTAACCACCAAAGTTAATTATTGCAATACAATATTAACTTGATGTAATCTTTCTTTCTCTGTACATAAAGTAAATAAATTGAATTGAATAGCAGTGTGCAAGGATATAGAGTCAACTACAAAACTTGGCAGCACAAATATTCTTAATTAAATAAGCACATTCAGCATCGTTCAAGCAGGAACAGGACGTGAAAGTTTCCTTTGCCTGTTTTGGTCACACTAGTCAGCAGTAGACAACTTAAAATTCTAAAACAGCTCTCATATGGTGCAACAGAAAAGCCTTCGGCAGAGTGTGTATTTGAATCCTGTCGTTGGCACTGCCATCCATTTCCCACAGTGTAGAGATTGAAATTTGCTTTGTTCTTTGTGTGGAAGGGATGGCGTTTATTTCTTTCCTCTGTCAGTCACAGTGACACTAGTCCATCATGGGCATCTATGATGTCATATGCATGCGAAAGGGGACAGATCCATCTTTTTGCAAAGTATTTTACGACGTGTCGTAGTGAGCAGCAGTTCAAAAATGGCTGCTTTAACGTTTGTAGCACATGTCCTTCATTCTGCCCATTGTTAGTTGTTGTTCGATAAGAAGCAGGCTGGTGGGTGGGGATTGGCAAATGGTCAAATTAGGCGGTGAATCGAAACCTTTTTGGAAAATATTTTGATGAGCTTTCAAAAGTCCCTTACCTTAGTAGATTTAACACGTACTGTAATCTTTAGATTTAAGAAAGCATTAATGTGCTAATACTTTGTTTATACAAATTGTTACCCTATTATAAAGAGATCATGATGTACAAATTCAAACCTAAACCTGTGCAAAGTTCCTGTCTTCTATTAACACTGCTATGAGGCCCGGGAGCATGCTAATGCTTCAATCTTGAGCTTTTTAACTGCCTCAGCCCAGGGGATAGGTGTATATAATATTTCATGGCTGCTTCTGTTGACCACAAATGGCTCTAGATGTCAGTAGAATAGAGTGTGAAGTTGAGCTTTCCTCCACCTTCTTTTCCCTTCCCAGCATGTTAAAAAATCTGCATTTTTATCATTTCCTGCTGATTTTAGTTGTTTGAAGTTATTGTAAAGATGGTGTTACAATGGTATTAGAGGGAAGGGGTAGCTCAGTGGTTAAGGGTGCAGTCCGGAAGCTCCCAGGTTCAAACCCCACCACCACCATGTTGGGCCCTTGATCAAGGCTCTTAAGCCTCAACTGTACAATAAAATAAAAATGTAAGTTGCTCTGGATAAGAGCATCTGTCAAATGCTGGAATGAATGTAAATGTGTTAAGCTTCTGCTTGTAAAGTAGGACCTGGGACAGGGAGTAATATACTTAGCTAGGGGATGGTGCTTTTGGAGGAACTCCATAAGCTAGATGGCTCTCATTCCAGAAATTGTGGGTAAAATCATGGTAAAAAGTCACTCATACAGTTGGAGTTGGACAGATCTTTGGAACTATTTCAAGTATGTTTATACTGTACAGATATTTTATGGTCCAGACAGTATAAAGTATTTACTTTTAGTTTTGTTGGTAGCAGTTCCTAGCATTTAATTTAGAGGACACTTGCATACTCTTATCTTGTAATGTCACATTTTAAACTCCTTTCAGGACCGCAAGTTGTCCAAGTCAGAGCGACAGCGCTTCAAGGAGGAGGCCGGCATGCTGAAGGGCCTGCAGCACCCTAACATTGTGCGCTTTTATGATTCCTGGGAGGCTCCCTGCAAAGGAAGGAAATGTATAGTGCTTGTGACGGAGCTCATGACATCTGGAACCCTAAAGACGCAAGTTCACAAATTTATATAATATATGTGCTCTTTAGACTAGAATTTATTTGAAAGGAAAAATAAATTAAGTATTGTCGGTTTGTCTAATTGAAATTTAAGTGTTTGGGGGGTTTAAAGAATCTTTCCTATGCTCATGATGGTTTGTTTTTGCTCTGTAGGTATTTGAAGCGGTTTAAGGAGATGAAGATCAAAGTCTTGCGTAGCTGGTGTCGGCAAATCCTTAAAGGTCTTCACTTCCTTCATACCAGGTCTCCTCCCATCATCCACCGTGACCTCAAGTGTGACAACATCTTCATCACTGGGCCCACTGGCTCTGTCAAGATTGGTGACCTTGGCCTCGCCACTCTCAAGAGGGCTTCTTTTGCAAAGAGTGTCATAGGTATGACCCCATAAACCACTATACTCCGTTTCTCGGTTCGTTTTGTGTCAACTCGCTGTGCAGGTTTGCTGGCAAGAAGAAGATTGTCTGTCCTCTTCTGAATTTCCTTCATCTTCTTTAGCTTCTAAAAATGTGATTTAACATTGTGGCGCGAAGGCAGACCACAGTGTTTCTGTGAGCCCCAAACCACAGCAAACCAGGGCCCCTGCTTCTTGCTCGCGCTGTCTCTCCACATGGGATTCCCTCCCTCCTCTCGGTCCAAAATTGTTTTGTTGACCATATTATCCTCAGTGTTTTAAGAAGCCCTTATTTCAGGTTTCTCCAGAGAGTAAGTAATTTCTTAACTCTCTCTTTGTCAGTGATGTGCGTAGTTGTATTGTGGCTTGTCTGCAGGCAAACCTGTTCATGGCAAAGGGATAGCACAAAAGCTAGAGGTGAGCCCTGGGCTTTCAGGTACCGTTCTGAATGATCTTTGTCCTGTGGTTTGGATATTAGTGGTCTGTTTCTTCAATGAAATTTGTGATGCTAATAACTGTTATTTTTCTCTCTCAAGGGTAGACCTTCTGTTTTGATGTTTTTTTTCTTACAGTTTCTTAAGATCCAAGTCTTCTCTCTTCTCATTTCCTCTCAGTTTTAGGCTAGAGATTATTTATCATATTAGAAAATTTTAGACTCTAACTTCAGATCTCCCTTATTCTACTTTAAGGATTATTTAGTGTACTGCGGTAAATACAGAAATGTGCCTGGTAAGTCAACCAGTACAAAGTGACACATTACAAATCTAAATCAATTCCAAATATGATAAGTTTTTCTGTGTGATGTCTTTGTTTTACGGGCAGCTTTTTATTGCATAAACTAGTGTGCAGAACCTCACTAATCAATGAATAGCTATGGAATATTTTGTGCTTAGCCATTTTAATTTGCTCTTATTTCTTACAGGTATCAGAAAGGTAAGTGCCTTTATGGGGATTTGCAACAAAATGTACTTAAGAGTTCTTTCCATAGCGTGTATTTTAGCTTTCAATTAATTAATGGTCCTTGGCTATTGACTGACCATTGACTCACCTCAAACTTTTCCCAATAATCTCTCAAGTGTTTCTTTAATCACCGGTGACACTTGACTTTATCGTTATCTTGGCTTTTGTGAACATGAATGCTAACTTTATTTAATGCTCATCAGACTGAGCTTGAATTCTTTGGTCAGTCCAGGCCTTTTGGTAGGTTCTGTACTCTGGTTTAATTTCCATAGTCCTGCCCTAAAGGCCTTACACAGATGAACTTTGGCTTCTTATCATGACAGCCTAACTGAGAATAGTTTATCCCCCTCCTCCCCTTTTTCGCTTTCTATCCCCTTTCGCTCTCCCTTCTCTCTCTCTTTTCTCACAGGATTCTTCATCTTCAGCAGCATCACCTTCCTCTCTCCTCTTCACAGAGAGGGTGTTATAGGGAAATGTGAGAGAGAGGGAGAGAGTTCGAGTTCTGAACCGTTCTTTTGATTTAAGGTACCCCTGAGTTCATGGCGCCTGAGATGTATGAGGAGAAGTATGACGAGTCAGTGGATGTCTATGCCTTTGGGATGTGTATGCTGGAGATGGCTACTTCTGAGTACCCTTACTCCGAGTGCCAGAATGCGGCACAGATCTATCGCAGAGTGACCAGCGTAAGTGCCCAACCTTTTGCTGGAGGGGAGGGCCATGTGTGCTCATCCTACTCCCCTCTCCTTCGCCTTCATTCTTTTAAAACCTCCCCTTTTTGGCATTTTATGAGGCATTTTCTTCACTCTTTTTTCCCCCCTTCTAAGAGTGGTAAGTTGTGTTTTCAAGAATTCGTGTTTACTAATGTGCAACACCATAAACAGAAGCCCAAAGTGAAATCAGAATGCACAATTCCACCACCATTCTTTAGAATGTTATTTAACTAATAATACTTTGCACTGAAGGACATTTTTTGTGGCTAAATCTCACATAAAGGTTTGATAGGGTGTCCAGCTTTGTTTTGTTAAATTTTTTAGCTTGTTCATTGAGATTAAATTTACAAATCAGGTAAAAATACTGGGGAATAAAATGTTACTTTAGTATAAAAAAATTATAATATCTGAGGCATTAAATTGATTTTCGTACTAGTTCATATGTTCTGAAATATCAAGGCAATTCTGTGACAATTACATTGAACCATCAATCTTTGCAATGCTCTTTTAGCTCTTTAAGTACATATTGTCTCATCTTATTTGGTCTTGGAGGGGAAAAAAAAAGTTTTTTGAGTCTGTTTCAAAAATATGATTAAAAAAAAAAACACACACACTCCAGCGACAATTTGATGTAGCATGTTTGTAAAAAAAGGTATGATCCAAAACAGTTGGACCACCTCTAAAATACAATTCATATTAATTAGTTTACTGTATGCTGGATACCATTCTGATTATGTTTGCAGGCACGGTATGATTTGGATGTTTTCTGTGTGTTTTTTTTTTAAGGGGGTGAAGCCTGGCAGTTTTGATAAGGTTGCCATTCCTGAAGTGAAAGAAATCATTGAAGGATGTATTCGTCAAAACAAAGACGAGAGGTCTGTTCTACAAAAATAACGGCTAAACTCTCCTGAAAGCATGTTTTATTTGTCTTTTCTTACACATGCATTATTTTTTTTTTTTTCAGATATTCCATCAAGGACCTGTTGAACCATGCATTTTTTCAGGAAGAGACAGGAGTTCGCGTCGAGCTTGCTGAAGAGGATGACGGAGAGATGGTTGCTATCAAACTATGGCTGCGCATTGAAGATGTTAAGAAGCTCAAAGGAAAATACAAGGATAATGAAGCCATTGAGTTTTCCTTTGACATTCTCAAAGATGTCCCAGAGGATGTGGCACAGGAGATGGTATAACAAAGCTCATTGCACCTGTTGTTTCTTTAAACATGTCACTCTTTCTTTCAGTGACTTTTCTTTGTGGTTTCTAGTTATCTAGCCTCCTTATAAGACTTGCTTTGTTTTTGAGATTCTCTCTTGTTTTCTTCCTTGGTCCCGTTTCAGGTTGACTCAGGTTATGTGTGTGATGGTGATCACAAGACCATGGCTAAGGCCATAAAGGACCGTGTGGCTCTGATCTGCAGGAAGAGGGAACAGCGGAAGCTGGTGCGGGAAGAACAGGAGAAGAGGAAGCAGGAAGAGGAAAGGGGGCAGCAACCTCCCAGCGAGCTTCCTCCTGGTCAATCTTCCGCCACAAAGCCCCCCATGTCAACCTTGACACCAGTTCCCATAGAAACAGAGGAGCCAGAGGGGGAGCAGCACCACCTGCCTGGAGCATCTGTTTCATGTAAACAATGTAGTGAAATTTAACAATCATAATGTTATGTCAGCACCTGTAATGGTAGGGCCATGATATATTATTTATTTGTATATCCTGCAGCTGCAAGTAATGCGGAGAGCCAGTACTCCCTCACTGCATCGGAGTCTCATCCTGTTCAGCCAGTGTTACCCTCTTACAGTGTTATGCAGCCTGAACAGCAGCCTCAGACCTCTGTCACACAACCCAACCCTTCTTCCCAACTTCCTCAGCAGCATTCTGTCCAACCACATAGTCTGGTGAGCCATATTTTGGATCTTATTCTGTTGTTGGCAATATTAGGCAGCACTGTGAACAATCAGTTATTTGAAAAAAATTATTTCTGGTTTCATGTCTGATGTTTTGTTTGTCCTTATATCAGTCTCAGGTTCCTTCATCACAAGGAGGCGGCTCCCAGACACTGGGTCCTGTGTCCCATCTTGAATATAGTTCTCCACAGCAGGTACTCATTGTGTGTGCAGACAATTGTTACTCATTTTGAGCATTTGTTTTCATTTAAATCCTTGCAACCACTTGGATTATTAGATTATTAGAGTCTGAATACCAAACATTTGTCTTTTTCTGACTAGCAGACTACACTGCCAGCTTCTGTTCAACCTAGCATCTCCCAACAGCATACTCAGTCTCCATTGGATGCTGCACCTCAGACCTCAACTCAGTCACCACCGCTGCATGGATCTCAGGTTGTCCAGGTACACTTTTGGCATTTTCACACCATGTTTAAAATCAGGAATCTAGGGTTGTTCCAATTATTTTCACATACACCTGGAATAGACCAAATGATGGGTAGTTTTACTATCTTCCACGACAATGTTAGTTATTATGAATGAAGTGCAGGGATTAACCCCTCATTATCTAAACAATAATGACATAATAACTATGACTGAAAACAGTACCATTTAAAGCAGCCATTTTCCTGACACACTGTCTGGCCAAAATATATCTGCCTGGCCAAAAATTAAAATAACTCATTTGTTTTAAAACTTTCCAAGGCATTATCAAAACATGTGAACAGCCATAGAAAAACACTTATTAGTGAGGCTAATCAGATAAAGGCTCCAGTTTGCTGGGGACCATAATGATTGGACATGAATGATGACGATTGGAAATAGGTCATGTGGTCTGATGTCAAGATTTAGCCTATTGTAGAATGATAGGTGTGTCAGGATAAGAAGGAAGCACATGAAACGCTAATCCCATCATGCCAAGTGCCCAAATTTATGATCTGGGGATGCTTCAATTGCGATTTTATGTGGCATTAAATGAAGTCAGCTGATGACCTGAATGCTCTGAATTACCAGGTTGTTCCAGTTTTTTTTTTTCTTTTTTCTTCCCAAGACAGTTAAAGACAGTTAAAGAATTATTGGAGCTGTTTATTTGGTTTGGCAGTGTACAAAGTCCGAGAAATAAATGGTTGTTTTAGCCCTTTCTCTAGAGCATTAGTTCTTGTTGGCCCCAGTCACTGATTTCATGTAGGTACGCCTACATGGACACCTGGAAATTTTGGTAATTCACCAGTGGACAGTGAAAGGGCACATTTCCAGTTTCTCTGGTGCCAATGAGTTAGGTACTTAACCTTGTCCCTTAATGAGGAGGTGCTTTCTCTACTTTCACCCCTTTAAAGTTAGTTTACTTCTGCTTATGTACTTCTTGCTTAAAATGTACGAAAGTTTAATGATTACTCATGGTTCCCCTTTCACTATCTTTCTCTGTGTTCCTCTTTTTTCTTTGGCACTACAGTTCATCTGCTTTACAATCTGTCGTTTCATTTGCGCTCTATGTTTCATTGTAATTTCATCTTTGTTGGGTGTTCCCAGATGTTTTAACAATGCTGTGTTCTCATGCTTTTCCATTTTGTCAGTACCACAACAATTAAGTATGCATTAGTGTTGCATTAACAAAAAACTGGTAGTTACAGCACCACCATAAATAACTGTCTTAAATGTGTTCATATCCTCATTCTTCTAAACTCAGTAAACATGCTTTAACTTCATTAACTTCTTCTATCCTTAACTTCTTCATTCTTCTCCTGTTTTGAATTCCCTCACCCTCTTTCTTGCATGCTGGCTGCCAGGTATGGCCAAATCATCTCAGCCCACCTGTTTTCTCTCCACCTCCAAATGCTGAACATCTGTATTTCTTACATCCAGCATCTCATTCACACCGGGTGCGTAGTAGAAGGGTGTGTTCTACAAAAGAAGTTTGATGTCTTTGCGTCAAGCTTTAGGTTATAGGACTCAAGATTGTAAATCTCCTAAGCATGTCGGAAAAAGTAGTTAATTAATCTAATCTGTTTTGGAATAACATGACTTTGACTGATATCTCATGAAGCTTTGACTGATATCTCAGAATCTCAAAATGTTTGAGAAGTCTCAATGTTGCCCTCTTTAATGTAGGTTCCTTTAAGTGTTTCCCAGTCGCCAGATCAGACACAGCCCATGCTGATTCCACCATCTGCAGAGAGGTCTGTATTTAAAGACTACTTTGCTTTCATTTGTAACCCAGTCTCAAAGCTAGTTATGCCTCAATGATAAATTCCTGGAATATTTATGCATTATTTCCATGCATTATTTGTTTATTGTTGGCCTTTTTTGTGTAGTTATCATCTCCATTTGAATGACTACTGAAATATTCCTGTTATTCTTTATCTTAGTGGCCTGTCGGATGCAGCTTCAGGGTTGAGTGACGGCAATGAGGGCAAGCACGGATCTAGTTCTACAAAGCGCTACCAGCGCCGCTCAGTCCGCAGTCGCTCACGTCACGACAAGTCTGCCAAGCCCAAACTTGTTGTGCTTAATGTAAGCGATATCAAATACCTCTGTGTTGAGTGTTTTTAATACATTTGAACAAATTTTATAGCATTTGTGTAAATCGTAGTTATTTTTGATTAGAATAAACTAATTCTAGTCCTAATCCTTTTATCATCAACTCAATTAATTAATCTTTGAATAAAATGTTATAAATCATCATATAATCAAATAATCTATAATAATTAATGTGTATGGCCGTGTCTAATTAAGGTTAAGAAAATTAAAAGTAACTTTTAAGCATGTATTGTTATCCCAATTACATGCATGTATTTTACTACCCAAGGTCATAGAAACATTCCATTGTAACTACAGGGAGAGGGTTTGTTCACTCAAATTATTATTTTTTTTTAAAGAAATGAAACTGTTCACCAGTCAAAAACATAAAATAAGTCATTTATTAATGGAAAACACTCTAATTATACTTTTCTGTATTGATGCATTGTGTTACAGATTTCCAACATTGGTGACAGAGTGGCTGAATGCCAACTGGAAACCCACAATAGGAAAATGGTGACATTTAAGTTTGATCTGGATGGAGACAACCCTGAAGAAATTGCACAGATCATGGTAGACTTTTCTCTTAATAAATTGTCTGGCAACTAATTCGGTCTTTGGATTTAGTTAATGTCGATTATACATTGCAGCTCTTCTGCCCATAATCATGTGATCATTCTAAATGCAGGATAGGCAATTAATAATTTGTGCTGCTTAACTCTGTCAACGCTGGCGGCAACATTTGACCTCGTGTCTGCCAAGTTGCCATGGTTTTCTGCGTTAATAAGCTTGCCACACAATCTGTCTACAAAATAGACAAAAATAAATAAATTATGTTTCTTCACTAAAATTACAGTTGTTTCGGTGTATAAGGGGAACGATGAACTGAATTATTATTTATTTATTTATTTATTTATTTTGCTTAATTTTCACAAGTTGAATTTCACTTAACTTTGTAGACTTGCATGTTCTGTCTCTTTGCCTCACTTATTACTTTGATGTTTGCCAACTCTTACTGTCAAGTGAATGACTTTTAACTATTTTATTGAATATATGCAATACATTTTATTTTAATTACAAATTTTGATGTGCTTTCAGGTCCAGAGTGACTTCATTCTTGAGAGTGAGCGCGAGTCCTTTATAGATCAGGTGCAAGAGGTTATAGACATGGCAGATGAGAAGAGAGAGGCTTCTAAAGGTGGCCATTCTCAGGTATTGAATTATCAGAGCTTCCATTGACACTAAGAGGAACAAAGACAAGCAAGCTTATTAACGTTCTGTATATATTATAGGTGCTGAATGATGTAAACCAACAGATACCCGAGATAGCAAGTCCTAATCTGCCAGGTAAGCACTATTTTAGAGATGTTTGAAGATTAGGATTGTTTATTTATCTATGTTTACCCTTTAATTCATTTTAATTTACAATTTGTTGTAAAGGTCTGCCACCTAGTATGGCTGCACAAGTGGTGCACTCAGCAGGCCGTCGTTTCATTGTCAGCCCTGTACCAGAAGCACGACTTCGGGAGTCATTTTTTGGCTCTTCCTCTGCCAGCACATCTTTTGGAGAAGACTTGACAGGTGAGTAATTTTTCCTGATAAATGGACAAAATTCTTGCATTGGTGTGTGACATGCTTTTGATGATTGAGCTTGTTTTCTCATTTTAGTGTCTGATCCTGCCCCAGCCAACCATACACAACAGGGCCAAACCGTCCCTCCTCCAAACACCAGTCAGCCCTCAATATTACCTCCTCAACCTGTTTACCAGGGTCCAGTTGCGGGTGCACAGAACACGCCTGCCACTGTGCCTGTTGGCTCCACTTCCCCACCTACTTCTGCTCAGACAGGCAGGACCTCTCCTTCCCTTGCCCCACCAGATCAGACCATCACTCAGCGTCGAACCTCACTTCCCACCCCAACTATTCCCTACCAGCTGCCTGAGAGCAGTATAAATGTTCCAACGTCTGTTGGAGAACAGCTTCCTGCTCCTGCTCACACCCCCACCCCCACACCTATGCCTGTAGTTGCCTCCAGCCAGTGTGGAGAGAGTGAGGGGGAGACACAGGGGAAGGGGACACCAGGCATCGAGGACATCCTGGCATTGGACAAGAAACTACGTTCTCTATTTCATGATCAGGGTTCGTCCTCTGGCTCCTCAGCCCAGCCTGATCCGTCAGGAGATGTAGCCCCTACATCTTCACCTCCCAACACCATCAATTCTCCACCTCCTGGCTTGGCCTCCACTGCAGGTCATATTGTACCAACTAGCTTGTCTCTGAGCTCCAGTGGACACTTTACTCCTGGCATGTTTGCCTCTCAAAGCCAAGGAAGTCCTGCCACTATACAAGTGCAGACTAATCAGGTTGATCCTGGTGTACCAAGAGTGCAGGTGCGTACTCATGTACTTTTATGGGTTTTGCTGGTGTGCTTTTGTTTTGATTATCTTTATTTAGCTAATTTATCATTTCTTTGTGTAATTTAAAAGACTCCTTTAAGTGGACCTCAAGAGGGCCTGACGACTGTAGAGAACAAGCAGCCAGTGATCCCACCTACTGGTGAAGGTTTTAGACTTGGCAGATTTCAGGTAGAGAGAAATGTGCCTATCTTTTAGTTAGTTGACTGAATTCTTTAGCACTGCCATATTTGAAGAAGCTTTATAAATAATCTGTGTCCAGGTTTCTGTGGCCACTGATCAAGTTGTGGATGGTGCTTCTTGCCAGAATGCCATGACGTCTTCGTCATCATCATCGCCGTCGTCGTCGTCGTCATCATCATCAACCACAACTTCATCTTCATCATCAACAGTCTCAAGCCCTGAAAGCACCCTCCATAAGAATCAAACCCTGATCAGCTCTGGTCATGACCCTTCAGAATCCATTGCTACTCCTGCTTCTGCTCCTTCTTCTGCTGCTGTTACTGCTACCGTTGGGCGTTTTCAAGTGACCTCTGGTGCCGATGTCAAAGTGGGACGTTTTTCAATTACTCCAGCTGGAAAAGAGGATGCAGGCTCAAAAGATGAGCAAGATGTTGGTGTACCTAGTGTGCCCACAGCCCAGCCTAACTCCCAGGGCCTCTTGAGCAGTGATGATTCCGAGCCAGAGGACGAAGCCTTTAAGAATGAGATAAGACAACTCAGGGAGAGGTGGGAATTGCTTAAATAATAAAAAAAAAAAAACATATTCCAGTGCACCTTTTTAGAATTTTTTTCTTGATTTTCTTTTATCTTTCCTTCTCATAGACATATGACTGAGATCCAGGCCTTGCAGAATAAACAGAAGACGGAACTTGATGAGCTGTATGCACGGATGGGCAAAACACGTCCCTCCATGGTGTCCTCCTCCCCTGTAGCGGTGGCAGGAGGTCGGCGCAGGCTAACCAAAAGCAAGAGCAACAAATCCAGTCGCAGTGGCAGCACACACAGCAGTCCCCATCAGCAAGGTATACCACCAAGTTACGTTTCTACACTACTTCCCTTATACACTGTATAGTCACAATGGCAAATTCCTGTTTTTGAAAATACTTTCCTGTGCTTGTAGGAGATAAACATAACAAACAGGCTTCAGTCAGTCAGTCAACTGCAGCAAACGTTTCAGATCTTTTGATTACGCTTGCTCAGGATGTTCACTCAGAAGGTAAAGATTTATCTTCTTACTTTTTGAGGGGTTGCTGAGCCATAATTTCTATAAATTTTATTTTTAGACTAAATAATTCAGTATCCTGTATTCGACTTTATTAGTATATTATTAATCACTGGTCTTTATTTTTTGTATTCTGATTCTCCTAATGGCCGTGATAGGGCCCAACATCACAAATAAATTGGAAAATGGGTCAAGCCAAGCTGCTATTCTTCCACGAAAAGGCACATTTACAGATGACCTACACCAGCTGGTGGATGATTTCGCTCGGGATGCCATGAGCCTTGCACAGGGCAAGAAGAATGGCAAACAAACTTCACAAAGCCTTGATGTAAGCATTACTTACCATGTTTCACCTTTTTATTAGCTATAATTAATGTCTGTAATTTCTAAATGCCATCATTATGAATAAGTCGATCATATCTTATCACAAATGGGGATTATTTTGTGAGCAGACTTTTTTTTTCCCTCCTTCTTTCCTAGACAATTCCTCGCAAGTTCTCTGCACCCGGGCACCTGTGCTCTGTGGGTGGTCCTCCGTGTGCTCCCTGCTCAAACTCTTCTGCTGGAAGGAAGGGTTCATTGTGCTTGACAGCCCAGCAACACACCTTTCCCTGTACCTCTTATGTCCCCACGCAGTGGGTTGGGCCAGCAGGAAATGCAGTTGGCTTGTTACAGCCTACAGCAACAAATGCTCTCCAGTCAAGTTTCCATGTGGGTGCTGGATCGCACAAAGCAGGAACTAATGGTGGAGGGACCAACATGCGGACGACTCAGGCAAGCTGAGATGCAAAGGGACATCACAGCACGCACGGATTACAGCTAATTGTTGACTGTGAACTGTTTTCAATCACCTATAGGCGTATATTAGTCCCAAAATAGACATAATCTCTGTCTAGAAAACCAGCTTTACAGAAGTTATGACAGTGTAGTACCGAAACGGATATACTCCGAAAATTCAGAAGCTTGTCTATGTGGGGAAATGTAAGTAGACTGTTTACAGGAAACAGCAGCCAGAAAGCCTTTAAAGGTCCAAACCTGTGATATGCTTAGTGTACATCCGAGCTACATGCAGAAGGGCAGAAAGACTTGGGCCTTACGGGTAGATGTGTACAGATTGGTATGACAGTGCTAGACTAAGACAAAACTAAAGCTATGGCCTTAATTACTAAGCGTTAGTCTCTCTTAATGGGAACACATCGATGTCATGCTTTGTAAAGTTAAAAGATTCTTAGTATACAGCTAAATGGTTAACATTTTCCTAAGCAGCTTGCAGTTTAGCTTAAATGTCGCCTTAACTACACTGTATAGTAGATCAGAAACAGTGTGACGATTTTGGAATATAAATTCTGCCAGTACACATCTTCTGTACCTAAACACGACAGCAATATTCAAGATAAATAAAGTAGGTTGTTGACAAGTTGAAGCAAGGAAAATAATTGGTTTGGTGAAGCGGAGTTTTAGGTTTAAAGTGCACAACCTTATTACGTAGAAATCAGGAGTCGTAAGGGAGGGCACCTGTTTCTTTTGAGATTTATAAAATGCCCCTCCCCCCCTTCCATAAATTCTTCAAAAATTTAAATCTGACCTAAGGACAGAGATGTGCAATATATGAAGGGTAAATGAGCAGGGTGATTGCGCACTTGACAGACTTTACACTCTTTTCCATTGTAAGTATTTGCATTGTGACTTTTGTATTTGTGACTGCGTTTAACTCTACATACTCTAGGCCTGTACTATCGCAAACTCCTACTGTAACTCGGTGGATGTATCGAGGGCATGTGGGTTGTAGGTGTTATGCAGTGGCTACAGCTGGTAGCTTTCTGTAGACTCCTGGGCTGCATGCGTATGGGGTGCCTTCTTCAATGATCTTACTTGACACATGGTAAAACTCACAAATAATGCATTTTCTTTTTCTTTATAAATTTGTCACAATGCACACTGGCTGTTAGTATCCAGATCAAATTGGTAGAAAGTTCTCGTTATTGAAAATCAATCAATATTTATAGGAATGATGCTGTGACATAAAATAAAGTATCTGAAGTTCACACTTTCTGCAAATTACAGTATTGCACAATTTGTCTTTATACTCCAAGTACCACTCTCTTAAACGTAATTACTAAGCCACAAAACACAGTGCCATTCCCCAACAGAAGTGATTTTCTCTCACCTCTGAAATGATTCGCTCGACTTCTCTAGAGAAGGAAAAATGTTACTGCAATGCAGAATATGCACCATTTTAAAAGGGTAAGCAGGCTTGGGAGGCTAATGTTACTTTTGATACTTGAGTGCATGAATTTTTCTAAACCTTTTCTTTAATCTGATTTTCATAAACCACTTGATCACACCAGTTTTTAAAGTATCACTAGTGTCACAACACACAAATCCAGCTATACTCGCATTGTTCTCAAAAGTGCATGTTTTAAAACCGGAATATTTCACTTGTTTATTAAATCAGCATTAAACTTTTAGGTTAGATAAAAGGTAATACTGCTGATGCATTTGATTCTCAGTTTTGTCACAAGTCTTTTTAGTGACTATATTGATGGTTATGTGTTAATCTTTTTTTTTTTTTTTTTTTGTAAGTGTATATATCAGAGATTAATTAAAACATTTTGGAAGTGATATTTGGTCTCCACTTTTTTACTACATCAATCCATTTTATAATCAATGATCTTATCAGCCAAATGTGCAATTTCAGTCTGTAGAGTTTGCAAAAAAAGAACGACCACTTGTGTGTGTGACTTGATTTGCTGAGATTAGAAGAGAATAACTACACTCATTTAAATAACCACTCTTCACGACAGTGGCCAACAGAAAAGTATCTCAGAACAAAATATTTTAAACCTTGAGGTACATGGGATACAAAAGCAGAAGACCAAACAGGGTTCCCCCACTTCTATCAGTCAATAATAAGATGCAACAACACAATTCTCTCTATTTTATGTACTGTTTGCCATAGTAATCATGTTTTTATAAGTGATCAAATTCTGCATTTATCTGATGCAGAGCCCTTAAGCAACATATTTAGCATAGGCTTTGAACAATGATAAATATTTATTAACACTTCCAACAATTCTGTACAAATTAAAAACAGTAAATTAAATTCAACATTCATAAAATATCAGAAGGTCAAGTCTCAAGCTTCCTTCTCTTCATGTACTGTCCTTGTCGCTGTGGGCTTTGCAGACCTGTAGGATTTAAGAATACAGACTGAGTACATAAAGCATATAATATTTTTAGACAAACAGTTTTGTTTCTTACTTAAGAAGTATTTATGTAATACACAAATTATTGTTCTCTCTTGGTCACTTGTCCCATGTATAGATTACCCTTACCTGTTCCTCGAGCTGCTGAATTATTGTGTCTATAACTTGTGTGACCTCCTTGCCCCTGATGGTCACGTGACTGAAGTGGTGGCCTCAATGAAGCGGGCCTCTGAGGGGTTTTACTACGCGTCACCATTGCATGTTCATTTGGTGTACCAGGACAGGGCAGCCCTGACGATTCTCTTACTGGATCATCAAGCATATCGATTCCATCCAGAGTGAAGTCCCACATCTCTGGGTCATCTAAGGGGGGGGGGGGGGGGGGGGGGTTGGGGGGGAGTTTTAGCCAATGATGCAGAAACCAGCTTTAACACTATGGTTCTCATTTGCGCATTCATTGGCATCACACCAGCTCAACATGAAACTGAAAAAAAAATCAGGATGAACTCGTCACACTACAAACTCTCACCCATCATGTATTCCTCTTTCTTGACCAGCATTTCCAGAGCATGACCAGAAGGCGTGCTGTGATTAATAGGCCCCAAAGCCTGACCTGAGGAGACAGCACCGCTATAGACAAGCAACTTTCCATATCATGTACAAAACCTCATCCAGACAGGAACCATTGGAATTTAGTTAGTTTCCCAACAAATTAAAACAGGACAACAGCGAAGGCATAATCAGGCTTTTTGATTCCTTCTGCCAACTACAGTATATTTAAAACTTATCAACACTCAGTTTCTGAACAAATTGCACCTAAGCGGCACCTGGTGGTCAAAGAATGAGGTTCAATTATTATTACTGACCTGCATTTTTATTCATACTAAATCCATTGTCTATAACTACCATTTTTTTCTAAATTATAATCTAAAAATATGAACAGAATAATGGGAAAAGGTAACACTAAATAATGTCGGTGATTTCGCAATGTACCAAAATTAACTTTTAACCCAGCCCTAGTTACTGTTACTTTACAGGCACGCCTCATAGTTGAACTATAAATTGATACCATTGATTATCATATATACCAGTAAACTGATCATGGGCGCTAAGGTTTCATCCATGCCACACAATGTAGCACAAAAAACAAAGTCAATATTGGCCACAATAAAAATGCACCACAGCCTGGCTTAGCAGTCAAGGAGTTCATTGCTGTTGATCTGGCCTCTAAATTCTCCACATCGCAATCTGACTAAGTATGCGTGGAATGCCCCGGACAAACTAGGTCCTTTTCGTGGAGGCCCCACCCTCAACCCACATCACCCAAAGGGTCTGCCACTAACATCCAAGTGCCAGACATCACAGCATACCCCCAGTGTTCCTGTGCAGTCTCGCCCTGAGCTGCCTAGGTGAGATAAGAGGAACCTACAAAATATTGGTCTTACTGTTTTTTTGGTTTAAAATGTTATGGCTGTTCAGTATATATAGCACTTTTGAACATGGCAATTACCATAAAGAAGTTATTATTCTATTTTTATTTTTTTAGATATGACTATTTGGAAATTAAATGTGCAGGTTGAGAAACTGAACAGTGCCATTCAGTTTTTGATCAATCCACCAGCACTAAACCAGACTACATATTTTTTTCTTTTCACTTTGTTGCATGTGTGACTTGTTATGTAGCAACAAGCAACGCAAGCTCCACCTCTTAAATACCAAAGTACCAAAAACCATACAGACTACCGCCTTTAATAAAGAACTCTAAGAATTATAGTTAATAAGAAAAAGCAGTTTCCTACTACTCTATGCAGTAAAAAAGGACTCAAGTCTATCAATCATAACCTTTAATAACCCCTTATTTTTGGCCATCATACAATACTCGTAATACAAATAAAATCTTTGACATTCTTTCTGGTTAAGCAACTTAGTGGATGTGTTTATTGTACCTGTGTTAGCATGACATGGTGTGGGTTCAGCTTTTGGTTGCACTTTCCCCTGCTGCATTTTCTTTGCCTCCATCTCCTGTCTAAACTTCTGCTGCAGCTGCTGCTGCCTCAGCTTCCTCTGCTGCTTAGAGTCCAGAGCAGGGTCAAAGCAGGACAGGTCAGCCGTGTCCGTTGACGATCTGACCTCAGAGACAGAGAGAGTGCGTCAGCATGTTGAATTTTACGAACAACAAGGAGCAGCTGCCTAACTGGTATGGTTTTAACTAACATTTCTTTGCGGTCTTGCTTCAACAGTATGCCTCATATGCTACGTCTGTATGTAAATTTGATCCGTGGTCTATTATGTAACTTCATTTGAATATACTATATAATTAAACATAGAACACAACCATACTTATGCTTATGTCATGATACACATTTTCGTATTAAAACATAATTAAAGGTCAATTGATTTTGGAACAATCAGTAATTAATAACTAACTGAAAGGTATATAATGTCTAATGACTGAGTGGGTCAGCATTGTAAAGGTACTAAAGATACTTAGTTTTTGAGAACATTTTCTTAATGTCTTTATTGCACTAGTGACATCATATGGACAGATCTTTTAGCTATACCTTATGAATTTACTTTTTTGGTGAAATGATGTTCTAATACACCGAAACCTTGGATTGAGAGTAACTTGGTCTGTGAGCGTTATGCAAGACAAGCAAAGTTAAAAAATACATTTTAACTTGTTAAAAGAGCGAATTCTTGAAATACGAGTAGTATGTATGCGCGTCGTCTGCCGGGCGTCACGTGATCACAACTGGGCCAATGTGGGTAATCCTCTCCCATGCTCTCAGTGCGTGTGCATCACTCGTATGGTCAACATCCGTGTGTATTGTTTACTATAACATTGTAACCATACGTGCGAGCATAAAGCTTTTTTTTTTTATTTTATTGTGTGTCCAAGTGAAGTGACTGTTCTTTAGTAACTGAACTGCAACAACGGCCTCCATGAAGAAAAAGGTTAAAGAAAAAAAAAAAGTTTAAAAACGCTGTAGCAGTGAATACACACACTCACACAAACACATATACACTCACACACACACACACACACACACACACACACACACACACACACACGCACACACACACATGCACACACACACATGCACACACACACATGCACACACACACACATCCAGCACCTCCACACTTAGTACTGGGGCCCCCAGGTCTGTGTGGTCAGTCCACTGCTGTTCACACTGCTGACTCACTACTGTGTAGCAACACACAGCTCCAACCACATCATCAAGTTTGCTGATGACAAGACTGTGGTGGGTCTTATCAGCAAGAATGACGAGTCAGCATACAGAGTGGAAGTACAGAGGCTAAGAGACTGGTATAAAGACAACAACCTGCCTCTGAACATCGATAAGAAATAAGAAATGGTTGTTGACTTCAGGGGGACACAGGGGGACCACTCTCCACTGAACATCAATGGCTCCTATGTGGAGATCATCAACAGCACAAAGTTCTTTGGTGTCCACCTGGAGGAGAATCTCACCTGTTCCCTCAACACCAGCTCTCTGCACAAAAAAGCCCAACAGCGTCTTTTCTTCCTGAGGAGGCTGAGGAAGGCCCAGCTTACACCACTGATTCTTTCATAAAGGGACTATAAAGAGAATCCTGTGAGAGTGGATAGTGAGAGCAGCCGAGAAGATCATCAGGGTCTCTCTTCCCTCCATCACAGACAACTTCACTACACGCTGCAACTGCAAAAATCCCTCAGCATTGTGGCTGATCAGACACACCTATCACACTCACTCTTCAACCTCCTGCCATCTGGAAAGCATTCGGGCCCTCACATTCAGACTGTGCAACCGCTTCTACCCACATGCCATCCGTCTCCTCCACAAGAAAGGACTGCACTGATACACATGCGTGCACACACACCTCAATAAAATGGGACTGGACCGAAACACACACGCACATACACACGATCTACAATCATCCATGTCACACACCAACCTGGAACTGTTTTTTTGCACAATATTTATAAGTACTTTCCTGTCTCTGCTGCTACTTACAAGAAATGTTTTTTATCTATCATGTTACTTACTTGCACTACCTCAACTCACTATCGCAGTATATTGCATTATGTCATGTTGTGTTGCTGCTCGTTGGCACATTTGCATGTGCACTTTATATTGTCTTTTGTATAGTACGTATAATAGTTTTTGTTAATTTATAGTGTCAGTTTTGTTTGTCTTAGGTAGTCAGCTAAGGTGTGCTAGTTAGTTTCTGTTAATTTATGTTGCTACATTATGTTCCATGGTCCTTGAGGAACGCTATTTCGTTTCACTGTATATGGTTGAAATGACAAAAGTACTCACCTGCCTGCTTTCACATGTGAACATATGAACTTGAGTACCATCCAAATCTTAATCCATAAATTTAATATGATGTTTAAACCAAACACCACCCTTTGCAGCAATCACAGCTTTATCTCTTCCGGGAAGGCTTTCCACAAGGTTTAGCAGTGTGTTTATGGGAGTTTTTGACCATTCTTACAAAAGTGCATTTGTGAGGTCAGACAATAACCTCACTGAACCCGTTTAAGTTTTTAAAAAATTTTGACTGCACCCCAGGCCCCCTCATCCAACATCAGTGCCTGTTTTTTCTAATGCTCTTGTAGCCGAGTGAACACAAATCCCCACGGCTATACTCCAAAATCTTAAGCCTTCAGAGAAGAATGGAGGATATATAATAGCAAAGGATGAAATGTACTGTAATAATGCCCATAGGCACATATTGGTCAGGTGTCCACCTTTTCGTTATACAGTGTATGTAAAATGAGATTTTATTACTATTTAAAAAAAATACTTTTATATTGTGTGATATGCTGTAAATACTTAATACAAATTAGCAATCATTTGTCTCTATAGGACAACACCTAAGTAAATATTTTTTCCATAAATGGCAGTAAAGAAGGAATAAAACACTAGGGTCATGCGGTTATAGAAAAACAATCAACAATGGATTGCTATACAAACAGTAATGTGTTTATGGTAAAAAAAAAAAAAAACCTAATCAGATTATTTTTCTGTAACAGCAGCCTCTGGAATCTTTCATTCCTTTTATACAACCGCAATTTTCAAACTATTCAAATGTGTACATTATATATATATATATATTTTATGTACAATTAAAACCTGACTTTTATGGCTTTATGAAGGCAGTCCAGTTGAGGATGATGTTACCTCGACATGATCGTGGACCTGTTTTCACAGTCCTGTTGAGCTGATGTGTTGACTGCGTGAGGGGTCATGTTTGGGTTTGGGTCACTGGAGCTCACAGTGTTCTGCAGCCCTGCAGGCGCTGGATGGGTTACAGTCTGTCCTGAAGGAGATTTCAGTACTGGTTCAGCTGGATTACTGAAAGCCCTAGAGTCAGTATGAGACAGGCTGTTGTAGCGGGCCTTCTCCACTGCCGGCTCATTATCGCTGCGCTTCGTCTTGTGTGGGTCTAAAGGTGAAGGGGGCTGCAGAGGCAGCAAATTAATCAGTAACTGTATTTCCACTTGTGCATTTACACATGACTATCATTTCATTCTGGTAGTGGAAGATAACTACAGGACAACTTGGTATTAAGTAACAGAACACGAGGAACACATGGTCATAGATCTACACGACTCTGGAATCTTCCATACAACCTAGAATGCCCTGATTCTTTTATATAACTGTAAGGGACGAGAACATCTTGAATGCATATACTTAAAATGGGCAATTTCTTATGCCACAAAATAGTTCCACCAGATGTGGCCAATTATTATTTTAGCATTGTACTTTTTTTCTTTAAACAAATGCACTTTTAATAGCCGAGAAAATAACATATGACCAATAGACATTATCATTAAGACACACTTCTTAAAAATCTGTAGGACACAGGATGTATATCATGTGTTGTATTTTTGGTCCTTTCTAATAGTGCCATTTTTATATTTGTTAAAAAAAAAGATTAACAATTCGAAACTACTTAGAGGAAGGTGATCGGTGCCGTTACTTAGCAACCTGTGATCAGCAAAGTGATACAGATCTGAGAGGGAAGAAAGCACATCCTGTTATCAAAACTATCAGCAAAATTGTGGCTTATGCATTTCTAAACGAAACAATGAACTTCACAGTCTTCACAATTGTTTAAAATGAAATGAAGTATAAACTTGCTGACCTGCTTAGGAATCTTGTTGACTGCTATCAGATACTCCTTGTTAAGGATGCAGTTTCCAAGAGCGTTTCCAAAGCACCTAAATGTAAAGATCCACTGAGTGTTATTCAGATAATTCCAACATAAATACACTTCATGAAAATGTATTTAGCCAATCAGGCCTGCTTTACACACATTTTCACATCATGCTGCATTTGTGACCTAAAAGGTTTGTGCAACTCGACTTGTGTGGAACAGTTCGAAAGGATTGTGCAAAAATCATTCTCTCAGTAGAGGAAAAAGCATGGTGATGTTCTTATCTGTAGTAATTTACAGTATGTACACACTATAAATGCAGTAGACAAACACGGAGTTGAAAAACAACTTAGATTTTCTTTTAAACCAGAAAGTATGTGATTACTTGAGCGCCCGTTTCAGCCCATCAGTTACAGCCTCTTTTCTCGCCTTCTCCAGAGACAACGCTTTGGATTTGAGACCCTCGCTTACTCCATAGCCCACGTCTTCGTGGAATGAGCCATCCTGTGACAAAGACACTTACATCACATACTGGAAATATCATTCAACGGATTAAAAACTTTGAATCACGTGGAGTTCCTGCTGTGATGGAACAACTGGTTATACTGGTTCTTTTGTGGATAAGCTTAGAGTCTACGTGTGTGTAGTATGTGCAATGAATTGACTAAATTACTTGGTTTGATAGCTCCCTTACCTTTAACTGAACCTTCACAAATGCACTGACTCCGACGTAAAATTTCCCATTAATCAGGTCCACAAAATCTATGCAAGGTGAACAGTGTGTTAGGAAAAGTAATAACAATAGTCTTGATTTATTCACCACATTTAGCTGGGATTATTTATGTTATCAAGATTAATTAGTACACAGTCATGTGTGTCAGGATCATATAAACTATATCCCATTTTATCTGGGTTTGGCTGGGGTTCGGCCACTGGCTGGGAATCAAACCCGGGCCTTTCGAATGGTAGGCAAAACACCTACCACTGAGCCACGAGTGCCCCACATCCTAAACAACTGTATGCTTTAATGTTGTGACAACATTATGGGCCAAAAAATACACGTGGCTGTTATGTTCAGGTGTTCTTATTTATTTGGTAATATAGTGCATACAATGCTTTATGCACACATAACATTAAAACTCAATTAATTATAGAAACTCAAACTGCCGTACTCATATGTTAACCAATATTCTATTTTACAAGCTTTAAACTGTTAGTATATTTTTGTTGGTGATATCTCGCCTACTAAATTTTACAGTAGATGATAAGATTTAATGCATACTGAGGTACATTTACCCATTTTCTTGTAACACAATAATTAAACATTGTCTATTTTGTTTCTTTATTTATTTACTTGATTAGTTGTTTTATTTTTGCAGTCTAGCGGCAGTAAGAAATTATTCTTTGTTGGTGAATGACTGACAATAAATGCATAATCACTGTTTTTCTTATGTATGACAAGTCTTATCTAAAATGTAAAAATCATGTCAATGCCATTTATCTTCGTAAGTCCAACTGACAACAATGCAAATTAAGTCTGTAAAGCTTGAATTGAGACAACATGATAAAACAAATTCTCACAGTACAGTCAGTATAGCATCGCCCTTACCAACATTTTGTTGAGAAATTGAGTGAGACCAGCCATTGTAACCAAACATTTCATTTGCCAGACTGATGACCTTGTGACCCTCGATGTAACACACCTGCAAACCAACAAGCAATATTTACACAAGCATTGCATTGAAGTATTGAAAGTTATTATTTAATAACAATACTGTAAAAAAAAAGAATGTGATGATCTTGCCTTTTGTCCTCCTCCTGCTAGCCGAGTGCTAATGTACTCCGGTCCAAGCATCCGTCGAAGAGCATTCTGAATGGCCTGGTATTCCTCAGCAGTGTAGTCGTACTAAAAAAGAAAAATCATCATTAGTATTATCTTCAAAGTATAATGAACAATTCTACACAAAGATGATTTGGGCTTGATCTAGTCAGACAGTCCTGTGTGTGGATTTATGGCTGCTGTCTGTGTGGGTTTCCTAGATTGCCCCTAGGTGTAAATATGCGCATGTGCATGTGTGTGCACAATGTTTACATCACTGCTTTAGATCCATTGCCACCCTGACCAAGAATCCATGTACAAATTAATAAGTAGAGTCCATTAATGGATGGGTGGAGGGAAGGACAGATGAGAATTCATATAAGTGGACGGTCTAATAAGAACCCACTGATGGTTGGATTCACAAGAATGCATGATTAGAAAGATGGCTGGATTATCTAGAATCCTTTGATGAATGGATAAATGGATGAAAATACATGGATTGATAGATGATTGGATAGATACATTAGGTCAATTGAAGGATGTATGCATGTATGGCTTGATGACTGGATAAGAATGATGGATGAATGTATGACTGAAAGGGCAGATGTATGGATTCATTGAAATCCACAAGGGCTGGACGGATTAATTAAAATAAATTGATGGGTGGGTGGATGGATAGATAATTATAATCCGCTGATGGACTGACAGATGCATGCATGAGAATTCATTGAAGTATGTTTGAATGGATGAGAATTCATGGTTAGATTCATGGTTAATATACACCAAAATGTTAAGATATGTCATATATGTCAAAGAGTTTTTATCTTTCTTTAAAAACAAAACTAGACATGGACATAACGTTACATACCTGTCCAAAAGACATGCTGGCTGTGTGTGTGTTTTATTCCCTCTCTCTCTCTCTCTCTCTCAGCAGTTTTCCATGTGTAACGTTAGCTGTGTTTAATAGCGTCCTTAATTACGGCGAGCAGATTACTGCATTCAGTTATGAGTTATGGTTTATTAAACACACGTTGTCTTTAGCGGCAAGCTGTCAAATAGCACAATGATAACTTAGTTAGTTAGCCGGTTAGAGTTAGCTTCCATACTGATTTGTTCCAGGACAGTCGTCGTGCAGTTCTAGGAGTCCGGGTTTGTACTACTGTGGACTCATACCACTATTTTACATATACGTTTTTAATTACGGATTTTTTTTTGGTAATTAATACACAAAAATACTTGAATTTTAAAATTTTCCGCGTTGAAGAAACTTTGAGTTGGTCACACCTAAACGTGCGTATCGTCATAGGGTAGGCGGCCCGCTGACCTGCTGCATTCCAAATCACCCCTAACTTCTCTCAAAGTGTACTACATGGAGTATAAGACAATGACATCAACACCCTATATAGTGCGCTATACTATTAAATGGCGAGATTTGGAATTCAACCAACATGGCGGAACTACTTTATACATGTATAAAACCAATTTAACTGAATGAAACTGAATTTATTATATAAATATTATATAATATTCATACACTCATGAAAATACCCTGCCCAGCAAAATAAATAAATAAAAATAAAAAAATCACCACCTGGATTTAACTATGCAAATATTTACGAGCCTTCCACTGGATAATTACTGCAATGATTAATATGTTTCAGCAACAAGCAATTTAACCCCCTAACTGATGCAGTGAATAGCTCATCATTTCTTAAATAATCATATCGGAAGACATATCCTGTGGTCGTGGCAAAGATGTAACTCTGTTTCAGAAGGGTCAAATCATTGACTGCGCCAAGCAAAAAATAAGCAACTAAGGAGATTTGCTGAAACTACTAAAATTCCATTCCTCCATCTCGGAACCTCCGTTATCAAATTAGGGACTGTGGAGGCTAATGGTTATTCCCATTGTGTTTATTTCCATTTTACAACCGTGGAAGGACGTCCAGTCACCATTCACACAAACATTCACTCACTACAGGCAATTTAGGAACGTCAGTTAGCCTAAGCTGCATATTTTTGTTCTGTGGGAGGAAACCCACCGTTCATGGAGAGGACATGCAAACTCCATGCACACAGACCCCGAGGGAGGAATCGAACCCAGACCCTGGAGGTGCAAGGCGGCAGTGCTAACTTCTAAGCCACTGTGCCGCCAAAACTGGGTTAAGAACTGAAAAACACATTATTTAAACCTGGAAGGATAGTGGTGAACCATCATCAGATGAGAGATCACTTAATCACTTAGTGAACTCTTGACTATGTTTAATAGTGAAATGAAGAGCATTTCCACATGCACAATATGAGGAAAACTCAAGGAATTCCTCTCAAATTGTGAAAACGTGGTTCAGGTAGCACGAGACATCATTATCACACATATGGATTGGCTACCACAGAGTGCAGACCTTAACCCCGTAAAGAAGCTTTGGGTTGTTCTAGGGAAGGGTTTACACAGCAATTCGACTGTGTCCCATCATCAATACAAGATCTTGGAGAGAGAATACTTTAATAATAATTATTATATTTTAATAATAACATTATAATATAAATATTTCCTGAAAATAATCTCCTGTTTGTTTGTTTTTCTGGGAGGGGTGGCAGCTCTGAATCCGCTGCAGTCAAATATTAATGAAATTTCAAATTTTCTGCCAAAAACTGATGTCATGACTTTAAACTACTAAACTAAACACACAATCAAATGTATACAGTTGTTTACAATTTACTTAAGCAAAACTTTATGCAGTTTTAAAAGGAATCCACTGTATTAAATGATATGCTGCATATAAAATGTTTGCACCAGTACTTTGCTTGTTCTTTACATATAACAAATGTGATGTTGAAGCTGTGTGTAACCCCTGTGCCATAAAGGGCTTTATTTTTGCTCATCTTACCAACAGCAGAAACATTGGTGTCTTTGTCCTAAAAATATAAGCAGAATGAATCTCATCAACATGTCAATAAAATATCCCCCCCCAACAGCAATTTTTTTTAGAACTTTTAGCGTAATCTGCATGTTTTTGGACTGTGGGAGAAAACCAGGGTACCCAGAGGCAACCCACCAAGCATGGGGAGAACATGCAAACTCCATGCACACGAACCCGAAGGAGGGAATCGAACCCGGACCCTGGAGGTGCTAGGCGACAGTGCTTACCACTATGCCACATAAATCCTATAATGTTTCATTTACTACTGTTTCCGCACATTAGCTTCCAGATGTATTTAACTGATATCCCTTTGCGTGGCACAGCCTTTTAAGAATGTGTCGATATTACATTGCATTTACCCATTCACTATACCTATACCGCTTTATCCTTTATACAGGGTCACAGGGGGGCTGGAACCTATCATAGGATACTTAGGGCATAAGGCGGGATAAAACCTGGATAGGGTGCAAATTCATTGCAGTCCACTGTCGCCTTGCAGCTCCAGGGTCCAGGTTCGAAGGAGTTTGTATGTTCTCCCTGTGCTCATTTCTTTCCACAGTCCAAATACATGCAAGACGTTACATTACACATCAGCCCAATCCCAAATTACTCCCTCCTACCTATTTCAGGGCACTGCAAACGGTTTAGAGGTTTGCCTTTCAGACAGAGTTATGTAGTACTTGGTGTATCCTATTCTCCTCCTTCTGTCCAGTGCGCGAGCGACCCTCTGCAGGATAAAGCACAAGCCAAAGATAAATCAATGAACTTGTCAATGTAAGTTCAATACACGTTCAAAGGCTTTGCACTCTGTCTGCGTCGCGCGCAACGCGCGTTCACGTATACGGGCACGCACAGTCTGGAGAAGCGTCTGGTCGCGCGCACAGTCTGCAAACCGGGCGCGTGTAGGAGGGGCGAGTCGCGAGGCTAGAGATACCACAGGAATGACAGGAGGAAGCCGCCTTGCCCCACATCCGCATTTACTCATTCAACTCAGTTCACTGGAAAACAATAACGCCCTGGATATACGAGCTCCCGCGCATCTGATCTTTTTCTCTTTTTTCCCCTTCGCATTATTTATTTATTTATTTATTAATTCATTCATTCATTATTTGTTTTCCAAAGTTACCGTATCCGAGGTGTCCATGACTGTTTACATGCAGTTTTCATGCAGGACCGAATAATGGTGAGTGAAGACAGCTTATAGAGTAATGCAGTATTTGTGTGGCATAGCGTATTTTATTCCTGCTCTAAATACAGGCTTGTTTGTTGAATAAATAACGAGACCTATCCGCCTGTTCGGCAGTTTGTTGGCTAAATAACGCGTCCCTATCCGCCAGTACACCGAGTACCGCTCGAACCCCCTCCTTCCAGTACACAACAGTCAAATGGGTTACAAAGGAAAACGTCAGGTTGAGCTGTATGGCATATACACAGAGCTAGAAATGTGCCCTTGTGTTCTAGATATTGCAGACACATACTGCAGAATAAAGACGATTAGACGAAGTCGAATGTTTTTGATCTTTCTCTTTGATCTTACCTGTGCGCGTTTATTAAACCGAAACGCACTCTGAAACGCCCCTGGCACGCGCCAAACTCTTTTCACTGGACACAGAATTTTTACAACAAACACGATTACACATCACGGGACGGTGTGTTTGCATTTAAGAGGATTTTCAGTGTGGGGGACAGAGCACGTGCTGTGAGGGCTCGGTGGTACGGTGATGTACGGGTCTTTTGTTGTAGCTCTTTGTTGAAGTGTGGAAAAAACCAATCTGCCACTAGGTGGCGCGTGTAAACACACGTGTTTCGTGCAGTCTACTGTGGTGACTTTTTAATCTGTTTTACCGAGGAGGCTTTGCAAGATATTTAACAATAATCAGCAGCACATACGCACATTATCATATAGGTCCAGTGTAATTTCAAAAACAGTTTTAAGCTCAAGGTTATAGGTTTGTTAAATTGACCTCTCAGAAGAAAAAAGGGCACTAATCAGTGCTTAATTAATAGGGGAAAAATGAAGTACAAGAACACTTGTATATTTAATCCATTCATCCATAGTCCAACTAAGGACCGTGGAGGCCAATGGTGATTACCATTTTACAACCATGTTAGAACCTTAGGTCTACACTAACGTGCACATTCACATACTACGGGCAATTTGGGAAATCCAATTAGCATAATCTCCACCCAGCACGGGGAGAACATGCTAATTCCATACACACAGACCCGGAGGCGGGAATCGAACCTGGACCATCGAGGTGCAAGGCATTTAAGCCACCAAGCCACCTTGCCTTGTATTTAATATCTACATCTACATCTAGGCATTTGGCAGACGCCCTTATCCAGAGCGACTTACATTTTTATCTCATTATACATCTGAGCAGTTGGGGTTAAGGGCCTTGCTCAATATAGGTCCAACAGGGACAACTTGGTGGTAGTGGGACTTGAACCGTAGTCCAATGCCTTAACCAATGAGCTAACCCTGACCCCTTATATAGTTGATTAACATCCTTTATTTAGGACTAAGGTGTGAAACCTCACGATCTACATTATTGATTATAAAGGCAACTATTTGCTATGTTACAGTTTCGGTTTTAGTAATCTGTGACAGATGTTGATGTCACCCACTTTGTGTGAAATCTCAGTCATGCCTATTGTAAATTCACCAATGTAAACAACTTAGAGATGGAGTCTTTTGAGTCAGAGCTATGGCCAAGCCTATACATGTCGGCTTTTAAAAGAGGATTTTTTTTAACACGCTAGTTGTCTGCCTTTTTTGCTGATAATAATCAACTTGTACTTAATAATGACTAATCTATTTATAATCAATTGCAATCAATAGCAATCAATTTATGATTGTTGCTGATTTATTTCTGTTGTTGCATTTTGAACCCGATGCATCGATCCATATCATGTGATTTTGTGATCTTCACACCTCCACTAGTGGTTGTAACCCTAACATTTTAGTGATGTTACGAGAGGACTGGAAGAGTCAACTGCACATTTCCTGTGTTAAATTTCACAGCGATGTGCTCATTTGTGCTCAACCTCACAACAGACATATTACTCGGAACTAAGCCTTACTAAAGGACATTATGAACATTTAAACAGCATGACTCAAATACAGTATAACAGCGCAGTACTGATATCAGTGGAAGAAATGTCTCTCTTCTCTTCCCTATTTATCCACATTACTCCAAAACACAGGTCATATAACTTACGGTCTCTCCCTGATATCACAATCTGACATGCTTGTTGAAAATTAAAAAATAATAATATTAGAAAGTGGTTGATTTTTCATTAATGGGGTGAAGAGTTTCAGAAATAGAGACAATACCCTCCTTGTTTTTTTGGGTCTTGGTCTGCCTCATCCCTTTTTGCTTACTTTTTTTTTTTTTTTTTTTTTTAAGAACTGACAACAAAGCCAGCTGCCTTTTAGTCACTGTGCTTGATCACTGAATGACTGATTTCCCAAGAAGATATACTCTTGTACCAAAGTCTTGAGTCACCCCTCGTTTCTTCACATTTTACTTCCAAACAGCCAGACTTTCTTGTGTTTTTCAATGTACTGTAGTCTTGAGGAATAGTTCTCCAGGCTTTCTGTAGAACTTTTTTGGCTCTCAATTTCAGTACGTGTACCTGACCAGTTATGTTTTAGTTTGTTAGGCCACACAGTGACCTAGGAATCACTCAGGCATAAAACAAAAATCTAACTTAAGTCATGAAGTGAGAAACAGGTGATCAGAGATGATCAGGACGGTGATTAGTATACTGCTGATGCTGAATGCCGAGTGGTTGGAACTGACAAGGGGGGAAATGAGGTTGCTGATGAAGTTCTTACATTAACAACCAATCTTTAAATTGTATTTTTAGGCTCTTTGCAGCCTGTCACAATAAAACATTTATTCCTGTTTCTTTAACTTGATCTACATCATTTCGTTTCATATGAAGAAATGAGGGGTGGTTAAGAAATGAGGGGTGGTTCCAGTACTACATATCGTCATTTGCTGACTTCGTCTTGACCTGACCAACTAAAGCAACCACAGATCACTGCCTTCAGAGATTTGTACAGTGGGCATTATGCGTGATGGGTGCATTGATTCATGCACTTTTCTTCTTTCCCTGATCTGCCGATCACTCTGGAATAGGGTCAGTCTGAACTCATCAGACCACATGACCTTTTGCTTTAAGCAAATTGAAGTTTTTTTCTGATTAGTTTCACTAACAAGCGGTTTTCTTCTTGCCAACAGCTGTCACATTGAGTATGTGTGTGTGTGTGTGTGTGTGTGTGTGTGTGTGTGTGTTAAACAAAGCTTTGATTTCTCATGTTGATTTTTTTTTTTTATGATGCAATTTCACCTAGCATTTAAATAACCTCTGTTCATGTTTTTTTTTTTTTTTTTTTCTGCGACCACATTTCTTCCTCGAAGATTCTTCCAGGTTTTTATTAATGCTGTTGACGGTTCTTTTAAATTAAATTTTAAATTAAATTTCTTTAGTTGTTGTACTTGCTTGATGCAGCCCAGTTATTTGACCCTTCTAATGTAATGTCTTTTATTTTTTGACCAGGCAGCGTAAAAGTTAAGGGTCACTATGCACTTTTTTAGCTAAAAGATGCTAAACATATACAGTAAAAGATATTCAACTCAGAGTACTATCTCAGCGACAAGGTGTGCTAGAGTGTAGGCGTTTTTTCTTTCTTTCTTTCTTTCTTTCTTTCCTTCTTTCTTTCTTTCTGAAAGTGTTTGTGTGGGGTAGGATTCAACATGAAATAAGCCTCCACACAGATGTTCCACACAAGCTTCCGGCACTGTTGAGCCCAATTAGGTCCACCTTCTAGCTTTTGAGGGAAACCTTTTATAAAACTTCAGGTCTGTAGCTACAGTAGTCTGTTGCCCTCACAGATACACTCCTCCTCCTAGTATGCAGTGTAAGTGAGTGTTTGACTTTGAACCATGCTACCATTTCACAACCCAGTTACAACTTTATTCTGTGATTACATACTGTGACACATTATGCTGTTTGATTTTTTTTTCCATGTGGTACTTTCAGTTCTTTAATTTGTACAGGACCATACTGTAACAGGATTTGGCACCTCTGCAGCTTCTTTTTTTTTTTTTTTGGCATGCAAAATTGTATGGAGCAGAACAAGATACTAAAATAAGCAATGGAGGCGTTATTTCTGTTTCTTAAACTTGTTAGTTCTTCCACTTTCAAAATTAAACCCTGTGCCATATGTGGGTTTTTGGATTTCTAAATATATATATATATATATATATATATATATATATATATATATATATATATATATATATATATAATGTGTGTGTGTATGAATCGTGAAACCATAGTGAATAAGATAAGATAAGAAGACTTTACTGAATTGTAAGTCACACAATGTTCTTCTGTGACACAGGCGTTTATAAAAGGCGATTGGTTTAAAGTTTTAAAAATTATTAATAGCATAATATATGAAATAAGAATGCATAATATTCTCTTCTCTTTTATTCATTAAGGGATGTTTGGTCCCCATAACAACCTACAAGCTATACTTACTGTACACCAACATGCCTTTCATAAAATTTTATATTTAAGCCATCTAGGATATCAGAATGCACAGTAGGAATCACTGGAATTAATTTGATTCAGTTTTTGCACACAAAGTAATATAGTGTTTGACATAAACACAGACCCAATGTTGTATAATTAAGGACATAAATTGGGGTGGAAGAATGATCTACAAGAGTCAGATTAATCTATATCCACATATGAATGTGAATGTCCCTATTAATCTCGTTGTACTTGTATATCATTAGACTTTTCAGCCAAACCTGTTTCCCGTTTGTGTGTTCTCAGGACCGTTACTCTGAATGAATGTTGGTGTCTCTCTCTCTCTGCATTGCTTGAATAAAGATGCTGGAAGACTTGAGTGGGACACACACCAGACCAGGCATCCTTAAAACAGGCTCGTTCAGCTTCTCGGCCCTGGCGACCCTGCCGCATTGCCTTCACATGGACTCCAGTTCACACCCCATCAGGAGGTAAGATTAGAATGAATCTCTCATCAGAGCTAGTAGACATGGTCATAATCATCAATCACCAATATCGTTTCAAAAGAGATGAAACATTAATTCAGTGGTACGGTTTGTCCACATTTTATGCCACACGCTGCATCTTTCCTGGTTATCTCTATTGTTCCGTTTCAAGAGAGTTTAAATAAGCATAAAGCAAAAGTCTAATGTTCTAGCCATAAGCCAATAATTCCTGTCTTGGCTCCTGTAGTTGGACTTGACATTCATTACAAATGGCGCAAGCACACAGACCAGACAGTATAGCATAATATCACTGACTCACAAATCCATCTGTGAAATGTTTAACCTTGAGCTTTTAAATGTGACTCATTTATAATTCACACTTCACAGCGGCGTCTGTGGGTTCAATGAACAGACACAGACACAAGAGGACATATTTAGGTGAACTGAAATCCCAGATTTTGGCTTTAAACTCAGAGCTCCCATATTTTAAACATTCCCAGTTATATCATGATACCACAATCTATGTATCATCCTGTTATTCTGAGTATTTAAACGAAACCCACGCTAAACAAACAGGAGAGTCTGTAAGAGTTAAATGTATTTTCTATTGAAATAAACACATCTATTTATTCCGATCAACCATATTATTACAGCACAAAACGTCATACCTGATATTGTGTACTGTAGGTTTCCCTTTTGCCACCTGGGGATGTGCTGTGGTGTCTGAAAATAACCCTTCCCAGCAGCGTTTAACTGATGGTACTTGGTAAAAGGATATATTTATCGATGGAAAGTCATTTTGGATAAGGGCGTCTGCCAAATGCTGTAAATGTAAATGCAAAAAAAACAAAAAAAAAAGTACTGTAACTTTATACTGTACATTGTAACATATTGTTCCCAGTGACTATGTACTGTAAAGATTTATATCGCAGCATTGCTGTTTTCTCATTACACTCGTTGCTCTGTTGAATTGGTCAGAAAGTGGCGAGTACAGTAGGTTTTTTTTCCTAACAGCAGCATTATCAGCTGTAATTTACATCACAGGTAAATATTAAAGTGAGTCTAATTATGTTATTGTTTCTATGGCAACAACTCCTTCATTGGGAGATCATAGTGGACGTTCCAATTAATCTAAAGATAATAAATTGATTACAAATGTGTTATTGTTTCACAGAGAAAATCATAAAATCATATAATATCATTTTTTTTTTGTAAAATGATGCTCAAATAAGATTTTTGCAAGTGCTTTGTGAAAAAAGGACAGAGAAATTTGTGCTTTCTGGATTGGTTATGTGGTTTAGTGTTATTTACAGTGGAACCTCGGATTGCGAGTAACCTGGTTTACGAGTGTTCCACAAACCCGAGCAAAGATTTTTAATAAATTTTTAATCGGAAACCGAGCAACTATTAGTTACTTTGTGTGTGTGTGTGTGTGTGTGTGTGCGCGCGTGTGCACAGACACACACACACACACACACACAGATCTCCCCGGCGTTTTACACACGCGCTTTATTTACGCAGAAAACTCAGCTCTGTCGCGATTCTTTTCAAAGGTAAGATGCTGGTTAATTTGTTATTTTTTATTTTTTACTTTGCATCAATGATTCCGTTTATATGCTCACGCGAGTATCATTAGAGAGATTTCTTTTTTTCCCTTTAAAACAGTGTTTGCATTGTGTATGTTAGTTGTGAAACTTAACAAGCGAGGTGTGGTAGAGAGAAGGAGTTTTACTGTTTAAGACGAGGCGAGGGGCTAATTCCACACACACACGCATACAAATACGCGGCGCCTGCGCGCACAAAAGGAAACACTTAACTGTCTGGATTTATTTTAACTTTTTTTTTCAATGTTAAGTGCAGGTTAATTAGTTTTATTTTTACTTAATATGTTGTATTAATTATTTTTATTTATTTATTGTTTTGGGCTGTAGAACGAATAATCTGAGTTTTCATTATTTCTTATGTCCAAGCAAGGTGTCCACATGGCAGAGATTATATAAATGAACTGATGCCGATTTTGACATTTATTACTAAAATAAGTTCTTCTGGCAAATTCTGGAACCTTGGATTACGAGCATAATTGTTCCGGAAAAGTCTATTCGGAATACGAGCCCGCCTCCGGAACAATTATGCTCGTAATCCAAGGTTCCACTGTACTTACAAAAAAGAAAAGGCTAGTGAATGTTATAAATGAATGATATATTTGCTGTTGATAACAGGAACTTGGTTGTCTCTCAGGTGTTTCACAGCAATAAATGTAACATGGTTTAGTGCTATTATAAGGTAACCTATAGATTAAAAACAGCCCCATTAATGTTAACGGATGTTGGATTAGAAGTCACTTTGGACAAGAATTTGCCAGAAGAACTTATTTTAGTAATAAATGTCAAAATCTGCATCAGTTCATTTATATAATCTCTGCCATGTGGACACCTTGCTTGGACACTTTCCCTTTCTTTTTTAATGTTGGTGTATGTCAAGTTCTCTGCTCTGAAAAATACCTTATCAGACTTAAACAGCTGCACCGCTGACATTCGCTTACATAACGCTGCGCTTGTGACTCTACTACTGACCCATACAGAGTAGATATTCTGAGCTCAAACATGTACGGTGGTTGTATAGTTTATTATTTCAACACTATCGGCACACTAACGATTAATATGCTGTACCTGTCATGAAAAGAATACCTGCACTTAATTTCTTCCTGTAATGTCTAACAAGATTATAGACACTCCTGGAAGGATCCGGTTCCACTACTTTATGCTAAGCGTTTAAGCTCTTTTATGTTCTTTCGGTTTGTGCACATAGACTCACCTCTTTGTTTCAGGTTCAAGGTTCAAATTAGGAGATTGAGATGATCACTTAAAAAAAAGACAAAAAAAAAAACACTAATTTGTTTTCTAGCTGTATAAACCTCCTGGTAGAGGCAACCAGATTTTGGAATGAATCTTTTCCTCTGCCACATCATCTGCGTGGTCAGGTTTAGGGAGTGCATTAAGCGAAATGTTCTTACAAAGGCCTAGATCTTTCCCATGTTTCCCAACTGCTTATTGTTGTAAAAGTTGTATTTAAGGGATGATTTTGAAAGCTGAAAACCAAGAATCAACTGGACTGTGCAATTGTAACATCTGTAATCTCTGTACGCTTTGTCCTCTCCTTAACCAACCTCACTGTGTGTGCATGGGTTCATTTCCTGTTTCAGACTTCTAACATTTTCTAATGGCCCTGATTGTGCTTAATGGTAATTAAGCTAATTAAGTATTTATATCAATTTGAATAGAATTTTTGTCTTTTTTGTTTTGCTTGTTTTGTAAGTCCTCATGGTAATGGAGAATAAAAGGTATTACATGTGTGCTGCATCATACAGTAGTTACACGCCAGTAAAACAGCATGTGCTTTCTATGGATAAAACTAGTGTCAGTAATATTGGCACATATTTAGTTTACAAAATTCTTCTTTAAAATTGTTCTAATGAGAATTGTTATTTCATGTCTTTTTTTCTTTCACCATACACTGTACAGTTATGCATCAATCAATCATTTATACGAAAGGTGCCAATAATTCTGGAGAGCGCAGCACATTATTTTACCTTATTAAAGATGTGAATGATTTTCTAATAAAGTTGTTCTTATTGTTGTGTGTACATGGATATACAGTATGTTAACGTAAAAAATTTTTACTAATGGAATTAAATGTAAAGAGGAAGGAAATATATTTTTGAAGAAAGACAATCTTGACTCCTAGCCAGCTGTAAACCTCTACTTTCACTTCCCCTCCCACCCATACCCTGAGTCATGTTTACTCCTGGCTTTGTCAGACTCGGCGCGGGACAAACTGTGCCGTCTCTCTCTCTCTCTCTCTCTCTCTCACCCCATCTCGCTTTCTCTTTTCACATGACCATGAGGACTCTGTACCGGTTGAGGTTAGTGAGCTCTCCGAACCTGAGTCAGCTGGGCAAGAATGAGAAGGCGTCACTGGAGGAGCGAGGATCTGGGCCAAACGCCACATGGAACAGGTGACCTTCATCTGCACTGCCTGTCTTTATAAATAAAGTGCTTATGTTCAGTGTTTGGCTAATTGCCAATGTAACTACACCTGTACACCTTATGGACTATTAAATATTATACATTTACGCTGTCATTAAAACTTCAGTTATACATTCAGATTACAGGTTTATTATAAATTCCATTTCCTCTGTCTTGCGACTCTTTTTTTTTTTCTTCTTTTTTTTTATCACAGCATTCACAATGCAGTTATTGGTGTTTTTCAAAAGAAAGGGCTGGCAGACAACGAGCTCTACACACTCAATGAGGGTGTAAGGTGAGTCAAGTCAAGTTCACCCAATTTCCAGTCAGATGTATCGCTGCATAATGTTTAACTTCAGCAGAAATCAAATATGGTACATACGTAGTGCAGCAAGAAAATAATTGAAGAACCTACAGCAAAGCGAACAGAAGAAAAAGGGGGGGAAAAAAAGCTTTTGATAAGATTTCAGAGCTTAAATGGTTTCTGAGTTAAAGGTTAGAACTAAAGTGTCAGGAAGAGTGTGGGGGTGAATATTTCAGCATAGTATCATAACCAAACAGTGTTCAGACTCTACTAAAAAGAAGCTGGATGTGTAGTTAAAAAGACAAAGCGTGGGCTTCTAATCTTTAAAATCTAGAAAGAGAGCACTTTGGCAGGATCAGTGTCTTACACGTTGTTTAACCTTTTTTTTTTTTTAATTACATGGAGTAAGGAAGTGAAATCTGACAGATAAGTTGGTGTAAAGTAGCATTATTATTATACCGGTTTGTACACTTTGGCGCTCTATTGGATGTACAATAATGTAGTTTGCACAGTCCGTTCCAGTCCAGTAATTTGATTGGCTGAGCAGCGTTACAAGAGTGTTTATATTTCCTATTGCCGCACTGGGACTTTTCGCTGCGTGCATCACTCCGGCTCGTCTGTGCTCACCATGCCGCATTCCACTTCCTGGTTTAAAATACTAACTACAGTGAAATAAGTAAAGGAGACGGCAAAATAAGACTTTTTAATTGATTTTTAACGCCACTTTTATGCTATGAAGTGAATGTGGCTTTTTCGGGATCTATTTCCATCAGAGGCAAACTAAGTCAACATATGGCCATATTGCGTCCAGAAAGTCCATTGCTCATTATTGCTTGCTTGTATGAAAGCGATATTGCACTCGCAAGCGTGCAGTTATACTGAATATCGGTACGGCTCTGATTACCAATAGCATTCACGTGTCCGGATCTTGCTTACAGCCAAATTACAGCCGCGCTGTTGTTCATTATACAACAATAAGTTCCGACCGAGTAATCTGATTGGACAAGAGGCGTTCCATGAGCGCTGATAATGGAGCATAACACCACTGCGACGTTTAACTACGTATCGTATATCACTCCGCAGTACTGGAAAGAGGGGAGAGCATCAGGAAGGGCATCCTGCACAAAACCTGTGCCAAGTTATACAGCCAAAACAACAGCAACAAAATCTAATAAGGAATATAAAGAAAATTGTTTCGGTATTGGGTGGTGTAGTGGTTAGCACTGTCGCCTTGCACCGCCAGGGTCCGGGTTCGATTCCCGTCTCTGTGTGCATGGAGTTTGCATGTTCTCCCCGTGCTTGGTGGGTTTCCTCCCACACTCCCACAGGTTAGGCTAATTGCCGTTTCCAAATTGTCCGTAGTGTGTGAACGAGTGAGCGCATGTGTGTGTGTCTGTGCCCTGCGATGGATTGGCACCCTGTCCAGGGTGTACCCTCCCATGTGCCCCAAGTCTCCTGGGATAGGCTCCAGGCTCCAGGCCCCCCGTGACCCTGAATACAAGATTAAGCGGTATAGATGATGAGCGAGTGAATGTTTCTGTATTGCATAATGATGCAACATGTTGAACATAATAAGCAGCATTCATAGACTGATCTTGTGGCTTTTTTTTTTTTATCCAGGCAGCTGCTGAAAACTGAACTGGGCTCATTTTTTACTGAGTATCTGCAGGTAAGGCAGGATGTGTTGACACAACACGCTAATAAATTAAACAGACAACATCTTTCTTTCTTTCTTTTTTTTTTTTTTACGTCTCTCACATTTTTCCTGCTCTTCCAGAACCAGCTGCTGACCAAAGGCATGGTCATTCTGAGGGACAAAATAAGATTTTATGAAGGTAAACTATCAGCCCCTGCGATGAAACCACACTTTACGACTCAAGTGAAATTGTAAATATAAAGCGGATGCAAAGTCTCAATCCTCAGACTACAACTGTATATTCGTCCATAGGTCAGAAATTACTCGACTCCCTGGCTGAGACGTGGGACTTCTTCTTTTGTGATGTTCTCTCTATGCTACAAGCCATCTTTCACCCTGTCCAGGTAGCCTATTCCAGTCCATCTACACTGTCCTCTAATTTCCCGTACTTCTTGGTTTACTATCGTTCACTAAACCACCATCGGCTCTGTAAACGTCATACAGCTGACATGAAAGTCCCTTACCGTTTAGCACGACAAGGTGGCATTAACATTTACAGGCTACGACGATGCAGGAGTTTGAATCTTTGAACCAGGTTCAATTCATAACATTTTGCATCAAGTTCTGTATTATAAAATCTAATACGAGGTGGGATCAAAACGTTTCAAGATTAGATTTGTAACACACAAGAATAATTTTTATTTAGATAATAATTAAAGAACTGAGCTTATTACAATTTAAAAAAAATCATATGTCACATACATAGTATGATATGCAGTGAAATGCTTACATGACTGTTTGTGACCTTAAAAAGGAAAAAAGGAAGTAAGGAAGCGAAAGGCTTATAGGAAAGAATAACATATGAAATATAAAATCTACAATTTTGTTACAATAAAATAAAATAAAAGTAAGTATACCGTAGAAATATGTAAAGTATATGAATTTTTTAGCTCTTCAAAGCTAGCGAATGTTGTTGGAATGTATGTATATCTGTGTGTATGTTTAATGAATACACAACACTAAAACATATTCAGTTTTGCATAAAAGATTGTTGTTACTGAAGTTATATTGTATACCTCAGGGGAAGGAGCCGTCAGTTCGACAGCTGGCTCTACTACTCTTCAGGAACACTATCACTCTGAACATGAAGCTGGATGAAGCTCTGTCCAGACCACGTGCCCGTATCCCTCCGTCCATTGTCCAGATGCTTCTCATCCTCCAGGTACAGATCAGCCATAAAAACCGAGCGCGTGTGTGAGCGTGTGTGTGAGCACGTGTGTGCATATTTCAATTTTCTCCCCACACTGCTTAATAGAGCTGTGCGATTGAATCGATTATGCGATGTAATCGATTTTATCCTGATCCATTGAATTAAATCAGTTTTCAAGTCAGACTTGATTTACACTTTTTATAGTCCAAATTCAAGTTTCATTCATGCGTATGTCATATGCATGTCAACACAGGACCAACAGTACAATGAAATACTCAGGATGAGAAGAGCCAGTCAACTTGTGTATGTGTACACTGTATTTGAGTGTGTGTGTGTGTGTGTGTGTGTGTGTGTGTATGTATGTATGTATATGCATAAGTGAGTGCATGTGTGTGTATCTGTGCACATGGTCACATACTGCACATTAAACCTACACATGATTCTACATTCAATTTGTCTTGTACAATGTTGATAAATAAATGTAAAGGTCTCCTAGTGCAGCCATTCCTTGAAAACAAGCTTCCTTGGAGCCATACCTTTAAACCAGGTTTTTAGTGTACGGAAATGTGGTGTGTTGTGTAATTATTACATCACTCAGCTATCCATTCGAGTCAAGAATAGCCTAATAGCCTGTTGATAGAAACTGTCCTTCAGTCTCTCAGTGAGTGCGGACAGGCTCCTGTACCGCCTGCCAGATGGCAACAGAGAGAAAAGTCTGCGTGCGGGGTGGTTGAGGTCCTGGATGATGATGCTACGTGCTTTCTGCAGACATCGTCTGCGATATATATCCCGAATGGACCGGAGCGTGCTAGCAGTGATGCTCGCGTTATGCGAGAGCATCACTTAATTTTCCTATGAGTTTATTAGCGGTTGGTGCAATACCGCTGTAGCTAGTAGCTGGACTGGCAGCTCAGTGAGTCGTTTTTAAGACTTCAAAATCAGTAACAAACATAGATGATTGACACTAAGCTTCAGTGCTGTTGAATCAAATTGAATCAAAAATGGCAAAAAGCCAAAAATTGAATCAACAGTCTACCTATGATTCAGAGATCTGTTTTTAATTGGGTTCGTGTTTTACGATGCGCAGGGTGTTCACGAGTTACAAGGTGTGACTGAGGAGTACCTGAAGCTGGAGTCGCTTATTCAGAAGGTGGTGTCGCCCTACCTGGGAACACACGGGCTCTGTGCACACGACTGCGACGCCACCCGCTGCTCATGCATTATGGGTAAGAGAGATGATTTAGGATGAATTAGGCGTGTGCTGATATTACATAAAAACTTTTTTAAAAATGATTTTATACAGTATGTACCTGTTTTATGTAGCAATGTCATTACCTAATTTTTAGCAAGGTTTATACACACAGCTTAAAAGGAAAACTAAACTAAACCATTCTTTGTGTCTAAGTGTAACTTTTATGGTTTCCATCAGTCTGCAGTATCCGTTTCATTTCGCAGAGGCAATCTACTCTACAAATGCCTTTCCTTACTAATAACGGGCCACAATAAAAATGTTGTGCATGCTCGATAATACGGTATTATATAAGTGAAGCTTTGATTTTAAGATTGTTTTTGTATGTTCGCAGAAAATCGTTTGCAGTGGTGCTGGTCCAAACCAGCTGAAATCCTCTCCACCAACCCAGTGGTGCGCTCGAAGAGCTACAACATCCCCATGCTCACGCCCGTGGCCGAGTACGACACAGAGGTCGGCTCTGTGGGTAGCGTAGGTATCCGTCGGCACTCCGCCTGCGAGGTCACTTCCTGTATGGAGCAGCAGGGCTTCTCCCTTTCCGTCAGCGTGGAGACGAGCTCCACACCCAGGATTTCGCTGGACCATGAGCTCACCTTACCTACAGCAAAGCGTGGAGCTACGGCACAGCCTGCTCTCATCCTACCTTCCATATTCATCCAGAACTCTACGGGGCCTTCGCACACTCAGACATCTGTCTCGGAGACGGATAAAGCCGTGTCTTCACCCACTAGCTGTTCCTCGAGTCCAGAAACCATCGTCATGCAGGGGGTAGACTCTGTGGATTCTGATCAGGAGGGGATATTCATCGACTTTTCCCATTGCCGCTCGGACTCTTTCGGCACCGTCAGGAAGACAAGCTAACTTGCGTAACACACTGAATTCAACCGTATGAATTAGTTAAATCACTACACATGAGGTGGGTGTTGATACTGAAATTTTCACATCACATGGGTTGCCCGTGTGAATAATGGGAGAGCCTTTTAGATGTATAGAACAGCACTTCTTAATCTTTTTTTTTTCTTTCTTTCTCAAAAATGAGAACCCTGAGAAGACAACTGTCCTTACGCTGCTTTCCAAATGGGACAGTCTTTAGTCTTTACCTCGGGAGCACAAATGCTGTGCAGAAATGCTTACTTTTTAGGAAGCCTCCTTACGAAATAAAACGCAGAGCTAGTGATGTGTGTGCTGAATAGCACACTGTACTGTATACTGTTTATCGGCATTCAAACTGTGGTTGGCCAGACCACAATTTGTGAAGAAAAAAAAAACTTATACTGTGTTAGATGTTTTTTTTTTGTTTGTTTTTTTTTAGCAAATTTTATAAGATGTACCAATAATACCTGTGGATGTACCATATGTTTTCAGGATTTTTATCTTGTTATATAGAAGCCTGCCATCACAAGGAGAATTTAGTTTGCTTCCATGAAAATATGAATGACTTTCAAATCTGAAATAGGTGAGCTCACCCGGCATTATCATTTCATCCATGCCTGTGCATTCATCATTAAAGTATGATGCAAAGTCAGGCTTATGAACAGTCTTATGATTTAAAGTGAAATCAGACATCTGAAGTTTTTAATTTTTAACAAAATCATGTAAAATTGTTGTGTTGGTTTATTTGTGTATGGGTTTTGTTCTGTTTTGTTTTTGTTTTGCACTAATGCAAAAATGATTAAGGATAAAAAGAAATCATGAAAAATGTGAGACAATATGATACAATCTGCTCCAAATGGGAAAAAAAAAATCATTTGCAGCTCATTCTGCTTCCGTTAACTCATTTTTATTTCTCTCTCTCTCTCTCTCTCTCTCTCTCTATATATATATATATATATATATATATATATATATATAAACATTTTTATAAACATTAAAATTAATTCATATTCAACTCAGAAATATTAGTATTACTTAATGTGCAAACTATTCATTTTCCCTGCTTTTAACCATACATATTGCCTATTTTCTCAGACAACTGGGCACAGTTTAAATCAAGCTGCTTAACAGCATTAAATAACTAGGAGGATACAATATTTAGGAAGATTATAGAGGAAATTCTCAATTTGTAAGTGAAATCCTTGTGTTTAAATTGTATGCAGTAAATGTGAAACTTTTTATTGTAAATAGGTTATTTAATTGTTACATTTCTATTAAAAATTATGTAACCAGATTTTTAGAAGATATTTATAAAGTTGTCATATCATTAAATGGTTATGTATTTGTATAGATCTTTTTACACATTTACTGTTTGTTTGTTTGTTTGTTTTAATTAGGGGGGAATAGTAGTGCAAGATAAAGTGAAAGGTTTTTTTTTATCTTGCTTTGTCATTTTTGCCAATCTGTGTAAATGAGGTTTATTATAAGATCTTTATTCCTTTGTTATGAAACCCAATAACTCTACAAATGTGTTGCTGTTGGAAGGCCGCCAGCAGGGGGCGCGCTGTAAAGACGCCAGGGTGTAGTTTACTTTTTCCCCCCACACCATGTTGGCTAAAACTATTATGTCGTATTTGCTGTGTTTTTATTTTGAATAAAATAAACATGAAACTTTTAACTCCATATAAACATTTGCACTTAATACATAGTACTAAAAAAATCGCTGTATAAAATCCGTACGGTTTAAAAAGAAGGCCACAGGAAGTGAGGTTTTATGGGCCGCATCCCAAACGGCTCCGTATTGGACAGGAAGTGCACTCTATAGGCCATCTGACCTGTTTAGTGTAGTGTACTAATGTAGGCAGCGTGCAGTGATACGAGAACGCGTTCACGGCAATGGCTGAGAAGTATCCGTGTTAATTCCGCGTCGCTTTAAAATATATATTTATATATTTGTTCTTTTTAAATATTTTAACTATAAATTTTAGGGTAAACATGGCCGTGAGGGTTTGTTACAAAAGAATAACTGCTTTATAGTTTAAAACCGCAAGCTGGACTTCTGGAAACAAAGACTCGGCCATACAAAGCGGCGTGTGTGAGGAATGTTGACGCTAGCCTGTTTGTTTAGCTTAGCATGTTAGACAAACACGTCCCGAAAGACATTATATCGAGTTAAGTTTAATCCCGCGATAGCAGTTTTTTGTAAACTTTTCACCAGAATGTGTATTTTTTAATCGTTCAGTATTGTCAGTAAGAACTTGGTGATTTAGCTTTATTTTAAATGCTAGCTAACTAGTTTAGCTTAGCCAGTCGGCTAATCTCAGTAAAGCGGTGTTGGAGCCGGGGTTTGGCGGAGGGGTGAAATGGAGACCCATATCTCAAGCCTTTTCCCGGAGATTTTAGCCATGATCTTCAGCTACCTGGATGTTAAAGGTAAAGGCAGGGTTGCCCAGGTGTGTGTGGCCTGGAGAGACGCGTCCTACCACAAGTCAGTGTGGAGAGGAGTCGAAGCTAAACTCCACCTAAGGAGAGCGAACCCGTCCTTATTCCCGAGCCTTCAGAGTCGAGGGATTAAAAAAGTGCAGATCCTGAGTCTCAGACGCAGCCTCAGTTATGTCATTCAGGGCATGCCGAACATCGAGAGCCTTAACCTGAGCGGATGCTACAATCTGACAGACAACGGGCTTGGACATGCATTTGTCCAGGACATTCCTTGCCTGAGGATCCTCAACCTGAGTCTCTGTAAGCAGATCACAGACTCCAGCCTTGGCCGGATTGCACAGTATCTAAAGAACTTGGAGTTTCTGGAGCTTGGAGGGTGCAGTAACATCACCAACACCGGCTTGCTCCTCATAGCATGGGGCTTGCATAGGCTCAAGAGTCTGAATCTCCGCAGCTGCAGGCACGTCTCCGACGTGGGCATCGGTCACCTGGCTGGCATGACGCGCAGCGCCGCAGAAGGCTGCCTCGGCTTGGAACATCTCACTCTGCAGGACTGTCAGAAACTCACCGACTTGTCGCTCAAGCACATTTCTAAAGGTCTGAGCAAGCTCAAAGTGCTCAACCTGAGCTTCTGCGGTGGAATTTCAGATGCCGGGATGATTCATCTCTCCCACATGACCCAGCTATGGACTCTGAACCTGCGCTCATGTGACAACATCAGCGATACGGGGATCATGCACCTGTCCATGGGCTCGCTCCGGCTGTTCGGGTTGGATGTGTCGTTCTGCGACAAAGTGGGTGACCAGAGCTTGGCCTACATCGCCCAAGGACTTTATCAACTCAAGTCACTCTCGCTGTGCTCGTGTCACATCAGCGACGACGGGATCAACAGGATGGTGCGGCAAATGCACAAGCTGAAAACGCTGAACATTGGACAGTGTGTGCGCATCACAGACAAGGGCCTCGAGCTTATAGCTGATCACCTGACTCAACTAACCGGCATTGATCTGTACGGCTGCACCAAAATCACCAAGCGGGGACTGGAGCGAATAACGCAGCTCCCATGCCTTAAAGTGTTGAACTTGGGGCTTTGGGAGATGACTGAGGGTGAACGGGTTAGGTGATATCTGATCAGACAACAATTTGTGCTTTATACTACCTCATTCAATGTTGTCACCATGTTTTGATTTCAATTTTATTAAAAATGTGAAGGAACTTTTAATTAGTTTAGTGTTATGAAATAAGAATGCTGAACATCTTTTGATTGTTGTTTAATAGTATATATTTCTTAAATGCCTTTTTATTAGTAAGTGGATAGTTGAATTATTTTAGGGTGTCTTGCGGCACAATTCTTAAAAAAAATATATTTTCTCACTCTCCGTTAGATTATACTGAATGCCTTAAAGTATTACCATCATCTTGGGAGCTTTAGTATTGCTCTTATAATTAAATATGGATCAGTGTTCAAAGTCAAGTGTTTTTTCCAAGCTTCTGACAGAAAATATGAAATATTCTTTTTAGTAAGATGAACATATGCAATTTAAAACTGTGTAAAAAAAAATATATATATATATATAAATATATATGGTCAATTTATTGGTAAGATAATGTTTGGAATGTCTATTTTCCTATACTAAAAAAATTAAAATTGTTTTTGAAATTGTGCGCTTGTGGTTTCCAGTGTTAATGGCTTGTTGCAATAAGTTTATAAAACAAACACACAATTTGGAGTTATCTTACATGATCACTTATGTCATATTTGAAATTATATATGTTTAAAGGGAAAAAAGTACAGGAAAAGCAGAAAAATTTGTCAGTCTGTATTAAAAAAGTACCCGCAATACCCTCCTGAGGAAAATCAATTGTGCAATGGTTTGTTTCACTATGAAATACGTTATTGCCAGGTTGCCCAGCCCTGTAAAGAAAAGACAAACAGTAAAATACATCCTTGTCAAGGATTCATGTTTGTAATGGACCGTAGGAAAAATACTGGCTTAGCTCTCATTTTCACATGCATGAACTGAACATTAACAGCAGTTTATATTTAGAAATACTTGCCAGGTATTAATCCATATTACATTCAAAAAGATTATTAAGTTCATGGTAGGATGTTCTGCAGCTGTACACTTTTAGCGCTGTGTACAAACTAACGTCAGCAAGCCGAGGTGATGTAAGGCTGTATCTGAACGGTTATGACGCGTTTGACATACATTTCCTGATCTCATATATTAGCATAAAAATTTCATAACACCGTGGTGGTAAACAGGAAAAACAGGGTTTTTTTCCACCTCTTCACAATGTGTGAAAAGTAGTTTTTGTTTTAGTAGCACACACTTTCACTACACGTCATTTAGCACTTTGCAAACAAATAAACCAACCAAAAAAACAACAAAGCAATCTAACTGGGGCTTTTTCTGGTGGAGAATAACAGAACATAGTTTAAAAATATATATAACTTTATTTCTCTATATAATTCACTGCTGCACTAATGCACTTATTCCAGCGTTTCACTAGTGCTTGGATACCGTCAAGGTAGAAGTTTTTCTCAGTGTGCCGGAGACATAATCAGACTGCCTTCTTGACGTCTGAAATGCTGCCTTTCTAGAAATTCCTTTAACTGCCCGAACATGTGGAAATTACTTGCAAAGTCAGGACTGTGGCAATAACTCCTAGCCGAGTTCCTGTAATGTACAGGTGGTGTTGGTTCCCACAGACACATGTCTCCTCCGAAAGTTGCCGACAAGTAATTCATGAATTTCTAAGAATTCACAAGTTTGCACCATCAAATATTTTACTGTGGCCATACAAACCTGTACTGTGCTTGAGGTCTTCTGTAAATGTCAATCAATATCCAAATGAGCCCATGATTTATAAGGCAACACTGGCAGATGCATTAAAGGTAGAAGTGAACTGCTTAAAGGAAATATCTCTAGGCGTTCTCAGTAAGTAACATCAATGGGCCTCATTTTATCAGTCTTTGAGTAAAGTGTGTGTAGAATGTTCTTTTTCTGTGTGCCAACCCAATCTAAAGATCCCCACCAGACTTCCACAAAGAGCTCAATAATGCATACGTTGCGAAGCGCCTCATGCCACAGCTGAGTTACATTTAGAGATACCCACAAAACTCCTTTAATGGTAAAACGCTCTTAAATGCGGCAGGCACTTAATCTTCCAGTAACGCAGCTCAGTTATCACAGCACATCAGCTAGCGCAGGAACTCACTAACTCGCCCTTTGATTTATTTTAAAGGGTTAGTCTTATTTGTCCTAATTTATTATGCTTTCTTTCTAATCATAACAAAAAAAAAATTATTAAATGTGATTTAAAACTTGTTACACAATCCATATAGCAGTCATTACACATTTTGAATCAAAATCAAGATTTACATCAGCGTTTGTAACTTACGTGTAACTTAGGAGCTCTTTTAGGATATAAACATCTTTTCCTTAACTGTCTGGACTTCTTCTTCTAATTATTTTTTACACCTCAGCCAATAAATGTGGGCTTCTACATACTTCTACAAAAACCTATGTGAACAATTAGTCCCGGTTTGACCTGAACACCCCTTTTATATAAGGCAGGGTGGTGCAGTGGTTAGCACCTCTGGGGTCCGGGCCCGATTCCCGCCTCTCAGGGTCTGTGTGCATGGAGTTTGCATGTTCTCCCCATACTGGGTGGGTTTCCTCCGTGTACTCTGGTTCCCCCGCAAAGACATGCATGTTAGACTAATTGGTGTTCCCAAATTGCCTGTAGTGTGTATGCGAGTCTGCTCTGCAAAAGATTGGCACCCTGTCCAGGATAAGCTTAGTAGAAGATGAAGAAGGATAATAACAAGAAGCACAAGACTTGCTGGTGAAGGCATCCCCATTGACATGGAGTTTAATTTGATTTTTTGAAAAACAATTAAAATTACTTACTTAGTGCAAAGCAGAGCATTCTTTATTTATCAGCATAAAATATTACTAATATACATTACATGCATTAGGTCAAGGCTTCAGTATTTGTCTGGATTTTGGAATTAGTGTGTGAGGTTGTGCAGTGTGTATCCCCGCAGTCTCTCAGCTCCGGTTCTCCAATTCCATTGTAAATGCAGGTTATCATCTGTGCATCTTCTCCACGTCTGTGTGTGGTATGAATTAATAATTGAACGACCAATCTCATCTCATACACTCATTCTTTAGTCATTATATTCATAGTCTTATATGATTGCTTTCTCTTGTTTTTGGTAACATAGTGACACATTCTTAACAAAACTACTGTATGTACCTCCTGCATTTGAGCCCTGTGTATTTCCAAGCTGCATAACCGAAATCTTACAGTAAACCCATTAACTTCATGCGGAAGCCATTCATGTTTTATCTGACCGTGCGAATGTTTTTGTACTTGCACAGCAGCAGATGCTTGAAGGTATTCTTGAAGGTGGCGTTGCACAGGGCGTAGCAGGCGGGGTTAACCGTACTGTTGATGTAGCAGAGCCAGTAGCCCAGCACCCACATGGAGTTTGGGATGCACGTTTTGCTGCAGAAAGTATTGATCAACACCATGACATTGTAAGGGGTCCACGTGATCACAAAAGCCAGAAGAATAGCCATGATGATCCTGGTGACTTTCTTCTCTCTGGAGCTCCCATTCTTCCTCTTTTTCTTCTTTGGAGGCAGGAAGATCAGGGACACCAGACGCTGACTCTCCTTGTGATTGCAGGTCTTCTGATTTGCACTGTTTTGCACCGTGGTCTCTTTGGATGAAAATCTTAAGCAAGTACGTTTGGCATTGCTTGCTCTTATTTGAGGCAACATCTTCGTCTGAGCGCTCTTAACGTCACCGTTAGAAACGGCATCCTCTCTCCGATTGGATGAGGCTAAGGGGCTGCCTGATGTGGAGTCATTTTCACTCTCCCTGTCCTCACCTGGGTAAAAAAGAAATAATTTTAAAGAACATATGATCATTTTTTTAGCCTGTTTTGAGCCTGTTTTACATGATTTAATTACAACACTACGCTGATGAGGCTCTAAGCTGCAGTAACAATTTAAATAGGGCAAATGTTTTTTAATCCATAAGAGCCCAGACCCATTCCTCCTCATGACCACATGGAACACTTTTTGAAAGACATCACATGCAAGAAAAGAAGTGCAGTTGTCAGAATATAAAATTTTCAGATTGTCATATGGATGCACCAGGATGTTCATTAGATGTCACTTAGTTACTTGATGAACATTTAAAGGGTTTGTGACACCTGTGTCACCGTGGGTTCTTATGGGCTACGGAAGGCCGTACATCCCTGAGTGATCAACGTCGTTCCCGTGAACATTCAGTGAGTGGAACACCTGAGTCTTGAAAATGAATGGATAACTTGTTGCCAACTTTAAGAAGGAACACATCTGTCTGTGGGGACTGTACACAGAAAACCACTTGCACATTACAGGAACTCGACGTGGGAATTATTACCCACAGTCCTGACCACACTCAAAGCCATTTCCACATGTTTGAGCTATTAAAGGAGTTCCTGGGGAGGCCAGTTTTTCAGATGTGAAATCTGATCGTGGCTCCTGAGAAAGTTTTCTACTTTGATGGTATCCAAGCACTAGTAAAATGCTGGGATAATTGCATTAGTGTAACAGAGAATTATATAGAGATATGGCTATTAAAAGTCCTGGTTTGACTTGAACGTGTGATATGAAATTCTATGAAGAATTTTGTCAGGAACAGTGGTGTGAAACAACACCAAAAGACAATGGTGGAAAAAAAAAAAAAAAAAAAAGTGACATAGCTAACGATAACCAATTTGTATTTACATTTAAATTGATTATGCTTCCTGCATACTTTCTGGCTGGTGCAGTATTATGTTTAAGGAACCGATATCGGACATTTTAATTCAGGTTGTCATTAACATATTTTAAAGTCACCCATAAATTAATTGAAAGTCTTACCTATAATAGTCTTGGAAGTGTTCGGTACTTGCAAACCCTCTGCTTCCTTGCTTTCCTCCCTCTCTCTGTTCTCCTCAGCGGCCAAGACAGCGGCCTGAGTCCTGCCCCCCTGACTCGCCCCAGATGTTTCGTGGCAGTTTCTCTTCTTGATTCGGCTGCGACTAGCCTTGGAGATCTGCCAGTACAGTACGCTCATAATGACCACAGGCAGGTAGAATGCAGCGATGGCCGTGCCAAAAGTGACCGCAGCGTTGGAAAAGAACTCAATCTTACACTCGTCTTTGGGCACTGTGCGCTCACCAGTGATGAACTGCCAGAAGAGAATGGCTGGAGCCCACAAGACAAAGGACAAGATCCAGGCAGCTGCGATCATCATACCTGCCATCCTTGTCGTCCTCTTGACTGGGTAGGTAAGTGGCTTGGTGACGCAGAAGTAGCGGTCAAAGCTGATGATGAGGAGGTTCATGACAGAGGCATTGCTCGCCACGTAGTCCAGAGCCAACCACAGGTCACAGACGACAGGCCCTAAAGGCCAGACGCCAAATACAATATAGATGGTATAAAGGTTCATGGAAAACACACCGATGATGAGATCTGCACATGCTAAGCTGAAGAGGAAGTAGTTATTAACTGTCTGGAGGCTCTTATTGACCTTGATGGAGACGATGACCAGAACATTGCCGATAACTGTAATCAAACTCAAAGTGCTCAGTCCCAAAATGATAAGCACTATTTCTGCCAGCTTGAAAGAGCGTTCCACATTTGGATCAGTCTTATTGGCATAGCCGAAGCACACAGCAATACTTGAGTTGGAGTTCATCTTTCCTTGGTCTGACTGTATACCTATATCATCATTTGGATCATCATCATGACCTAGGTGCAGACATAAAACCATACAGTTAGACATATAGAAATGCATGGGGAGATGTTTCGTTCCTGGTAGCACTAAGAAATTAATAACCGCTGCAAAAATGCCCTTAATTAATGCTTGGCCCTCCCCATATTGCTGCGAGAAAGAAAGAGTGCGAGAAAGAGAAAGAGTGTGTGTGTATATATGGGGGGGGCTGTTTGCCAAACAAATGATCTTTTCAAACACTGACTGCCTGATGTTAAATTTATTTCCTTTGTGCAGCCTGGCGCCAGATTGCTATCAGGTCAAGAGACCAGGTGTGTGCGTGTGTGTTTAAATGGGGGTGCCAGGGAACATGGAAGAGTGACAAAGGTGTACAATTAGGCGGTTTAAATATCATATATTGCAGCCATTTATAGACATAAATTATATTTTTGCTTCAGATATGCCAGAATAATACGTCTAGGCCTGATGTGACCAGTAGATGTAGGCGTATTGACCAGTAATAAAGTTTATTATTTTGAGTATAAACCGTGACTCAGTTATATTCAGCAATCTGACGTTGCTGTGTCGTTTTCTAAAGACGACACAGCAACGGGTTTTCTGCTCCCAGGCAATATTTTGCTCCCAGGCTGTTTTCCTCAGAAACCTTTTCACAGCAGTCTGTTCATCATCTGAGTTCACTCTTGACAGCATGAATAACAGTATATTCTGGGGTGTGAGAGTGGGACTACCCCACACGCTTCTTGCCCATGAAGTGCCTCTGCGCTTGTAGTTCCAGCTTGCATTAATGAACACACAGCTCCGGACGTCAGCAGAGACAAACCAGTCGCACATCTCTACCCAGATGCCAAGGTTCCTGCTTGTCTGTGTATGGCATCTAAATCTCCGAAAAGTAAATAGTGGAATACCAGACACGTTGAGGTAGAGACAGCACTCATAATATTTTTTGCGGGCTACTGCGAAATGCCATCTCTATGTGAATTAGGTTTGACACCTCGCTGTAGCACTTAGTATCTGACTGCTATTGTGAAATGAGACGGATAACACTGCTCCTTGTTTCAACGTTACTAAAACGAAATCCCGATATCCCCCTTCAACCAACACTCCGACTTTGTGTATCTTCAGTAAGAGGTACGGTGTCAATGACGCAAAATAGCGTCTTTGGGACTTCACGCTGATGACGAAGAGCTAAAGCAACTTGCCCGTAGGCCTTATTATGACTCGGAGCACGAGTTAAAGCATTTCACCAGTTGTCATCTCTGCAGCATGTTCTGGGTAGGCGCTCAGTATCGTGAGAAATATCTCGTTAGCGTGGCAAAGAGGTGCAAAATGAGAAGTGGTTATAAGATCTGTTCTCTGTGGTAAATTTGTTAAGCAAGTGTGTACTGTATGTGTGGGTTTGTTCGCCTTTAGACATTTTAGCTTGATGGTTTGCTGCATCAGAAATATTAGACTGTTAAACTCTGGCAATCATTCCTAAATTATTTATTTATTTAATTCATTAATTTTAAAAAGAAAAGAAAAGATGACTTTTCTCTATGACTGGTTTGTTAGGAAGAAGGGAAACAAAGTGAAACGGACTGTACAAGTTACAAATAGTTCAGTAAGTGAAACAGTTAAAATAATACGAAACCTGTATTTATGTTTATGCTTAATAAGTAATCGTGCTTAAATCGCAGGTAAGCCTTATAGATAGCTTAAAGTCATACTTAGTGTAGTAATAAAGTAGTACTTAATGTACATCTAGTGTGTATTTTTATGTGGAATTTTTTATATATAAATTAAAGTATACCATTTAATTTAAGTCTTAATCAGAAATCTTAAAGAAGGTTTTATAATTAATTTGTGCCACTTTGACATTTATAATAAATAAATAAATAAATAATAATAATAATAATAATATTATTATTATTATTATTATTTAATAAAAAATAAAAAAGCTGGATTCACATTACAGGAACAAATATTGTACACTCGAGGATATCAGTAAAGTCTTTAGAGGGAAAAAAAAAAATCAGTTTATGTTTATCAGCTTTACACAGAGCAGTGCGATTTGATAAAGCACACATCATCACAGGGTTACCTTTTCTTGACTTTACCTTCCCTCGCACACACTCGGGAGTTGTCCCCGTCCCTCCGCGCCAGAGCAGCTGTGCGTGTTTAAGGTGGATACAGCCATCTCTCGTGTCCTCGGCTGTTTGCGGCTGGAGGTTTGCGATGCGCGTCTTGTCTCGGACTGACGCTGAATGAAGCGCTCGGAGAGTCGGCGGGTGTGTAAATAACGTGTGGGGGCGTAGAAACACACACACACACACACACACACACAAAGAGAGAGCGAGTTCAAGGCAACACAGAATCGACTCCTTCCTTGATCTTTCCTTTGATTTTCTCAGCACCACGGAGAGCGTAACGAACTTCACGTGAACCTTTGAAGTGAATTTGTACAGTGTCACGTGACTGCGGCTGTTACGCTTTATTTCATCGTGTGCTGTATAAGACACTTATCTCTCTCTCTCTCTCTCTCTCTCTCTTTCTGTTCCAACCGTCCACTTTGCCCCAATGCACCTGACCCGACCCAGAGTGTGACCTTGCTACCTATGGATTTGAACACACATTTTCACTTGTACTGTAGCATAACCTCTAAAAACCTTTCCGATGTATTCAGCCTGCTAAACTTCATTCTGACACCTAACACAACTCTAATGCCTTAGGAATGGTGGCCTTTTTTGCAGAACTCTTTTGCATGACCGGCCTGTAATGCATCTTTGAATGATAAAAGCAAGGGTGTTTTATTGGCCACAGAAGTGTCCTTGGATAGCGCACACCTATAAACATCTGTTTGTGAAGATCTTGAACAGACCAGGATGTCTATGGAAAATAGGCTAACTAGCAAATACTGAATACTGATTAAGTAGAAAGATGTGTGTGTATGTGTGTCTGTGTGTGTGTGATTTTTTATTTCTTTTTTCCATCCAAAGATGGGTGTGAATCTCAGCCTTACTGTATCTGGTCTTTAAATAGGGCTTCAGCAAGCACCGCAGTGTCTATAATACCCAAACAAAATTTCCCCAACATTAGAGTGGTTCCGGTGTTTATTCCTACATCATCAATCAAGTAAACCAAACAGTGACAGAAGGCTGGGCAGGTTTTGTCCCACACCCAAATTTGCTTGATGGAAAAATAGGTCGAAGCCACGCTGAGGAATGCCAGCTGCACAATGGAAAGTTTGTCAAAGTGAGCTGTCCAAACACCTCATTACAAGGCCTGAGACACAAGACAGGGTCCTGCGCTCCATCAGTAAACTCTTCAGCGTGGCCTTGGAGATGTTGCAAGCCGTAGTCAGTCAGGGAGCAGTCTGGATGCCAAGCTACTTGCGTGAACGCCGGAACGTTGAGTTATACATTGGCAGGAATGAAGGTTTAAAGAGCAGATTGAAATGCGACACAAAATATTTAAGGATGGACAGTTGTGACAACAACGCCATGTATGGGCAGATGATACACAGAGGAGAAATTGTGTATTTTGTTTTATTGGTTAAATAAATCACTTGCAAAGAAGAAAACATGGTGTCTCTATTTATTAGGCTCATGCACAAACATTTATGGCGTTGGAGCTTAAAGGGGGGAAAAAAAGGAGGAACTCTCCATTCCCCAGGCACAAACACTCCCGATACTCCTACTGACCAGCCTGCCGGACAAATGAGACAAACTGAACATCTTAAGGAATTTTAAAAACTGAAATGTTCAACACAATGGACAGGTACAACATAGGCAGATTATAATTTTTCAGATGGCAGATGGGTTGCCATATAGCAATTTTGTTGCGCATTACGGGAAAAGATTCTCATTATGTTACATTACCCGCATGAATGGTTTAATTCATTTTTGGGTGCAAAACTATGTCTTGGCCTGCCGCCACCCTCAAAACGACATTTCCAGACAGGCTTTATTAGGGCCGTCTGAGACGAATCATGTGTGGAAAGCGGTTTACTGTAAGTCTACAATGAAACGCATGAAGGAGACAATGCCACTACAGCTCAAACATCTAAAGAACAACTGTACATCGTTATAATAATTACACACAAACACATGACCTGCAACCAACCTATTCTGACAAAATGTGAAAAAAAGATCTACCTAAGATCTGCCTCGTTCCCCGAGTTCCCCAGGGTAGCCTCCAGGCCTTAGTACAGGATAAGCAGTATAGAGAATGACTGAGTAAGCTCTGTCTGTCTACTGTTGGTATTTTCTGAGGAGTCTTAAAAAGTCCCACCTGTGCTCCAGGTTACTAGAGAAATGTTACCGCTGGTTAAAGGTAAAAGGTATCTCTCACCCCATTCATGGACAATTCACTTGATTCACTATTCTCATTAAAGAAAAGAAGAAAAGGCTGTAGATACCCAAGTTCTGGATAACTAATTGTTAGAAGAGCTGAAGGATCATTAAAAATGGATAGTGCGGTGGCGGTTATGGAGGGGTCTTTGTGTTTAGTAGACAAATTAATTTGTTTGATAATCTGCAGCAATTATTCATAACTCTTTTATTCATCATATGTTGGGAAAGCCCATTTGCACGACGTGCCACAATTGCTCCCGGGTCTTTTTTTTTATGGTGCTTCCAACGCTAATTAAGAGTCTATTAATTTATTTTTGTCAGGACTGGTGTGGTTAATATGAGTAATCCTTACCAGTGCATGTGATAAAGTTTGTTGATTGAATCCAGAGGGGAAAATCACTATGACAAGGTTGGCAGCTAGAGGTTTTGCTAAGTTTTCATTCAAACTGATGCACAAAGGCACACTGTTTGCCATACCCCAGGCACAATTCAAACTGATGCACAACTTTGGAATACCACAATCCGTTCCATAGCAGAATAGTAAGTGAATGTATTATTAAAGCAACTTTTGTTTTTTATGGAACAGTAGTCTACTGTGTGTCAGTTGACTGGTTGACATCACGGGTCACTTCCTTTGATAGACTACAATTAACTTGGGTTCATCTTCAGCCATAATTTGAAATACTCAACATAGTTAAGTAGATGAGTCTCAATTGTGTTGATCGATTGGTACTCCTTCTAGGTTGTACCTTGCCCCGTTGTACTTGGACTAGCAGATCTGAACAGAAATAAGCCTTTTCATTATCATGTTTTAAACCTGTGTTTGCAATTAAAGACACATATACAGTATAATGTAAGTTCATACAAAAGAAAAGAAGAAAAGGCTGTGCATACCCAAGTTCTGGATAAGGCATTAGTAGAGGAGCTGGAGGATTATTAAAAATGAATATTTCGGTTGTGGTTATGAAAGGCTTTTGTGTTTAGGAAACAAAGCGATTTATCCGATGACCTGCAGCAGTTACTGTTTAATTAATCAGTTGTTGGGGAAAGCCCATTTGCACACAGTACCACAATCGCTCCAGGGTGTTTTCTATGGCTTGCCTGCTTCAAATGCTCATCAACAATCCATCTCCTTTTTTTGATAGCACTAGCTTGATACATTTAGTAATCTAGTAAATGTTAGATGATCGTTATAAGTAATCCTTATTAGTGCATGCGATAATAAAATTAGTTAATTTAATACAGAGGGGATTTTTGCTGCTACTAGGTCAAAAAGTTTAATTCAAACTGATTAACACAAATGCTCACTGTTTTCCATGCCAATAGTTAAATTCTCACTACCACAATGCCTTCTGTAGCACAATAGCTAGTAAACATATTATTCCACCACGTTTTTTATTGTTGTTGTTTTTTAATAGTAAAGTAGTATTCTGTAGTTGAGTGGCTGATGTCACAGGTCAGTTTCTTTGGCAGACTACTGTTAACTTGTATTCATCTTCAGCCATAATTGGGAATGCTCAACAAACCTAAGTAGATGAGTCGTAATTCAAATTGCCAAAAGAGTTCATAATCAACCATGAATTAAATAAAATCTTTCATATCAAGTTGTACAACAATTGATCAGATAGGAATGTGTAAATTATATTACTGTGCCAGCATGTTTGTTGATATGGGTTTCTGGTGTTTGTTCAGTAAATGTTGTGTGGATAGTGCACATATGGCCCATGGGAAGGATCTGCACTAAGCAGATGAAATACATCTGGCACATGGCAAAAAGATGAATAAAATATAACAAACATGGAAAAAAAACACACCCACACAACCAACCCCATTTTTCCTCTTCACTCTCAAGAACAGCTGTTTTTGAGAACAACAAGTATTTTGAAGGTTGTGAGAAAATCTATAACATGATCAAATGATTGGGATATGGCCGTGATGACTGATTCCATGTGAACGATGTGCAACTGAACGCAAAAGCTAGCACCCCCTGGAGATTGTGGGCAGGAAAATGCACCTCTATTTTATAATTTATCTACTTTCATGATTTCTATTTCATACAGCATGAGAGCAGATTGTATGGACTAAAGTGTAGATCGCGTTCCATAGACTTTAACACAAAATTAATTAATTATTTGTTTGTTTGTTTGTTGCATCATTTGTTTATTTATTTATTGTTCTAATTGCTATAATAAAAACATATTTTTGGCGGATTTTGCTGCTGCTAATCCACTGTTTTTCACAATTTTTTAAAAATGTTATTTATGACACAACTGTCAGGTTTTTATTTTATGTGTTGCAGTGATTTTTACTGTAGTGGATCATGCTCTATCTATGACAGAGGCTAGCCTTACAATGCAATCAAACTTATCACAGTCTATGGTCTTCTCTACAACAGATAATAAACACAATATGTGATTAATATGTAGGTGACTGAAGAGCATTTTTCAGTCCTCTTATAAAATAATGTAAGCAAAGCCTCCAGAAAACAATTTGGAAATGCCAATTAGTCTAATCTGCCTGTCTTTGAACTGTGAGAGAAAATGTAATAACTGGAGGAAATAAAGAGAACATGCAAACTGAGAACTTCTCCTTTTTTAAATCAACCATGTCTGAAGACATATCCTGTGATCATGGCAAAGTTGTTACTCTGTTTCTGAAGGGTCAATTTATTGGTCTATAGCAAGCAAAGAAAACAACTCAGGAGATTGCTGAAAAAACTAAAATTGTGTTAGGAACTGAAAAACACAATCAAATCGTGAAAAGAAAAAAAAAAACAATAATATAACAGAACTCAAGGCTATGTTTAATAGTGAAAGTAAGAGCATTTCCACATGCACAATGTGAAGAGAACTCAAGGGATTGAGACTAAACAGGTGTGCAGTCTTAGGAAAGCTACTTATCAGTAAGACTAATCGGAAAAAAGGCTTAAGTTTGCTAAGGAGCATAAAGAATGGACTGTGGAGAATTGGAAAAAGGTCATGTGGTCTGATGAGTCCAGATTCACCATGTTCTGGAAGTGATGCATCCATCATGCCAATTGCCTAGAATACAAGTCTATGGAGGCAGTGTTATGATCTGGGATTGTTGATATGGGTCAAGTCTATGTTCAGCAACATTATGTGCACAAAAACTTTTTCAACTTACTGCCTGAATGTACTAAATGATTTTTCATTAGGTGGAATTTTTCTTCTCACATGGCACGCTCATATTCCAAGATGCAAATGCCAGTATTCATTGGACTCAAATTGTGAAAGAGTGGTTCAGGGAGCATGAGACATCATTTTCACACAATGCTTGACCTTAACCCCATTAAGAAATTTTGGGATGTGCTTGAGAAGACTATACACAACGGTCCAAATGTCCAATCATCAATACCAGATGTTGGAGAAAAGTTAATGTGATGCTGGACTTAAATAAATGTTGTGAGCTTGTGTAAGCTTATCGAAATTATGCCAAGGTGTAAGCATGGCGTATTCAAAGCAAAAGGAAATCCAACAAAATATTAGTGTGTGTGGCCCCATAATGTGTATAACAGCACTCATACCATCCAAACCAAAGATCAAAGAACACAAAGTAATGCTATACAATGTGTGTATATACACATTTGGCCAAACCTGCAATGACATTGTATCCAAATACATACACTTCAATATGGAGTTGGTCCTCCCTTTGCCACTATAACAGTTTCCACTCTTCTTTGAAGGCTCTCCTCAATAGTTTGGAGGGTTTTCTGTGGAAATCCATGCCCATTCACTCTGTAGAGCATTCATGAGGTCAGACACTGATGTAGGATGAGAAGGCCTGGCTCACGATCTCTGCTCTTTGCGGCCGAGGCATGTTTTTCCACACCGAAACTCAAACCATGTCTGTATGGTGCTTGCTTTGTGCAGTGGAGCACAGTCATGTTGGAATAGATAGTTCCCCAATCTGTTGCCACGAATTTGGAAGCATAGCATTGTCCAAGATGTCTTGGCATGCTGACGCTTGAAGATTCCCCTTCACTGGGGATAAGGAGCAACATCTGTCTGTCGCTCTCTCTCTCTCATTCTCTCTCTCTCTCTGTCAGGTATGGAGGTTCGAGGCATAAACGCAGAGGTCCAGGTGTTTTAAAGGAACGATGTTTTTATTAACAAACGCCAGGGAAATTAAACAAACAAATATACTTTAAGTAAAACAAACTAAAACACGTATAGAAGGTACCGGGAATCACGACATACACTCACAGACATTTACAGGGTGAAATCAACAGATGCAAGCCACATAACTCAACGAAACCAAACTATTTATAATAAAACTAATGAGCAACTCGGTTCAGGTGAGCGGCCACGTCACCTGACCGAGGTGCATAATGGGAACTGAAGTTAAACACAAAAGGAACTACAAACACAAATCTCTGGGCGCTAGGCGTCCTCTTGGGGTTACCCCTGACACTCTCTCTCTCTCTGTGATATATATCACAGTTTGGAATTGCAACTGCATTTGCAATCTGGCAAAAATAAACCATATTAAATTGTTGCATTATGGATTTATTTATTACATTGCAGACAGGAAAAGGGGCCCTTCTTATTTTAGATTAGATATGCCCACAGCTTAATTGCGCACTCATAAGCACATATTTAAAAATGTACAGCGCCATCTAATGAATGAATTTTCCAAGGTCAAATTTTTTTTTTATTATATAAGGGCATTTTCCATTTAAAAATCAAAGTAGCATATCTTGTTTTCCTGTGGGTCGATTGTGAAGAAACAAAGCCAATATTGTTACCTCAAGCTTGGCCTAATAGACCTGTGAAATCCCCATTAAAATTATTAAAGTAGTTTTTATGTGATGCATGCACAAATAAACAGACAAACAGACAGACAAAAATTCATAAAAAAAAAAAAAGCCATCTTCTATTACTCATCTTACATTCCACAAATATTTTTGTCACAAATATCTTCAGTGTAGTGGCGGCACGGTGGTGTAGTGGTTAGCACTGTCGCCTTGGTCGCCTCCAGGGTCCGGGTTCGTTTCCCGTCTCTGTGTGCATGGAGTTTGCATGTTCTCCCCGTGTTTGGTGGGTTTCCTCTGGGTACACCTCCCACAGTCCAAAGTCATGCAGATTAGGCTAATTGGCGTTCCCAAAAATTGCCAGTTGTGTGTGAATGGGTGTGTGAGTGAGTGTATGTGTATGCCCTGTGATGGATTGGCACCCTGTCCAGGGTGTAACCCACCTTGTGCCCTAAGCCTCCTGGGATAGGCTCCAGGCCCCCATGACCCTGAATACAGGATAAAGCGGAATAGAAGATGAGGGAGTGAGTGATCTTCAATGTACAGACAAACCAACTTTACAGATTTATTATATGTATTGATTGGATAAAGAAGATCCTTCTAGGGTAAAATCATGCTAATCTAGTAATGCTGTAAGTTCTTAGTGTTTTCAAGATAAACTGATCTTGTTGGGTGACACTTTTGTAGAACACATTGCTTTTGTCATGTACTTAGGTGTCATGTAAGTGTTTGGGTAGGCTTAGTGCATTTTGCAGAGAAGATGACCCATTGTGCTAAGCTAAGTGTTGGTAGAGGGAACTGTGTTAATAGTGTTGAAAAGATGTCCTCTGTTGAGGGGTTGGTATAACCGACTGTAAAAAACAAAACAAAATAAAACATGCCAGTTTTCAAACTAATGTCAGTGTTTTATAAATATAATAACTGAAGTACTTATTATTCTTTTTTTCGACATATGTGGAATTCCGCCAACGTTGAATTTGTATAACAGTAAACCGACACGCTGCATTTCCTCACATGTCCACTGTGTGGTGCTGTTGTATTGGTTTAAACGACTAATCTGCGAAATCAAATACAGTCTTTGATATCAGCAAGTAACAGCAAAAAAACAGCCAATCTAAACCGTCGGATATTTAAAAGATCATTTTGGACGACTGAAATATCCAACCTTCAAAATGACATCTCAAACATGGGACAAACTGTAATGAACTGAACATACCCAGTTTCCCCTCAGTTAAGAATGAATACTATATTTATAAACATCCCAAAAAAGCTCCTTTCATAATAATAATAATAATAATAATAATAATAATAATAATAATAATAAATGAATGAGCAAAAGAATGTATCTGGTCAGAAACACTAATCTTGTAACACACATCCTTGTGCTTTCTCCCTCAGCAAACATTTAATGATTATTTATAGGTACAGGTCTTAATTCAACCAATTTTCCATTGGGAAACAGAACCAACTCTCTCGCATCCCTTACTACCGTGTAGCTGTAAAACACGAGATGCGGTGGTATGTGACGCGGTTGTACGTACATTTCATCATAAAATGGCTGCAGGCCTGCACGTGGTCATGGTCCTGACCTTGACCTACATGCATTCAATTTGCATTTACAGTGTAAAAACAGGATTAAACAACAGCTTTTCCTGTCTATTTCATATAACGTAGTTGGATTGAGCTTGACGATCCTGTCTCATGTCTGATCCTGTCTTTCGGCTGCTATCATTGAGGGGTCGCCACAGTGGACTATCCGATCCCAGCACATCTTGGCACGGATTTTACACCGGATACCCTTCCTGACACAAACCTCTCCATTTTATTAGGGCTTGGGACTGACACTAGGTCCAGTGGCTGGGGTTTGAGTATTGTGTGGCTATAAGAGAAAAAAATTTAAGTTATTTGCTGCTCCAGTTGCTCAAATGATTTCATTCATCTTTGTGATGTAATTTAAAGCCGCATTGCGTTATTAATAGAAGAAGTTAGTTTGACGGTGTAGTAGGAAAAACTGAGGGATGCACACATCATGTACCGTATATGTATATATATACAGGAGGTCTCCAGTTGGACCCTTGAGCAAGCTCCTTCACCCCAAGTGCTCAGATACAATCGGGCGTTGACCTGAACCTGTAAATAGCTGCCACAGAAACAAGAGAGTATATCCGTTGCCCAGTATAAATATATATATATATATATATATATATATATATATATACTGTGTGTATATATGTACTGTGTGTATATATGTAGTGTGTATGTGTGTGTATATACAGTATATATATATATATATATATATATATATATATATATATATAATAATGTTTCTATATAGAATATGTCTTATGTAAACAATGACACAAAATAATAAAGGTCTGTAAAACATGTAGACGCAAATGTCATTATGATCAATGCAGATGTGAAAATGCCCTTTGAAAATGTGGTGATCTTTAAAGACTATGTTAAAAAAAAAAAAAAAGGAAAAAAAAGTACTTTCTCATAAATCATGTCAACAACAATACATTAATTAATGTCTTTAAGCTTTGGAAACATCCTTTGGCAATTTTTTTCTGCCTTATGCATCTCATCAGATTTTGTGGACACAAATGGCACCCATATTGTAGAATGACTTTTGTAATATTCCAGGTGTTTGCTTATGTCTGCTAGCTGTGTTCAGCTGGTGCAATAGTGTTGCTATGGTGTTACTAAAGTGCATGATTTTTTTGATCAGCCCTTTATTGTACAATAATGTATTGGATCGTATACATAGAGCTTACATAATCTATATGGGTACAACAGAGTTTGTTTAGGTGGGATTCAAGATTTAAAGACATATAACATTCACTTGTAGCTATAGGTAAAAACAAACAAAAAAAAACTATGTTCTCTTGATAGACCTTTGACCTTTGAAAGCGTTTGTAGCCAAAGGGTTTCGAACCATCTTTCATGGAGTTCATGTTTATTATGTGCAACAATCTCTTTGTTGTCTTTTTGATACACTACTGATAACAGAGCTGGTTGTATCAGCTGACAGTCAATATAAATGCAGTTCTGATAACTGCAAGCTTATGTTGCTAAGTTTTATAAAACATCACAGAGGTATATCGTACTGTATGTTGGTATAAGATTTGGGTTGTGTGAGTCGTAAAAACATGTCAGTGGTTTGGACTGAAAAATAAGTTAAATTGTTGAACTTAAATAATTCTTGTTAAAAACAACAATTCAAAATTCTTTAATTTATTACAGATTATAAACAATCACACTTTATTAGGAATATCCGTATACTAACTCATTCAGTCATTCACACATCCTTTACTCAGGATCATATCATAAGGGCATGTATTTGAATGCATTTTTTTTTAATGAACACAAAAGAAAACGTACAACACATCAGACCGAAGTCGAAAAACAAACAAATGATTCAATAGAACATTTACATTCACATTTAGGCATTTGGCAGTCGCTATTATACAGTTATATAAAGTTCAAAGTACTACTAATGATAGACAACAATATAAAAGGTCTCCACTTACTCCCTGAGCTAATCACTGTTCACAGCATTAACGAAGCACATGTCAGCTGTTAGTTATAAGGTGAAAGGGAGCGAATCAAACCATGTCAGAAATGCATGCACAGAGTGAGGTAAGCATGTCACTGGATGTAACAATACTTCTTTGCTCATACACTGGTGTTTTGTAATTTGCAAAACCAGTTTGCTCAGCTTTGGACATTTTATGTGGGCAGGTTATCCTGATTCAACTCCTGTTGTCCTGTTGACCTAATTTTCTTTTCATGCTCGTAGCGCTAGACCAGGTACTGAGAACTTTATTGTTTATAAGTAAAAACAATGGTAACAAATCTTTTTCTGTTATAAGTGGAGGTGTGCAGACAAAAGATTTACGCAAGTGAAAGTGAAAAAATATAATGGATATAAAGTAAAAAGTTTTAATTGATTATCCATTGTTATTTTTTGTTCATTTTTGTTAATTGTATTAAATTAATTGATTAATTAATTAACTAAGTCCCATGTTTTCATCTTCTCGCGGTGCTATTTCAGCGCTACTCCATCCTCGCACTAGCAAATAAAACGTGATAATTTAATAAAAGTGATTTTAGCAAAACATACTTCAATTTTTTCAGATGAACAGTTTGACAGCAAACTAAGATAACTCCATTTTTGTGATTTTGAAAAAAAAAAATGTTTTTCTTAGTTCAAATAAAGCGAGAAGCTTTTTGTTCATGTTTTCTTTGAGTCACAAGTTTTAAAAAGCACAAATAGTGAAATATTGCTTGTATTTGTATTTGTTTGGGGCTATATCAGAAAGAATTTTTTATAGCTATTTAATACTTTGGATTTGGTTGGATTTTAACAAAAACTGTAGCAAACATGCTTTGATTGTGATTTTGTAACGAGTCAAGCAGCATGTAGTGGCAGCAAATTAGAGATAAGCAAATGAGTTGTAGACAGGCAAAGGAGACTCCTCATTTCATGCAAGTCTTTGCTTGTTCCAGGATATTGGAGCATTCTTCCAAGGTAGGGCCAGGGACACACGGTCCTCAGGTTCCACACTGCAGTCTGGTATCTTGATCATCTTCAAACACACAGTAATATATATGGATTTGCACATGTACTGATATTTTGTTCTGAACCAGATTGTGTGATAACCTGAAATGATTGCATGGTAAATAAAGACAAGACCTTTCTTTTAAACAATATATATATATATATATATATATATATATATATATATATATATATATATATAAATATAAATATATATATATATATATATATATATATATATATATATATATATACTGTATAAATATAAATATATATACTGTGTATACACACACATACACACTACATATATACACACAGTATATATATATACTGGGCAACGGATATACTCTCTTGTTATAATAAAGCAAATGGCAATAAATGTATTTCTGATTTATATATATATATATATATAAATCAGAAATACATTTACACATTGCCATTTGCTTTATTATTACATTTGTCTACAAAACATATTTTACATCATAGAATCTTAGCAAAATGCTTATAGAAAAGGAAAATATTTCATGTCATGTATCAAAAGGTTTGAGAGATATTTTACAAATCATCTATTACAGATTATATTAGGAATATCTGTCATTCACACATCCTTTACTCGCAGTAAACTCGCCGGTGTTGAATTAACACCCCCTTCATTTTTTATATGGGCTCCAGCTTCATATTGTTCACAGGTGTGGACCCAATGTGGTTTTCTACTGTTCTACTGTGTGAAATGCTTTTCTGCTCACCACAGTTGCAAAGAGTGGTTATTTAAATTGCTATAGCCTTTCTGTCAGCTAAAACCCATTTGACTATCATTTTCTGAACTCATTCAACAGCGAAACATTTGTACAAGATGAGATCACTGATGGATGATGTGAACAATAACTGAGGCCGAAGATCCGTACCAGCATGAGTTTATGCAGTGAACTGAGGCCACCTGACTGGCTGACTGGATAACTGCATGAATGAGCAGGTTTTCTTGATAAAGTGGTCAGAAGTTATATGTATTGTTTTAAAACATGCACGACTATATACTAACATGCAATAAAAAATTAATAAGTAAAGCTGAAATGTATTGTTTGTTATATTTAAAGACCACCCATCTCTGGCTACATACAGTACAGTAAAGACCAACTGTTCCCCTTTGCATAATTTTTTTTTTAAGTGAAAAAAAAAAAAGGCTTTCTTTAAAAGTTTTTAAATGGTTAATTCTTTACGGTTATAGTCTTAAAGTCTTAACGTCTTATAGAAGCTTAAAGTTTATAGTTACAATCTGAATCTGTCTAAGAAAGTAATGAGACTGAGATTATTGATTATTGATCGTAAGTAATTAAGGTGTATCTTACACCTACAGGTCTACAATACTGTATATTTTGTAGTGGAATAAATTTGTAGGTCATACTTAGTCATTCTACAAAGGCTGTAGTGAACAATCCATCACAGTCCAGTGAGAGTGACCTAGTCAGATCTATTGTGGTTCTGTAGTAAAATAGACCTTGGCGTCAGTCGTATCGGAAACCTTCACTCCCTGGTTTGCATGCTTCCCCCTTTTAAAATGTAAATATTATGCAAAGTAATAATGATGAGAATATTTCCACAGTCACTGGATGAGAGCATCTCTGATTGGGTTTATGGTTTATATGACATCCGTCAGACTCTTCTGAATCTGCATGCATTTGAATTTGTGTGGAAAGCTGACCACCATGTTCTGAGGTGGCAGCAGCATTGCTTTCCATAAGCACATTATATTTTTTCAAGAACATCCATAATTCCTATCCCTAATCTTCCTATGCACATGACGGGCTCTGTATTATGACTTATCAACTACTTTGAATGAAATAAAAACATTTGACAATATTTATTGGTGAGTTGAAGAATGATTACATCACTTACATAATTTTTAAAGCACACACTGCACATATGATCATTTTATTATATATGGTACAATATATGTTTTATTTTTTTGTTCTTCTAAAAATTAAATCTCTGAATTGTATGTTAGTCCAAAATTTGAGTGCATGTATCAGTGACAGTAAAGACCTGTAATACCTGCTCTCAGTGAGCCGATCAAAGATGAGATATTGGGTAGGAAATGGGGTGGTGAGGCTTATTTCAAGGGTGGAAGCTGTCGATAGTTTACATTCACATTGACTTATTCTTGCATGCAGCTTTTAAATATGAAAGACCTTTTCTCTTAAAACTAAATATTCAGAAATCTGTTGCCAAAAGTTACTGCCCTTAGTTCAAACATTCATGTTAGTTCAGTTTCTTTGTCTTTAAATTCTTATAATGTATGTTTGAGTGCACGCGTGTGTGTATGTGTATGTGAGCATATCTGAGAGACATAGAGAGATTTTGAAAGATACTCTCGTGGTTAGAAGTTTACATACACTCCCTATGATCATGAATCATGTCATCGCAATATTAAACTTTCAATACCTTTTTTGAACTGATCTTCTTCTATGGTAGAATTTAATTGAAGAAGAAAACCTCAACAAATTAAACAATTGTCCAATTGTTTTGTCCAATTTTGTCCAAGCTTTAATCTGCATTTCAAAATACATTGTTTGTATATTTTTGACCCTGATATCAAATCAGGGTAAAAGACATGCAATTAGGGTCAAGTGCTGAAAGTCCCCAGGTAGGTTTACACAAGTCAGGACTGTCAGGCCGGCCAAGAACTAGAAGCTGCTGGAACACCAGTGTCACTGCCTGAGATTTAATCATGCTGTCTAAAAAATGCCCCTTCTCCAAAATCCACATCCTTAAGCTTCAGGGGAAAAAGTTTTAACGAGAAGTATGTCTGGATTAGTAAAGGCGAGGCGTTTAACCCCAAACACTCTGTAGCAACTGTTAAACAGGGTGGTGGTAGCATCATGTCTTGGGGCTGTTTTGGTGACAGTGGAACTGGTGCACTGCACAAAGTCGATGGGCTAATGAAGCAGGAGGACGATTTTAGAATACTTTCAGCTTAGCCTCTAATCATCAGCTAGACAGTTGAAACTTGAACAAAATTGCATGTCTGTTCTAACAGGACAATGACCCCAGCATGCATCAAAGCTGGGTGTGGAATTGGTAACTTTAAAACTTTGGGGCCTCAATCCTGATCAAAATTTGTAAACTGTTTTTAAAAGTTGTGTCCAGGAAACCAAGAAATATTGCCAAGAGGAGTGCTCAGATATCCAACTAGAATTCTGCCAGAGGCTTGATGGCATCTGTTATAGGTGGAACTTGCTAAAGGACATTTGACCAAACACTTGGTGTGCTGTATGTGCGGTAGATTTGTACGACTCTGTATTTATAATTCTGACCCTGTTGTTTTTTTCTCTTAACTATGTATGTATGTATGTATGTACAGTCATAGCTCCAGAAAAAGTATTTTAAAACGGAACACTGCCGACATTAATTTTCATGAAGAGTGATTTTCACTGTTTCATTGCACCTCCAGGGTCGAGGGTTCGATTCACACCTTTGATACTCAAACCACCCCTCCCCCCCAAGGTGGGTGTTCCCAGTTTCCCATAGTGTGTGAATGATGTGTGAGAATGTCCATAGGTGTACACCATCTCGTGCCCAATGTGTCCTGAGATAGGCTCCAGCCACGCCCCCCCCCCCCCCCACGACCCTGTACATATTAAATGGTATATAATATTAATGAATGCATGAATGAATGAATAGACAGACAGACAGACAGACAGACAGACAGATAGATAGATAGATAGATAGATAGATAGATAGATAGATAGATAGATAGATATACAGTATGTGTGGTAAGATAGAGAGGGGGGTCTGCACTTTTTTATTGTACTTTTGTAGTTATTATTATTATTATTATTATTATTATTATTGTTGTTGTTGACAGACATACAGAAAGAGAGAGAGAGAGAGAAAGGGACAGAGAGAGAAAAAGAAATAGAGACAGAGGGACAGGCCTTTTTATTACATTATTATTATTATTATTATTATTATTATTATTATTTATGTACATATATGTATATACAGTATGCTTTTTTCTGTCTTTTTTCTTTTTTATAATGTTCACGAGAGTCACCTTATCTCTGACTAAATGTCTGTATTTTTGTAGATTTTATATACATTTATTTATTGTTACTCTTTCTATAATTTTTTTTTTTTTACTCTTTAGCCCTGTGATTTTCTTGTGCCTTATCTCTAAGCTATGGAGATACGAATGTAAATATTTGTCATGCCAATAAAGCACCTTTGAATCTTTAATCTTGACAGAGAGAGACAGACAGACACAGTGAGAGAGACACAGAGAGAGAGAGACAGACAGACAGACAGACAGACACAGAGAGAGAGAGAGAGAGAGAGAGAGAGAGAGAGACAGACAGACAGACAGAGGTGGGGGAGGAAGACAGACAGAGAGAGAGAGAGAGAGAGAGACAGAGAGACAGACAGACACAGAGAGAGAGAGAGAGAGAGAGACAGACAGACAGAGGTGGGGGAGGAAGACAGACAGAGAGAGAGAGAGAGAGAGAGAGAGAGAGAGAGACAGACAGACAGACACAGAGAGAGAGAGAGAGAGAGAGAGAGACAGACAGACAGACACAGAGAGAGAGAGAGAGAGAGAGAGAGAGACAGACAGACAGACACAGAGAGAGAGAGAGAGAGAGAGAGAGAGAGAGACAGACAGACAGACAGAGGTGGGGGAGGAAGACAGACAGAGAGAGAGAGAGAGAGAGAGACAGACAGACAGACAGACAGAGAGAGAGAGAGAGAGAGAGAGAGAGAGAGAGAGACAGACAGACAGAGGTGGGGGAGGAAGACAGACAGAGAGAGAGAGAGAGAGAGAGAGAGAGAGAGGGGGGGGGGGAGTGTTGCAGGGCGGACACGCTTATGAGAAGAGCAGGAAGCTGAGTTTGATTCATTCATCACACACTGAGTGAGAGAAACACACGGGTTTGTTCTCTGTTCCCGGTCATTTCAGTGATTATGTAGAGTAAAGCGTTAGATTAACCCGCACTGTCGAGTGCTGCCGGGACCAAACTAGCGCATGTTTTATTTGTAACTTTTGTTTAAACCAGCGCTTTTGTTTGTTTGTTAGTTTTTTTCATAAAAAGAAAAAGTCAGACGCCTGGAAGATGGGCTGCACAGCGAGCAGTGGCGATAAAGCGGCTAATGACAGGAGCAGGATGATCGACAAGAACTTACGGGACGAAGGAGAGAGAGCCGCGCGGGAGGTCAAACTGCTTCTCCTGGGTGAGTCGCTTTACTTCACTACAAACAAGTCCAGCCTCAGGTAACAGACTACTCTATTAGTACATTCTGATACAATTTCAGTTTTATTTCTTCTTCATCCAATCGGAACTGGATATAGAGTGCACTACATACTGTAAATAGTGTTCTTGTGTAGGGAGGACTGAGTAATTTGGGACTCAGCCATAAGACCTTCATTATCTGTATAGCAACCTCTGCACGAGCATTACACTTTAAAAAGTTACTTGAATATGTAGAGCGAGTCTTTCCTCCTTTTTTCCTTCTAATTGACTTGTTAAAATGTAGATTATAAGTGAATATGACTTAAACAACTTGAATCATTTATTGGGCAGTTTCTGAATCAATTGCTCAATTATTTATTTGTGTGTGTTTGTGCGTGTGTGTGAATTCCCAATCCAAAATCCCCCAAATAAACCTGGGAGCTCTCAAAACCCAGAGCATTTGAGCAATTTCTTTGCATTACTATATATATATATATATATATATATATATATATATATATATATATATATATATATATATATATATATATTGACTGTACTTCCATGGTCACTCCCTGACATATCTGAAACCCCAAATGTACAGTTTGACGTCTGAAGTGTGATGCGTATCAACCTCAGTTGAAGACACTCTAGGACTAATATGTCTATAGCAAGTGGTTTGTAAAAAGCAAGGACCTGTGCTGCTTTAAAGGTTTAAAGACAAACATCAATGCGGTTTTGGTTACATAACACTTCACAAAATGTTTCATTTTCTTTGTCTTGGGTAAAGATTTGTTCAGCATCGGCCATCATTTACAATAAGTCTGAGTTAGACCTTCTTATTGTACCATTAAACATCGCAATTTTTATTTTCATTTTAATATCCGCTGGGTTTTGGCTGTGAATCGCTGAGTCAAGAACAGTATTAATGTAAAGTTTAGGATGTAAAGTTACGACTGATACTGTGAGTATTATCAAGCACCTAAACATACACCAGGAAAAGAAGCATCTCTAAGTAAAGTATCTACAGACAGTGTTTATTTCAATACTTGATGTGTAATGAGTGTTGCCTTATTTATCTATTATTAATGGCTTTCAGTGCAGCTGTGTCAAATAAGTAACTGATATAATTTCTTGTTGTGGTTTTAGTTCCTTCAAATACACATTTTGCACTATTACTATGTATATTTTATCTAGAAAGGCACATCTTCTGTAACTTTAAATCTTTATGCTAAACAGTAATTACAGTCTAATTATATTCTTCAAAAATCTTTCTTGACGTGACACTATATCCACATTTTCAGGCAAATGATACAGTAAAGTAAAGGTAACACAGTATAGTTGATAGTTGAATGATGTAATACAGCACTTTCCATTTATGCCCTTCACTTTAGAATGTAAGGATGTAAAGGAGCAGTTCAAATCACACGTTAATCTTGTGAAATGAAACAGCTTGGATTATGTCTTTTAACTATACAACTATATGTACACTTTAACTCATGACCTGTGGAGCTCAAAGAACTCAAGGACTGAAGAACCGAACAGAGCCTGACAACTTCACCTACAGGGTTTTTATACCATTGAAGTTGCCTTTGAATTTCAACAGCTCGAAGCATGTTTGTTGATCCTTCGGGAATTCATTCATTTGGCAGTTGGGCAGATACACACACACACGCACACACACACACACACACACACACACGCACGCCCCATAGGAGCGGCATAATTAGCCAGGCGGCTGTGTACTTTAATGGCTGTTTGTTGTAGGGTCATGTGTCTGACAACACATTTATTTGTTTCTGCATGTGAAAGTGCAATAAAGACTGTTTGAAAAAAAGTTGTTTGAGTGTAAGAGAAGAGAAGGTAAGGGGAAGTCCTGTGGCAGAAAGTGAAACCGTTGCTGTATATTAGAAGAGTCATGAATACTGCGGTGGTATCTGAGGGCTTATCATATAACTCTGTCAGAAAGGCCACAGAATGGCCAGGGGTTTGCCTGGAGATGGATTTTGTGCATCAGAGCCTTGGAAAACTCTCAAGTGCATTGTGTTTTGGCCCTTTAGGAAATAGAGTTCCTACTGTACTTCAAAAGCTGTTTCAACCCTGTGGCATTTTGTAGAAGAACAACAGATTTACTTTAGGTGAGAGGTGCGAAACCTTTCGGCGAGGACCTGCATTGCTGGCTGCTGTAAATCCGTTCTCCCCTTTTAGCCGGAGGATGCGCTTCTCTATGACATTAGATTGTTGCCTGGTAACCAAACAGCCAGCTTAAATTACGACACCGTAAAAATGGCAGGTGGAGTAAACCAAACAAAAGGTGTAACTATTGTGTCAGGACACACATTCACACAGAGGCTCGGTTCTCTACCGTGGGGTGCTATTGGTACATTTGAATTGTAATACTTAATGAACTATATATCCGCTATATATCTGCAATGCCACGGTGGGTAGGAAAGTACCATTCTGTGTATATGGGCGTCATGCTGATTACAATCTGGCAGTGTAAGAAGCTTCACCATGTCAGAATTCTGTGTGTGTGTTTTTTTTTTTTTCCCGATTTCCCGAAATCCAGCATCAGGAGCAAATACCACTGTGGGATTGTCATCAAATCCAGATGTTTATTGTGCCTGTATACAATCTTATGAGTTCATTTCACCATTTTTTTTTTTTTTATTTGATAAAACTTAGATCTCATTGTTAAGCATATGCTCTGTCATTACTGCAAAGTCTAATATTAAAATAGTAATTAAATGTGATAAACAAACTTGCTGAAAATTAAAGGAGGAAACTCATCAAGTGTCTTAATTAGGTGTTGGGCTTCCCTGCGCTTCACTCTCCCATAGTATTCGTTTTATAAATCTCTAGATTGCTACTGGAGCAATTAAAACAGTCCTTTTAAAAGATATTGTTTCAGATGATGGTGTAGGAAACTGGTGTGTGTCAGACACATACTGTATCTCCAGTAAGTATTCAGCCTGGTAAGTGCTAATACCATATCATATAATTTACACCATGTTCATTATTTTCAAACTGTTTAGTGACCCCTCCCCATGTGCTGTGGATGGGGTGGAGTCATCCTGGAAGAGACCACACCCTTACGGACGAATAGCTTTCATCGTGGGATAAAGGTGATCACTATGTATTGATCTGCAGTGATCAGGGTCTTTTCAAGGAGATGAGTGGAGCCAGGCCATGCCGTGCCGGAGAAATAAATAAAAGCAGCTACAGCAAAAGAGAGCTGCAGTTTTATTCTTCTTCAATTTGTCACCCATCTGTATTGTACAGGTCAACATCAGACTGACAAATACTGCACAATTATTCAGGGAAACTGAATTTTTAGTTTTTTTTTAAATGAATTTTATGAATGCTAAGAGACTGAACAACTGTTTTATTTCATTTTTTCTTTTATTGCAAATGAGAAATGGTTCTTCTTGTAAACAAAATGCTTAAAAAGATTTCATTCTATTAAAAAAAGAAGATTTCAGACTGATACTGTTTATAAGTAATTAATTTAAGTAAGTAAATTTTTTTTTTTACACTTTGACACAGTTTTATAGTTTCTGGTACTAAAATTCAAGTCCATCAATGAAAGCTGGTTAGGTTCCTCGACTTCAAGCAGTGCTCATGTGGCTGTGGGTGTGCCTGAAAGCCCTAGAGTTTGGAGCTGTTGTTATTCGAGCCATGTGTATAAGGTGCTGACTTTGCCTAATTGCTGTTTGCGCTCTGGGACCGAGGGAGATCATTTGGCCCCTTCAGGCCATGCCAAGAAAGCCACTTGGGGAGGAGTGGTGACTAATTGAAACGAGCTTAGTAGACATCAGTATCAGCTGGCTTTCAGATTTGCTAGAAGTGAAAAGGTGAAAGACATTCAGTTCCTTTTGGTCAACTTTCAGCTTCCAGATAATTATATTCTTTCTTTTTAGATTTGATACAGGTGCCTATGGGAAAGTTAGATTTGGAATACAATGCTTCTCTTTAATCCAGTGATCACTTGTCTTCGTGTGTTTTACAACTTCCAACATTTGAGCAATAAATCATAAACAACAAAAGAATGCTTTCAATTGAAATTTTGATTGAAACTCGACTAAATGCATATGGGAGACTGCGTTGGTTTCTGGTGTGACAAACAACAAAAACGCATGAGACATCGACCAAGATTTTAATTACTGGCTGTGCACTTAAGTCATCTGAACTCAGTGCAAATCTTTTGCTAGGTTTAATGTCAAAGCATGCATAATATTTTGAGCATGCTTTATAGCCAGTTTGAGATTAATTAATCGCATCAGGTTAACACCCATTCAGCTTTCCCTGAGTTGAGAGATCAGCCGCATGTTAAGCAGCTACTGACGCAGATTGCTGCTCCAAATCGTTGGTAAATTGCTGAAATGTTTCAGATATGGTGACTTCAATTTTCAGTGCTCATATACCAGAGGGGATTTGCTAGTTGCTTTCAAGGCATATATCAGATTTCCATTTCCCTTCATTTATCTTTTCCCTTTTTTTTCAAAGCCTTCTCTATGGAATTGCATGCATGGCCTGAATCTGGGCTGCAAGCTTTGCATTGCTTATCTGTCCGGATGTTCCTGGAGTGACCTAAATCCCTTTTTGAGTTTAAAATAACCTAAATTATATTATTTACATTGAACACAGTTGAGGTTACAGGGTTTGGACAATGAAACTGAAACGCCTGGATATATACCACAATAATTCATTAGTATGGTGTTTGGCGGCCAATACAGCATCAATTCGTCTTGGGAATGACAGATACAAGTCCTGCACAGCGGCCAGAGGGATTTTGAACCATTCTACGTGATGCTGGTGGAGGAAAACGTTTCCTCACTCGCTCCTCCAAAACACCCCAAAGTGGCTCAATAATATTTAAGATCTGGTGAGTGTGCAGGCCATGGGAGATGTTCCACTTCACTTTCATGTTCATCAAACCACTCTGTCACCAGTCTTGCTGTGTGTATTGGTGCATTATCATCCTGATCCACGGCACATACAATGTTTGAACCATTGGGTACACAGGGTCCTCCAGAACGGTTCGGTAGTCCTTGGTAGTGAGGCGTCTATCTAGCACAAGTACTGGGCCTAGGGAATGTCATGATATTGCAGTCCAAACCATCGCTGATCCGCCACCATGCTTCACTCTGGGCATGCAACAGTCTGGGTGGTACGCTTCTTTGGGCTTCTCCACACCGTAACTCTCCCGGATGTGGGAAAGACAGTGAAGGTGGACTCATCAGAGAACAATACATGTTTCACATTGTCCACAGCCCAAGATTTTTGCTGCTGGCACCGTTGAAACCGACGTTTGGCATTGGCACGAGTGACCAAATGTTCGGCTATAACAGCCCGGCCATGTACAGTACATTGACCCTGTGGATCTCCCGACGAACAGTTTTGGTGGATAAAGGAGAGTTGAGGTGCACATTTAATTCTGCAGTGAGTTGGGCAGCTGTGGTTTTATGTTTTTTGGGTACAATCCGGGTCAGCACCCGGACATCGCTTTAAGTTGGCTTCCTCTTGCGTCCACAGTTACTCCTGTTGGATGTGGTTCACCCTTCGTGGTCGTATGCTGGCATTACCCTGGATACCGTGGCGCTTGATGCATTACAAAGACTTGCTGTCTTGGTCACAGATGCGCCAAAGTTTGTCCTCACCAACAATTTGTCCTCTTTTGAACTCTGATAATGTTGTGTGCATTGCAATATTTTAAGAAAAATGTGCTATCACTCTCCTAATTAACGCTTCACACTCTGCTCTTACTGGAATGTGCAATCAATGAAGATTGGCCACCAGCACTAAATTGGCCAGTGTTTCAGTTTCATTGTCCAACTCCTGTACATTCTGACCAGTTGAGTAGTGGTTTGTGATGGACAGACACTAGACAAATGTTTGAGTGAACAGATAAAGCACCTAGTGTATTACAGTAAGCGGTCTGCTAATGCATGTGTGACAGAAGTCTGAGCTTTTGTTTTTTGCTTTTTGCCACACATTCTTAATTTTTTTGGGTTTATGTTATAAAAGCTATTATTTCTAATATTTTACTTTATTATTTATGACTAATTTTAGTTTTTTTTTTTTGAAACTGTAAAGGACCTTGTTAGATTATTCCTATCTTTATCAAAGCCTTGCATCAAATTTTCTCTGAAAAAAAAAAGAAAAGGTGTTTCTTTCTTTTTTTTTTGTTTCTCAGGTGCTGGTGAGTCCGGGAAGAGTACAATTGTCAAACAAATGAAGTAAGTCATCATCCTGTGCACTAAAACTAACTTTTAATACTATCAAGTTCTTGATATCATGAATATCTTCATTGTTGTGGTTTCTCCCAGGATCATCCACCAGGATGGTTACTCAGAAGAAGAGTGCAATCAGTTGAGGGCCGTGGTGTACAGCAACACCACGCAGTCCTTGATGATCATCATAAGGGCCATGGAGCGGCTGGACATCGATTTTGCCGATGCTGCTCGTGCCGTAAGTGCGAAACTGAGGCAGAGCACGATTACATCCAAGAGCTGCCATCATCCAGCCTTGTGTTTCTGAAAGATGAGCTAGATCCCCAGTAGTAATAAGAGCACATGAAGAAAGCAGGATTTTCCTCTGCGGAACTGTCTGCAGGGTGACTTGATTGTAATTGGTGATCATGCTATATGTGTGTGTAATGCAGGACGATGCAAGGCAGTTGTTTGCGCTAGCGAGCACAGCTGATGAGGGCGAAATGAGCCCAGAGCTCGCTGGCATCCTCAAACGCCTGTGGGGAGATGGTGGTGTGCAGATATGCTTCAGCCGCTCCAGGGAGTACCACCTCAACGACTCCGCTTCATAGTGAGTCCCTAGATCTCGTTTGCATTTTTGCCATGTTTTAAGTAGATAGGCATTCGATGGGTAAAAACTGATGCTTCAGTCCCTCTAGGGCACAGGCTCCCAAACCTGGTCCTGGTCCTGGACATTCAAGTCTTTCCCTGCTCAGTGTTTTTCATTATGACTGAGATTCCCAAACTCATTACAGAACACAGAACACATCTCGTAATTTATGCTCCTAATGGTGCATAAAATAGAATAAAAAAGAGTAAAAGATGAAGAGAATTAGAAAACTTTACAGGTATTGAACTAGGTGATCAGCGTACTATACAATTGTTTAAAAATATATGTTTTTAAATTAGAAATAAAATATGCATCTCTGATATGGCACTTGACGATATTGCTCAATTGTTTATTATGTTCAGATATTGGCATTGGAAATTTATATAATAATAATAATAATAATAATAATAATAATAATGAAACACAGTTGGCGTAGAGGTTAGCACTGCGGACTCGCACCCCCAGGGTCAAGGATTCGATTTCCACCTCAGGCCTGTGTGCATGGAAATCGCTTGTAGTCCCCGTGCTTGGGAGGCACTCCAGGTGGGTTTCCTCCCACAGTCCAAAAACATGCAGATTAGGCTAATTGGCATTACACATCCTCAATCGCGTGTAAGTGAGTGCATGAGTGTGTCTGTGTGTGCCCTGTGATGGACTGGCAGCCCGACTGGTGTACCCCGCCTCGTCCCCAAGCTCCCTTGGATAAGTGGCATATAAAGATGGAGTATAAAGATATAGTGGTATACAGAGATTGCAGGTGTAACTGAGTTGCAATAATTTTATTATGCTGTTGGGAATCTGGGCATTTATTATTTATAGTAATAAAATACAGTAGATTTAAAAAAACAAACAAACAAACAAACAAGCAAAAACCTTCCACTAAAGTTTAAGTCTTACACAGGTATGTAAGTTATGATGTATAATTAAGGGTAGGGTTTATGCATCTCCTCAGAGCACTGACTAGAGCATGGTACACAGCGTGAGTCTATGATGGTGGTATTTTGTTTCTACGCAACTTGAAATTGATTACCGACAGCCCAGTAGCAGCACAGAGACAACAACATGGTGCATGGCGGGTATGAGTAAGGTGCTAAGTAATCAGCACCTCCCATCTGCAGCATGAGTACTGACATGCATTGATCCTCATGTTTGATGTGTGTGTGTGTGTTTTTTTAATATATATATATATATATATATATATATATATATGTGTATATATATATATATATATGTGTGTGTGTATATATATATGTGTGTATATATATATATATATATGTGTGTGTGTATATATATATATGTGTGTGTATATATACCTGACTTAATCTGTTGCAATTGTTTGGAGGCAGCTTTAGCTCTGAAATAATAATTCCTGCCTCTTGTGTAATAAAAGACATCATTCAAAGGTTTTAAAGCATTATATGAGAGTGTATTAAAGTGGTAAAAGATTTACAGAACTCTTAAAGTGAGATTGGACTAATAAATGTTCAACGGGGTTTTCTCGATCTCGTTTGTACCACATCACCTTGCCGTTCTCCATCAATACCACTTTTCTACTTTCTCATATTCGAGTTGTTTATTACAGTTTATTAATATTCTTTTATTCCTTTCTGCATTCCCCTCATAGGGATTCAAATCTATTTTATTCAAATAGACAACGATGCAAATAACATGGATGTGTGTTGAATAACTATGATGTGGCAAAACCTCACCTTTTGCATCTGGTGTGCAGACACACAATGCACTTTTTCTAAAGGACACTCAGTTCCAAAAATATCGGACGAATATTTCGGGTTAACGTGACCAAAGAGCCGGCATTCACCGTTCTTGTCTGAAAGGTTCAGATCATACTAGTCCTTCGACAACACTATATCTCCTCCATGGTCTTGTGTTTTTTTCCCTAGCTACCTGAATGATCTAGACAGGATATCGGTCTCGAATTACGTCCCCAATCAACAGGACATCCTCAGGACCCGAGTGAAGACCACCGGTATTGTTGAGACCCATTTCACCTTCAAGGATCTTCACTTCAAGTGAGCATTTTAGCCTGAACATTAAACTTACATCATAAGTGGGGAATGTCTGCCGGCCAAGTCATAAATCAGGCAAAAATATTGAAATATTGTGGTGGAGAATGTCGTTTGCATGTTTGCCTTACTTGCATTTCAGGTTTTGTGAGTGTGTCTATGACGTTTTTGTGTATTATCTGCGCAAACAAAGAATATGTTGTCAGTATATACTATGCAATTTATTTTGGAAGTTGGGTGTGATGAAGTCAGGAAGGGTCGGTGTGTTGGGTTAATCGTCCCTTATGTTTATGTCTGGATTTCAAAACAGTATTATTTACAGTTTGTAGAGTTAGACATGCCGAATCAGCATCTTGTCTGAGTGTATACGAGGACACGGGCACAAAGATTTCAAGCAGACTTTCAGATGAAATGTGACTTGAAACCAAAAAAGTACTGTATCAGGAATATCTGAGAAGGTTAGAGATTTAACTCTAGAAAATAACGAGGCAAAGTGAAATTTTCCTTTGAAATCTTTAAGCATCCTTAATTCTTTATCTTTACTGACCGCGTTCTTCTTCTTCTCTCTCTCTCTCTTCATGCACCAGCTAATGTCCGGCATGACTAAGATGCTGTTAAGGGCTTTAAAACCTTAAATCAGTGGCTACAGTAACAAATATAATAAAGTGAACACAATAGGAGTGGAAATCAAATTCACTAATGAACAGCTCTCATGTGGGGATGGAAATTACGCTGTTAGGGAAGCAAGGAAAGCCCTGCTTCATACAAGTGCAAAACCAGCATGAATGAAAAAAAAAAGGTCAATTGATTGCCAGAATATCAGCATAAATAAATCAATAATAATAAAACATTAAAACAAAATGAACTCTAATAAACCTCACACTGTACTTGTCCTTGTGCAAAATAGCTCATGTGGGTGTTGAGCATGTTTATGTAATTCCTCATTCTCATTTAATGATATTTCTAAGAAACCAGTGTTTTTTTCTCTCTCTAGGAAATCTGTTAATCCAGCTGATCTTAGGTCATATCATACCGCTGTAATGTTTGATTTTTTTTTTTTTTTTGTCATTAACTCTATATCCTTGCAGGATGTTTGACGTGGGCGGCCAGAGATCTGAGAGAAAGAAGTGGATTCACTGCTTCGAGGGGGTGACCGCCATCATTTTCTGCGCTTCGATGAGTGACTATGATCTGGTTCTGGCTGAGGATGAGGAAATGGTACTGTAGGGTCAATTCAGTTCTACGCTACCGTTCAAGTCTTGTGACACCCCTAATTTTTTTTCGATTTTGCTTCCAAAGAGCCGGAATTTCCTGTTTCTTGAGTTTTTTTTTTTTTGCTTCCTGAAGGACTTTTTGGCTCCAGTCCCTGTACCTGACCAGTTTAAGAGGAATGCTTTTTAATTTGTTAAGCCAGAAAGTGACATATAAATCAATCAAACATAAAAACCATCTAACTTTAAGACATGCAGATGATGACAGATGATTAGTATGCTGGAGAGTGTTTGGAACAGACAAGAGGGGAAATGAGGTTGCCGCTGAGGTTGTATTCGTATCTTTAGGCACTTTGGAGCGTGTCGGAGCAAAACATTTGATCCTGTTCAAATCTTTAATTTAGTCTACATCTTTTAATTTAGTTAAATGTAATATGTAGAATTTTAAACAGTACTTCTCGGCCCTTACTGTAACACAGGGTCAAGCTGTAGGATGCCATTCATTTGAAGTAACGCACCACATTATTAATCTAAATGAAGAGCTCATAATGATTGACATGTATGGATAATCGATATAGTTTGCATAAATATTCACCCCCATTGCCAGGTTGTTAAAGTGTCAAATTTTTACCTTGCCAACTGCATTCATCATCACATTTTGTCAGTATCTGTGTTCTGTACTCTCTTTTGCTCCCTAGTGGATCGATGCCGAGTAGTTTTATTTTTTTGCTGATCTTGCAATGCAAGCACAGTCAAAAAGAAAAAGAACACTGTAAAGTAATAAAGTTATTTAAGTTGTATTATTTCTTACCTTGTACAGAACCGCATGCATGAGAGCATGAAGCTGTTTGACAGCATCTGCAACAACAAGTGGTTTGAGGAGACTTCCATCATCCTGTTCCTCAATAAGAAAGATCTGTTTGAGGAAAAAGTCAAGAAAAGCCCTCTGACCATTTGCTTCCCAGACTACCCTGGTACGTCGTAACATGTCGCATGTCGTGAAAGCCTGTCAGAGCAAAACATTCTCAGATATGCAGATGCATCATCAAAGTCAGATATGCAGATGCATCATCGTGTCTGGCATTCTCTCACCGATACTTCTGTTCTTGTGCTAAGGCGGGAGCTCGTATGATGAAACCTCCTCCTATATCCAGAGTCAGTTCGAGAACCTGAACCTGAAGAAGGAAACCAAGGAAATCTACACTCACTTCACCTGCGCGACAGACACGAAGAACGTGCAGTTCGTCTTCGACGCCGTCACTGATGTCATCATCAAGAACAATCTGAAGGACTGCGGCCTCTTCTAGATCCAGCTGTTACATCAGTAAGTAAAACTGATTAGCAATTATACATCTCATACAGAACTCTCGAAAAAAAAAAAAATTAACTGCTTGATTTGACAAAAGCCTCAGTTTAAAAAAAAAAAAAAAAATCTAACATTTTTATACTTTTAATAAAATGCCCGAAGCCAGATAATATTTTTATTATGAGGCAGCAGTGTGTGTTAATCTCAGACTTACAGTACATTCATTTTTACCAAACTGCATATCATGAGAAGTAAATATGATCTCAGGTTAAAACTCATCAGCACATCATATACCTGTTTTGTCCTGGAAGATTACCAAGCGTTTACATTTTAATAGCACTGAAAAAGTTGTAAAAATCGTTGGCCTGTCCTCAAGCAGAGTTTTCAGATGTTTTAAAACTGTCTGGAATAATGGGTTAAGTTTCTTTTAAATAACTTTTTTAATTCAATTTTTTTTTTTTTTGCAACATAATGTGCAGTGATTGCAAAAAAAAAAAAAAAAAAAAAAAGTAAGGTAGTTAAATCCTGACTAAAATAAAAGTAAAGTTTGCAAATTCAAAAATATAAATTAGAATGCACAGATAAAATATGAATAAAAAAAATATATATATATACAAAAATAAATAAATATGCGCAAGCGGGGGAAAAAATGAAGTAGAAATATGTAGAGAACTTAAAATTGAAATGGTTTAACAGACCCCTCAGTCGACAGTAGATTCATTTGATATTATAGGATTTCCTTTCTGTTTACATATTGGGATTATGATTTAAAAGTGTGAAAAATGATTTTGACTATTTATTGGTGCACATTTATTGCGCTTTTTAACACCGTTCTCACCTGACATTATTTACAGGATATTTACTGAATTATTACAGTTTTGTTGAAATGCATTTAATTCCAGTGCAGCATAATGATGACAAGATTAATAACCAATACTATAAGGGTGCACTGGGATCTCCTGGTGGGGTTTATTCCTGTCATTTCCAGCATCCCTGTACCTGTTGGGGCTACTGTGCCTGATACAGATCATATCATATCATATCCTATGTGCATGTCACTCCTGTAATGAGAATGATCCACCACATGAATGAAATCTTAAATGCACAACTGTCTTTTTTTTTTTTTATTATTATTATAGCAATTTGTATGTTTATGGCAATTATCTGTCTTTGAGTGCTTGGCAGAAGAAATTCCTCTTAAATGAACAGGATTCTGTATGTTCACCTCATCGCAGGGTGAAGAAAAATCAGACAGACAGCAAGTAGGTGGGAGAAGTACGGCTGCAGCGAAGTCAAGCACGAACACGGCCTATCCGTTATGTAAACGCTTTATTTATCGTCTCTAAACATTGATACTGTTTCAGGGAATAAAGATCTTTATGTAAAATATTTGTACAACTGTAATTGTTTTTGGAAAAATGTTTTTAAAAGAATATTTATAGTTGATTTATTAAGGGTTATTACTGTTTTTTTTTTGTTTTTTTTCTCATGCTGAAGGTTTTTGGGAACATCTTTTTATTTCTGCTTTTGAATTTGTCATCTAAGCTGCTAAAATCTAGCTGTAGGCCTTAATATGTTCTACTCATATACCATTCGTAGTGCTGTTTTCCAATGATGACTGATAATGACCGAGAGCATATATGAATAGTTGACTGTATGATCTGGCGGCGTATGTGTAAGAAAAAAAAAAAAAGAAAAGCTGCCTGAATATTACGAGTAGTATAGAGAAACTCCTCTGTGTGCAAAACATTATAGATGGATGAGATTTCCCAGAATGCATCTGACTGACTACGCAGATTTTGCATCCAGCATGTCTGATTTGTCGGTAGTTTGATTACAAAGTGAGAGTAGAGAGACTGAAGGGACTGTCTATAAGGAAAGGAGCTGTTCTTGTTCTTGATTTCGAGAAGAACGCAGATAACTTGGCAAAAAAAGTGGAGACGCTCAATGGAAACCTTTTTAAAGAGACTGAAGCATTTCGACCTTGTTAAATCATGTCTGTAGCAAGTTATCGTCCAAGTGCATTGCACACGATTCAACTGCCCGTTATACTTGCTAGAAAATATGAGTGAATTATGTGATATAGTAGACTTTTTTTTTTCTAGTTATTTATGATGAATTGTAATAGTTTTATGTGCCTCTTTATATGTCCCTCACTGTCTCTGTTCTCGTTGGTGGGGAAAAATACCAACATCTACTATTTTGCTAATAAAATGTGCTGTGAGTAACTCATGGCATGTCAAAATACAATGCTTCTATGTTGGCCAGATGTCCTTTGTTTTGCAGCTTTTGCTTTTGGTTTTCAGTAACTCATATTGTTTACAGGTAGCTTATGTAAAAGCTCTAGTCCAATTATTAGCATAAGAACAATTATTCTTTTGTGTTAGTAAAATATGCAAAAAAACAACAAAAAAAGACTATACAACTAATTTTATTATATATATATATTTAATTAACAGGCTGAGGGTCAAAGCAATTCTCTATAAAGGTGTTATGAAGCTGGTGAAAAGTGTTGAACTATGCTGCCCCCTAGTGGTGACAATCACGTGTGTCATTATGCCATTATTTGGAAGGCATTCATTCCTCATCAGTAAGTGTTTTATTTCTCTCTCTGGTCAGGGTTGCAGTGGACCTGCAGCCTATCCCAAAGTGGAGAATTTACCTCAGATGGTACAGAAGCCATCCAACAAACACACACATTTCACACCTAGGGGCAATTTAGTAGAACCAATTCACCTACCTGGATGTTATTAAACAGTGGGAGGAAATCCACAGAAACTCAGGTTCATAATCAAACTGCAGACACTGAAAGTGTAAGGCAGCAACACTATCCAGTACTGCCAAATATACTTCACCTTTTAAAAAAAATGTTTTTATTGCGCATGACTATTTATGCTTTGTTATATATGACAGAATGAGGAAAATATAAATATAACTACTATTCATAAGCATTTATCATGCCATTTGTACTTTCATATATTTATATGCCTCTGAAACATACACCATGCTATTTTTGTATTTAAAAGAAAGGGAAAGAAACGCTATATACCCAAAAGTTTGTTGACACATGATCATCACACCCATGCACTACCGCTCAAACATTTGGCGTCACTTTCTAACTCCATGCTCGCTCCTGATTTTTCTTTCTTTCTACACTGTAAAACAATACTGATGCCGTCCAAAATGAGCAATAATCTCCTTTGAACAGTTGCTATTGAGATGTATCTGCTACTTATGATCTATAAAGCCTTCATAACGGCTCTAATCCGAGGTGATGTTAAGCGATGAGGCTGGAAGCTCTAACTGAACTTCTCCTCTGCAGCAGAGGTACTGTACAATACGTTTTGGTCTTGCTTTCCTGTGAACGTCTTTATGAGAGCCAGTTTCATCCTGGTGCTTGATGGGTTTTGCAGATGCATTTGACACAATACTGTTCTTGCAAGAACTGTTCCAGAACACCTGACCTTCATGTCTTAAAATAACAACTGACTGTTGATGTGGTCGTTACATAATTACCTAATTCCATATAGTTTAGATATCCATTGTATTGTTGTAGAATGTAGAAAATAAATCACTCTGAGAAATTTGCAAGTGATCCCAAACTTTTGAGCGGCAGTGTATGTGTTCCTTCCCCTAAATTAGAATCGCACAGATACATGAAAAGACTTTGTCCGCTGTAGCGTTCGAATTTCCTTTCACAAGCATGTTTCAGCATAACAATGCTCCCACGCATAATGCCAGGTCTGTAAAGTCATGTTATGTTAAGATTGGAGAGGAAGAACTTGCACAGCGTCCTGCACAGAGCCCTGACCTCAACTCAAAGTAAATACCTTTGGGATAAACTGGAACGCTGACCGAGTTCCAGACCGCCTCATCCATCATCAGTGCCTGATCTCACAATGATCCTGGGGTTGAATGAACCCAAATCCCCACAGCCATCTAGTGAAGAGCCTTCCCAGATAAGTAGAGGCTATTATAACAGCAAAGGCAGACTACATCTGAAGGACAAGTGTCCATGAACTTTGGTCATACTGTATAATATACTGTACATTTTGCAGGTTTGAAGCTGCCTGTTTGAAAATGCTTGGCATTAGAATTTAATCACAGAGTAACCCTTGTAAAAACCTGTTCAACACTAACTCAGACTTTACCACTTTTTTTTTTCTTTTTTTTTTTTTTTTTACATCCCATTGAAAAGAGCCTAAAGCTACAATTTAAAAATTGGTCGTTGATGTAACCACCTCAGCAGCAACCTCATTTCCCCTCTCGTCTGTTCCAACCACTCAGCATTCAGCATCACCAGTATAATAATAACCGTCCTGATCACCTGTTTCTCACTGGCTCATTCCTTAAGATAGATGTTTTTCTTTATGCTTGAATAATACATAGGCTACTTTGGTGCTTTACAAGCAAAAACATTCATCTGTAACTGCTCAGGTATGGGGACTGGGATGGAAATGACTGGCAAAAAAAAAAAAGAAAGTCCTTCAGGAAGACTGGAGAACGATCCCTCCAGACTACATTAAAATACAAGAAAGTCTGGCTCTTTGGAAACAGAATATCAAGAAATAAGGACGAATGTTGCACCATACTCTATGAGTTTCCACACACTCCTGCATTTCCCCATTACATAGTGGGAGTCTGTATTGCAGAAGAATTGAGTTTTACTCTCAAGCGAGTAGTCTAATCTCCCCGATCTCTAAGGGGGATGAAATAGATGCTTAATGGAGCTTGTACTAACGGAGAAGGAAGCAGGATGAAGATGGAATCCTTGATCAAATGCACACTAGCGTCTTGTACCATATGGATCAGATCCCAGATAAACTGCATCGGACACAATGTTCCTGCAGCTCCCAACTGTCTGATCAGCCATCTAACTGATGATGCACCCTTAGCCGTAAAACATAACGCAGCTCTTTGTGCATTACTTAAGAGTCCTTGGCAGGAGGTTGTATTCATGGGGTAAACATAAACACAATGGGCTTAAATGAAAGTAGATGAACTCAGGAAAGGTCCACTTGCTGTATCAGCAAAACGTTTCCGAACAACTGTGTAATTATATAATGAATATATATGCAGCCTAAGCAAGGTTTGGTGGGTAAGTGAATTATCTTCAGTGGATGTCAGACGGTAATTCTTCAGTGTTTACCTGTTGAAATGGTAATGGTTTACTTCTAACATGCTTTTTGCCTAGGCGATTGCAGAGGCCTAGCTAGACTTTTTACCGTTGAGTCACCAGGCTTGACCCATTGACTTTATTACTGTAGGTTGTCCATCTAATCCTCATTCATAGAAAATGACTAAATTGTCTACACCTCTTAATATACGGACTGACATCCCCATTGGACATAAAAGACACATAAGCGTTTTATTTTCAGTTTGTTGACAAAGTGTATTGAAAAGCAAGGAGAACATGTCAAAAAGTGATTTAAAATAAACTTTACAGCCAGAGTGCGGATGAATTTTGACTCACTCTTCTGGTTTTCTTATGTTACATTTTAAACATAACTACTAGTTCTACTACTGCCAACAACAACAACAACAATAATGATAATATATTTTTTTTATTATTATGTTATAAGATGGCCACCCGTTAGCTATGACCATGTCTTTAGAGAGACCCGTTTCAGTTCCCGCATGGGCTCATTAGTAGGGGTCTTAAGGGACTCCAGCATATGGGTGATACCCCACACCGGGCTCCTGACAGTGTGCGATAAAATGAGGGAAGAAAGCCGCGCTTCCTTCAGAAAGCCTGTGGCATGTTTGGAATATTTGTAATAACTTATTCTTTAATATGCCATGAATAAAAAGCATGTTAAGTTTCGGTCCAGTGATTGTGGTTACAGAGTAATGATTGTTGTCACACCCACTGAAAACCCCTCATGATGAAATCCCTGGATGTTCAGCTGCGAAAGGATCTTGTAATCAGGGATTTCTGAATACATCATAGTCATTCTTTAACACGTCAAAAAAGAATGTCTGTGGGGGATCCGTGTAATTAGATATGTTAGACCTGCTCTAGTGGAGAACCATCCCAATAATCCTAATCCTCAAAAATCCAGATTATCTCCGTATCCACTCTGGTACATCATACTATGCTCTAATCTGCACATTATCTGCAAAATCTAATTATGATTCCCCTTAGGCCGGGCTCATGTCATATTCGCCGACAGTCTAATAAAATAAGAAATGTTTTACAGTACATGTGTTCAATTTTTAATTCAAGTTGTCTCCAGTCCAGACACCCTTAATCCAGTTTATGCAGGCTGATTATTAGATAATGAGTCAGAACAGGTCTGTTGGGAGTGGGACGCTAGGACTTCAGGACTGTAGTAGGGAAAACAATAACCACAGGCGTACTGTAAGTGTGATTCAATAAACACTGAGTAGCACCTGGATTGCTTTTGGTGTACAGTATATGCACAGTCATGCTGAGACACAGTCACGAAGTGTCCAGATGACATAGTATTTACAATAAATATTGTTTTTATATAGTCCTCTCTCCCTGGAACCTTGTTGATGAGATCTGGTTATGAGGGACAGAGAACCATGGGTCATGTATACAGTATGTTAAAAATGATTCATGGGGTTAATAGGTTTAAGGTTTCCTGGTGTATTTATCTGATTGTACTTTCTCATTCCTTATATGGTAATACTCAAGCACAACATTACCTCTAATAATCCGTGTCCAGACGAATATACATACAAATGGGTTCGCTTGAACACTTTTGTCTACCCAAAAAAGTTAATGTGTTTCCTTTCGTCTGTCTGTCTCCAGGTCTCTCTATGTCTTCCATATTAAATGACTTTTTGTTGCTTCGATGTACTGGATGTACGTGAGACAGGTCACCTGGCCAAAAGCTTAAACATCATGTGTGCATGTGTGTTCGTCCCTCCCCCAGTTATTAGCATATTGAGTTGTGGCAGACACATCAAGCAATACTTTTTTCTTCATTTATTCCTTACTTTTGTTCATTTGAAACTTAACATACTGTAGGTAACACTCAAATAAAGAACATTTTCAGCATAAAATTATTATAAAGTCTTTCTCAGGGGCCTTGGGTCACTATCCCGATAGGGGCCCTACCCTTGATGGAGTGCCAATTGTACAGGGGATTTGGAAAAACCAATTATCCTGATCTGCATGTATTTGGACTGTGAGAGAAAACTGAAGTACCTAGAGGAATGTTTATCAGGTCTGTAAAAATAAAAAATAAAGAACACTCCATTAAAGTCATTAATTGTATATTTAGAATACATATTTTGCCTTTACCCAAACAGCAGAAGAAACAGTAAGTCTCTGCAGCTTCAGGATGTAAGTCTCAATTTTGTATCTTACAAAAGCTAAGGAGAAGCCTGCACTTGTTACGCTGCCAGACCATGCCTACGACCCATTACGCTGCCAGACCATGCTTATGAAATTAAAGGAGCTGGAGAAACAGGACTTTGAATCTAATATCAATAGGGTTACTTGGTAACTAGCTTTGCTTTGCATACAGTGCCAGAAATGATTTTCATGCAGCACAAAACTTAAGAAACTGCTTTCATTTTAGCTAGGTGGACCCAATTAACTGCCAACGTGTGTATGCAGAGTGTGTGTTTAATACATTTTTGAGGTTTCTGGTTTCTATTTTTGATGTACATACAACAGAAGTGTTAATTCTGGGAAAAAAAGTGAAAGCTTACAAATATTTCACGTTTTCAAGTGAGGGGTTGATGTGGGCATGTTTAATTTATTCACCGATTGTTGAAAGAATTTTTAATAAAAAAAAGTTGGAGCATAGAAACTGGAATTGCTACTTTATTTATTCTGACTTGAGAAAAATCAAGTCGACACAGTGGCTCATTGGTTAGCACCGTTGCCTTGGGCTTTAGATCTTGCCTCTGGGCTGCATGCAAGAAGTTTTTTACAATCTGCCTTTGCTTAGTGGGTTTCCTCCGGATGCTCCTAACACAGTCCAAAAACAAGCTTTGTAGGCTTGTCTGTTTTTTCTTTTTCTAAATTGCCCACAGTAACTGATTGGTGTTTTCCTTTTTCTTTTGAAGTTGTGCCAATGCATTCTATTTTAGAGTGCAATTTGTGCTCTATGTCACCCTTTCTAATCCTCATGGGCAGTAAATATCATCTGGATAAGGCCAGAGTATCATTAGAAACCAACCCCACCAAATAGAAAGGTGGGCGGAGATGACTCCTTGGAGATGGATGTGCACTGTAGATAATGTTCAATGTGCACACAAATGAGGAACCTCAAGCTACTGTAGCAAGCATGGTGATCCCAATTGTACTCTAACCATATGAACTGATACACACACCGCTTTGGAACAGACAATCTACTGTAAGGTAACTGTTATTAACCTAACCTATTAAACATTTTCCTTTTGATGATTTTTACATACAGTACATACACATCATTATTTCTATTTAAAAAGTATAAGCCTTTAGATCGAAACCCAATCTACCCTGCTGTTGTGGACACACGGAAACCTAAATCTGCTACAGAAACCAGGTTGTGCGGTAAACGTTTTATGACTTCATTAGGCTAAAGCGCTTGCTGCCTTAGTGTGCTTTCTCATTCGCAGCTAATGTTTGCCAGCAGCTTGACAGCCTCCTTAATACTGATGAAACATCAGGCCTCTCTTGTCCTCGCTGAACTCATATTAAAAAGTAATGACAACAATTAAAATGTCACTTAGTTTCTCGCTTCAAATTTATGGAAAGATGGAAAGTCATAGACATGGTATCTTACTATGCAACCATTTGTTTTTCAAGGGCCAAGGTAATGCATCATTAAAGGCATCAAACAGTACTTTTCCTTATCACTAAGCTGATAATATCATCTTTATTTTAAGATACACAAGGATAGGACCAATAATGTAAGTATTACTTTGCAATCAGACTGGGGGGACAAAAAGAAAATCAACACCTGGATTTAACTAAGCAAACAGGTAAGAGCTTTCCATTGGATAATTACTGTGATTAATAGGGTTTAGCTGGCAACAAAGGTTACATAACCCGAACTGATGCAGTGAGTAGCTTCTTATTTCTTAAACAACAGTGTCAGAAGACATATCCTGTGTTCATGACAAAGATGTTACATTAAGAAGGGTCAGATTATTGTCCTGCATCAAGCAAAGAAAACAACTAAGAAGATTGCTGAAACTACTCAAATTGAATAAAGAATTATAAATGCATTATTAAAACCAAGAACAATAGTGGGGAATCACCATCTTCAAGGTCAATATGGTTGGCATTTTTTTTTCTTTTTTTTTTTAAAAAAGATCATGATTGGAGCTCACTTAAACGTTTGATGAAAAAAATCAACTGGAGAAATCACAACTATGTTTAATAGTGAAAGTAAGAGCATTTCAACATGCACAGTGTGAAGAGAACAGGGATTGGGACTAAAACAGCCTGAGGTTGATCTGGGGTTGCTTCTGTTGTTCAGGTCTTGGTTTAGCAACGTTATGTGCCCAAAAATGAGGTCAGCTGCCTACCTGAATATACTGAAAGACCAGGTTTTTCCATCAATGGATTTTTTCTTCCCTAATGCCAATGACAGGATTCATTAAGTTCAGACTGTGAAAGAGTGCAGGGAGCATGAGACATCATTTTTCACACATGGCTTGGCCACCACAGAGTCCTGACCTTAACCCCATTGAGAATCTTTGGGATGTGTTGGAGAAGACTTTACACAGCGTTCTGACTCTCCCATCATCGTTAGAAGATCTTGGAGAGAACATGATGTTACTTTGGACTGAAATAAATGTTTTGACATTGCATAAACTTATGGAAACCACACCATTGTGAATGCATGCCGTCATCAAAGCAAAAGACTGCCCAACAAAATATAACATTGCTGACCCCCAGGCCAGTGTATTTACCAGGTGAAATATGTATTGTATACACCATTTATGATGTCACCCGAGTGTCAATTAAAAAAAAATACTGCTTCATGTCTGAGAGTGTATGGATATCATTCCCTGTTTAAAAGATATCCATAAATCACAGTGCAGGGTTTAAATTGAAATATATAATCTACATAATATATAGACACAGGGTTTATAAACATAGTAATTAACAACGGTCGACTGTAGGCATTCATTCAGCTCTTTAAGTGTTAACGCAACACCATAAAGAACTCAATACCCTCTCCACATGTTTTTATTCTCAGGACCGTTCATTCCTGTTCGTGGAGACATTACATCCGGGTCACTCCGCGCTCACTGCGTGTCGGGTTGCCAGATTGTAAGAACAATTCTTAGTTTATCAACCCACTCGTTCCACAGGACAAGCGGTTATTGGTTTGTGAAACATTGTTATCCTTACGTTGTTAAGTACAGTTAGTATTCTTATTTTGTTAATAATATTGCTTAACAACAACAACAACAGCAACAATAATAAGCATAATATTTTCTTTCTTTTGATTGTGAAAATGCTTTGCAAAAATGACAAATGTTAAAGCGTTAGACAAATAAAATGTAATTTAATTCTCATCACCATTATCATATTCTACATAAATTAAATACTGTACATCTGTTATTGCAAAGGAACAATGCAATTAGCTTGCTGTTTGTATTGTTATAACAGAAAGTCATTTTACAAACAAAATGCTCAGTAAAAATATTCGAATAAAAGAAATCAAGTGGGCACTTTATTATTATTATTATTATTATTATTATTATTATTATTATTATTATCAAACATTAAGTTATTACTTACTATTAATATTAATAGGACGAGGAATTAACCTCGTCGATCTGGCAACGCTGCGCGTGTGCGGGTGTGCGCGCGCGCGTGTGTGAGACGGTCTGCTCCGGTTGCGTAGCTACTGCTGCAGCTCTCGGTAGAAGCGCGCGCGGTACGTGTTACACGGCTCCACCAGCCGCGCGTGCGGTCCCGACATTGGCGGAGAGAAGAGGAGGAAGAAGAAGAAGACCAGTCAGAAGAAGAAAGAGAAGAAGAAGAGCGCCTCGTACCGGCGCCGAAGCACCGAGCGACCCGATGAAGAGCCGCCCGTTAGGCACGCGCTGCTAGGCGGAAAGAAATTCTGTCCGCGATGTCCAAGAGCCTGAAGAAGAAAAACCACTGGACGAATAAAGTCCACGAAGCGGTGCTCACCCGCAACAAGGAGGGCGAGCTGGGCTTCGAGCTGCGCGGCGGCGCTGAGAACGGGAATTTCCCTTACTTCGGAGAGGTGAAGCACGGGAAGGTGGCCATCCAGAGCGGCAAGCTGTGCGCCGACGAGCTGCTGCTGGAGGTCAACGACACGCCGGTGGCTGGCCTCACTACCCGGGACGTGCTGGCCGTCATCAAGCACTGCAAAGACCCGTTTCGCCTCAAGTGTGTGAAGCAAGGTGAGACGGCCTGGATACAGCTGCGGAGCGGCGTAAACAGCGGCGCGCCCCCGCTGCGCGCTCTCGTCTCGCTGCCTCCGTTCCGTTATCCGTTCTAACGTTGCTGTGTGTGTGTGTGTGTTGTAGCCTAAACAGCTCTGGATGCCTACAGTAGGTGCCAGTGGCTTTGTTTTTGACGCCATCGTGTTGTGTGTGTGTGTGTGTGTGTTTTTAGCGTCAACATCAGTCCGACCTATCTCACAGATTTGGCGGCTTGTTGTTGCCTTGGTTACGCGTGTCTTCCGCTGCTGATTTAGCCCCGTGGGCCTGTGCCTGAGAACTGATCCAGTGTATTCTGTCATGTAGCCAGAGTGCACGCTTTATGAAACAAAGCTGTCTGTGCAAATGGATGGATCATGAAAATGGATGGATCGTGTGTGTGTGTGTGTGTGTGTGTGTGTGTGTGTTCATGCACATCTGCACAAGAACAACTACACTCTCACACAGATGTTGTGTTTATGTCAGATCTGCACGGCTGACAATGAAAAGCCTGTTGAAGTTTGCTCTGCAATGTAACACAATTTTTAAAAATGTTTTTCTCATCATGCCCAAGATGTGTAAACAATGGGTGAAAAAGGGGGCCGGAAAGTGGTGGTGTGAGTGGTGGCATCACCTGGTTCTGCAAATGCAAGCACATCACAAGAACAATGGCACATAATCGAATGCATCGGCTTCACAATCTTCGAATTCAAGCATGCAATCTTCGAGGCATGCGGTAAAAACACACATGACACTGTGAAAGAGGTGCGATTTATTTAGTCTGCATGAATCGCACAGGTAGAGCAGACCTCTCCGAGATCTGACGTGAGGTGTAGTAAATCGAACTGCTCTGACTTTACTACGAAAATCCCATGGTACCAATTTGCACCTCCGAAAGCACTGTGCATATTTGACAAGTTACACAGGAGTTGTGAAAATCTCCAGACAACAATGTGGTACACGGAGATCCAGTTTGCCGGTACTGAATAATACAGTGTTGTATTTAAAGATAACGTTGTTTTCACACAGAGAGAGAGAGACTATCATACAGTCATGCTCGAACCATAGTACAGCATTTACAATGTCATTAGCTCAGGGATGGGCAACAACATCATATCGCTGACATGTTGGTAGTGTGAATAACACACTTGAATGTGTTATGTGGCCCCAGTATAGGCTTTTTAACACATTACACAGGCTTGTCCCGATCTGAAGGGCCTGCTGGACGTGATTCGGTTTTAATGTACCAGGGACAGACTGTTAGATAGATAGTAGATAAATAAATAGATTGGGAAAAAAATTATTAAGTGTTCATTCATGTATCTTCTTTTGAGGTGGTAAAATGTTGCAGTTCTTCAGTAATGTTACAGGTGGTGCACTATAAACTATTCATACATTGACAGGCAGCATCCGCATCCTGTGTTGTACAAGAAAATTATTTGGGTAAGTTTGTATAGAATTGTAACAAACCCACTCAGACTTAAAAAATTGTGATATTTATAGAATCTCAGTACAGCTCCTAGTTATCGTAATAATATTGAATCGGTAGTCCCTGGTAATTCCTATCCTTAATATTTAACATTCAGAAATCTGCTGAACCAAGGCTGCCTTATCGTACAAATTGTTGCTGTTGTCGTTGTTTGTATTTTGGCTACTCCCGTCGAGGGGTTACCAGGGCGGACCACCAGATCCGCACACAACCTGGCACAGGTTTTACGCCAGGTGATCTTCCTGGTGCAATCCCCCTATTTTATCCGGGTTTGTTTGGGACTGGCACTGCATCCAGTGGCTGGGGTTTGGACATTGGGTGGGAACTGAATCCAGGCCTTCTGCATGGCAGGCAAGAAACACTAAGCCAGAAATACTCCTTAGCTTACAGCTTATATACACAAATGTTTTTATCAGGAATTTGATGTTTTCTTTATTTTTTTCTACTATTTTAGAATAAGAAAACCAAAAAAGTGGAAAAAAAAACAATTCAGTGATGTGTCGCTATTTATTTATTTATTTATTTATTTTTATTGACACCAAAATTGCATTTTTTAAATATTAAATATTTTTTTATTTATATAGCTGTATAATTGCATTTGAGGTAAAATCCTATAATTCTATGATCCTGGTCCACTCTAAAGTATTTTGATTTTGATACGTACAGAATCACAATACAAATTAAATTGGCACCTAGGTATTGTGATGGGATGTCCCTGGTGATACAAATCCCTAAAAAAAAAAATAGTATATGGAATTATGCAGTAATAAGTCGTAACAGTTGTTATAATTTCAAATTCTTAACAGGATTTCTTAGGCACATTTTTGGTATCTTCTCAAGAAGATTTATCTTAAGCGTTTCTTTATTCTCCCCAAAGTTCTAAATGGAAAATCCTAGTAGTGTTCATTTTAAATTGTTTCTTCGTTTTATTCATGTTGGTGTAAACTTCTTCCATTCGTCAGTCCCTCAAGGTCTTGATTTACTGATGTTAAATGTTTTTTTGCGATTGTCATGAGCATAACCTGAATCAGCTCTCAGACGTTTTTTTAGTCTCCTCTAGCCGATTTAATTTCAATTGATAGATGTGGAAATCGGTACAAACAAGACCCTTTTACCAGCCTGAAAATTATTTTCTGAAGTGATCTGAATATCTTAATTTTATGTTGATATTTTGTTTCATTAATAATAGGAGTTTCATTTATTCTCAGAGACGTTTGATATTTATTTCTCCTCAGTACAGTATACTCAATGCCATACTGAGTCATTTTCTAGAAGAAAAAATCTAAGTCAGCAAAGACAGATCAAGCCATAAAGCTTACATTCAGCGAGACAGCCTTCCTGCTGTTGTAACTCTGTTGGCTGGACATGAACAAATCGTTAGTCTTGGTGGCTGGGATGAGAAGTATGTGTCGGGGCTATTCATTTTTTATTCATAGTTGCCCTAGAGATCAGTAGCATCTTCTCTCATTCAATACCTAGAGGATGAATAACTTTATTCACTCAGCTTGTGTGATATAGATTTTTTTTTTGTCCCCAGATCATGACTTTCCATTTTAAAATATCACCATAAATGATTTAAGGTTTAATAATAATAAAAAAAAAAGTAAAGCAAGCATTTTTACCATTTCAGTATTATGTACATCAAGCAAAAGTTTAATGTATACTTTGTTAAAATAATTTTTTTGTTGAAATAAATAGCATTTTCAGAAGGGTCTGCATCAATTAAGGAATTTAAAGGAAATAGAAAATTAACTGTGGACCTTATGGAAGTTCACAGAAGAAATGTGGATGAAAAAATAATGAATGGAGATCTTTTATACTCTTGGTGAAGATGATGGTTAAAAAATCGATAGTGGAAATCACAGCTATGTTTAACAGTAAAGTGAGAATAGTGATAAGAGCATTTCCACATACACAGTGTGATGAGAACTCGCAAGATTGTGACCAGCTGTAGGAAAACCACTTGTTAGTGACACTCATCAGGAAAAAAAAGCCTTGAGTTTGCTAGAGAGCATAAAGATAGCACTTTGGAGAAATGGAAAAAAGGCCATGTGGTCTGATGAGTTCAGATTGAGCCCATTCCAGAACGATGAGCATGTCAGGTTATGAAGGGAAACGCATGAAGCCATGCATAGCGCCCATTGTACAAGCCTTGGGAGGCAGTGTTATGATGTGGGATTGCTTCCGTTGGTCAGATCTGGACTCAACAACATTATGTGGCAATAAATTGAAGTCAGCTGACAAGCTGAATGACCTTAATGACCAGGTTATCACATCTAAGGAGTTTTTCCTCCCCTGACGAAACAGACATATTCCAGGATTCAAATTGTGAAAGAGTGGTTTTGGGAACACGAGGAATCATTTTAACGCAGTGGGCCACCACATTGCATGTAGTAATCAAAATTAAAGGCAATCAGAAAAAAAAAAAATTGGAGTTAGCAGGTTTACAAACCGTTGTTTATGAAAGGCGCATCTCTGCCTAAAGTGAGAGCTATGGGGGTTTGGAAGAAGTCTTTCAGAAAGTGCCTGTTATTATGTAAGTGTTCAGATCATGTGTACAAATAATTCCAGATTCCGATATTCATTAACTTATCTCTCATTTTATTGATGAGAAAAAAAGCAGATTTTTAATGAATAACTCATACATGTGAGTCTTTGCACTGCTCCTGTGCATATACTGTACAAGGTCTAGTATTATAAAATAATTCCGGATAATTGTCATTGCAATGTAGTTTTGCATGTATATTGTTGTATTGCACAAGGTTACAACTGACTTTTATAAATCTGACATTTTTATTTGGTATGTATATTTATGGCGCACACTGTCTGGTACTGCTGCACTGCACCTCCAGGGTTGGGGGTTCAAATCTCACCTCTAGTCTGTGTGTGTGTGGAGTTTGTTGCATTTTCTCTCCATGCTTTGTGGGTTTCTTGAGGGTTCCTTGGTCCTCTTTCTCTATAATCTTTGTGTCTGTGTTAATGCACTTAATGCTAACTAGCTTGCCATACATTATTATGTTATATTAGCTACCATTTCTAGCCTAGTTAATCAGGTTTCCAGGCAACCATAAGACATTAAAGCAGCACATTAGAGCTCGCGCTTGCCTGGTGAGCTTGCTAATGGATTTAAGATTTGTCCACTGCTATCAGTCTATTTAGGAAAAGTATAATGTAAAAAAAAGGAAGTATACAACCTGAAACCCAGCATGAGACAAATCCTAACCCTAACTCAATCAACCTTCAATTCATTTGCCGTTTTATATTTATCTATGTTAAAATTTTCTCTGTTCAAAATTGTTCTAACGCTGCGTTTCATCAGATTGCATTTGATCTGATTTGGTAAAGAGGACAGAAGTGAGTTAGTGAGTTAGGAGAGTACTGTCCTCGTACAGACTCAGTTCAAGTGACGATCCTCCTGAGAATTAAACATCATATGCATACAGGGAAGAAAGGAACGATTGAAGAGTAAAAGCATCTGCAGGAAAAGGGTTCGAACAGACTTTAGAGAGTCACAGCACAAAAAAACCCTCTAGATTTAGAAAGTAGAGGAAGACCAGAACTGGCAAATACTAAAAAAATATTCACGCTTATTTTTATAAGAATCTTCCTAATGATTCTGCCAAAATAATTAGGGAAAAATTCTAAATGAGCCTCAAAGTTTGTTTATACATGAAAAGTCCTGCTGACTTATTATACAATAAATTAAACATTAACCAAAAATATGCAAATAGAGTAAACAGCATAATGAGCTTCAGTAAGATGATACTAATATGGTGGTTTTATCTTTAAGAGCAGCACTAGTGCAAACCTGTGGTAAGCCCGTCCTCCTCGTCTGTTTTGTCGTTGTCGTACATGTTGTATTGGATCGCTTTGTTGGTTGTCAGCAAAATTCTGAGCATTAACAATCCTGATTATAAAATAGATAAAGCATATAGAAAGTTTGATCATCACTCATATATCTTATCTTGCTGATGTGAAGACATTCACTGCAGCACAGAATTATTGGCACCTTTTTATATATATAGTGTATATACAATAATAATAATAGAAATATATAAAAGAAAATACAAAAAAAAAAAAGAATTACCCAGATATAGGAACTAGGCACAATTCTTGACGTAATTCCTAGAGCGCATTTCGAGCCTTTATGGTTACAGAGTTATAAGTCTGTATATGAACTGGGATTTCAGAGTGTATGTGTGTGAGTCAAGAGGGGCGGGGCTTGGGCCCAGAATGTGATTTTTTTTCCAATGTGGTCCAAAAATGTCTTTTTTTTTTCCATTGTGTGCTCGTTCTACCAAAAACCATTAACGTCTATGGAGTGATTTTTGCAGTGAATTCATGGCTGTTTTTAAATGGCGAAATATTTTTGCTTGACATGATGTTTACCAAAGTAGTACAGTTTTTCCAGCCTTTTGATGTACTATGAGTTAAAGGAGCACAGTGGGTCAGTACGGGTGCCAAACAGGTCCTCATAATTTGAAAAAAGTGTTTGTTTGTTTTTTTTTTGCTCAGAGGTTGAGATCATTCCATTGCACTCAGGAGACCCAGGCAAATGTTTCGATGTAATTTCTGTCATATGTTTGACATAAGTTTGATGTAAGTTTTGTTAGAATCCCGGTAATTAGGGTCGCCAAGTCCCTAATTGAAAAAACCCTGGAATTTGGGGAAAGCTGTTGGTCAGATTCCATAGAAAAGAAATAGCACGCCATTCTTGGTGGGGAGGAGATGTGACATGAAAATTAATCGCGAAGTTTTGCGTTTTTTGTGTTTTTCGGTCCTATAAAGAGGCAAAGCTGTATGCAGATTTTTTTTAAATTAAAAAAATATTTTTAAATGAATTTTGTCACTGTGTGTGTGCCCCACAAGGCTGCTGGACTGATTAATTCTTGTCACTTAATACATTTTTTATGTGGGAAATTTTAAATTTTTTGAATAATTATTTCTTTATGAGAAAATGCTTAAATAAAATTTAACATCAAAGTTATGGTTAATCAATGGATTAATCATCCAACCAAAAAATTATCGGCAGATTAACTATGAATAATAATTGTTAGACTATTAGACTAATTGGAGTGGAGAAGATTTGATAGGTTAAACGATAAAAAAATGTTATGTGCAGCCCTAACCGACTATATGTCTTAATTTTTTTGAGCTACTTTATACATGCGCCAAAATATACAGTACTGAAATAAAAAGACAAACAGTATTACCTTGTTGTCATCTCTGAGTTTATAGCGATATTTCATAACAATAGATTGCATAACTGTTACTTGTTGCTGTCTGGTTAAATCTCTCTTTTTCCAAACTCAGTCCCGATTCACGACCACTTCCGTATGAGTAGAAATAATACTCCACTACAAATGCTTTTTCCTCTGTTAAGAGACCTATTGCCAACAACACCTGCACAACTTCCGTTTCATTACTGGAAACACATGGGGCGGGATCTATGCCCTGTCGACAAACGCACGTGCGTGTTCAAGATGCGCAAGTTCCAGTACTGTATATTTTGGTGCATACTGTATATTTACTAATATTCTTTCTCAAATTCATATATTGAAACTGTTGATGCCCCTAAAAACCCCTAAAAGCATTCAATAGAAAGACAGATGGCTGTTAACCTGCAAAACTCTGGTAATGGCTATAAAAACTAATTTTGAATCCCATTAATCTCAATCAGGGCCATAATAAAATATGCCAAATTTAAATCTGTTGGGAATTTGCCACAAATCTGACCCATGAATGCACAGTGAGGAGGAAGGTGAAAAGGAAGATCTCGATTAAAAAAAAAGGGGAAAAAAAAAGAAGAGTTTCTCTTCTCATTGTAAAGTTTGAGAATCAGCTTTTAATCATCACTTATAACAAGCTGTTTGGAGGAGAGGCAAGAACCTGATACTGACCAGGATATTAATCTCTATCTCAATAATTAACATCTCATATTCCATTTTCAAATACGTGCTACTAGGTCTGCAGTGTCATTATCAAGTTGAGTTCATCATAATGTGAAGTGCTTGATATGTATTATTATATATTTTTTTCTTGTATTGTTTCATGAAAGATTGTCTCAAGCAGAAGACTTGAGACTGCACAACTAATCATTAGAAGTCTGGGCCCAGTGACAGGATGTCATAGGAACCAATTTGGTCCAAGATGCTGCTCTTTGGCTCTAAGTGCTGGCCCATGGCGTAAAAGAACTATGTGGGTGACAGCTATTGGTTGGTGTTGGTGAGATGATTATAGGCTGCCTGCATGAGAATGGACAGAAACTGATTGCAATCAACACAAAGGGCAGTTCTTCTAAAAAAGAAGAAAGAAAAAAAAGAAGAAATCTGTGTAGCTGCCCGTGTTAAAAACACTCATAACACTAACCACTTGCGCATATTAAATTTGATCATGCTGAGGATTGCCTAACCTTTTACCACTGGCTGTGCTTCTCAGTCTTTTATGTTTTACTTATTTATTTATTTATTTAATGCATCACCAGTCAGGTAAATATCATTACAGGGTTTTCATTTGAACAAAATGGGAAATCTTAGAAGACAATTTTCCTGAGACTGTCTATGTCGCATGGAAAAACATGTAACACTGACCATTAAGGCGACACAAAAATATTGTTTGTTAGCCCTTTGTCATAATATTGGCTTTTAATCGAATGATATTGCGGAAGCCTATTACAGTATATGCAAATGAGCACACATAGGGACTTTTTTTTAGTTTTTTTAGTTTTTAAGGATTCAAAGCATTTTAAAGGATTTAGAAGGTTTGTGCGTGCCTGGTGATAAATCACAACACAATTATTTGGAATAAAAATAAATTCAGGCTAGCTTTAAACCCATGTAACTCTCATACATAATATTTAATAAAAATATCTAACCGAAATAATTGCAACTGCAGTCTGATATACTGTATTATAGCTAATATATTACTTGCTATTTATATTTACACTGATTTGCCAGAATCTTCTGACCATTGTAGACTCTAAACTTAAATTTGATGCACATATTAGGAAAATGACTAAGATTATTAAGATAAATTTAAACTGTTTTCGTATAATAACATCATGTATATCTCGCAATGCAGCTCAAATGTATATGCATGCTATGATTCTATCACATATGTCTTACTGTGTGATTGTCTGGGGCCAGGCCTCCCAATCAGTTATTAAGCCTGTAACGTCCTTATATAAACAAACTTTAAAAGTAATGGATCAGAAACCAATGAGATGGCATCACTGTCAAATTCTTCAAAAGTATAATTTGCTAGGGTTTGATATTTTTTTTTAGGTTTTCATTCATAAAAATTATATTTAAGTGTATAAATGGGCTTATGTTATTTGTCAGCTGATACAAAAATATAATAGTGATGAGGTGAGGACCAGAGGTGGTGTAAGTGGAAATTGTAGAGTTCGAAGATATAGAACTGCTATGGGTCAGTCATCTTTTTCAGTAAAAGGTTCACAATTATGGAACACAGTACCTTAGAAATGAAATCACAAACTGAACTCGGTGTGTTCTCCACAAAGCTGAAACAATGGCTAGCATTGAGCAGCTTGGGTTGGATTCACACTGGTAAAGTTTGTGCTTTCTCACTGTGTCCTGGATATTATACACTTTGTATTATTGTTTTGATGTAAAAGCCTAACTTGGGACGGGGGCTGCAAAGTAGCCTTGTGCTACATGCCCCATGTATGCGGCATCGGTTGCCTGTGCGCAGCAATGCTTAGTGTGCGGTCCCTAGTCAAATAAACAAATAAATAAATAAAATAAAATTTGCATAATATTGTGTAGGGTGATGTACAGGTAATCTACGACTTATGATGATGACTAAGATGTGAACGAATCACGGGAGTAGCTCACATGTGTTGTAAAAAATAGACACTGCAGTGCGCCAAATACCAATATTTACAATTATATACAATAATTTCTGTGTGGGGCCTCCGAGTGGCGCAGTGGTTAAAGCGCTCGCCCTATCATCCGGAGATCGCTAGTTCGAATCCCGGGTGGTGCTGTAACCTCTCGCAGCCGGAGGTCTAGAGAGAGCTGATTGGCCGAGCTCTCTCAGAGGGGAGGGACGAGAGGTACTTAGTGCTCCCGCATTAATCACGGCTCTACAGCCAGTCAGGGGCGTCTGTGAGCTCGCGCAACGGAGGGAGCGGATAGCGCTGTCCTCCGAGTGTGTTACGCCGCCCCCAACGGTGCGCGAGCGAGCAGTTCGAAAAGATGCGGTCGGCTGGCGTCACGTGGTTCGGAGGAAACGCGTGATAGTCTTCGGCCCTCCCGGCTGAGTGGTAGTAGTAGCCTTAATGTGGGAGCCCCCTAGTGACGGGGAGGAATTGGACACGACTAAATTAGGGAGAAAATCGGGGAAAAAAAAAAAAATAATAATAATAATAATTTCTGTGTGTGAGTGACTGTGTAAAATGTCCAAAATCTGATATATTGTAGGTGTATTCGTGTGGGGGTGCTGGAGAAATGACTCGGTATCAATGAATCAGTCCAGGAGCATGATGATAGAAAATAGCTGTGCTGATGGTGAATAATCCAATACAGTGGAAAACAGCTCTGAGACAAGATGGCGTCTGGGATTCTCCTCACGATTCAAAGGTGCAGAAGCCACGCTGTTACATTAGACGTTTCACAATCCATGAGATTCATTTCCTTAGGCGTGATTATGGTTTTTGGCCACATGATGGCAGTGTGGGGAAAGAGATTTAGCCAAGCGGATTGGTATGCTTTACATTGTATGTTCGTGTCATAGGCGTATAAAACTCATTCTGACTTACGAACAAATCCGACTTAGAAACGTGTTTCCTGAACGGACCCCATTTGTAAGTAGAGGACAACCTATATTGAGATTGTTTTGTGTGATAATAACTGTATAGCCACACTGCCTACAAAATCTTGTAAAAGTTCATATTTATAAATGTACATGTGTGTGCATTTGAGATGGTAAAAAGTCGGTATTCCTCTTTAACACTACAGATGGAGCACTCTAAACTATTCACACATTAGCAGGAAGCACAGTGTCCTGTGTGGTAGGAGCAAATTATTTGTGACGTTTGCTGGGATATTTATAAAATCGTGATACTTAGAGAATAATCAAATCGATTCGAAAAAGCAGATTACATTAGTGTGAAAGATGTTATTACAATAATAATAATGTGTAACATGCTAAACGTATAGATCTGAAAATACTAGATGTGTGGCAGCCTGGAAAAGCCTTTCACAATGAGATTTTTTAAAATTTTTTACCAGAAATTAGTCTGAAAACTATAGACTATAGGCTTGGTTTGCACCCCCCCTCACAATAAGTAAATAAATAAATAAACAAATAAATAAAATGAAAATTGCATTTGCAGATTCTCAGTGCTGTGCAGGAGCACCGTGGACATTTTGACAGGTGGTATCTGATTACAAATAGAATTGTCCATTTCCCCATAGCATACAGCTATCCAACAACTTAATCAAAGCCTGACAGTGCTGTGGGAGGAAGTGTAGCAGGGTGAACAAGCTGTGAACATCTTCAGTCAAAATGCTAGTGTTTAACGTCGATCTGGTAAGACTGGCTCTTTACCTCACATCCTTGCAGGAAGTCACTACAGAAGCAGTACTGAAACCTAGGGGAAACACTTTGAATGTTGTGATAACAAAATCCGTTATAGGCAGACATTTTTTTTGGTAAATTCTTGATTTTTGTTTTTTATAGTTATAGCTAAAGTGACATCCGACAGATTTTCCCCATATACCCAATATGACATTCCGCAGGTCCTGATCATCACCCAATTCCAGATTTCACCCCAGTTTTCACTGGTACAATTGCTTTCACTCTTCTGGGAAGGCTGTCCTTTGGGTTTCGGATTGTGTCAGGATTTAACTTATGTTGTCAGAATAGGTCTGGGGTGCAGTTGGTGTTCCAGTTCACCCCAAAGGTGTTCATCAGGGTTGTGCGCAGGACAAAATCCTTTGCTTTTCAATTCTACACATTATGCTCCAGAAGGACAAAAATATATATATAAAAAATACAGTAATTATCCCAATTCCATAATTATTCAGCCCCATGATTTATTATTTGTTTAAAGCACCTTTGGCAGTAATGGCAACCATGAGTATGATGGTGAACAAGCTAGCCACACTTTTATTTTCTTTTATTCTTTTAGGTAGAATGGCTCATGTTTAACCAAGTTGGATGGGCAACGTTGGTGCAAAGCCATTTCCAGGTCTCTCTCCAGGATGTTCAGAAAGTTTTTCTGAAGCCACTCCTGTGTTTTCTCAGTGGTATGCTTCGAGTTGTTGTCTTGTTGAAATGTACTGAACTGTCACCCCAGCCTGAGATCCTGAGCACTCTGGAGAAGTTTTTTTTTTTATTACTCAGGATTACTATTTTTCTGCATCCATTTTCCCTCTATCCTGACTAATCTTCCAGTTCCAGTCACAGAAAAACATCCCCACAGCATGATGCTGCCACCATCTTGTTTGACAGCAGAGATGGTTTTAATAAGGTGATGCACAGTGTCTGCTTTCCTGATTGCAGATAGTTCAACCTTTGTGTCATCAGACTGGAGGATTTTGTTTATCATGGTCTAAGGGTCCGTCAGGTGCTTTCTGGCAAACTCCCAGCTGGTTGTCATGTGACTTGTAGTGTGGGGATGGCTTGTGTCTGTACGCTCTACCCTAGAGACCTGATTGGTGGAGCGCTGCATTGATGGTAAGTCCTTCTGTAAGGCTCTCCCATGTCCACAAGCGAATTCTGAGTCTCGTTTATAGTGACCCTTGGCCTCTTGGTTACCTCTCCGACCAAGTCCCTTTGTCCCTGATTACTCACTTTGGCTCGGCAGACAGATCTGGGGAGACTGTTTTCCAAATTTATTCCGTTTTAAAACAGTGGAGGCTACTGTGGTCTTGGGCAATTTCAATGTGGCAAAAATTTACTTCCCTAGATCTGTGTCTTGACACAATCATTTCCCACAAATAATTCTCTCAACCTCATGGCACTCTGACATGCACAATATGTTATAACACCTTAACTAATTATGTCCAATGAGTTCAGTTAGGCAGAGGTGAAGTCCAGTTGAGATGTAGAAGCATCCCAAGGGACCACTGATAAGAGTCATATCCACCAGAGCTGTGTCAAAACAAATGGTTTGAATACTTACGTAAATGGAGTCTTCATTTTTTAAATTTTTTTTATAAATTAACCAAACGCTCCAAACATCTGCTTTTACTTTGTCATTGTGGAGTATTGTGATAGAACGATGAGAAATAAAAAGATTTGAATACATTTTATACCTAATGTTTAACATGACAACATGAGGAAAACCTCTATTGGCTCTCTGCATCTTCTAAACCTGTGCTTTGCTTTACACCGTGTCATAGGTGTAGAACACCCCTATCTCACATAGGCAGCTTGAAATTCCACAAGCTTTCGCAGAGTCTGCGAGGACTGGCAAAAAATGAAACGTTAAATGTTTTTGTGTGGAAAAATTGGAAATTTAAACGCGCCAAAACTGAAAGAAAAAAAAAACCTGTGGTGATTTGCAATAAACCATACTTTTGACCACCGCTCTGACTCCGCGTAGGTGACATAAGGGTGTAAGACTCCCTTTGTCTGACTTACGAACAAATTCTACTTACTAACATGCTCCCGAAATGGAACTCGTTCGTAAGTCAGGGACTATAACAATCAGGGAGGGTAGGTACTAACACATGCTTTATAAGCTGTTGCATCATAGGGCAGTTCAACACACTTAGAGCAAAGTGCTCTCTGTCCTCTTTCACATACACAACAATTGCCTAGTGTCACTGAACAGGGGGAGAGAGAGAATGATTGATGACTGTAACATCCCCAAGATTCAAACTCGAGGGCTCACGATAGAGAGAACGCTTTACACTACTGAAAATTTTCCCAAAATGCAGGAACAGAGACTTGCCTAGTCAGTATGATGTGTTTGTTAGTTTGGATATATAGGCATACGCATCTCTTGTAAAGGTCACCTTTCTGCTAATAATGTTTCATGTATTAATGCTGCTCTGGCTATCCTGTCTTTACCTTCGGGCCTCTGGGATCTGGATTTGAGCATTTGTCATGCTGTAAGAGGCTGTTCTATTTCTGTCAGTGCTCAAGTCGAGATTGGCACGCAGTATTTAATTTACTTTGAATAAGTGGAAGAGCCTGCACGTGCCCCATGGTACTGTTGCGTCACAAAGCTGGACATTAATCTCAGTGAATGCAGGCTGCGGAGGAAAGAACACAACCTTAGTTTTTTAGGTCACTATTAAACCTATTAAAATTGAAGAGAATAACATTCCTCTTACTTTGACACTGCATAATATACAGTATCTTTTCCTATTAAGTTTCCTCTTAGCTTCGTGTTTAAGGGTTAATAGCCTATTTGAAGTTATCACAGGAATAGATTACAGACTCACACACACTTAAGAGAATGTTGAAGAGCCTCATCTACTTTGCTCCCAGGGGAGGAAATGGTGCTCTGGGGTTGAGTCCTGTCTCAACACAGTTCAACATCTTCCGCTCAGATACACTTTACGAAGTCACTGACCTTATTTTTTTTTTAAAACATGTGCTATTGAAATATATAAATAATTAAAAACTTCCATGTAAAATTCTTTAGATTTTTTAAAAATCTATTACATTTTTTAATGCTTTAATTGTATTTGACATTGTAGTATGTAAAGTCAATAAGCGTATCATAAGTTGCTGATGCATAGCTCTCGGGACACCAAGTTGTTCTGCTTAAAAAAAAAAAAAAAATAATCGTACCTAATTAATTTTTTTCTTCTCCAACCACTAAAGCGTGTGCCACAATAATAGCCCAAACAATAAACCTGTTTATGTTTTTTTAAATATTGGATTTATATTCAGGCTGTCTAAGCCATGAACGTTCTGCTCAACTCATCATTATATCATCAAAAAATGTGTTGAACTTAACCTGATTAAGCCATCTCCACCACTCAGTTGAGGTATGCTGCACTGCAAAATTCACAAGATGATACTTTGTTTTTAAATACTACTGTATGCCTTTTTTTTTTATTGCTTTACAGCGTACCATGAACAATAAAGTGAATCTAATGCTCAAAAACATCATACATACATTTTATGTAGCAATTTCTGATTTATTTAATTTAATTTAAAAATATTGATACATTTACCATGAAGTGACATCTCTACCATTTGGAAGAGGCTTATACTAGGGGCTGCTAAAACCAATAAACATCAATTGTTGTTATTATTACACCAGTTCCGCCACTTTACATATTACTTTAAAATACTATATTCCTGCAACAGTTGAATAAACTGGACAGACAGTTTTAGGAATAAATATTGTGGTATTTTTTTTCCCACAATGCCGGGCAATCTAGGGCAGACAAAACAGTGCTGTAACAACACATACGTACATTATATCATTACTGACGTCTAACATTTCGGCAATTACACAGTTCATTATGTTTATTAGTAAAAGTCAAATGTGATCATAATTAAAAAAGCAGGCATGACATGAATAAAATTCACTATGTGCCAGGGTAATTCAAAATGTATATAAACAAATCCACCAATCCTCAGAGCTAGACCCTACAGAAAATCAACAAGTGGCTGGCATAGTGGTTTTCTCTTTTAATCTACTGCTTATAATTACCATTTTTCTACAATAACAAGGTTTTCCTGCTATTCTCTTGTCACACACAAACAACAAACTATCTAGCTGGTTAAAGGTAAATTGCATCGCACCAGATGGGGTGATAATCACCTCTTTTTGCTTTACACCAGTTAAGAGATGTGTAATTGAAATCCAGTGTGACTGCCGCGTAATGCACATTAGCTTTGGGAACGGAATACGAGCGCGACTAGCATCCAAAACACATCACTCTTTACCTTCAAATATTTGCAAATAAAATTTGGAAAAAGTATTAAAAAGTAGTAAAAATCACAAAGAACTCTAGTTTCTGTGTGAGGCTCGCACCCTGAGCCTTCATTTCAGCTGACTTTTTGTGCCATTAAATGGCTTCAGGCTCCACTGCTTTGTTCATCAACCCTGAACAAGTGCTTCGTCAGTGCGTTCTGAAACTGATCCCCGAAGCATATTTAATTCGACACTCAACAATTTTGTCCTCTGTTGATTTTTCTTATTGATGTTGCTGAATGCAGTTTTACTTGATTTCTTTGTCTGTGGAACAGAAAATGCTGCATTAATGGGTGACGTTAAGTGGTTACATTATTTTTTTACTACTTTGTTTGCTTGTTTTATTAGATCCTATTACAATTTAGTAAAACAGGCGGACAGGAAATGCTTAAACCAATCAGACACTTATCTCATGTGCACAAATTAAGCAACGCCTAGTTAATCAATGCTATTTCTATTTCTGTGAACCAATCTTGTGCACACCCAATAGCATAGTGCTTGATGAGGTAGAATGTGAAAAAGTTTTTTTTTTTTCCTTCTCTTATTTTGTTTAAAAAGTGAAACACTCACTGGCTACTTCATTAGGCACACCTGTTCAACTGCTTACAGTATACTTAAAGCAAATATCTAATCTAATCACGTTGCAGAAATGTAGACATGGTGAAGACGATCTGGTGAAGTTCAAAGTAATGATCAGGATAGAGATGAAAAGTGGCGATGAGTGCTTCTGCCAGTTGGTGTGGTCTGAGTATTTCCTAAAATGCTGATCGACTGGAATTTCCAGGCACAGCCATCTCTAGGGTTTACAGAAAATGATGAAGATGAAAAAGAAGATGAACTGCAGCAGCAGAGGACCACACTGGCTGCCACTCCTGTCTGCTAAGAAAATGAAACTGAAGCTACAGTTCACATAGACTCCCCATAATTGGACAATAAAAGATTGGAAAAATAATGCCTTATCCAATGTCCTGTTTCTGCTGTGACATTGCATAGCGGGGGTCAGAATTTGGCATAGACAACATGAAAGCCTGGATCTATCCTGCCTTATCAGTCGTTAGGCTGACCATGTCCATCCCTTTATGACCACTGAATAACACCCTGGTTCACAAAGCTAAAAGCTGCCTCAAGCTTTTTTCTTGAACTTGACAACGAGTTCACTCAATGGCCTCCACAGTCACCAGCTCTCAATCCAATAGAGCACCTTTGGGATTTGGAGGAATGGCAGAATGCAACTGTCTAATGATTCATGTCATTATGGACCAAAAATCTGTAAGGAATGTTTCCAGTACATTTTTTAATCTCTACTACAAAGAATTAAGGGAGTTCTGGAGCCTAAATGTGTATATAAAAGGTGTACCTAATGAAGTGGCCAGTGAGCGTATATTCTTAAGTAATTATACATAAATGGAAATATTTTCAGTTTATACATAATTATAAGTTTGTATATATATATATATGTGTGTGTGTTTTAATTCTGTTTATTACAGGTTACAGCTTATGAAAATCAAAAATCCAATATCTGAAAGTATCTGAATATTTTGATCCTAAGATCAATCAAAAAAGTTTTTACAATACAGGAACTTCTGAAAAGTATCTTAATTTATGCACTCAGTACTTGGTTGAGGCTCCATTAGTACGAATTACCTCATCAGTGCGGCATGGCATGAAGGTAATCAGCCTGTGGCACTGCTGAGGTGTTATTAAAGACCAGGTTGCTTTGCTAGCAGCCTTCAGCTCATCCGTATTGTTGCATCAGGTGTTTCTCATCTTCCTCTTGACAATGCCTCATAGGATCTCTACTGAGTTCAGGTCAGGCGAGTTGGCAAGCCAATTAAGCAGAGTAATCTCATGGTCTAGAAACCAGTTAGTGTTAGCTTTGGCACTATGGCCAGGTCGTAAGTTCTTCTGAGAAATTAATTCGACATCTCCATGAAGCTTGTCAGCAGACGGAAGCACCAAGTGCTCTAAAATCTCCAGGTAGATGCTGCGTTACTTTGGACTCGATAAAACACAGAGGACCAATAGCAGCAGATGACATGGCACCCAACATCATCACCGATTGTGAAAACCGTCGCTGAAGGCTTCACGCTTCAAACGGCTTTAAGATTCAAATATTGCTTCAGAGAAATGGAATTGGTGCAGGTTTGAAAATTCAATTGAACAACTTTATATAAAATGTAATTCAGCATTCCAACGTTTCTGATGGATATCGGTGCATTCGAGAGACAGTGAGAAAGTAGAGGCATCTATGTTCCTATTTTGTGAGCAGAAAGTTAAACGGCCAACTATTTTCTGTCTCGTTGTTTTAAATGTAACAGTCAAATGCATCTATATGTTGATTAATACTTGTATAAGTTATTTAAAGATAAAAACCTTTACGTTGCTTATGTCCGATGCAGAGCCCAGCTGCATACCGAGATACTGTATAAGCACAGATATACCTTTTTGTTCATTCCTTGTATGTATGAAATTATTATTAAGAAATTATGGCCTGTCTATCTGTAATATAAACTAAATTATCTAAATATTTTTCAAATGAAAGGTCAATTTAAGGTCAAATAGTCAATGTTTGTTTTTTCACTTCATCATAGTGAAACCTGAACCTTGACCTCAAGACCAATGCATGTACTGTACTGAACTGTACGTTTTGCATACCGTTACAATAATGCATCTTTTTGCTGTTTTTTAAAATTATTTTCTGAGTATGAAGAGAAATTTAATCAGAGAATTGTTGTAAAGCGGGCCACTTGATGAAACGTATTCTGGTTAAAATGCTTTTGATGATTATTTCATCAAATGAAGTGTCAAGAGGATATAATAGGACCCTCTGACAGTTATACAAAGAGCGAGGAAATGATGTCACTGGTGTGAAATCAGGTCACTTGTTTTGGCCGTAGAAGAGGCTTCTCACGCTGTGAGCACCCTACATTCAAGATGTTTTCTCTGACAAATACGTGTGACCTTCTTCCAGCAGATGGAAGGAGATTGCAGGGTGAGCTGGGTGCGACTGCCTTCCAAATGATCTACCAGGAGGAAGGGACATCACATCAGCATCGCCCTGTTTAATCTGTACGGTCAGGGCAGGTCATCGGGTCCGCTGTTATCTGAACACATCTGAACGACACGGGCTTTCGGAAACAGTAGATGCGATGTGCTGAAACTGTCTGCGTTTGAGACTTTTCAGAAATCCGCTTGTACGAACGTTACCAAGATGGACGTATGATGAGTTGAAATTATAGCCAAATGTCTGTTGGTTTATTTATTAGCATAAAAGTATGAAGAGCAAAGTTGTAGGGCCAGTGCAGAAAAATCAAGCGCTTGAATTTGTTTAAAAGCAGAAATAAGAAATGGCAGCTATTCTTCTCATAGTGACGCTATACTTTAGGCTACTTTAGATTTAGGCTTCATAAATAAGGAAATAAATCGACTTATATTTAGCATCAGGACATTTGTATTCAAGTATTACCATGAAAAATCGTATGGATTTGGAAGGATGAACGTTGTGATCATCTCAATGACTATTGTTGATTATACAATATAATTTTTTTGTCCCTTTTCTTTTTTTCTTCATATTCGACAGCTTTCTTTATGACTTAATTCTAAACGTGGTCAGCGGCTCTGAAAAGAGATTTCTGTATTACGCGGATAGAACGACTCATCTGGCGTGATCATTAGAGCTGTGTCGTTTCATTTATGAAGTCTCACAGCATTCCCTGCTTTCATAAACAAACCCTCGGGTTTGATGGATACAGATTAAATGATCTCCATCTTCTTAATAGGCACAAGGATGAGTACATTAGTGTGTTTGCTTCACTGGGAAGAGCACAAGTCTCCGCATCTGTTTGTTTTCAGGGTGTGTGGCCGTTTTATTTCCTCCGTGTCAAAGCCCTGTTAAACAGGTTCACAATGAGAGCGTTCAGACGTCATCTGATGGAGCACGCGTCCCCGTTATCAGTGCCCTGTGCTGGAGAGTGCACAAAAAATTTAACACCTGTGAGGTAAAAAAAGTAACCAGTTTTGCCTGTTCGAGTCGTCAAAGCAGGATTTTCTTTTCGCCCTACAAAGCTGATCTATATGTTGTGTTGAGATTTCACAGTAGGCATGATGGAATGAAAGTACAGCAAGAATGGATATAATTGATCCTTCACAAAAGCAGTGCCAGCTTTATTAAATGCTGTTTCTCACTAAAGTGGATTAATGCATATTAACAGGTCTCCAATGCGTCAGATGTCTCGCATCGCTGCTGAACGTCTTGATTCTGGTTCATTTTCTCTAACAGCAGCTCCGATGGCAGAACCAGCTGTAGTTCAGATCACAGGTTTATATAAATACACTCATTCTTTCCATCAATTATCTATACCTCTTATCCTGCGTAGGTCACATGGGACCAAGTGCCTCTTCAAGCACAAGCCTCAGCAACTCACACACCTAATCATATACTACGGGCAATTTGGAAACAATGATCATTGATCAACGAGGCCTGTCTTTGGACTGTAGGAAGAAACCGGAATAGAGACTAACTATAAGGCTTACAGTATAAGTTGGATACTCATAAGAACAGAAACAGATTTGATACAGTAAAGTTGTTCATAAGGATTTGTTTATTTAATGGTTTTGGAAGGAGTCTCCAGTGTCAGCACTTGGTAGCAATGTTTTTTGCAGTGGAAGAAGATGGCCTGGTCTGATGGATCATGTTTTCTTTTACATCATGTGGACGGCCGAATGTTTTGTGCATCGCTTTCTTGGGGATAAGATGGCGCTTGGATGCACTTTGGGAAGAAGGAAAGCCAGCAGAGGCAGTGTGATGCTCCGGGCAATGTTCTAATGGGAAACATTGTGTCCTGGAATTCATATAGATGTTACATTCATATACTGTAGATGTCCCACCTACCTAAACATTGTTTCTGTCCAAGTACACCCCTTCATGGAAACAGTATTCCCTGACGATGTATTTTCAGTAGGATAATGTGCCCTGACCCCCTGCAAAATGGTTCATGAATAGTTTGAGCGACACAACAGCAAGTTTGAATTGTCGACTTGGCCTACAGTACATATTCTCCAGATCTCAAAACAAGTCCGAGCCATTGAGGACCGTGTTTGAAGGATCTAATATTGACAGCTTGGTACCAGATACCATTGCACACCTTCAGAGGTCTGATTGAGTTCATGCCTTAGCAGGTCAGGGCTGTTTTGCTGGCAAAAGAGGGACGTACAAACTTGATTCATGGTATTGTCCATTACAGATTTAAGTGAATAAACAGCATATACAAAAAAACTGATATTCTTAAATAAACGAAAACATTATTTGTATGCATGACCTGTTTCCATGCTTCATTCTCTTTGCAGTGTCAGAGTGGTCATAATGAGAAAAATAATACGTACTGAGACCATGTCTTACTACATCGCTGGCTCAAAATACTAAAATTCATTCCATTGAATGTCTTTTTAAAAATGTCTTGGTGAATTCCTATTCATGAGATGGAGAGATCTCTGCATTAAGCTGCCCTGACTAATAATTCAATTTTATTTGTATAGCGCAATAACAATACCTTGACCAGCATGGGTGGCTCCTTTGTCTCCATAATGCATGAACTGAACTGAAATAAACGTAACTTAATTTGTGAATGCCTACATAATGTCTCAATGTAGTAAAACGTACCCTGAAAATGTATTGATTCCGCTCTGACACTCCGGGAGCTCCGTGATCGACCTTAAAAACCTAAATACTTCTTCATTCAGAGAAAGTATGCCTTTTTTTTTTTTTTTTTTTTTGCTCAGGTTACATTATTAATTTTGTATTTAACTCTGTTTTAACTCCGTCTCCTCTTGTTGTTAAGAATAACTAAAGGAGCATTCTCAGAGACAGGCCTGTTTTATTTAATATTTAATATTTATACGTAGGCTGTTTATTTGACTTTTTTTCCTCATTACTATGTTTTGCATCATGTTGTAAATAGGGAATTATTTATAACTGTCTTTGCATTTTATTTTGATCACAGGCTGTTTTAATAAAAGTGCTTGTGACATCTCACATATAGCTTTGATATACGCAATATATTGGGTATCATCATTCAGCCTAGAAATACAGAGAAATATTTTTTGGTCCACATCACTTACAACTAATTTGAGGATGTGTTGTTATAGGAAAGTAATCACCTTTGGTTGATAACAGTTTGGAGGCCGGCTACTTCACACCACTTCAATATTCATTATTTTCTTATAACGTTACGCACATAATGTGTCAGATATGGTAGTTTGGCAATGTATGTTGCATTATAGTGCAGTAGATATATCGAAATGCTCATAACCACCTAATACGCAGACTTTCAGATTTATTAGGTACAGTATTAGGTGCCAGTTGTATCCACACAGTGAACTTTGGAGGTGACTGTAGCAGTGGAATGGAAAAATGATGAATGATACAATGCACTTAGCCAGATTACATTGATAAAAATGTACTTTTGCAGGCTATTTTTCACATTATCAAGCATGTGAGCGTGCTATTTTTTCTTTCTATGCAAACCACAATGTCAGATATTTTCCTGTAGTCACATCCTAGGATTGTAAGCTAACCAGCAAAATAGGTTAATGTTCTATTAAATAGCGTGTAATGTTAGTTAAGCCAGCGTTACAACATTTAATGTAATTTAACTTGCATTTGATTTACACCAATTGTAAATTTATCTTAAAAGTTCTAGCATCCTGTAAGCCCCACAGGAAATAACAGATAGCTAGCAAGACATTTATGAGAAATCTTACATGGGCGGCACGGTGGCATTGTGGCTAGCACTGTGGCCTCAAACCTCCAGGGTTGAGGGCTTGATTTCCACCCTGGGTCTGTGTTTGTGCTTGGTGGGTTTCCTCCGGGTACTCAGATTTCTTCACGCAGTGCAAAAACATGCAGATTAGGCTAATTGGCATTCCCGCATATCCTGTGTGTGTGTCCTGTCTTAAGCCCAAAGTCTCCTGGGATAGACTTCAGGCTTCCCGTCACCCTCTTTAGGACATGCGGTATAGAAAATGAATGAATAAATCAATCAGCCAACTAAAGTTTAACAACTAGCTAGTGCACAATGTTGGCTAATGGCATAAAAATAGAAGTCAGATTTATAATTAGCTATAAGTAGCTAGTTAAGTGTGTTGTTACAAATGATCATAAATAAACAATGTTGCAAGTTATTTTTAAATCTTACTTGCACTGGGATGTAAAAAACATAAGAAATTAGAGTTGGGCAAATAACAATTAGCCTTAAAATATGTTAGAATTTTTTTTTTTAAGGAAAAGTCTGGAAACCAGAGGCAGATATCTAGTTAAAAACATTAGTAAGATATTTAGCTAATGGTAAATAGCTAGCTAATGGTTCCCAAACATGCTAGTCCCCCCAACAATGTCTGACTTAGTTAGTAATCTAGTAACCAGTGTAAGGATTTATCCAATGACGGAAACTTCACAGCACTTTTGTAAATCATTCTGGATAAGAGCATCTCCCAAAATGTAAATGTTTTCACCCTCTTCCTGAATTTCCCACTCCTGGGAAGGTTCACCACCATTCATCACAGTTTTCTCCATTTGTGGATAATGGCTCTCATCGAGGGCTTGCTTTGTTCACGTGGAATTCAATTACACACTCCTAAGGTTGTGTTAAAAAATGTACAAGATTATCTATTGAAATTTGGAAAGTGTTATTGAGAAGTGTGCTGAATAAAGGTTTGGAGATTGAAGTTATTAAGTAGACTTCAATTGCACACTTGTTAGGGTTAGTGCATATTAAATGTAAATGTAGCGCCATCTGTGGAATTTTGAGATTAACAACATTTTTTTCAAGGTTGATTTTTTTTTTATAATAAGAAAAATCAACCTTGATTTTTTTCTCTTAAATTTTTTAAGTAGCATATTTTCTCTTCACGTGGGCTGGATGCGATAAAACAAAGCCTATATGTTACCTCAAGCTTGGCCAAAAACACCTTTTTTATGGAAAAAGTATTTGTTCAGTAGTTTTTACATGATGCGTGCACAAACAAACAGACAAAAATACCAAAGTGAAGTGTTATATTACTCATCTTACGTCTCGGCAAATTATTTTTTTCGCAAATATCTTCAATGCACAGATACACCAACTCTACAGTTTTATTATAGGTGTAGATTAAAATTAATTTGATGATCAATCATTTAAGAGTGATAAATATGCAAAAAAAATCAGGAAGAGGGCAAATACTTTTTCACTGCAGTGTATGTGAACAGCAACGTATTTCCTTGCTAAGTCTTAAGAGCACTAGCATCTTAGAAACTAGAGTTACTGAGCTAGCACTAGCCCGACAAGGATGAATATTCTACATAATTTAACTGAAATGGATGGTTAGCTTGTTAGTTAGTTAAACGCACAAATCTATCCTAGCATTAATATCATTTATGGCTAATAAAAATAGTTTAGCAGGCTGTGTGATGTGAGTACTTGCTATAATTTTGCGAGAAAGCTGAGAAAGCTGTAGTTACTGCCCTGAGCCCACGTCTGCGTGATTGACAGGAAAAAGAACACGGCTCATATGCCACAACTAAAAATAAAAAAGAAAAGAGTGTCGAATCGTGAGTTTAGGGCAGTGCTGTGCAGATTGACATGCTGATTGAAACGTTCTTTATTTAGCTCGTAATCAGTGTTTAGTGGTTACACAGTGTAATGTGCACACACACATCCACACTTTCAGCATCAACAGAGTGAGTCAGAGGCAGCGGTCACTTCCTGTCACTTCCTGCCCTGCAGCTGAGCGATCGTGTTCACGAAGTGATGAGTCTGACAGCTGGAGTTATCCTCTGCAAAATTAGAAAGTATATGATTATTGTGGTCGCAGGTGTGAATGTACAGAAGATTTGAGGTGTGATGTGGCGGCGATGCGTCCGCGCTCAGCACACAGGTAGAGAACATCAGGTCGGCTCAGGACAGGAATGTGGAGCCGTTACGGGAGGAAGGAGGCTGTGCTCATGTTTTAGCATGCGTTCACATGGATATGTGTATAAACTCTTAATCCGATGCACAGCTTGCCCTGATGTAGGAGAGAATGTCAGGGAAGGTATTGATGAAATTGCATGATTATTTTTTTTTTTCCCGCTCTGTGTGTCATGATGTGAAGCCTTTCCTCAGCTCCGCATCAGCGTCCGGCAGCTTTCAGACAGAAAAACTTTTTTTAGATCAATATTGTGCTTTCCTGTTCACTTGTCTTCCTCAAGGGCAAGAGTGTCAGCCATGATTATGCTGTTGAAAAGGCACACCGAAAACACCGCGGAACGTTTTATTAACGCCGCCGCCATTTACCAAAATCAATAAGGAGATAAATTGCAGACTGTTATGAAAGATCCAGATAGATGGTTTTCCTGAAAGACTGATAGCAGAGTAAATCCTTAGTTCCGCTTCATTTCATTTCAAATCAGCGATAATGATACTAATAATCATGATGTATTTTTGAGTCCAGAGTCCCAAAGTGCATTCTCCACAATCCAGCCAAAAAAAAGCCACCATTTCAGAAGGGTCAAATTATTGGGCCGCATCAAGCAAAGATAACAATTAAGGAAATTTGAAATTACTGGAACTGCGTTAAGAGCACTTCAACACATTATCAAAACCTGGAAGGATATTGCTGAACCGTCAACTTGAAATAAATGTAGTCGGGACAAAAAATCATGAATGGAGACATGGTGAAGTTCACTCTCCATATATACCGCTTAATCCTGTATTCAGGGTCATGGGGGGCCTGGGGCCTATCCCAGGAGACTTAGGGCACAAGGCGGGGTAGACCCTGGACAGGGTGCCAATCCATCGCAGGGCACACACGCTACCTAAAATTTGGGAATGCCAATTAACCTAACCGACATGTCTTTGGCCTGTGGGAGGAAACCCACCAAGCACCATGCAAACTCCATGCACACAGAGACCTGGCCAGGAATCGGACCTGGACCCTGGAGGTGCAAGGTGACTGTGCCAACCGCTACACCACCACCGTGGTAAAAAACATATGTAAGAGCTTGTCCCTTGTCCCGTTATACGAGTGTTATACCCGCTTTCAGCTTGTTAGTATTATATTCCCAGGTGACATATAACACAGACAAAACGATCAACAAACATATTACCTAGCGGAAAACTGGTGGCATCTTAAGCGATCAAAACATGGACAACTTTCACAGTTCTGTACATTTTGTACGTGCTGTACGCTTTACTTTTTGTACAAATGGGATGCACTCTGTCCCTCGTGTTTATGGTGATATCCGAAACACCGGCTCATCTTCCCTCGTTCGACTTACGGGTCAAAGCCCATGGCAGAGCGCCTGTTCTAGTCAGACTAACACAACATCATGTAAATGTACTGACATTTTTAAGGAATATTGTTTCTGCAAGCAGAACAAAAAGCAAAAAAAAAAAAAAGTTAACCATTTTGAGTGTCACTCAAAACATTGATGGGTTTCCTGTAGGTCCTCTGGGTCCCTCATCACTACAGTTCAGTGGGGGAAATGGCCTGTAATGAGTGCTTGTGCATTTGCGAAACTTCTCCTTGCAGCTATGTGTTGGCACAAAGTCGTAGATCATCGGGTTCAACCATCAGTTGCGATAACGGTCTGGATAGATTGATTTATTGTAGCAGTGGTATTAAGAAATCGTGTTTAGTCCACTTTTTTAGCTAAAAACAGACCACTTGAACCTAAAATACCGCACATGCTTGTGTTATTTTTTTCCCCCATAATTTCCAAGCTGCTGACCAAACAGTTTTTGGTCTGTCTTGATGTCACCCACATACACACACACACACACACATCTACAGTGTTAGAGTTCACTCTGCTCCTGTGTATGGGCTTAATACCTTCAAACATATCACAATATAATCGTGTTTTTCAATGTCATCTTTTAATTAAGGTTAGCTTCCCTTTCAAAGACTAAGTGATCAGACAGTTATCTAAGCAAGCCGACTTGCAGATTACACAACACATGGTAGTAGTGATTATTCATGCTAATACTAGTATTAATAATGCAGAAACGAGATCGCGGCTCCGGGCATGTGCCAATAATCGGTCATGTCTTTTGAATATTGTCGTATGTTATAAGAGCAATTATCGCCACATGCCCGGAGCCTCAATTTCCTTTCTGAATTAGTAAAGCCTCATGTGGTGTGTCTGCCAGGTATCTAAGTCCATAAAGGATCGAAAGTATGTTTTTGATACTTTTATACACTTTTTCTTCAGGATGGTGAATTTGTGATCTGAGTGAATAGAGTTTAGCTTTAACTAGTGATGGTGGTTTTCTCGGTTATCTTCAAGAGACAGAGATAGTTCAGTGGTTAAGCCGTGGAATTTCAGGTTGGAAGGTCACATGTTCGAACCCCAGCATTACGAAGTTGTGTTGTTGGACGCTGCTCAGACATGTAGCGAGATAAAAAGTAAGGCTTTTTTCAAACTAGGCACAATTGATGTGTACCATGTCCAGGAACAACTGCGCCCCCACTGGCCAGCATGTACTTAAAAAAAATTTTTGTTTGTTTTTTATGTACACTCTCCAATACAGTAGGTGGCAGTATTGGTGGCACTTGCTTGGTTTGTAAGCCATTAAAGACGAGAAGAAGAGAACGAAGAAATTGAGGAAAAATGGCAAAAGTAAGAGTGTGCCTTCCTACTTTATCAGCTCTGGCTGCGTAGATCAAAGGATGAGATTGGCGCACGCTACGGGCACACAGAGTTTTCGAAGGAATCTGATTGACACTGATGACAACTGCTGAAACAGCGATCTATTTCCATGCTTAGGTTCAGTTGGCTTTTCATTTCAATTGTGATTCAATCCGTGCTCAAGTACACCGTATCATTCACGACACCTTTTTCCGGCGGACTTCCCGAGCGTGGAATGATTGTGTTCTCACTGATCAAGTGTGCTCGGAAAAAAAAAAACAATCCCAAAGCCCTGTTGTGAAAACGGCCTTAGTCGCACTGGATAAAGATGTCTGCCAAATGCTGTAAATATATTGGTACAGGGGTAGTTCAGAACCATAGTAGTAGTAGTTCAGGCCCTTAACCATAGGATGTGTAGTAAGGTTTTAAATTATTAAGTTGCTCTGGCTTAGGGTGTCTGCCAAATGCTATAATTAATTCAAATGAACATTTTAATGCTATGTTCAAAATTTTTAAATTGAGATTACATACGTAGTTCTCATATAATACATATATTTTTTTTCATTATAACATTTCTAAATGCTGGATAAATGAATTTAAAACACAGCCTTTGTAGTCTGAAAAATGTCTCTTGCTTAGAGAAAGAGAAAAAAAAAACCCATAAACAGGCAGCACTCCACTGAGGAGTTAAATATTTAAATTGAAATCACCTTAGAGATATGGAATTTGTGCAGGTTTGAAAAGTTTTACAGGTTTTCCCACGTTTATGAAACACGTAATACAAACACGTTTATATAAAATATAATGCTGCAAGTATTTCGGTAGTCAAAATGACGTCATTTCCGACCTTGGTGCTTTCAACAGACGAAGTGGGAGTTCTTTCTCCAACAGTGCACTGTGTAGTCAGGGTTTTAGATTTAACAAATGAATACTTTTGTATGTAGGCGGCGCGGTGGCGTAGCGGCTAGCACAGTGGCCTTGCACCTTCCGGGACGAGGGTTTGATTCCGGCCTCATGTCTGTGTGTGTGGAGTTTGAATGTTCTTCCCGTGCTTGGAAGGTCTCCTCCCACAGTCCAAGAACATTGATTGGGTTAATTGGCGTTCCCAAATTGCCGTTTGTGTGTGTGAGTCCAGGATGTACCATGCCTCGTATCTTACTGGGTTTGGCTCCAGGATACAGTACAGGATAAGCAGTTTAGAGGATAAATGGATGGATGAATATGTCTGTATGTTAAATAATCCAAATTTGATACATGTATAATAACTTGTTGAGATATTTTTAAATATCCCTTATTTAAAAGAACCATTGTTTCCTCTATTTGCCATACATAGTGCTGTTACTATCCTCGTGTCAAGAATAGCACCTTTGCGAGACGAGACTTTGCATACTGTTACACCTCTAATATATGTAGTGAGAATTAGTTAACTATATTTTGACACTACTGTGGTTGTTGTGTTAAAGCTCTGAATTACCGATCGGAAGGTCACCGTTTCAAGTCCCAGCTCCTCCATGCTGCCACTGTTGTGCTCTTAACCCTATCTGCTCCAGGGCTGTAGCATGTCTGACCCCAGCTTCCTGATATACAAGAACATGCAAACAAAATATTTCGCTCTTCAGTAATGTGTTGATTATCAGTTATATACCGATAAAGTGGTGACAGGGTCACATGATCATGGACCAGTCCTGACTATTGGAGACCATCAGCATCCCACAACAGCTCCAGTTTTGGACTTGCTCTGACCCAGCCATCTAGCATCACAATTTGGAACTTGTCACAGTCACTCAAATCCGTGCCCATTTTTTCAGCATTCAACACACCAACTTCAAGAAAAAAAAAAAAAGAAAAAAGTTCACTTGCTGCCTAATATATCCCACCCACTTCCAGGTACCATTGTAATGATATTGTAACTGTAGCTACTGCAGAAACCTTCCATTTTGTTAGGGCTAGATTTTGGGGTGAAACTCTCAAACTGCATCTATGGACATCTGTAATTGATGTGAGAGACTCCCATCCCACCCCTCCGAGAGAGCTCGGCCAATCAGCGCTCCAGGACCCCAGCTGCAGGAGGCGACACCATCACCCAGGAATCGAACTCGCAATCTCTGGATGATAGGACGAGCCCTGCGCCACGCGGGGCGAAGATTCACTTCTGATGAAAAAAATTAAGACAGCGGTGCCATCGTGAAATTTTTTGATGAGGGAACACAAAAGCTTATTGACAGATGGATGGACAAAGTGTACAGAAAAGCACGTCGAAAAATGATGTATTTGTCTGTATGACTCAAAAAATGTCCAGTTGAGTGTTTTTTGCCATAACCGCGCACCCCATGGTGTTGGTTCCTTCTTTCTCATTCTCATTTTAATTAAACATACACCAGGGTTTATCATGTGTTATGCCTAGAAGTGAGTCGTGTCTTAATGAAAACAGTTTGTTCTCCTCAAGTGCCTGATGGTAACTGTAAAACCCTGATTATTTCCCGTCTGTCTTAGAGACGAGATTTGTGGAAGGATTTCAGAAAATATACTTTGAATATACAGGGTTGGCAGGTGTGTGTGTGTGTGTGTGTGTGTGTGTGTGTGTGTGTGTGTGTGTGTGTGTGTGTGCGCGTGCGCGTGCGCGTGTGCATGCATGATAATGTCCATGAAAGACTTTGCCTTTGAATGTCTTTCATGTGGGTGTGCATGCCTGTTTATTGATCTGCTAATCAACAATCATCTGTCATGAGTCCTCAGAGCAGGCAGCGGTGATGTGACAGCCTCGAGGAACAGCGTGCCGAGGAAAAAGCGAGAGATAATAGTGTGGCGAGAGAGAGAGAGAGGAGTGATTTCAGATGGTTATTTTACTGACTGCTTGTGTTCTGGGTCCTTCTGTTGTTCATCCTGTCAGTGGCTTCTGACAAATGATGAGCTGCTGCTCAATCTGTTGAACTTACCTTTTTACAGCTCAGGCCTCTTGTTTTTCCATCTCTCTCTCTTTTTTTTCTTCTTCTTCAGTACTTCTAATTTTTGTACCATGAAATGTATGAAGACCAATCCGGCACTACGCATCAAAGCTTTCAGATTTGACAATGCAAAAGAGATTTCCAGCACAGCCGCGCGAAGCATCCGCCGTCTAGCGGACACGTGTGAGCGATCAGAGGTTTATATTATTTTCCGTCGCCGCTTTTCCAGCAAACCTTTGTAGTGATATGCTAATTTCAGCGGCTCAAAGCAACACGCTCTCTGTCATCTTACAGTGATCTTTGTGCCATGGTGCATTTGGGAAACAGGAAGCTTGTTTTGTTTTTTTGTTTTTTTTTCTCCTCCTTCGCATATTTGGAAACAAGCCTAGCTATCGTTTCACGCGCCAAGGTCACCTAGCCCGATCTTTACTACACAGTAATGGCGCTGTGCACTCTGTGTACAGCTAGGATTACAGGCAACGCTCTGTTTCCGAAGAGAACACATCTATAACGTGGAAAGCAGCCAGGATGTTTGCTTGTGCAGTTCCAACTGGCTTTCAGAAGCTTCTAGGACAGGGGTACTGGATTCAAATTTAAGAGGATCCAGTCAATACAATTTTCTTTCAGTTGAAGTTCAACTTTCTTGTTTGTGTTAATCCTGTATATTTGTAAATCTATTCACAATAAGCAATTTTTAATTTCCATAGCATTTCGATAATATATTTAGCCATATATTATATACAAGTATATTTTTCATGTTAAACATATGGACCAATTTGAACTTTGGTATATTTCCTTGTACTGTATTTGTATGGAATCTTTAGTCAAATAATTCGAAAGGACTCTCGTGGCTCTGTCATACCGGGCTCTCAGTTCAGGTACTTTACAAACCCTCATCTCGGATCCCTGGGGATATGTGTGTGCTCACATTACTGCTTTTTATTAGGGCTTCTATACCCTTTATAACGCACTAACTTGACGATATTTGGGATTCAACCCCAGAATCTAGAAGTTAGCTGATATTCTAAAACGCTATCTAAAGTCAATCTCGTACATTTCTCAAGACTGTCCACCAGCATGATCAGTAAACTCCGCAAGAACAACTCTCTCTATTTCATCTGTCTTTACTTTCAAGACAGGGGCACTGAATGGTTTACTACATCATACAGTACTGTGCAGAACTCTCCAGCCTCCCTCATTTCTTTATCGTTTGCTTCTGAAGATCCAGACCTGCTTGTATTGTTAATGTAGTTTTGTGGAAAAGTTCTCTAGACCTCCTGAAGGACTTTTTCTGATCTTTTTCATATTTTTTGAATATACAGTATGAAAGTTTTGGCTCTCATTTTCAGTCCATTTCCTGTACCTGACCAGTTCCAGAGGAATATTTTTGTTTTTATGACACACAGTAACCTATGACCATTATATATACAGTATATACAGGGGTTGACCAATGAAACTGAAACGCCTGGTTTTAGACCACAATAATTCATTAGTATGGTGTAGGGCCTCCTTTTGCGGCCAATACAGCATCAATTCGTCTTGGGAATGACAGCTACAAGTCCTGCACAGTGACCGGAGGGATTTTGAGTCGTTCTTCTTGCAGAATAGTGGTCAGGTTACTACGTGATGCTGGTGGAGGAAAGCGTTTCCTGACCCGCTCCTCCAAAACACCCCAAAGTGGCTCAATAATGATGACTGTGCAGGCCATGGGAGATGTTCAACTTCACTTTCATGTTCATCAAACCACTCTGTCACCAGTCTTGCTGTGTGTATTGGTGCATTATCATCCTGATACACGGCACCGCCTTCATGGTACAATGTTTTTTTTTTTTTTTGATCAAAGTCTTTTTTATTGGAAATATAAACAAGTTACATATACATACGTACATTGTACACTATTTTTTTTTTCTACCCGTACCCCTCCCCCCACCCCACAATAAAAACAACAACAATCAAACAAGAACAACAAAAATCTAAACTGAAGAAAAATAAGAAGAGAAAGAAAAAATGCCAGTCAGCAGAAAGAAAAAATTAAATAAATTACGCATCAAACAGAAAATGTAATGAAGGAAGTATTAGAAACAGAGATTAAAAAAGAAATCTTATATTACAGATCCAGTTGCTCTGCATCTATATTTTCAAAATGGCTTATAAATGGTTGCCAGACATCATAAAATTCCTGAGTCGATCCCCTTATAGAATAGCGAATCTTTTCTAGGTGAAGAAAGTACAAGACCTCTTTAATCCAATGAGCGCCCACTGGTGGTGACGACTCCTTCCACTTAGCCAGGATCAGTCTCCTAGCGAGAAGGGAGCTAAAGGCGATCATATTGGCCTTGGCGTCATTCAGACGAGCACCACTTGGGTCAACACCAAAAAGTGCAATAAATGCGTATGGTTCTAATGGTATCTGGCATATTTTTGACAAGGTATCAAAAATAAAACTCCAAAAATTGTTTAGCTTTGGGCATGTCCGGAACATATGCAGTAGTGTAGCTGGTTCCTGCTTACATCGGTCACATGTGGGATCAAAATCCTCTCTAATCTTTGCCAGTTTAACCTTGGACCAGTGAAGCCGGTGAACAATTTTAAACTGAATAACTCTGTGTTTGAGGCAGACTGATGATGAGTAGATTCTATGTATTATCTTTTGCCACAGTTTATCTGAGATTTGTTCTTGTAAATCATTTCCCCATTTGTCTTTAAGTAGATCTAATGTGGCTGAGTTACTTGTGTTTAATAATTTGTATACAGCACTAATCATCTGTTTGGCATCTGGTTTACATCTAAAAACAGAATCTAAAAGGGATGGAGAAGGAGACAAAGGGAAAGACTTACAGGAAATGAAATTCCTCAGCTGTAGATGTCTAAAAAAATGTGTCCTGGGAATGTTAAACTTTTGTATAAGTTGTTCAAATGAGCCAAAGATATTATCAATGTAAAGATCGTATAATGACACAACACCACACTCAAACCAAACCCCAAAAGCATTATCTGTATGAGAAGGAGCAAACATGCAGTGCCCATTCAGTGGTGCTATCAAAGATAGATCTGTAAGCTTAAAATGACGCCGAAACTGATTCCAAATTTTAACTGAGTGTATAACCAGTGGGTTTGAGGTAAAAGAAGATGTGGGTTGTTTTTGTGGCAATTTAGCACATAATAATGATGAGAGAGATATTGATCCCATGGATGCTTCCTCTATAGCTACGCAGACGGGAGGGTTGACGGCACACTGCGCCCAGAATAACATTGCCCTTACATTAGCAGCCCAATAATAATAAAGAAAGTTTGGAAGTGCCATTCCTCCTAATTCACTGGCCTCTGTAGGATACTTTGTTTAATACGTGGTTGTTTTTTATTCCAAATAAAAGTAGAAATCTGACTACTTAAGTTATTGAAAAAAGATTTTGTTAAAAAGATTGGAAGACACTGAAATAGGTAAAGGAATTTTGGAAACAGATTCATTTTAACTGTGTTTATTCTTCTGCCCAAAGAGAGAGGTAGCAGGTCCCATCTTTCGAGATCTAATTTTGTTTTGGAAAGTAGAAGCTGATAATTCGCCTTATACAGATCTGCATGGTTATGTGTTATCCAAATCCCTAGATATTTGATTTTTCTGGGACTAATCTTAAAGGGGATCGAATCAGGAAACTGTGCTATATCGTTTTTAATTGGCATCATTTCACTTTTTTGTAGATTAACCTTATAGCCAGATATTTCACCAAAGTCTTTCAGTAAATCCACAAGTTTTGGTAGGCTGTGATGAGGATCGGACATGAAAAGCAGCATGTCATCAGCATACAGGGAAACTTTGTGTTCCACCCCCCGACGAAAGATACCTTTAATATTGGCATTTTCCCTTAATGCGATAGCCAATGGTTCAATAGCCACAGCAAAGAGAAGAGGTGACAAAGGGCACCCCTGGCTCGTACCACGCTGAAGCTCAAAGAAAGGGGATAAGTTGCTATTTGTCCGAACAGCAGCCAGTGGGGATGAGTATAGCACTTTTATCCATGATATAAATTTAGGGCCGAAACCAAATTTACCAAGAGTATAAAAAAGAAAATCCCAATTCACTCGATCAAATGCTTTTTCTGCGTCGAGGGAAATAATTGTTTCCAAATTGTCAGATAGAGATGGGTTATAGATAACATTCAACAGCCGCCTACTGTAATATTAAAAAAAGAGTATCTGTTCTTTATAAAGCCTGTTTGATCAGGTGAAATAACACGTCTCCAGACGACGGGCCAAAACTTTTGCTAAGATTTTCGTATCTTTATTCAACAATGAAATTGGATGATATGAACTACAGTCAAGAGGGTTCTTTTCTTTCTTTAAAATTAAGGAGATAACTGCTTGCCGCATAGTTGAAGGTAATGACCCAGAGGAAAAGCTTTCTCGGAAAAATGCGCCAACAGAGGAGAGAGCTGATTGGAAAAGGTTTAAAAAAATTCTGAAGGATATCCGTCTGGTCCAGGTGATTTACCAGATTGCATACTTCATATTGCTATGGCTATTTCTGTATCGGATATAGACTCATCTAATTGTGATGCTGTATCTACACTTATTGTAGGAATACATAAATTTTGAAAAAAGCCCTCTAATGTCGAGGTATCAACAGATGAAGGAGCGGTATAAAGTGATTTATAATAGTGTAGGAAACAGCTGTTTATAGTTAAATTATCAGTACACTTTATACCATGATAATTTTTAATTTCGGGTATAGCTTGTTTAGCCGATCGCGGCCGCAGAAGATTGGCCAACAGTCTACCAGTTTTTTCCCCGTGCTCAAAAAATGAGGAGCGTGATTTTAAAACCAGATATTCCGCTTGTTTTGTTGAAATTAAATTATATTCTGATAGTAATAGTAGGCGTTCTTTGAGTATAGTTGGTGTAGGTGACACACTGCATATTGAATCCAATTCCTTTATCTTATCTGCTAATTTTGTAAATTTTTCCCTGGTCTCTTTATTTTGTTTTGCACAAAATGAAATAATCTGCCCCCTTACATATGCCTTTAAGGATTCCCAAACTGTTGAGGATGACATACCTGGAGTTTGGTTGACATTTAAAAAGAACTCTATCTCTGAACTCATAAAGCTCACAAACTTCTCATCTGAAAGAAGCGAGGAGTTACTGTAAATCTCTAAGGACGATAGTTAGGTCCTGCAGTGGGTATATGGATTGACAGAGTCAGTGGAGAGTGGTCTGATATCACTATGGCTTTATAATCCGAATCTGTTACAAGCGGAAGAAGCCTTTTATCTACAAGAAAATAATCTATGCGTGAAAAAGTGTTATGCACTGGAGAATAAAATCAGTATTTTCTTGTAGTAGGATTACGGAAACGCCAAACATCTGTCAATCCATAGGCCTCCAGGAAACTCTGTAAAACTTTTGCTGATTTGGATTTGGGCGTTTTTTTAGGCGAACTGCGATCTAAAACAGTAGAAAGAACGCAATTTATATCACCTCCTATGATAAGATGATGGGTTGTCATATTTGGAATCCGAGACAGAAAGTTAGCCAAAAAACCTTCATCATCCCAATTGGGTGCATAAACATTAGCCAGGATAAGTGGAAGCCCGTATACTTGCCCAACTACGATAATATAACGGCAAGCAGTATCCGCATCTACAGTAGTTGCTACAAATGGTAAGTTTTTATTAATCAGAATAGCAGCCCTCCTCGCCGATGTTGCAAATGAATAAGGACTTTTTTTCCTCTTTACAGGATGGTTAAGAGATTTAACGTTCCAACTAACAAAATTGATCAAACATCCATTAGCCTGTCTAGAAGAAACACCTATTTTTGTCATGAGAAGTTAATAGCAATAGTGAAGCTGCAGATTTACAAAGAATAAAATAGAGCCACGAAAAAAAGAGAGCAATTAAAAAGGAGAAAAGAGAGAGAGAAAAAGAGATTTTAAAAAAGTACTGCTGACTGGCCTGAACCCTAACCCAATCACCCATTAAAACCAGGTGATTAACCCAACTCACATGAACATATCCACACACTGTGCTTATCTGGATCCTACTGAGCCAAAATCAGGCTCTCACTGAACCAACTTATAAGCTTGGAACAATAAAATATATAAACAGGTCTAAACATTAACTAGTCAACGTCATCCTTATTATGGTTATGAAGTGTTAATTACAAATAGCTTTGTACTGAGACTAAAACAGGAACTTCAACATAACTACACTAACTTGTAATAAACCACTATGGCTTTCCCCAGTCAGTACTGTGTTTACCGACCATGTGCCAACGATACGAAATGTGAACATCCTTCAGTAATTAAGGTCTGGCTTCTGCAGGAGTAATAACACTATGCTTAACATAGTGCATGGCTTTATCCGGATCTGTGAACATCTAGTCCACGCCCTTATAGGTGATACGGAGTCGCGCAGGATACAAAATGCCGAAGCGCACACCGTCCTGTCCTCGTAAGAGTTTTCTAACTTCAGTAAATGCCGCACGAGCCTTGGCCACACTCGGAGTGTAATCTGGAAATATGGCAATTTGCTCCCCGTTAAAGTGAAGTGGACCTCGGGACCGGGCTCGGCGCAGCACCTCCACACAGTCCTGATGGTAGTGTAACTTGGCGACAATGGTGTGCGGTTTCGCTCCTTGCGTCTTGGGTCCGGAACTTCTGTACGAATGGTCAATAAGGAGGTCCTAGTCCATCTGCAGAACTTCGTTCAGTAGTTTAGAGACCGACGCGGTGGAGCTTGACCCTGGTTCCTCCGGAACACCCAGGATTCGAATGTTACATCGCCGCATTTTCCCTTCCATGTCATCATACCTCGCTTTCAGTTCGGTCAGTTCTGCCTGCAGGCTCGTTATTGTAGTTTGCATTGAAACCACTTCATCCGACCATGTAGACAGTCCGCCCTCCATGTCCCTCACAGTAGCCTTAATCTGGTCCATTTCTGCGATGATTTCGGCCTTGAGCGTCTGTAACTCACCCTTAATGGAGTTCCGTTCTTCGGTCAGTACACTTCTCAATTCTTCTTTAATTACTGTTAAAATGTCACTCATGAGGGATAAGAGAATTTGGGATTTGAGGTCTTCGACGTCCATTTTTTCTGATTTTGAGGGAGATGAAGTAGCGGCGCGGCTTGAGCTCGGCTCGCTAACGGGGCTGAGGGCCGAGGATGTGCTGGGCCTAGTGCTGGATGAGCCACTGAATTTGTATTTTCTCAAGCTCGCAGCCATATCTGACACCAAAACAACTAATAAACTTGTCACCAAGTTATGGTTGCGTATTACCGACCAGTTAGTGAAATAAACTAGAAATAAAAAAAAAGGATTTTAACATAAAGTGTTATTATTCAGCGAGAGCCCGACAAAACACGTCCTACTCCATGATCGGCCCTATAGCGCCCCCCAGGATACAATGTTTGAACCATTGGGTGCACATGGTCCTCCAGAATGCTTCTGTAGTCCTTGGTAGTGACGCGCCCATCTAGCACAAGTATAGGGTCTGGGGAATGCCATGATATTGCAGCCCAAACCATCACTGATCCGCCACCATGCTTCACTCTGGGCATGCAACAGTCTGAGTGGTACGCTTCTTTGGGGCTTCTCCACACCGTAACTCTCCCGGATGTGGGAAAGACAGTGAAGGTGGACTCATCAGAGAACAATACATGTTTCACATTGTCCACAGCCCAAGATTTCCACTGCATTCGACATTTGGCGTTGGCACGAGAGACCAAAGTTTTGGCTATAGCAGCCCGCTAATGTACACGCCAGCGAGACGTGCCAACAATTTGTCCTCTTTTGAACTCTGATATGTCACCCATAATGTTGTGTGCATTGCAATATTTTAAGCAAAACTGTGCTATTGCTAATTAACGCTTCACACTCTGCTCTTACTGGTGGAATGTGCAATCAATGAAGATTGGCCACCAGGCTGGTCAAATTTAGCCATGAAACCTCCAACACTAAATTGGCCAGTGTTTTCAAAGTAAACGCTTCACAGCAAGCAGAGCCACTTTGCCATAGGAAAATTTATTCAGATTAAATGCTTTAATCATCTAAACACATCTTATCAGATCAGGTTCCACCTAAACAGCTGAACTGTTCGGAATGATTTGAAACAGATTGAAGAAATGCCGTCCATGTAAATGTAGCTGACGTGTTTAGTGCTACTTGATGGCAATCGATTTGCTTGCCCAGTCTTGAGCCCCCTCTTATTTCTGCAAATTTTCCTTCCAAAGATCCAGACTTTCTTGTATTTTTAATGTAGTATTGAGGAATAGTCCTTCAATCTTTTAGTCATCTTCCATGGTTAACCGTTAGAGAATAGTTGATGTATCTATTAATAAAATATGATATTAAAAAAATAGTAAAAATTAGGCACCACGGTGGATAGCACTGTGGCCTTGCACCTTCAGGGTCGAGGGTTCGATTTCTGCCTCAGGTCTGTGTTGGTGGAGTTTGCATCCACAGTCCAAACTCATGCAGATTAGTTTATTTGGCGTCCCCCAGATTGTCTGTAGTGTATCCTGCCTCGTGCCCAAAGTCTCCTGGGATACAGGATAACACGGTATAGACGATGAAAGATTGAAAAAGATGTTTGAAAAAAATCAACTGTCACTGGTCTGATCTCAGATCAATAATTTATATAAATGTAAAAAAATCATCCGGAGCAAAAAATGATCTGCTACACCAGCTGTGATGCTTCATGGTTAAAAAGCAGGAGTTGCAGTTTTTCCATTGGTCGGCTATTACAGTCTTTTCGAAGTGCTCGGTTTGATCCAGCTGAGACACCACCGTTCTAACACAGGTATTTCTTTCTTCTTTTTTTTTTTACACAGTAGACAGTTTTCTGTAGTCTGAAATAGTTTCGATCTGTTTCTCTGCCTGTATGATGATTCCCAGGAAGCTGGCCGTCCAGCTGTCCTCCTGGGGAGATTTCAAAAGTGTAATTTCAGCTCCAGCACACCTGATCCCCTTAATTAAAACTTTCCGTAGCGTGAATGTTCGAGCCAGGTGTGTTTGGAAATAAACCGTGCGCCGTGGGAGCCGATAAAATGGAGTCCAGCCTGAAGTTCATCTCAACGTTTACGTAAGATGATTAATAGACGGAAATCCAAAAAGGCTTCAGATCTTCTGCTTTAATGTCTGCTGGCTTCATGAGTCCAAACAGTTCTCCAAGTGCCAGTTAACAGCTTTATTGGTCCAAAAAAGCTGGCGTTTTTCGTTTCTTTTTTCTTTTCTTTTTTTTTTTTGCTGAAATGTCTACAAGCATTTATATCACACACGCAGAGAAACAGAGCAGACAGAGCAGACAGGGGGAGCTGTAGGACTGTACTATTGCTCAAGCCAATCAGAATCCAGCCGCTGTTGTGATAGGCTCCTTGCTGGGAGAGCTTTTTCTCCACTATTGTCTCCTGCCTGTGGACGAGTCTCCATCTCCCGCTCTCTCGTCCCCCCTCTCTCTCTCTTTCTCTCTCCTCCTCTCTCTCTCTCTCTCTCTCTCTCTCGCTCTCTCTCTCTCTTCCTCTGTCCGCTCACGGCTACAAATTACGTGCAGGCAGGGGGGGGGACTTCATCGCGTCTGCCTCCATTGAAACGTGAACGATGGGACTGTTTTGAAATTGAAGTCACCTGTCAGGGAGGAAGGATTTTTGTCTGACAGAACCGGTGAGCTAAACATCATCTGTAGATGCAGCAGAACGCGGCCGCTGGATTTCAAATGAGGTATGATGAGGTTTCTGGGCTGATGGAGGAAAAAGGGGGTGGTGGTGGTGGGGGGGTTGTGGTTTGGCTAATTATGTATGATGACCAGAGATGAATGTTTAGAAGAAAATTCCATTCGGCACAATTTGCATTGCCTTCCATTGTGTGTGTGTGTGTGTGTGTTTTTTTCATCGCGTTTCATTTCCGTTATGTTTTTTTTTTTTTTTCCTCTCCTCCATTGTGGCTTTTTTCCCCCCCTGATCAACATGTTACATTCCCAATGTCAAAGCAGTACTGAATGAACGATATTTAGGGTGATACCCCTAGTAATGCCATAGATTTGTGACCAAACGCTTACAAATACATCACTGCAGTGCTTTTAACACAAAGCTGATTGGTTGAGGCTTGATCTATGAAGAATGTCCAGAATGCCGGCGCCGGCTTTTTGTTCACCTGTGTGTTTGTGTGTGTGTTTGTGTGTGTGTGTGTGTGTGTGTGTGTGTGTTTGTGTGTGTGTGTGTATGTTGGTTGTGGTGGTGGTGGTGGTGGTGGGGGCAGTGTTATGTGTAGAAGCTGTGTAATTACACACCGGGCAACACTAGACACTAACACGCTGAGCACCGTCGGGAGCGTAGCTGTTGTATTCATCTGCTAATGGCTGGCTACATTTGGCTGTACTGAACGTTCAAGGTTATGATCGTAGAACTAGACAGAGGGAAAGGACATTAAGGGCATCAGTGATGGTCAGGGATCTTTGTAGATCATGCATTCTTGGTGTTTTATGTGTATTGAAGCGATGTTTTTGCTGCTGTTGATCTGACAAGTAGTTTCGAGATTCGGGGAAAGAGGAATTGACTAAAGACTCTTATTTTTATTATCATTTCTTGTTGGTTTTGTTTTGTTTAAGCCTGCTTTTACCTTAAAACAAGCCCTCGGAGATGTTCTCCAGCAAGTCTTGGAGTTCTGGATCATCCCTGATTAGTTGGCGTGATAGTTTAAGTCTCCATGCTCAAGGAACCTCAGCAGATCCCTGATGACTTTTAAAGCCTCAGAAGCAGTGAGCAGCGTTCTCAGGTGGGACCGTTGACCGAGTTCTGTTTTCTCTTTGTCTCGCAGGAGGTGTTGTAGATAAAGACCTCCGCCATTACCTTAACCTGCGATTCCAGAAGGGATCGGTGGACCACGAGCTCCAGCAGATCATCCGGGATAACCTCTACCTCCGCACTGTGCCCTGTGAGTGACCCTCTTTTTCGTACTTATTATTATTATTATTATTATTTATTTTTATGAAATAAAAATAAATCCCTTGACTTGTGTGCTTCCTTGCTGGTTTGCTGTACTAACAGGGGGTTTGCTTGATGTCTGTTTTTGGCCTATTTATTTGTATTGACATGATGTCTTTTTGATTTGGACTACAAAGCACTTCTGTACCTTTCTTGGGATAAGAGCGGCTACTTGTTTTTTTTTTTTTACTAAGCTTGCACAGTGTTTGGTATTTCATGTCCAATTAGAGATTGGGATTGCACGGTGGTGTAGTGGTTAGCACTGTCGCCTTGCACCTCAAGGGTCCGGGTTCGCTCCCCGGCCAGGCTCGATTCCCGTCTCTGTGTGCATGGAGTTTGCATATTCTCCCCGTGCTCGGTGGGTTTCCTCCGGGTACTCCGGTTTCCTCCCACAGGCCAAAGACATGTAGGTTAGGCTAATTGGCATTCCCAAATTGGTGAGTGAGTGTGTGTGTGCCCTGCGATGGATTGGCACCCTGTCCAGGGTGTACCCCGCCTTGTGCCCAAAGTCTCCTGGGATAGGCTCCAGGGCCCCGTGACCTGGAATACAGGATTAAGCGGTATAGATGACGAGTGAGTGAGAGAGTGAGTATCTAAGATTGAATCCCTGAAGCATCTGTCGCTGGAGATTCAGCTTCCGCCATAATTCAGCATAATCTGGGATGCACTTCCCCAAACCAGTGTGTGCCCAAATCTTCTTCCACTTCTTTTTATCATGACAGCAGATTGTTATGGCAGACTCTGTTGGATTTCCAGGAACAAGGTTAATGAATTACAGCCCTACAGCAAAGCCCTGTTGGTGTTGACGTCCTTGAGTCTGGTGTGCTTGGGTTGCACAGTATCAGTGATTGTATTGATGATGATGATGATGATGATGATGAAAATGGCGATGATGACGAAGTCATTGTATCAACATTTTTCATTGTGAAAAGAATAAATGGTCGGCTGCTGCTTCAGAGAGAGCAACGCCGAGTGAATCATGTATCTGTTTACACGAGCAAACAAGAATTTATTAGTTTCAGGTTCGGGACATTTGCTCGTGAATGTGTACATTCACTTTCAGAGTGGTAAATTCATTTCGAACAGATGCTCCAAGTTACATGGTAATTAATTATGGGAATCCACATTAGCCTTGTACCTTTCGTTTTACTCTGTTTGTTAAAACTTTGCCTGGGATTATTTCTAGCTTTTGATGATAGACTTTACAATGCAAGATGTTGGTGCTTTATCTTATTAAATCTCTTCACAGACTGCTGTGCATTCCGGAATCCGTGCCGTGTCCCGATCGATATCTGACGGTTTCTATTCGTTTGGGATTAAAATAGAAATGTGAAAATAAGACGTCCATCTCAGGAGCTCTTGTTATTAAGGAACGGAACGCCATGTCATTTACTGTTGATTCCCCCCCCCCCCCCCCCCTCCACTTCTCCGCTGATGAGCCCGAATCCCTCGAATCAATCGTTTTCTCCTCCTGCCTGTTTTTCCATATCCATCCATTGCTCGCTCTTATTTTTCCATCCAGCGTTCAACAGTTCCACGAGCAGCTATACGTTTATCGTGCACTCCAGCAGTCGCCCTGTACTCTGTATCTGTAGTTCATCTGTTCCGTCTGTCTTTCCATCGCTCTCTTTTGCTCTGTCTGAGACCAGGGTTTCCAAGGCAACCATCCCTCTCTCCTCTAGTCCTGCCGATGGAGCCCCCTCCCCACCCCCCCTGCCACAGCACAGCGCAAAACATCACAATTACCCAGCGGCGGGCAAGAAACAGCGCCTTTGATTTATGCTCGCGCAGCACCGTCATGAGCAGACGGCTCCGGACGCGTTCATCGCCGTACGTCGTTAACGTAACCGAGCCGCCTGGTAGGAGACGCATCGGAAGAGAGAGATAGAGAGGCCAAAATGTAAAGCGTTAACTATGCGTCAGAGAGAGACTAGCCGGCAGAGAAACAAGCCGACTCGGGCGGCTAATCTTGCTCGTTTTGCAAATAATTCGGTTTTACTGGAGGAAAGAAGGAACTGAGTGACGTTCCTGGTAAATAAGACAGTGTAATTCCATCTGGATGTGTATCATACACATAAAGAAAAACAAAGCCTTGCTGACATTGCTGTAATCGCTGGAATTTAGCTTTATTTTGCTTTCAGTGCATGTTTACATAAATTATTGTTTTGCACAAGATTTTCACACCCCCACACGAAACATTAAAGTAAAATGAATAAAATAATGATTATGGCCTGCGGTGGAACTGCGATAGGGAGACTCACAATTACAAGCTATCGTGTTTTAGCAGTGCGCGCTCACACACATTACAGTCCACGTCCTCTCTAAGGTGGATAATTACGGTCCGGATTAGCTCCTCATATCAGTTAAGAATTTGTTAAGATCACTTTGTTAATCCAATCATAATGTGAATCAAATCCATAATCAAGAATGGACCAATGTGAAATTTGGAACACGACCCCCCCTAAACCAGGGCCCGATAGCCTGTGTTTGAACAGGAGCCGTTCGTCTCCGGAGTGAATCTCCGACGTGATGTACAGTATTAAAGTTTGATTCTGTACAGTATGTACATTCATACATTCTTTACTGTACATTCGGACTTGTTACTCAGTTCAAGAAGGCTTTGGAATGTTACTCAGACCTCAGGCTATATTGTTTTTTCTGTTTCATGCACAGCACACACACCGTTTTTCAAACCTCTTAAAACTGGTAATATTGAACACACTTTGGGAAGTTTGTAATTTTAAGTAAGGAATAAAAACCCAACAATTAATACGGTTCCAGGATGCTGCAGGGGTGTGTTACAGTGTGGTACTGATGCAAATTTTGACTTACTGTTGCCAACCTACTGTATAGTTGATTATTTTCCAATAACAGCACATTTTTGTTCTCTTAAGTCCTTCTAAAGAGCGATGTGCCACCCACCAGGACCTCTTTTTTTCCTTCTTTTTTGTCTTCATGTTTATAAGACTAAAAAAAAAAAAAAATCCTCAGTTCGCAGGATCCTCAGTTCTGACTCTTTAAAAAAAAAAAAAAAAAAATTTAATCCCATCAGCAGTTACACATTTGTAATCGATTTATATTGACCATCCCGGCTGTTCCTTTAGAAATTAAACCATATCAGAACAAGCACATTAATGAAACTGTGATTGGAATTCCTGCGTTCTGACCAACAGGACCCAAGACTTGCTGTTTTGTACAGTATGTACAGTATGACTTTATATTAAATGAAATTAAATGATGTAGATCAAATGAAAGAAATTGGAACAAGTGTTTTACTGCAGAGTGGCTTAAAATACAAATTACAGATTGTTTAGGTAATAATCTGGTGGTTTGCACTGTCTCCTTGTACCTCCAGGGACCGGGTTCGATTCCCGCCGCTGTGTGCATGGAGTTTGCACATTCAGGTCCGTTTCCTCTGGGTACTCCGGTTTCCTCCCACACGCCAAAGACCTGCAGATTAGGCAAATTCACAAATTTCCCATAGTGTGGGAATGTGTGTGTGTCCTGCGATGGATTGGCACCCCATCCAGGGTGTACCCCACCTAGTGCCTAAGCATCACCAGTATACAGTACTAACCACCGTCCTGATCATCTGTCATCACCTGCACTTGTTTCTCGCTGGTTCATAACATAAGTTGGATTGCTTTTTAGTGCTTAAATGATTCATAGACCACTGTGTGTCCTAACAAAGAAAAACACATTCCTCTGAAACTGCTCAGGTGCAGGGACTGGACTAGAAATGAGAGCCAAAAAGTGCTTCATAAAAGAATACACAATGTGTGTGTATATATATATATATATATATATATACATATATACACGTCAAATATACACGTTTTTTTTTACTTTTGTACAGTATAAAACATACAGCACATAGTCTATCTCACAGGTTGTCTATGTAGTTGTATTAGCTTAGCTCAGAGAGGGGCAGGAGGATTTTGGCAGAGCCAGACACAACAGAAGCTCTTCTTCTGTTTTCTCTTGCCTCATTACACACACTTTTGGAATCCCGTTGATTGATCATTCAGCTCTCTGCAGATGTACTAGAGTTCATTTTGCGCCATTTGCATATACGCTAACATTTCCCCCCCGAACTGAAAGCACATGTTATTTCATATTTGAAAGGTGTTGTTTATGGCTATTTATTTTGTACCAGAGTGCTGTTGAAAGCTTGATTCTGATTGGTCGGAGGGTCGTGATTGTTTTTTTTTTCGATTGATTATTGTCCTGGGAGCAGCAATGCCCTATTGTGCTTCGTTCATTTGTCATTAAAAAGTTTTTCCTTATAGAAAAAATTCAATGGCATGAAATGTTCAATTACCGTATATGAGCGTGAGTAAAAAAAAAAAAGAGAGAAGGTCAACAAAGTAAAAGCAGTACTTGTGTTGAAAGTGCACAATAGAAGTGATGTGAAACATTTTTTATGAATATGTTTATGTTTAATAAAAGCCTATATATTTCCAGCTTTAGTGATGTTCAGCTGCAAGTTTTTAGCTCCAGTATTTCAGTTTTACTGCTTCAGCTAGAGCGTTGGAAACTGGGAATTTAAATCGATGTCTAACAGCTGCATTGAAAAATATTCAATTTGAACACTATATCCATGTGCATGCAAAGCCAAATGTATAGAGCTTGCGAATGGCTCGAACACTGCTAAAGCGTTAGCAAGCCTGTTTCTGTGCGATAACCACGCGGAAATGGTGCAGTGCGACGCCGAAGTCCGTCCGCCAGCCACTTTGTTTGTGCACTGTGCGCTGACCCCGGCTCGAGCCCGCGTACAGTGACAGCACAAATCCTAGACGTCCTGCACCTCAGGGTTGCGGTGCTGTCTCTGCCTGTCAGTCAGTTCAGACATCAGGACGAAAAAACACCATTTTAAATAGCCGTGCGCTTCGGCACGGTGTTATCGTCCCTGCTGCTCGACGAATAGGAGCGGCGGCGCTGAGCCTGCCGCCTGGAATATGAGCGGGAAACGAAGACGAAAGAAAGATTCTATTTTGCTGCCGTCATGTTGTCAGGCTGCTTGAAGCTTTCACCAGGCTTGTCAGCACAGTGATGTGTTGTTCCAGGTGACGGTGTTGTTGCGACTTTAGAGCACCATCTCTCTTTTGGAAAGAAAAAAAAAAAGGAGAAAAATTCAGTACATGCCAATTTCACAAAAGCTGTTTTGAATCCCAGACTTGAAATTGAAAGTCTGCGGCGTTCCTCTCCCTCTGCGGTTGCTTTAGATGTTCCAGACGCCACACTAGAGCACGTAGCTGGAACAAGACTGTGATCCTGATCTACTAAAGATGTAAAGTATGATCAAACCTGATGTGCACTCTTGATAACAACCCCACCGGTTTACCCGAAGCCTTTGAAACCTCAATCAGGCAGGTTAAACGAGGCGCAGGGTTTTACTGTAGGTGCGTCTCTGCGCTTTCATGATGTACCCCAGCGCAGGAACACAGTGCTGCGGCGCTGGAAAGAGTGCAGGGCGAACTGTCGGCCACGGGGCATGTGCATTATGCATGCTGCTGGTTTGCCCTTTCGCTCGTATCAATTGGGTGAAATGTGGATCTGTATTTGTTCCAGGAGTGACATTCAGTGTGGAAAAGGGTTACTGAAGACACAAACTTTGCACATTCTGACAAGCCACTCTACTGCATACGGTGGAAAAAATGACCTCTGCTCTGGAGCGTGCCTGTATCAGATTTTCATTGTCCCATGTGTGTTGAACAGTATAAATTATTAAAGTGCACGCTGGTTGTTTTTAAAAATAGCACCTTTGAAATCAGCTTATCTGTTTAGTTAAAAAAAAAAATTATCCATTTTTTTTCCGTTTGTTTTTGGCGGTGGCGGTGTTTTCGCGCCTCCACATGCAGAATTTTTCTGTCCATTCAGTCTTGTCTGGAGAGCGAATCGCAGCTGCAGACTCAGACGATCCAAAGACAAACAGTGTGTTAAGTGATGGAAAGCTCCAGCGCGCACGTTTTTCCGTCATCTGTTCCTGGATGCGTCTCTCGCTCCCTCTGAATCTCCGAGCGTACCGAAGTTTTCCCATCACGTCCCTCAACCGAGGCCTCATTAAGGCCGTGTCCAGAGCCGGCGGCCCCTGCCGGACTCTCCTGGACGTCGATGACGGATTTAAGAGCTCGAGGATAAGAGAGTGGAGGGAATATGGCCGGATCGATACGTAAAAAGAAAGGAGAGTGGATTTGTGAGGGCTCCGAATTCCTCGAGGGTTCGCGGCCCCCGTTCGAATCGGTCCTCTTCCTAATGAGGCGAACCACAGAAAGCAACAGCTCTCTTTAGAAGCCGGGGCTGCGCGGATCATTGCTTCGATAATTTAAAGAAAAAGAAAAAAAAAAAAAGAAAAAGTGACATTTCGGGGCGGCGTTATTAGCCACGCTTTCTCGGATAGAAAGATAAATATCTGCTTAAAAGGTTAAACACAGCTAATCTGGAAAGCAATATCCTCAGGTTAAACCGTAGTTCAGGAATAATAAACCATACCAGCGTACCGTAAAGAACACGTGAATCATTAGGGGAACAGATAGTAAAATATTTACACTCTCAGCGGCGAGGTGAAATGCATCATTCTATAAATAGCCTTGAGCCTCCGAGTCTTAAAAATAGCCGAGCGGAACGTGTGGCTGAGCGTTGTGTCCTCTTGATTATTCATTTCCGGCAGTCAACATTCAAGCTGCACATCCTGTGATGATTGCTTTCCTATGGATGCATGCGTTGTGCATGTACTTCCTCGAAGAAAAAACAAAAACCTTTCATCATCATTACTGTCAATACTCTCCCCGCTCCCTGTGGCGGTTCTGCTTAGTGAACCCGTCATGCTCGAGAGTGAGGAAGAACTTCTTGCTTCCTTTTCCTTACGTTCGCCTTCCATTAATTAACCAGGAGTTTGATATATTTTAAAAAGCGAAAGCATCAGGAATCCTTGCCCTTCAATTCGACATTTTTTGGCAACCATATCAATGCTGCAGGAGGTTCCTTGCACTATTTGCATAATTAAAATCTTAGGTAAAAAGCCTACATTTGCAATAAATTTTCACATTAGTTTCCTAACGGAGGTGGAAGAAGCTTGTAGGTGGAATTTTAAGACATTTTCTTGCACCCAGTATGAGCTGCACTCCGAGATGGATTTTAAGCACTGGCTCGTACTGTACGACTCACGAAGAGCTGACACCTTAGATTTTCAGCCGGATCTTTCCCTCACACCTCTGCACCAGTGTGACTGACTGATGCTTCACCCTGACCGCCGGACACGCGGCCATATAGGAGTCAAAAGTTCACCGTACGCATCAGCATGCAGTGGAGTGTGTTACCCGTCTGATTCAAATCAATAGCAACAAAGGATGCGTTTTTGACACAACCCAGAACAGAAGGCATCGTGAACAGTACGACCTCTGTTTGGTTGATTATGCGCATTAGCATCCCTGAGACACCCCTCCCATGAGTGATGTAACAGAATAGGACGTTCTAGTCGGTGTAACACAGGCAAAAGGTTGATCTGTCACACAGAGTGTTCAGGAGTTGGAACAGGAGTGCTTTAGACAGATTATTGGCATCATACGCTGAATTCTGATTGTAAGTCAGCAGTTCTTCCGATCTGATATATACTGCTGTACGAGACAAGGCAGATTTTTCACATGAACAGAGGACAGAGACTGTTTTCAAGCCCACTGCTGCTGTGATGTTTTGCAGAAGCTTGGTTTCTGAAAAGATATACAGTAGGTGTTGAAACAGGTTCAGGTACAGTAAGCCCTCTACATACGAACAACTTTCATTCCGAGAGCTTGTTTGTAAGTCCGATTTGTTCGTTCAACAATTAAAAAAGAACGAACAGGAAATGTCCGCCATCTTTTCACCTCGCTCCATTCTCTCCCTCTCTCATTATTTTCACTTTTGTCTCTATCGTTATTGCCTGGCATTTCTTACCAGCTTCATCGCCACTGCTTTAACGTTTGCTTCCGGACATCCTGCGATGCACGCTGCACACACGTGCCAATGTACGCCGGATATGTGATCTAACTTCCGCGGTTAAAACATTAGGTGACATTTTTTATTGTCCAGCCATTCGCAGAACTGTCTAATTCTGGTACATTTACAGACATGTGAATACATCTACAGTATAATGTCCATGTCAAATAAAATAACTTATAAATAAATAGCATGCACAAATGCATGTTCGTATCTTCAAAAGTTCGTAACTCGTATGTTCGTATGTATGTATGTATGTATGTATGTATGTATGTATGTATGAATGAGGACTTACTGTATTGACGAAAGTTATGTGAAATGTGAATTTGATGTCCGACATCATTGTCCGGTCATCAGTGTCCTGACAGCTAAAAAAAATCACTCGAATGACAAGTGATGACCGGGTTCGATTCCCACCTTGGGGCCTGTTTTCTTCCCGTATGGGTTTCCTCTGGGAACTCTGGTTTTCTCCAACAGTCCAAAGACAGACACATTAGCTCAATTGGTGTTTCCAAATTTCTTATAGTGTGTGGTGTGTGCATGTGTCCCCTGCCATGGATTGGCAAGCAGTCCAGCTACCTGGACCTGCGCCTCCCAGGTTTACCTTACAGTATGTGTGGGAAACACTGAATTATGATGGTCATCTGTGTGTTCATAGTTGAAGATGTATTGTGACACTTCAATAGAAAGTCACAATACAGAATATTTAGTAGCATCTTGTGAAACAAATCTAGTATACTTTAGTACACAGGGAATTCCCTCCAAAACATGATAATGATTTGGACAACTTATTGATTATTAATTAAATGGTAAGTTTTGGGATGATTTGACTTTCCTTATAAGGAAATGAAAATCAGCCAGGCGTCCGGATGTTGGTGCAGCAGGTAGCATGACCGGCAACGTGTCGGGTTCCTCTGGGTTCCATATTTTTTTTCCCATCTGTCAAAAACAAGCGGGTTGTTGGATTGCTGGGAATGTGTGAATGAGGGTGTGCTTGGTGCCTGGCATTGTGTGGTCTTGGGATGTCTTCATCAGCACCCTGACCAGGATGAAACTATCTGTCCAAATGAAATAATGAATGAATGAATGAATGGGCATTGTTTAAAAAACAAAACAAAAACAAAGAACACTCAATCCCTGTTGCATCACAGGACTGTTACGATGACCTGAGGTGTGTGTGGTGTATTGATTATTCTGTTTCGTGCCTGATCTTATTTAAGATGCTGCACTGAACTGTAGAAGATGAGCGTGATAAACCGTCTCTGCTACGCCTGCTTGTTAAGGGGACACATGTCTCCGCTCGGCTTTGATGCGTTCGGAAGCTCCAGCCGTGTGATTGACACGGACTAATTCCCTCAGAAGAAGTGGCATACGTGTTTGGATGTCACTACAGTGTGCCGTTCTTGTTTGCTAATTCCCTAGATGAGGTGTTTAAACGACGCCAGCGAAAGATTTTGTCTGTGAATTTCGTCTGTCCTTCATTGACACCCGGTTCATTTCTCAGAATTAGCGGTTCTTATTTTATAATTACGGCTTCGTAAAAATTAGAGTAAAAGAGTAATTTTTCTCATAGTGGCTTTATAGTAATAATAATAGTAATCTCTAACTACAGGATGTTGTGAAAGGATTAATCTTCCCGTTGGCGGGAGAAATGGCTCTGTCCGTGCGCTGGAAATGATATGCACCGGAGACTTACATGGCGGTTTAAAGAAGTCAGAATGGTTTAAGTATTCAACCTCGGTGTGTGACCGCCCTTCAGTGCGCTGTCTCTCTCCTCCTCGGCTGAAGTGTGCTTGGCAGGGCTTAGCCGTCTTACAGTTTCACTGGGTGACGGAACGAAACTCTTTAATGGCCTTCCAGTCTGCCTGGTTGCTCTCTCCTCTCACTCGTCACCCTGATACACGAGTGGCCTCATTCCCTCATCTTTCACCAGAGAGTGTAAGGGAGAGGGTGAGAGAGAGAGAGTTTGTTTTAAATTACATAATCAAATGCACTTAAGTGACCAGTGTGATGTTCCTTGCAGAGACGGGAATCAGCCATCACCACCTGGTAAAATATTCGCCATACCTACTGTATGTGCCAATTCAATTAAAATTACGATAATATACTGTAAGTATCGCAATTTTATATGTTCAGAATTTAAATATGTCCCAGATTTAAAAAAGGTTTAAAGAGTAATTAAATGTAGCCCATTTCTTATAATATTAGTTTTCTCACTTAAAAACCAAAAGTAGCATTTAAACACCACAAACTATTTTTGCGAACATAATTTGTGGGCTCGTATATCAAAACACTTGTAACCCAAATAAAATTTTCCCATAAGAAATAATAGAAACTCAAATTATTCGTTCCACAGCCCAAAAAAATAAATACATAAAAATAATTAATACAAAATATAACATACACACGTGGACAAAATTGTTGGTACCCTTCGGTCAATGAAAGAAAAACTCACAATGGTCACAGAAATAACTTTAATCTGACAAAAGTAATAATAAATAAGAATTCTATGAATGTTAACCAATGAAAGTCAGACATTGCTTTTCAACCATGCTTCAACGGAATTCTAAAAAAAATGAACTCATGGAACAGGCCTGGACAAAAATGATGGTACCCCTAACTTAATAGTTTGTTGCACAACCTTTAGAGGCAATCACTGCAATCAAACGATTCCTGTAACTGTCAATGAGACTTCTGCAGCTCTCTGCAGGTATTTTGGCCCACTCCTCATGAGCAAGCTGCTCCAGTTGTTTCCGGTTTGAAGGGTGCCTTTTCCAGTCAGCATGTTTCAGCTCCTTCCAAAGATGCTCAATAGGATTGAGGTCAGGGCTCATAGAAGGCCACTTTAGAATAGTCCAATGTTTTCCTCTTAGCCATTCTTGGGTGTTTTTAGCTGTGTGTTTTGGGTCATTGTCCTGTTGCAAGACCGATGACCTGCGACTGAGACCCAGCTTTCTGACACTGGCCAGCACATTTCTCTCTAGAATCCCTTGATAGTCTTGAGATTTCATTGTACCCTGCACAGATTCAAGACACCCTGTGCCAGATGCAGCAAAGCCGCCCCAGAACATAACAGAGCCTCCTCCATGTTTCACAGTAGGGACAGTGTTCTTTTCTTGATATGCTTCATTTTTCCGTCTGTGAACATAGAGCTGATGTGCCTTGGCAAAAAGTTACATTTTTGTCTCATCTGTCCATAGGACATTCTCCCAGACGCTTTGTGGCTTGTCAACATGTACTTTGGCATATTCCAGTCTGGCTTTTTTATGATTTGTTTTCAACCTTGGTCGTCTCCCATGTAGTCCACTTTGGCTCAAACAACGACGGATGGTGCGATCTGACACTGATGTTCCTTGAGCATGAAGTTCACCTTGGATCTCTTTAGAAGTCTTTCTGGGCTCTTTTGTTACCATTCGGATTATCCGTCTCTTTGATTTGTCATCAATTTTCCTCCTGCGGCCACGTCCAGGGAGGTTGGCTACAGTCCCATGGATCTTAAATTTCTGAATAATATGTGCAACTGTAGTCACAGGAACATCTAGCTGCTTGGAAATGGTCTTATAGCCTTTACCTTTAACATGCTTGTCTATAATTTTCTTTCGAATCACCTGAGACAACTCTTTCCTTCGCTTCCTCTGGTCCATGTTGAGTGTGGTACATACCATGTCACCAAACAACACAGTGACTACCTGGAGCCCTATATATAGGCCCACTGACTGATTACAAGATTGTAGACACCTGTGATGCTAATTAGTGGACACACCTTGAATTAACATGGCCCTTTGGTCACATTATTTTCAGTATTTTCTAGGGGTACCATCATTTTTGTCCAGGCCTGTTCCATGAGTTTATTTTTTTAATAATTCTATTGAAGCATGGTTGAAAAGCAATGTCTGACTTTCATTGGTTAACATTCATATAATTTTTTAAAATTATTACTTTTGTCAGATTAAAGTTATTTATGTGACCATTGTGAGTTTTTCTTTCATTGACCGAAGGGTACCAACAATTTTGTCCACGTGTGTAAAAATAAAACAAATTAATCTGCACTTTACCTTTAAAAAATGTCTGTTTACCAGACAGTGTTTCCATTACTGTGTACAGTGTGTGTGTGTGTGTGTGTGTGTGTGTGTGTGTGTGTGTGTGAAGCTAAAGTAAGAATAGAGGAGGCTTTCAATGCAAACGATTTTTAATAATGTAATGCTGTAAAAATGCGGTTCTGTTGCGCCACCCGGAAGCTCCTGCACACGGTACAGGTCAATTCCAGTGACTGATAACCAGTGACTGGCTGATCAACCGATTCATCTCTATTATACATGTAAAAATAGTTTGTAAAAAATTATTTTGGAGGTGGGGTGGCGATCACCACACAAATCGCTAATCGCTATTCATAACTGAATCGATTTTTCCTATCTCTAGTTCTTTGTGGTCTGTTTTAATCATCAAGAAAACATCCGGCAGATGCTTTAGGGCATTCCGTGTGGACCTACAAAGTATTGTCTTTACTAAGCATTATGTGAAGACAATACATATGAAATGTGATAAAAGTACACACACACACACACACACACACACACACATTAGGGGAGATGATATCGCCTCCAAAGTGGGAATATCTACTTGGAAATGTGAAACACAGTCCACAGTTTTGTGATAAAATGCATTCACCAAAATGTGTAAAAAAATTTGAGTAAGTCAGGTTTTACGGTAGCTATAAATACATTATTAATACTTTGTGGACTTTCTTTTACTTTTTTAACTGTATTACTTTCTATATTATCAGATTTTTTTAAAGTACTTATTTTTTTGCACATATGGTATTTATTTATTTATATATTTTTTCTTTTTCATTTTCTTGCCAAAAAGAATTAGATGCAGGCAGAGCAACATATGTAGGTTTGGTTCATTCCAACTTCCTATTTTCCAAGAAAATCTTAGAACTTTACTTTCATCTTTCTACTACTAAACCAAATTCTCAGTTCTTTCTTTTCTTTTTTTTTTTTTTACTTCTTAGTGAACGACAGAATGACTTATGAGACACTTCCTGTGTGTTCCAGCTTCATATCTGCCTTTTACTCTGCCTCCATACAGATCTGCACAAACAGCTGATGACTATCAGTGCCACTGAGATGAGTTTTGCTTTTTTTTTTTTTTTCAATAAATGATGCTTTAGCGGGTAGAGCTTGTTGTTTCTGGGGAAGATTTTAAGCTGTATTTTTTTTATAGCCGTTCCCTGTTTTATAGCCGTTTACTTGCCACCTCATATGCACACCCCAGTTAAACAGGAAGTCATTAGTTGAACAGGAAGTCACTTAGGAGTGTCCTAAACACGCATGACATTCCTGAAAATAAAAACAGTCAAATATTATTATTCATATTGATGAAATAAAAAGTTGTCCGTAAGAATTGGCGGAAATTTGTGAAATGTACGCTCGAGCTAACCTCAGTAGCGCCAGCCGCGTTATTGCGTTACGGTACATCAAACGTCAATTCACTTCCAATTATGCCGTGTCTGGTCTTGCGGAATTGTGCCACAGGGGCCATTACGTTCCTCATCATGCATGCGTAATTATTGTTTCAAATAAAAAAAAAAAAAGAAAAAAAAAAAGAAAGAGTCTACCTCATAATTATAAATCAAATGCTCATACAGATAAATAAAGCTTCATTAAACTCACACACTTCTTTCAGCACGTTGTGTGGAATTGTAACTAGCCAAATTAGCATTCCTTATATCTGGCCAGTTTTTTTACATGCAGGATAAATGCATCATGCAAATCGTTCACATCTGTTTTGGACCCAACATTCGCACCCACCTGTGTGTGAGACTATTTCTCAAGAAAATACATGCTGCTTGCTCATTAGCTATCAGTGAGGAAGATGAAACTGAAAAGTTGCCTTGAAGGCTGATCCGGTTGCTCAGACTCGACTTTCACTTCTAAACGGTTTGTACTTCTGCTTAAAGTTCTAAGCTCGTGTTGGAACATAGGCTTACAGTAATTAATGACTAGAAAATGATTGATTGTTCTTGTCTAAGTGAACTAAATAACTTGCTGTGCAAAGCAAAAGCATTCTATTGTTTTACTTTGGTACTAAATACGTGGTACAGTATTTTACTCCCACTTTTACTCCCACTGAGCCCCGTAGTGCTCAAGTGAATAATAAATCATGACAGGACATGAGGGTATAGTGGATTAGTACTGTAGGTAGCACTGTAGCTTTGTAACTCCAGGAATGAGGGTTCGAATCTGCTTCCGCTCTGCGTGTGGAGTTTGCATGTTCTCTTTCTCAGGGTACTCCAGTTTCCTCTCACAATCCAAATTTGGTGTGATGTGTGTTTTCAGATTGCATGTAGTGTGTGTCCTTCTGCCCCCAGTGAGTCGGTGACTACAATATATTCACCCCTCATGTTTATATACATACAGTATGTGTACATGTGCACCCCGCCTTGAGCTCTGCATTCTTGAGAAATCAGTTCAGTTAAGTATTGAGAGTCATGTATCGACACACTGACTCCAAAATAGAGTTTTAAAAAGGATTTTTACATTTATACAAGTTTACATTTGATGTGGTAAAATGTTGCTGTTCCTCCGTAATCCTACATGTGGTACTGTCTGACCTATTCACATTAGAGAGGGGAGAAAAAATCGATTCAGGTATAAATCATGGTTCTTTTGTGTGGTGATTCACTCCAAAATCGATAATTTATTTTTTACCTTAATGATAGAGATGAACTGGTCAATCGTCCAGTGACGAGAATGAACTGGTTTTGAGTTTGATTGATCGGGTCGATCGGTGTAAACGATTCTGTATCGCGCACAGAAGCTTCGCGCAACAGAAACGCATTATTACGGCGTTACAATATCAGAAATTGTGCGTTTTAAAAGTCTCCGATCTCCGATTGTTTTTCTCTTAACTTTGTAAGCGAATTACTCTCGAACCCAATCATTACACCAGTCTCAAAACGCAGCAAGCAATAAGTAGTCTCGCAGTCACTCAACCTGAGCGCTAACTTTTGAGCTTTGAGACTTTGGAGGCGATAGAGGAGGTAAAACATTGCTGTTTCTTTAGAATCCTACTGGTAAACTATTTACACATTTTCATCTTGTGCGGTAGGAGTGAATTATTTTGTTTAGAAGTAATAATTATGTATTTTATTTTGTATTTAAAGTTAGTGTACATTGTTTAAATGCTGCACTTATTTTTATTTTTTTGTAAGAAAATTAATGTTATGAGAAAATGTTACTTTTTTAAAGGTTTTTTTAATAAAAATCGCCGTACTTATAGAATCGCAATTTCAATCGAATTGGCAAGTTTCCTGGGCTATACACCAGCGTCCCAGCACTATAAGCTATACATAATGGACATAAGCACATGGCATGCGGCGGTTATAGGAAAATAACCAGTGGGTTGGTGGCTCGTTCCCTTCAACAGTACTGCTACACAATTAATCACACTTAATCACATGTAATTATCTAATCGCATCTAAGGCTGCATTTTTTTTTTCTTTTTAAAGTTCACATATTCAGAGCCAGGAATTTATGTCGAGTTTTACGTAGAATGAGTTAAGTGTTTGTTTCTTTTTGAGCTAATTGGCATATATGCACTTAATGAGATCATTTGCATCATTATTTACTGTTAGCCTAGATTAATAAGTTAATATGGATTGTAAATTCATTTAATAGTTCTATGTTTCAGTATGTATCTCTAAATATGTGTCAAAATGTGAAATATATTATTTTTGCGCAGCCCTGATCAACATGTGTCAGTCCTAAGTGTTACTTTTTATCCCTGTTTAGTTTTAAACCTTTAAAAAGATTCCGGTTTTGTCTCATTTTATAGAAAGTATAAACCATCATTCCATCTTTAGCCACGAATTAAAACAAAACAAAAAAACAACACAGCTCTCCATATCGAGTTTCAAGGTAAACCTTCTATCATAAAGGTTAAATAACATTTCTCCTCACATACAGTACTGTAAAGCAGCGTTTGTGTTTTTATTCTAACATTGCATTTTCTTTTATTATCCAACTCTGAGAATGAATTATTACTGTAGAAGTGCTAATGCATTAAAATAAATATAAAAAGCTGGAACTACTATCAGAGCTGCTGTTATTGAAAATAAATCTAACAGATTCAAAAGTTCAACAGACTTGATGTTGGCAGCGAGTGGCATGTGCCTCCTACAGGTATTAAATTAAGTCCCGCTTGAATCGGCCGCAAAGTGCGTGTTAAAAGCCGTAACTATCACAGCGAGGGCCGGACACATTCTGCATATAAAGCGGACTGAAAGCTCGGTGGGAAGGACGTTGATGTCTCGGTCTTTGTAATAATTTTTGTTGGAAAATTATGTCATTTAGAAACTGACCGTTTAAGTCTGGATAATTACTGCACTCAGGACCTTACCGTGTCCAGTTATCTCCAGGAGAACTCTCTGTAACTGTAGCTACTGCCTTTACTTTAAACTCTTATTATCAGCTGTATACAGTAGTAAATAAAACTTAAATCTTGATCTGTCTTGTGATTTTCCATTTTCTAAGTGCTGGGAGAGTGCTTGAGCCTCACAAAGACATGCAAAGCCTTTTCCTACTTATTTTAAAACATTTTAGTGGACAGAAAAGGTGTACAGTAGGCTAAGGTATATCCAGATGTTTCACTGCACTTCTGGTCAATGCATTAACTATTCATTGGGAATGGCAATTAGCCTAATCTGCATGTCTTTGGATTATGGGAGGAAACCCACAAAGCACGGGGAGAACATGCAAACTCCATGCACACAGAGACGGAAATCGAACCCAGATGCTGGAGGTGGAAGGCGACAGTGCTAACCACTACAGCGTCGAGTAGTGCACTAACTATTACACAACCCAGTATTTTATTAAATATTTTAATGAGGTCCCTATTGCTGTAAGATGCTACAGTATGTAATTTATTGCTTTTTGTAATGTGCATTTTATAAAACAAATCCTATACAATGCATTTTTATTTACACTTTATGTAGTACTGTAATATGGTCATGCTGTGTATGCTGTGCAGCTCAGTATACACATTTCTCAAGTACATATTTAGTAATCACGTGATTAATGCAATAAACACATACTTTGCACATATGTACTGTATCATTTTCCAAACCAAGATTCACTTCCTTTTTTTATATTAAATACAAATATGTAGTTTACGCACTGCGTCACACATTTTCTTGGTTTGTTTTTAGAAGATATTTTTCATAAACATATTAATCACTCAATCTGTGTTTGCTCATTGATCCATTAAAACCAATTAACATTAAGGATTTAGGTTCCCCTTGTGCCACCAAACAAGCTCTGGCCCCTCGGGGCACGACCCCACAAGACTTCTAAAGGTGTGATGTGGTGTCTGGCACTAGGATGTTAGCAGCAGCAGATTATTTAAGTGCTATAAAATGCAAGGTGAGACCTCCATGGATCATATTTGTTTGTCCAGAAGAAATTTGAAGACCAGCTCAACAAAGCCCATATTTAACATTTATATATATATATATATATATATATATATATATATATATATATATATATATATATATATACAGTACTGGGCACAAGTGTATTTGACGCATGCAAACACATGCTGTAGACCAATGATGTCTCCCAAAAAAAGAAAAAAAAAAACTTTAAAGCCCAGTGAACAGTAATTACTGGAACAAAGTCAGTATTTGGTGTGATGCTTTGAGGAACCTTTAGTCTCAGGTACGATTAGCTAAGTTTTACTCAGCATCCTGCAGAACCACGGACAGTTCTTCTGAGGACTTTGACTGCTGTGCCTGTTTCTTTTTTGCTTGCAAAACCCAACAGCCTCTACATGGTTTTTTGTCGCTTATATAATATGTTGCTTTCTTTTCCGGCATACGAATATGTGTGAATATAATATATTTTCAGTTTTGTAGAGGAATACTTCTGTTTAAAAAACAGTAAAGTCTTAAAAAAAGAAAATCCATAGAATAGTTTGTACCAAAAACCACAGGGAGCCTGAAGCCCTATTAGTATTAGTATTATTTGCATACCTCATGTGATTTAGAAATGACCCCTCCACCACATCTGTATTTCATGTGGCGCATTTACACTGGATGAGCGAATCAGCCTGTGATTTTGCTCGGATATGATGTCAATGCTTTGAGTAACATCCATTTTTGCTCTACTGGTGGTTTTCAGTTTTCTCTTTCTGCGCACTGTATTGTTGTATGGTGTTTAGCGATATGACCCAGCATCCAAAATACGTTCAGAGCACTTCAGCGCAGCCTCCATTCTTCATGAAAGATGGATAAATGGGCACACATGAAACAAAACTCTTGAACAAATCATATACGGCCCGCCAAATCACAGACATGCTGATTCGCATGGTACTAATATTATCACAGGACCTCACTGGTGCTTGACGAAATATGATATTTTATGATATATTATGATATGAGAGGTCACCTGGTAATACTAATCCCGTGCGAATAAGGCCAGTACTGTACAGTAGCCTCTGTACAGTACTGGCCTTATCTGCTCTGATTATGGTTGTTACGAGTAATCACGTGAGTTATAGAAACCTTTCTGTCCACTTAACCAATCTGGCGATGTTCCTCTGACTTCTCTCAGCAGGGAGTTTATTTGAACTAGTTATTGTACAAGTTGAATCCAATCTCATTTTTCCATAGCGTCCCATCCCAGTGTGGGATCTGCGAGTGTTGGTTTGGAACCTTCGCACATGCTCGAGTCACTCTGCAGCTTGTTCGTCTTATTCAGGCATTATAGTCTGAGCAAGCAGAGTGCCATGTAAGGTTGCGGATTAGAGGAAAAAGGCAGCTCTGGTTCTGAGTGTCAGCGCCAAACTGCACACAATTACAGGCAAATTTCAGGCCTCCGGCCGTCGGACGTCTTGGGCCTTTATAACAGCTTCAGCGCCGCTTAGCAAGTGCAGCACTTCAGTGTCAGCCTTCACCTCACCTCCACCTGCAAGTCCGCCTCTGTTTCCGAAAGCAGTCACGTCCGCTGGGAAGCCGGTTAAAGTATTAGCAGACAGACATTTTGGGCAGTACTTTAGCTCTGAGGTTCTCTTGCTTCAAGTATCCAAGGCACTTCACTTTTTTTTCTCTCTCTTTTTTTCATGTTGTGTTTCAGCTCTCAGCGTGACTGAGTCTGGTAATCAGGGGCTGTATGGGCGCGCTGTCAGCTGTCAGCTCTGAGGACTGGGTGAAAAACATGCGTCTGCATGGAGATAAAAAATCTTTTGTGGCCTGCATATCATCAATCAGGTCATGAGGCTAATGTTCTTCCATATGCATAGTCGTCTATTTTTAAAGATTACATTTTTTTTTCACCTAAAAAGAAGAAGGTTCTTGTCTCATCATTGAGTTTTTGGGATCTGGTTCAACCCAAAGCAAAACACAACTAGCGGACTCCCTAGATAGTAGCGACTGAGGGGTTAAACAAAAGATCACTCTGGAAAATATTCGTGTAAAAGTGCGCATGCGGTGCCGTACGCTACTTACCATGTTTGCTGGAACGAACATGGGAGAAAACCATCGGGCTGGAAAGACCACCCAGATGCTGCGGTAGACGTCCATTTGCGGGTGTTGTGATTTTAAATTAGATTCAGTAGCAGTAAAGTTAACTGTGTGATTTATCTCAGGTGTTTACATTTATTAAAGCTCTTAAAAGTATGCAATCCTGTGATGGATTGGCCCCCCCGACCAGGGTGTACCCCGTCTCCCGGGATAGGGGTATAGATGATGAGACGACAAGATGAGACCATCAGTGTGGCCTAAAAAGGCACCGAAGCTGCAAATGTAGTGTCTTTGTGGCTCTTAAGTGCAGTGTGACATCTTCTTGTACTGTGGTTTATCTGCATTTATGTACAAGAATAACATGATGTTGTGAATCTGAGTTTTTGTTTTAACTATGGAAAAATAATAAGTGAACAAGGATGGACATACTGTACAAGGTGTGTTCAAGTCAAACCGGGAAATTTCTCATGAATGAAGGCATAGAAGAATTCAAGCACAGTACAATGATGAGACTTTTAAATATTTGGCAGTGAAATATTTGAATATTACAAATAGTAAGCCTTTCTCGTAAACATTTAACTAGTGGAACGCTCGACCCATGGAAATCGACGTGAGAGTTACTCATGAACACAACGCTTTACATTGCAGGAACTCGGCTGGAACTTCGTCCTGACCCCGCTCCAAGCCGTTTCCACATGTTTCCACCATTGAAGGAGTTCCTGAGAGGCCAGCGTTTCAGCAAATGGAGAAAGTTGTTACTTGAAGGATTCTAATCATTATTTAAATGCTGAGCGATAAGTGTTTTGCTCTCATACCCGTATTCTGTTATTCTGCACAATCATAAGTCCCACTTTGACTTGGACAAGCTGTAGTTCTAACATGGTGAATGTGACTTGCATTCAAATACAACAAGCTGCAATAGAATTAATGATCTGTCAATAAATACCGACCGCAAACGCTGAGCTAAAGCTGAAACAACCCTATTGAGCTGAAAATCAGTCTGGGTCTGGAGCAGGACAAAGAACGAGTGTGTGTCCTTTGTGCAGAACAATCAGCGGCACACACCTGGACACACACAATACGAAACATGAAATAAGAAAAATCTGCAACAACAGCACCAGCAGCAGCAATTAAGTAAATTCAGAAAAAGAAAAGGTATTTGTCAGAATACGGGAAGATTAGGGGGGAAAAAATTAAACTCTGTGCTTGTAACACAGAAGGAAAGAAAGAAACATTAGTTCGTGTTTTCATTAGCAGCTTGAGAACGCATCCTGACACGTAGTTAGTTAGTTGTTGTTGTTGTTGTTTTTTTGTTGTTCTGGTAGTTCTGCTTGACAAGACGTTGTGACGCAGAAGCTCGGGAACAGACCAGAGTGTTAACTGTTTACTCTTCACCCTGGGTCGGGATGAAAGCGCAGTTTCCTGTAGGTGTAAAATGAGTTCTGAATTAAAAGATCTGAGTTTGAACAGAGCTGTAACACTGCCTTAAGTCACACTAGTCTTAAACCCGAAAACAAGTCGATCTGCATGCGATTTCGGATCTGTCATCATTACTCCTAATCAGATTTAATGGTGTGTGTGTGTGTGTGTGTGTGTGTGTGTGTGTGTGTGTGTGTGTGTGTGTGTGTGTGTGTGTGTGTGTGTGAGGCACACTTATCCACTCTCTGAGCTTATTGTAAGACGATTCTGGACCACCCCAGCAGGAACCCAAACATCGGATGAGCGTTGTAATATATGGATGACCTCCACGGTCTGGATGTTTTTTTGTTTTGTTTTTTAAGGTAGAATGACCTCAAGGTGGCACGGTGGTGTAGTGGTTAGCACTGTCGCCTTGCACCTCCAGGGTCCGGGTTTGATTCCCGGCCAGGTTTGATTCCCGTCTCTGTGTGCATGTTCTCCCCGTGCTTGGTGGGTTTCCTCCGGGTACTCCGGTTTCCTCCCACAGTCCAAAGACATGGTTAGGTTAGGTTAATTGGCGTTCCCAAATTGGCCATAGTGTGTGAATGAGTGTGTGTGCCCTTCGATGGATCAATGTACCCCGCCTTGTGCCCTGGGATAGTCTCCATGCCCCCCGTGACCCTGAATACAGGATTAAGCGGTATAGATACATGACTCGAAAAACCTTTTAAATTTATATAAGTTTGCATTTAAGGTAGTAGTGTTGCTTCTTCTCTATAATCCTACAGGTGGCGGACTCTAAACTAGAGCTGCTACTAACGATTATTTTGATAATCGATTAGTTGGGCGATTATTATTTTTTCCGATTAATCGGATAGAAACTACAACGCTTCTTTAATTTGATGTTTTGCTTATAACTATATAAAACCATAAATCAGGGTATTAGTTGTGTTTAAAACTAAACTTTAAAAAATGCAAAAGCCACATATAGAGTTTAATGATCTTTAATTGACATTTTAAACCTTAAATTAAGGACCAAGTTTGTTTTTGAACAATAAAACTCCTCTAAATATCCAAAATATAAATAAATAAATAAATAAAAAAGCAAAACAATTGATGTACTCTTATTATATTGGATGCCATCTGTTATAGTGCCTGCTTGTTGTGGAGTGCATGGGGGATTTTTTTTTTGAATGAACTCACTTATGCTGACTTTTCTCTTTCTAAAAATTTTTTAAATAAAATAAATAACAGCATTTGAGTATGCAAAATACAGCATTTTAACAATAAATGCAGATGTTAATAGAAAAGGAACAGCCAATCAGATGTAGTGTGTGGAAGTCTGTGATTGGCTGGTTTTGTGGCAGTTTTGTAACACTGGACACAGTTGAGCGCGCACAGAAAATAAATGTTGCTTGCGCGTGAAGGCAGATTTGAGCGCGCACAGAATCGAGATGTCGCGCGTGCGCGGAGAACATGTTAAGCGAGCAGGGGAGACATTGCACGCGCAGAATCGAGCTGTTGAGCGCGCAGTGGAGACATGGCACGCGCATAGTGTGCTTTGTCTGCTCTCAAAATGTCAAACGCGCGCTCAGAATTGTGGCAGGAATATAACGCCATAGGCGCGCGCTTTTTCCTGCAGACGCTTCTGTAACCTACTTTGCGCGAGCGGCTGTGTATCTGTGTATCTTTGTGTATTTGTGCATCTTGTGGTCGCGCTCCTCAGTAACGTGAGCAGTCCAACTAATCGGTAACGGCATTCGTTGACAATGAATTTCATTATCGATAATTATCGATTTTATCGATTAGTTGTTGCAGCCCTACTCTAAACTATTCACTATTTACAGCATCCTGTGTAGTAGGATTGAATAAAATTTTTTTTTTAAACTTATTTTTTGAAAATTGGGATGTTTACAAAATCGTGATACTTACAGAATCGCGACACAAATCGAATCAGCCCCTGGGTATTGTGATAATATTATATCGGCTGGTTCCCGGTCCCCCGTGATTCCCGTTCCTATTATTAAGTTGTTTAGTAATATTAAGTTAATATTAACCTACAGTATTATCAATGTTGTCCCAAAGTCCGTTACGTTGCCAAATTACCCCCCAAAAAGTGCTGCTGGGATTTAATCATCGCTCGAGATGTAATCAGCTTTGCAGATGTTTTTGCGAGGATTAAACATGATGTTGTCCATTAAAAATAAAAAATAAATGGTAATAATATTTTAAACCAATCTAATAAACTAAATAAACCTCAGTATGTAGTGCTGCATGTTTTCCACTTCAGCAGATAGTCTTTCTCTGGGTCGATCCGTATCCACGTTGAGAACCGAGGACACAAAAATAACAGCCCCACCCATTTCCGATTTTAGGCCTCATGCCGCACGAGATATGAGACATTTTGTACAAAAAAGGCGTTCGCGGAGAGCACTTCACATTAATCCAGCCGACAAATCTTATAAATATTCATGCCGCACATGCAAATGAGAGCCCGGTTTTGCTCCTCGCGCGTGTTATTTCCAGGCCTTTTGTGAGGACGAGAGCGGCAGCTGCACGTGCGCGCAGGAAGAGCGTCCCATCCAGTGAAAGGACGTCCTCGTGTCTTGTGCATGGATGAAAATTGCTTCGTCAGAGCCCCGAGATAACTCCAGCCACCGGGGGGGTGGGTTTCAACCTCAGCCATGATTCATTCTGATTTGTTCTGTCATGTGTGAACCAGTCTGTATGGGACGACTGAGTAGAAGGACAGCTGTTCGCGGAAGACTCTGTATCGGAATCGTGGATGTCAGCGGAGTTTAAACTCACCGAGCAGATGGCCTTCTCGCCGTATTGTCTTTATTGCCAGCGCGTGACTTGTCTGACTGACCCCCCACCGAAATGCACATGTATCCCGAAATGCGTCTTTTGTATGGCAGGAGATGGCGTGCGGTGTCGTTGGCGCCATTTCTGCCTGTTCCGGTTAAACAGCTCTTAAACTAAGTGCAGAATTTCAGCAGGGAACTTGAATGGATATTCTTTTGATAATCACTTTCTTAACATTTAGTCAAAAAAAAAACATTCTCCAGCTTGAACCAAGCACCCGTCGCCTTGCACCTCCAGAGTTTGGGTTCGATTCCCGGCCAGGCTCGATTCTCGTCTCTGTGTGCATGGAGTTTGCATGTTCTCCCCGTGCTTGGTGGGTTTCCTCTGGGTTGTTCCGGTTTCGTCCCACATTCCAAAGACCTGCAGATTAGGCTAAGTGGTGTTCCCAAATTGCCCGTAGTGTGTGAATGAGTGTGTGAGTGAGTGCTCTGCGATGGATTATGCACCCTGTCCAGGGTGTACCCCGCCTCGTGCCCTAAGCCTCCTGGGATAGGCTCCAGGCCCCCCGCGAGTTCCCCCGCGAGGTTTCAGAAGACATGATCGTCTGGGGTGGAAGTGTCTGAAGAGGAGAGGACGACTGCGATGATGACTCACTGCATATGCACAGTCTTAACTGCCGTCTCAAATGGCTTTTGTTGTCTGGAATATTATTTTTAAACTCCATCTTGTCTAATCTGTAAGGCTTCAAGTAGCTTCCAAAGAGTTTACAGTAATCTTTCGAAATGATTTTGAACGTGGCATGATGCAACTGCTTAATGTGATTCTAGTTGATGTTAGACACACTCCACTGTCAGTCACAGAAAAGTAGAAGAAACTATGCATTCTGTTTGTGAACATTTCATCAAGATAGAAAGGGCTGTCTGCTTAACATCTGAAGCCCTGGCCTCCCAGGAACTCCTTTAATGGCCCGTTTTTTTACGCCGTCACTCACAAGAAATTTCAGCATGACTTCTGAGTTGACTTGAGTTCCAGATGTGCTACAGATGTGTAGCGACATTATTCCTTATGGTTAAACCATAGATTAGATTCTAATGATTATATTTGTTTTACACATTACCTGAAGAAAAGTTTTTTTTTAATGTCGGGGGAAAAAAATGGACTAAACCATCCGCATCTATCGAACCATGTGAGAACAGTTCGTACAACAGCATCGATAGTAGAGCTGTGAATTTAAATCGCTTACGCAATGTAATCAATCTTTTGTTGTCAATTCAATTCATTTAGTTTGACACTTTTTACATCATTCAGTCCATTAACGTCTTCTGCAAAGTTCTTCCAAAATACTGGTTTTAAGCTTCCCGCAGGAAGAATAAACGTGCATTGATCTGTTCATTCATCATTGAAGGTTCAGTTTTCACAGTGTACTTTTCTTTTTTGGAGTAAGCCATGCTGTGTCGTAGTTTACTTTCTGTTTCTTCAGGTAGGACAATCACTACTGACGTTTCTGTGTCTTTCGCATACTCTGTCTATACACAGTGAACTATCGCGTTGATTGGCTCTTTTGAATCATACGTATAGCCACGCCCACCTCGAAAGGTGTGACATAACCTGAGACATAACTGCTCATAACTTCACTTCTTCTCAACGTTTGATGTCATTTATGGCGCAGATTAAACTTCAAGCAAATACCAAAGGACTGGCAAAGTTTCATTAAATTCTGTCCAGCCAGGACAGACATACAGACAGACAGACATACAGACACATGGTTTGGGTGCTCTAAGAGCGAGTTCTGACCAATGTAGAGACAAAGCCAATCTTTTATTTTTATAGATAGTTTGCTTGCAAAGCGCCCGACTATTGTATTTGTTATTTGTTATATTGTCTTATGGAACAGTTCTCCAGGCTTCATGATTATTATTATTTATTTTTTTAAATCTAATTTTCAGCTAATTATTGGCTCTCATTGAGCAGTTTCCGAGACACACATTGAACTGTGAATCATTCAAGCATTAAAAATCGTCTAACTTAAGGCAAGTGAGAAACAGGTGCAGATCACAGTAGGTTAGGTGGTGATTATTATACTGATGATGCTGAACGCTGAATGGTTGGAAAAGACGAGAGGGGAAATGAGGTCGCTGCTGAGGTTGTTACATAAACAACCAGTTTTTAGGCACTTGGCAGTCTCTTGCAGTATAACATTTGTTCTCATTTCTTAAATGTAATCTACATCATTGAAATTACTCTGAAGAAATGAGGGCTCAAGACGTTCAGATAGTATTGTAGGCTTTCTAAACAGTTTCCAGCGTTGGGTGACATTGGATCCTTGCTAAAACATGCCCCCTGTTCATTTGATGTTGGCACAGATGAGATTTGGCAACCCTTCCTATGATCTTGAAGTTTTCTCATAGCAAGATAACTTTTTTTTTTTTTTTTTTGGTGTGGTAATACTTTAAAATGTAAAGAGTATAGAAATGTATACGAATGTATAGGAGCGGATAGAGAATAGAGACTGTGTAATATGTTTACAATTTATTGGATCATTATCAGTAGTGTTAGAAACAGTACGTCCAAGTGTCAAGACGTCACGTCCCACTTGTGTAATGTTGTTGTACATTTTCTAAATAGAGACTCAGGCGTTTTACGTATTTGTTGACTTTTTTCTCTTGCATACTGTTCTGTGATTTAATAAATTAGGATTCAGGCATCTACGTCTCCAGTAACGCACACTGAATATTCAGAAGTAGCCGACACATTTCTATACTTGGATCCGTTCGTATTCTGTATTCTCGAGAAATGGCGTAGAATGTTTTATGAAGATATTAGAATATTCAGAACCTGAACACTTCGCCTCGCCTTCGTTGCGTATCACGTAAGCTGTTCACGCTGTCTCTCTCCTTCACCCTTTATTATTTCTCTCTCTCTCTCTCTCTTCCTCTTCTCTCCATTCCTCCCTAAAGTGAGACTGAGTTTTGTGTCTTGCTGTTTTATTATTCAGCATTGTGTCAGCTCTTTAGAGCCACACGGATGCTCGGCGTATTTTTCAGCCCTACAGTCAAAATGGGCTTTTCTTGTACAAAATGATCAAAAACAGACACCCGGGGCAGCTGTGATTTCTCTCAGTGATGTAACACAACACTTCAGCTCTGAATGGGAGCACTGATGAGAGCCGGGAGAAAATGTTCGCCAATAACCTGAGAGCATCAAGACGAACCTTGTGTACTGGCATCTGGTTATGTTTGCTCTATATGAGAAAAATGTATACCGATCCTGTTTATATTGCCTGAATGCAGTGTTCTGATTGGTCAGAAGGTGCGGATTAGTTTTCTAGAACTGCAGCTCTGACAATAGTTGCCTTTTGAAAAAAAAATTTTTTAGGAGCAACACTTGCACGGATGATGTTCTACTGTACATAAGCCTTTTTTAAAACGCTTGCTTGGAGATGTTTATTGAGCAGTTTTGTAAGGAGTCTCAAGTATCAGTAGTTGTGTTCACATGGACCGACATATTTGACTAATAGTGGGAATAATAGCCCAGTTGGAATGAAAATGTAGCATGTACTGTACACACTTCATTCGGAGCAATCCCACGTGATCCGGCCCGATCGGAATAAATTGTCAATGAGAATGCGAGGCATGGTGTAAACCTTTAATGAGCTATTTAATAGAATAAATATTAGCCATGTACCTGTACAGGTAGTCTCGAATTTCCGCGGAAGTAGCTCACATGTATTGTACGAGAAATAGATGCTGCATTTGACCAGATACCAATATTTACAATTATATACAATATTTTCAGTGTGTAAGTGAATGTATAAAATGTCTAAAGTCCAGTATTTGGTTGGGTGTGTGTGTGTGCGGGAGAAATGAGTCGGCCTCACCGGTTTCAATGAATCAGTCTGGAAGCACGATGATAGAAAATGTCTGTCCTGTGAAGCTGTGCTGATGGTGAATAATACTAATTTCGGAAAATCCTAAACAAAACAGAGTTCACAGTCCAATACAATGGAAAACAGCTCTAAGACAAAATGACGTCCGGGATTCACCTCACGATTTAAAGGCGCAGAGACCACATTTCACTGTGAGATTTATTTCCTTAGGCACGATCACGGTTTTTGGTCACATGATGGCAGTGTTGGGAACGGGGACAGACTTAGTCGTGTGTATTGGTATGGTTTACATCGTATATTTGTATCAAAGGTGTATAAGACTCATTTTGTCTGACTTAGGAACAAATCAGACTTATGAACGTGCTCCCGTTCATAAGTCGGGGCCTACCTGTTAACACTTCATTCGATAATGTCTCGCTTGATGGAATAAATAAATTCTTTCACATGTTTGCCCCACAGTAATATTAAGCTGTGTGACGAGTTTTCAGGAGGGACATTTAACTTCTATTCCTGATTGGTAAACTCCATGAGAGCAACTCTCTCCCACTTGTTTTAATTTTAATCTGTTGGTTTTCTGGCTGAGAAAGGAGCACTGATTGGTTCAGATTTTCCACTTAATAAAGCATCTAATCAATTATAGATGGGACTACATTTTTGTAACCAATCATAACGCAGAAGACAGGGTGCAGCAGGGTGGTGTAGAGGTTAGCACTATGGCCTTGCACCTCTAGGTTTCAGGTTTGATTCCCGGCTCGGGTCTGTGTGCTTGGAGCATGTTCTCCCCGTGTCTGGTGGGTTTCCTCCAGGTACTCCGGTTTCCTCCTACAGTCCAAAAACTTGATTAGACTGATTGGCGTTCTCAAATTGCCCGTAGTGTGTGCCTTGCGATGGATTGGCACCCTGTCCAGACTGTACCCCGCATCATGCAGTAAATCACCTGGGATAGGCTCCAGGCCCCCCCGCGACCCTGAATACAGGATAAAGCGGTATAGACGATGAATATATGTAAAAAGTTTAATCTCTGGTTCGTTGCTGAGATGTAAAGGAAATAAAACATTGCATTGTATTAAAATGATGAATGTGAAATAATAAAAGAAAAGACGTGTAACATCAGGCCATATCACACAACCCTAGTAGTGATTATTTTCCTAACAACCTATAATGTATTTTTTTTTTTCTTAGCAAAATACATAATCTGTACGAACAGTATATCAGCAGGATTGAACAATATAATACTACTTGTTTGGTTACTTATAAAATTGTCTTAGTTATGAATAATCTGTTATCCTGGGAATTATATCCTTTTTTACCCGTCTGTAATCAATAATTGCAAAAGTGGAGTATCTGTGTCCACTTAACGGAAACCACTTATCGCAGTCACTTCCAGCTGTTCAGCAATCAGACTGTCCAGCGTCTGATTACTTCTTTGTTATTGCGTGTGAACGTCTCCATTAAATGGTCTTTTTATCCGCAGTGTGTGTTTAGATCTGCGTTACGAGGCTGGTCTCGTTATTTCAGCATGTCACCAGCTATTGTGGTCCCTGTTTTACAAAACCATTCCCTCTTGGGATTACCATGGACTAACACTCCTAAAGCCAAATCTTTGTCATCTGTGGCACAGTGAAATAACTGCTGATAAGCCGTTGTGACAGGTGTGTCGGGGGGTATTTATAAAGCAATTAGGAGGCTTCAATAACAAAGCATCGTTTCTGAAGAAGTGTGAGCGGAATCTTTCGAACTGAGAGATCGCTCAGGTAAGAATTAGCATGTTCAAAAGTGTGACCCCACAGCTAGACTGGGAAGCACACCTGAAGGTTAACAGATTAAACTTCATTAATCTTCGCTTCCAGCATTGTTCAAACTGTGATAAACATTCTGATACTGGAAAAAGACAACCACAACAGATTTACAGAAATCAAGCACAGTACAGTGATGAGACCGGTTAGTAAAACATTCGAAATGTGCAAAAGCGGTAAAGAAGGCTGTACATCTGTATACGCCTCATCCTTGAAAATCGATGGATAACTTGTTACCAAGTTGGATTTGTCTGTGGGAACTCTACTCACAACCACTCATAAACACCACTTGCGCGTTACGGTAACTCATTCCTGACCTCGCTCCAAGCCATTTCCACATGATTGGGACATTATAGGAGTTCCTGGGAGGCCAGCGTTTCAGATGTGAAGCAGATCAAAACTGATCATGGCTCCGGCGTACTGTGTATGGTGGACTTTCTACTGAACCTTGATGGTATTCGAGCAGTAGTGAAACTCTGGGATAAGTGTATTAGTGTAGAGCGGGAGTATATAGGGAAAATTAGGGAATTTCAAATCTGTTACTCTGTACTGTAAGTCCCGGTTTGACTTGAACCCCCATCGTATAATGCAGAATGAATGCTCTGTTGCTGTAGGCATTGTGGCTGCGTCACTTGTGTGTACAGTATCATATTGTAATTGTATAACTTTGCAAAAAGAACAAAAAATTGCTGCTGTTAAGGAATTTGCAGTTCTTATGTTGAAAAAAAAAAGGTCACCTGGAATCGTTCAAGAAAAGACGTTTGACTGCTAATTCTCGTTATAATTATTCTCATACCATATACTGTATATCAGTGACATTGCCCAGGTCAAATATCAAACACTGTCATGATAACAAAATGAAATATCTGAGGAAACATTTTCAGGAGGAGAACGAAAATGAAATCATTAGCGAAAGCTAGATCCCATACGACGATTCAAGGAGCTGAGCTGTGGAATGCATTTTGGTCCTGAACAACATTGTTGGTATTGGCCTTGAATACTCGCCGTTCAAGTATTCAAGTGACGAACCTCACGATCGGTGTGCAGAGCAGGAAAATTTCTAAGAGACGAAATCTTTTGTAATAGTACTGTGTGCACCTCGACTTTCATTTAAGACAGACGTGAAAAACCAGAGCTTGATTTTTATACACATTTTCTCACATTTTTATAATTTTCTTTAGATTTTGAGAAGCTGCTTTGAGACAATGACTATTGTTAAAAGCATCATACAAATAAAATGTCATTGAATCGAATAGAACTATACGTTTTTTTTTCTTAATAATTGGTCTGAAAGAAATGTATAAAAAAACCCTAAAACCTGATGTTTTTTCTTTTTTAGCAGTAGCTTTTTAATAATAGTTTTTTTTTTTTTGTTGCTATTTGCAGTCTGTGGTGCAAAACCATCATGTACATCTTTTCTTACTTTTCTTCCTCCCTGGTCTCCTGAAAGTGTTTAAAGAGAGACGGACGTTTATTAAGGGAGAGATAAAGTATCGCGGTGCAAAGGGACCCTTCAGAAAGATCCTCCCTTATAGACCACGATCGAATGTTAAAGGTCAAAATAAAAAGAAATGTGTAATTAGTCTCTGTGGTGTACTTTTATAGATTTCACACAGCATATACCTAAACACATTAGCGCAGTAGCACAAACAGCTAATGTCTGTTCTGTTCAGCGCATTCCAGTATTGAATTATTGCTATTCAAATTCCACCTCTAGCTGCAGCTTCAAGTCTGAGACGAGGCAGTGTTTAAGAGGTGTCTGACCTCAGACTGCCGTCATTATTAAACATTTTTTTCCCTTTTATTTTCTTAAAATATTGATTAATCACAACTTGGCTCTTGAGAAAATAGCTGCAGTTGATTAAAAATATATTTTTCAAAGCTAATGTGGTTGAATTTCCCAAGTGCTTTATTTATGTTTCCTATTTTATTATTATCCTCCCGTAGGTGGGATAGTGGTGTAGTGGTTTGCACTGTCGCCTTGCACCTTTAGGGTCCGGGTTCGATTCCCGCTCTGGTGTCTGTGCGCACGGAGTTTGCGTGCTCTCCCAACCTGCAGATGCTGACGACTGTTAATGTTTAATAAACATGATGTTTTCCATTTCTTAAAGCAGTTAGCTCCTACAGGATACGGATTACGTTGGGGTATTCAGGTCAAACCTGCCGTAAAAACCGATCGACATTTACAGAAGACTTTTGAGACTCTTAGCCGCATTAGAACATTTCAATGGTGCAGACATTTTAAATAAATGAGCCCACTGCAGATGTTCATGTGAACATTCAGCGAGTAGACCACCTGATCCTTGAAAATCAACAGATACCGTGCCTTGCAAAAGTATTCATACCCCTTGATCTTTACCCTAATACCCCTTAAACTAAAATCTAGTGGGACCAATTGCCTTCAGAAGTCATCTAATAAGTAAATGGAGTCCACCTGTGTGTGATCTACTGTAATCTCAGTATGAATACAGCTGTTCTGTGAAGAACTCAGGGGTTTGTTAGAGAAGATTAGTGAACAAACAGCATCATGAAGCCCAGGGATAAACAACATACCAGAGATAAAGTTGTGGAGAAGTTTAAGGCAGAAGATTATAAAAGAAATATATCACAAGCTTTAAGAATCTCACGGAGCAATGTTTAATTATTATCTTCATTATCTTTATTATCCGAAAAAATGGAAAGAGTATGACACAACTGCAAACCTGCTGTACCAAGACATGGCCGTCCACCTAAACTTTATTAGAGAAGCAGGAAAGAGTCCCATGGTAACTCCAGAGGAGCTGCAGAGATCCACAGAATCAATGCAAAATCCTGATTTAAGTATTAAACAGCATTGTTGTACTGGATATGACTTCTACAATAGTTACTTTTGACCAGTTGTTTTGATTGGACTGGTGATGTTCCAAGACTTGATAATCTGTGGTTAAGGCATTCGTCTAGTGATCGTTAGGTGCCAGATTCAAGTGATTAGGTGCCTTGATTCAACCACCAAGTTGCCTCTGCTGGGCCCTTGAGCACGGCCCTTAACCCTCAACTGCTTCCATGTACAATGAGAGAAGAATGTAAGTCACTCTGGATCAGTATGTCTGCCAACTGCTGAAATGTAAATGATATTTAGCATTTAGTAGTTAGCGACTGTACTCAAGCATTTCAGTTCCCGCTTCCCTCTAGCAATAGTTCTGGCAGTAATTTATCACATTGAAAGTGTTATAAGACTTACTACAGTCTGTCTGTGACAACACACACAGCACTCTATCCTCCTTCAACTACTTTGTCAGTTACAGATATGTTTTTCTTGTTTATACTGTACATACTTTTAATCTACACTACCTTGCAAAAGACCTCTCGTTTCTTCATATTAACATTTATTTCATTAAATGATGTAGATTCAATTAAAGAAATGGGAACACATGTTTTACCGTGACAGGCTGCAAAGTGCCTTTCTAACATTTATGTAACAACCTCAGCAGCAACCTCATTTCCCCTCTTGTCTTTTCCAATCACTCAGCATTCAGCATCATCAGTATACTAATCACCGTCACAATCATTGGTCATAATCTGCACCTGTTCTCACTGGTTCATGCCCTATGTTAGATGTTTTTTTTATTTTTTATGCTTGAATGAGTCACAGGTCACTGTGTGGCTTAACATGCAAAAAATATTCCTCTGAAACTGGACTGGACTGACAATGAGAGCCGAAAACTTGACAGAACAATTTGCTCAGGACTACTTTTAAAATGATTTAAGAAAGTCTGGCTCTTTGGAAGGCAAATCTGAAGAAATGAAGGGTGGATTGTGACTTTTCCACAGTGCTGTATAAAACTATCAATCACTTCTTTCATGCACCTTCAGAAGTGGATAATTGCATGGAGGTGGTTTACAGATTCTTTTCTAAACTTCAGAAGGATGTACATAGCTACAGTAATAGAATATTATCAAAACATTTAGGAGATTTAAAGATTTTTAGGCTATACAATCACATGCAATGTTCCTCCAATGTTCTATATATAAGGGTTGGACAATGAAACTGAAACACTGGACAATTTAGTGTTGGAGGTTTCATGGCTAAATTTGACCAGCCTGGTGGCCAATCTTTATTAAAAAAAATTTATAAATAAAACCACAGCTGCCCAACTCACTGCAGAATTAAATGTGCACCTCAACTCTCCTCTTTCCACCAAAACTGTTCGTAGGGAGCGCCACAGGGTCAATGTATTGTACATGGCCGGGCTGCTATAGCCAAACCTTTGGTCACTCGTGCCAATGCCAAACGTCGGTTTCAATGGTGCCAGCAGCAAAAATCTTGGGCTGTGGACAATGTGAAACATGTATTGTTCTGTGATGAGTCCACCTTCACTGTCTTTCCCACATCCGGGAGAGTTACGGTGTGGAGAAGCCCAAAGAAGCGTACCACCCAGACTGTTGCATGCCCAGAGTGAAGCATGGTGGCGGATCAGTGATGGTTTGGACTGCAATATCATGGCATTCCCTAGGCCCAGTACTTGTGCTAGATGGGCGCGTCACTGCCAAGGACTACCGAACCATTCTGGAGGACCATATGCACCCAATGGTTCAAACATTGTATCCTGAAGGTGCTGCCGTGTATCAGGATGATAATGCACCAATACACACAGCAAGACTGTTGACAGAGTGGTTTGATAAACATGAAAGTGAAGTGGAACATCTCCCATGGCCTGCACAGTCACCAGATCTAAATATTATTGAGCCACTTTGGAGTGTTTTGGAGGAGCGAGTCAGGAAACGTTTTCTTCCACCGGCATCACATAGTGACCTGCCAACTATTCTGCAAGAAGAACGGCTCAAAATCCCTCTGGCCACTGTGCAGGACTTGTATCTGTCATTCCCCAGACGAATTGATGCTGTATTGTGCGCAAAAGAAGGCCATACACCATACTAATGAATTATTGTGGTCTAAAACCAGGCGTTTCAGTTTCATTGCTCAACCCCTGTATGTACAGTAATAAATGTAATAATTTATGTTTAATGTTTTTCACATTAAAATCACAAATCACAGTTAGGAAAAAAAAGATAAATAAGGCAGAAATAAGTATTTTAGGTGGCATTGTGGTGTAGTGATTAGCATCGTGGCTTCGCACCTCCAGGGTGTGTGGCGATTACATGTTCTCCCTGTGCTTGATGTGTTTCCTCAAGGTGCACTGATTTCCTCCTATAGTCCAGAGACATGTAGATTGGCATTCCCAAATTGCCTGTAGTGTGTGTGTGTGTGTGTCTGTCCAGGGTGTACGTGATAGACAGTATGATAAACGTTTCATAATCCATTCAACAGAGTAAATAGCAGCCATGTACACACTTGATCGTTTCTCTCTTGTTCTAATAAATATATTTTTTAACAAAATGTTAACAATAGCGGCAAGACGAGTTTCAGAAATGGAAATCTTGCTTCTGTTTTTTCCACTGATTGGCTCATGTTTGACACTTAGTAAAGCATCTGACCAATCATAGCTGAGACTGAATTCTTTTAACCAACCATAACGCAGAAGGCGAGATTTATCAGTAAAGATAGTAAGTAACTTAACCTCAAAGTTGGAAAAAAATATATATATTTTTCCAGCAGTTAAACTCGGCACAGTCTGCAGAACCACTTTGCACATGTCAAATATATATATATATATATTTTTTTTTTATTAAATGTTATTGAACAAATAATAATAATAGTAATAATACGTTTTTGGGAGACTGAAAAAAAACTTTTCAGATTTTTCTCTGAGGACCAAACATTGCTAAAACCAGTGAGACTTTTAAAATTGCCTCATTCTGTCAGCCGAATGTTCATAAGGAAACATAAACCAGGCTTACACATAGTGCATGCGTTAAATTCCTTTTAGCGTTTGCTTGCATAACTTCAAATGTTCTCCTTCAAGTAAATCTCTCTTCAAGATTTCAATTTCCCCCTAAAGAAAAGATACTTTTGAAAGCGATCCTTTGTCGGAGATTTCTCCGCTGTGCGTCTTGTACTCACGATTCGAATCTCATTTCTGGTCCATGATTCAATCTTTCTCCACGGTCAGGAGCTGCAGGGTTTCGTGTAATCACGTTGCCCTGATTACAGGATGCCTGTTGTTATTGATTATGATCATTAAGCTTCTCTGAAGACCTGTAATAGCATATCTGTTCTCACGCTGCGAGCTCAGATAAAATTCCATCTTTAATGTACTCCCGCTACTCATGCCTACCAAAGCACCAAGGGACAACGTTTATCTCAAACGTCTTAATTCTTTTTTTTATTTTTTTTATTTTGTGGTTGACTCATAACTGATGTGCTTAGTTAAAATCCTGTAGGAAGTTATGCGGAGTGTCAGATTTGTCACTGCCTGGTCTCTGTTGGAGATCGACTCCGCAGGGGGCCACTGTAAAGCTCCGAGACCTGCTGCTAGACCAAATTTGGCCTGACTGCAAAGTTCTGTTTCCAGCTGGGCGGTGCACTCTTCTGTGCTCTATTTGGAAACCCATTTAAAGTCTTACGCTACCTCTAAAACCTAACAGCGTTTTAAGGGCTCAGAGAAGTGTGGAGGGATTGAGGAGAGTTTTAAGGATGAAATTATATCAGCGCTGCTCCTGCACTGTAGATATGTAGCTCAGTCTTCTTATTTCTCATCTCGCGGCTTCTCAGATTACATTCAGAACTTCTAAGACTCTATCCGCAGTGCTACCAAGTCGTTATGTAAAGGATAAAACACTGTTATAGGAATAAAGGTATGATGTTATGGAAAAATAATCAATGACATGTTTGTGTGAGATGAGTCTACACATAAAGTTACCGTTATTTCTAAGAAGTTTATAATTTTCCAATAAATACAGTGGACCCTTGGTTTACGAGCATAATTCATTCCGGAAGCGGGCTCGTATTCCAAAACACTCATAAACCAAATCAAATCTTCCCATAAGAAATAATGAAAACTCAAATAATTCGTTCCACAGCCCAAAAAAATAAATACAGAAAAATAATTAATACAATATATAAAGTAAAAATAAAACAAATTAACCTGCACTTTACCTTTAAAAAAAGTAAAAATAAATCCCAACAGATAAGTGTTTTCCGTTTGTGCGCGCAGGCGCTGTGTATTTGTGTGTGTATGTGTGTGTGTGTGTGTGTGTGTGTGTGTGTGGGTGTGTGTGTGGAATTAGCCCCTTCCCTCGCCTCGTCTTACACAGTAAAACTCCTCCTCCCTCCCCCCACCTCGCTTTTTAAGTTTCACAACAAACACACACACAATGGAAACACTGTTTTAACGTGAAAAAAAGAAATCTCTCTAATGACACTCGCGTGACCGCAGACTAACGGAATCACTGCTGTAAAGTAAAAAAAATAATGAACCAGCACCTTACCTTTGAAAAGAATCGCGACAGAGCAGAGTTTCTGTGTAGAGCAGAGCGTGTGTGTCTGTGTGAAGCCGGGGGGGGGGGTGTAAATGCGTGTGTGTGTCGGTGTCAATGAACTCGGCACTTGTAAACCAAGACATGCTAGTTTTTCAAGTCAAAATTTTTTTAAAATCTTGTCTCGTAAACCGAGTTACTCTAAATCCGAGGTTCCACTGTACATGCCCTGAGGTGTTATACAACCTGCAGTAGACTATAACAATTAGCCAATGATTTTAACTAAATCTATTAATTAATGATTATTTTCATCATTTTTAGTTACATTGAAAATCGTACAAAGTTCACGCATCAATTTGCGAAGGTGAGTCAAAAATGATCCGCATTCAGGTTATATTAAATATTCTGTTGGTCGTATCAGTGCTTCCTGTCCAAGGCTACTGTGCGAGCAAAAATACTGTAGATGCACCACTTGTGATTTGCATTAAAGAAGCGCAGTGATTACTGGTGACGAGACACGGATTCATCACTACGAGCCTGAGAGTGAACGGCAGAAAGATCCGACCAAGAAAAACCTCAAAAAGTCAACCATCAGCTGGAAAATTCATCAATGCTTAAAGTTTTCTTGGATTCTCAAGGGCCAGCACTGGAACATTGTGAGGGGAAAAAAAGGTTCGACAATCAACAGAGCTGAAGCCTAAAATTTGCACGTCCGCACTCTTCTGCCCACACTGTCGATACTCTGCAGTAACTTCTTTTTGAGGTGTTAAAGGCTCCTCCCTATAGTCCGGATCTCGCTCCATCAGACTTTCACCTGTTTGGTCCCCCTGAAAGCAGGACGAAGATTCACTCACAGATCAGCCTCGAAAATATTTTTCTTTTAAATAAGGGGAATATGACATTTTGTTGAAAAGCCAGACGATTAAGTTGATAAGAAGAAATGAATTAAAATAAATTCTACGGCTAATGTGCGGATAATTTTTGACTCACTCTCATAGTTCCTGCTGTAAGGTCTTATATTTTAGCCTGCAGCTTGTCTTAATGCGCAGTCCTCCTTCCTGAAGAAACATAAAATAATAAATAACTTTAACGCTACAAAATAACAGGTTATTCATCCATCCTGTTATTATTTTATCATAGATTACGTAAATTGTCCTTCATATACCTGGGAACGAGCTGTTGCTATAGAAACGATAATGCATCAGAAGGAGCGCATGCATATAAACCTGTTATTTGAGATCTAGCCATAATGTCAGAGCTGCTGCTATAGAAAAGGAATCAACACCTCCTGACTTGTACTCTAAGACGTACTGTATGTACAGTATTAGACAATGTGAAAGTTTTGCATGAATTCTGAATTGCATGTTTTTTTTTTGTTGTTGTTGCTTTTTTTTACCAGGCACCACAAGACAACCGAAAGAGGGAGAGGTCCCAGGCGTGGACTACAACTTTGTGAGTGTCGACCGGTTTATGGAATTAGAGAAAAGCGGGGCTTTACTAGAGAGTGGAACATATGAAGGTGAGTAAATTCGCAACGTTTTTCATTTTTTGTTTCATTCTGTATGCAGGCGTACTGTATAAACAGTATACATATTACATACGTATTTCGTGATTTATTTTCAACATTCTACAACAGTACTGGGGATTTCAGTACTGTTCATTAACAGTCATATTGTATATAGCTTGATGGTGTTTACTTTAGTTGTTTTGTCTGGGCAGTTTTCCTAATAGTTCAGTATACTGTAACCTTTAGTATAATAGCTTGTTGTCTTGTAGTATTCACAGTAGAATGAGCTCTCGATATTGTTGCTTGTCTTTGCGCGTGCTATTTTAGCTAGTCTTTACTTTTAGTTCTCATGGTTCAGTATCTGTTGATCATTTTCAATGTAATAACTATGGTTTTGCTATACAGTACTTATTTCTTGATGGTAATGTGCTGAACACATGTAGTTTTCAGTACTTCAGTACTTTTCATTTTTAGGCACACAGTTCGCTCTCACTTACGCATTCCCTATGTCGCTTATCCTGTACTTATACAAGGGGAATCGGTGCACTAGGAGGGGTACATCCTGGATGGGGTGCCAGTCCATCTCGGGGCACACGAGCATATCACACACACACACACACACACACACACACACACACACACACACACACACACACACACATACACACACACACACACAGACACACACACACAGACACACACACACACACACACACACACACACTACGGGCAAATTGGAAACGGCAATTAGCCTCCCCAAAACCAAAGTTGCTCTCAATCTAATTACATTCAAGGCATTCAAGTCAAACCGGGATTTGGGTTTGGAAAATTTCTTGTGAACAAATCAACTAACATTTCAGCAGACTTCAAGCACAGTACGGTGATGAGACTCTTAGCCACAGGAAAACATTTAACTGGTTCAAAGGTGTTAAGGAAGGCCGTACGTCTGTGAAGATCGATGGAGAACTTGTTGTCAACGGAACACCACTGGTACTTTACAGGAACTCAGCCGGAAGTTATTGTTATATCACCTGTACAGTCCTGACCTCGCTCCAAGCCATTTCCACATGTTTGACCCATTAAAGGTGTTCCTGGCATTCCAGCGTTTCGGACGTGAAGCAGGCAGTACAATCATACTGTAGCTCCGGCACACTGAGAGGACTTTCTGCCTTGATGGTGTCCAAGCACTAGTGAAACCCTGGGATAAGTGCATTAGTGTAGCGGGGGATTATATAGAGAAATAAAGGGGTTTTTAACTCTCATAACTGTGTCCTGTTATTATGTACTAGCATTCGTACACGTTGTTGACAGGAAAAGAGTTTTTAGAAATAGTTAAAAGGTTAAAGCTAAGAATAAGCTGATCCACTTTATTGTAATCAGTGATATTATTATTTCAGGTTGAAGGCCACGCATATGTCTGCCTGTCTGTCTTTCTTATAAATTTCTTTAAATAAACTTGTTAATACAAAGAAATAAAACATTGTAAGGTTGAGTATCTAAGGCCTTTTTAGCACTATACTACACTTTAGATTTTTGTCGTCAGCCAAACACACACACTCCCTGTTCGGTAATCGGAGAGTGAATCACAGACGAAAAAATTCGAAAAAGTAGATCAGATAAAGATTAGGTTTTGTGTGTAAACAACTCCGGCACATTAAAATTCACTTATATTGTGATACCTTGAAAATATGAACTAATCCTAGTAAAAATATTCAGTTTAGTGCAGGTGTTTGTTTATAGTTTTTTTTTTTTGTTAAGTAGATTAATAAATCCAGCACATAACTGTTCATGACATCGCTTTTACTCAACATTTTGATTTCGCTTATGGTGCAGGTTAAACTTCACTTCTACTATATTTAGATTTTATTTATGGTGCAGATTTAACTTGAAGCAAATACTGTACCTAAGGACTACCGAAGTGTCATAAAATTCTGTCCAGTCGGTTCGTGTGATGCTGTATGATTTTGTGTGACAAAATCTGGCTAGACAGACAGACAGACAGACAGACACAGACAGACAAACAGACAGACTTTTTCTGAGACTGGTTCAATGTATGAAACATAAAGACATTGTTAAAAGAGCGAGTTCTGAACAGTGTACAGACAAAACCTTTCTTTTATTTATATAAAAAGTCCTGGTTTGACTTGAACACCCCTCGTATACGACAACGACAGGGTTGTTCCTGGATTACTGTCTACAGTAATAATCTGTAAATGGGCGTTGTTGCCCTGTTTATCAAAATGGCCCATTTTCACAGCAGTGTTAAAGCAGAGGTAGTAGGATGTAGAGTGTTGCTTAATTTGGTCTCATTGTTGTCAGTATTGGGGCGTTTATTTCAGCCATTTAGGCAGCTCATGTTGGGGTGGGGGTGGGGGGGGCGATGGAGGGGTGTATGGTTCTGTAACATCTCTGTGCAGCAATTTCAATCATTTGCTATTTTGTTCACATGCACCACATACAGTAGTAATGTTTGTTTTGTTTCGTTTCTCCCCTCTCGCCGTTTGTGTAAATGTGGCGCGGTGCACACTGGACCCACAGCCGTGTGACAGAACCTTTGTTCTGGACTATATTTGGCTGGTAGTGTTTCCACCTCGCTGCACATTTTCAAAGCCGTAGTTAGAGGTGGTGCTGCTCCTGCCTTGAAACCGAGGGATGGTTCTGTCCTCCTTACCCGCAGAACCACTGAATTCCACAGCTTTATGTCTTTTTGTTTCAGGATTTTAATATCAGTCAAATTAAAACTGCTTCATTTCAAATGAATGACCTTAGTAGCAATAACATTTTAGTGCATAGGATTGCGCAATGTATTTCTTGATCGAGCCCGTTGAATGTAAATTGGTGGATAATCTTAGCATTGAGACACTTTATTCTGCGGTTTAGGCATTTTGGCAGATGGCGGGTGTCTACTGCAAGCGTCAAGTGATTACCTGCTCGCTAACATTACGCCATTATGCCCATGATGTAAACAGTTCAACATTATTATGCCTGACCATTAAAGGTACAAGCTGTGGTGGTTATAGAAAAGACACAATAAAACACCATAAATAAACTGGTGTCATTTATAGGCTGCACCAAATATCATTACATGTACAAATCAAACATTAACGTAAAATTGTCAATAAATGGTAGCAAAGTCTATCATTAGATCATAAAAACATCAAAATCTATCATAAAAAATATTAGCAAAATATCGAGCAGTTCCAACGCAGTGAACTGTAGATGTACCTAAATATAGATATTTTTCGTTTCATCATATAAAATTCAGTCAGATGATGTAGATCACATTGAAGAAATGTTTTACTTCAACCACTATTAGATATAATGAATCGTTTTTTATAACAACCTCAGCAGCAACCTCATTTCCCCTCTTTTCTGTTCCAACCACTCAGTATTCACCGGCCTCATCATCTGTCATCACTGCGCGCGTTTCGCACTGGTTCATGCCTTATGTTAGATGGGTTTTATGCTTGAATAATAATAAATAAAAATATTCTTCAAAACTGGTCAGGTACAGGGACCGGACTGAAAACGTGGGAGGACGAAGGTCTGGCTCTAAGGTAGCATATGAAGAAATGAGGGAGACTCAAGATATCCACTATCCACTTCTTCCGTTGCGCGAGTTCACAGAAGACCCTGATTGGCTGTAGAGCCGTGATTAATGCGGGAGCACCAAGTTCCTCTCGTCCCTTCCCTCTGAGAGAGCTCGGCCAATCAGCTCTCTCTAGACCTCCGGCTGCGAGAGGTTACAACATCACCCGGGATTCGAACTGGCGATCTCCGGATGATGGGGCGAGCACTTTACCACTGCGCCACTCGGAGGCCCCCTTTCCTGCTTTCTGAAAGGGGTGTGTGGTGCAGTAGTTCATTTTAAAGCTACGGATGGTGAAAGCATATAATCCACGATGTACTGTAAGTGGTACTATATTTCAGCTGAAACAGTTACAGACACATTTTGGAAATCTTTTAGACTGATTTAGACTTTAAACTGTGTAATACGGCATCTTTACTGCTCCTATTTATGTATTTGGATGAAGTCATAACCCAATAAACCAGGCACACTATTAGTGAATATTTTCTGACATAGTTATACAGTCCATAACCTCAGGTACACTTCACAAACACACACACACACACACACACACACACACACACACACACACACACAGTGGAAGAATTTCGCAGCCTAGGCCTGAGGGAGCTCGCTGTCAGGTGTGTGTGCTAGTTTTTCGATGAGGTTTTTTTGGGGTCTATACATACTGTTCTTCTTTCATACTGCATCATGGTGCAATGTGAGTGTAGCACAGTGTGAGAGCAGTGAGTGGGAGATGGAGTCTGACTAGGCTCACAGCCATGCCTGTTTGTCAACAGCATGTCTTTCATTTTCATTTCATGTGTTTCATGTCTGGCGTACAACACTGTACTGAAAAGCAGGTGAAAAGGCGACATGTACGAGTTCCAGGTCCACCGTGCACCGGAGATAAAATAAAGTTAAGTATCTGGGAAGGATTCTAAAATGAATAAGAATTAAAACACACTGGTGCAGTTACAGGAGAACGATCAAAAGCAGTACTTCTCTTAAAGTCTTTCTCCTATAGTATATACAATAGACAGATGGCGAGATAGATAGTATAGATGGGAATAATCAGGGACTTTGCGATACAATATTATCACAATATGTAGATGCCAATTCAAATGTTAGTGTGATTCTGCAGAGTCCTGCATTTTATAAAATCTCAAATCGATGTTAAAACTTTTTCAGATTTTACAATTCTATACAGGTAAAAAAAATATTGATCCTAATACACAGGGGTTGCTCAGTGGTTAAGGTGTTGGACTGCAGATTGGAAACTCCCCCAGACAACTCAGGGTTGCCGCTGTTGGATCCCTCATCCCCAAGTGTTCAAATACAATCGGTCATCGATCTGGCAACCTGATCCTATAAATAGCTGCTATACAGTAGAAATGGCCCGATGTGCTGGGCGGCATGTAGATGTACCACCACCACCACTCAGGATGCAGTGCTGTGTGAATAGTTTAGACGGCACTACCTGCAGAATTATAGAGAATCGGCAACAGTTTACCACTTCAAATGCAATATCTCATATATAAATGAGAAAAAAAATTATTTTGGAGTACATGGATTTGCCACACAAAAGAATTCTTAGTCTATAAAGAATCACTGAATCATTTTTTCCCATCTATAATATAGCTAGATAAGTCCTAAAGGGAAATGAACCTGTTCAGTAAGTGACCCTGGCAGGACTCAACCCCCTCAACCTTTGAACAGATCCATCACTGAGCCGAGAAACCCACTGCACTATCCATTACCAATAGCTTTCTATAGTTTGTCGCTGATAATTTTAGATTTTTTTTGGATTTTTCAGGAAGGGCCGCACCACAAATGAGCCGGCCAGTGAGCTCTTTCCATGCGAGAGGTTACAATATCACCCAGGAATCGAACTTCGCCACTGCACCACTCGGATCTACACTGATTAAAATGTTTCATTTTATGTTTTATTCAATGTTGTGGAACGTACTCAAGAAAAAGTACATCCTGTTATCACTGACATTATAGCATATTGTAAATAGTGGTTTAACTCCGGAGACCTCTTCATTTATGATAATTAAACTTCACTTCACAGCGAGTTTGGGATGGACACGAGTTTAAATGTTTTATGAAAATGGAAAGGGATGCAAGACTGAAACAGTGTTTTAAGTCTTAGTCCTGGCCAGGAGTGAGGTGATGTCCACGAGTGGAAAACAGGAGTCAGGTCAAAACTGTGAAAACATGTCAAACATGGACCCTAATAATCTACTAATACCTCAATTAGAGCTTTCCGACCCACCCTCACTCGTCTATAAAGCTTTATCCTGTATACTGAAGTCTTTCCCAGGAGACTTAGGGCATGAGGGCACTCACAAGGAACCCCGGAGAATTCTGAGAAAACCTGGGGGTGCTAAGCACTAAGCCACTGTGGCCCCCATTTTGACCCAATCAGAATTCATTTTCAATCAGAGTAAGGAGGCTGGCGTAAAGCTTTGACAATCTGTTCAACTGAGTATTAGCCATGTAAACACTTTGATCCAATCTTTTCCCTCTTGTTGGAATAAATCTATTCTTTCTGTCTCTGCCTGAGAAACAGGCTCTGATTATTAGGGGTGAGAATCACAAGGGAACACCCGATACTACGTACAGTAATCACGATACCTAGTTGGCGATACGATTTATATTGTGACACACAGTTTTATAAATATCTGATGTTAAACATGCTTTCAGATGGGTTGCCGTTCTAAACAAATTTAGCAAATAATTTTTTCCTACCACACAGCCTGTCAATGTGCGTCTTGTTTAGAGCACACCCCCTGTAGGATTATAGAGGAAGTGCAAGATTTTGTTACCTCAAATGCAAACATATTTTAATTAAAAAACTATTTGTAATAAAATCAATTTTGAAGTCAGTATGGTCATACATTAACTGCCACATGAAAGAATTGCGATATATAACTGAAAACGATTTTTCCTCCAGTCCTCCTTCCCCCGCCTCCATATTTGCATGGTATGTAAATCATACTGTAGATTGGAATGAACTCCAGTAACCTTCAATACAGAAGGCAGGATTTATCATGGAAAAAATAGGAATCCTAATCTCAAATTTGGGAAGAAATGCTACTTCTTCTGTTTTATTTTCGGCACATTAAATGCCTCACAGCGGGCAGAACCACTTTGTACGTGTCAGAAAAGTTGCATTCTGATGAGCATGTAATCAGTGACGTTGGAATTTCTAATCAGAATATGATTCATTTCATTCAGATTGAAGAAACATGGTCCATGGGTGTAAATGTAGCTACTCAGCGTCTACTCTGAGCTACAACAAAGATTACACGCTAAGCAGACAACCAATGACCTAACAGGGGAGGAGGAGCCAGGACAGGAATAAATGACAAGACATGTACCAATGTAAACAAACATTGAACAGCACAGAAGCGTGTGCCACAGCCCTGTGAGGCGCCGCGCGCGCCGCGGCCCGGCATGCCGCACTCAGCACGAAAGAGGGGGGGACCGTGACACTGGTAAATGAATGCAATTTTGTGATGTGAGTTACAGCCGGAGCTGCTGTCAGAGCTGCTGTTATAGAACATTAATCTACATGATGAATGTCGAAAAAACTTCTTTTATATATTAGAAAAATAATTTATGAAAAAAAATGCTATAAATATATATATTTTTTTACATTTTGATAAATATATACATACAAAATCTATATGATATACTCAGCCATAGATTTTTTTTTGTGATCAATAACGACTGTATGACATGTCATTAATCAAAAAACTACAAACTTGGTTTGTGCTAGACTCTTTCATCTAACACAGACCTGAGAGTTTTCTTCTTAGAAAAGTTTTTCTCAATATTTTACGTACGATTATTTCCAGTCTATTAATGATCAATCGGTTCATTCATACTGTACGTAAATACAGTACTGTGTAAAGATCTTGAAACGCGGCTCATTTCTTCCTATTTTGCTTCTAGTTTTAATGTAGTCTTGAGAAATCGTTCTTCAAACTGCCTGAAGGATTTTGTTCGTTCCCTTTTTCAGTCCAGTTCCTGCACCTGAGCCGTTTCAGAGGAATGTTTTTTGTTTGTTAAGCCACACAGTGACCTATGAATCATTCAAACATGAAAAAAATCTACCTTACGGCATAGACCAGTGAGAAGCAGGTGCAGATGATGACAGATAATCAGGCCGGTGATTAGTATAGTGGTGATGCTGAATGCGGAGTGGTTGGAACAGACGAGAGGGGAAATGCGGCTGCTGCTGAGGTTGTTACATAAATTTACAAGTTTATAAATTGCATCTTTAGGCACTTTGTAGCCCTTAGCAGTAAAATATTAGATTTAATCGATATCAGGCTAAAGGCACGGTGGCCTGATATAGTTTGTTCTCCTCGTGCTTGGTGGGTTTCCTCCAGGTACTCAGGTTTCCTGCCACAGTTCATAGACATGCAGATTACGCTAATTGTCGTTCACAAATTGCCCGTAGGGTGTGTGTGCCCTGCGATGGATTGGCAATCCTGTCTAGAGTGTACCTCGCCTCGTGCCCTAAGTCTCCTGAGATAGGCGTATAAAGTGGTATAGATGATGAGTGAATGTGTTAATCTCTATCATTTAATTGAGTTTAATATAAAGAATTGGTCTCACTTAGCTCTGCTATTTATCACTACACTTCAAATGTAAATACAAAGTGAATATACCTTCATTGTTGTGTCTAGCAGGTGTGTAAAAGTCAGTCATTTTTGGTAGAGTGAAGTGAAACAAAAAATTATGAATTTGTTGAATTATAAGAAACTTGTAAACCTATAAACAAGTGCAAAGTTGTGAAAAGTGGGACCCTGCTTGTAATTTCTTGATCACATAAGGAATGCGTGTGCCAAATGTGACATGTACCATCAAATCGTTTTGGGTCATTTTTGAGTTATTCATGTTTTCGAATTCATAATAATTATAATAAGAGGCATTTCGATATAAAGTCTATTAACCTATCCGGTTGCTGAGATATGGCCAGGGCGAGTTTGTGTATGAGGACAGCTGCGGAAAACGCTGTGGAAATCCTATTTTTAGAATATTTAAACAAGTATTCTGTGATGTAGTAAGAAAGAGGGAACCCTCTGACTCATTTTGACACCAGGATTTCCACTAAAGATAACTTTAGCGCCAGCAGTGTGGATTTTATAAAGGATGAAAGGCTTGTAATTCGATCACAACTGGAGTAACTAGCTCGGATAGTGTTCATTAAAATGCCTTAAAACTATGTTTAGGATTAAATAGGTTAAAGATTTGATCCGTTTTTACCTACAGCGCTCTATTGGCCGAAGCGCAATAATAACCTGTGCGACTTACAGTAATACCTGACTTGATATGAGGGGTCACAAATAATTGTGCTTGGTTTCTGATTTTAAAAATAAACAGAGCTGTACAGGTAGTCCCCGACTTATGAACATTCGAGTTACGAATTTCTGCATTACGAATAGACTGTGGTTCCGAACATTCGTAGATGAGAACAAGTAACGGACGTAGCTCATGTGTAATAGACACTGCAGTGCACAATATTTACAATTATATACAGTATTTTCAGTGTGTAAGTGAATGTATAAAATGTCTAAATATAAGTGTACAGTGGAACCTCGGATTGTGAGTAACGTGGTTTACGAGTGTTCCGCAAACCGAGCAAAGATTTTTAATAATTTTTTATTCGGAAACCGAGCAAGTATTAGTTTACGAGCGCTGAGTATCATGCTTCACACATGCGACTCTTATTTTGACACCGAGCGTCACTCTCTTACCTTCCCCCCCCCTCCCCCCTCCCTCCACCCACGGCTTCGCAAACACACAGAAACTCTGCTCGTGCACGCGCAATTTGACACCGACACACGCACAGACACTCTCTCGCCTTTTCACCCCTTCCCCGGCTTCACAAACACATAGAAATTCTGTTCTGTCGCGATTCTTTTCAAAGGTAAGGTGCTGGTTCGTTTTTTTTTTTTTTTTTACTTTACAGCAGTGATTCCCTTAGTATGCGCTCACGCCAGGTCAGAAAGATTTCTTTTTTTCCTGTTAAAACTGTGTTTCCGTGTTTGTGTGTGTCCGTTTGTTGTGAAACTTAAGTGATTCCTTTAGTATGCGCTCATGCCAGTCTCGCTTTTTACCGTTAAAACGGTGTTTCCGCTGTGTTTATGCGCTTGTTGTGAAACTTAAAAAGTGAGTCTGTTAATATGCGCTCATGTCAGTCTCAGAAAGATTTCTTTTTTTCCTGTTAAAACGGTGTTTCCGTTGTGTGTGTGTTTGTGGTGAATCTTAAAAAGTGAGGTGGGGAGAGGAAGGAGGAGTGTTACTGTGTAAAACGAGGCGAGGGCAGGGGCTAATTCCACACACACACACACACACACACACACACACACACACACACACACACACACACTGCGCAGACCAACAGAAACACTTATCTGTCAGGATTTATTTTTACTTTTTTAAAGGTAAAGTGCAGATTAATTTGTTTTATTTTCATTTTATAGATTGTATTAATTATTTTTATGTATTTATTTTTTGGTGCTGTGGAACTAATAATTTGAGTTTTCATTATTTCTCATGGGAAATGATGATTTGGTTTATGAGTGTTTTTGAATACGAGCCCACTTCCGGAACGAATTATGCTCGTAATCCAAGGTTCCACTGTATATTGTATGTGTCGGCCTCACCTAACGAACATGTTCCCGGAACGGAACTCGTTTGTAAGTCGGGGACTACCTGTACAAATTCCATAGTTCTGAAGTGATTAGGTTTAAATATTTTACTACAGGTCCACAGGGACATGCTGCTTGTTTCTTTCCTTTAAATTAACCAAATTTATGGAGAAAAATCCCCCAGCACATCTTAAAGTTAGACTGCATTTACTTGGATCATAATACGCAGCTAACCGAATATCGTTTGTTGGACAAATTTCAATTTGAACATGCATCCTGTTATACACCTAGTATATACTGTACATTTTCCTCTATAAGAATCTGTTTGAGTGTACGGGAATAATTCTGGGTCACAGTGTGTAATTGAAATTTTTCTTGCAGTTCTGGACTCCACCATCAGCCCTTCTCTCTCCCCACAGACCTGCAAATTAATTCATAAACCTCTACCGAGGACACACACACACACACACACACACATACTCAATTTTTACTCATTAAACCAGATTCCCCCCGATACACACGACTTCTTTTCAATCTTGAATAAAAGGTTTGGGCTCTTTGTGATAGAGGTCGCCTCAATAACAAACATCACACACCCATACACACACACACACACACACACACACACACACACACACACACTAAGAAGGGAAAAGAGAAACTGGCCAGAGGTACTGAATACCTGATTAAGAAAGTCACTTAGAACATAACCAATCCACATACTAAGCAGTTTGCAATGGGTAACGCGCCTTTTTTCTAGCAAAGGTACTTTCACTTCAAGTTTCCAGATGGTTTTCATAATAAAAATTTTTTTTTAAATTAGTTTTTGCTGCCTTTCATGAGATCTTTGTGCTGCATGATTGGACGGTAAACCCTAAGCGATACTCAGGTTCTCAGATGAAGATTAGTAAAAGGGGTTCTCTTTTGGTTCTAGATAACTTCTATGGCACGCCCAAACCCCCGGCGGAGCCCACGCACATGCTGTTTAATGTGACTGACCAGCTGCTGCCAGGTGCCCGCCCCAGCGCTGAGGGGAAGAGGAAGAGGAACAAATCAGTCAGCAACATGGAGAAGGACAGTATCGAGCCTCCTGAGGAAGAGGAGGAGGAAAGTCCTGTCGTTAACAGCAACGGCATTGCTATCACACCAGGTTAGCAGAAACCTGCTCAGATTGGAACAGCCATGTTCGCTTGTTTTCTGATTGGAAAGTTTGCGCTATTTGAAATTGTAAAACTTGTATTTACTCTTGATTCAACAGGACTGGCAGCAATTAGATCTGGGTGTGGAAAGTGAAACTCAAGTTTAACTCAGCCTTCCAAAAATGACAGTTTAATCATGATTTAGCAAGGGGTTCAGTTACATTTTCACATAGGGCTAGGCAGGTTTGGACGGCTTTTTTTCCCCTCTTAATAAATGAAATCACCATTTAAAAACTGCATTTTCTATTTAGATCATTTATCTTTGTGCTATATTCAAATTTGTTTGATGATCTCAATCCTTTAAGTGTGTCAAATATGCCAAAAAATCAGGAAGGTGCAAATACTTTTTCACAGAAGTGTATCACTGTGTTTCCTCTCTCTCTTTCTCTCTCTCTCTCTCTCTCTCTCTCTCTCTCTCTCTCTGAGGCAGGATTCAGCTCCTTAGAATCATCTCTTGGCATGATTTAGCTCACTTCATGTGTAAAAAGCTCACTTATGCTTTTTATGACATATGTACAGTATAAGCCTTGCTTGACACTAAAAGTAATTAATAGGCGTTGGAATTCTGTATAACTTGTGTTGCCGAGTGTTTAAATGTCATGTCTCGTACAAATCAGTTGCAATCTTTTCTTGCCAGTCTTCTGTTCGCACTCCTGTCCAGAAGGTGGCGATATGGCTACAGCTGCCCATAAACTTTAAAGAAGAAGAAAGGCTAATTTGGACAAAAGTCTTGTTTATTCTGCAAAAGATGTAGTCTCTTGTAACCTCTTGGAACCTGTATGTCCTTGCATTTCTTCTGACTACATTGTCCATTTATCCTTGTACGATCCTCATGGGGACAGTCGTGTCTTATCCTTTAGCTCCTTTAACTCCCTTCTCTGTAAAGACATTGATTAAGCACCTAGTTATCAAAACCTTAAGTCATTGAAAAAGTATATCAATTAAATTGCTGACTTCTCTTGCAGGTCAGCCATGTGGTGAAAACCACAAACCTTACACGTGAAGTGATCGACTACTATCGAGATGAGTGCGGGATCCATTCAGTTATGAATCGCGATTCTTTTGTGTACCGATTCCTCTTTCGCCACACTGACTCCAAAATCTATTTTGATTACATTTATAATAGAGATGCACCAGTCGATCAGCCAGTGACCGGACTCGGCTGTTTATCAGCTTGATCAGCCACGACCGATCCATACTGGACATAGCCGATTCTGTGCCTAGTTATTGTTATTGTTATTGCATTACATTATCAAAAGTTGCGCTTGTTAAAAAGCCTCCAGTCGGCCTTTTTCTCTCTGCAAAACCCTGCAAGCGAACTGGTATCAAAACACACTCATTATACACGAGTCTCAAAACACCACGAGCGCTATTAAGTCTTGAAACACGCACGTTGGAAGTGCAGGCGCTCACCAAAAGCTGTCTGTCTTGCGCTGTGCTCGCAGTTGCTCAACACGCGCTCAAGACTTTGGAGGCATTTGAGGCGGTAAAACGCTGTCGTCTCTTTATAAGCCTACAGGTGGTGAACGCTTTCATTTAAGTAGAAGGTTAAACTCATGCATTCAAAGTTAGTTTGTATTGTTTAAATGCTGTGCTTTCTTTCCAGTTGAGAAAACGAATGGTTATGACTATAACCTCTGTTCCCTGAAGGAGAGGAACGAGGTACAACACATATTGTATGGGATATCACACCCTCTCGTGTCCTGGCTGAAGCCACCTTTATTCACGCCTTAAAGGCAGTCAAACCTGTGGTGACGTAGGTGTAGCCCCGTCTATACCTATAAGCCCTCGTCACCACGGTTGACTCTCAGTTCGACAGCCGCTCTTCGCCGAGCTAAGCTGAGAGGCGGGGCAGCAATGTATTGTACCTCGTTCCTCTCCTTCAGGGAACAGAGGTTATAGTCATAACCATTCGTTCCCTTTCATATATGGGACATATATTCACGCCCCGCTGAGCATCTACCAAAGTTACCAAAAAAAAACCTGATAGCTACTCTACTGCCTCATTGACCCCTCAGAGAGGACACAATGGGCCACCGACGGGGCCGTTATGTCCAGACGGTAGAACCGGATAAACGTGTGCGGTGAGGAACAACTGGCTTCCGCGCAGATATCACCCACGAATATCCCTTTGAACAGCGCCCACGATGTTGCCATAGCCCTTGTTAAATGTGCTTTCACACCCTGAGGCAATGGGACACCCTTGCTGCTATAAGCTAATGTAATAGCCTCCACAATCCAATGGGAAAGCCACTGTTTAGCCAGTGCTTTACCCTTTACTGGACTGGCAAAGCAGACAAAAAGTTGATCACATACATGCATATTCACTGTACGGTCCATGTAGACACTTAGTGCACGTACAGGGCACAAATTATGTAATTTTCCTGCTCCTCAGAAGCAAAAGGAGGGGGCAGAAGCTATAAAGGTCAAAGACCATAGAGCTATAATCAGTGGAGACCACTTTAGGTACATAGGCCGCGTTTGGCCGTAGAGTAACCTTTAAACCATTCGCAGCAAACTGCGTACAAGATGGATGCACAGACAAAGCGTGGAGATCACCCACTCGCTTAGCAGACGCTAAAGCATGAAGGAGTGCCATCTTATATGAAAGAATTTTCATATTTATAGACTCAACTGGCTCAAAAGGAGGTCCACAGAGGGCCTCAAGCACTAACAATAAATCCCAAGACGGAAAGCTGGACCTCACAGTGAGTCACAGACGTAGCCCTCTTAAAAATCGTACTGCCAGCGGATGAGCCCCCATTGACACTCCATCAAAACCAATATGACAGGCTGATCTAGCCGCCAGGTATACTTTAATAGTAGAGATGTAAAGGGCTTTTCTAACAGTTCTTGTAGAAAAGACAAAACCTCCACCATCGAGCACTGATATGGCAAAACATGACGTTCTTGACACCCTTGCCCAAAAGCTCGCCACTTGTAAGCATATAAACCTCTAGTAGACGAGGCCCGAGCACTTTGAATTGTCTCTATCACATTTGGAGGATGTATTTAGCTATCAGATTGGACCTTTCAACAGGTAAGCCTGCAAGTTCCACAGTTTGTGACATGGGTGAACCACCTCCCCCCCCTGCCTGAGACCGAAGGTCCCTGAGGAGAGGAAGTTTCCATGGTTCTGCAGCTAGCAGGCTGACTATGCATCCCACAATTTCACCAGCCAACGAGGGGCACCAGGATTAGGGACTAACCCTGCTGGCGCACCCTCTCTGTGACAGGCCAAATCAGTTCAACTGAAGGAAAAGCATACAATAGAGCTGGGGCCCATGAGTACGCCAGCACATTGATCCCCAGAGGAGCACTGCGATCTGTTATGGAGAAGAAAAATGGGCATTGAGCATTCTCTTTGGATGCAAAAAGATCCACTACTGCCCTGCCGAAGCGCTCCCAGATCTGAGCTACCACCCATGGGTGTAGCCTCCATTCCATCACAAGCGGACCCTCTTTGGAGAGAAGGTCCGCCCCCAGATTCAGGTGCCCTGGAATGTGAGTGGCCCTGAGTGACAGAAGATGAACACTGGACCATAGTAATAGAGAATGAGATAGTTTCAGCAGGGGAAGTGAACGAGTCCCCCTGTGTCTGTTTATATACAACACCACTGTCTTTTGTCTGTCCTGATCAGAACATGATGGCCTGTCAGAGTCAGACGAAAATGTCTCAGGGCTGAAAACACTGCCAACAGCTATAATATATTATAATATACAACAAGAGTTGCTGTAAGGCCTGCGTTGTTCCTGTGACCACGCCCCTTGCCGCGGAGACGTCGCACAGAGCGCCCCATCCGCTCAGAGAGGCATCTGTTGACACCACTTTGCAAAACGACACCCTGCCTATTGGAGAGCCCTGGCGTAACAGCCTGGGTTCCCTCCAGGGCAGAAGAGCTGACATGCATGACGGAGTCACTGTCAGTCTCCTGTTGAGGTGTCGCGCAGCACATAGGCGGTGAGAGTGCACGCAGCGCTGAAACGCACGGATGTTCAGCAGCTCGAGAGACACCCCAGCGTTCATAGACGCCGTCATTCCCCATAACTGTAAAAACACTCGGAAACGAAGTTTGTGTTGCAGCTGAAACTGAGCAAGGCAGCGCTGAAACGCGGCTATTCTGTGCTCTGACAGATGTGCTCGGCCAGTAACGGAGCATATCTACAGACCCAGGAATGAAAACTGTTGACTCAGAGTCAGTGAGCTTTTCTGCATGTTTTCTGAGAATGAATGTATCTCTGAATGTGAGACAGAACTAATGCTGTCTGTTTCTCCGCCTGTTCACTTGAGCTCGCTATTAACGTCCAGTCGTCTAAATCGGCCAGTATGCGCATGCCTCTCTCCTGAAAAGGAGACAGCGCCGCCTCGACGCACTTCGTGAATGTTCGGGGAGTTAGCGACTAGGTACTCGTAGGCCTTGCCCACTAATGCACACTTCAGAAATTTTCTGTGGCTCGGGAAGAATGCTACATGAAAGTAAGCATCCGTGAGATCGATCGTAGTGAACCAATCTCCCGGGTCTATTGCCTTTAGCACTTGCCTCAGTGTAAGCATTTTGAACTTGTACGTTATTAAAAAACGTGTTCAATGTTCTTAGATCCAAAACAGGACGTAGTCCACCCCCTCTCTTCGGAACAACAAAATAACGTCTGTACCAACCCGAGTTCGCTTATGAAGGAGAAACTACTTGGATCGCCCCTTTGCCAAAAAGAGAATTTCTCTCCTGCCGGAGCACCGGTACGTACGGAAGAGAAGCGCGGTGGCTTTGTGCTTGGGAGACTGTGTTAGGGAAGTGCAACGCCGTTTGGGACTGATTCCCTGAACATAACATAGCGGCCTCTTGGGCGGCATTGAGTGAGGAGAAACAGTGTCTCCCTGCTGCCAGAGCTCCTCTCCCTTTAAAGTCCGAGTCTGTTTGCGCTTCATCTCTCGTCGCGGAATGATGTCTCGCAACGCCTCAGCCTGTTTTCTCTTGAAGTCAAACTTTGCCTGAATGGCATTGAGTGACTGGCCGAACGAACGCTCAGCAAATAGCGGTTCATCCGAGTAGAATGCCGTGTCTCTATCTGGAATGTCAGAGAGCGTGAGCCATAAATACCTCTGTGCTGCTCGCCATCCCTCTGCCGAGGGAGAGAGCTGCACAACGAGACATGCGCAAAATGTAGTCTGTCCCGATCCTGACCTCGCTAAGTAGCGCACACATCGGGCTCTCCTGAGACACCAGTGAGCCGAACTCTGCTAAACACAGTGCCTGATATGTCTGAAGCAGCGGTTTGCTCCATGACGACGTTAACTCGGCGATAAAATCGGGGAAAATGGGCAAGCAGTTTTTAACGGTTGTCGGTTCAGGAGGGAGAAAAAAATCCCGCGAACCTCCGCGTTTTTTGAGCCTGCTCTGGGGAGGGCCACTCCACCTCCAGCGTCTGCAAACGCAGTAGCAGCGGAGCTCTGAGCAGACGGTAACATTTCATGCTCGTCCTCCGACAAGCCGTGCATTTCTGGACCGATGTCGAGCACGGTATCATCTTTGAAAGCACGCTGCTGGCCAGCGCTGTAGGAGAGCTCAAGGTCCTCCGACCCCTCGAAATACTCAATTTTGTCTGCCCAGCTAAGAGCGGGGACTTCTGACGAAAACTCCTCTTCAGCAGACACAGGTGAAGCTGGAACTGCTACTTTGGAAAGGAGGGGGTCCTGCTGAGCGACTGTGTTTTATTTATTTATTTATTTTCCAGGTCTCCACGAACGTGACCCGTCTTTCCAGCGTTGAATGCCGGAGCTGGCGACAAAGCGCACATGACTCGGGCTCAGAGAAGCCGCCCTCCTGCGGACAGGGGAGAACCGCGGACTTCTTCTTTGTCACATTAGCTCCCTTGCTCATACTAGCTAGCACTGTTAGCACAGCTAAACAGAGCCAACCAAACTGAGATGTCGCTAATGCGTTGACTGACAGTGAACCTAAAATCAGCGCTCCGCGGGTATACGACTCACCAAATAAGGCTGTTGTCGCTAACACCAACAGGAACAGTTAAGCTGATTTTAAGCTCAGTTTTATAATGTCAAATGTAGAGTTGACTAGCAGCACCTAGAAGAACTCTACGGAAAAGGTGTTCACAGCGAGGTGAAGAGCGTAAGAACTGAGAGTCAACCGTGGTGACGAGGGCTTATAGGCATAGACGGGGCTACACCTACGTCACCACAGGTTTGACTGCCTTTAAGGCGTGAATAAAGGTGGCTTCAGCCAGGACACGAGAGGGTGTGATATCCCATACAATATGTGTTGTACCGAGTGAATTGACTGAAAGGGAACTAACGTTATAAGCAATGGGCTACATCTACTGTAATTCCTCATGTTCAATTCAGTTGTAAAATAGTTGAATAAAGGTAAGGTATAAAATTATCAACAATTTTTTAGGTTCAAAGTCTGTAACAGAAATTGTAACAGAATTGGAAAGAAATAATATCGAATGGAGATATTTATAAAATCGTGATACAGAAACACAATATTAATGGAATCAGTACCTGGGTATTGTGATATCGTATCTCGAGGTGTGGAGAGACTTTCATCCGTACAGTATGTTCTACACATACTGTATTACTGTATATAACATATTGATTAGTTCCATAAGGTCATTGGTTTTATTCACACAGGTAGAGGTGAGCTTGGGTAAATTACGCTGGTGCCATTTGCGACCGCTGAATATTTGGCATCTGCTCGTGCCATGATGATGATATTCATCATATAGGAGGTTCTACATATAAAACCGAGTTGATCTAATAGTGTTGCGAGGCAGTGAGAGAACACAGACTTCACAAGGCTCACTTTGTATTTATTTCTTTTTACAATGTTTATGTCGATACTGTCTGACCTGCGACACTCTACTGAAATCTATAGGGTCCTCTGTACGTCCCAGTCTGAATTAAGTGCCTTCAAGTTCAAAACTTGGAGTCTTTCTCTAAAGTGCTTTGAACACACAGAGGTTTCTCACTACATCTAAAGGGCATGGTTTTGAAATTGAAATTGTGTCTATTGATACAGCTCGCCACTTTTTTTTTTTTTTTTTCAGTAGTATGTGATGTAGCCTGTCCTTTATTCCTGCACAGGTTTCAACACAGAGCTTCATATTGACTTTCAGATTTTGAAACAGATTTTCATCTGTTTTGTACGAAGGACGTTCAAGTCAACCCGGGACTTGTGATGAAATTTCTCGTGAATGAAAGCGTAGAAGCGATTTACATTTACAGAATGCTACAGTAGAACATGTGAATGGTGGAAATGTTTCTAAGGAGGAGAAACGTCCAGGCGAGGTGGTTCGGATCCCACTGCAGTCATTATCGTGAACACTAAGGGAGTGGAACGCCTGATGCAAACTATTCACACAATCATTCACAGACACCACTTGCACATTACTGGAACTCAGCTGGGAGTTATTTTCATGTGTCCCCTGTACAGTCCTCACCTCGCTCCAATCCATTTCTACCATTTTGAGTCAGTAGAAGAGTTCCTGGGAGGCCGGCATTTCAGACGTGGTCAGGCAGCTTTCTAACTTGATGGTATCCAGGCACAAGTGAAACACTGGGATAAGCGCATTAGTGTAGCAGGGGATTATATAAGAGAAATAAATGTAGCTTTTTCCCCCCCTCTTAACCAAAAGTCCCAGTTTGACTTGAACACTCTTCATGAAAATCTTGGAGAATTTCCCTTATATAGTGTATTACATTTTAGAGTCTGCAATAAAAGAGCACTTTTTAAACTGTCATCTTTCTTCTCGAGCATTTGAATGAACTCGACCCTAAGAGATTGATCAAAAGATTAATCTCCTGACTGAGCCTTTTTAATGTCGACCATTATTCGCCTCCCTACTTTACCATTTAATTAAAGCGCTATAACACATGAAACATATTAAGAGGATTTCCTACATTCACAAATTTAAGCCCGACCTTGTGTGATCTAAAAATTGTAGAAAATTCTGAAAGTCTGAAAGTTAGGAAATTTTGTGACATTCTGGTCAGTTGTCAATACCTGAACAATATCCAATAAAATGGCAAAATTCAACCCTGTGTACGCTGAATTATTAAAAAGTATGATCTAACATGTACTATACAATGTATGGTGAGGTTTATTAAATTGGTGTGTGGCAACATAGCTTCTTTATTCACAGGTTAAGAAAGACACAAGATACACCAGACAAACTGCTAGATAGTACACTCGAATAGATACAGGTAGTTCCCGAACATTCGAGTTATGAATTTCTGTAGATACCAACGGACCGCAGTTCTACTTTCACGAAAGTAGCTCACATGTATTGTACAAAAAATAGACAGTGCATTGCACCAGATTCAAATATTTAAATGATATACAATATTTTCAGTGTGTAATTGAATGTTAAAAATGTCAAACGTCCGGTATAGTGTGGTGTGGGGGTGCGGGAAAACTGAATCGGACTCAACGGTAGGGGCAACAAGGGCAGGTGTTGGTTAAGGTGTTGGACAATGGTCTAGAAGGTCCAGGTTCAAACCCTACCACCACCAAGTTGCCACTGTTGTTGCTTTGGATAAGGGCGTCGGCCAAATGCTGAATAGTATCAGCACAATAATAGAAAATGTCTGTCCTGTTAAGCTCTCCTGATGGTGAATAAAATCTAATTTCTGAAAATTCTCAACAAAACAGAGTTCACAATCCAATGCAGTGGAAAACAGCGACAAAATTTCCTTAGGAGCAATTATGGTTTTTGCCCACATGATGGGGGGACAGATTCAGTCGAGTGGATTGGTCTGCTTTACATTGTATGTTCACGTCAAAGGTGTATAAGACTCACTTTGTGAGACTTAAGAACAAATCGGACTTATGAACATGTTCCCGGAACGGAACTTGTTTGTAAGTTGGGGACTACGTGTACTACATTGCATCTGATATGGAGTGCATGACATAGGCAAACAGTAGGTTGTGTAGTCACAGGTATCTAAAAAGGGGACTCAGCTATTAGGTGGGAAAAAATCATAGCAATTAATGGTGATGTGTAGTAGATACTTTGTAACATCTGGTAGGTAAATTGTCATAGTTCGTCAGGTTAAGGTTTTAGGGGATTTGTAAGTACTCTTTTTATTTCATTGTTAATGAGAAGTCCTAGGTGATTTAGGGCATGTGACATCACGAGTCGAGCAACCAAGAACCATTGTGAAGAATGTCAACTCGGAACAATTCAGCTCTGGCTAAAAGTTTCCTGAATCAGCTGTGGTGGACTTAGAACCGTGAAAGCCTACAGTATAGTGCAGTGGTTCATAGATGGTACTGTACATACTGTACAAACATCTACAGTATATTTGACATAATTTACTGAGGCAGAATAAATAAATAGTTTCAACATCTGCTATTAAAAAAAAACACTGCTGCATCAATGGAAATGATCATTTTAGAGTTCTTAGTAGATTTAAATAGTTTTTTGGGACCATCTCTATATACTCTACTCTATAGTGGTCCTGAGCAACTCTCATCAGTACTGTATGTGTATATTGAACATGGTGTGAGTTTGTACTCTTCCTTACTTGAATCTTTGTACTCTTCCTTACTCAAATCTAAAGTCCTTTCATTACCCCTTTGGTCATGGTTCAAATGGTTAAAGCTTGAAGGTTGACGAAGGTTACAGATTGAAAGGTCAGGGCTTCAAGCCCCAACACTGCCACGTTGCTACTATTGATCCCTTAAGCAATGCCCTTAACCTTGTATGCTTCAGGGGTGCTGTATCCTGTCTGACCCAGGACTCTGACCCCAGCTTCCTAACTGGGATACGTGAAAAAATGATTTGATCGTTCTGTAAATAATATGTGACAAATAATTAAACGTTAATAATAAAACCTTACTGTAGCTCTGCTTTAAAATATACACGATTTCTGCTTTACAGAATCAAGTGAGCACGAAGACAAGAGCACGGATGCGTCAGGCGACGTGCCCCCGCAGTCATGCCCTGCTGAGACGCCCACCCTGACAGGCACAGACGCCCCTGAGGAGGAGCAAGATGCCCCGAAATCCCCGGCCGACTCGCAGAACAATGACGAGCTTGGGCCGCTACCCGACAACTGGGAGATGGCCTACACGGAGAAAGGAGAAGTCTACTTCATCGAGTGAGTGAAGAACACTTTAAAGTATGCTTCAAACTAAGACACCGAGCATATGGAGACACGCGCTGTTGGACAACAGAGAGCGTCTGCACGGTGCTGTGAATTACAGTATGTGGAGAAATTAGCGTAGCCTCTTTTCACATGGTGACATGGATATATGAATTATTCATGCGCTGAAGTAAGAATCTTAAACATTCAGCGTTATTATTTAGCTGATTAAATTCGTTTTTTTGGACAACAGATCACACAGAGATGTTTTGATGTTAGATGTCTTTAACTGTTTTTAAGTGGTATCAGAGACAGGATGGATTAAAGATAGCAGAGTGAGTGAATAGGGGACGGAGAGAGAGAGACGGAGAGAGAGAGATGGATGTTTTCCTCCTTCTCCTCCTCTATTCCACTTTTAATAGGAGGCAAGAGACTCATTAAAATTATTGATAGCTATTCTGTTAACTGGAACTCTCCCACCCTCTGCACCAATGGCCTTGTGGGATACTTATTAGCACTCGGGCGAAAGCTTTATCACCCTGAGTAGCTCTTTGTAAGACTTGTGCTGATGGAGTCACATACAGCATCCTTAGTGGTGGCCAATAGTATTAAGACAATGCATGCCATGTATTATAGTTCCCCCTGTGCACAAAACATTTAATGCCACTAATTACTTCGAGCCTATCTGGCTGAAGAGTTGTGCTAATTAACTGAAAAACGAGTAAAAATGAAGTGACGGTGGTATTCAGCTCCAGACCCAAAGCCAATAGAAGACTGCTGGACGATCATGAAAAAGGTAGTAATAGTCAAGTACACGACCTTCAAGGAGAGATCAAGCAGGCATGGGCTGAGCGCGTGACACCAGAGTACTGCAAATGGCTTTTTGTCTCTATTCTAGAAGAATAGAGACTTCATATTAGATATTGATTGTTGTATAGTAATTCTATGGCATGAAACAAAACAAATTATTATTATTATCTTAATTGTCGTTATTTAACAAATTTTAGAATATCATTAAAACATTGGGCAGCACGGTGGTGTAGTGGTTAGCGCTGTCTCCTTGCACTTCCAGGGTCCTGGTTCGATTTCCAGCCAGGTTTGATTCCCGTCTCTGTGTGCATGGAGTTTGCATGTTCTCCCCATGATTGGTGGGTTTCCTCCGGGTACTCCGGGTTCCTCCCACAGTCCAAAGACAAGCAGATTAGGCTAACTGACGTTCCCAAATTGCCCATAGTGTGTGAATGAGTGTGTGTGTGCACGTGATGGATTGGCACCCTGTCCAGGGTGTACCTCGCCTCATGCCCTAAGTCTCCTGGGATAGGCTCCAGGCCCGCATGACCCTAAACACAGGATAAAGCGGTATAGACGATGAGTGCGCGAGCGATTAAAACATTGAATTTCACTTTTGACCACCGCTGTATATTAAGGAAGGAGGTAGAGTAGCTGCAGTACGTAAATGCGTCGTCAGTACATCCATCATTGACTTGTTTTTTTCTGTTTCCTCGTAGTCACAACACCAAAACAACATCATGGCTTGATCCTCGATTAGCCAAGAAGGCCAAACCACCGGAGGAATGTGAGGACGACGGTAAGTCTACTTCTGCAAGTTATAGAGATGAGTAAGGCTGGCTTTCAGATTTGCGTAGTCCGAGGCTGTTGCTGATACTTACGCATGTTTTTTTTTTTTGTGTGTGTGTGTGTGTGTGTGTGTGTGTGTGTGTGTGTGAATTTTCCTTCTACCTAGTATTTAAGATAAAATATGTAGCTGTACAATAGGAATGTAGAACCTTCTGTGTATCGCTACATCATTACATGTTTCTTAAGATCTAAATGTGAGCCTTTTTTTCCCATCGGACATCTTCAAGGAGTTTGCTAAAGTGACAGCGAACTAGTTATCTGTTTACACGCACACTATGTACGGGGTGTTTGCACGTGATGTCACGTCTGCTGTGTTCTGTATCGCCAGCCGCTCCTAGAGTTCAGGAAGTGATTTTCTACCTAGCAAGCATTATTACTTGCTCTCAAAATGGTTTTTGTGTTTCCGATGGCTCCGATTGACTAAACAGATAATCCATGAGGAGATTTTATCGAGCACCGCCGGAAGTTGGTCTTATTTATGTGGCTATGTTTATGTAGAGAAATGGTTGTTTAGTTTTTATATCTTAAAGGTATTGTTTTTTTTCTTGGCTTTGTTGGAGCCTGTACCCCTGTATATAACTCACAGTGGAGTAGAACTGTATTTTCCACATTTCATCTGTTTGTGTGCATCTTTTTCGTGTGCACATTCATTCATCTGTGTATAAGATTGAAAACGACAGCCATAATTAACATCACTTACTTTTAATGCGAGGTTAACAATCGTGTTAGACACGTGAATGTAAACAAAATGTTCGTATGACTGACAGCTTCACCGGCCAATCACAACACCGTCTGAAGAGAAGGGCAGAAATAAGCTGCAAAAGAGTCTCATCACCGAACTTTGCTTGAGGTTTTTCTGTAATTCTCATTATCAACGAGTCCTGGTTTGACTTGAACGGCCCTTGTGAGATATGGATCACATCCAAAATCTTTGCTGGTCTTTTGCTTATACCGTTCTCTGGGAATATTCTCTAAACTACTGTAGCGTAAAATGGACATTCTGTTTTTCCGTTCCCGCTCTACAGATGGACACAGTATCGCACATCATCATACTGTAGTCACATGATTGCAAACAATCCAGCTATTGCCGTTCAGCTCATTTGCACCATAAGAGATCCTGTGTTCTCAAGTTAGCTAACATTAGACATTTTCACATGTTCCTTGGTTCTATCAGTAGCTAAACTCACCGTATAATATAAGATTGTTGTTTTTTTGTGAATCCTTCTTTCTTTCTTTCTTTCTTTCTTTCTTTCTTTCTTTCTGTACTTCAGCTTTTATCAGAATGTTTAACTTTAACCTAAAGAAGTTGTGTACACTTAGTGTACTGCATTAATAGAGTACAATGTGGAGACAGGTGTGGGCCCGAGAGTAATGCATGGGCAAAAACTAATTATGATTTTACTGTACCTGAAAACTGTAAGTAGGCAGCTTGAGTATGATAAAATATAAAGGTTAAAGTTAGGAAGGAAGTTAGGATTTGTTCTCTTAACAACGTTTCGTAGCATCATCCACAACATTGTTATTTTTTTTTTTTTAAAGAAATAAAAAAAAGATGTTATAACACTAAAAGAACCTGTAATTAATTTCTTTTTTTTTGGTATACATACGCATTGGTCAGGGGTTATTTCACTACTAAAGGATAGTGGACGGATTTATCAGCTGACTCAGTAAGGTGCTCGGTCTCATGGTTTGGTGCCCAGAACCATCAGTCATATCTAGTTTAAAGTAATAATATAGATTATATGACAGTTGTTTTTGACTTACTTATGACTTAATTACCCCCCTGTTAATTACACTAACTGTCGCTCATCAGCTTCACCAGTTTTAGTTAGTTAGTTCCGTTAGGGGCAGTGGTGGCTCAGAGGGCTAAGGCACAGAGTTACTGATCGGAAGATCGGCGGTTCGATTCCCAGCTTAGCCAGGTTGCCATTGTTGGGCCCTTGAGCAAGGCCCTTAACCCTAACTGCTCCAGGGGCGCTGTACCATGGCTGACCCTGCGCTCTGAAGAAGGAATTTCACTGTGCTGTAATGTATATGTGACAAAATAAAATTTACTTTACTTTTAGACATGGAAGGTTATGTGATAGCCGAGCAAAATAACCGGTTAAATACACAAACAAATCCAAACCTGTTGATGACGAACGGTGTTTGTGGAGCTGTTGTATAAAAGCAATATCACACTGGTGGTTGTGCTAAATACCAGTATGACAGCTATCCTTATAATGAGCACAACAGCACTTCCTCTCGTGTAACATTGCTTAAATGTATAGTAAGCAAGCTAGCAAGTGCATCGATACGGAACTAAGATAAACAATCATGTTTATTATATAACCTTTATCAGAAACGTTCCGATGTCGGCAACGTTTTAGCTGCGCGACTCGTTTCTGTCTCTTAACGTCTCGTCATGTCGACTCAGCGCATGTTTTCTCCTACGGTTTGGTCGAGCTGCTGTTGAGACGTAAAATGTAAATCATTACATCTTCAGCGTTTGAGTTCAGAACACAAGCGGCGAAGTCTTGCCAGGCTGTCATTCTGTCATTTCGGTGCTCATCTGCTTGAGTGAGGATTTGCTGTAATTACAGCTGAGCCTCTCCTTTCTGTGTGATTGAGTGGTTATGTCTATTAATCACCACCCCAGTTAAGAGGATGCTCACTGATAATCAAGCTTTATTCTGTCTGATGGCTCCTGATGGCTCCTCAACAAACAGTTTCAGTTCATTCTGAAATGCTCCAGCTTTCTGTGACAAAGCTTTGTCTTGCTGCTGCTAACAGCAATGCTTTAAAATTCCTAACAACACACACACACACAAAAAAAAACTCATCTAAATATGGACAGGTAGTTTTAGTGACTGAGACACATGTACATGAGAGACTGAATATTCATCTTCTTTCACAAATGACAATCGAGTTGTAAAAGTGATCTGATTTTTTTTTGTTGATCAAGTCAGACATGGCTGCAGTCTTGAATCAGACCGAGACGTGTGTGTGTGTGTGTGTGTGTGTGTGGACACGGGGTGTGGGGATTTGTTTACATTTTTAAAACTTCAAAGCCTTATAGCCCCAGGGTTTCCAGTTCGATCCTGTTTTCAGGTTTAGGAGTTTTACATGTGCTCCTTGTGTCTGTTTGGGGTCTAGATCTGTCTAAGGAGAAGTAATCAAGAATATATTTGCTCACGGTGCACCATGTGGTGGTCAGCCCATGTGTGAAAATGATTCCTCATGCTCCCAGAAACCCCAGAGACCTGGAATATGTTCGTGCCATCAGGAAACAAAAACTCCATAAATGTGCTAACCTGGTCATTCAGTACATTCAGGTCAGCGGCTGACTTCATTTTATTGCCACGTAACATTACTGAGTATAGACCTGAGCGACTGAAGCAACTCCAGATCATAACACTGCTTGTGAGGCTTGTACAGTGGCCACAGCAGCATCGCTTTATGCGCTTCCCTTCTTATCCTGACGCACTCATGATTCTGGAATAGGATCAACCTGAACTCGTCAGACCACATGACCTTTTCCCATTGCTCCATAGTCCAATGTTTATGCTCCCTATCATATTGAAGCCTTTTTTACGGATTACTCACATTACAAGTAGGGATTGAAATCACCAGTCACCTCCTGTTTTTTTTTTACTATTTGAAACCAAGAAACAATATAACAAAATAACTTCAAATACCTTAAATCCCCAAACATTGTCTAGGTACATTACTAGGACTCTAACGTAATTGGATATACACATTATAAACCTCAAGTTTCCTGAATCGTGTCCTCGTTCTTTAGGATCGTGCCGATGTTTAAACGATTCATGTTAAAAGACGAGCAATGTCTGCCATCTTTTCATCTCGCTCAATTCTTTCAATAATTTTTACTTTGCCTCCATCATTATTTCCTGGTGCTTCCTAGCAGTTCCAGCTTCATCCATGACAATGCACACCAGAAATTTGATCTAACTTCTGCGATTGAACATGCGTGAATGCTTGTTTCGTTTCTTCGAAAGTTCATAACTCGAATCTCCATACGTAGAGGACTTCGTACATTTAACTTTAAATTAAACAAAACGCAAAATATTTAGGCCTCCGAGTGGCGCAGTGGTTAAAGCGCTCGCCCTATCATACGGAGATCGCTAGTTCGAATCCCGGGTGGTGCTGTAACCTCTCGCAGCCGGAGGTCTAGAGAGAGCTCTCTCAGAGGGGAGGGATGAGAGGTACTTAGTGCTCCCACATTAATCACGGCTCTACAGCCAATCAGGGGCGTCTGTGAGCTCGCGCAACGGAGGGAGCGGATAGCGCTGTCCTCCGAGTGTGTTACGCCGCCCCCCAACGGTGCGTGAGCGAGCAGTTCGAAAAGATGCGGTTGGCTGGCGTCACGTGGTTCGGAGGAAACACGTGATAGTCTTCGGCCCTCCCGGCTGAGTGGTAGTAGTAGCCTTAATGTGGGAGCCCCCTAGTGACGGGGAGGAATTGGACACGACTAAATTAGGGAGAAAATCGGGGAAAAATCCAAAAAAAAAAAAATATATATATATATATATTTCTATGGTCTCTGTCATCCAGCATAATTATTATTTCTAAACAAACTTAAAGCAAATACAGTGGAACCTCGGATTGCGAGTAACTCGGTTTACGAGTGTTCTGCAAGACGAGCAAAGATTTTTTATAAATTTTGACTTGAAAAACGAGCATGTCTTGGTTTACGAGAGCCGAGTTTTTTGACACCGACACACGCACACACACACACACACACACACACACACTCTTTTGCCTTTACACACACTCTTTTGCCTTTACACCCCCCCTCCCTGGCTTCACACAGACACACACACTCTGCTCTACACAGAAACTCTGCTCTGTCGCGATTATTTTCAAAGGTAAGGTGCTGCTTCATTTGTTTTTTTGTTTTTTTTACTTTACAGCAGTGATTCCGTTAGTCTGCGCTCATTAGAGAGTGTCATTAGAGAGATTTCTTTTTTTTCCCGTTAAAAGTGTTTCCGTTGTGTGTGTGTTTGTTGTGAAACTTAAAAAAGGGAGGGAGGAGGAGTTTTACTGTGCAAGACGAGGCGAGGGAAGGGGCCAATTCCACACACACATACACATACACACACAAATACACGGCGCCTGCGCGCACAAACGGAAACACTTATCTGTTGGGATTTATTTTACCTTTTTTTTTTTTTAAAGTGCAGGTTAATTTGTTTTATTTTTACTATATATATTGTATTAATTATTTTTCTGTATTATTTTTTTGGGCTGTGGAATGAATTATTTGAGTTTTCATTATGTCTTATGGGAAGATTTCTTTTGTTTTACGAGTATTTTGGAATACGAGCCCGCTTCCGGAACGAATTATGCTCGTAATCCAAGGTTCCGCTGTAACTCACTCCTACCACACAGGATGACATATATAAATAGTTCAGAGTGTACCACCTGTCGGATTATAAAGAAACGGCAATGATTTACCGCCTCAGATGATTCCAAAGTCTTTAGACTTTGATCTAAGATTTTAGACTAATTACCGCTTGAAGCGTTTTCAGACTTGTGTAAGCGTGTGCGTGTGTAAGCGTGTGCAATGAGTGGGTTTGAGATACAGGATCGTTTATATGTGAGGGTGATCACGGCCAATAAAACTGAAAAACCAGCCAATTCTGGTCGACCAGTGGAAATGCTCTTAGTTTCACTATTGAACATGGCTTTGATTTCTACAGTGGATTTATAGTGCAGCTTTGGGTGTGTGCTGCCAGAGATACAGTACATCTGTGACATCAATTATTTTAGCAAATCTATAAATAACTGAACGCTTGCGACTAGAGATGCACTGACTGTTCAGGCAAAGTACCTCGGTCAGTGTTTGTCCAAGTTAGTACGACGATACTGAATATTCGACTCACGCTGTTTTTCTTCTCACCTGTGGAATACTCCACTATGTGAGGACACGACACTCCAATCAATAAGCCATGCATAATGCAGCAGAAAAACCATGTCTGGCATAGTAAAGCGTATCTCTAAGCCTAGCTTCTGTTTGCTGCTGGAGTGAAGAAAGAAAAAAAAAAAGCATGCTGCTGACGATGTCAGAGTGATGGTTACTGAAGTACGGGCGCCTCGTTTAAAGGTTATTTTTAGCGAAGAAAACATTAAGTCAGTCAGAGCGAGTGACGTACAGTACTGTGTGGAGTACGGCTAATGCGGTTACACAGTGTAGCCGAGCGCGGAATGGTTTAACTTCTTGGTAGACAGACACTGATTTTATTCATCGATATGGGGATTTGGGAGTTGTTATTTTGGTGTGTTGTGGAGTTCATTTTTATTTCACTTCCTCACTGTTTGCCACTAATTGTGCTGCTGTGTCTGCCTTTCCTGGCTTCTTCTTAGATTCCTAACTCGAGGTTTAAGTTTCCCAGAATAATAAACATTAATGAGTAACTTTTAGAGGCGTCTGAAATACATGCTACTTTTTGCAATTAACTGAACTTACACAAAAACATGAAATATATTTGTTAATTAGTGTCATATAAAAAGTTCATAGGATACACACACACACACACACGGTCAGATAAATCAGTATTTAAACACTGACCCAGTTCTAATCTTTTTGGCTCTCTGTACCCCCCTGATATCCCTCTACTGCAGTTGTTGCTTATTTGTCTGTCTGTTTGCATTGAGTTTTGTCTTTATTAAGTGAAAAGCATCTACTGTAAGTAGATTGAGGTCAGATGACGGTTCGGCCCAAGCTCCAGCCTTAGAGAAGAGGTGTGATGTGCAACACAGCAGCATAGGCGTGTAGTCTGACGTAGAATGCATCCGGAAAGTATTCAGAGCGCGTCACTTTTTCCACATTATTCTATGTTACAGCTTTATTCCAAAATGACAATGTGAAAGAAATTAGTTTGAAATCTTTTGGCCTTTGCCATGACACTTAAAATTGAGCTCAGGTGCATCCTGTTTCCACTGATCATTCTTGAGATGTTTCTACAACTTGATTGGAGTCCACCTGTGGTAAATCTAGGTGATCGGGCACTATATAAGATCCCACAGTTAACAGTGCAAGTCAGAGCACAAACCATGCCATGAAGTCATAGGAACTGTCTGTAGACCTCTGCGAGAGAATTGTATCTAGGCACAGATCTGGGGAAGTGTACAATAAAATTTCTGCAGCATTGAAGGTCCAGATGAGCACAGTGGCTCATCTGTAAATGGAAGACGTTTGGAACCACCACGACTCTTCCTAGAGCGGGCCTCCTGGCCAAAGTGGATATCGGGGGACTCAGTCAGGGAGGTGACCAGGAACCTGATGGTCACTCTGAAAGAGCTCCAGCAAGAGAGAGGAGAACCTTCCAGACTGTCTTGTAGCATCAAACTCAAAAAGACTCGAGGTTATAATTGGTGCCAACAAAAAAAAAAACATGGTCTGTGAGTCCTTCAGGAACCTTTTGGCAAACTCCAGACGCCTGTCATGTGCCTTTTACTGAGGAGTGGTCAGACAGAAGCCATAGCAAAATGCTCTGTATTAACCATAAAATGCGCCCCGGAAATACAGCCCATCAATTGCTGTAAAAAAACAAAAAAAAATAAAAACAAGGGTGGGTGAAGTGAGGGTTGAGGTGTTTTTGCTTGCCATGCACATTTACATCACTCACTAAATGCATCGCTTTGTTCGGTCAAAACAGCTATTTCATGTTAATGAGATGCTGAACTGGGTTAAAAAAAAAAAAAAACCTGTGTTCATGCTCTAGGATTGGCTCGTCAGAAGTCAGAGCTTTCCAATCATAATTTTCAAACAGCTATTGTACTATTTTACTAAATTTGTAAAAGACTTGCATTGAATAAACGACTGGCACTGCTGATCAGTCTCAATCTCAGCTGAATCTTCAGTTCATTGTTCGTAATGCACTACGGCTTTAGCGCAGTAACAGGTAGATCTCCAGTGTGGCAGCTACTCGTTATCAGATATCAGTGGCTTCGCTGTTTACTGTTGTTTAAACCTCCTGACAGCAGGTTGCACACGTCACACGGCTCAAAAAAAAAACCCAGATCCTCGACTTGTTGTTCTCGGGTGGTTCTCCAGTTTCACACGGATCTCATATCTCCTCCATCAATAATTTCTGCTCTTGTCTGACTGCGCAACATCGATGAGCCTCAATTACACTCTTGTTCCTTTCAAACAGAATATTTCCGCAATGAACCTGCTGTGAGAAAGGGGTGTTTGACCATGATAATCCTACTTCCTCGAGAGCAGTCTGGACTTTGCCAGTTGTTGTGAAGGGAAAGATTTTGTGATCATCCACTTTTGGTGTCGATGAGCCCAACTGGTCTTTCCTTCTTTTAAAAAGTATACCAAAGCGTTCATTCGGCCACTCCAGTAGCAGATGCGTCTTGTTTTTTTTTTTCTTTGTTTTTTTTCCCTGCCTGATGGCCTCTTGCGCTTCCATCAGCCTCTCTTTGGACCATGAATATCTACCAAATGCAAATTGAACACTTGCAATCAACTGCAGATCTTTAACCTTTAACATTAATCTCTCATGAAATAACTGCCGCCAAAAAAATTTCCAAGCACATAAATAACTTTGAGAATTAATGATGCATTTAGCACTACACTGCTTTTAGAACACTGAAGAAACCTGACCTGGAGACATTATATGAGCTGACCGTTCTGCGTCTGCTGCTGCTAGCTTGCGGTAACCTTTAGTGCAAAATGACAATGTGAAAGAAATTAGTTTGAAAGCTTTGCAAATTTATTTAAATTCGTGCTCGGTTGTACTTTTATAATAGTGAATGCAAAATCTTGTGGTTTTAAAAATGTAAGGTCATGAAGTCCGAGAGATTTTTGGGAACATTTGGATTCAGCGTCACACGCACAGGACAGACGAGTGCATCTCGCTGCACGTCTGAAATATTTAACATGACGCTGGTAATGTCCTCGAGCAAATGATCCCAAAACACAAAACAAACAGGAGAGACAAATAGATCTGACCTTTTAGTTTTTCCTCTTTATGCTTAAAAAAAATGCATTTTTAGAGGTTGAACATGGCTTTGCTTTAACGTCTTATTGTTGATGCTCGTTAGTTATCACTGAGTCCTAAACCCAAACTTACTGTCTTTGAAAGCTTCTGCCTAGTTGAAAAAAAAAAAAAAATCAATATCCCTTTCTACCAGTCTGTTAAGTGCTTCTGTGTGACTTGACTGCTAATACTCTTCTCCCCATTAGAGCAGCAATCTATTTTTTGCCTCTCTCAGCAGCTGAAAGCCTTCTCCGGTGAGTTTGCCTGTAGCCCAGGGTGTTGTCTGGGTTTAAAGATGTCTCCTTTTCTTTCTGTGCGCAGTGTATACGGTACTAGCAGGCACAAGTTCACTATTGCAGTTGATCGTATGTCCGTCAGTCTCCGCTCAGGAGTGGTGGGAAGGAAGAGTGACCACCGAGCTTGGCAGTCCTAGTCCTAGTCCTAGTCTTAGACTTAGTCCTAGTCTTAGATTTAGTCCTAGTCTTAGGATGTGCTCATTGATGCTCTGCAGCACCATCAGCAAAATACTAAAGAGAGAAAATCGTACGCAGAATGGTGCTGCTTTTGTAGAACCTGTGTCAGTGTGGACCTTGGGGGTCCGGGTGGCTCGTGGTGGCTCAACAGGAAGAATCGTGACTCCCACGTGAGATTCTGATGGACGCATAAACACTACTTCTAAATCTAACGTCACCTCGATCAAATATAATATCATTTCCGCCTTTCTTTCTTTTTTTAATACACATATTCTTTGTGTTAAGAATGTTTGTTTTCCTGTTGTGTAATATATGAAGCAGTTAAACCAAATCTATCCTGTTTCACGTTTAGTAAATCTTTGAAATCCTGACGGAAGATGTAATACAGTATATGTGGTATGCGCATGCACGGTGACATTGATTGTCGGTCTTACTCACACTTGCACACAGACAATCACACTCGTGTTTAGACTCATCCGTGCTCTCGACTATACATAAAGCACTTGGTGAATGAAAGAGCCTGAAAAAGAGACGACTTCTGCAGTTGCCATGGCAACAAGCGATGGAGGACCAGTGATTTAAGGAGGTTTGTGCGAGATTTATATTTAAGGTGATCTCTTTGTTAGTTTAGCTGTGTGTGTGTTTGTGTGTGTGTGTGTGTGTGTGTGTGTGTGTGTGTGTGTGTGTGTGTGTTAATCCTAGTCAGTTATAGATAAAAGTAGAGATTATAACTTTGACCAGTACATTAGTTGTGAATATGTAAGCCACAGTTATAAATTAAAATTATTACTTCAAGCCAGAGGTCTGAGAGAATTAAAATCTCTATTTTGATCCGTTTCCGAGATAGACATTGTATTTCGTTGAAAGGATCCTATATGGAAAAAAAGTCAATATTAACTTGTGTGTGCCACTTGTGTGGAGCTGAACATTCTCTTTTTTTTCCCCCCTTCAGTTAAGAGGTTTAATTCATAGATCAGGCAGTCAGATTGGTTTAAGTCAGGCTGCTCTCTTCCATTAAGAAAATGTCGTTGACGAGGTGATTCATTTTCTCTCCCACTCAGGCATAGCTGAAGGTTTGGACTCGCTGCGTATTTGAGCAGTGACAATGTACTCTCAATGCTGAAATAACCCAGATTGGTCCAGGTCTCGAGCGTGTTATAGTGTGTGTGTGTGTGTGTGTGTGTGGGTGGGGGAATTGATTCGTATGAACCTCCAGGAGACTCCTCCATACCCATCAGCGATCACTGTCAAGGCTGGTCAATTTCAGGTCTTCTGGCTTTCAGCCCGAACCATTTACTCTACATAACGAGAGTCTCCACGGCTAATGTTTATTCTGCCAACGCGATCGAAAGAAAATCAGTAGTCGCTCCCAGGACCACACACACACATACATACATACACGCTTGTATACACACACACACACACACACACACACACACCCATTTATCTCACTGTCCTTGTAGGGACCTTTCATTGACATGGAGTTAATTAATTCTACAATAAAAAAAAAGAAACCTTGGATCAAAGTTGCACTATTTATAGTTTTTCTCAACTAAAAAAAAACAAAAACAAATGTTGCAAATAGAGATGTTACAACCAGTGTTTTAAATAGTCTTGAGCCACCCCTCATTTTTTTATATTGAAATGAATAAATGATTAAATTAAAGAAATGTTTGAAGTGCCTAATGATACAGTTTAAAAATGGGTTGTTTACAGTATGTGACAACCTGAGCAGCAGCCTCATTTCTCCTCTTACAGTGTATCTATTCCAGCCACTCAGCATTAAACATCGCTAGTGTACACATAACAGGCCTGATCACCTGTCATCATCTGCACCTGTTTCTCACCGGTTCATGCATTAAGTTACATGCTTTAATGATACTCGAGTCGCTGTGTGGCTTAACAAAAAAAAAAAACATTCCTCTGAAACTCCGCAGGTACAGAGATTTAGTGTGAAAATGAGAGTCAAGCACCTGCCAAAAATGAGAGCCAGAAAAAGTCATCCAGGAAGCCTGGGGAAGTGTTCCTCATTACTACATTAAGACATACAAGAATGTCTGGCTCTTTGGAAGCAAACTATGAAGAAATGAGGGACGGTTGCACAGTGCTGTATAAAAGAAGGTTTTTTTTTTTGTTTTTTTTCTTTACGCACATCCAGGATGGAGAGTTCGATTCTAGCCTCGGGCCTGTGCTCGTAGAGTTTGCGGTCCAAGGTGTACCCCGCCTCGTGCCCCGGATAGACTGCAGGCACCTCCCGACCCTGTAACAGGATAAGCGGTACTGTATGTACTGTAAGATAAATGAATGTATTAAAAGAATATATTAAAAGACTGTTTATTAACCTTTTGTAAGGACTGATTTTATTCTACATAAACTTCATCGCCTGAACAGTGTAAGCGATTTGTGAGAAACAGATTAACTGTAAAGTGATAATACTCAAGCTTTCAGTATCTGTATCAGAACAAAAGAAAAAGAGTGTGGACTGCACATTCATGCAGTTATCTAATCAGCCGATCATACTGTAGCACAATCGTCATGCAAAGATCGCGCAGATACTGAACAGCTCAAGAGTTTCAGTTAACGTTATCGTCAAAGATGTGGGGGAAAATGTGACTTTAACTATTGTATGGTTCTTGGTACCAGGTATGCCGGTTTGGTTTGGTTCTGATCTCCTGGGATTATCACATGAAACAGACTCGAGTTTACACAGAATGATGCGTAAGGCAAAACAAAATGTAGGGAGGCTATGCAGACTGAACCATCTTGTTGAGGAGAGAGATCAGACTGGTCTGAGCTGACAGGAAGTCTATAGTAACCCAAATAACAAGCCACTCTTTACGGCTGTGGTGAGCAGGAGAGCATCTCAGAAACCACAACACATCAAACACCTGTACAGGAAGCTGCAGCTGTCTGAATAGACTGGAAAGAGACCAGGGGAACATTTTTCTTTTTTTCTTGTTTTTGACTGTCTAGTTTTGGTACAGTAGCTCCGGTTGTGATTTATGATGTACAGTAAACATCGCAAAACGTATCACTTCGTCAGCAATGTTTTCACGTTTGCATTCAACATAACAGAATGTAAGTCTTGTGGACCTGAAACATTTTGTTTTGCAGAACTCGGCAGCAAACATATATCTATAACCCATTCTTTCTGTATATTTTTCTCTCGTCTAAACTCAAGTAAAAGTAGAAGTCCTCCATTTACTTGTGTACTTGAGTTAAAGTACTGACTTTTAATTTTCAAAAGTGCATTATTCCCTGCGACCAGCTTCGCTTTTAATTTCAAACACCTGTTACTGTGCGTTATAAGGCGTGGCTCGAAGGAAACGCAAGTCACGCGTAATATTCAGCAGATCATGCAATTCCTGAAGTAAACGTCCTCAGTTACCTCCCACCTCGTTCGCTTTAATCGGTGCAGCGTGACATGTGACACAGGGCCAGTCAAATAGTTAGTTCTGATTATCTGTTTCATATAATCTCTAATTCAGCCATGCACACATGCTCGTGCAAACTCTGCTGCATTCACAGTCAATGGTTCATCAATGATTCAGTCCAGGCGACAGAAATGACTGCAGGGATTCATTGTGAGCTTCTTATTGAGTAGTAAAGAACACAAGATTTAAAAACATATCTAAGGCTACAAATGAGCCACCCCGATCAGACATGCATTTAAAATCGGTATATATTTTTTTATCATTAGAATATCATTATAATTATGTTTTAATAAATCATGTTTTTGAGTGATTTTTTTTATTATTTGCAATTTTAATATTACACAATGATAACCTGTGTAAATACAAAATATACTGTACTTTTTAAAATGATGATTTAATTTATTAAGGGAAAAGAAAGATGTCCAAACCTACCTTGTCCTATGTGAAAAAGTAATTGCTCCCCTCCTAAATAATGAATGAACTGTGATTTAATGTAAACTCTGATTTCAATTTCACTTGCCACACCCAGGCCTGATTACTGCCATACCTGGTGAATCAAGAAATCACTTCAATAGAACCTGTCTGACAAAGTGAACCCCTCTTAAAGATGTAAAAAATTTGAGAAATTCTAATTGATCGAAAGAAATTCAAGAACAGATGAGAAACATAGTAATTGAATAGTATCAGGCTGGAAACAGTTAATAAGTCATTTCTTCAAAATTCTTTTTCACGGCACTGTACACTTTGCTTCATATGTGGTACTTCTTTAGATAGTCAGTCATTCCAGCGAAATAAAGCCTGGCATTCTGCAATCATACAACTGTCATCACTGAACATGTAATTGTCTTGTATAGAGATTGCATCTTATTGCAGAAACAATAACGTGGATGAAATATTATAAGAAGAAATATCATCCCGTCACTACTGATTAGATAACTGTATGAGCATGCACTCGCACAGGTGTCCCTAAACACAAACACACCTGCAATAAGTTGAAGCAAATGTGCTTTTACGCCTGAGCGTAACCTTTATCTCAATTACTGTACGATTTTGGGTCCATTAATCAAAGCATCGTCTCGCTATCACCTGGATGTCTTTCTGTGCACGTGCACACCACGTTGAGACCTTTTACACAAAGTCACGTGGTGATTATCTGACACTTTAAAATTCTCGCAATAGTGGCCAGCATTCCCTCAGGGAGTTTTCTTGCTAAGATTGGCTTAGGTTCTGAGAGGCCGGGAACGCTGGGGTTATCTAGAGTTCACAGAAAATGATCACATTAAAAAAAAAAACACCCCCCCTCCAAGCCCCCCCCCCCCCCCCCCCCCCCCCCTTTCTGTGGAGAGCGACAGTCACAGAGTATGGCTTTGGAACTTAATGAAACTGAAAACGCTCAAAGAATACAGTACACGAAAAATCTCATATAGCATTTACGTATTGATATCTTGTCAATAACATTTAAGCTAAAATAAATGATGTTGGTACATATATGATGGGTGGTCAAGTCAAACCGGGAGTTCTTGTGAATTTCTCACCAAAACCGATTCATATTCACGGAAGACTTCAAGCACAGTACGGTGATGAGACTCAGTAAAACATTCAAATGGTGCAAACGTATTAAAGAAGGCTGTACGCCAGTGAACGACGATCCTGACCGAGGTGGCTCAGAGTCGTTCCAGTGAACATTCAGCAAGGGGAACGCCTGAGCCTTGAATGTTGACAGATAATTTGTTACCAACTTGCGAAAGAGGTGCATCTGTCTACACACAATCATTGATGACTACCGCACATTACAGGAACGAATGATGTAGCTATGAGTCGTTGCTACATCCTCCATCCGACCTCACGTGTTCGGGCTATTTAATGAGTTGCTGGGAGGCCAGCATTTCAGACATGAAGCAGGCGGTCCGATCACGGCCCCAGCGTACTGAGGAATGGAGACATGTAGCAGGGGATTACTGTATATAGAGAAATAAAGCAACTCTGATAAATGTGTTCTGTTATTCTGCACAATCAACTTGAGTTTACCATAAACATACCGATATTTATCATTATTTAACAGTATTGATTCTTCGTGTGTATGTGTGTGAGCAGACTTGAGTAACATTACAGATGTGAAGTAAGCATGGCCCTTCCTCTGACTGTTCTTTAGTGAGTCTGTGTAAATATACAGTACAGTCTGAGTAAAATAAAGAATTAACGAGACAGTAATAATAATCTGGTGATGTCATCACTCTATTTTGGTCGTCATGGTGATTCAGTGGCAGGCCAGTTTTGCTGTGCACTGAAAAAAAACATCCCTACAGCATGCTATTCAATAAATCCTGTATGTAATTCAGGAAACTTATCAGGAAGGTATTGTGACAAGTCTCATGAGTTAAAAGGACACAGATCAGAAATACGTACTGTACATACAGTATGTCTGAACATGCAGGGTTTAGCAGGAAATTTCCAATGTTGAAGGTCTGCTTTGTGTTGAGCTGCTTGAATCGTTTTCTGTGGTGCTGAAAATGGTTTCATTTAAGAAATAACACTACACAAATTAATTTTTAAAAATTATATTTAATTGAATATTGAAGATGTACGAACGATATTTTGTATATATTTTAGAGAAAATAAATAATAAAACACTAAATAAATGAAGCAGGGGTTACTACTATGAAGGTGATTATGTTTCAGAAGTGTTTTATTTCCTCATACTACAGCAATTTCTACATTTCTATATTATGTATTTATTAAAAAGCATCATACTTTATTTCAATTTCAAAAAAAAAAAAAAATGTTTGCATGCACCTTACTTTCATATCAACATTCTGTCACGATAATATGATGCATATCAACATATAAAACTTCGACCTGAATGCTCTGTGTACCCTATAAGCACCAGTGTGATTTAACCGCGCCCACCTCTACCACTCTACACTGTTCTAACAAGATGAATGTATAGTCATTGATTATAGGCTTAGTTGTTAGCAGTGTCACCTCGCACCTCCAGGGTCCGAGTTCAATTCCTGGCTCGGGTCTGTGTGCATGAGTTTGGTGGGCAGTGCTTGGATGGGTTTCCTCTGGATTCTCCGGTTTCCTCCCACAATCCAAAGACATGCAGATTAAGGTAATTGGCATTCCCAAGTTGCCCATAGTGTTTGTGTAATTGTGTTTCTTAAAAATTGCAAATTTTAATTAAGATTAATATAATGATTAGATCTAGAGAGAGCTGATTGTCCGAGCTCTCTCAACGTGGTGGGATGAGAGCTACTTGGTGCGCCCATGTTAATTATGGCTCTACAGCCAATCAGGCCTGGCCTCCGAGTGTGTTACTCCGCCCCCAACAGTGCGTGAGCGAGCGGTTCAAAAAGAGACGTTTGGCTAGCGTCACGTGGTTCAGAGGAAACTGGAGTCTCATCTCCCGGCTGAGTGGTAGTAGTAGTCTTAATGTGGAGCCCCCTAGTGACGGGGAGGAATTGGACACGACTAAATTAGGGAGAAAATCGGAGGGAAATCCAAAAAAAAAAAAAAAAAAAGATTAATATAGACATAATTAAGTAGCATGGTGGGAGACGTGGGCATGTTTTTGATCCTGTACAGTTCAATGAAAAAGTCTTGAGCCAAGCCTACTTTTCCAAGCTTCCTGAAGAACCAGTCCTTGTTCCTGACCAGTTTCAGAGGATTGTTTATTTTTCGCAGTGCCCTACGAATGATTTAAGTATACTGTAAGAAACATCTAACTTAAGGCATGAACCAGTGAGCAACAGGTGCAGATGATGCCAGACGATCAGGCCGGTAATTAGTATACTCCTGATGCTTAATGATGAGTGGTTGGAAGAGGTAAGAGGGGAAATCAGGTTGCTGCTGAGGTTGTAACAACATAAACAACCAATTTTTCTTTTCAAGTCGTATCTTGAAAAAGGAAACGAAGTCAGGGGGCTCAAGAGTTTTACACAGTTTTATACGTTGGTGCAGATTGTGGGAGACAGAATTTTTCAAATGAATGGTCGATTTGTGACATATGTTACCTGGCAGTGCTGATGTTCATCATACGCAAAGGTGCAAACATTTACATTCACATTTAGGCATTTGGCAGACGCTCTTATCCAGAGCGACTTACTAAAAAGCTTTGAAGTTTCTGTCATTGGATAGATCCTTACACTGGGTTATAAGGTTCCTAACTAAGTACCATGAGTCAAACATTGTTGAAAAGGTTTTTTTTTTTTTTTAATCCAAATATTGAAGAGACAGATATGTTTTAAGTCGTTGTTTAAAGACTGCTAGAGACTCAGCTGTACGGACATCTAAAGGAAGTTCATTCCATTTCTTCTCTATAAACTGGGTAAAGTGTTTTAATACCTGTACAGTTACATTTCACACTATAAACCATTTATTGAAGCTTTGCTCTTCTCATTTACTTCAGTTATGCTCATTCAGTCCTCTACTATTGTATACCTTAGAGCCATTTTTCCTTAATGGGGAATTATGGGCAATATAACAGATATACAACAGACCAAATAAACCACATGGGAACACATTTTTAAAGACATCACATGACAATTTGCCTAGACAGTTTTAGGATTGAAAGATCTATGTGATGTATCATACAGCGATATGTCCTTACTGTAAATTGTTTTATATCATTTTGTTTAAGAAATGCAGTCTGAGCAGGTTAAATATTCAATTCGATTCAAATCGGTTTCATTTACATAGCGCTTTTGAAATCGCAAAAGCACAAAGCAGATTTACGGAATCAAAAACATTATGGAAATGAGTATGAAATATGCGATAACATATGTACTGTATAAATCATAATGATCAGTTCGTCCTGATCAGTTCGTACTGGTAACCCATCGTGATTTGGGCGATATCAGATCGCAGGGATAAATCTGCAGTCATACTGATATGAAATATGAGTTGTTAAATGGGGTGAAATGTACACTAGCAAAAAAAAAGGAACTTTTTAAAATTAGCTAGTCACATGTGCTACCCAGGAAACGATGTCATGGGTACAGAAATTCAAAGATGGTTTACATGAATGCACGTTAGATGGCGTTAGATGCACCATTAGATGACACTTCACAGGTTAAATCTGAATATATAATACATAACACCTGTGTCATAATGGGTCCTTACTGGCTAAAGCCTATGAAATCAACAAAATGCTGATAATGAAACACCACAATGTCCTCCATCCCTATGCCAACCCTGTGCTTAACTGAACGTTACTGTATATAGCGCTGTCACTGGAGACTCCTTCCACGAATATCTAATACATGTCTCATAAAAAAAAATATAAATAAATCTCACATTTATAACGGTTATACATTTGTTTTATTTGAAAACGTGATTCATGAAATCATTTCTTTATTATTAGACTTGTGTCCAGTATAGAAGTTCGAGTGAATGAGCTGTTGCCATAGAAACAATATTTATTGAATTGATACATATTCGAATGACTATATTCATCTAAACCTGTGATTTGAATTTGTGCCAGTGCTAGTGAAACAAGGAAACAAATAACAACCTCAAAAACAAGACTGAATATATTTATGGACATTAATAAATCAAGTCTGGACAGAAGGATGCAGTGCACTGATGCATTAGCACATGATGGGTATTAATGCTAGTAGATCATTCAAGTTGAAAGCATCTCTGGATTAAAAAAAAAACGCTACTTTCGTCATTAACTAATTACAGTTTACACGTCACAGCTTAATAGAGAATAAAGAGATCAAATAAAAGCCGTGAAACGGCAGGTTTTTGTTGTTGTTTTTTTTTACGATGCCCTAGCGTCATCTTAAGCAGCAGGACTCCTCAGAAGCGGCAGTATACAGTTCACATCTGTCTTCTTTTACCTTTTGCTTTCCCCTCACAGAGTTGCCGTACGGCTGGGAGAAAATAGACGACCCTATATATGGCAGTTACTACGTGGAGTAAGTGTCGTCACCCCGCGTACACTCACAAGCGTGCCCTTGTTTAGAAACTGAGAGCGTGTTTATGTGGAGAGAGAGAGAGAGAGAAGCAGCATTCAAACGAGAGCTCTGCGTTTCCTCCCTTCCAGCCACATTAACAGGAGGACGCAGTTTGAAAACCCCGTCCTGGAGGCCAAAAGACGAATCCAGCAGCAGCAGCAAATGCAAAGCCAAGGCCTGTCGTCCCTGCCGCTGCCCACCATCTACAGAGGTAACGTTTCACTCGCACGTATACACACACACACACACACACACACACATTTAAAAAGGCTTAAAAAGGAGGTAAAGTTTAACATGTGTATATTTGCCAGATAGGGTTTTCAACGGCTTTTCAAGCCTGTGGTCATGATTCTGTCACAAGGCAGCACAACACACTCAGAGGAAAGCACTATCTGCCCTCTTTCACATACTGCACTCAGATGCCCAGGCTTGCGCCGATCAACAGAGTAAAGAGTAACACCATAACTCTCACACACGAGAGCACGAACAGGTTCTCTATCACGGAAGGGTTTTGAAATGGGACATTAGAAATGGTGTGTGTTTTAAGGTATGTCTGATTTCCACATATATATTTATATATATATCGGACTTATGTCTCACCTAAACAAACTGCCTGAAGGTACAGCTGAGAGCTTGGTCAGGTTCCTAGAGCCTGCTGGGATGTTTAACACGAGAATGCGAAAATAAAACTGTGTCCTGCTTTCCTGGACAAAACAAGCTCGATATGCATATGTCCACCTGTAATTCAAATCACAGGTTTATATTTTATAAAGGTTTTCACATACAGGTTTATTCATCCATCCATCTATGAACCTCTGTAGTTCAACTAGGGACCGCGGGGGTCAACTGGAGGTCGACTGTGTTAGGACCTCCGGCCAACATTCACATATGCAATATGGACAATTTGGGAACGGCAGTTAGCCTAATCTGCATGTCTTTGGAGTAGAACTCCATGCACACAGACCCCGAGGTGGGAATCGAACCCAGACCCTAAAGGTGTAAGGCGACACTCCTAGGTTATGTGTGTCTGTGCGCCCATACTGTTGGTTTATAAATCTTCTTAATATACAGAGGGGGCCCAAAAAATCAAAAATCAAAAAAGGTATACACACTTCAACATGAAAAATATATTCCTCTCTTGTGGCGGTCACATGATGGTGCGAGCTTTAGAGGAACCATAATGCTACACATCGCTGCCGTAATTCAGGTCGAGTTTTAAAAAAGCGGCATAGATAACAACTGTTGTGTGAGTGTGTATACATTTTTATGGGCTCTTCTGTGTTAACGCAACACTTACAAAAAATGAGGAATGAGAGGTTTATTTAGCATCTTGAAAAGAAGTCTTTAATATCAGCGCTTCCCATCTGTCCAAGGTTAAGTTGTAGCTTTGAGTCTTTCGACATGTGAAAGACTTTCAGGTGAGTAATTTCGAGGAAGAGAGAAAGAGAAAGGCAGCTGAAGGAGCGACTCTTTCTAGCCGCTGTGATGTAATGTACAGTAAGTCAAAACAGGAACCTGAACCTACAGTACCACAACATTAAATGTCATTACAATGGATTAAAATGTGTGATGTGTTGTTTTTAATAAAGGAAGTAATGTACTGTAATAGTTGGTCAATTGCTGTAGTGTAAGATAAATAAAACACTTTGGAAGTGTTAAGGAGAATAATCCGGGTTGGTCAAATAAACTATTTTGCCATAACAACATTCGGTCTCAAGGTGTATCGCTTACTCATCATTAATGGAACATGAGTTCATCTGTTGAACATGACGTCACTTCCCGGAATAACGGAACAGCTTCAGTCCTAGGAATTTCAGCACCACTGAAAGTCCTTTAATCAGCAGAGGCATGCTTATGGTGTGCTTGTGTGTGTGTGTGTGGGTGAATGTGTGTGTGAGAGACCTCACTAGAGTAGGAGTCCCGAGTATGAAACATACACCTGATATATTTACATTACTTATGAGATTCAATAAGATGACTAGTGTTGGGTCACGCACGTACCACAAGTACAACAAGGTACGAGGAAGTAAGTCATGAAGGATCGTAACTCTGAAGCAGCGTTCCATTTTAGTCCCAGATTTGAAGTTTTGAGCAGTGGAAGATTTTTAAATAATAATTCAATCTCATATAATCTGAATCTCAGTAGCGTGCACTACAAGTGTGCACTATGTAGTAGAGATGGGTGTAAAATCGATTCGGTGTATGTGTGGCGATTCATGTATGAATGAACAATGACTCCGAAGTCGATTTTTAAAAACATCATTTTTACGTTTATTGTAGACATCAGATGATCGGCGATGACCTGTGATTCGCCGCTCGGCCTCGGATATAAACGGTTCCGTACCGAGCACTGAAGATTCCGAGTGGCGCAACAGAAACTCGTTTGTGTGTTGAAAAGAGTTTTGTAATCTCCCTTTTCTCCAAACTCTGTAAGCGGATTAGTCTCAGACCCACTCATTACACACGCTCACCAGTCTCGAAACACCGTGCGTGCTAATTAGTCGAAAATCACGTGTGTTAGAAGCGGCACGCCCTCTCGTACCCGCAGCCACTCAGCCCTCATGTGCACTGTTGAGTTTTGAAACTTTGGAGGCATTTAAGGAGGTGAAACGTCGCCGTTCCTTTATAATCCTGCAGATGTTTGCATATACAGTAAGGATGTGCTACATGTAATTACTGTTAACTGATATTCTATCATGGAATACGTGGAAGTAGATTTCTCTGGACTGTCTACCACCTCCACGGTCTATTGCTGCTCTCACCTTTTGGCTACATGGTACTGAGAAGAATTTCTCTCTCTCTCTCTCTCTCTATACTGTATATATATATTTGAACAGTATTTGAACTTTATTTTGTTCCATTTGAACTGGTTTTTAACTAAAAAGAGGGGGTAGGACTCTGCACCAGGAATGAAATAGTTAAATAAATGAATAATTAAATAATTCTAATTTCTTTTTGTTTCTAAGTAAAGATGATTTGATGATGGTGCATATGATGATGATGATGCAAAAGTATTGTTTATATTAATAATTAAAATAAAAAAAACCCTGCTGTAAATCTTGAATCTTAAAAGCAAAAATAATACAAAGTGTTCTTTAACTCTGTTTTTCCTCAAATTTAGTAAAAACATAAACAGGTTTCATCATTTTATGTTGAATTTTTCTTTTTCACTTCATCACATACAGTAATGTGGTTGTAAAAAACAGTTCATCGAAAGAAGATCTTTTAATCTGTGAGGGCTTTTTTAATGCAGAATGTCAGAAAAGTTTTTTGCACAAACGCCTAGTTTGTAACTGGTGTAAATCCCAGCTGCCGAAGTGTAGAGGCTTTTCTCAAGCTACCATACGGTTTTATAGAAGTACTGTAGAAATGCGAAGGAATTCATCCATCATTTATTCCATCCATTAACTTCATTGTATACAGTACCACATTTTTGTCTATAATGTGCAGCCTGACAGTCAGTGTGGTCCAGGTTACAGCTAAAAAAAAAAAAAAAAAAAAGAATGTGTGAAGTGCTGGTGTAAATGGCGAGGCAGCATTTCTTTTCGGAGTGAGGTTTCAGCCGGAATCAATTAGCAGCTTTTGGAGGGGGAATGAAAGCAGAGAGAGACACACACACACTCATTTTGAAAAGGGACTAATGTGTGGGCAGCTACTGTACATAACTGGAATCACACGGGTGACCCGTGCTTGCTGCGAACAGGCTGCTAATGAAGACTGATACCCCAGTTGAACAAGCAACGATTTTTAATTGGATGCAAAATTTCATACAGAAGAAGTATAAGAATGAAAATAAGATTCTCTACAACCTTTTTTATACAAATTACGACGTTTGTATTAAAAGCTCATTCTGATTTGTAGTGGCTCAAATTGCTAAAACTTTGGATCCCTGAATGGAAGGTTGTGGGTTCAAGTCCCATCAATGCCAAGTTGCCACCTTAAGCAAGGGCCTTAAGTCTATGTGCTTCAGGGGCGCTGTATCCTGGTTAACCCCGTGCTCCGACCCCAGCTTCCTAACTGGTATATGCATTAAAAAAAAAAAAGTTTCACTGTAACGTACAGTATATGTGACAAGTAATTGAATCTTAATTGTATCTCCTGTACTTCATCCTCTGCACAATCAGAGCATCTCTTTCCTCCAGAAGTGCTCGACTGTACTGTATCTATAAAAAGTATCAGCTCTTCTTAGATTTCCTGTGTTCATCAAAGCTCATGTTCAGAAATGGATTTTTCACCGCCACACCCCAGTTATTACTTGTTGGAAGTGTTTTTGGATTTAGGTCATGCTCTAACTAGGCCACTAGAGGACATGCGCTCTTCTGTTCTCCAGTCACTGAGGTTTGGCTAGATTGCACAGTCTAGCATGACACTGAAATCTAATTTCTCTCTCTCTCTCTTTAAAGGGCTTGCAGGTCACGTTGTTATTTTCTGCTCTGAGGTGTGTGTGTGTGTCTGTGTTTTTGACCCTTTCCTCCAGCCGAAGCTTAGTACTGTACCTGCCTTCAATGTTTGCTTTTGCATATGTAAAATATGATTAAATGAATGATCCTGATCCATGGCAACATATGTGACATCTCACAACACGGGCTGTATGAGGTGTTAGCCAGTACTCAGTGTGACCAGCCCCTGCAATTAAAAAAAGTCTGGATCGGCTTTAAAGGTGATGCCGACCTCCCCATAGCTTCTCTGATTAGGCTCCCCTTTCTCAGTGGCCTACTTTGGAGGAATGCCCAGTTCCAGGCAGAGTGACCCTGCTAGCATGTCTCTTCTCTCGCTTTCTCTTTTTGTGTGTGTTTGTGTGTGTGTGTTTTGCATTTTAGCAGTGTAGTAAAAGTTTATAGCACTTTTTAAACCCCGTTGCTGATTTGTTTTTCCGAAGGCCTTTATACTCTGATGCTTGAGTACCACTTTTAAATTAGTTCAATTTGTTACTCTGATTTAAATGACTCGCGGGTATCTGCCTGAAATCGAATGCAAAGGTGGAAGATAGTGTAAGCACGCAGCCTGCTATTAATTTTAGGACAGAAAAATGTTGAGTTTATAATGAGCCCAAATGCATGCCTGAGAGATGTTTGGAGAGATACTGTAGAAGGCAGTACAGTGTTGAATGAAATGGTCACCTTGGTCATGTAGTTGAGTTTGGCTGAAAACCATTTAAAGCACCAGCTTCATATATCTGTAAGCTGTCCAGCAGGAGCCGCGAGTCTTAAATCATTTAAGCTACGTTTGCACTGTCAGTTAAATGTGACCCAATTCCGATTTTTTGCTCATATGCGACACATATCGGATATTTTCTATGTCCGTGTAAACAGGAAAAAAAACGCATGCATTCCGATATTTCGAGATCGGTTTCAGGCCTCCTTCATATGTGGAAATAAATCAGATATGTGCTAATGTGATTGTCGCGTAAACAGACAGATCGGATTTTCTGAGGCGTTGCGTTCTGTACGTCATTAAAACTGCGACTTCTTCGCGGTTTAATGACGTAATCAGGCACACCGAGGCGCTGCTCAACAGATGCGCCAGTGTGCGGTACCCTGCACCTGTTGCAAGCCACCAGAGAGCGACCCCGACACGTCTCGCACCCAGACATTCCTCTGAATGATTGAGGACACAATAAATGAAGCATATGCACAGGCTACAATGACGGCCCTTTTCCTCCTTCTCCGTTTTGCAAACTTTGCATATATCGCAGAGCTAGCATCAAGCATATTTCGCCTTCGTGCATCTTGGCTAGTGTGTAGTGCACGAACCTCCCTTTAAGTATGCGCGATGTTTCAGACGGTATGGCAAGAACGTGTAAACAGACGGTCAGAAAAATCAGATATAGGCAACAAATCAGAATTGGGCATCGAGACCTGCAGTGTAAATGGGGCTTTAGAGAGCAAGGCTTTAGAGGGAAGCAACAGAAAAAAACTTTGAATCCTTGAATCGCAATGACCATCCAGTATAAGAGAGCAACATACTGTAGGCTAAGTGGGAGGGACATAACTACATACTTCTCTGTCAATCACACTGACACTAGGCTATCACAAGCATCTGTGAGCTCGCATAAACTAAGTAGGGCAGATAGCGCATTTCTCAGAGTGCACCATGCTGCCCTGTGATAATAGGAAAGACGTCGTTACACATACCAACGTTATAAATGGCCACAAATATACTGAAATAAACCACAAACTTAATACAAATCTGCAGCTTCGAATGTATAATAATCCAACAGATTTACACTCATTGTATTGGTAATGTACACTCATTAGTGCTGTTACACTCATCATACAAGAGGGAGTGCTGTTGTGCTTGTATATCAGCATGGCTGTGATGTTACCACAATGATGAAGACGAAGGTGGTGGACAGTCGTGAGAAACCTACGAGATTCACGATTTTACTTCCTATTTTAACTTATTCCTGTTTAGAATATCAGATATATTCACTTCCGGGTTTCTGATAGCCAGATCAGATTGCTCAGTCAGAGCTGACTGAAGAATAATATAGTTTTGAATGCTGAGGACATTCACCTTCCCACAAATAGAACAAAATCACTGGCAATGTACTGGGCAATTTTGGTCAATTTATTAAGTGTGTGGGATTATTACCTTCAAATCTGCAACGCTTGTGGGCTGTTATTTTGTTGGCGGACGTTGCACATGTGCTAACACATTCCTGCTTGTTAGATGACATGTCATAATGGAGATCTTGGTAGGCAAGTTAACAAGTTGGAGGAAATATGGGGGGAAACTGTATGAATAAAACTCACGGTAGATCAACAATTCAAGTTTTCTGACAACGTTTCTCAAATGTTTTTGCTTCAATAGCAGAAATTGTGTTTTTGTGAATTATTTATTTACTGGAATGTACGTCTCACGCTTTGGCCTTCAGGTTTAAGTTCTTGTCTTGTTCCATTGTCTCCTCCCTCATATAATTAGTCGTTATCTTCAGTAATTGATTTCACCCAGCATTTTTTAGAGTGTACTTCTACTAATAGTGATAATGAATGGAGAAAAACGCAGTCAAAGCCCAGGGATTCTGCGTGCTGTCGCGTTGCTTTTAGGTGCATATATTTTTGTGTTTGTTGCATTTCTGGGGGAGTATGTCTGCAGTTTTATTGATAAATCTGCTAATATCTGCGCGCGTGTTTATCAGCCTTTTGATCAAAAAGCGCGCAAAAGGCAGTGTTTATTGTTTAGTGTATATTTAAAGCACATATACACAATAAAACAATATTGTTTTTGGCTAACTTATCATACACCTTTGTATTCTTTATTGTACTTTGTCTTTTTGAACACGCGCGGGTGCATTACAATAATAATAATAATAATAAATTCACAGCACTATTACTACTACTACTAATAATAATAATAATAATACTGAAAGGGGAAAGTGCAGTCATCATTGAAGCAGAGAAGAAAATGAAGAATAAATACATATCAGTATTTACAGTTTGAGCTCGACACGTTTATGAGATTTGTCGCTTGTTGTCAATGGGCGCCTAGGAGAGATTAACGCATTTCTGGCTTCAATAGACACACAATACCTCAGATTGAAACACGACTGCCCCCTACAGGTAATGAACGTCATTTTCTCACGAAACACACGTTCTTAATGGCCACATCTGTAATTATTATTTCTAAACAAACTTGGCAAATAATTCCCTCCAGAAAAATGGGTAAATAGTTCAGAGTGCACCAGCTGTAGGATTACGAAGGCAGCGTTTTCACCTGCTCAAATCTCTCCAAAGCCTTCTTGGCTGCGAGCACGCAGGCGCGTACGGCTTCTAACGAGGGCACATGGGCCGACTCATTTGCGCTTGCGGTGTTTTGAGACAAGAGAGCGCGTGTGTAATCAGTGTGTTCAAGACTAATTCACTCACAATGTTTAGAGGAAAAAGTCACATCTGAGGCTTTTAATGTGCGTATTTTTTAATAACGTAACGCCATAAAAATGCGTTTCTGTTGCACCATTCGGAAGGTTCTGCGCAGTACAGAATCGTTCATATCTAAGCATGATCGTCTGTTCACCGATTACGGCCAATAAAACAGAAAACCAGGGTATGTATTTTGGTCACTAGTCGATTATCTCGATTATAAATGTAAAGCTTTTTTTTTTTTTAATGATTTTGAAGTCGGTGTAATGATACATGAATTGCCACACAAAATAATTATGATTCATACCTGAATCGATTTTTCTCCCCCATCTCTATTATGCTGTGCAATTGGGTCTTCATTGCTATATTTCTACTTATGAACCACAAATACTGTACCATAGCATACACTGCCAGTCAAAAGTTTGGACAGCACCTCCGAGTGGCGCAGTGGTAAAAGCGCTCGCCCTATCATCTGGAGATCGCTAGTTCAAATCCCGGGTGGTGCTGTAACCTCTCGCAGCCGGAGGTCTAGAGAGAGCTGATTGGCCGAGCTCTCTCAGAGGGGAGGGGATGAGAGGTACTTAGTGCTCCCACATCATTCACGGCTCTACAGCCAGTCAGGGGCGTCTGTGAGCTCGCGCAACGGAGGGAGCGGATAGCGCTGTCCTCCGAGTGTGTTACGCCGCTCCCAACGGTGCGCGAGCGAGCAGTTCGAAAAGATGCGGCCGGCTGGCGTCACGTGGTTCGGAGGAAACACGTGATAGTCTTCGGCCCTCCCGGCTGAGTGGTAGTAGTAGCCTTAATGTGGGAGCCCCCTAGTGACGGGGAGGAATTGGACACGACTAAATTAGGGAGAAAATCGGGGAAAAATCCAAAAAAAAAAAAAGTTTGGACAGCACTTTCTAATTACATGGTCTTTCCTGATTTTTGTTTCTTTCTACACTGTGAAACAATACTAAGGGCAGCCAAAATATACAATAATCTCCTCCGAACAGTTGATATTGAGATGTATCTTCTACTTATGCGGCTCTAATCGGCTCAAATCTGAGGTGCTGATTGTTAATTGGTGATTTCTGAGGCTGGTGACTCTAAATGAACTTCTCCTCTGCAGCAGATGTACGGTTTAGTCTTGCTTTCCTGCGAAGGTCTTCATGAGTGCCAGTGCTTGATGGGTTTTGCAAATACACTTGACAATACAATTTCTATTCTTACTAGAAAACAGCTGACCTTCGTGTCTTGTCTTAAACTAACAACCGACTGTTTATGGTGTTGTTACTTAATTACGTGATGCCATATGTGTTATTTAATAGTTATTAAAAATCCAGTATTGTTTTAGAGTGTAGGGAAAAAAAAAACTGTTTGATTGTGGCCAAACTTTTGACTGGTGCTGTATGTTTTTCCAAAATGAACATTGTGAGTGCCCTCACAGATATGCAGACATACCCATGCCACAGGCACTGGCACATCCCCATACCATTACCAGTGCTTGCTTTTGGACCTGACACTGATAACCGCTTGGATGGTCCTTTCCCTCCTTGACTCCCCGGAAACCGATAGCTGTTGTTTCAACCCCCCCCCCCCCCCCCCCCCCCCAAACATGTGGTGTTGTTTTGAAATGAGCTCTGTGCCATTCACTGCATCTGCACCTGTGGTTTATCTCATGCACATGTACTGAGTGGCTCATTGGAAATAACAGTGCAGAGGTTAGAAATGATAATTGTACAGATTTTCTTTTTAGTCCTTTATTCAAACGTTTACAAGTGTGCTATTGTTCCTGCATTTATATAATAATTATATAATATAACATTTAATATGCATTTATCAGAAACCTACTGTAGGTGCGGGATGCCTCCTGCTCTTGAAAGGTATTTCAAGGACTGTCCTTGATCATAATTTTCCCGACAGTTCGTATGGTGTGGGTTAATAACGCGTTCGCGTGTGTGACATTTACAGAGAAGCCTCCGTTCACGCGAGACGCCACTCAGCTGAAAGGCACGTTTCTGTCCACGGCGCTGCAGAAGAGCAGCATGGGCTTCGGCTTCACCATCATCGGTGGAGACGAGCCGGACGAGTTCCTGCAAGTGAAGAGCGTCATTCCGGACGGCCCGGCGGCGCAGGACGGCAAGATGGCGACAGGTGAGCCTCACTCTTTTCAGATAAGTACAGGAGTCTGAGGCTGCATCTGGCACCACAACTGTGAGGCACCTGGGATTATTATTTCCAGTCTATAACTATCCTGTCATTGTGCATCTTGAAATAGGAAGCAAAATAATGCTTTAAACAGATTTTTAAAATTATATAGAAAAATTTAAAATTTATACAGAAAATTATATATTCATTAAATAGACCCAGGGTGTGAGCGGTTCATTTTCACCCACCTGCATGCACCTGAGCTTACTCCACACCTGGGTTTGAAGCCACATTCTACGCTTAGCACATTCCTGATGAACAATTTTGGAAAAATGCTAATGCGTACAAGCAGCGAATTCCACTTGAGTTTGGATTCAGGCTAAAACACTACCCTGTTCTTGGAGATGCCAGGTCAGGGATTTTGACCAGCGTTTGATCAGATCCACAGTCTGTGTTGCACCCATGTCATAAACGTTTAAATGCGCTTACAGAAATAGAGGTTTTACACTCTCCTAGGGCAACTTGTACTCTCACTATAAAGCAGACCGAGTTAAAGCTGGATGCACAAAAGAGGATCGTAAACAAATAGAGGGGGGAAAAAAACATGCTGCATAAGCTTGTTTCGGAGAGCCGATGCCAGTGTGACCCAGAGGACTTAGATTCTCGAAAATCCAATTCACAGACTTTAAGATTGACTCATGAAAGGCTTTACGTTACAAGATACAGTACTGTTCAAAACTCTTGAGCTACCCCCTCATTTCTTCATATTAAGTTAAATTCAGCAATGTAGATTGAATTAAAGAAAAACTGGAACAAACCTAAACATACAATTTAAAAACTGGTTGTTTATGTAACGACGTCAGAAGCAGCCTCATTTCCCCTCTCGTCTGCTCCACCCACTCAGCAACAGTATACTACAGATCACCAGGCTGATCATGAGAAACAAAAACTTTTCCTCAAGACTCACTCACTCATCAACAATAACGCTTTATCCTGTGTTCAGTGTCGCGGGTACACCCTGGGCGGGATGCCAATCCATTGCACGGCACACACACAGACAGACACACTCACATGCTCATTCCCACACTAAAGGCCATTTGGGAATACCAATTAGCCTAATATGAATGGGAGGAAACCAGTGTACCTGGAGGAAACCCATCAAGAACGGATAGAACATGCAAACTCCATGTATACAGACCCAAGGTGGGAATTGAACCCAGACCCTGAAGGTGCAACCTGACAGCGCTAACCACTAATCCACCATGCAGCTTATAAAAGGAAGATTTGACTCTCTCACTCATTTTCTATACCACTTTATCCTGTATACAGGGTCCCGGGGGGGGGGGGTCTGGAGCCTATTCCAGGAGACTTGTGGCAGGGTAAACCCTGGACCAGGGTGCCAATCTATTGTAGGACACAAACACATGCACACACTATGGGCAATTTTGGAACGCCATTTATCCTAATCTGCATGTCTTTGAGCTGCCGGAGGAAACCGGAGTACCCAGAGGAAACCCACCAAGCACGGGGAGAACATGCAAATTCCATGCACACAGACGCCTTGCCCAGGAATCGAACCCGAACCCTGCAAGTGCAAGGCAAAAGTGCTAACCACTTATCCAACGTGCCGCCCGAAAGTCTGACTCTTTGGAAGTCAAATATGAAGAAATAATGGGGCTCAAGACTTTTGCACAGTACTATGATCTGTTAGCTCCGGCTGAGAGATAGAGAAGCACATATTTAAAAAATGCGCACATGTTTAAGAGTACATCCTGCACATCCTCTTCATAAATAATATAGTGAAATCTGTAAAGCCTGTGCGGTAACTGTTTTGTCTTACACAGGGTTGCATTTGTTGTGGCTCTGTTCGCTGACGGGAAGCTGCTTTTATAAAGCAACACAGTCTGACGCCAGCGTCTTTTACCTTTTACTGTCTACAGAGCTCATGCACTCAGGGCTAGCTGAGGCTTAGATAGTTGTTTTGTTTTTTGTTTTTTTTACTCAGCGTACAAGTGCTTTAATTTTACTTTGATTCTCGAGCTCTCGAACAGCACACGGTAAGTGAGCCGTGTCTATAGGCTCCGTCGGTTCCTGGGGCCGCGTACATAATTATGCACACTGGCTCCGAGTTCATTGCTGCACAATGCTGCGTGACCGAGGTTCAGATTGAACCGTGGAGAAAAAGCTGCTTAAAATGTGTTTTCTCATTTTCTCTCTTTGTCTCCGTCTTGCTTTCTCTGTTCTCTCCTGTCTGCGTCTTGAGTAACAGCCTCGGGTTCTCTGTAACACCGCGGTCTCTCATTATTGGCCAGATGGTTGCGTCGTCCTTTATCACACGCCTACATGCCTTTAAAATGATCCTGCTGTCCATGTCCGTGCGTGCGTGCATGTATGTATGTGCGTGTGGATGTGAACGGGTGGTTATGGGCATGGGGTCAGCGTAAAGTTAAAAGTTACATTTCCAGGCCGGTGTTTATAATCTGCATACAAGTAACCCTTCATCCTGACAAGAGCTGCATGATGGCACTCATAATGAGGAATAATATTTGTACTCATTATTGAAATGCCGATTTTAATTCATTTAATTAATTGAATGAAACAACTCATTTAGAAACAACAGTGTTGTGGAATTTGTAAACAATTTGACAGTTTCACAGCATACCCGGAGGCGAGTTCTTAAGGCGAAATTTTCTAATGTGGAGCACATTTTCCCATAGGAAATAATGTAAATGCAGATAACTCGTTCCAGCCACCCAAAAATATTACCAATATTACCAGTTCCCAACACTATAATCATATTTTTGCATATGAAAACAATCAAACCATTTAGAAAAGATATGTAAATGAAATCAATTCTGAAATAAATAGACATTAAACCTCACTTAACCTTAATTTATGAATCCTCTTGGCACCGGCTGCTTTAAAAACGAAACTGAAAGTGGACCGCTTTTCTTCTTGGTGACGTGCTTCATACAGTAACATTCTCAGAACCCATGGTGCTATGTCTTCACTAAATCTTGCACAAAAAAAAAATCCACAAAAAAATATGCTTCGCTTGGATTTCCAGTTGGAACGGCTCCCGGAAACGGGCAACCAGATGTACGTGTGACCAGAAGTATGTGCAACACGCGCGACCGGCTCAGTCGCTCATATGGTGAAAATGCTTTGTATGCTGAGGCAGATTTCTTGCAATTTTTTTTTTTTTTTTTTTACAAAATTGACATATTAAAGCACACATAGCATTTACAACATAATGAGGGAAAAAATGGATTTTTTTCTTTAAAAAATGCTTTTATGATGCAACACAAGCCGACAGACATATAATATTAGCTAAGCTGACTACTTAGATCACAACATTTAAATTTTTTCAAATTAATGATTTTTTTTTTTTTTTTTGACTAATAGAACCTTAATGAATTTATTAATTTTAGTGGTCACCCTGGTATTGGTGGTGATCTGATACTGGCAATAAACAAACAAATAAATAAATAAATAAATAGATGCGATGTCAGACAAAACCAGCATTATATTACCTTGTATTCAGAGGAACCATCGTTATTCCTTACCTGTAATGTCTCGGTGCAAAGCACATGCGAATTCCCAGCGAGTGAATGAGCGAGCGGGAGCGAGGGAGATTGGTTCAGGTTTTTCTTGCGCATTACCGATACAACGCCACCATAAAACTCTGATTACCCTACAACATACATTCCAAAGGCCAGACTCCGTGCTACTGTTGCATACAACAGGTTACCATCCATTTTCAAAAGCTTCAAAATCTTTCAATTTTCTAGAATAAAAATGCCTCGTTTCTAGAATACCTATTTGCTTAGCAAGTGAATATATCTCGATTTTTCATCTGAAATTCATCTAAAATTAAGCCTATTAAGCCTGCTTTTACATTTCAGACCAATACTGGATTGTTTCAAAACTATGAAATAGCACATATGGTATTAGTTAATTATGTAATAACAACAACAACAGTCAGTTGTTATTTTAAGACATGAAGGTCATCTGTTCTGGAATAGTTCATGCAACAACAGTATTGTCAAGTGCATTTGCAAAAACCCATCAAGCACCATGATGGAACTGTCTCTCATGAAGACCAAACCAGAGAAGTTCATTTAGAGTTCCCAGCCTCACCAATTAACAAACAGCACCTCAGATTAGAGGCGTTATGAAGCTTTACAGAGCATACGTAGCAGACACATCTCAATATCATCATCAGAGGAGATCATTGCATATTTTGGACGCCACCGGCATTGCTTTACAATGTAGGAAGATCCGAAAAATCAGGAAAAACACAGAATTGGACCGTCCTAATGTTTGACTGCTTGTGAATCTCTAAACAAAGTTTAATATTTTTCAAATGTCAATTTGAAATTGTCAAAAAAAAAAAAATGTCAATGTTCTACTGTTAGTTTTGCTTCTTTAAAGAAAAAAAAAATGCTTCAAACTAGCAAAATAATCTGCCAACAGAACAAGAACGTTAGGTTTAAAAAACGTTTAGAATTTATAATATAATCTTATGCTAGGACATTTTAGATAGATTTGATAAATACTAGACTGAAGGTCCTTTTAATTAACATAACCCTTCTTGCTGTGTGCTACTGTAACACCCAAGATAAGCTTATAGTTGAAAAAAAAAAAAAATCTAGAAACGTGCATCGGCCACCAGACACCATTGACGTAAAAACAGACAAACAAAAATGATTTTTTTTAAAAACATATGCATAGGATGCGTACAGGATTACATTTCCCGGCGCCTCTGGCCAAAACATATCAGTTATTGGATGCTGTAACAAACAGCAACAACTGGAATTGGATCCAAAGAAATGTATTTCTTTGAAGTGCTTGAGTTAAGCTTAGTAGTGTCGTGCCATCTTTACTAAATATAGAATGCGAAACGTTCTGAATTCTCAAATCCAAAGATGATTTATTTAAGTCCTCTTCTATAACAGCAGCCGAGACTATACTGTAGTTCTATTATGCTTGTAGAATGGCAGGGTCATTAACAGGGTCCTGTATGGCAGACGCACTGATCTAATACTAGTCCTGATTAAAAACACGTTATTTAATGGAGCAATTTGCATTGTTTTGTTTTATTAACTTCAAGAGAGAGTGGCGAGGGAACGGTCATGTATAGCTGATGAAACATGGCGTTAGTGATGATGCATGATGATTAACTGTAACTATAAATGGTTAATAAATGCATTCAGAAATGAATAAAAATGTGAATTGTTGGAAATGGCTGTGTTGTAGAAAAATCGTTCACTTCACGATGGTAATGCATCACACCACATCGTTATGGATTATTTTCCCATACCAGCACTGCATGTTGTTCATGATAAAATAGATGTTTTTGAGCTTCAGCTGCAGTTGAGACGCTTCACCACAGGGGCCAGATGAAGCGATTTAGGGAAAGTTCATGCTGAATCATTAATGTTCAGGCAGCTCTAATGAATATATGAAGAGAGAATGTACAGTATGCTTGAACTTGCACATCATAATGTTAAACCTTGATCTCTGTGGGTGGTCAAAAGCACGTACTTGTAATTATGAAGTCATCTCATGGCATTTCCCTTCTTGCGCCTAGGTGATGTGATCGTCTACATCAACGACATCTGCGTCCTGGGCACCACCCATGCAGACGTGGTCAAGCTCTTTCAATCGGTGCCCATTGGACAGAGCGTGACCCTCGTGCTGTGCCGGGGATACCCCCTGCCCTACGACCCCGAGGAGCCGTCGGCCAGCTCGACGGTGCCCCCACTGGGCCTGGTGGATCCCTCGCTCCTGCTCAACGGACGCAGCACCTACGACAACTACATGGAGTACATGTCGCTGACAGGCCGTCTGCTTCCTGAGCACGGAGACGCTCTATCCCAGGCGTCTCATCCCGGAGACACACATCTGGACGGATCACAGCCACCATCCCTCAACACACCGGGGTCTCTGCACGACGACGCCGTCTCCATGGCCTCGTCGTCCGGGGCAACGGCAGGCGCTCAAGCAGCACCAGAGATTCTGAGCCTCACCATGACCAAAGGATCTGAGGGCTTCGGGTTCACCATCGCAGACAGCCCGACAGGCCAGCGGGTCAAACAGGTACCACTTGATATATTGCGCTTCACGGAAGTATGACAGTGCCACAATTCTAAATCACAAATGTTTTGAATAACATGAGCTGAATAAAAAGTAAAAATGTTTGAATTTTGCAATTTGATCTTAAATTCAATTTGATCTTTAAATTGAATCTAAAATTCAATGCAAAGTGTTTTTAAAAAGTAATATGCCTTGCTAAATTGCTGTTCGAAAATATATAGATTTGTTAAAAATGCCGTTTTCTGTATTCACTCACTCACTCATCATCTATACCGCTTAATCCTGTATTCAGGGTCACGGGGGGCCTGGAGCCTATCCCAGGAGACTTAGGGCACATGGCAGGGTACACAGACACACACATACACTCACTGCACTGTGACACTTCCATGGTATTTCCATAACATTCAATATGTTTTTTTTTTACTTGTTGAATTCTCAAATCCAGCTGGACTGAAACTGTCGAATACTTTTCTATAACAGGATCCTTCAATAATTCAGTTTGATTCATTCTGTCAGAGGGTCGACATAACGTAAACCTTATAGTAAACAAACATAAACAATGGGGTGGAAATCAATATGGTGAAGCATTCTGTAAGGAGACATTAAACTTTCTCTTCTCTTAAAGTTCTTTGTAAACTTGAGAAGTCTGGACGTTCCATCAAGTTAAACGTAACCATAAATTCATAAAAAAAGTTTAACATTTCATTTTCAATACATTCTATCCCGGATAGAACTCAGGGCACTCGAACAGGCACGATGAACAGGGTGCCAATACACTGCAGGGCACGCACACACACACACACACACACACACACACACACACACACACTACAGGTAATTAGGGAAAAAAAAGATCCTATGGATTTTGGAGGGAAACCAGAGAACCTGGAGGAAACCCACCAAGTGCTGTGACCCAAAAGCGGGACTTGAACCCTTGACCCTGCAGGTGCGAAGCCACATTGCTAAGCTAAGCACTACGCCACGGTGATAAATGACTAACTAAATTGTTGACAAATTGTTGTGATAAAAAAGAAATAAAACGCTCATATGAGTTGGTTATCGCCTTGTAACCGCACACCCTGAAGTGTTTCATGCCTTATGAAATAAATAGCCAGTGAAGTATAATAAAATCATGTGAAAATAACAGATGGGGTTATCCATTGCAGTCTTCCCCTGCCAGATCCACTGTGTTTTCATTGTTTAACAAGATAGCATGGGGAATTATTATCTTTATACCATGGCTACTTCCTAACCTGTACAGCACCGGGCAAAAGTCTTAGGCGCCTGTGTTTTAATACGAGATTTTGTTATAGATTTTTTTATGACCTTATTACTGAGTCACATATGTTATAAAACATAACTTATTTTCAAACATCAGTATTCCACCACAAATTGAACGTTACAGAAAAATGTTTCTATGCCAGAAAATAAAGCAGTGTTTTATGTAAGTGACCACTTTTTAGACCAAAAACAAAACGCAAGCTGCTGGGTTTTTCATGCAAAACAGTAAAAGGTACAGCAGTCTTTGACTTTGATCTTGTGGGTTCTGCAGGATGCTGAGTAAAACTTAGTAACTAATTTACTTCTAAAACTGCACACATTGTACCTGAGACTAAACGATCCTCAAAGCATCATCACACCAAATAATGACTTTGTTTTGTTAAAGTACAGCACTGTTTACTGGGCTTTGTAGTACAAGTTTGTTTGTTTGTTTGTTTTGTGACGATATCCTTGATTTCCAGGATTTATCTGCATGTGCCTAAGACTTTTGATCTAACAGACAGTTTGTAAATATTCACTCATAGCGCAATCATGAAGTATTGCGTCATTTCATCTTATTGAACTAACGTTCTATTCGCTCAACATACAGGCTACAACTATCCAACTTTTTTTTTATTTCCGCTAATTTCCACTCTCTCTAGTGTACAAATCATTGATTTCGGTATCATTAAAATGCATAGTTTAATTGCATGATGCATCTAAATTAAAGAGCTCAGAGTGTTAAAGCTCCAGCTGAAATACCCTTCAATTAAAAATCTCAAACTCCCATTATTTCACTCATCTCCTGAAAACACCATTTTAGTGTCTATACCGTAAATGAATGTCTATGTGCTTGATGGGTTTCCTTCTGGAACCCGGGTTTCCTCCCATAATTCAAAGACATGTATCCTTGTGTGCCCTGCGATGGATTAGCACCCCATCCAGGGTGTATCGGGGTCGGCATTAGCTCGGTGGTTAAGGTGTTGATCAGGACGTCCCCGGTTCGAGCCACCACGCCACTGAGCAGCCACCCTCAAGTGCTCTGATACAATCATACAAAATGTTAGATCCAATCAGGTCTCAAGCTATCACAGAAACAGAAGGGTGTCCCCCTGCAGTGTGTATCGTGCTTCGTGCCCTGGGATGGCAGTATAGGTCTCCTGCGACCATGTACAGGATAAGCAGAATAGAGAATGAGTGAATGAGTGTGCATTACTAGAGTGTTTATAAAATGATATGGTTTATAGTGTTACTATGCATAAGAAACATCTGTATCGAGTATATCGTATGCTTCTACAAATATATTATTGCTTTCAGCAATGTATGGATCACTTTATTAGTTATTAGCATAACTACTAGTTATTACTAGTAGTGGTAGTAGTAGTGGTGGTAGTTGTGGTAGTAGTAGTGGTCGTAGTGTCACATGTGGTTAGAAGCGCGGTTCTAAAAGTGTGGGCTACATTGCTTGTGTTTATTTAAACTTTGAAAACTATATAGTTAAATAAATCCAAATTAAACAAAGTTACAGTTACAATTTCTATCCAGGCAGCAGTGGATTAGCAATTTACTAAACTTTCTGTTTGATGTTCCTTTTGAAGCTCGCAACTCTTCATTTTGTTTTTTTTAATCATCTCTTGCTTTTATGTTACATCATGTCACATTTGACTGAAAATTTGACTGATTTTTTTCCACTTTACTGTCAAGTGCTTGTTTTTCAGTCAGTGGTCGAGCTCAGAGACACCTGTCAGTTACCTGCTGATTGGATCATCGTAGATTTTTTAAAATTATTGTTATCTATCTCGTTGTTCATCCGTCTGAAATGATACGGCTTGTTCAGGTGCTGGAGCCGCAGGGGTGTCCGGGCCTGTGCGAAGGGGATCGGATAGTGGAGATTAACCAGCAGGGGCTGCAGGGCCTCAACCACTCCCAGGTGGTGCAGATCCTGAAGGACTGCGCCGTGGGGACCGACGCCACCCTCATCATCCAGAGAGCAGCAGGAGCAGGTACGAGGAACTTTCTCCTTCTTCTTTTCACGTCAAGACGAAATGAAGTTTAATAGCGTTAGTAGTGTTACTACTGTATACTCACATCTTTGACGCAGTTTTTCCTGCTTTGAGAAAAAAATTATAGAACTAAGCTAAAAACTTCATTGGCATTTGTCTGTAGCGCCCAAAGGAGTTTTTAAGATTTTCATCTTTCCACTTCAAACGAGACATTCCTCAAATTGTCTTCTTGGTGCGGTTTCTTTTGTGCGCACGTTTTTAAAACATCTTGCCTTTGTTCGGGCCTTTAATGTTTTTCTTGTTGGTGTTATTGAGTGTTGTGCTAAACGGCTTCATGTCCAGCCTGAGGAATGTATCCCAGGGTTCAGTTAAGATCTTTGTAAACACGCAGTGACATCTGATGTTCTTTTGGTGTGAAGCGTTGCTTGGAGGAGCGAGCGTTCGACTCAGATCCCTCCACTTATGTACGCGCACTGACCAGAGAGAGAAAGAGAGAGAGAGAGAGAGAGAGAGAGAGAGATTGTGGCCTTGTGCTCGTGTGTGCGTGTATGTGTGTATGTGGAAGCTCGAATTAAAATTCTGTGGCATAATTTCAGACTCGTTTGGCTTGGGTTCATCCTAAGCCTGTGGGACTGCAGAACATCCTGGCAGGTACAAGCAGTGATGTTCAACGCAAATTCTGAAATACGCCAACATACTGGGCTGATATCAGGCTCCGATCGCACAGCACACTATTATTGATATATCGATAGTCCTGTATGTTGTTTCACCTGTCATGTGACACGTGTCTTGTTAACTCGTTATTCTTTTTGAGGTGCATTGTGGGTATAATTGAATGCCTGCAGCCTCAAGCGATGCAGCTACAGTAGACAGTCCGCCCTCACCTGAGTGATTCATATCTGACCTTTTCCTTATCTGAACTCGGAATGAGCCATCATCCTGAAAGAATCAAAACCCAAGCAAGCAGATGAGAGGGCGATGCTTTTATTTAGTTGCTCATCTACCAGCATGACCGTTACCGCAAACGATGACACGCTTAACTCACGTTTCATCCCATCAGAATGAAGCCGCGTCCGTTCCACGTGCTCCGTTCCTTCTCTCGTCCTCCGTCTGCATTACACAAACGCATGGCCCTGAGAGACCTCTCTAGTACAAACACACAGCGAGGTTTCAAATAAGCACGCGAGAGACAACCCGAGTGAATCGCTGCTTACTGAGTGCGAGACTATTCAATTCCAGTGCCGGCACGCTGCCAAGGTCCCAGCCAGGGATGGCCGTGTTCACAGCTCTGTCTTCTCAGTGCTGTGATTAGCGTACAGCTCTCACACTGAGCCCCATCCCACAAGCCGACAGCACTCTGCCCTAGTTAGGATGAAGATGTTTAACAGAGAGGCGGGAAAGTTCTAATTCTATAATAAGCTAATCGCGGGCTGACGCATCGCAGAAGGTTACATCTGTTTCATCTGACATTAAATAAACCTTCCACTGATTTCATGTGGGTCCAATTCGTCTAGATTGAAACACTCCAAATCCATACTATACTTTTTTAGTCATATGAGCTAAAGGTGAGGGCTAACACTTGCTTCCTTCAAACCATGTGAAGCCAGCCACTGCATCTTTTCCGGATGCTTCTCATTCTACTTCACAGAGCAGCTGAGCACACTTCGAGGAAAGTGCTATCTGAGTTCAGAGTGTGATTCTCTAGAGTCATTTTGATTGACATGGGAGAGAGTAACACCATTCCAACCAATTACTTTTCTGTCGCACCACTTGGGAGCTCCACTTTATATCTTTAGATCTTTGAATACAATTAAATTTACTCAAGATCATTTTAAAAACGTTCATTTTTTTGTATATTTAATATTGAATTCTTCTATTTAGCCAATTGATATGAATGTCTCAGAAAAAAATTAAAAACTTGATAAAGTGCCCTCTAGGGTGCTGCTTCGTGCAGGAAAATTGGACAAAATGCCCTAAAGGGTGTTGCTATGTGCAAGACAATTGATAACATGCCTTCTAGGGTGCTGCTGCATGCAAGAATATTGGATAAAGTGCCCTCATGTTTGTTGTTAAGGATTGTGCTATAAAATGCTGCTACTGTACATGCAAGATAACATGAACAAGTGCCTTCTATAGTGCTGATCAGTGCAAGAAAGCAATAAGTACCCTATGGGATGATATGTGCAAGAAAATGTGCCCCAAGGGTGCTTCTGCATACTATAACAGAAAACATGATGGGTGATGTGAGAACATATGAAGACTCTTTCAATAAAGTGCTCCTAAATATGAGAAAATATTTGGACTTGCTCCCATGCGGGAGAAAACATGACATGCCCTATAGGCTCTACAACATGTTGAAGATTAAAGTAAAATGGCATCGCAGTAAAAGGGCAGTATGCGATGCAGTGCCTTATAAGGGGAACCTACGTATGTAAGGACACTTGATGAAATGCCCTCAAGGTGCTGTTGCCCTTTCTTTTTAATTATTTTGGTCCAACTATGTTTCATGTGCTGTATATATAAAATGTATAATATAGTTGCATTCTCGGATCTGCAAGTTGCAATATGTACTGAATTTATTTAGGTCTAAGCAGGAGGAATTAAATTAAAGTAAAGATTTATTTGGTTAAGTGAATAAGCATAAAATGTAACTATCTGTATAAAATACACACATATCTGTATAAAATACACACATATTTACAGAGTAAATATGACACGTCTGTTCTGACAACACTGAGGAATCATCTACTTAACGATCTTCACTAAAAGCGAGACAAGAAAATGCCAGGTGTAAAGGGCTTCTCGTTCACAGCTGTTCACTTGTGCTCAGATCATCCGAGACAGATGTTCGTACCAGATTTGAACAGAGCCTTTGATCACTTTGCTTTGACTTAAAAAAAACCACCTCTTGTGTCGTTCTTTCACCACGCTCTCGCGCTCTCGTCTTCCGCTCTGAACCCTGTCTGTTTGCCTTTGTCAGAGCTATTCATGACACTGTTATGATAGGGCAGGTTGATACGTCTGTTCCCCTGACTCCGTATAGCAGGCGTGCGGTATCAATACCGCCGTGGCATTTCAGTGTAGCGGACAGCTCCTCTCAGACCCGCGACATTTCAGTACCTCGGACAGCTCTCATTCCTCTGCCTCGTCGGTTTCTGATCTCATCTGAACCGCTCGTCACACCAGGCCTCATGGGACACACAGACGTCTTCCTCCACATACTGTAACCGATGAATCGCTGAGCGCCAGTCTGCAGCTTCCGAAAAAGGAGGCAGGGACAACTTTCTGATGATGTTATGAATGAAATCTGGCCTCTGGTGATTAATTTTTGTTACACTTAGCATCAGCAGTTTCTTTAAAAAAATAATATATTTGTAGAGAGGATTTAAAATGCATTACATGCACTAAATAGTAAATTACAGTAACAACTTCAAATAACTTAAAATACGAATACTAAGGATTTTTAAAGCATATATTACTGTGCAAAAGTCTAAGGCATACTGTGTTTTTAGTACAGACTTAGTTATACTGTAAATGTTTATTTTGTGACTTCAGTAGTATATTCTTCAATAGTATACAAGCAGAAAAAAAAATTCTTATAGGAAAATATCTGTAGCCAGCAAAGAAAGCAGCATATTATGCAAAAGACCACTCTTTTAGACAAAAGAAAAAGCTTCTGGGTTTTTCATGCATGAAAAAAGAAGCAGGTGAGACAAAGTCCTCAAAAGGACTGTGGGTGGATTTGCAGGAAGTTTAGCTCATTTCCTCATTTTTTTCTGGGTTTCAATGCAGATGCTTTTGTGATCTAGACTGTAAAGCTGGTGCTCTAGACGCTATTGAAGAAGCTAATTTTAAATCTTTCTACTTGAAAAACAAAAAAACCTGGCAACCTCAGAGACATGAACTCTACACAGCTGATTTGCATAATCTGAATGGAGAGGCCAGAAAATCAGCTTAAGCATGTGTGCAATCAGGCTCTGAATACGAACTTTCTCCGAATAAGTATTGACATACATTTTGGAGTCACTGATTGTGATACGATCGTATTAGACGTTTGTATCGGACGGGTTGCCAGATTGGACCATCGTTTCTAACACAATCAATGCTTAAAATAAAGCCAGTGACCAAACTGAGTGACTCAAGCTGATGGAAAATGAAATGGTACTTAATTAAATTAATCAGTTCAAGGTCACTAGTTTCCAGACAACTGGAATTTAAGAATAGCCCAGCTTGTGAGACATGACCTGGCAACCCAGGAAGAAATCGATGCTTTTAATCAGTAATCTACTGGAGTGTTAAATGATTTTTTTTTTGTTGTTATGTGATTTTTTTTTTTATTTCACCATATTTCATGAAGGATGAGAATATTGTGTAGCATTGATGAAGACGAAGCATTCTCCTTGAATTTCAGGAAACAAGTGCAAGTCCTGCCCTTGACAGGACCGACAAAATGGAGTGCACGCTGTCATCTGCTTTAATATCTCTGCTAGTTTATATCAGTCTTGAGCGCGTGTTCTGAGACGAGGAGCTCAGTGTCTTGGCAGCGGCCTGCATTTGGCTTCACATTCCGCTCTTAGTGGTTCAGCCAAGCTTCGTCCTGGTCATATAGCTTTCGGTGTAATCCTGTTAGTTTAAGCAGGCATGCAAATGGCTTCCTGTCACCTCTCACACGTTGCATGCGCACGTACACATACACGCACGTGCATCGCACAAAGCAGATTATTCATATATATGGACTAGGACGTGCTTGCTACAGAAAGACTAAAACTAAAAGTCGCTCAGCTCACAAATCAAGCCTGGCCCGCGCTGCATGCACGGTTCTGTGTTTTTGCGTTTTAATTTGTACCCTTCACAGGTTTTAATTAAATCACAGAAGCATCCACAAATGTCAGCTGCACACATCTGGCATAATTAGCTAAAGCTCTTTCAGCTCAGAGGATTTATCAGTGATGTTGTTTTGTCATGGTTGTGGTGTGAGATTTATTTTTCCTGTTGTCAAGAAAATCACAAGTTTGAATCCTAATGATGTCATAGCCATCATGGAGAGGAAAATTGTACAGTACACTTTTGTCATTATAAATCACAGCACCACTGCACTGCTTGCACTGTGACATAGCATGAGCAGAAATGTCTCAGCAGAAGCATGCGCTAAGCTTCATCGATTCAGCCCATGGCTGTCGCGTGATGGTACGGAAATTGGCCAGTGAACATATTAGAGGAGGAGAAGAGTGGTGGTGGTGGCATAATTGTGTGTATGTATAATCATGAAATGAAAGCACTGTAAAGATTTCACACTCCTGCATCAAATAAGTCACATTGTCATCACTTCACAACATTTCACATGTAGTAAGAAACAGCAGACGTTACGCTTTCAGAAGATTCAAGCTGTGTGTCTGGATGAGACAGCGTTTGCGAGTAATCTTATTTTGAATAATTCACATTTCTGCGTCTTCTCTAACGCTGTGCTCAGGTTGCATCCTCGTTTGCTTGAAGGCATATCATAGGATGTGCACATACAGTAGACGCACTCAGGTCATGATAGATCACTACAGGTCAGTTCAAGTCACAAAAGCCGAACAACTTTCTGCTGAGGAGGTGGCAGAGCTCGTCACTGGTGATGTCATTGACTTTGGTCCTAGTGATGCTAGCATGGGTTCTGGTTTTGTATATACTGTACTCTAAATATTGCACATCTTTTTTTCTGCTTGTTTACTGAGTGTGATTATGAAGGTATTTATTCTTTCCGTTACACACCATGCATACTGAAATGGAGGTGAAATAGCCATTGAAGAAGCAGTATCTATTAGAATATCAGCTAACTGTACAGAACTTGGCAGCATGGTGGCTTAGTGGTTAGCACTTTCGTCTTGCACCTCCAGGTTGCGGGTTTGGTTCCCGCCTCTGTGTGCATGGAGTTTGCATGTTCTCCCAGTGCTTGGTGGGTTTCCTCCGTTTTCCAACCACAATCCAGATGCAGATTAGACTAATTGGCGTTCCCAAATCACCCGTAGTGTGAGTGTGTGTGCCGTGCGATGGATTGCCCTGCGTCTTGCCCTGAAATTTCTGGGATAGGCTCCAGGAAATCAGCTAACTTCAAGATTCTAGGCTTGAATTGCAAATAGCATTAAATGGAAATCTAGTGTACTATATAGGGTCCCTCGTACCACACACTAAGTAGTGCCCTTGATCAGGGGATGTGATTCAGCCTTGTTTTAGAAGCTATTTAGTACACACGTGGACAAAATTGTTGGTACCCTTCGGTCAATGAAAGAAAAACTCACAATGGTCACATAAATAACTTTAATCTGACAAAAGTAATAATTTTAAAAAATTCTATGAATGTTAACCAGTGAAAGTCAGACATTGCTTTTCAACCATGCTTCAACAGAATTATTTAAAAAAATAAACTCATGGAACAGGCCTGGACAAAAATGATGGTACCCCTAGAAAATACTGAAAATAATGTGACCAAAGGGACATGTTAATTCAAGGTGTGTCCACTAATTAGCATCACAGGTGTCTACAATCTTGTAATCAGTCAGTGGGCCTATATATAGGGCTCCAGGTAGTCACTGTGTTGTTTGGTGACATGGTATGTACCACACTCAACATGGACCAGAGGAAGCGAAGGAAAGAGTTGTCTCAGGAGATTCGAAAGAAAATTATAGACAAGCATTGTAAAGGTAAAGGCTATAAGACCATTTCCAAGCAGCTAGATGTTCCTGTGACTACAGTTGCACATATTATTCAGAAATTTATGATCCATGGGACTGTAGCCAACCTCCCTGGACGTGGCCGCAGGAGGAAAATTGATGACAAATCAAAGAGACGGATAATCCGAATGGTAACAAAAGAGCCCAGAAAGACTTCTAAAGAGATCCAAGGTGATCTTCATGCTCAAGGAACATCAGTGTCGGATCGCACCATCCGTCGTTGTTTGAGTCAAAGTGGACTACATGGGAGACGACCAAGGAGGACACCATTGTTGAAAACAAATCATAAAAAAGCCAGACTGGAATATGCCAAACTACATGTTGACAAGCCACAAAGCTTCTGGGAGAATGTCCTATTGACAGATGAGACAAAAATGGAACTTTTTGCCAAGGCACATCAGTTCTATGTTCACAGATGGAAAAATGAAGCATATCAAGAAAAGAACACTGTTCCTACTGTGAAACATGGAGGAGGCTCTGTTATGTTCTGGGGCTGCTTTGCTGCATCTGGCACAGGGTGTCTTGAATCTGTGCAGGGTACAATGAAATCTCAAGACTATCAAGGGATTCTAGAGAGAAATGTGCTGGCCAGTGTCAGAAAGCTGGGTCTCAGTTGCAGGTCATGGGTCTTGCAACAGGACAATGACCCAAAACACACAGCTAAAAACACCCAAGAATGGCTAAGAGGAAAACATTGGACTATTCTAAAGTGGCCTTCTATGAGCCCTGACCGCAATCCTATTGAGCATCTTTGGAAGGAGCTGAAACATGCTGTCTGGAAAAGGCACCCTTCAAACCGGAAACAACTGGAGCAGCTTGCTCATGAGGAGTGGGCCAAAATACCTGCAGAGAGCTGCAGAAGTCTCATTGACAGTTACAGGATCGTTTGATTGCAGTGATTGCCTCAAAAGGTTGTGCAACAAACTATTAAGTTAGGGGTACCATCTTTTTTGTCCAGGCCTGTTCCATGAGTTCATTTTTTTTATAATTCCATTGAAGCATGGTTGAAAAGCAATGTCTGACTTTCATTGGTTAACATTCATAGAATTCTTGTTTATTATTACTTTTGTCAGATTAAAGTTATTTCTGTGACCATTGTGGGTTTTTCTTTCATTGACCGAAGGGTACCAACAATTTTGTCCACGTGTGTAGCACACGTTAACCACACATAAGGCGGTTCAGAAGCAATTCGCAACAATTTAGAAGCCATTGTTAAGGAGATAAAGTGTTGTTTAAGACGACAACATTATAAGAAGTGGTTTCTTGCTTGATTTTGTCGGGCAGCGGTTCTCTCCTCAGTACTGTGCACCGTACAGACCTACTCACACCCATGCTCTGACTGACAGATTAGATTAGAACACCTGTGACACAAACTGGTACATATGGTTCAACATCCAAGTGCTGTTATGCTCCATTATCACAATCGGATTACTCATCCATAACTGTTGTATATCAGTGCAAGTGTTCTGATATCAAATAATGGAATTTTTGAATAGCTTAATCCGACCTGAAAATAAAAAAAAATAAAGATAGATTTTATTCTTACCAAGTAAAAGCTGGAAAGTTGCCTAAGTCTCATGGGGTTAACCATTGTACGATTTGGGGCGTTTTACTTAAATGTGCAAATTACAGAGCAGTGTTAATTCAGATCGACTGATTTAGCACTGGAATTGGGCCGGCTAAAACCGAAACCCACTTTGGCAACAGTGTGTGCATGTGCCGGATAATAATTAAAGAGTGAATATATATAATATTTCCGGGTGCCTGTTTTTTGAATACGAATGATGTTGCTATTGAAGTGATAGTATTTACGGCTCTATATTAGATATTCGGTGTGTGTTTACACCTGTGATGCCAACAGCGTTCAAACTGAGACTGTGAAAAGGGTTTCATTCACACTTACCCTCTCCTCTTTTGACGTTACACATGATGGAATGCGTGCAGTTATTCTTTTTACATCAGCTACAACACACACACACACACACACACACATTGTTGATCCTATTATGCATGCAAATTAGCACTTGTTATTCTGGATCTTAATCAGAGTCACAATATATTACTGAACTTTAATAATAACATTAAACATTAAAAATGCTCAACTCTTCCTGGCTGATTGTAATTACATTTGAGATCCGGGTGATTAAATTATTTATTTATTTATTTATTTATACCTGAACAATGCGTTTTTAAATGTGGCCTATTAAGTACATATAGACTATATGCTTAGCTCATCACTTCTCATATGCAAAACTTTGCTGAATAAAGTTGTTTTTAAACTGACCTTGTTTTAAACTACAGACAATTACCTCATGCTAGTAAACAAGTTAAATAAATCATTAACAATACGACGATGCAGATTCAGACTTGGATTGTGAGGTGTAGATGGATACGGCGATGCAGTGGCATATTCACAGATGTTTAAGACTTTAATTCATTTCAAACAAACAACACCGGAACAAAAGCTAGAATGTGACGAAACCAACCAATACTTTAACTAAGCAGACTTGAATAAATGCGGCAAAGTGGCTTATTAATTAGCGCTGTCACCTTGCATCGCCAGGTTCTGGGTTTGATTGTGCATGGAGTTTGCATGTTCTCTCCGTGCTTGGTGGGTTCCCTCCGAGTTCGCCAGTTTCTTCCCGCAGCTCAAAGACATGCAGATTAGGCTAATTGCCCGTTGTGTGAGTGAGTTTGTGTGTGTGTCTGTGTGCTCTGTGATGGATTGGCACCCTGTCCAGGGTGTACCCCGCCTCGTGCCCCAAGTCTCCAGGGATAGGCTCCAGGTCCCCCACGACCCTGAATACAGGATAAAGCGGTATAGCTGATCAGATGAGAATTGATTAACATTGATAACGAATACAGAATACAATCAGATAAGATCTGCTCAAACACTAACCGCAGGACTATTTATACAGTACATGTGTACCCATGGCTAAACAAGCTACCGGTGATGACAATCATACCATGTGACCGAGGTGTGCTCTGGTAAATAAAGTCCCTGATAAGGTCCACATAGAAAACCAAGTCCATGGATGCAAAATGCCCTCTAGGGGTTTTCCCTGACGTGGATAGATACTGCAACTTATGTGAGCTCGCGAACCTGAGACGACATGGAGCATTCATATTGAATTGAGGAATTGTACTCATTACAGTGCTTAATATTAAAACGATAGTCTGGATGTTTCAAGTTGGTTTTATATCAAAATTGAATTGGTGGTCTTTATAAATTTTCCCGCTGTATGAAGTCTGTCGCACACAGAACGAGATAACAATGTACTGTAAGTAATGGGGTCAAATTCCAACGCTCTTGTTTTGTGTAAAAATGCATTCCAAAGTGCAGCTGAAACTCATACTGTATAATGATTCTGTAGTCCTATCCTTGCCATACAGCCAGCTCTAGGCACTGCAGCAGCTTCATATGAGTCTCATCTGAACTTTGGAATGCATTTTTTTCCGCAGAATGACTGTTGTGGAATTTGGCCCCAATTATTTACATTGTGCTCACCAGGAATAAGAGTACGATGTAATTAACTGGGGCCAAATGTTCACCAGCATGTCCACACATGAAATTGATTGTCTCCATTGGAGTCGTTTTTATAATCGAGAGTGCCTTACAATCCTGGGCCTGGACTAAAGCTCAAGTCGCAAATAAACTCGACTTCTCATCATTTGCTGATGATGAAAGTGACAGATTGGCAATGCATTTCGATTTAATCTTCTTTTTTTTCTCTCCTCTCTTTTCTCTCTGTTAGGACACTTCTCTTCCTGGGATGGTGCCAAACAGGTAAACAGCCACAAAATATCTCCTTCTCAATATCTCTTTGTCGTCTGATGTTTGCCGTGTAATATTTCGATGTCGTGAATAAGCAGCGCCATCACGCTTTGATGGGAATAATCAGAAATCAGAACTGGTTTTTGGAGGAGCGTCATTTTATAATGAGGTATTGTCATGCCGTGGTTACGTGACACATAATTATATATCGCAACGACTCGCTAGATAATAGCACCGGAATACAAATACAGATATTATTCCTTTCCTTTCCGATCCGCAGTGACAGAGCTGAAAGATTTGAAAGCCTCATGGGGGGAAAGGATCAAATCACTTCTTTGTGTAGTATAATAGGATCTGGCTGCCAGTGGAGGTTGGCCTTTAGCACTGATCTAACGCCGTCTACTCTCCCCCGAAGCCTAATCTTACTTTTACTCGTCTCTGAGCGAACGGCGAGTGCAGATTTGCATTAAAGTAATATTGCGGCACAACGGGTAAGTCACAGCTCGTAGCCGCTGCATCGCCGAGTGTCATACACGTGGAAAGATGAAAGGAGAACGCGACAGACAGCTTAATGCAGTCGGCACGGTCGCTCTGCCGATTCAGCATGTCTCCCGGGTGCCTGTGTAAGAGAAAACAAAGTCCTGTAAAGACCCGAAGATGAGGTTTGTGCATGTGTGTATATCAAAGCAAAACACATTTGTCATGAAGAGAAATGATTCCAGGTCTGACAATTATGCAGATCATGCTCAATTGATATTCCTGCACCCTTTTCCCTAAGATCTCCCTGTTTCATCATGCTGTCATAGAAAACGAATTGCTTTGCCAGACCATGAACAAGTTTTTGTCAGTACTGGATCCTGACTGAATCTAAAAACGAAAGCTGTCTCATTGTGATTTCCGGCCATCATCACGCTGCGATACGGGTCGTGGTGTAGTTTTTTCCAGTATTTTATCATCGACTTCATGAATCTAAGACTATGATGCAAAAAAATTATAATTTAATAAAAAACGCTTCTACTAGGGATGAGAAAAATAATTGACTCTTAGACATGTCATATTTTTGCCTGTGAACGATTTTTCACTGATGCAGAAAAATGTCATAATCACATTTTGTACGTCGAGATGAAAAATAAAAAAAGACATTCGAACCAAACGTGAAACCCTTCAGGTTAGAGACAGTTCAGTATTTCAATCAAAGGTCGTGTTGCCTTTGTGTACAATATGTACATATTATATGGACATATATATATATATATATATATATATATATATATATATATATATATATATATGTACATACATAAATATATTTCATCAGTGCTGTTGAATATTTCTCGATTCTGGTTGGTCATAAGATCGTTCTGTAACAGCAGCTCAGCCTATCATTCCAGTTATAGCTTTATAATATATTAAGAGGTACGTTCAGTTCAAACGCAGACTTTTCTCTCTAACAAGAAGTTATGAGAGAATAAACTAGCTTTATTTCTCTGCTACACTAATGTATTTATCCCAGTGTTTGCACTAGTGCAAGGTAGAAAGTTTTCTCACTGAGCCGGAGCCATGATCAGACTGCCTGCTTCATTTCTGAAACGCTGGCCTCCCAGGAACTCCTTTTATGGCCCAAACATGTGGAAATGGCTTAGAGTGAGGAGTTCCTTTAACGTGCAAGTGGTGCGGTAAGCAATATGAAGTCGTGCATTGACCTGCAAAAACAGAATGCCTTTGGTGATCAAACCAGGCCATTTTTTTTTTCATTAAAGGAAAGGGACATTTAAGGAGCTCTTGAGAGGCCAGCATGGCAGAAGTAAAACAGGTAATCTGATCATGGCTGAGACATCCAGAGCAAACTTTCTAACTTGATGCCCTACTGAAACGCTGGCATAAGTGCATTAATGTAAAGGGGGATTATATAGAGACATAAAGGGAGTTTTTACTCTCAGAACTGTATTCTGTTTTTAATGCAAGTCTCAGTTTGACTTGAGTGATGACAAGATTGTTTGTGAAAATCCCTTCAGGTGTTTTGAAATACTTAAACCACCCCATCCGATACTAACATCCGGCCTATGATCAAACTCTTTTTTTTCCCCATTGATTTAAGTTTAAACTGAAGCTCTTTACCTTTTGTATCTGCATGATTTCATCCGCAGTGCTGCTGCCATATGATAATTGCATGACAGCTGCAGGTATACAGGTGTTTCGAAGGTCTTCGAATGGTGATTGTAATATAAATGAGAACGTTCCACTATCTACTAACCTTTTAGTATAACAAGGATCAGGGTTTAACACCAGGTGCTTAGATTTAGAGGAACCTCGTTTATGTCTTCTTTGGATCTCCATGTGAGCAGCATTAGCAAGCAGACAAACCTGGAGTGAAAAGCTAACAGGTATCCGCTGAGATCCGTGGTGCCCGAGGCATCAGTCTGTGGCACCACTGCTCTCCTGCCACACTTCACACACTCTCAGTGCTCAATCCATCTCCCGCAGGGACAGCCAGCTCTCTCAGAGCAGAGGAACAGAAAGGGAGAGCACCAGAATAATGAACTGCTCCGTCTTTACCGTGCACTGAATGCACGCTAGTCACCTCGCTGTCATTTTTTACACACACAGAAATGTATATGCGGATATTTTGTGGCATATTTTATCTCATCAGCAAGCAACAAAAAAAAGAAGAAACCTCAGCTCTATGTGCATGCGAAGTGATGCAATAACGTGTTATACTTGTGTACTATTGTCTGGAGCTGCTTTGTGTGCGCTGCATTCAAATATTAGTGAATCTTCTGCTGCCTTACAGGCTGGGGTTCAGATATTTCAAATTCTGCTCTGCTAGAGGCATGGCTCCCAGTAGAGAACACTTTTGAAACAACCTCCAAGTCCAAAGATTTTTAACAACCTGTATATGTTCGGTTAAACGTCAAACAGCGGGCTTGTTGAATTTATATGAATTTGACTAGAGAATTTGGTTCGGAACTCGGAGCTAATAAAACACACATTGGCTCAGTATATTCTGATCGTTTTAAATAAGCACTATTAGCACAAAACATATAATCCTCTTAAAACCGATGCTAGCAAGTCTTTCATTTATAGACTTGAAATGGTTTCCCCTCTAACTCTCCCTCAGTTTAAGCACCATTTAGAGTCCAATTTGGAACTGAGAGCAGCCGGTTAATACATCATTAAATACATAAAACAATTTAGATCGTAGTCTGGACACTTTAATAGCTATCCTGTACCTTTGTGGTTTGTCTGTGGTGCTAATGATCATTAACTCTCGCAGGTCTATATCGATTTTTTATGCCCAGTTAATAAACATGCCAGTGGATACGTGGTGGTTTAGAACACAGATAGGTTCATGACCTGATTTATAAATGATCTAGGGACTGAATAACAAAGCATATGCTGTTGACTATATGGAGCCCTGGTTCATAATAAACTGGGGGCCTGGAGCTTATCACAGGGCGCAAAGCAAGGTGTAAACTGTGAAAGGGGTGCCAGGGTACAAACCAGCGTTGGGTAAAAGTACAAATTGACATACAGTGGAACCTCGGATTGCGAGTAACTCGGTTTATTAGTCTGCGCTCACGCGAGTGTCATTAGAGAAATTTCTTTTTTTCCCGTTAAAACAGTGTTTCCGTTGTGTGTGTGTTTGTTGTGAAACTTAAAAATCGAGGTGGGGGGAGAGAGGAGGAGTTTTACTGTGTAAGACGAGGCGAGGGAAGGGGCTAATTCCACACACACACACACACACACACACACACACACACACACACACACACAAATACACGGCGTCTGCGCGCACAAACGGAAACACTTATCTTTTGGGATTTATTTTAACTTTTTTTAAAGGTAAAGTGCAGGTATTGTTGTATTAATTATTTTTCTGTATTTATTTTTTTGGGCTGTGGAACGAATTATTTGAGTTTTCATTATTTCTTATGGGAAGATTTGATTTGGTTTACGTTAGTGTTTTGGATAATGAGCCTGCTTCCGGAATGAATTCTGCTCGTAATCCAAGGTTCTACTGTACCTTCAAATTGACTTAAGTATCAAAAGTACTAATCTTACAGTACGTATATTAGCTGACAGGATCCTTTAAGTCATTGGACAAGAGTTTTGTAACATAACTGTGGTACAAAACGTCCCCATTCTTTATTTTAAAGAATACATGATTAAGCATTTCACAGAGGGAAGGCACATCTTGCAGTTATCAACAGATGGATATGTTCAGTGGGTTGACTTCTTCAAATACTATACACCGCTCTGAATATGTAAAGCAGAAATGTAGTGGAGCAGAAAGTATAGATGCATGTTGCAGGATGTAGTGGAGTAAAAGTATCCACCAGACATTACTTTTTAAAGTAACTTTATACGAAATTACTGTCATTAAAAAGTAATCAGTTACATTACGGCATTACTTTCTGATAAAAGTAACTAGTTAGAGTACTTTTCCATTGCAGAAAATGAAATTTCCTTTGTGATGCCTCATGCATGTTGTTTTAGTCAAGACCTTTATAATTATTCTAAAATCATCACTCAGCGATGTTTGGCTCATAATCTGTTAACTAATAACAGCAAGAATAACAGAGGGGGGCGGGTTATCGGGAGAGGGGCGTATAGGATGACTTTCACACACACACACAAACACACACACACACTAATGGAATCACTGCTGTCTGGCTTACAGATTGCATAAATTGTCTGAATAATTGGATTACATTTTTGAAAATATAACTAAATAACTGAGTACTTAAACGGCGGACCTAACGCGTTAGTTACTCGTTACATCAAAAAAGTAATCCGAGTACTCTAACTCATTACTTTGTAATATGTTACACCCAACACTGGTATCCACTAATAAAACTTTTGAACAACTACATGAAATATGTATTTAATTGCAGTAACAAATGAAAAGTACTTTGTTATCTTCCACCTTTGGTACAAACACACACACTGTCACACACCTTTTCATACACTACAGAATATGGAAACGCAGTCAATGCAACTACACGGCATGCAACCTGTTTTGTGGGGGAAACTCACCAAGTACAGGGAACAGGGAGATCATGCAAACCCCACACACTCACAGACTAGAGGCCAGATTTGCACTCCCCCTTGTACTAACCTCCCACCCTGCTTACTACTAACCTCTGACTCTACAAGCAGATTTCCAGTTTTTTTTTCACTCTCTCTCACAGATCTATTAAATATTAAATTGACTATGCAAAATGAATTTAAAATTTCGAAACAAGTGTAAGACCTGAACTTTAAGCATTAAAATGTAGGACAACACAAGGAAACCACTTTTAACTTGCAGTCTTCATGTGTGTTTATCTATAATGAAGAATGTGAAAAGGTTTTATAGATGCTGAAATTTCTTTTTTTTATCTGTAATCCATTCATTCTCATCCTTAACTCCAAGATATTTGCATGGCTTCACTTCTTCCTTGCTGCACAATTTATCTCATAACAGTTCTTTCTCCGAACTTGAATCATAAGCATAGGGCGGGGAGTCACAAGCTAGTCAAGCCCCCCATCTGGTACTCTTAGGATCCTGAAAACACGTTAGCATGTTGTCAAAACAATATGAGAGTCATTACTGATTCGTCTATAGTCATATAGCTGCAAGGCTTTTCTTAACAGGATGGAACTTACCCTGTACGGGCCACCAAAATGGTTGTAGATTGTGATAAAGCATTCTGGATATGACCAGAGCATTAGATGACAATGGAATCAGGAGGCTCACATCCAGGGTTCAACAGGAGCCAGACTGCGCCATGGAATCCAAACACAAGATGCAAAACAACCATTTCATACTAAGGTGTCAACAGAAGAAAAATTCAATCAAGGTCATAAGCATCATAAGACAATAAGTAAACAATGATATTTACAAAAATCAATAATGATTGTGCCATATCTGTTTCAAGTATTATCTGAACATTTAAATAAATCTTTCAAATATAATGTCTGAAATTTTTATATCCTTTCCTTATCGTTGTCTTTCAGGAGCGAATTAAATACAGTGGAACCTTGGAACCTTGTAACTCGGTGTACGAGTGTTCTGCAAGCCGAGCACAGATTTTTAATACATTTTGACTTGAAAAACGAGCATGTCTTGGTTTACGAGTGCCGAGTTTTTTGACACCGACACACACACACACTCTCTTGCCTTTACACCCCCTCCACAGCTTTACACAGGCACACACACTCTGCTCTACACAGAAGCTCTGCTCTGTCGCGATTCTTTTTAAAGGCAAGGTGCTGGTTCATTTGTTTGTTTGTTTTTTACTTTACAGCAGTGATTCCATTAGTCTGCGCTCACGCGAGTGTTATTGGAGAGATTTCTTTTTTTCCCGTTAAAACAGTGTTTGTGTTGTGTGTGTGTTTGTTGTGAAACTTAAAAAGCGAGGTGGGGGGAGGGAGGAGGAGTTTTACTGTGTAAGACGAGGCGAGGGAAGGGGCTAATTACACACACACACATACACACACAAATACGACGCCTGTGCGCACAAACGAAAACACTTATCTGTTGGGATTTATTTAAACTTTTTTTAAAGGTAAAGTGCAGGTTAATTTGTTTTATTTTTACTTTATATATTGTATTCATTATTTTTCTGTATTTATTTTGTTGGGCTGTGGAACGAATTATTTGAGTTTTCATTATTTCTTATCGGAAGATTTGATTTAGTTTACGTGAGTTTTGGAATACGAACCCGCTTCAGGAACGAATTATGCTCGTAATCCAAGGTTCCACTGTATAGGCTTACGCGGCATTCCATACAAAGTCAGATGTGTAATGTTCTTGATATTTCTGACTGCTGATCAGAAAGTCCCAGGTATTAGATTAGGGAAAAAATGTCTCAACTTCCCTATACAAAAAGAAGCTGAATAATAATTGACATCACAGTTTAAATTAATATTCAGAGTTGAAAGGTCTGTATGTCATTATTGAATTTTAAAGTGATATTGTTCTTTGTTAAACAGCAACACTTGCTGACTAAAGGGATTGCTTGATTTTGTTCATTAAACTGTCGGGTGATTTATCATTAACTTTGACTTTGCATTTTAAAGCTCAAGGATAGCTCTTTAGATAAATGCTTTTTCTTTCTATTTACCGTTAGTCAGCATAAATCTCCCTGCGCGCTGCCTTGTTAGTGTGACATCACATCAGTGCCTCTCTGTGAAGTCAGGTTATCGAGTTCAGCAGTTAGAAATCCGACTCTAAGGATTTCTGATGTCTTGTTGCACTTTTCCGGCTTTTCCTGGGTCGGGTTGAACAGAAATCTGCTTCAGTGCACCATCTGCTAAATAGATAGCATTTATTAAAAAAGGATCTGACACCTTTAGGCTTTTCTGCTTATTGAACCCACTGCGGCTGTTAAATCATTTAGCATGCTTGGAAAAATGGATATGTTTAAGTACACACAGGTGCTTGGCAGGACAGACTTCTCCTACAGTATGTGAAACTAAACTTGGTTAATGAAGAGAATATTTTGATAATTACTAGAAATTAATGTTTTTAATTTGTGCCACATATTTGATTCCAGTTTCTAATTCTGACTGACAACCATGGGAGGGGTTGCCAAATTCATCCTCTTATCATCCTTCCATCCATTCTTCCACCCATTTATATATAAATTTTTCCCTCTGCCTCACTGATGTATATCATAGACTATGTATTTGCACATAACTAGTTGTGTGTGGATGTGTGTCTGTGTGTGTGTGTCTGTGCAGTGGGACCCCCAGGGAAGCCCCCAGCTTTGCCTTACAGCCCCTGGCCTCCCCCATACCGCTGCTCACGTGGGTCAGACGCTCCACTGCACATCCGCCCCTGACCCAGACGGCGCTCACCTCAGCAAACCCGACCCCTACGACCTCTACGAGAAATCTCGAGCTTTGTACGAGAGCAGGCGTGAGTCTCATCGCTTCTTAACTGAAGTGCTTTTTTAATTTGTTCTGAGGAAGACATTCCATGCTTCACCTTATAAAATAAATGAACTGAGAGTAGTGAGTGTGCCCCGGCGCTGACCTCTGCATGGTTCATCAGGACGCAGACACTGGATTTAAAATTTGGATGCAAAGTGCATCAAAATGTTGAAAAGAAGCTGCTGCTCATTCTGTGCCACGTACATAGGCTCAACGACACCCAGTGTAAGCTAGTGTCATCATGACTGGCAAGAGAGAGAGACCAAACAGACAGTTTCATGGTGATGCAAACTTGTGATCACTAGTGATAAGTTTTTTGTTGTTACGAATACAAAGTTCAAGATCAAGATTCAGCTATAGATTGGGCCTCCGAGTGGCGCAGTGGTAAAGTGCTCGCCCCATCATCCGGGGATCGCGAATTCGATCCCCGGGTGATGCTGTTACCTCTCGCAGCCGGAGGTCTAGAGAGAGCTGATTTGCCGAGCTCTCTCAGAGGGCAGGGATGAGAGGTACTTAGTGCTCCCACATTAATCACGGCTCTACAGCCAATCAGGGGCGTCCATGAGCTCATGAAAGCGGAAGGAGCGGATAGCGCTGTCCTCCGAGTTTGTTACGCCGCCCCCAATGGCGAGCGATTCGAAAAGATGCAGTCGGCTGATTGTCTTCGCCCTCTCGGCTGAGTGGTAGTAGTAGCCTTAATGTGGGAGCCCCCTAGTGACGGGGAGGAATTGGACACGACTAAATTAGGGAGAAAATAGATTCAAAAAAAGATTCAGCTATAGATTGAGTACAAATCTAGGGTCATTGTGTATTATACACCGATCAGCCATAGCATTTAGACCACTGAGAAGTGAAGTGAATAACATATTGTACATTATCAGTTATACACAAGGATCATGGGATCAGGTCCAATCCCACAGAAATGCCAATGCAGCACAAATCCCCCAAAATAGTTACAATGGCAACGAGGCTTAGCAGGCAAGGAGTTCAAGGGTGTTGATCCAGCCACCAGTTTTGCATTATAATGTTATGGCTGATTGTAAACGGGATATAAAAAGGCTCCCTATCAGTTTCACTTTTAGATCTTTAGAAGTGATGACACCATTAGACAGCCGAAAATGTGACCAGTGACTCAATCATTTTAATAGTTGTTGACTAAAAAGTTTTGATTTTGGGTTATATTTTAGAATTTGAAACTAAGTGCTTGCCTGACAGACCAGGGCTTCAGTATGTCCAGGTTTCGGCTGTAATGTGATGCACACATTCTTTTTGTTGTGAAGTAATCGTTTTCACATTATGTCACCACACACACACACTTTAATGTAATCACATTTGAAAGAGTACCAATCTACACTATTCATCCTCACAGAATCACCGTTTAGTGTTATAAAGCCTCTCTGATTGCGATCTCCATGCTATTTTTCTTCCAGAGCCCGGCCCACCACGGACGCTGACTGAGTCTACAGGCAAGTCCATTATGCAGCGATTTGTTTTCCCATGTTAGGGCGTGTACGCCCGGTTGTTCCATATTCAATAGCTTAATACATCTGTCTGTGTTATTTTATCGGTGGCTGTTTTTTATCTACATATCTATCAGAATGACAGCAGGCTGGGTACAATGTACTGTGTCACGTGACCTACGCACTGTACTGTATACACACAAAATTTTGCAAATTGAATTCTTAATCATCTTGAAATGTATAACTTGTATTACTGTGATTTTACGGCTTGTCTTTGAATGAATTGTTAATCATATGAACAGTTTGACAGCAAAATGAGATTCTGGACTTTCACTCAATTTGGCCAATTATTGTCGTTATATATTCTTCTTTTAGAAGATCTGTACTAGCACTGGTTTCGGGAGTCATGTTGCACATCTATATTTCCGAAAGTAATATTTACAAAAGAAAACTGACCCGAAAGCTATGGCTACGATAGGCCGGAAACACATCATCCCTTTATGTACAAGAGACATTGAGATACACACATTGTGTGGTGGAGGCTGTTGGTATTGGTATGCATGTCTGCTATGTCTGCTATGTCCTGTTTGTCATTCAGGATTTCTCAACTACAGATGTTGCAATATTGTGCATAAGTCTTAGACAATCTTTTAAAATTCTTACAAAAGTCTCTTATACAAGCGACCACTTTTCAAAAAAAAAAAAAAGACATGGATAAATAAATAGAAGCTGCTGGGTTTTGCATGCAAAAAAGAAGCAGGTGCAAAAGTCAACGTCCTCAGAAGAACTGTGGGTGGTACAGCTTGGCAGCTAATTTCATTATAAAACTGCACAAATTGTACCAGACACTAAATGGTCCTCAAAGCACCGTCACACCAAATACTGACTTTGTTTCATTACTTACTCTTTACTGGGTTTTATAGGTTTTTCCTTTTTTTTCATTCTGGCCCTGCAGGGTTTATTTGCGTGTGCTCCAGACGTTTGCACAGTACTGGATATATCGGTGGTTGGTGACCCAACAGACTTTATACGGAATGTCTCTGAAATATCATAAGGCACTGCCTTGAAAAACTGAAATGAAGCTAAAAGTGCTAGGGAAAAGAGCTGATGATGCTGTAAACTAAAGTATTTGTATTTTTTTTTAAATGTTTTTAATGACCTTCAAAAAGCTTTGTACCAACACCATTGTGGTAAAGACGGTTCCTGGCCGATTTAGCCATTGGGACAAAACTGTGGGAGGGGGAGTTTAAAAAAAAATCATATAAACTTCACAGCGATATAAACGAATCTTTGGCATTTGTGCGTTTTAAGAGCCTTGAAAAGCTTTTTTTCCCCCTGAAAACTGGTAAAATAGAGATATCTTATTTGGCTGTCAAACTCCTCATTTATACCACTGAAAGAAATGTAAGTATAACGTAAGCATATAAGAAGCTATAAAAACCTATAAAAATGATCATTTCATTTTCAATTAAGCAGTCTTATTAATAGATTGTGGCATGTTAAAAAAAGATAATAAAAGATAACATACTGAAATAAGGCCATAATAACTCAGTGTAATGAAATATTAAGCCAAGTATCTTGTTAAAATAATGAAATATTAATGAGGTATCAGGAGATATGGAGTTGAAATTAAATGAGGAGTAAAGACATAATCCCTTGAAATAATAAGTTACTGATGGATTATTAAGTCATAATGAACCGCTAGTAGGCTGAAATGCAAGAATATTAAAGTATTAAATGTATTGCCATTCAGCTGAAATAGTGCTAGGGGAAAATGTCTATATTTAAAAAAAAAAAAATTCTATTAATGAAAGTACAAATTACTGACCAATTATTGACCAAAACTTGAGTGAAATGGAGAATCTTCTGAATATTGACGTGAGTTTATTAGTATTTTATACATCTTTTTTTTGCTTTAATGACCGTGTACTGAAGCCGGCATGGACTCCACAAGTGTGTACAAAACCTTCTAATCCAAAACCTTCTAGATCAAATCCATCAGAGTGTTGTCCGAGCACGCACTTCAATAGAAGAGATCAGGAATGAGGAACGGCTGACCTTTTGTACAAAGCAGTTATGGGTCCCGTCACACGCCGGCAAAGATTCTGAAGTTCCCAGTGCAACCTTAAAAATATCAAGTGGGATCGGGGTCAAAATTGAAAGTCTATTCTTCTTCCTAGCCACGTTCTATCAGGTTGTCAATGCGCCGGTCATGGTGTCACGAATTTTTGTATCACACACACGATCATGTGCTCACCAGGTCCAAGGAGATCAATCCAAGTTATTAATGTGTCTGATTAGATCGGAGTAGGCACTTATTAGGCGCTTATCCTGTGCCTGCTAATGTGATTGTGTCAGGAATTGGATCCAGTATTGGGTCGTCTACAATCTGGCATGGACCTACAGTATCGTACCCTGAACAAGTCTCTGTGAGAACTCCATTGACATAGCAAAAACGTAGTGACGTTCCAGACTCTTCGATACTACATCCTTACCGTTTACCCAATTTTTTCAAGATGTAGTAGGATTGTGAGCTCAGTGTGACGGCTCCATTAATCTCTTCATTTTTTATTATTCTTGTTTTTCAGTCAAATATTAACCTACTGTATATCAGGCTGTTTTTTGAATATAGCTCCTCTATTTATTTATTTTTTTCAGCTGTGGAATACCAAGAGGTAGAGGTTCACCTGCTGAGAGAGAAGACAGGCTTCGGCTTCCGCATCCTGGGAGGAGACGAGGCGGTGCAGGCTGTGAGTCCGGAGGCCCGTGACAAGGCTCGTATGGGGCAACCGAGGAGATCCCAGCAATCTGTTCTTCTCATTCCAGCTCAGGAAACGAGAGGAAGAAAATCAGCTAGAAGTTACAAATATAGGCTTTAATGAGCAGGCTGAATTATAGCAGAACAACAGGCGATTGTTGGAAGCCGAGCTTAACTTGTCATCTTCGGCACTTCTTGCTGCATAATAATTGCTCGTTATTGTGGGCCGAGCTGCCCACTCAGTTGCACCTTTTAATCTAGCTGTGACTAGCACTCCAGATAAAACCCACAAACAAATTAGTAATAAGGGACCGTCTGGGGTCTACAAACAAACCGCTGCTTGTTCATGCCACCACACTGTCTTTGCTTCATAGTAATGTAAAGCCCTGTTGTCCTCGTATTAATATATGATCTGATCTGATTAACTGCCACAGATCGTAATTGGAGCGATAATCGAGAACAGCCCGGCGGAGCGCGACGGGCGTCTGCGTCCAGGGGACGAGCTGGTGTCCGTGGACAGGATGCCGGTTGGGGGGCGACCCCACAGCTACGTCATCGACCTCATGCATGCAGCGGCACGCAACGGCCAAGTGACGCTTACTGTGAGACGCAGAGTCGTGCCTCATCCAAGTGAGTTCTACTCAGCAACAGACGGAGTCATTCTCCCGTTCAATAATTCAGGACTTTATTTACCATGTCAGCAAAGATGCATTGTGTTTCACAACATACTATGAGGCAAGTCGAAATAAATATTGATGCATGCGCTGGCGCAGTAGCTAGTGCTCAGAGCAGAAGATCAGAAAGTCCGTCTCTAGCGGCAGCTGCGCTCCAACCTGTAGGTGACTGGACTGGTGTGGTAGTCTCAAATCGGTCCTACTGATTTATTTCAACATTTTGTTATTCACCCTTGGAGGTCATGAGACGGACATGTCATCAGCATTAACCTTTTGAACCTGCTTCTTTTGTAGTCACTAAATAATTCATAGTAGTTCCTTAATTATGTGCATTAGGATCAGTAACTGAATAATAAGCAGGCTTTCAAATTAATTTATTGGTAAAAAAAAAAAAAATGCTTTTGACTGGGAGATTAGAAATCCTTTTTAAAAATTATTTCAGGTTATCGATAATAGTTGATGGAAATAGAGCCAAAGGTTATTGCAAGGGCATAGTATGGGGCAGTGGTAGTTCAGCAGGTTAAGGCTTTGGGTTACTCATCAGAAGGTCAACGGTTCAAGCCCGATCTCCACCAAGCCGCCCCTGTTGAGCCCTTGAGCAAGGCCTTTAACCCTGCACTCTGACCCTAACTTCTTAACAAGCTGGGATATTACACTCTGCTGCAATATACGAATGTACAAGTCAAACCGGGACTTTGTTTGTGTGATTGTGCAGGATTACAGAACACAGAGAGTATAAAATACCTTTATTTATCCTTATAATCCCCTGCTACACTAATGCACTTATTCCAGCGTTTCAGTAGTGCTTGCATATCATTAAGGTGTAACAATTTTTCTACCTGCTTCTCATCTGAAACGCTGGCCAGCGTCTCCCAAGAACATCTTTAAAGGCCTAAACATGTGGAAAATGGCTTGGAGCGAGGTCAAGACTGTACGGAGGATGTGGCAGTAACTCCCAGCCGAGTTCCTGTAACGCGCAAGTGGTGCTGGAGAATGATTGTATGTACAGTTTGCACTGACTGATGCATCTTCTCCCCAAGTTGCCCACTAGGTATCTTACAATTTTCAGGGATCAGTCGTGACACTCCAAAACATTTGTGCCATTCAAAAATGTTCCTGTGGCTCAGAGTCTCATCACCGTAATGTGCTTGAAATCTTCGGTTTTTCGGATTTTGAAATATCATCAAGTCCCGGTTCGACTTGAACGTCCCACATGTATGTGACAAATAGAGGCTTCCTATTTCTACTGACATGCCATATCATCAGAAAATTCATTTCAACATTTCTTTTTTAAACAGTTTTTACAGCTTCCACACTACAGTAGAGTACAGAGCCTGTGCCGACATTCAGCACATCACTCCACATGAGTCTGGTTTATTTATGCACGCCGAGCTGCACAGAAGCACCGGCACAAATGAGAGAGACTGTTTGTGTGTGCCTGATTAGGACTGATGAAGTGTGCAATGAAGTTCAATTCAATTTTAAAAATCCACCATAAATTCTGGCGCCACCGCAAATTAACTCGCTTTCACTTATCCGCCCGTAGAACCCGTCTGAATGATGTTTTTTTATTTATTGCAATCACAATTTCCTATTTCTGAACCATTTACTTGCTTTCCTCCAGTCACACGTCACCTAGTGGGTGTGAAGGCTAACTCCTGTGTACAACATGAATCTGGCAAATGCATTTTTTTTTTTTTTCCAAATTCCTACATCACAGGGCAGCGTACACATGTACACACCCAGCTGTGCATATGTGCATACAGGAGCTCAAACATGCCCATGATTGGTTAGAGAAAATTACTACTGCGAGTAACAGTACTGTATGTTGTAAGTTTTTTAACGCTGGTGTCTGGAAATCTCTCATCGATCAGCGGACTGATAAAACACAAGTCCAGTGGTGCAGACGTTTTAAATAAAGCTTACACCTCCTTGATTAACTCCCTTGATTACAAGGAGCTCCTACATGAATATTACTAAATTAAAATATCTGGAATCGCTAGACTTCTTCATTTTTTAATATTCATGTTCTCTTTCTAAAAAGGAATAATCAGCAAGCGTTGACGACTGTAGAGTACACTTCTGAACTGATCTGAGCTGAGCTGATGAAAGTGCTGCCCTGAGATCGTTGAGAGAGAGTCAGTCTAAAATGGTTACTGTCAAAAAAGCCAGCGGAGCATCTGTATTAGCATCCCGCGTCGGTAGTCCTGCAGGCTCTGAGAATTAAGATGCTATTGTGTACAGCTTTGCAGTCAGTCAAGGAGGACAGATTGCATGGATTTGTTTGGATAGTTCTCGGTGTGACCATCGCGCGTCCTACTGCCGGCTCGATCTATTATTAAGTATCTATTAATGTGTCTTTAAGGCTAATGGATGATTAATATGTATTAGCCTGGGACAAGTGGTTAAGTATTTTATGCGTACATTAGCCTCAGCAACGGCAAGCTGGTGGAGCCACATGGTCAGCAGATACCACATATAAAATCCAAACCTTTGAGCATTGAAAGATAAACAGAGTTGTGGGTTCATTCACTGACAGTTGATGACACTTTAATTGGTCATCCATCCTGCGTCTTGTCAGAAAACCCTGTGTTTGATAAGCTCAAGCCTATATTAAGCTGTGACTCAGACTGTGCACGGTGCCCCCTGCAGGCCAGCCCTGTGGAGAGAACGGAGCAGCAGCCAATCAGAGCAGCTCTCCTCGAGGCCGCGCCGTGTGTCCAGTCAACTTGCCTCCCACCACCGATGTAGTCATCCACCGCAAGGAGACCGAGGGCTTCGGCTTCGTCATAATCAGCTCTCTGAACAGACCGGAGAACACCGCGACAATCTGTTAGTCTCTGTTTAAACATCTTTCACTCTACACTCTACAAGCCTGATCCGATATAACGACAGATTTTCTGCTTAGTAATGAAACTCAGTTTTAAATTGGTTACCTATATGCATTGTATACATTTTTCTGAAATACAGTCAAACTAATCTTGCGCACGTCGTTCCAGCCGTGCCACACAAAATCGGACGCATCATCGAGGGCAGTCCGGCCGACCGCTGCGGGAAGCTGAAGGTCGGCGACCGCATCATGGCCGTCAACAATCAGTCGATTATCAACATGCCTCATGCTGACATTGTGAAGCTGATCAAAGATGCAGGACTCACTGTTACTCTGCACATCATCCCCGAGGAAGGTCAGAGAGAACGTTTTGCAGCTTTTGATGTACAGATGGAAAGTAGCACTTTGTCATTAAATTGTCTTTGACTTTGACTATTAAAATTTGCCTTTCATTCATTTCCTTATAGCCGTGATGTATGCAAACTTTCACATATTTTCTTATTTAGAACTTTTGACTGGTTACACAAGTAAAAAAAAAACAAAAGGCATGTTATAGTGCTGATATATTGTGCAGTTTGGTTCTTATATAACATTAAACCACCTGTAGAAGGTCTGTACTAAATGGTCTCCCTTTCTTGATTGCTCATTTTTCTCTTCTTTTCAAGTACAGCTAGTCAGCGAAAATGTTGACTAATTGTTGACTAATTTTCCTGTTTTTTAATTGCTCATTCTTTCCATGGACAGATGTAAATGCCCCTATCTCTGGCCCTACCTCAGAGAAACAGAGCCCCCTGGTGGTTCAGAAGCAAAGCCCTTCGACCTCTGCAACTCAGCTGAGTCCCAGTGTGACCAACCCGAGTCCCCCGGCCCCGCACCCGAGCCCCGCCACCACTCAATCCAGCCCCCAGAGGATGGAGCCAAGTCCTGCAAATACCACGCCGGTCACTCAGCCCAACCAGCCTGCTAGTCAGTCCAGCCTTGAGGCAGTGCACTCAGGACCAATGGTGAGCCAGGCGGGACCGGCGGGAGATCAGAGTGTCCCCGTACCGACCGTCCAGGCCATCCCGGTCGTTTCGGGTGTCCCTGTTGTTCAGGGAATCACAGTCATCCCGGGTGTCCCAGCTGTTCAGCTTACCACCATGGGTGGGGTGCCAGTCGGAGTGCCACCTCAGCTGTATCTTCATGACAGCAGGTACAGTGTATCACAATCTCACGAGTTGGGCTGAGAACCCAGAGTCGATCAGTACACACATGGCAATCAAAATATTGAAAAATTATATTACATTACATTATATCATATTACATCATACTATATTATAGGTGGCACAGTGGGTTAGTGGTTTGCACTGTCGCCTTGCACCTCCAGGTTCGAATCCTGCTCCAGGTCTGTGTGTATAGAGCTTGCATTTCCTCCCCATGCTTGGTGGGTTTCCTCTGGGAAATCCAGTTTTCTCCCATAGTCCAAAGAAATGCAGCTTAGGCTTAAAGGCGTTCCCAAATTACCTGTAGTGTGTGAATGTTCACCGGAGGTCTTACCATAGATGTAAAAATGGGAATAAATAGAATGGTCACCATTGGCCTCCACAGTCGCTAGTTGAACTATAGAGAGTCATGGATGGAGGGATCTTTATCATATATTATATTTTGAGGGGCGTTCAAGTCAAACTGGGACTTTTGATTGTGCAGAATCTCAGTGTTTTACTAGTGCTTGGATATCATCAAGGTAGAAAGTTTTCTCAGTTTGCCTGTCTGCTTCTGAAACTGTTGATGAGGATTGTGTGTAGAGTTTCCACAGACACATGGGTCTTTTATGCAAGTTGGCGACTTCAAATGTTCGACTGCAGTTAAGAGTCTCGCCACCGTACTGTATTTAAAGTCTCCTATGATTATTAATCGAGTTTCATTCATGAGAAATTTCATCTCAAGTAGCAGTTTAACTTGAACATCCATAGTAAATTATACATTGTACGTACTAATTTTAAACCTATACTGTTACATTTAATGTTATAAACATCTATGAGACAAGGTCCTGCTATCACTCACCATCATTCTTGAAATTAATAAGAAAAAAAAGTGTTCTTGAGTAGTGTGTATACTCGGACTCGTTTGTCAGACAAATACTCCGACTATCCTAAATGTAATTGAAAACCCCAAATATGTCAATGATTATATGTTTCCATGAGCCGTTTATTATGAGGTCGGGATTACGTGAAGCGCCTGTCGTATGTCCCTGTGATTGACTGGTTACTATGGAAACAATAACGTATTAGAACAAGCGCATCAATATCAACCCGTATTTATGTTACAGACAGAACTACTGTCAGAGCTGCTGTTATAAAAAATGACCACCTTCTGATTTGAGGATTCAACAGCAATGTGAAGTAAAGTGTATTATCAAATCATTCTTAGAGACAGACTGTCAGGTATTTGTTACATTCCAGCAGTAGAGAAGATGACTGAGTTGCAGTGCTGCAGAAAGGTGACAAATATACGGAATAGCCAGAGTGTTACAAGAAAAGGTTTGCACGTTAAAGAATTTGGAGGTATATACTGTACCACTTTATCCTGTATACAGGGTTGCGGGAGTCCTGGAGCCTATCCCAGGGTACTAAGGGCACGAGGCAGGGTGCACCCTTTACAGACGGTCCCGGGCAATTTGTGAACGCCAATTAATCTAATCTGCATGTCTTTGGACTGTGGGAGGAAACTGGAGTACGCAGAGGAAACCCACCAAGTACGGAGCGAACATGCGAACTCCATGCACACAGACCGCGAGGCGGGAATTGAACCCGGAGCCTGGAGGTGCAAGGCGACGGTGCCACCGTGCTGCCTAATCCGGTTAATTTGAATAAATGTTTTTATACAATTTTCAGATGTTCTGATTATAACATACATGAACGTTGTAAGGTTAAACCAATGTGAAGGAGGAAAACAGTCTTTTACATGAATAAAGCTACTTGCAAACACTGGGCAGTTAAATAACAAAACGACAAGAAAAACGGGCAACTCAGCGTTTGAGATTTGGAATTAATAAATTTTTCACCTCGGCGCGTTCAACAGACAACGTGAGAAACTGGACGCCCTCATGTCCCTACTTTGTTAGCAGTAAACTAGGCAGGTAACTCGGGTGAGTGGTATACAGTGCCGATGGAACGTTTACAGACTCTTTCAAGTTTGTTGCATTTTGTCCTGTGTTACACTCATGAAATAAAAAGGATTTGAATCCATTTCCTGTATGAAACAATAAAATGTGGAAAAGATTTTTTTTAGCCAGTATCGCTCAGGCTTCCCTTGACTGTAGAAGTGGAGAGCATTTAATACTAAAAGATTATTTTCTGTCTTGGGCTGCTGAGCGCCGGTACCTGAAGCCCCACTCTATTCTCTTACACAGGTGCATATTGTTGCTAAGCTTCTGATTCTGAATTATTTACCGTCGGATATCTACTCAATAAAACATGGCTCTTGGCTCGGGGATCTTTCCTCATGTCTCACTCAGCTCTGAGCTGGGAACCGAGCCTTGGCAGATTTGGCTCGCGCTCAAATCCAGAAGAAAGCAAAGCTTCTGAAGCTTTATGTTAATGGACTGCTGACATTAAATGCGTAAATGTTACGGCAGCGTCTTAAAGCACCTGACTCGGGGGAGTGTGGTGCGGAGTCATTTGGAAAACACGTCGCGTGCGTTTACTATAACACTCCGTGCCGTTGCTAGTGAGTCCGAAAGAAACGGGGAAAAAGGCTTCCTTCTGATTGAAACATGTTGGCAGCTACAGGTCGGAGGTAAAAGCCAGACAGGATGTTAAACCGGATATCTGCCAGCCGCCATACACGGACTACAGACAACCCCCGGTGGACTACAGACATCCACCAGTAGCAGACTACAGACAGCCTCCGACAATGGACTACAGACACCCGCCTCCTCTCATCGACTACAGGCAGCATTCAATCCCAGATTACAGGCCACAGGTAGGAGTGTGTGTAATGGGCATGAAGTGTTGTAATCTAATATTGCATTGAAATAAACCTACATGTTCAAGCTGAAAATATGATTGTTGTACGTGCAGGTAATTTTATATCTTCTTTTTAGCTTATCCTGACAGCTGACAGTGATTCTGCACCGTAGTTTATCGTATATATATATTTATAGTTTGTTTGGGTTTGCGACTAACTTGCATTCATTATTTAGCATGATTTTATTGGACATGAAAAGATTTTTCCGCAAAAATTGTTCCAGCCTGTGGTTAAACAGCCATTGCGCCCAAGTCCCAGCTGTGTGTCCTCGCTCAGACTAACCTAGATGAGGCATGGGAATTAAAAATCCATTAGCCCCTGCGGATTAATATAGTGACACTTGCAGTGGACCAGTATAACTAAATACGCAATGCTGCCATCCGAGAAGAGAAGTGAATGGTGTGTTGTGTTCTACGCAGGACTACGACTATTTTACGGTGGAGCTGGAGAAGAGTGTGAAGGGCTTCGGCTTCAGCATCAGAGGCGGGAGGGAGTACAAGATGGACCTGTTTGTGCTCCGTCTAGCCGAGGACGGCCCCGCTATCCGCAACGGCAGGATGAGGGTCAGTCCAGCGTGTTTCTATGCACTAAAAAAAAAAAACATGTTGAAATTCAGGGCAGAAAGTTGAAGGGAAAATAAATAACGGTGTCATATATGTCAAATCGAATTAAATATGTTTACAAGCATAATATTGTAGTAACATATTACGTTATATATTATCAATACGTAAAAGCAAAACAAGGCCAAGATATATGTTTGTGTGTGTGTGTGTGTGTGTGTGTGTGTGTGTGTGTGTGTGTGTGTGTGTATACCAGAAGCCTTGATGTTCCAGAGACTGGATTATCTCTTGCTTGGAATGAATTTTGGCAGTATAATCTCTTTTGGGATGGATTACAGGCTCGGAGAGACAGAAAATGTCATCATACAGTTTTTTTTTGTGTGTGTTCTGTGTGTTTTTGTGTGCGTGTAGGTGGGCGATCAGATAATTGAGATAAACGGCGAGAGCACACGGGACATGAGTCACGCCAGGGCCATTGAGCTCATCAAGGCGGGCGGACGACGAGTGCGTCTGCTGCTTAAACGGGGCACGGGGCAGGTACCTGAATATGGTCTGTATCACATTCTGCATATAATCGTACACCAATATTTATATAATTTCTACCTATCTATTTAGAGAGAGAGAGCATTGTAAGATTAGCCATCGTAAAAGTACTTTCTTGGGCATATGAGCTAAAATATTTCCCGAATTTAAGACCTGGCACACCGATCACCCATACCATTAAAACCCAAAACATTAAGCCCAATTTTGTAGGTGTACTGTAGGTTCCCCTCGTACCACCAGGGCAGCTCTGGCTACTTGGGCCATGACTCCACAAGACCTCTGGGAGTGTGCTGACGTGTGTGGCACCGGGCGTGTTAGCAACAGATCCTTTGGGTGCTGTGTGTTACGGGGCGGAGCCTCTGTGGATCGTGCTTGCGTTCCATGAGATCTGGGGGATTTGGAGGCCAGATCAACAACCAGGAACTAAGCCCCTTACACAGCAAGCTGAGTGTTCTGATACCATTTCTGTGGGATAGGACCGGACAGGATTGCCTTTGCTCCCCACAGGCATAGATGAGCCTGAGTTGCTCGTGATCCTGTCACCAGTTTAATGAAATTTAATTAATAATGACTGCGGTGTGATTAATGTTGTGGCTGATCGGTGATCAAATATGAAATTCACACAATTTCCCTCTTAACCTCGATGTAGCTGATAAATCAGTGATGTCTGAAGTTTGTTTTTTGTTTCGTTCTGTTTTGAAGGGAAAGCTATTTATTAGTAGTAATGAATTATTATTAATATTATTAATATTGGTATGAATAAAGGGAAGCCATTAGCTTTAAACCACATTCTTTCTCCCTCCACGTCTCATACAGACCAGACTCCTACAGAAGCCGTGGTCGTGAACAATCAAATTCCATTTCATTTGTAGGTTTATTTTTTATGAATATGATTTCTGCTGACGTTGCGCTGTGCCAAACGCTTTAGCCAAATCGCGTTCTGGAAGCAAACCTGTGCTGCTTCATGACGATACAGTACACGGCTAAAGGTTTGTGAACACTTGACCGTCATGTCCGTATGTGCTTGTTGTGCATCCTGTTCCAAATCCTGGAACGGTGATATGGAGCTCTTCGGGATTAACGTAGTAACCACAAGAGTGTTAGAGGGAGGTCATGGACTTAGGTCAAGCGAGGAGACCTGCGGCTCAGCCTGCATTCCAGGTCTCTCCAGGACGCTTGAGAACGCCAACCATGGCAACCATGTCTTCATAGAGCATGCTTTGTGCTCAGAACAAAATAGAACAGTGACATCATGTATAGAGTTTAGGGGAATGAGCCACATATGGGTGTGATGATCACGTGTTGGCATATTACGATAGTTCTCCCCTTCGAGTTCTCCTTTTGGCAGCGGATTTCAAATTCACTCAACTCTACCGGTACCGGCTTTGATTAAAAAAATAAAACTATGTACATCAGAAAAACACATCTGTGCAAGAGGCGTACAACACACTGTCAGGTTTTTGGAAGCCTTTTGAAGCAACGTTGTCTCATCTTATTAAACTCCACTGACACTGCTTATTGATCTCAGACACCATCTAAAGCCTCGCAGAGTTAATAAGCTTCCATAACCTGTTAGCAGCGTTAGATGCAAAGCTCGGAACTAGAATATTTCAAAACATTGACATTTGAGGTAAGATTAAATTTTTATACAGATTTTTTTTTAATTATCATTTATTTTCTGAAACATTCCGCAAAGGTTTGAACATATTCTTTATGCTTTGATCTTTCAATAATCAAAAATAATCCTGCCTGATGGCTGAAAAAGTCAGTAACAACCTCAAATTAAGTCAATTTCACACCTGGATAGAACCTGTTTCCTCAAATGATTTTGCCGTATATGGGGAGAAAAAAATGTAAAAAGCTGATTTATTTTTCATATTTGATACAATTTTAATTGTCAGTGCGCTTGGCTACCTTTTATTTCTAATCACTTCATTAAACACGGAGCACGTGTGTATGAGGCGGCGCTCGGATCTCTGGCCAGCAGCCAGTCAAGCCCATCACACGAATTCATATTTGGATCCGGAGGTAAGAGCAGGCTGAGTGAGCCAGCTTTGAGACGTCTTTGCCAGACTCCAGTGATAAAGCGGATGTCAGGAAAATCAGCAGGCTGAAACCTGGCCAGTAGAGATAAGACACTAGCTTGCATCACGCTGCTCTCTAACTGCTTGTAGTATTAACTGGTCTTCTTCTGCTTCTGCTCTTAATGCCAGTTATAGAGTAGGTCTTTACTCCCTGTCTCGTAGGAATGGTACCTTCCAACCTTTCCATGTGCATGAAAAGCGACACTCTTGCCTCTCCCTATTTCTTCATAATGGGACACTCTAAAGACACGGTTTGTGGCAAAGTGCATGCTTGTTCTTTTTAATACTCACTCACATGATACTGATTTTCCAACAGACATAGATTGCTTTTTTTTAATGAATTGCTTATTACTTACACCTTTAAAGGAGCAGTTTGTAATATCCTGAGTCTTCCCATGCCTGCGACATGAACTGAAATCACAATGAAAACGCTGACGAGCCTAAAACGACTTACAATCCCGCACTTGATTTTTAAAAGTCTGACTAATTATTTATTATCTTTACATTGTTAGGGATATTCCTCAACATGGAATGGGGGGGGGGTTTGTAACAAAAAGGGTCTGATACAAGCTTGTGTATTCTTGTGGCGTACTGCATGGTTTCTACAGCATGACCCTCTGCAAGGAAAACACATACGACACAGACAGAACTTTAAACAGTGTCTGGAACGAGAGAAAAGTCAAAGAAGGCAAGACCTTCATGTCAAGAAGTGTGGGTGGTTTTTCCAGCATGATGCGGTGCTGTACATGCAAAGCAGAGATGGCCTTTCACAGCAGCACATGGATGATGCATAAACATTTAAAGCGAACACACCAGCACTACAGCTCAACTTTAACTCCTACTTTCTAAATAAATTACACTTGACTTTAGCCTCATATTACATAACGCTTCATGAAAATGACATATATTTTGCTAAGTAATAGAAAATCTGAAATACCGCATAACCGTTTTTTTTTAATAACAAAAAAAAAAAAGCCTTTAAATTTCACATTGGCTTGTTAATAACAATTAGAAACACACGATTCAGCTGTAACTTAAATTTTTTCTTGTTTCATTGTGTAAAACTTTCTAATTCCTTCTTAAATCCAAATTGAAGTGTATTATATCTATTGGAATAAAAAGATGAGATACAGAATAGATTTATTAGACATATGTCATGTATATAAGTATAAAAGTTGAATTGGGACTTTTGATTATGCAGAATAACGGAACACGGTTAAGAGAATAAAAACTTGATTTAATTCTCTTTATAATCCCCTGATATACTAATGCACTAATCCCAGCGCTTCACTAGTGCTTGGATACTATAGGGGTAAAAAGTTTTCCCAGCACGCTGGAGCCATGATAGCAAAGTACTGACTGTACAGGGGACGTGGCCAAAAATTCCTGTAGCCGAGTTCCGGTAATGTGTAAGGGGTGTTGGTGATCAGGCGTTCCACTGTTTCACGGTTTTATGTCTTTGTTCATAACAAGTCCCGGGTTGACTCGAATGCACCTTGCTTTAATGACATAATGCACTAAATAATACATTGATATATAGAATATATATAGTTAAGGTATTGTCCTACGGTTCGGAAGGTCGCAGGTTCAAATCCCACAACCACCAAATTGTCCCTATTGGGCCATTGAGCAAGGCCCTTAACCCTAAAACTGCTCAGATGTATAATGAGATTTTAAAAAAATGTATGAAATATGACAAATTCAAGACTGAGATTGAAAAACATTTAATACCTTTCTAAGGCCAAACCTTTACTTCAGTTATTTGGCTTCTTCCTGCATCGTCCCAGTGATCTTTTGGTATTTGAAAATAAACAAAACAGCGCAATCATGGAATCTCACTTTTTATCTTGAGTAACGTTTACTTCAATAACACTTGAGTGTACTGTTTTCCTAAGCTGAACTAAAAATGTCCGCTGTAGTTATAAAAGTTTTGTAATTGGTGATTTTCTTGCACATGTTGACGAACGGCAATCACCCGTAAATTACCAGGTGCACACACAGCACTGTGGAGTTGCTTTTGAAGACGCCCACAAACCAGCATAAAGGGTAAAGCACACACAGTGAGGTGTTATTTCAAACGTACTTAGACTCATACTTGTTTCTGGAAATAAAATTGTATTTTGACCTGAAAAGCCAAAATCCGGAGCCAAATTATGGAATGTAAATTAGATAGTGTAAAGTGGTGAGACCTCACAGACACCAATCACGTTGTCCATAAACACCATTTGAAATGAAGTGTTTTGAGGACTTGCAGCCAGAAATCATATAGCACCTGCCTTCCCTTCTTTCTATTTTCACATTTAATTGTTTTTTTTGGTTATTGCCATTAATATGAAAGGACTAGGATTTCTTTAAATTTGTGTGCTTAAGTGAAAAGAAAAAAAAAAAGTTATATTGTTCACATATCCTAGCTTTGGAGGTTGGGGTCGGAACCCAGGGTCAGCCATGTATCATATCTGACCCTGCTTTCTGACCCTACCTCCAAGCTAGGAGACGTGAAGAAGGAATTTCACTAAATAAGTTTAATAATAATTAAACTTAATAAGTACAGCTATCACTAATTCTGTGAGTATTACTGAAGTCTTCAAACACTTCAGACATTACAAACTGCACCTTTAATGTGTTACAAGGAGTGTGTCATAGATCAGTCTGTTTCTGTGTCTGCTTTTTGACCTATTTGATTTATTTAAACCATGGGTTCCCAAACTAGGGCTCTCAAAAAGCGCTCACAGTCTCGTTTATACTTTTATTCGCTTATTTTACAGACGAAAATAAGCGAATAAAAAACATTGCTTTAACTATCAACGAGACGTATTTGATTTAAGAGTGTATGTGTTAGCTTAGTCTTTTGATAATTCATCATAAAAATGGACAGATTTCTTTGTTAATCTCTCTCTGCGAAAACAGGCGGAACGGTGATGTAGTAGTTCGCACTGTCGCCTTGCACCTCCAGGGTCCGGGTTCAATTCCCGCCTCGGGGTTTGTGTGTTTGGTGAGTGTCCTCCCACAGTCCAAAAGACATGCAGATTAGGCTAACTGGCGTTCCCAAATTGCCCGTAGTGTGTGAATGAGTGTGTGAGTGTGTGTGTGTGTGTGTGTGTGTGCCCTGCGATGGATTGGCACCCTGTCCCTCCTCGTGCCCTAAGGTCTCCTGGGATAGGCTCCAGTGGTATATACATATACACATATACTGTACAGTATTACGGATTTATGATAAAGTATAAATTATAATCCTGGAATAAAATGAGACTTTATAGTTTCATTGTTTCTCAAAAGGTTTGGGAACCCCTGGTGTAATGTAAAGTATAATGCTTGAACAAGAGCACAAGTTAGCATGGTTTATTTCAAAGTCGTGTATGACATTGTTTTGTGTTTTTTTTCTTTTTCTTTTTCCTTTCACTAGACAGTGCCACCTCCTGGAGTTCTGACCCTCCAGCCCCCGCTGCCTTGCCGGAAGTAGCGTGGACTCGTTAATCGATTTGTGCCCTTTGTCATTGCCCATCACCTCACCCAGCCCTGCCCCCTGGGACTCGCTCCATACCCCCTCCTCCCCCCTCTCTCTCTCTCTCTCTCTCTCACTCACAGGCACTGCATGATGGGCCTGGACCAGACATGGTGCTCACTGGAGGCCAGCTTAGCTCGGTTCCACCAGCATTCTAGAGTTGCACATAGAGGAGGGGTGGCAGGTCCATCCAGAAGAGCTGTGTATGTACGCGAAGGAAAGTCCTGGAAAAGAGATAAACATTGTCTGGTATGAAGTCAGGAATTCCATAAAGGAATGCCAGTCATGGATTGTCTGATCCAGGTTTTTTTTTTTTTTCTTTTTCTAATGAGAACGAAACCGCAGAGGAGGGACCACCAGGCCAGATTTAACTCGCCTGGCTCACGTAGGCGCTCTCCAGTTTGACTCTGTATCCAAGGACGCCCAAGAAGACCGGACCGGACTATTTAAGTCTGGTCTTCCTGCACGTTGGATTTTTTTCTCGTTGTGCTCCGCTCACCATCTGATAGGGATGCAGTCTCGTTCTCTTATTGGTTGCTCACGTAGGAGGGTTTGTTTGTATTATTTTGAATTGCTTATCTAACATAAATCCCTGGGGCAACAAGTGAAGAAATTCAAATATCTATGTGTAGCATGAAAGGTACCACAGCCACCAGAAATCCATGAAGAACTCGACTACTTCAGCAGTATTGTGTTTCATACTCGTCAGTATTAGTCCGCTGTAGACCTTCCCATGTGCACTGATGCGAACGGAAAGTTAAGTCGAGGCCAAGATCATTTCATCGCTTTGCATTTTTTTTTCTGTTGAGGAGAAATCATTTAGCTAAGAAAAGCCGTCAGTAATTCTTTTTTTTTTTCAAGTGATCATAAAGGGAATATCAGAAAAACAGCATCATATAAATACACATATCAGTCAGCGATACACTCATGGAGACTTGTACCTCTAACCATCTGTAATACAGTATCATGTTATACATCGTAGTAATACATCATTATGATAATAATAATAAGAAGAAGAAGAAATGCACTCCATTTATGTTATTAAGGCAAGATTTTTTTAACGACTACGGACTACCGAGCCAAACCTGCGTAACACACACGCGGTGCAGGATTTCTCAAAAGCCTCAGTATGTCATTCCAGCCTCATTGTCCCTGTACTGTGCTTCATGAACCACACCACTGTGGGGCCGGGGCCCCGTCCCAATCCTTATAATCGGCCCTTCCTCGTCTCCTTTTGCCTCAAGGCCATCAAGTTAAAGGGACAGGAGTAGGTGGATGCTACGTGTTCGGATGACATCGAGAAAATGGCAAAGCAAGGCGGGATTGGACTGTGCTATCTGAGACTGTGGGACTCGAAGTGAATTGACAGTGTGTTTGCTCACATGGAGGAAGGTGTGTGAGCCTGTGAGAATTGGGGAAATAGCAGAGTGTGGATAGTGTGACCAGAGACCCAGTTGTATGGGACAGAGTGCCTTACTGGCAGGAATGGATACAGCATGAAATGCGTTTTCCAAAACAGCTCATAGTCCTCGTAGGGACTATATTTGAATTTTAGCTTTTTTTATTATTATTATTTTATTCTTTTTTTCATCAGGAATGTTTCTGAAAATACAGTCCATCTGCGCACACTTGGTACTTCTATAGGAAAACCGACCGATTGTTTAGTTCTACATTTGTGTCCGTGTTTCTCATTCACGCCATACAGGTTTTTTTTTTTTTCTTTTAAACCAACTTTTTCTTGAAGCATGACACAGGTAACACCATGCCATAAATAGCAGGCAAGAAAATCAGTCACGACATTTGTGTCTGTCATGCAAAGCCTAGATAATAACCAGCATCTCTCTTTTTTTTAAACCAGTACTGTATAATCAAACATTACATACAGTTACAAATGAAAAGCGTTTCTGTGAGTACTAAGGTCAAGAAATGTCAAATTTCCCCATACTAAGAAAAGTGCTCTTGCTTCTCCATTTTCCTCCCAAAAGCATCAAATCAAATTATTCCTACCTTTCTTCATTAGGTAAGATGTTCGACTGCTGATCGGAAGGTCATGTGTTTAAACCCCAGCACCACTGAGCTGCCACTGTTGGGCCCTTGAGCAAGTCCCTCATATGAGTTGAGATAAATGTTAATCACTCTGTATAAGAGAGTCAACACCAACTACCATGAACATAAACATATTCCCAGGACTGGCTCTGGATCTGCCATGACTCTTACCCGTGGGTCAGTAAATCCGTACTTAAGATAAATGAATGTCTGAATCTAACATAAGCCAAATTCTACAGATTTCCAAATCATTCCAAGGATCATGAAATTGTGAAACTGACTGGCCAGGGACTTCCATTGTAAGGTTATTTTTAATTTAATACCTTTTGTTTACCCAAAGATCGCAAATTCCTATCCTAAAGATGCCATGTCGACCAAAGCCAGGAGTCTGTGAGAACAATGGGCGTGTACTTTGGGTGGCGAAGATGGCAGTGTAGCCCCAGCGGGTATATTTGGTTGTTAAAATGTAAAGTTGTGATGTTAATTTGGCAATGTTGAGCACATTGGGACAATGGCCTCCACATTGCCAAATTATCTTTTTTAAATACTTTGATGAAATGACATGGGAACAGTGTTGACTACATGACGATGAGATAATGTTAAACGAATGCCCCGAACACAATGGTGCAAAAATGACTTAAAGACACTCCAAGGACCAAACCGATGGCCAGAGTAGGATTTAGTTTCCAGTTACTGTGGTGAGGACATGATGTGCTTATCAGTGGACCACTAGGGGACATGCTGTTGATGCTAGTAAATGCAAATAACAATAAGCACAAAAAAGACAACAGCAATTCACCAAAATATTAAACTTGAAACCAGCCAAAAGGGGGAAAAAAACTCTTATAGTCAAAGATCTGTTTTGTGAAATTGGGTGTGATACAGTTTGGACACTGTGCAAACATCATAGTACAGTAGAGTCGGGAGAGTTGGAAGCTAAGATGCACCTCAAAGAAAGAAAATGAAACAGAGAGGTAACATTACAAGAGATTACTAAGAGATGCATGACATGAGATTATGCAGGAAACTGTTAGTGTCGGTCCCAAGCTCCGATCGGAATTCTAAACGTAGATAGAAAATTAAGGGACCGTGGCCAGACATTCAGCGCAAGTGAAGCCAAATAAAGGTGCATTTGTTTTCAGGTCGTATTTGCAACGTCGTGTTCGAATCATTCGTTCGACGTTAACACCATTTTATTAAAGTCATTCTGACTTTCAGGAACAGTGTTTTCCAGACGATGGGCATCATCACAACGTTGTAAGAACTAGATCACAACGATCGGGTTCCTGCTGGGGGCTAGATAGCGCAGCCGCTACATTATGAGCTGTTGGAGAAAGTGACGTTGGTCAGCTGTTTTATTATAGAGCAGAGCCGCTGCTAGGTAGGAAATACCAAGACGAATAGATGGGAAATATTTCTCAGTTAGGGGAAAAGTGTCAAGACTCTTATCTGTCATGATCACATGATAGAGATTCAGTAGAAAGGGATTTTGTTGCAAGATGCCAAAAGAGTATTAACTTTGTGCTTATAAATGTTGTGTTCCAAGGGTAGGGACTGACCACATTGCATGCTTGAGGAACCTCGATTCTTTGAGCTGGCCTTACCGTTGAGGATGGGTTGGTATAACTTGCGAATCCAATTACATTTCGAACTCAAGCTGCATATTCGTCACTGGTACCTGCCCGAGGTAGTAACGTTTAATTAAATAACAGCATTTAGTCTTTAGCTTAAAAGCAAGCATGACTGACTGGATCACTACATCGTGTGTAAGACATCTAAGGAGTAATTCGTGCCATATAATGATTCTGTAAGACAAACAGTTCTCTCTCTCTGCTCTGCCTTCATGCGCGGTGTATTCTGATGAAACTACGGCGGGCTTCGGCTGCTCTCAGCCCACACACAGCCCAATAACTGTGCCAACACGACAGACCATACTCAAGTACATGGAATGTAACTAAGAAACATGAAGCAGTATGGAAACGTTTATATCTGAGATAGATACCGAAGCTGCACTCGGTTTAATCACATATCAGAGACCTAAATCTTGGAGAAAATGTGAAGAAGAAAAAAAAAACATAACGTGCCAGAAAGTGTTCCTAAGGCCCTGATAGTTTTGTACCTCCGACACGCATTTGTACCAGTTACTGATTCACTGAGTGGTTGAAGTGTATTAGATTTAATTGCTGTTTACATGTGGAGATGTAGGAAGAGAAGGACAGAGCATCTATTGCACAGCTCAAGCTTTTCTTGACAAAGCTGTATCCTGCCTGCTGTGGGAAAAAAAAAACACTAAACAAAAAGAAAAAAAACATTTTATATTACTGAGGAAAATATTGAATCTGTGAAAGATGGCACATTCAAGGGGCCCATTTCAGATCGATATTACTGTGTAGTGTTAGATGTGTATTTACCTTGTACAGCTGTACTCCTATAAATATGGTTTAATGTATTATTGATAGTTTCAAAGACTTAAGTGATCAAATATTTTTATGAAATGCAACAGTGCGGATATATTAAATTTTGCTAAACTCTTGTTTACCTGTATGATATTCTGAAATACTGTCAAATAAACTCTTGACATGGTGTAAAGTATTCATTTTATAGTACTCATTATACCCGTGTCCGTTTCCATGAGTGGTGAGCGGTTGTTAACGGTCCTGAACGACACAAATAAATGATCCTAATGAAAGAGTTGTATTCTTTGAGCTCCTTAGTCTTAAGAAAGTTCATGTTGTACAGTACTTCATTAGTCCTATGGAACTGTATATAGTACCATGATACTTTTGACAGTACCGTAATACTTATTCGCTGATGTACTCGGATCCATGGTTCTACCGTGTTACATACTTTAACGGTACATGTACATGGTTCTATCTTGTATAGTAGTAAGGTGCCACGGAAAAAGTACCGGGATACTGTTAAAAATGTGTTATACAGTGGAACCTTGGATTCATTCCGGAAGCGTGCTTGTATATCAAAGCACTGAGCAAGAAATACTGGAAACTTTAATGATTTGTTCCACAACCCCAAAATATTAATATAAAAATAATTATTACAAAATATGAAGTAAAAATAAAACAAATTAACCTGCACTTTAGCTTGGAAAAGAATCGTGGCTGGTGATAGACGAGAGCAGGAGCAGGGGGGCTACTGTGTAGGACGAATTTTACACACACTACCAGAATAACTCCTCTAAACAGATTCAGGCCTGTTGTTGCAGTACAGTTACTAAAAAACAGTCACTACACTTAGTAAACAGTCCACACAAGCACTGATGTTGACTATACGAGTGACGCATGCACACTGAGACGTGGGAGACGATTACCCACAATCCCACAGCACGAAGAACCATTGACGCAGTTGTGATCATACGACGCTCGGCAGGCAAAGCACAAGCATACTACAGTACTCGTTTATCAAGACGTTGCTCGTTTAACAAGTTGAAATTTGTTTAAAAATTTTGCTCATCTTGCAAAACGCTCTCAGACCAAGTTACTCACAATCCAAGGTTCCACTGTACATGTTTATGACTATCCTGGTACAACTGATCCTACTTGCTTATCCTGGGTCATGGGAGGGGGATGAGGCAGGGTACACCCTGAACAGGGTGCCAATCCAAGGCACACAAGCACACAATTACTCACATACTATAGGGAATTTGGAAATGCTAATTGGCCTAGTCTGCATGTGTAATATGGTACAATATGTGCAATACAAACACATCATAGTCGATATAAAATGAACTATTGTAGCCACTGTGGTACCCAATAAGTACAATGGTATTCACCAAAGTACAAACTATAGTACTAGCATGGTACCCACTGAAGTGTAATAATTAGCCTCCTTTATAAAATCTTATGATGCTACCATGGTAATACTATGGAATATTATGGTATGTATTATAATTTATTAGAGTACACTATAGTACATACCATAGTAAAATTCCTTATGGGTCTAACTGTGAATATTTCTACACAAAAGCGGCAATACTTGTCCTGCGGGTTGTCTTGTCCTTCGTTTCAGAATGAGTCGACTTTTTGCGCCGGCTCTTCAAAGTGAAGACTAAGAGTGGCTCTTAATGATCAACAGCTCACTGAAAAGATCAGAACTTTATTAGCAAAGACATACAAACACAATTATCATCCGTGCATTAATGCACAGTCCTGCTGTGTGTGTGTATATGTGTGCGTGTGTGTGTGTGTGTGTGTGTGTGTGTTTCATTAAGAGAATTCATTTCCAGGGGTTCTGATTACTGGAGCAACTCCACTCGTCCTGACTATACACACAGTACATTGAGGCATTTGCATTTAAGCATTTGCATTTAATTATACTGCAATCATACAGTATTTCAATTATAATAACAATAATGACAAAAAAAAAAAAGAAATCATCACCTACAGCACATATATAAGAACCAGATCACTGAAATGAGTTGGCTCAATGGCACACGACTCCCCAGCACACTGCTGGTCACTAAATAAAGCTAAACATGTTTGTTTTACAAAGAGTCAAACCAGGACTTGAATTTCTTTAATCAATTGACATTTATGGAAGATTTGAAGCACAGTAAAACATTGGAATGATGCAAACATTTTAAATGTGAATAACAATCCCAGAGCTCACTGCAGTCATTCACGTGAACAGTCAACGAGTGGAACACCTGATCCTTGAAACTCAACAAATAAATTATCGCCAACTTGCGGAAGAGACGCATCTGTCTGTGGGAACTGAACACACAATCATTCACCAACACCAGTTGGTGTTACAGGAACTCAGTTGGGAGTTACTGCCACATCTCCTGTACAGTCCTGACCTCACTTCAAGCCACTTTTCCACATGTTTGGGTCATTAAAGGAGTTCCTGGGAGGCCAGCGTTTGATGAGTGCATTGGTGTAGCAGTTGTGTTATTCTGCACAATCAAAAATCCCGCTTTGACACGAACACCCCTTGTAAATGATTAACACTGAAAGTCCAGAGCTAACGAATGCCATTTCCGCCACACTTCTTGAGCTCATTCATGATGGAGATATGGTGCCGTTACTGCAGCTCCTTCTACCTGAGCTTGCGTCACAGTGACAGTCCCAGCGCTGGGAAGTGTTTAATGACATCATCACATCAAAAATATTACATCACATCACTGCCGGCAACTGCCGACTCAGTTGCCTCTCTGATCAAAGGGTTTCTGTGATGCAGTGACCTCACATCTACAGATGGTAAACACACACACGTCACTTTCTGTGTTTGGACGTGAAGCTCTTTCAAACAATCAGAAGACCTGGGCATTTCACTTGGTACCAAAATTCCTCAGAACGTTACATATGAAAGCAGGTACAGATTATATTTATGTTCAGTGTTGGTTTTCTTCTACACTATCATAAAATGTTTTGATTAATAAAGAACAAGTATATTTGTCATGTCTGGAACAATATAATTAATAATGCTACATTTTCGGATTTCTAATAATTTGTTATAAACTCTTGAACCCTGAGACAGCACATGACTCCAGTCATCACTCAACAAAACACATTTAGCTTCAGCTAAGAGTCAGTTCATAAGCAAGTAGAAGAGCAGTTTTAAGTTCCCTTATACTAAATATGCACTCTTTTTTTTTTAAATTCAATGGATCTTTATTACTGTCTTTGCCAATATGCATTTACGCACTTAATTAATTAATTAATTAATATTACACAGAGCTTTAATCAGGTGTCAGTCAAGTGTGATCTCTGTGACTTTGATCATGGCACGGATGTTGGTACCAGATGGGTTGGTTTGAGTATTTCAGACACTGCTGATCATCTGGGATTTTCATACAGCAGTCTCTAGAGAATGGCACTAAATAAATAAATAAATAAATAAATAAACCCACTGAGTGACAGTTCTGTGGGTGGAATCTCTTTGTGTAAGAGAGGTCATAGGAAAATAGGCAGCTTGTCAGCTCAGAACAATCACTCGAGGCTTGTTAAAGATTAAATCCTCCTGATCTTTTTCCAGTCTTTTCTTTGATGATGAGTTACATTTTCTTATATTGTGTGTTAATATTTATTCCTTTCAGTGCAACTATATGGAGGCATGGTGACTTTGCACCTCCAGGTCCTGGGTCCGATTCCCGCCTCAGGGTCTGTGTGCATGGAATTTGCATGTTCTCCCCATGCTTCTTGGGTTTCCTCCTAGTACTCCAGTTTCCTTCCACGGTCCAAAGGCATGCAGATTATGTTAACTGGCCTTCCCAAATTGCCTGTAGTAGGTGAGAATGCATGTGTGAATACTGACCGGAGGTCTTACAACGGTCATAAAAATGAGAATAAATACAGGGGTCACCGCTGGCCTACATGGATGATGGACAGAATGCAATTATATACACAGGATGAACAATACAGATAATTATGTGGCACGCATCATTTACCATTACCCAGTCTTTCCATCCCAGTAAAGCTGCCATAAAATACTTTTACAATATTTTCGCTAAAACAAAAAATGACAAAATGAAATCCAATATTCTTATCAAATTACTCATCAGTCTCAGTTCAGTTTTAATATATACAAATTTAATTTGTGTGTTAAAATACAGTAAACGACTTTATATACACATAGCTGTTTGAATCAAATTCGTAAAATTGACAAAAACAAATTTGCAGTATTAGTTTCGTTTTTTTACATGTAATTTCGACTTCTGACCACTAGATGTCAGAAGAGTTTGAGAAATAATGCCGCAAATAACTTGCAATACTATGACTAAAACTACAACAACAACAAAAATACAATTCCCCATGCCTCATTACTAACAGTCCCTACATTGTATAGAGTGTGTTGTTTTTTGAACAAAACCTTGTCCTATATGCTGTCCTCACTGTCTACTGTATGACCTTTAAGTGCATAATGAACTTTACATTTACTTCTTTTCTAAAATATGGTGAAGCAAAATGCACACAGAAACTTCTGATTTATATGAATGACCTCAATCTGTCTCATAAACTCTAATGTGCTTGTATCTAGATTTTTTTTATGTCCATTTTTACTTCCCGTCTCTCAATTAATTTTTCTTTATTTTAATCATTGATTCGTGTATTGAATCCTTAACAGTGACCTGCGAATTTATTTATCCTGTTCAAAGATTCTAAACAGTGGCTTGTTAAGTCGTGTTCATATTCATGTTTCTGATTAAAGGAAAGAAAAAGGACAAAGAATGAAAAAAGGACAAACGTCGTCTGTTTAAGATCTTCACTTAATTTTCGAAAATTCATAGATGGTGATTATGTGCATTAACATTTATTTGAATGTCCTTTGTGGATTTTCAAACAACATGCACACACACACACACCTGACACACGACTGTTAACTATGAATGCGACATTACTTGCAGCTGCATGTCCATATTAATTGTGCTGCTCGTGATGTTACGGTCTATTTGCTATACAAAATCTGTCCACCAGATGTCACTACAACGAGTCCTTAAAATAAGCTTTTCATGAAATTAAGCTTTTGGTGAAACTCTTGGCTGGGAACCTAAACACATAAATGAAGCTTCACCTCTCCATCGCTGGTTATCCGACAACTTAATGGTACGTCACAGTGTTTTGAGTAAACTAATATGGCCGCCTATTAAAAAAAAAAAAACCGGAACAGCTTCAAGGAAATGACGTCATGTCGTCTCGCGCGATTCTACCTCGTCACGTGCAGCGGTGTGTTCATGTCGTGGTGTTCGTTATAGGCTCGTTTGGCTGAATTAAGTATTGCTTTATAATGTCTGCAAAGCGGAACCTTCCGACCTGGATGGTCGCATCAGGTTCTAAACGCGGTAAAGCAGAGAAGCTCAGAGAGTGTGTGACGAGCAACCCGGAAGTAAACACAAACAAAGGTGTAGGAAAAAAGTGCACCAAGAGGTAGTGTACTAAGATTAGGATTTAAATCTCTGACACTTTCTGATAATGGTTTGGAAACAAAAAAAAGACATCTTGGTAAAGAGAGAATGTTTGTTTGTTTGTTTGTTTTGCAGAATGATATACTGGATGAATGAACAGGAGCTGGTCGACACAGCACTCAGTGTTTTACAGAGAGATAACAGACAGGTGAGGTTTATATGGGAAAATCCTTCAGGCATGAGGTGGGGTACAGTCTGGACAGGGCGCCAAACCATCGCAGGGCACACACACACACACACACACATTATCGGCAATTTAGGAATGCCGATTGGCGTAATATGCAGGTCTTTGGACTGTTGGAGGAAACCGGAGAACCCGGAGGAAACCCACCAAGCACAGGGAGAACATGCAAACTCCACGCACACAGAGACGGGAATCAAACCGGGAAACATAGAGGTGCAAGGCAACAGTGCTAACCATTAAGTCCCCGTGCTGCCTGCTCTCCAGACGTCCAACAGTAAATATAGATTTTACTAGCGTTCGTACCCGTCATCTGTGGTTTAAGAGTTTGTTGAAATAGTTAAAAGGTTAGAGCTAAAACATAAAAATAATAATAAAAAGCTAATGTAATCAGTTATATCATCATTTCCGGTTGAAGCCCAAGTTTTTTTTTAAACAGTAATTTCACAAAATCTTGTTTGGTGTGACATTCTAGGGAAGTGGTTTCCACTGGATTGGTGGCTAAATATTAGAAAATTGAACAAAGTGTACCTAGTTCATGGTAGGACCTATAGAAAGTTTATGATTACGCCTTGTTCACACCAAGTTGTACTTCTTTTGTCGTCAGCCAAATACACTCCCTGTTTGGTAATCAGAGAGCAAATTACAGATGAGAAATTGACAAATTTGATCAGGTGAAGATGAAGTTTTGTCTTAAAATGACTCCAGAGTGTTAAATTACACTTATACCAGTTCAGCGCTATTATTTTAAGCCGTGAAAATATGAACTAGTCCCATTAAAAAAAGTTTTCAGTTTTCATTGAGCTATTAGCTTATTTACGTAGCATATTTGAAAGTAAAGTATTACGGTTTATAACATCACTTATGTTGCAGGTTAAACTTCAGGCAGATATCTAAGTGCAGTACTGCCAAAGTTTTATTAAATTCTGTCCAGACAGTTTTGTGTGATGCTGTAACAAAATCTGGCACATAACTGCTCATAACTTTACTTCTTGTTAATATTTTCATTTCATTTATGATGCAGGTTAAACCTCTGGCAAATACCCAAATACAAAATTTCTTTTCATTTTGTTCTTTTCATTTCTTTTCTCTTTCCACTGGTTTTGGGCCCTTTAATGTATGAAAAAAATATTAAAATAGTGAGTTCCAATGTACGGTTGACCAATGTACAGACAAAACCTTTCTTTTATTTATATAGATTAAAGTTTATTGGGGGGGGGGGGGCAAAGATGGTCTGCCAGTTTGACCAGATCCAGACGAGTTTTGGCAATTGATATCTATACATTTTAATGCTTGTTGACTGACTAAAACCTACACCATGTCTCTCGCAGTGTCTCTTTACATTTGTCAGTCATTTAACCATGTTTTTTTAAATTTTTTTAATTGACATAAAAGCCAGCCGCAGCAGACAGATGTGCTCTGTCGAACCCCGAAAGAACTGTGATTCCAGAGACCGATCCTGAAGATACGTCAGACTCGGACATTTCGGAGCCGGCCGTGGATATTGCCGAGCAACAGACAGTACCGTACACCAGGTGTTTTGAGGAGAAACAGTTCAGTACCGCATCAGAGAACTCTGCTGAGCAGCGTCCAGCTTCGTCAGCAGTTTTGAAGAAGAAGCCTGAGTCTGAGGACGATAACAGCGCTCAGAGCAATTCTGATCATGAAGCTTTGCAGGTGCTGCGAGAGATCTTTTTCAGCTGATGCTGGAATGCGAGTGCTGCAGGGTGTGAGTTCACTGAAGCAAAACTGACAAACTGGAAATTCAGGAACAATACCTGATGATTCTATATTATGGTCCTCGGTGGTGAGCCTTCACTCGGAGTTTTCCGTTTTGTCAAAAAGTTTAGTTTAGGTCAGCATGGCTAAACTACTGGAGCTTGAATTTAATCCAAACAGAAGAAATATAGGCTATAAACAATGGGTGGCCATTTAGTGACATCAAGTGACTGGCGAAGTGTTTTAGTAAAGGTGGTGTAGTGGTAAGCACTGTGGCCTCACAACTCCGTGATCAAGCGCCCGAGTCCTGTTTCTGGCTCTTTGTGCATGGAGTTTGCATGTTCTCCATATGCTTGGTGTAAATAAATAATAATGAATAAATGATTAAGAAACCATGCAGTCTGACAGTAACTGGCATCCCAACAACACTTTTAATGTCCCAAATGTGGAAATGACTTGCAGTGAGGTCAGGACTGTACAGGGGATGTGGCAAAAACACCCAGCTGAGTTCCTGTCATGTGCAAATGGATGGTGTTTGCGAATGATGTGCACAGTTCTCAAGGTTCTCATAGACAGATGCATCGTTTCCGCAAGTTGGCGACAAGGGTCAGGTGTTGAGGTAAACCAGTAATGTCATGTGTTTGTTTGTTTATTGATCGATTGATAAAATTGGTCTTACAAAACTGTTAGCCAAAAAAAAGTGTCATTCAGAAATTGGTATTGAAGTTTGGTCATTTTTACCAAAGCCAAAGATTTCCCCATATCTTCATGGTATTTGGCAGCTGTTCATGGTATTTGGCAGCTGATTCTTCTACTGTATGTGAACACAATAAGAATATTTATACCTACTGGAGCATCAGCCGAGTGTGTAGTGCATCTCACAGAAACAGGAGAGATGAGAAAACAAAATTTTATCAAGACTTGCATCAGGGCAAAGGGTTCAAACCGACACGAGCACAGACAGTCCATCAGATGTGTGTACAAATTACATTCTTAATCAAACTTGGTTTAAGACAAACAAAATGGGTGAAGAATATGTGTAAAGGGGTGACAGCAGTGAAAAAAAAAGTTATACCCATTGTTTAAAAAAATGTTTCAATGAAAAGTTTACTATCACACATTTTCTTCCGTCTAAAACCTTTCACTCAACCTATGCTATTAAAACAGACTCTCTCAGACATGGGTTCCCCACTACAGCTAATCCTCGTTCACAAAACCTAAGTTCACACTCTCACACAACGCATTCTCAACTCATGAGAATCCTCCCCAGCCTCGCACAGCACAAACCACAGAGAATTCGAGTTTATAGACTTCTGCCTCTTATCCCAGTCCCACAATCACCCTCTTTATATAATTTAATTAGCTAAGAGCACATCCAAAACATAATCTTATCCACATGCGTTTAATCATCAGGCTGATCGAGGCTGAACATGACTTGACTTCCACAGAAATCATAATACTGCTGTGATTCATTGCATTGCAGGGCTTTCTGATTCAGTGAATTTATTTTTAAATTACCCCACTTATATTCCAAAATCGTAATTTATCACTTATGGCTAATGATATGGCAATGTGAGTGGCATTGCTATCATACAAAAAAAATTTTTTTTTAAAAAGTATATCAAAAGAAATTGGGTAAAAAGAGGATGATACTGCAGTGAGGGCTGGACAGGAGATAAATCAGTTTAAAACATGGCGTTTCATCTCTCAGGCTGGTTTCAAAAATAAAAGCACTGCCTCTCACAAGCACAATAACTACTAATCATATAATAAAAAAAAAAACAAGCAGGTTCTCAGAACATAACAGCTCCTAAGATGCTGAGTCTTGTTGACGGACACCGTTATCAGAATGACAAATGCTGAAGCATCCCGTTGCTAATAAAAGCAGACAATCAATACTTTTGTTTACAGCCTGAGTTATAGTTATGTGCTTGGAGCAGGCGGCGCTTCACAATACCATATTGCCAGAGAAGTCAATAATAAGAGCTCTGGCGAGCTGCTTGGTAGTTTCGTCCCGTGGTGTGCTTGTGTGTCACATGGTGAAGATCCTCGGGTAGAGGGGAACCGATACGGAGCTGCTAGAGTCCACCGTTCTCTGACAGTAGAGGCGTTCGGCTGTGTGCATGGCCGTCCGCAACACTGACCTACAACAACACAGAGGATTAACGTTATATTCAGGGTTTAAAATAGTCTACTGCAATGATTTAACAGCGCTGAATTGGTTCAATAGCACTGTGACGGAAGTAAAATTATACAACACTTTGTTCTGATCGAGTAATCCAATTGGACGAGAGTGCTGATAATAGAGGGCAACAACACGCGTTTGTTTAACTATGTGCATCACTCCGCATCACAGGTGTTTGAATGTGTACGGTCCGCAGAAGTTGAGGAGAGAGCAACTGCCTGGCAAAATCCACATTGATTTTTAAATGACACTTTGTCTCTATAATATTTTCTGAATTGCCTCTATGTTGTTTTGTTTTCGCCTAAGGAAGATTCACTAGCTTCTAACACGAGGCTGAATCCCAAATCTCTCTCTAACCCATAATCAAGGGCTCTACTTAGTACGAGGGACAAGTGATTGTACCAAGTTGAACTTTCCATTTAATGCTCTTTTAGGATTCAACCCCCAACAGAGCTGATATTCTGAAGAGAATATATAAATATTCAATTTATAAAGGTTTACAGGACTGTCTGCCACTTCCTTGATTTATTCTCCTCGTCTCTTGGTTTCATAATACTGGTAAAAATTTTGTAACTACCTTCACCCGTTAATCACACTAACTGTGGGTCACCAGCTCTGCCAGGGGAGGTTAGTTTGTTTCGGCCGTCGTGGAATATGGATATATGTGATGGTGGAGCAAATGAACTGGTTAAATAAACAAATCATAATCTTTTGATAATTTTTTTTCTGTGGAACTGCTTGTATGAGAGCAAAATCACACTTGAGGTTGTGCTGGAGATCATCACAGCTGTGTGAAGTTCATGGTACAGCAGAACCTCAGCATATGAACTTAATTCATTCTGCTATTGACTCTTTCGAAACAACTTTTGCTGAAGGATAAAATTTGACTGACTGATAAAAAAAAATAAAAAAAACTTGCTTTACTTGGCTTTTCACTGACAAAAAACAAGTTTGAAACAGTTTGTGCAACTTAGCCGGTGTTCGGTTTGTTTCCATTCAGTTTTTTCGCTCGGACGCTGATACGAATTCGTTGCAAAATTTTCATCGTTGACAAAAGTCTTTAAAGGAGGGCATTCATGTGTTGAGGTTCCACTATACAATTATTATATCTCAAATGACTGAGAGGAAAACACTGCAAAAGTATATAATTTACTACTACTAAAATATAATAATTATATACATTTTTATTATTAAGCACCTGTTTGGGATTATAGACTCCAAGTTTAAAGCGACAGCAGATGACATCTACTAAGAAACCAACCAGGTTGTGCACCATGCCTAGGGACAGAGGAAAAACACAGACTTTGTTCGCACACTTTAAGGTGACATTCTTGGTACAAACACTACATTAACAATCTACATTAATTTTACCTGTTGTAGAGAAGATGCCTCCGACGATGCCGCATAAACGTATGAGGAACTGCCACAGTGGCATGTGCTGCTCAGTTATTCGGACCATGAGCGAGCTGAGATCGTACTTCATAAAAATGCCAGAGACGCCGTGACTTCCTGCTGCATGGTTAATCACCCGCTCCTGCAACAACACAACCAAAAGGTTCAGCAGCTCAAAATGGACGTGTATAGAACAGAACGAATACATCTGGAAGGAAAATAAAGCAGGATTAATTTTAATTCATGTTCTGCACAAGACGTTGTTTTTCTCTAGTGCTTTATGATTTTGATTTTTTTTATTATTGGAAAAGAGCAGCCACAGGATCTCATTTGCCCTCCAACACTAAGCCATTTTACTTTTGAACTAATCTAATTTACCTTCAAAATTGAACACGACAAAAGAGCTGCAAGCCCTAAAAAGCAATTCAGACATATCAGTATAAATCTCTGACATTCAGAACCAAAATAATGCTTTCCTTTTGGATAGAAACAAGAATAATATCACTATATTGAATAAAAGCCTAGGTATTAAAAATAATGATAAAAAGCACAGCTTTTTTTTTTTCTTGTTAGTTCTATGCAGTGCATTACAGCCAACCTAAATGTGAGATTTGTATTGTCCTGGGTCATAATGCCAAAGCCTGCACACACTTCTTAACATCATAGTTAGTTGTCCGGGTGTGTATGTGTTTGGGGGGGGTCAGTAGCTGATTATGGAGTGAGCAGTGTGCTCAAGCATGTGAGCTTCCACATACGAAAGTGGGAGTAGTGTTAATTTTGTCAGCTATTTTCAATTGAAGTCTTAGTCCCGGGATAAATGTCCCTGTTAGTTATCATCATATTTAGTCAATCTTATCTTATATTTGTTTAGTCAAGTTTTAGTCGACCAAAAGTCTGAATATTTTAGTCTAGTTTTAGTCAAAGGAACCTTTAAGTATTGTAGTCTAGTTTTAGTTAATGAAAAAAACATTTTAGTAATAAGATTATTATTAATCAACCCTAACAAAAAAACATTTTAAAGGTATTTCACAAAACAATCATCTTAACATTTAAAAAATTTTTTTTTATCTGAAGTTTTCAGCTAATTATATTTATTCACAACAACTGCTGCATGTCCATATTTTTTGTTAACTACAAAACAATAAGAGCAGTATGGACAATACAGTGTTTTGATTTAATTTTTTAAATTTTTTTATATGAATTCACACATTTTTAATGTTGTAGGGATACTGTAGCTCCTATGGGTCACAATCATTTGCTAAACTATTAGCTTAATGTGTTAAGCAACGGTTTAACTATAAAATAAAATACATCACAACATAATTATGTTAACATGTCGTGAAGTAATCACCACAATGAGGCTGTAAAACTGGGTGATTTCTATAGTATGCCTTGATGCGTCTCTTCAGGTTTGTGGTATTTTTCCCAGTGATTGTGTGGATATAGCGCTTTCCTCGGAGAGTGATTTTGCACGAGCAGGAGTTTTAAATGTTGAGGTCAGTTGAGAGGGTTTATGTGCCTCAAAGGAAGTACTTTATAGCTCATCACACACACGATTCATTTCATGTTTTCTACATTGTAAAAATGCTGAAGGCATCCAAAATATACAATAACCTTCTCTTAACAGTTGATATTGAGATGTGAATCAGCTACTTGTCCTCTGTAAAGCCTTCATAACAGCTCTAAACTGAGGTACTGTTAACTGGTGGTTTTTGAGACTAAATGAGCAATGTCTCTGCAGCAGAGGTAAGTTTCGGTCTTACCTTCCTGGGATGGTTTTCACGAGATATATAAATTTTCCACATGGTACTTGATGGGTTTTGCAATTGCACTTTGTAATACTGTTCTTGCAGGAAGTATTCCAGAACAGATGACCTTCATGTCTTAAAATAACAACTGACTGTCTTTGTTGTTACCTAATACCATATGTGTTAGTTCATAGTTTTGAAAAATAATCTGGTATTGTTCTAGAAAATGAATCCAAACCTGCGTCCTAAACTTTGACTGGTACTGTATATTTTTTCATCTCACTTTTATCCTCTAGACTTGTGACAGCCCCACACTCTTCTGATGCACATTAGTGCTGTTGTTATGGCAACCAATGTGGATGAGCAAGACTAAGTTCTGAACAAATGTATTGTTCTTATTTTCTTTAGCTCTCACCAAGTAAGACTCAGACTTAACATAGCTATTTTTGTGTCGAGGCGTGTATTTCGCTGGTTTAAATTGTAAACGTGTTCCTGCTTAGTGACGGGTAAAGTTAGGAACGTTGGATGCCTTTAACACTAGTTCAACAGGTTCTTGCGTTTTTAATGTGACAACATACCATACCTTTTTATAACTATTCTTGATTTATTTTTTTTGGGTGCCATTTTTTAATTTTTTTAAAAAGAAACAGAATTTTCAATATTTTTTTTATCTATATAAAGTGTATGATTTTTCATAATTTAGTGTGTCAGGCTGGAAATAAGATACCCGTTATATTACATTTCAGCTTTAGAAGTAATGCCCGATTTATATTTATAAAGAATAACAATGGTTATTGGGCTCTAAGGGCGAATACCGTTTCAACCTACCCGTTCTGTTACAGAGTACTGATGTGTATCAGCTGTCACTTGGTAGGTCTCCAGTTTAGTCGGTACAATAGTGATGAAGTACTGAAACATTTGATTATCTGTCAAAGACATTAGATGAGAAAGACATAAACATACAGAAGAATCCTGGGAGGAAAGCAAACGCACATGAAATCAGTAACAAACTATCAAAACACAAGAGTGTTTAAGGACAGAATAATGTAATTTCCTAAATGCTCTAAGGCTCACATGAACGCTGTGCTGTAAAACCTGTTCGGCAGGTCACTTACGATCTGTGCACACTTTCTCTGTGCCGTCCAGTGGGTTCAGAATGCCTGGGATTTCCTCGCCGAAGGACAAGTGGTCTATTCGGTGTGAGAAGTTGTAAACTGTGGATCGATAGGAACACTACTTGTAAGACCACAGCGAAGCTCCAGGCCGACAAGACGACAGGTTTGCATAACAAATTTTCAATGGAAATAAACGAGATTTTACTTCTCTCTTATCTTAAGATTGGTTCTGAGCACCTGGTTTTACTTTAACATATAAAAACAGGGGCAACATTTCCCTGAAGCTAAAATCAATACTTTAAGTCTCAGTCCTGCATCGTTCATGTGACTAATGTTTAGTAACATCATTAACAATAAAGCGAAAAAAAAAAAACTTACTTTCATGGCTGACGAGTGCGGCTAAGTGAGCATGGCCTCTTGGGTGTGGGATGGCCCTGCAAAAGAGAATACACACTCATGTGAAAAGATAAAGTTATGTATTTACTGTACTGCAGTGCAGTTAAAGTCTGTTCTGAATGTTGTACGAGACGTGTTCAAGTCAAACTAGGATTAATAAAATTTCTCTTGAAAAATGAAAGTGTAAAGCAGATTGATATTTACGGCAGACTTCAATTACAGTACAGTGGTGAGACTCAGTACAACATTTGAATGGTGCAAATGTTTTAAAGAAGGCCGTACATCCGTGACGATCAGTCTGCTGCAGTCGTTCCTGTGAACATTCAGCAAGTGGAAAGCCTGATCCTTAAAATTCTACGGATAGCTTTCAGGTGTGAAACAGGCAGTCCGATCAATGTTCAATGATATCCAAGCGCTAGGTATGAAACACTGGGATAAATGCTTCAGTGTAGCAGGGGATTATATTGAGAAATAAAGGTAGGTTTTACTCTCATAACCGTGCTTTCTTATTGGGGCAGTGGTCGCTTCAGTGGTTGAGGCTCAGTGTTGCTGATCGAAGGTGTTTAAGGGTTTAAGGGTAGCCACTGTTGGGTTCTCAGGCAAGAGCCTTCACCATCCACTGTGTACAGTGCCGGTCCCAAGCCCATTTAGAACATTGGGAGGGTTACGACAAGAAGGGCATCTGGTGTTAAAACCTATGGCAGACCTTGCGGAGCTAACGATCTGAAAAATTATCATTAATAAATAAACAAATAGATAGATAAATAAATAAATAATTGTGTTCCTTTATTATGTACAATGAAAAGTCTTGGTTTGACTTGAATGTTTGGACCCTCTTAGCTAGCACGCTGCTTTCATTAAAGTTGTGTGTAATATCGCTTATGTAACGTCTTGTTAGTGAAACTCATGCTGAGTAAAAACACTCAGTCTGTAAAGCTCAACCCCACCAGTTCAACAGGAACTATTTTTTTTTTTGGCCGGATGACTCTCCTGAGAAGTGCTAGTCATGAGTAATAACTGACAATACTGCGTTTGTTGTTCTTCGCCAATACGCACTATATGGTCAAAGGTTTATGGACACCTGATTGTTATACTGCAATCCGGATTTTGTCGTCTTTTTGCTGCTACATAATCTTAACTCTGCTGGGAAGCCTCTCCACTAGGTTACAGATAGTGGCTGTGTGAGGATTTATGTTCTTTCAGACAGACTTCTATGCTCGGCTATATACAAAATAAGGTCCAGCATGACAGGACATTCAAGACTTGCGTGACAAAATATTAATGACAAAATGTAGCAAAACTGTACAAAGCTACAACAATAAACAATAAACGTAGGGGTAATGATAGGGGAAATGCATACTTGCCGACCGTGATGTGGAAGTTTCCAGCCACTTTATTAACATAGAGGTGTCCGTGTATTCTGCATGCATCGAGTGGCTGCGTAGGACTGTCCTCTCTGGAAAAAGGAAAGCAGCAGGACACTGATGAACTGCACTCCTCTGAGACAGCATGATATCAATCTTCTCAACATTCAACAGCGTGTTTGTTTCCAGATCTGATGAAAACATGAAAACTGACCTCGGGGGTAATGCAGTAGGGGCTCCTCTCATGACATTTTTAAAGAGGACGTCCTGCAGCGAATGCTCCTCTCGAAGCCTGTTCTGAATCAGCACAAGTGTCCTGGGGAGAAAAAAAAAAAAAACAGACATAAAAATCAATAACTGTTCAAGGCTAAGGTTGGCAGGTACACTTAGAACACAAGCCGGGTTGTTATACATGTTACAGTAATTCATATGTTAATTCACATTCATGTGATCGAGTAAACTATAAACATGCTAATATCTCAATACCTGGATTTTAAGACAGTATTTATTTTTAAAGTACATGTAAAGAATAGAACAAGGAGTGTTTGTTACAGAAAAACAAACAAAAAGAAATTCAATGACAGAGCAGTATAATGACAGCCTGATGTTCATCTTACACAAAAAATTTTTTATTTTTGATTAACTATGTGTTCTGAGGTGTATTTGTCAACTGAAGTTTGATACACAGTGTTTATTTATTTATTGCTACGTTTAATGTTGACAAACATTCTGAGAAATAAATTAATAAATAAATATATAGTAAATAAATTATAAATAAATTAGAAAATAAATGCTAAGAAACAACTTACAGTAAAGTGCAAAACTCTTGATCCACCCCTCACTTTTTCATACTGAATTTAATCCAATTATGTAGATTAAATTAAAGAAATGGGAAGAAACGCTTTACTGTGACAGGCTACGACGTGCCTAAATATAAAAATTTTAAACTGGTTGTTTATGTAACAATCTCAGCAGCAACCTCATTTCCCCCTTTGTCGGTTCCAACCACTCAGCATTCAGCATCACCAGGATACTAATCATCAGCCTGAACAAGTCATCATCTGCACCGGTTTCTCACTGGTTCCTGCTTCAAGTTAGATATTTTTATGCTTGGATGATTCATAGGTCACTGTGAGGCTTAACAAAATAAACACATTCTTCCTAAACTGGTCAGGTACAGGGACTGAACTAGACATAAGAGCCAAAATCTGGCCAAAAATATGAGCAAAAAAGTTTTTCTTCAGGAAGCCTGGAGAACCATTTCTCAGGAAAAATAAAATAGAAGAAGGTCTGACTTTTTGCAAGTAAAATATGAACAAATGAGGGACTTTTGCACAGTACTGTTGCTCTGGTTATACACAGTCACCCTGTCACCACACCATGTTCGTGAAACACCCCCCAAAAAATGGATAACAAAAGACCTACATAAAGCATTATAACGACAAGGGTTGACAAAACAGACCAGCAAACCCTTCGATCAATATTAAACATCTAACAGAAAAATTTTAAAATCCTTATAGGTAGAACACAGAGATCCTTACGTGTAAGGAACATTCAAATCAAAGCATCTGATTTGCCTTGCAGCTGGAGCTAATGTCATAGCTGCTGATGTAGTAAATTAGCAGGTTCTGACCAAACCGAACTCAGAATTCATTAGTGCTGTGTTATAAACTGTAGTAATCATGTGCAAAAAACAAAAGCGCAAAGAGAAGAGCTGCTTCAGAAGCGACTGACTTACACCGATGACGTTCCTTAATCTGATGTTTTTTCCATTATCACCTTAATTTAGTGTAAGTAAATGTGTTTTTCTAATGATTTCCAAAACTGTACATATTAAAGCCACCCTGTAAATGTATGGTATATGAATATTTATAGGAGCTGCATTTCTGGTTCGAAACTAAACCGGTGAATGATTTAGACATCAAAAGTATACTTACTACGTGGACGGCGGACTAAAATGAGTTAATACAGTGACACAGTGCAATTAATTTACCTATGCCATAGTCTCTGTTGAGGAGACAGCTCAAACACAACCTGCAAAAGAGCCATAAAACATGTTATAACCACTGACATAATTCATTATTTACATCAGCTGTGTCCATACTGTCCATTCTCACCGGTTCATACTTCAAGCCGTCCGATGCGACCATAGTTTCAGCTAGGTCCAAGACGTCTGCACCCACAACTAGACGGTTTCACAAAACGGAATAAATGAGCCATATCCTCAGAACAGAACTTACAATCATCAGTCAATGTCATCTGCTATTCTGCTATTAATAATTTTCATTACATACGTTTCGCATCAGTCAATCTGCTTGCAAATCTTTTGTCATGTAATGTTTTTAACAGCAAATGTACATTACCAGTCAAAAGTTTGGACACACCTTATAATCCCATGGATTTTTTTTTTTTCTTTTCACATTTTAAAATAATGCTGAAGACATCCAAAAAGAGGTAAGTTTTGGTCTTGCTTTCCTGGGACGGTCTTCATGAGAGCCAGTTTCTATTACAGTGCATGATGGGTTTTGCAAATGCACTTGACAAGAACTGTTAATTGTAAGTCCTATTCCAGATCAGCTAACCTTTGTGTCTTAAAATGAACTGACTGTTGTTCATTAATGACCTAATTCCATATGTGTTATTTCATAGTTTTAAAAAGAAAAAAAAACTTTTGACTGGCACTGTGTATAGGAGGAAAAAAAAAATATATATATATATATACTCACACTGACACCTCATGGCAACTGTAATATCTATATTTATTCTTAATTTACTGTAACAGAAAAGAAAAAACATCAAGATCGGTTTCTTGATCCGTCTATAATACCATCAATTATTATATAGCAAAAACAAACAAACAAAAAGAAAAACATTACCTAGAAAAATCTGTATCGACTTCATATTCATACTTCATCCATGTGTCCCGATAGACAAAAAACTCAAAGAAGGCCAGCAGTGCCATGGCAGTGAAGGCGATCAGAGACACTGAAGACAAGAACAGAAACTTTCACATATATGTTGATATATAACGTCTCAGTGCGTATTCGCACACAAGCCTGGTCTGTTCTGGACATTTCCCTGCTCAAATTGCTCTCATTTAGCTCCAGGACCAGGACCAGGTTTTGTGGAAGGTGTGGAGGAAATGAAGGGAGGTAATGAGAACTCACCGGTTCCACCACTAGCTGTTGTTTCCACATAACTCTCAGGAACCTTGGGGAAAGCATCCAGCTCCTTTACTAAATTTAGAGCTTTCTTTCGAGACAGTCTCCGCATCTTTGGGAGCAACAGACCCCTTGGTGAACCTGTGGGGAATGGAGCAGATGAACACCAGCACATCTGGATACTGTAACATAACAATCACAACATTAGCAGCTAGCGCGCGTTATTCTGCCTTAACTCCAGCTAGCGACTTTTTCCTAGCTTCTCCCTGACGACCATGCTAAAGCTATTCCCACACTGTCACCCTGACAACCGGGACGAAGAAAACTGTAAATACGAAACGCCAAAACCACACAAATTAGCTCCGAAGCTAAAGAACCGCCGGGAGGACCCGCTACGGCTAGCGAACACCTGTAATTTCACAAGCTAGTAAAAAAAAATAGCTCGCTTTAAACGCACATACCTGCAAAATGCTCTGTTAAATAATCATCGTTGATTCACTGCTTCGACTCGGAACATTCCCCGCTGTAAAAGTGGCGTTAATAAACATGTAAACGGAGTGAAAAACCAGAGAGACCCGCTGGGGCTTTGAGGCTGAAGTGGAGCTGTGACGATGCCTTGCTGATGCATCATGGGAGTTGTTGTACTTCCTCTACGTCTGGTGTTTACTGAGTCGATTCCTTTCAACCAGTCGGTTGAGTGAACCGACTCCTTTAATCCACTGTTCAGAACAAGCAGCCTAAAAGGGGGTTTCTATTCATTCATTCATTCATTCATCTTCTATGGTGTTTTTCTTGTACAGGGTTGCAGAGGGCGGAAATCCCAGGGTACAATCCAACACCTACAATCCATCCACACACACACACACACACACACACACACACACACACACACTACGGGCAATTTAGCCTAATCTGCATGTTTTTGGACTGTCTGAGGAAACTGGAGTACCCAGAGGAAACCCACCAAGCAAGCAGAGAACATGCACACTCCACGCACGCAGACCCGGGTCAGCAATTGAACCCTGAACCCCCACAGTACTGACCATTATGCCATCATACTGCCTGATGGTTTAATCTCACCCACTCATCATCTATACCTCTTTATCCTGTATACAGGGCCATGCCTGGAGCCTATCCCAGGAGTCTTATGGCAGGAGACAGGGTACACCGTGGATGGGGTGCAAATCCATCAGGTCACACAAACACATGCTCACATCCTCATTCACATACTACGCACACATATGAAATTTTCTGATGGCACAGCTAAACAGGATTTTAATAGGAAACAGTTAAATGGAAGTATGGTATCTTTATCAAATGGAAAGAAATGGTAAAGAAATCTTAGTATAGACGACTCAAAACTAAATGACCAGTTCTGAACTGTAATAAGAAACATTGGTATGTACTGTAACTACTGTATATGCGGAAAGTTCTGCATAGAACAGTCATTTGGTACTTTACCATGGGGTTGTTGATTAGAACCTTGTGGATTGTATAATGTAATGGTTCAAATGTATACATCAAATGGAACTGTTATATGGCACTGTCAAAACAAACCTAAAGGAGATACCATGACAGAAATATCTAGACGTGTAACATTTATATGCAGACATGGACAAGATTACAATGTACTGATGTAAGATTACTTATAATGGCCCTACAAATCACAGTCTAGGAAGTGACATTTGAAGTTGCAAGTGGGTCAGTGTGGCTTTCTGCCCAATCAGGCTTTTTTTTATATATATAATATTTGGCTGGAAAAATGCATCTTGGGTAGGTCATAAAAATGGATAATTGTAATTACGATAATGTTAAAATTAGGGCTCATCTCAATGGTCTTGAAGAGCATTTCTTGATGAAAAAGCACAAAGCATGCTGCTTACCCAGTGTTAAAGACTTTCCCATAGCCAGAGGAAAAAACATCCTTGACAAGCAAAAAAATGTGTTTAAACATTTCTGTTTAGTGTCTCTCATTAGTCTGAAAATTGCTCCTAGGTTGAGAACAGGATTGCTTTTAGAATAAAATAGCAGTGCAGTATCCTGAGATAATCTGTTGAAGAAAGGGTTTATTAACAGAATACTTGGGTGGTGAATTGTTCTTATTAGATAGGCTGGTTGGTGCACTTTGTAAATACATGCAAGTCAAAAGTTCAAATAGTAAAAATAGGTCTGCTTACTCATACAGGGTGGGCCATTTATATGGATACACCTTAATAAAATGGGAATGGTTGGTGATATTAACGTCCTGTTTGTGGCACATTAGTATATGTGAGGGGGCAAACTTTTCAAGATGGGTGGTGACCATGGTGGCCATTTAGAAATCGGCCATCTTGGATCCAACTTTTGTTTTTTCAATAGGAAGAGGGTCATGTGACACATCAAACATATTGGGAATTTCACAAGAAAAACAATGGTGTGCTTGGTTTTAACGTAACTTTATTCTTTCATGAGTTATTTACAAGTTTAAAGATGCTTTGCGACAATGTTAATTGTTAAAAGGACTATACAAACAAAATTTTATTGAATTCCTCCTACAAGTGAACATAATGTGATAACTGTAGAGGTGAGACACTAACTGAGTTAATGTCCTTTGTTACTGTACGTATATATTTCATGTATCTGTACTTTACTTGAGGAGTTTTATTAAATGATACTTCTTACTTTTACTCCGCTCAAAAGTGTATGTTTACTACATTTCTGCATGTCATGGCGTTCCCTAACCACAGTGACGTGTAGTTTTTGAAGTGAAAATTTTGCCTCCTGCAGATTATAATGCGCAATTGCAATTGAAGGCGAGTACTTTTTTGCAAGTCGACATGTAAAGGTAAAATATGACTTGAGGAATATTTGCTCTAAAGATTCCATATTTTTACTCAAGTATGGGACTTTGCAGACATTTGGAAAATTATGCTTCAATAAGATGCCGTAATTTAATCATGGTGTGCATCAAACAAGCATGAGATAGAATAATACATGCATCAAGCATGAGACTAAAAGAATGTGGAGCATTACTGAGTAAGCCATATTACTTTAATCTTACAACCATACATATATAAAACACTTATTCCTTTCATTTACATCAAAACCTGATTGTTTAGATTAAAAACACATTTGGCAAACAAGGCATATTTTAGTTCTAGGAGTAGTACGTTAAGGTGCCAGGACTTGAGAAGACCCGATGAAGAATGAATGAATCCTGCAAGAAACACAGCTAAATATATTCACTATGATAATACGAACACAGCAGTCTTTACTTCCTGCTACGAGAAAATGAGACACGACCTGTTATTTAGGGCTAATAACTGCAAAGCACGAGGGAATTCAAAATCTTTAGCAACATGTCCAAGAGAAAGACGATCTGCAGATTCTCTAGATATTGATCGAATCTGGGCCCTCATCCAGCAGCACAGCCCTCTCAGGGCTGTTCGAGGTTGGAGTGTCTGGATTCTCCTGAGAAAGCTCCTCGGAACAGCGGCTGATTGTCGGCGAGATAACGTCAGGGCTCGTGTCACAAGATTCAGTGCTCTGTTCAGACGTGACGGTGGTGGTGGCTATACTGGGGAGGACGGGGTCAAAGTCATCGTCATCGTCCTCCAGGCTGGAAGCCTCACGAATGTCTGCGGATGGATAAAGAGAACGGAGCTGAGCGAAACCTGGAAGAAAAAGCGCTGGTCTTAAAATTTTATTCGAATTTTTTATTAAAGCCTCAGCCACAAAATAAATCTCAGGTTTTTTCATCAAAGCTTTATTAACAAACTCATTCATCAGTGTCATATATGAGCTCAATCTGCGAGATTACAAAATTGTTTAAAGCTTTGATCCAAATTATTTCCGAGGTGCAAATAATTAGAGGATGTACAGTACGGGTGGCCCTGAAGTACAAAACACAACGCCATTTTACAAAACACAACGATATGGTTGTTGTGATTTTTTTCTGTGTTTTCTTTCATTTTCTGTTTCAGTAATGTTCAGGCCCACTATAAGAATAGCTAAGTAACTTGAAGCTTTTAGCCAAGGACTTTCGGATACTGAAATTGCACTCCACCTGTGACAAATGTGCTAGTCTACTAGCTGTTAAATAGCCAGCTAGCATGAGCTAACATGATAACATGAAGCTAGGAAGTCACTACAAAGGAATGTTTCCTATTCATTCATATCCAGAAATCCTTATAAGAATTTCTTATAAGAAAAAAGAGGAAAGAAGTTTCTAGGCCATTTTAGTAAGTCCTTATTGTAGAAAAGAGTAAATCAATATATTATTCACTCACTCACACACACACACACTCATCCTCTATAGTGCTTATTCCAGTACACAGTTGCAGGAAATCTGAAGCCTATCCCACGAGACTTCAAGCACTAGGCGGGGTACACGTGGATGAGGTTCCAATTAATCGCAGGGCACACAACCATGCACACACTCACTCACTCAAACACACCACGGGCACTTTGGAAATGCCAGTTAGCCTAATCTCTAGCTATGCCACTATGCCACCTTATAAACATATTACTGAATTCTACTCCAATCCTTACTACTGAATTAAAACAACAATTTGATATATATAAATTTGAAATAAATAAGTAAAAAATAAATAAGTAAAAACTTACTACTGAAGGCCTCTGGATACTGCTTAGCAATCTTGCCTTTTAATGTCCTAAAAAAATTAAAAAGGTTCAATAAATTACATAAAATGTATCCCTCATATGTTCATCTCATACCGGGGAGAAAGATAACAACGTATGCCTACTGCACCTAATTCGGCGAAAAACGCTGTCCAAGTCCTTCTTCATTTCGATTAAAGTGCGTGTGTGGATCAGAAAGCGGTCGTTCATCTGCTGCAGCCGCACATTAGACAAGCCGTTAAAGTTAATGAGCATCTCGTTGGTCTTCTCGAATCGATCCAGCCTTAGAAGCGAGATTTCCACAAGTGTTTCGAATTACATCCTTTTTCATGGTAAGCTGTAAAAAATACATAAATAAACAAACAACAATAAAAAATAGAAACTCACATGTGTCTCTGGGCCTGGATGATTGCGTTTACATCCTCAGAGTTGACCATGCTCAGCATCCTGCTGCAGAAGATTCCGGAGGCACTCGGATCCATTCTGCAGCTTTAAAACAAGCAGGAGGGTCTGCTCTTGGTTGTTTATGTTCCTAATCAGTAGAGAAGAAAATACAATAAAATTTAAGATGTGATGATTAACTTTTGAGGAAAATTATATATATACAATATACTTTATATATGTTGGTGAGAAAACCTCTTGCTTCCTGAAGATGGGTGAGAATCTGTCAAAATTTTTACCTCAATTGTCACAGATGTAATGAAAAAGTATAATCTTAAGTATAATATGTTATAATATATATTTTTATATGACAAAAATGGATGATCTAAATCAAATAATTATATCCATTCTAATGTGCAAATTAAGTTGCGACAGCAACAGCAACAGCGACTACATCACATTACAGCAACATTTTAACAAAGAAACTATTATGGCTGAGCAGTGCAATAAATCACAAGGTCTAATTCAATTAGCAAAATATTATCAATATGACACAAACTATTGCTTACACACACACAATTCAAATCCGATAAGCAGTGTCATGGCTAACGATGACTGTGGTCTTTTGCATTTTTTTCTTTTTCTTTCAGACTTTAGTTTAAAAACTTGAAGAAAATAAATCACCAGAGTCTTGAGTTTTGCTGTTTTCAACATTAAACTCATTCATCTTTCACGTGTCCACTCACAACAAGGATCAATCTAATCTATCTAAAGTACTATTAAAGAAATAACCTAAAGCATCTATTATACTACTTATCAAGTAAATAAATATTTGACGGCTCAGTAACATAAGAGCAAAGTGAGGTTGAAACAAGTATGTTCTACATAATAGCTGACTTAAAGTAATAAAAGTCATTTTGTGCTACATTTAATCAAGCGAGATTTGTGATTTCAAATTTTGCAACAAAAAAAAAATTTCCAGTTTGCTTTACAGGGTTACAGGTCATCTTCTTTACCTTTTATCCTGTGTACAAGGTGTGGTACATCCTAGATAGTGTGGCAAACCATCACAAACACACACACTCATTTACACACCACGGACAATTTGGGAACGCCAAATCTTAATGTCTTTGAACTGTGGGAGGAAACCGGATTTACCCCCAGGAAATCAACCAAGCATGGAGAGAACATGCAAACACCATGCACACAGACCTCGAGGTGGGAAGCGAACCCTCAGTATACCACCATGCTGCCTTTTATTCAAACACACACATACACACAAAATCATTTTTTGTATTTCATCTACCCACGTGTGTAATTTGCACTCTGATCGCACAACATGTGCTTCCATCTGTCTAATTCTCTACAGGCATTTGAGAGAAGAAGAAAAAAAGTTGTTTACATAAGTAAATGAATAAATAATTCACATCGTTTGCACTCATTATGATCCCGTCTCCTTAATCAGGGCAAATAACCTCAATCAAGTTAAATATATCAGCTTAAATGAAATACACAAAACATAAGCTGACATTAAAGGCAAAAAAACAAAACCATATCCCTGCTTGCACATTTGCACCTCCGCCCCTGCTCAATGCTAAACAGATCCAACATTTCACCAGGACAATATTTAGGGTTTTATCTTCAGTGTAAGATCAACACAAGATGTACATATTATTGAGTCCAATAATATGTACAATCTAATATCTCTATATAAAATAAAGCTGCACAACCAGCTGCAGTGCTGTTATGTGCCACTAAAAAGCTTTATAATGGGAATTACTATACCTAAAATACATTACAGTTCGAGTTGTTTATGCACAACAAGAATACATCCTTGCTTTCTGCGCGAATTTAATAAATATCTAAGCAGCTACACAATAACAACACAGACAAAATCACAGCAAATTATGCACCAGATCAAAGCAAGGCTCAAATGTAACAGATGATCACTAGAACTAAAGAGCAAATGTAGCCAGTTAGCCATAAACAAAACACTGATGTTACCTGGCAGTTTGTTTTAAAACCTAAGTGGTGACGTAATTCTATAAATATTAAAATATCTTCATAATATCCGACCGCAAAAAAATGCAAATGCCAACTTTGTGTTACGTGTAAAAAAAATAAAATAAAAATCTATTACTAGATGAAATACTGTCGTTGTTCTCAAGCTGTCACGTGACTAATATCACGTGGCAGGATATTCTTAACAATGATCGTTTTCGGACACATTCGCGCTTGTTATTTTCCTTGTTTTGGGGTTTGTAATAAAATGTTAGTACTGCGGCAGAATATAGAATGATATATACATATATCGATATGTCTATCAAATATATTGTTTTTGCCGTTATTTCCGCCTTATCATTGTCTCCTTGACAGCAGATGGCAGTAGAGGGTTCAGTGCGCAAACGGCGCTTCATATTGACTCTCAGTGGCGTGTGAGAAGAAGTGCAGAGAGAGCGAGAGAGAGAGAGAGAGACGGCACTACGCAAAATTTATTAAGGCGTTATTTGCTCATTTGAGATTTAAGCATTTATTTCTGAGACAGATTTCTCAGGTTTGTATGTGTGTGTTTTCAAACCCGAGCAAAAACAGTGATCTTTTGCGCGAGCCGTTACCTAGTTACTAAGTTGGTAGCTGGCTGGCTAGTTGAGCTAGCCAAAGGCTAGCGTCCCTCTTGTACGTAGCTAGCCGCTAGCTGCTGCGTTGTTTGTAGGAAACAAGTAGGTTAGGGAAATATTTGAATAAGTTTGTGTTCCCCCCACCACGTACATATTTGTATTTTTATTCATCCACGGCAGCGTGTATTTCTTTATGTTGTATGTATATATCTGCTTTAGTTTCTTAGCTAATTGTTAGTCAGGCCTCTTTAATGTTAGAACAAGCTTGCTAGCAGTGTGCTCAGAAATAACTTTCACAGCTCTGCAAATTACTTTGGTATTTTTCGCGAAAGTCCGTAGTGTAGTGGGGTTTAATTGAAGCAATAAGGTAATCATTGCTTATACAATTAAGTCATTTGGTTATATTGAAACCATGTGAGATTGCTGGCTCTTTTTTTTTTTTTTTAATTTTTTTTATTTTAGAGTGAGCGCGTGTGTGTACGTATTTCTCATTAAAAAAAAGGTTTGCAACATCACATTGTTTTTTTTAATAAAAACTAAATTACTTGATTGTATAAGAGATCTTATTTTATTTATTTTATTATTATACAGTGTGTGTGGTTGACTGGTAGGTTTTTGCCGGCCCGTGTTCAGTTTCCAGCCAGTGCCCAAACTGTTGCCATTGGATGGCAATCCTGCGATAGGAGTATCCGAAAGACACACGTACTAGAGGTTACCTGTTTGTATATCCTGATTACCTGTGAATAGTGTGTGTGGTCAACTTGCTGCTGCTTCTGGAGCCCTTAATCTGCTTGTCGTATGCATCGTCTCTGTAGATGCTCTGTGGTCTGGATTCTGAGTTTTAGTAGAGATCGGCCTGACGTACTTGTTTTTTTTTTTGTTTTGTTTTTTTACCATTGTTGCCTCTGCCTATTGAACAACCAGGGAAGAGCAACTGAGACACTCGCAGTATGACATAAAAGTTGATGATGATGTAAAAGACCCCCGTGACAGAACTACCTGTGCAAACACCTGCCAAACAAAGAATTTCTGTTTTTATATTATGGTTGTAAATCTGTAATCCTCTCCACATACTACTTTGCTTTTTCCCCCTCAGATAAAGCTGAATCTCAGACACAATGGCAGCAGACTGGTTGGGTAGTCTTGTTTCAATCAACTGTGGTCCGACTTTGGGAGTGTACCAAGGAGAAGTGTCGTCAGTTGATCAGTCCAGTCAGACCATTTCCCTCAAACAACCGTTTCACAATGGCGTCAAGTGTCCAGTGCCTGAAGTCACTTTCAGGTGAGGCTCGTATTCCAAATTTATGCCATGCTTGTTGATCACAGATTACATCAAAGGCTGTTGTGTAGACAATAAGGGACATTGTTCTCTAGGTTAAATATATTTCCTGCCTGGATGCTGACACGGCTTTTTCTGTGTTCACAGCGCCATGGACATTAAAGAGCTCAAAATCTTGGAATTCCGTAACGGCTCCAATGGAGTCACAAAGCGGAGTGTTGCTGAATCCGGCACCTCCGTAGCTAGTTACACTGGACGCAAGGACAAAGGTGGAAGTAGTGGAGTCAACAGTGCTCCTGTAAATGTGCCCAAAGCTGAGGCCAGGGTTCACGATGGAGGCATGTCTCCATCACCGCACTATTCCAAGAGCTATGTAGAGCGGCATGTAGAAAGCACAGGCCAGAGTAAAGGCTTCAGGCGAAGACACAACTCATGTGAGTATGCATGGACTGCTTGCACAAATTATTCTTTTATGTAACTTGTATACATAGAAGGAAATTTAATATTTTTGGAAACATGGTAGAAGAACATGGTTCTAAGACTGTGGCATAAATACAAGAGAAGAAAACAGAATAATATCGGAGAACTTATTGACCTGAATATTGTCAAAACCAGTAATGAAGCACAAGCCGTGTTAAAACTGCAAACTAGGAAGATTAATGCAACATGTCCTGTGTGCATGTTCTATGGTTGAATTTGTATCAAAATTCTCCATTCCTGACACCCCCACCCCCCTTTTTTTCCTTTCAGGGTCATCCAGCAGTAGAGGAGCAAATCAGGTCACACCAAAGAAGAATGGCCCAAAGAACGGCCAAATGAAGAACAAAGATGACGAATGTTTTGGCGACGGCATGGACGATGTCCTAGACGAAGACTTCGACTTTGAGGGGAACTTGGCTCTATTTGACAAAGCCGCTGTCTTCTCGCAGATCGATTCGTCAGATCGGAGGGGCAACGGTGCACGGACACGGGGGAATCCTGCAGATCAGACACCCTCGCGTTATCGTCACGACGAGAACATTCTGGAGGCCAAGCCTGTCGTGTACAGACAGATCATCGTGCCTCACTCAGGGGCAAAGGAATATAGCACTGGTAAGAAGTTGATTGATGTTACAAATTGATGATCATCCTATTTTACGAAGGTGTTTGTACTTGCTACTCGGTTTCAAGATTAAAATTTTTTTGTTCTACAGCTTATAAAGAATAATTTTTTTTGTATGTTTTCCAAGATTCGGGGCTGGTGGTCCCCAGTATCTCATACGATTTGCAGAAGCGATTGCTGAGTGTGGCTGAGAATTACGGTCTCTCTTTGGAGCGCAGGCTGGAGATGACCGGTGTGTGTGCCAGTCAGATGGCTCTCACGTTGCTCGGAGGCCCGAACAGGTCTGATTAAATAACAGTGGCATCACCTGTGTGGAGTATTAATGCTTTTTTAAATTGAAATATTTAAACGAGATGTATAATAATAATAATAACTTCAGCAGGCTCCATGTTTTAGATCAGCTGAAAAATCACTTTGAAATTATTGTAGAATGAGGAGTGTAGATTTATATTTATTTATTTATTTATTTTTGTTTGTGAAAAACCAAAGATGACATTTATTCTAATGACTTGTAGGCTCACACCTAAAAATTTGCACCAGCGTCCGACCGTGGCTTTACTGTGTGGGCCACATGTACAGGGAGCTCAGGGAATCAGCTGTGGCCGGCACCTGGCCAACCACGAAGTGGAGGTCGTCCTCTTCCTCCCGAATTTTGTAAAGATGCTGGAAGCCATCACCAGTGAACTTGCACTGTTTGGCAAGACGGGAGGCAAACAGGTTTCCAGCGTCAAAGGTACAGGGTTTTTTATATTTTATATTATAATAATTTAATTATAATAATATTTATATTTTTAATATATAAATGCTTTATTTAGTGGCCACTATAATACTTGGCATTCAAATACAAGTCTGAAGCACATTTACATATGAAGCATATTTATTCAAACATATTAGAGTTTTAATGATCCGGCCAAAGAAAACCTGTTAATTGTGCACTTGTTCTCATGAAGTCTAAACCGAGGGTAAAGCCTTTATTATTTCCTTTTATTTTTTTGTAATAGGAGCTCATCACAATTCACTTCTATTCTATTTACATATCTGTAAATATATTATGTTCGAAATTCCCTAAAATTGAGATCCTCCCAATTCAGGGTATTACTTTATTTATTTTTAAGGTATTATAACTAATTACTTTTTTTGCAGCTTCTGTTTGCATTAAAATTAGAAATTTTATATTGGATCTTCCATCTGCGTTCTTTCAGACTTGCCGGATACTCCAGTGGATCTGGTCATAAACTGTCTTGACTCTCATGAGAATACTTTCCTGAGGGAGCAGCCGTGGTACCGGGCAGCGGCTGACTGGGCCAATCAGAACCGAGCCCCCGTGCTCAGTATAGATCCTCCAGTGAGCGGGCAGGAGCAAGCTGTGGAGGCAAAGTGGTCTCTCTGCCTGGGCCTCCCGCTCCCGCTGCCAGAGAGAGCAGGCCGAGTCTACCTGTGCGACATCGGCATCCCACGCCAAGTGTTTCAGGAAGTGGGTATCAAGTACCACTCGCCCTTCGGTTGCAAGTTTGTCATCCCACTGCACTCAACATAAACATACTGTAAGCCACACTGTACCAGGGTCAGGCTCAGGGTCAGTGAGCCAGAACTTGCCTTAAATCCCAGGGTGATGAGGTGTCGGTATGATTGAGCTCCTCCTGCTGTGGTACAGAATCCAGCATCTTATCTTTCATTACCTTTGTTAACATTATATACGAATCCAGGAGGTTGCAGGAACAAGAAGAAGACTGAAGGAACACATCCAGTTTGTGGTTCCTCTCACTTTATCTGTTTACTGTCCAACCAGCCTCGCACACATCCTGCATTTTATTTTGAATTTCACAATCTTTAATTGATTCCTTTATAGTCTTCACAGACTAATGAGGTGGTTTGACTGAAAATACTCTGATCAGTTTGCACAAAGATGTGATTCATCTTATTAAATGCTGTTTATAGATGACGTCAATACAGAACCAGAACGAACCTGCTTGGGACTTATCTTGGTTAATATGTCTCTTTTGCTTGGATTCCTTTCAATGCTTTTCCTTGTATAGGGAAAAATTGTAGCATTTAGGGATTTTATTTATATATCTTTTTTTTTTTTTTCAAGCTTGTGCCAAATGTGATCAAAGTCTGCACTGTTGTGCACAGTCTAAAGTCCTAGAGTTATGTAAAGGGGAGTTTAAAGAGCTGATCAGAGCCTCGTTTGATTTTTCGCTTGCCCAAGCAGGTATAATGTTCTGAAAACCATTCTGGTTAATTTTATTTGTTGGCCTGAATGACAAACACACCAACGTTTATTTCATTCACTTATTCAAACAGTTTATTTTTCTTATGAGAATCATAGAGCAGTTTAGAGTTTTTTTTGTCTAATGCAACAATATGACCTTTTTTGGAAACAAAGCTGTAGATATCCTATGACATTGCACACTTTTTTTATATCAGTTTCATGATAAACAGATAAGCAGGCAACAATAAGCTCTGAAAGTGTTTGGATTTGAAAGTTTAACACTTTCAGTTTTCGTTAAATCAGAGTTGGTGTCTTTAAAGAAAATTTTCATTTTGCTTGCTTGAGAACTTTTCAAACTGCTCAAAGAAACATTTGAACTGTCTGTCTTGTTGTCGGAAAGTAGTTTTCATCACCCTTGTTACCTTTTGAGAATTTTTCTTTTTCTTTTGATTTTGTAATTTTATCTACCTATTTTTTTTAATATTGGTTTTGTCTCGTTATTTCGACTTGTTTGTTTTGTCATGCACTGTCAGTGGATAGATTTACAAATGGATTGGATGTACACAGATGTAACATTACAGGTGAGTAGGAAGCAGGGTGGTGTTCAACTTGCCACATGACAGAAGTATGATTTGAGGAGACACATGGGTGGAGTAGTGTTCTTCCCACTGTCACCATGTCTCCAGCATCTATAGCATTAAAGTGGCTGTATGGAAATTCCGGAAAGGAAAAAAGGGCACTGTTCGTGAAATTTCGCGAAAATCTTATGTACAAATGTTTTGTGGACAATGCTAGAATGACAACATAATGTATATTAAGTTGTTCTTTAATAGTTGAGTAATGGCATATTGCATTTCATATTCCCTATTCACCATCATACGTTCACTCATCATTTGTCTAGGGGAGAATATTAGCTGGTTTAGAGAGAAACTGCTTAAGAAGTCTTTAAAATGAAGATTGAGTTTCCATTTCTACAAAAATATAAAGCTAGAAACCTTACTTCTCCTGTTTTGGGAGGAAAATGTAAAATAAGAATAAACCTGCTGACATTGTCAATTGTTATGGTCGGAGACCAAAAGGCAGTGTAAAAAAAAAAAAGTACAAAGTGCCAAATGTGCCGCTGAGTTGAAATCCAGATGTTTATGCTATATTAGCTGCACTATCTTACCTGAAGCATAAGGTATTCTTTAGCTCAGTGTCACTTAAAGCAGAAACATTTAAATCCTAGCTATAAAAATGCCTAGTGTAGCTCTCACTGTTAATGAGTTCAGTCTTCTAGTTCTTTAATTCATAGCAAAGCAACCAACAGAGTTTGGATTTTGCCTCGTTGTTACTGATTCTTGCAATATTATTATCTTGAGGGACTCTGCAGTGAGTGATAAAAGTAGAATCGACGTCTGAGAGCTGATGTGCATCTCAAGATCGCACAGCTTTCTAATGTTTAACTGGCCTTTCATGCAAGATATTCTGGTTCAGTTTTCAGCATTAAGATTTTAAAATGTTCTTTGTTTAGAGGCTTTATAAGTGAGAAAAGTGAGGGCAGAATCTTTCAAATGTTCCTGAAGAGTAGCCCTGATCATTTATTGGCATTTTATTTATAAAGCTTGAACTTATGCTGGTCAAATGCTTAGTAGCTTATTTATATTGCAATGATTCTTGATTTTGTGGTTTACCTCAAACCAGCTGTTTAAAGTGTGTGTTCTACGCAAAGCACTGAGCTGACCATATTCTGTGCAGAAAAATGCACTTGTATCATTCCAGGACTAAGAGGTTTAAATTTCTTGCATTTTTTCCTTTTTTTTTTTTTTTTTTTTTTGGCTAAAGTAATTTGTTTGTTCATTATTTCTGAAAACAGACCAAAAATGTTTTCTCAACCACAGAAACTTATTTTGGGGGTCATTTGTAGAAATCGCAAGACAATATTTTTGCCCCCCGCTTTGAGTTTGTTAGGCCACTGACCATCTAAAGCCAATGTTGGTCAAAACAGGACCTTGTCTCCTTTTTTTTTTTTTTTTTTTTATAAATGTTATTTTCAATTTTACTATTTTGGTCTATTTTTAAAATGTAAACATGTCCTACTGGTCCTTCCTTTACTGTTTTCTATTCTTTCTTTTTTTTTATCCATTCTAAGAGAAGCTTGCAACAAAAGTGACAATATTTGACTATCCAGGTTTATTGTTTGCAACAAGAAGCAATTGAAAAATATGATTTAATTTGTGACTACTGCGACTTGGTTTGTTTGTGAAAGAACTATCTTAAGTTCCAAGTCACTGATGTATAACATCAATGTTTAGAAAGATTTGGGTGTCAGTACATTTACTGTTGACAAAATCCCTCAGTTCTCTCGGTGGAAATGTTAACCGTGAGATTGAATGAATAATTAAAAAAAAAAAGTCTTGACTGCAGTTCTGTTGTTGTAATATTATTGAATCTCTAACTCTACCTTTTTACATGGCATCATGTGTGTGTTTTATTTAGTTTTCTGGATTTTCTATTCAAACAGAGTTAATATCCAACTTCTAATTTTTCACAAGGGGGCGACATCAGACCAGAATACAGTCTGATGTATCACATATCTTGCTCATATATATATATTTATATCACGTTCATGTTGTAGGTGTAGCAGGGAGCTTTTATGACTACCCCGATTCATGATAGATTGTCTCAGAGGTCAAAAATGTAGCATCAATAAATGGACAATCATCTTTCATCATGAAACAAACGTATTCTGTAAACATGCAGTTTACACACACACTCACGTTAAAAAATTACACGTTATTTAAATGTGTACAACCTTTTTGTATAGTGAATGACACTGGTGATTTAATTAATAAACATTCTCTCATAGAACACAATTTTTTAAAACATTTTAGTACATATTGGCATAAAATATTTTGGCAATGAGCGTTAGTCAATATGGAAAATCGTGTACTACTTTAAATAATGTGCCCCTTGGACATGCTGTTAGCTTGCTTTTATTCATTCATGAATGTATTCATTATTCATCTTCAGTAACTGCTTTATCCTGGTTAGGGTCACAATGGTGGATCTGAAATCAGTCTGTGGAAATGCACCATGGAGCTCATCACTTCAGGCACACTCACTTTACATTTCATAGGGAGGAAATCAAAGAAGGAAACCCACCCAGATATGCGGAGAACATGTAAAAATCCACACAGGCTGTTATCTGAGGTTAGGAAAGCAGATGTACAGACAGATAATAGATATGGATAGACACTTTAAAAATATTATCATATGGGGTGACAGGCATGGTTCCTCAGTTTCAACAGGTTTGTGGGTTTGAATCGTACCTCCACGCTAAGTCTGTGGAGTTTGTTCTGTCTGTGTTTTGGGGGTTTCCACCTGGTACTCTGGTTTCCTCTCACAGTACGTAGACATGTAGTGTAGGCTGATTGGTAATTTCAAAAAGCATGGGAGTGTGTGTGTGCTTACTGTTGCATTACTTACATTGTGTGCTTATGGCCATACCCGTTTGAGAGGGTCTGATCTTGGAAGCTAAGCAGGCTTGCGTTAGGTTAGTACCTGGATGGGAGTCTGCCTGGGAGACTCTTTTTACTGCATTTCATTGGCTCTGCACAATAAAAAAGTACTTTGCATAATAATGACAGTCGAATCTAATCTAACCTACATTTACAGCATTTGGCAGAGCAACTCCGATCCTTATCTCGTTATACATTTGATATAATGAGGGTTAAGGGCCTAAAAAAGGCTGTGAGGCTTGAACCTGCGACCTTCCGGTCAGTAGGGCAACTTCTTAACAACGGTGCAACCCTACACAAGACAAGTAGTATAGAGAATGAATTAATGACTTGATTAACTTAATCTTACATGATTTTATGTCTTATAAATATTTTAAGATGTATGAAGATGCTGGCGGCACGGTGGCTTTAGTGGTTAGCACTGTCGACTTGGACTTCCAGGATCCAGGTTCGACCTCTGCCTAGGGGTCTGTGTGCATGGGGATTGCATGTTGTTTGGTGGGTTTCCTCCGGGTACTAGGTGAACTGAGTGTGCCCAATGATGGTTTGCCACGCTGTCCAGGGTGTACCTCGCCTTGTGTCCTAAGTCTCTTGGAAGGCAAATTTTTCATTCACAAATGCAAATGCATAAAAACTAAGCCTTATTTTTCAGTCTTTAAAAAAGATTTTATTTGTAATTATGTTCCATCACTGGAGCATATGAAAGGTAAAAAGGCCAAGAAATTTGCTGGAATAATAAGAGACCTTGGTTTTTTTTAGAAGAAGAATAGAGAGACCCCTTTGAATTTGTATTCACTTATATATTTTGCTTTTCTATTTTAGTTTTCTTTATTATTATTTCTTTGATTTTTTTTCAATACTTTGTTTTCTGTGTAATTAGTGTGTGCCTTGCTTTTTTATTCATGTTTACTCAAATTGTATAATGCTATTATAAATGTATATTTTGTTTTATCCTTTTGTTAAAAAGAATAAAAAATAAATAAATAAATAAATAAATAAATTAATTTAAAAAAAAAAGTCTCTTGGAATAGGCTCCGGACCCTCCGCAACCCTATATACAGGATAAAGCGGTATAGATGATGGTGAGTTGGCACGGTGCCTCTGTATTACACACTGCTGCCTTGCACCTCCAGGTTCTGGGTTCGATTCCCATCTCGGGTCCCAGGTTCAAACCTTTGCGCATGGAGTTTGCACGTTCTCCCTGTGCTTGGTGGCTTTCCTCTGGGTTCTCTGGTGTCCTCCCACAGTTCGAAAGACATGCAGAGTAGGCTAACTGGCGTTCCCAAATTGCCCATAGTGTGTGAATGAGTGTATGTGGGTGTGTATGTGGGTGTGCCCTGCCATAGATTGGCACCCAGTCCAGGATGTGCCCTTGCCCTAAGCCTCCTGGGATAAGCTCCAGTCCCCCGGTGACCCTCTATACAGGACAAAGTGGAAGAAAAAGAAAAAAAAGATTAAACTACCTATGTACCTAGCTAAAAACTAGGGCCTCGACCGAAACCCCATGACCTGCCCTACTGTGTGAACTAAATAGTGTACAAACATACGATGTTTTTTTTTTTCCTTCACCGTTACATTTCCTTCATGCTGTTGCCACGGAAGTATGCTTGGAGTTTGGAATCTTTTTAGGGTTGGCATGGAGATAAACGCGCGTGCCCATGAATGCGCATGCGCGCTGGCATGATTCAGTTAAAAAAAAAAAAAAGTGCTTCCTTTTCAGAGCGCTTGTGTAAAAGATTGTGTAGGTTGGCGGTTACCGAGAGCAGAAGCAGGTCTGCTGAGCGCTTTCGCTTCGCTTACAGGTTGACTACAGACGTGTGTGTGTGTGTGTGTGTAAAACATTAACAGCAGAGGCAGACCGCACTGTGAGCGAGTGTGTCTTTGTTAAAAGGTGTTGCGCTACTGCAGTTTCTGGTTAGCGCGCGCGCTGCCCTGGGTGTTATGAGTGAAGATCTCACACTGTTTTAAGCCTTTTGGTTTACGCCTTCCTCTCTAGTGTGTGTGTGTGTGTGTGTGTGCTGCTGAAACGAGCTGAATCTCATTTTAGAGGAAGAGCTCCTCGTCGGGCGGCTGTTGCATGGTTTGGACGAATTATTCAGGAACACATCTTTATTTGCTTCTCAGCACTATTCAGACATCATCAGTGTTGCTCTACTCTGGAAGGTCAGTCTATTGTTTATTGCTATTATTCTTAAACATCATCAGTGTTTGATTAACACGTCTTTCTTTTGATCTCTATAGTGTTGTCAGTTCCAAATACATTCTTTATACAATGTAACAACTTTCTCCATATTTCTATGCTTCCTATGCATTTCTTCATCCACTTCATTTCTACTCGACACACAATCTAGTCCCTGGCACAGCATTTAAATAAAACTGAGCACATTGTACAGAATATTAAGTATGCGAGTTAGATGGGCTTGGCCTCAACACAGCTGTCCCAGTTATGCTGTCTCGAGTGGCCCTGTCGAAGCTTCAGTGTCTCGCAGGCCAAGCATATTAACTCTCAAGTGGTCCACTGTGGCTTTGTTAATGGTCTGGTATTCAGAGTAAATTCCCAGTATGTTCCACTAAAATGGCACACGATGCCCTCTTGAGTCCAGCCAGCTTTGTCAGGATTGACTCCCAGTGCATTACTGGTTTACTGGGACCCTCGGGGAGGTCATCGCTACATGAGCTTATTACAGATGGCGGATTTGACAGTACGGGAATGTGGCAGTAGTAATAGTAGTATGATGATCAGTCAGACAGTAGATCACTGTTATCCAGTGTCAACGAGAATGTTATGGGCATTTTAGAAAACATTGACGTATATGTAAGCAAGAATCTTAGGGGGGGGAAAAAAGGAGAGATTAAGTGGAAAGTTGTGCAATGATGGTTGTTTTCCATGTTTCTGTTTTCCAGAGAAATGTATAGAGGCATGCTGTAATAAACTGTTATGAAAGTTTTATGGTAATTGCTTAATACTGTATCATTGGCGTGCAGCAGGAAACTTGCAGTCTCACTTGTTCGACGGTCCTCGTTTCAAACCTGAACTTGCATTGCTATCTATGTTCTGCATTTTTTTTCTTTCCATTATCTGTTTACATGTAGGTGGAAAACTTACATGTAAACGCCTATACTTAGGTTATGTATTTTAAATACAATCTTCATCTTAAGGTTTTCTTAGTGCGTACACAACATACAGTAGATTTTTGTTAAGTTTGTTTTCCTCCTTATGTCTACTTTATTATTTAACAGCATGACATGTTCCTGGAATTTTTTATTTGACTTGCATTTTATTTCTATGTAAAGGATATAAATTGTGATATGACAATAAATCTATATCTAAGAAATGGGCTTTCAAATATAACTTACTTTTAGATACAGTAGGATGACTATTAGACATAATGTATTTCAATGTCAAATTGGTGCTTCTCTAAACTGCCCCGAGGTGTGAAAGTGTGTGGGAGTGTGTGTATGCCACTGCTCAGTGCTTACTGTAAAAGAATAAACGACGATGATGATTAAGAAAATGTAATTATTACACTATCTCAACAGTAATATTAGGCTTTTTACATTTTCAACCGTGTAGTGACTCAAATTTATCATTATTGTTAGTAAGCTTAAAAATGCTTCCTTTGTTATTAAAATGATATGGAACATATGAAAAATTCCCACTAGTCAAATGGGCAATTATTCAAATCCTTTTATTTTACTGGTGTCAGAAAAAAGGCCCAGTGTAGGGTTTTTTTTTTTTTTTTTTTTTGAGCTGATTTGAATTAATGAACAAGAGATGGATTTAGTCTCGATGGTCTCAGAAGGTCACTTCCTCCTTCTCGGCACAGAGCGCACACTCTGACCTCGCTGGACTCCGGCAAGTTCCAATCAAATCCCACAGCCTGAACAGTCCCACACAGTCAGTGTTATTACAGATCAGCTTTGTGCTGATCATGTGCTGTTGTCTTAAGGATAGTGTTGATATTGTAATACTGACGCTAATATTTTGACTGCTAACCGAGGCCCCTACTTTGTGAGACTGATCTTATTAAGAAGCAAGACAGCTCTTTACAGCTTGACCACTGAGTTATTTTTATTTTTTTTAAATGATTATTTCACAGAAATGTTGACTTCGCATATGTTTAGAGGCTCAGCCCTGTCATTTGCGGTGGGGTTTCCCCTGCTCTAAATATTTTTTTAATTTCCTCAGCCTCCTTTCCTTTATGCCTTGAAAAAAAAATCCTGTGGTGGAACGATCTTTCTTTAGGCTTTTACAGGCCCCAGTTCGTAGTATTTACAGTGGCGCGAACCTGTCACTTTGTTTACCGTGTATGTACGACACAAATGCAGCTCCCTTTCAAGCGTACAGCGGTTAAGAAAACAGGATGGCTTTGATGCTTACATGGCTTGCAGCAGCTCTGGCGTGCTTCACTTGCACACGGTCTCTTTATGAAGTCTTCAGTTGAAATCCACCCTCGTAGGCAGAGTGTAAACAGGATGAATGTTGCATTTGGTGTGCGTCCCCACGGGTTTTTGACTTTGGCAGCTGCCTCCTCACAAGCACACGCCGCTCCCACAGAGAAAGAACTGTTGAGAAGGCCGAGTGTCAGTGCGGCTGTAAACAAGCTGTCATGCTGCATCGGCGGTACACGCTCTTGTCGATCCTGTGATGTGCCACGCACATGCTTAATTAAAATGCGGAAAGAATAACAGCAACACCAAACCTGCAGCATTGCGTCTACGTGCTGCCACCATAATAACTTCACGGCCACAGCTCACGTATATGATTCAAAACATGACTGCCGAAACTTCAGAAGTGAGGAATGTTTAAAAAAAATACCACAGATTTCAACAGGTTTGTGCATCTGCACTGGAGTGAGGAGCACTGGATCTTCCAAAATAAATATATGACCTCAATTATTGTTCTCATGGTGGAGATGATGATGATGGCTGTCCAACATCGATTCAGTCTTCAGAAAGTGTCCTATTGTGGTGTTTGATTGCCGGGAAGGACACAGGACTTGATTTACTTTGTCATTTTCATTCTGATCAAACTGTTCAGTGAACTCTTATGGCTCATGCTAAAAGAGATCACACCCATGCACTTGAGAGTATACCGTGTTTTTAAAAAGGATAAAGGAGCATTTGTGTTAATTAAAAAGTTTTTTTTCTTTTTTGTTTAGATGTCAGTTAAATGGCCTGTTCCTTTAAAGTAGGATGTTGTTGGCCACATTTAATGATGTGATTGTTGTGAAAGGTTACGAGATAATCCAGACCTTCCTGTTTTCCCTTTGTCTATCTTGTTAAAACCACTTTAAATCCAGCACTGAGCACAACTACACCTCAGCTATACTTTTATAGGAAAGTCTAACATCAAGTGCTCGGCCATTAACACAAAATGGTGAATGATGGACCGTTAACGTTGTACACACTTTGATGTGTACAAAGACTTGATTTTCTTTACCATGATTTGTCTGGTTCTGAATGCTCAGAAAATGTGCGTGTCAGGAGTTGTGATGTCCGTGAGGTCTAATGTCTGATGTTGAGTCAATATCAGTCTGAGTGTTATTGCCCAGCGGTTCGCAGCTCCTTCGCCGTTCTCGAGCTCAAGTTCTAGAAAGACGAACATCTGTAGCCACTCAGGGTGGAGTAAAGTTGGCCAACTCTTCTGTTTTTTTTTGTCAACTGTCTGTCACACACAACATAAAACATAAACCCACATGATGAGGGTTTTTTTTTTTTTTTTTTTTTGGTAAGTCTCTGGTATCCTCCAGGGTTGTACTCTGATCATCAAACGGAGCTAGATGAACTGCTTTGGCCAGAGGGAAGTGTGATCAGAGAGACCCGTGCTCTGTGAGAGTGCAGCAGAGTGAAACCGAGGCAGAGAAATTGAGAGTTGGATGGGAATAATTACTGAGGCGAGCGAGCTGCTGTGGACTCAAACTGTCTTCCTTCCAGCTTCTATTTCTGCTGCACGAAGCTCAGCTTATTTCAGCCCTGCATGGCTTTTTAACTTCAGTTCAAGTCGTCAGATTGAACAAAGGTTTAAAAGGTTAAAGTATTTAAATGCATATTCGGATTCCTGTTCTGTTTATCTGCCCACTTAAGGGTGACAAAAGTACCAAGTCACAGGTGATCACGTCAGGGCTTATGCTTCATGACATGTACTGTAGGTTTGCACACAAGCTGCCAGCGATACAGAACCTGTTAATGGCTTTACATTATTAGGGCTACAAAAATGTTTTTTTTAATTTATTATTATATAAAAAAAATGTAATTTGTGGAAAAATATAACAGTGAAAAGTACTAAAAGAAAAAAAAACTGTTCTGCAGAATTACATAATATCAGCTGCTTCCAGTCAGAGTGTAATCAAGTGTTTTATAAACATAAAACGATTCTTTAGAAAAATGTGTTGTGCAGTTTTCTATGAGATGATAAATTTTGCGCAACAGTTAGTTAGTTCTAATCCAGCAACCGTTCGATGAGTCGTGATATTGGACAGTAACACCACTGGGATCATTCCACATCCCAGGTGATCTACATTCGTTAATTGTAATTCGTTAACTGTCGGTCGCAGCCTGGGTGAAAGTCGGTACAATGGGCAGTACTGAGGAGAGAGCAGCTGCATGACGAAACCCACATTCAAAACCAGTCACGCAAACATTTTTAACACATCTGGTAACTTTGTCGTTTTAAACACCACTTTCTATGTTTAATAATTGCTTCCAATTCATTACGATTTTCCTCTTTGTTGTTTAATTTACAGCTGAGCCAAGCTACAAAGCAAACTCGTAAATCAAGGGCACTACTTGTGTAGTGTGTGAAACAAGGGATTGTATACTAGCTTTACATTTAACGCTATTTGGGATTTAACCCGGGAAGTTAACGGAGCTGATGATCTAAAGTGGAATAAGAGGAAATATAAGAAGAAACTTGTGAGGTTTACAGTACACCTCCACATCACCTCCATGATTTACCCTCCCCTCCTCACCTTTTGGCTACACAGTGCCGGTGCTTTGGGCACTTCACTGAGCCCTCGTGCCTAGAGTCACAGCACAGCCATTGCTCCATTCCTCACAACAGCCCTCTCTCTCTCATGTGATGTTGCTTAATTATATCATCATATTACCCAGCTTGAAACAAACTGTACAGTCTGTGTGTAATATTACAGGTATTTTTGCTTTTCTTATATGATCCAAGATCCACATAAATTTTTTATGAATTTGATGTGTTTCTGTATTTAAAACCCTCTGGTTTATTTATTTATCCACAGTACATTTTTCACTCAGCCCCGAGACCCCATTTTTTTTGTCTTTTGTCGGTAGCATGATTTCTAAAGAAGTAGTGCTTGAATGTTTAGCATTTGAATGGAAAATGTTTGATTAGATTTTGCAATTGATCTGAACAGTTTTTGAGGTCACAGCAGTGTCTGAAATAGACAACTTCCTGTTGGTCAAAGGATCTTTATCAACACTGTTGGTGTTGAGTTTGATTTGATTACTCTGTTTGTCTTTATGCATAAATAATATTAACAATGTTCACACCGTTTTAAATCCAGCCACAGAAATATAAATGTAATAAATTCCAGTGGAATTGAGGCATGAACTGGTTAAATATACAATACAATATACATTATACGCACACGTTTTTATACAAGTTCAAAACCTTGTCTTTACCTGTCCAGAATTTCAGCGGACCTATCACACAAAATTCGCTTTTTATAACATCTTTAGACGGATACATCTGTGTACGATAAGTGTGCTCGCATACAAACAGGACGCATGAGTATGTTTCCTTCTTTTTGTTTTATTCATAATATTGTTTTATTATGCCGGTTCTCTGGAGAGGCGTGGCTCACTAGTAGCTCATTCACATAGAAGCTAAAACTGTGTGTTCGGAAGAGGAGTGAAAAATTAAATAAAAGCAAGGTATTATTGGAGCATTAACACACACACACTTTGAGTGATCTTTGAGAAACAGTAAACTGTGGGACCTTTTTAAAAGTTTTTTTTTTTCCGCTCAAGAATGCAATCGTCTAAATTTTCGCTAGCTGAAAAATGTGCAAACCCCAGCCCTGAGCCATCTGAGTGTATTCTGATCATGTTTTCCAGTGTCCTAAAAAGCACAGGCAGTTATTATGTTAATAAAATGTAATATTGACATGTTATGTGAAGCCTCGGTTTGCATGTCCGAGTTTTCATATTGTTTGTTTTCTAGTCCCACTGCTTTGCATACAAATGCAACTTTTCCCCGTGTTGTTCAGAGACGTGTCTCTTTCTCATGCTGTGCATGAGGCTGTGAGTAAATACCTCTAATCCTTAGCCTTTCTCTCTGAACACCTGCCACTGACTCACAAATGGGTTATCTGAAGCAGAACAGAACTCGCGCCCCGTCGAGTCGAAATGCAAGCGGTCATGGTCATGATTTGAAGACGGCTGTAACATCTGCCCTGGCTGCTGTTCTCTTCTACACTGAAAGCTTAATGTTGTAGTGTTTGATGTTAACGCTTGATTGATGGATCATTTGTGAGAGGATTAAGAAAGGTTTTAATAATGATGATGTGGGTATTGTGCTGAACGTCTGGATTCCATAGACTGATTTCTCCATAGACAAATGATCATTTCATTATCTAGCATGTAAAGGCCATGGTGTGATGCTCAAGCCCATGTTTCAGTAACTGAAATGAAATGTCCAAGACACATATTGGTAGCTAATTTAATGTATTAGCATATCACATGCTAGTTAGCTCAACAAGTATATGATTATCATATTCAGTAAGTTATTTACCTGTGTTTTAGGATTGAGATGGTGTTGTTGCACTTTATGAGGGACGATCAAGTCGAAGCAAGACTTTTGATGTGCAGAATAACACAAAACAGTTATGAGTCTAAAAACTATTTAGTAGCTACACAAATGCACTTATCCCAGCGTTTCACTAGTGCTTGGATACCATCAAGGTAGAAAGTTTTCTCAGTACACTAGAGCCACGATCGGACTGCCTGCTTCATTTCTGGAATGCTGGCCTCCCAGGAACTCCTTTAATGTAATAATGGTGGAAATGGTCTTGGAGCAAGGTCAGGACTGTATGGGGGATGTGGTAATAACTTCCTGTAATGTGCAGGTGGTGTTGGTGAACAGTGTGTACACACAGACACGTCTCTTCCGCAAATTTGTGACAAGTTTTCCGTTTCTCACACTGTGTGTATGTATGTATGTGTATATATATATGTGAGATGCATGTGTGTGTGTGTGTGTGTAACACTGCAGAAGACGTAACAACGTGACTGACAGTTACAGAATTGACCTACTGACATCAAGGGTTTATTTAGCTTTTTATTCCGGCTGTTAAAACTATTTTTCTGTATCTGCACATAAAAACAAATAGCTTGAGCACGGAACCTGCTTGTCCCAGACACCCAGACGTGCCATTTGTCTATGTCCACTCCTGACTGCCAGTTCCAGAGTTAACCATAGATGTCTAAGATGCAGAATTACCCAGAAACCCTACAGGGTTCTTCAATCAACAGTGTGCTTGAGCAGGGCTTAAATAAAACGCTGCTTGTTTAGATAAATGCATAACAGTCAGACCTATTTTAAGGTAGGTTTCTATGTAGTTAAATATAAGAAGTGAGTGTCGCCATAAGTAAGAGTCAGAATATGAATGTGCTGTGACCGGGGGTCAGAGCGCTCATGGCCTACACACACACACACTTTGTGTAAAGAATTGTTCCAGAACAAAGCTTGTTACTACTTCCTTTTTCACATCTGTAAAAGTGTTAATTAAGCTGTAAATCAGAGAGAACGCCACTCCTTCAGTATTTGCGGTCATGCGCAGCCAGTGGAGTCGAACAATCACAGAAGATCACAAGGTTGAAGCCCGACTATGCCACGGCCATTTGGAACCAGCAACCAGGTTTACCCGTGCTCTTTGGGAGCGAGGGATGGTGAACTCTTTTACCATAGCTAGGCAACAATAATTTACGGTCTAAAAACAGTGTTAAAGGGCAGTTCTTACATTGGAAGTTTAGATTAAAAGACAAGGATGGGTCGTCGTCTCATCCTAAAGCTTTATTATCGAGGTTTAATTCTTATAGATTTACAAAGTAGAGCCAAAAGCACTATAAATAATAATAAAATAACACTTTATTTTCTAAAGGAGTACAGTACATACCTTTTTTACTTGACTCAACCTTGTGGGTATCACCAGGGATCTCCCGATACAATATTATCGCGATACACATATGCCGATTCAATTTGTATTGCGTGTCTGTGAGTGTGTAAAAAGTGGTGAAGTGGTCACCCTATCATCCGGAGATCGCGAGTTTGATTCCCAGGTGATGCTGTAACCTCTTGCAGCCGGAGGTCTAGAGAGCGCTGATTGGCCGAGCTCTCTCAGAGGGGAGGGATGAGATGTACTTAGTGCTCTCATATTAATCACGGCTCTACAGCCAATTAGGGGCGTCTGTGAGCTCACGAAAGCGGAAGGAGCGGATAGCGCTGTCCTCTGAGTGTGTTACACCGCCCCCAGCGGCGGTGTGAGATGCAGTCGGCTGGCGTCATGTGTTTCCTCCGAATAGTCTTCGGCCCTCCCGACTGAGTGATTTGTAGTAACTTAATGTGGGAGCTTCTCGTGATGGGGAGGATTTGGATACGACCAAATTAGGGAGAAAATCTGGGAAAAATCCACCAAAAAAAAAAAAAAACTTGCTGCCTGGAGACAGTGTGGTGATACAGGAATTGCCACACTGAAGAATCACAATAACTGAATCAATATTTTCCTCCACCACATACAATATATAGTCACAAGTTTTAAATAGTAAATGATGGAATGCAATAGCTGCTTCTACAAGTAAACAGGCTTTCTCTTCTTTTCTCTATTCAGAGAAACAAGTCCATTCTTGTCCTTGGTTATCTCTCTCTCTCTGTCTCACACACACACACACACACACACACACACTTCACATTGAGTGCGGGTAATTACATTAGCCATCAGTTATTGATTTAGTAGAAAGGGACAGGCGGAGCCAAGGATACATTCGTCTTGTATGTTGAGAGCATTTGCTTTTGCTTTGCATGCAGGGGTTTAAGCAGGATTTGAGTAAAAACGAGGATAAAATGTCGAGAAATGAATATGCATCAACAGGTGACAGTTCTGTTTAATCGCTCAGAGGCACAAAAGTAAATACACCCTAATAACGGATATTAACGCCGACTCTGTACAGTTTGATAAATGAAGGCGACACATGAAATAGTAATGATTTGTTAATGATTTTGACTGAACACATCTACATCAGAGTTGTAATACTATGGCGTATGGTTTAATGCTAGGCTTTCAGTTTGATATCCAACAATTAATACATTTCAGTGAATTTAAGTGAATGTAAGTTGAATTATTTAAGTTGCATCAATAATTCAACTTAATGTCGTCCTTTTTTCTTTTTATTAAAGAATCTGAAAAAGTGTGTAAAATGTATTGGATCAAGATCCCACTGTATCATACGGAGTTGAATTTCATGTGTGGTTATATTGAGCAGTCCTGGACATCACTTGTCATATTTTTAGTACATTGCAATGCGGTTACTGTAGTATGTAAGCAGTGTGCATGATTACGCTTGTAGCTGTGCCCTGACGAATCATCTTGTTTTTGAGATGGCATTAAGGACTTTGTTGGAATTCCTGATCTGGCCACACGTCATGTCTCCATGATCTTTTTGATCATGATCTTCCGTGTTCCTCATGCCGCCTGTAAGCGTTCTCGCGCGTTTCTTTTCTCTACGTACACTTTTCTTGTAAATGTAACACGCTGTCAAGCTGTCAGTCAGGTTTACCATTTCTGGTCTTTTCTGTGACTCGATCGGCTTCCTCATGGGTAGACTTTCACACTGACGCTGCTCATCTCGTCATTTTCTCTATTGACTCGTGCCCTTATCTGCCTCCTACGCGGCCCTTTGATCAGTCTTTTTTTTCATGTTCGAGTTTGTACACGCTGATGCATATCACACCTTGAGGAACAAATGAACACACAACAGCAAAGATCCGGCATGAGAAATCCGTTCCTTTGCAGAGCCTCTTCTTGTGCGTCTGTTTTGATTCAGTCAGCGTGTACAGAAGCGACTTCATCTGATCACGCCGGACGCACACAGAAGCACTTGTGTGCTCCGGGTGAATAAAGCGAAAAGCTTTGGCTCCTCTGGAATTTTCCACGAATTTTTCATCCGCATGAATTCGGCCTCTTTGGGCAGGACGCAGGCGCCCGGTTCCCTTCTGTTTGCAGTCTTTCTTAAAAAACCCAGCGATCAAAAGTGCTGTTGTGCTAGATTGGGCCCTGAACATGCATTCCTTAAGTGATGATATCATTTTTTATAGGGTACAAGTCCGGACACACCCCGCACTGTTCCACAGAAAAGAATGAAAGTTCACAATTATTTACTAGTGAATGTTCTGAAACTAAAATGTCGAAGATTATATTTCACAGAACTTACAGTTTGCGCTGTTTTTGCAAAGCGGCAGCATCCTGCTTTTTTGTTGTGGTACGCAATTTTTTTTATTTCAAGGTGTTTTCATGCGATTGCATCATATTTTTCCTCTCTGCAGTGACGTCCGTGTGTTTCTGCACACTGATTATCTTCGACTTTTTTTTTTTGTAAATGCTTTCAGACACCGATGGCTGTTTAACAGCTTATAGGAAAACGACTCTCATATCGATCTATATAACCAGTGTGAGGTGTTCAGTGATGGTGCCGTTGAGTTGACATTTTGTTTTTCACAAAACAGTTTTCCACACTTATACCGGCACCAGTGCGATTTAAGTCTTTGCTTCATCTCTAACATTTGTTTAATTCACTCACCTACTTGTTTTTACATTCTAGATCTTCAACTTTCCAGCATGCTCGCTAATCAGCCAGGCGGAAATGCTTTCTGTGATTGTGCTTCCAGCATTTGCACAACCATCTCTACTATCAATGGAACGATCATCAATTCTAGTTAATGATCAGGTTATTTTCTGTGCATTTCAAACAAATGTTAAAACATGCCATGTTGCATTATCATTAATAAAATGATTTATTTGTGCATATAATACCGATAACTGCATGTGCTCACAACATGCTTGTGTATGGCTAATAAACGAATAAACTTGACATGTTAAAATATACCTTTTTAAAGGTAAATTAATGTAGCTCAGTGAGACTGTAGACTGTAGTACATTTTTTCATGAACCCAGGGTTGTGGAATATGGCTTTGATTACTTGTATACGTTGCACCATGTGACAAACTTCACAGTCGTTGTGCAGAGCAGTAAAGACATATGGTAATGCACTTATATACACCTTTGAAATCATTTTTGATTGACACTGGACAAAATCAGAACTATCAGAGACGAATTGTAGTATGCGGGTTAAACCGGTGATTAATTGATAGTCAGATGGTTCACTCGAACCGATGATCGATTATGGAATGGTTCCCGATTCCCATCACTGAGCTCTACTACGTCTACGTCGGCTTTCTCATCAGTATGACCCAGACCATGTAGTTAGCTACATATAGACAGAGCTTACAAGGAAAACTGTCTGTTATTTTTATTTAATTTTGTTGCGCTAGCAACGTCGACATGTAACATCAGTGGTGCCGGAGAATCAGTAACTTTTTACAAAAGGAACTTACAGTAAATACAGCACCAACCAGTGAGCTGACCAAACTGTTCTTTCAGCGTTGCGCCGACCATGTAGGCATATTTGTTCTCATGTGGACATGTGTTCATGCTTTCACGTTCCAACGTGCGCGTAAGTGCATCGTGTACATCGTCTTCTTTACTCTAGTGGAATGTCGCAGATGGTGTAGTGGGAACTGAAGCTGAGAGAATTCTGTCACTCAAGACTGCAAAGCAGCTGAAGAATCCGCCATTAAACTAGTTACTGACGGCCACGTCGTCAGTAACTAGAACGCTAAATTTCACTAGACAGGATTCAAGGAATAAATCAGGTTTGAGGAAGACGAGGAAATAACTAGCTTTGACAAAAAGACAATGATGTTTCTCTAATAATTTTTTTTTTCCGATTATGGATTTTGTACAGTTTCCTGTGTATTAAGTAGCTACTAACTTATGATAAATTAAAGGATTTTGATTGAGATCCTTTAAGATTCTGAATCTTGTCCAATTAGCAGTAAATGGGAGAAAATTTTCATTTATGTATCCAGGTTATTTTGTATGGCAATTCATGTATCGCCTCACACACACACTCCAAAATCTAAAAATGATATTTTTAACAATTATGTTTAAGGTCATAGCATTTGGATGGTGAAACGTTGCAGTTCCTCTATAATTCTACAGGTGGTGTGCTCTAAACTAATTCCCATAGCGTCCTGTGTGGTATGAGAATTATTTGCACATTTTCTTTAGAATCATAAAATCTAAAATTAAGTTAAATTCAATTGGCATATTAAAAAAATTTATTAGATACTAACAAACTCGCAACCAGCCAAAACATGGTATTGGTGCTAAAAAGTGAATTTTCAGATTAAGAATGAATCAGATCTGATCCGATGACATTCTATGATTAGACTGAAACTGAAAAATGTACATGTAAGGATTTGTCAGCACTGGTTTTTTTTATTATCTTTATGCTTTTATGGTATATTTCCTTTTTTTTTTTTTTTTTTTTTAATACAATGTCAGGGCAGTGGTGGCTCAGAGGGCTAAGGTACTGAGTTACTGATCGGCGGTTCGATTCCCAGCTCAGCCAGGTTGCCATTGTTGGGCCCTTGAGCAAGGCCCTTAACCCTAACTGCTCCAGGGGCGCTGTACCATGGCTGACCCTGCGCTCTGACCCCAGTTACGCTGGGATATGCGAAGAAGGAATTTCACTGTGCTGTAATGTATATGTGACAAAAATAAAGGGTTTACTTTACTTTGTCCTTTTATGTAGTGTCTGTAACTTTTGTATTCAAATCTTTCAATGATCTTAATTGTTATTCAAATAAAACTTGGCCAATTTAGATTTCACATAAAAAGACATAAACCTGAGAAAGTGTATTATTCTAAAATGCAAACTTGTTAAGATATTGCAGCATGAATTTGACATGGTTACGGACACTACAGATTTTTTGCTTTTTAAGCTTTTACCAAAAAATAATGTAATCAACAGTTTTACACGTCATATCCTTCTAGAAGCTTACACCAATTTAAGTGTCAATACTCATAAAGAAATATGAATAATTTGAAATGAAAATTATTATTGTTTGAAGCGACACAGTATAACGCTGAGAAGTGTCCATTTTTGGGGCACGTTTGAAATCATCTCTCCAAAAATGCTGAAGTTAGCAACTTGAAATTTTTAGGGAAGCAAGATCGGTCACTTCCATGTTGCATAAACTTCAGAAGTAACTTCCTTGACACACACATTGTCTGTGTAATATATATATAACGTAAAAAATAATACTAAAGTCAGGACCAATACTGTGTTTTGGCTGAATACAAATCGCATCACCACTTATGTATTGTGATGATATTGTATGGGGAGATTCCTGGTGATTCCCACCCTTAATATTTCCGACGATGAGTCAAATGAAAAATATTTAATATTGAATCAGGATTTTTATAAATTTTTACATCAAGAGGATGACGATACATATCAAATCTCTGGCGTTTTTGGTCCCTAATAAGCATCAGACACTCTGATCAGCATTTTTCTTCTAAAACCTCTCCGTTTCTTTGCTGCCTCGCCCAAGCAAACCCGTCAGCTTTTTTTTTCTGTGCGTCGTCTTTTCTGGGACCCGACAAACCAGCTGGCTATTATCTGACTGAAGTTTCGACTGGTCAGAAAGAACACGTCTCCCTTCAGGCCTGACGGCGTGCGTCCTGTCTTTTAATGATTCATGCTGTTCCTGTCCAGGCCATGTAAATTTAGGCCAGAGGAACAGCAGAGGAAGAGTGTGTTTTTAAAGGGAAGTGGCTTATATGCCATAACTGTAAAGGCTGCTGCGTACAGGAGCTGCGGTCGGCGCCTCGAGCCCACGCCCATCCCATAATGCTCATCGAGCCCTAACGACAAGAATGTTGCTCTGAGCAACTCGGGAAGTGAGCTCATATTCTACAACTCGTAGCAACTAACTATGGCTGTGGACATTTGTGTGTGTGATGTGTTATGTTTTTTGGAAGAATGTGAGTTACAGCTGAGTTACAGCTCAGACACAGCACTTTAATTAAATGTAGAAAATTGTACTGTGTTTTTATCATTATTATATATTTTTGTTGTGCTGTGATTTTGTAAATGCTTCTGAATCATAGTAGATATTAGACATGCGGACCTGTATCCTTAGTATTCCATTGTGTGTCTGGGTCTGTGTGTCTCTATGCCTTTCTACACAGTGTCTGTCTGTGTAGTCGTGTATGGGTGTGTGTCTTCCTATGTCTCTGTATGTGTCCTTGTCTGCATGTCTCTCTGTCTCTTCTTGTCTCTTGATCTGGCTGTATGCCTCATTGTGTTTCTCTGTGTCTCGCAGGGTCTCTTCTTGTGTCTGTCTCTTCATGTATCTCTGTGTATGCCTTTGTGGCTCTCTGTATGTGTGTGTCTCTCTCTCTCTCTCTCTCTGTGACCGTGTGTATCTCTCTGACTTCTTGTGTCTCTGTATGCTTCTCTGTGTCTGTGTCTCTTCATTCCTCTCCATGCCATTTCCGTCTTGAAGATTTCCCCCTCTCTCACTCTCTGTGTCTCTCTGTGTCTGTGTGTCCTTGTTCTCCTTGCTCCTGTAATTCTCCCCCACTATCCCACTGTATATCTGTATGTGTCTGCGTTTCTCTGTCTGTGTGTCCGCCAAAAGGCTTACTAATTCATTTTTGCCTAATTGGGGAAAAGAGAACGAGGGAGAGAGAGAGAGAGAGAGAGAGAACAGTAAGTGACTTTCAGAAAGCAGGACTTAGTGCACAGAAAACAGGAAGTGCAGTCAGGGGTACATGACACTACCACTAAACAGGAAGTGCTGGTTCAGATTTTGAAGGGCATTTTCACCAATGATACATCAAACCGTTAAAAGCTTTTTAATCAGTGTTTATCTGGGGAATTTTATTAAAGACGACCACGACCATATCTGATTGAGATTTTAGATTTGTGCCGTCCTCGTGTTGGGTTGCGCCATGGCGCAGCAGTAATCAGAGGTGTTGATGTGGCATGAGGAAAAGCCTTTCAGTGATCTTTTGTTCGTTCAAAGTAAGCGACGAGTGCCTGGAACGCTGTTAGGGAGTCTGGTGCAGTGCTGATCCTCCCGCGCTTTTTCGCCGGCGTCTGCAAACTAACTTGATGCTGCGTCTAACGACACTCTATGCTCTGCTGTGCTCTGCTCTGCCCTTACAAGCCCCGGTTCCTGTCTGAGGCATCGGAAAATCTGCAGCCGACACTTCCTCTTCGAAAGTGTTTGCGCTTCCTGTTATTAATCTGCTCAAGCTTTTTTTCTTTTTTTTTTTTTTTGCTCATTCATTTCTGCACGATTGGTCGGTTTGAGCGGTCGATTCTGGGAGGAACCCAGCAGCTTCAAACAATCCTACGACGTCATTTCTGTTTCTATTTTTTTCATATGTGAATACTGTGAATTAAAGTGTTTCACGAGCTCGTACGGTACTATGAGGCTGTGAGAGAAGAGGTCATGCTGGTAGGATGTCATGTTGCAAGTCGTATCATTCCTGCTTCAGGAACTTCTCCCGTTTTCAGAGTACCTTCTATCGACTTGTAACTGATGAACGCCGATTCTGTTCGCAGGTTCTGGACACGTTTGATGCTGGATGGTGTAGCTTCAGCGCCGATGGTGTTTCTCAACCTCCTGGGACGCTGAGAGGATATACTCTTTCCCTCTCTCCATCTGTTTCTCTGTCCTTTTACGCTCTTCAGTATGTCTGCCATACAGGTGAGGGCGACAAAAAAAATCTCTTGGCATCAATCTAGCTGAATAAGAATTAGTTAGTTACATCTTAGATGTGTGCGGTTTTTATTTAAGAATTTATTTAAGAGTGATTAAGATCTGGTCCTATAACAATTTGATAAACAATGTACATGTAAATAAACTGGATTGTATTTTTCTCATTTCTCATTTGTTTGTTTTTATTATCTTTATGCTTTTATGGTCTATTTATTATATTAGAAACATTGTTCGCACGCTGGCTTAGTGGTTAGCACTGTGACCTTGCACCTGCAGGTCCCAGGTTCGATTCCCGTGTCGTTTTTGTGTGCATGGTCAAGTCAAGAAGGCTTTATCGTCACTTCAACCATATACAGTTAATACATAGTGAAACGAAACAATGTTCGTCCAGGACCAAGGTGCATCATGCAACATAAATCTACAACATAAATTAACAAAAAGCTAACTCACAGACCTGATTAGCTGGCTAGCTGGAAGGTTGCATGTTCTCCTCGTGCTTGGTGAGTTTCCTCCAGGTTCTCCGGTTTCCTCCCACATTCCAAAGATGCAGAGATGCAGAGTAGGCTAATTAGCATTCCCAAATTGCCCGTAGTGTGTTAATTTTGACCGGAGGTCATACCACGGTTGTACACGACGGGACAAAATACAATGCCGTCGGACTACAAGGGTACATGCATGGATGGATGGATAATTTTTTATAAGATTTTAAGTTGTTTGCGCCCCTGTGGTTTTTCAACCTTGGTTAAAAGATTAATCTGAAACATTTTAAAGAAGAAAAAAAAAAATGATGCAGGATGAGGATCGATATCGGTTGATACTCCGGGTCTCGGCATCAGAAAAAGTGGAATCGTGCCACTTCTATAAAAGTTGATTCTTGATTCTGTTAATCAATTGCTTATTTTAAACTGTTAAATAAAGCAGAACAGAAGGTTATTGCTTGGTAAGTATAAGTAATATCATTAAATCAGAATCCATCTATAATCTGATCTTCAGCTAAAACCCCTGAAATGTTGGCCAATTATCTTTAATTAAACATAGAAATCTAAATTGGTAAAAAAAAAAAAATTTTTAACACAATAGAACAGGTGTGTGTGTGTGTGTGTGTGTGTGTGTGTACATATTATAAATGTTGCATGTCCAACAACTGAGCATTGCACCATCTCCCCCTCATTAGACGATCTGGCCTCCAGGCACGGAGTGTGTAGCCAAGTACAACTTCCCCGGCACGACCGACCAGGACCTGCCTCTGTGCAAAGGAGACGTCCTGACCATTATAGGAGTCACTAAGGTGTGTGGGTGTCAATAAATGTCACAAAATATTAATGCCCCTGACAGCATCATGTTCTCAGCATCCATCCATGTAAGACTGCTGCTGGCGTTTGAATAAATATCACCTTTTCTTTTTTTAATCCCAGGACCCAAACTGGTACAAAGCCAAAAACACAGGGGGCCGAGAGGGGACCATTCCAGCAAATTATGTCCAGAAGCGAGAAGGGGTGAAGTCCGGCGGGAAGCTCAGCCTGATGCCGTAAGTACTGCTGTAATATGATGGGGTGAATTTAAGTTTTCAAATTCTTAAGATGCATGTAAGCTTGTAAAGCGTATTTTAATTTATAATAACATTTTAATTTATAATAAAATTTTAATTCATCATGTAGAATAAATGAACTAATTAAATATAAATTAATGATTTTTATTATTAAATGAAGTGAAATAAAAAAATAATAATAATAAATGTGCACCCCTAAGGTCATGTTCATTACTTGATTAAGAGTTTACTTTTTTTTTTTTTTTTTTTTTTTGTAGCACAAAAATACACCACACACATTTTTACGGGTTTGTGTGTAAGGAGTCGAGTAAGAAATCCTGAAACATTGGTACGAGGAAATCCTTACTGTGGTCTAATAAAATAATAACCATTAAACATCCATCCATCCATCCATCTAGGTACCACTATAGTTTCACTAGGGAATGTGGAGGCCAGTGGTAACCATTAGGATCTCCAGTCAACATTCACACTCGCATTAACGCCAATTTTTGCCTCTATTTTGCACTATTTCCTTTACCTTGCATGCTTTGTGAAATGCTTCTGCTGATGTTAGGGATTGTCTGAATCATTTTCCAAAAAAATCTCTAATTCATAAAAAAAAAAAAGAAATATTGTTTATCTTTATTTTACTATGTTTATAAAGACTAGATCTGATCACAATAACAATTGAAAGTAAAATGTCAATGTGTGTGTGAACATAATATTAGGACATCCGGTTAAAATCAGTCATGGATTTGTGTGTGTGTTTTGTATTTGTGTTGTGTCTCCCCAAGAAAATGTTTCAGGCATAAAGACAAGGGAGTGACGCACTAAAATATTTGGTAAAATTTATTCCTGGGGCAACACAAGACTTTTGGTTGGTAATTTCCATGTAAAAAGTCAAATAAAATAAGGAGAGAATTAATGAGATGTATTTATCGTGCACAAATAATTGTCAAAGACAATCTGTTAATAACAGTCATAGGTTCACGTAGCATGAGACGAATCAGCATGCATGTGCTCCATCGTGCACTCGCTCTCTTGATTTCCGGGACATTGTGTGTGATTTGCGGGGTCGCTACTATGAATTAGCCGGATGTCTGTATTGACAGTATTCGAAAGCAAGTAAGCAAATCCTTGCCGCTCACCTCCATCCTCCTGCATGTTAATGATGCTCACATTCTTTATTCGCAAACCGATCTATTAAGTTTTCTAATCAGCAAAAAATTACTGTCTTTATACACAGCATAAAGACCGTGTTCCCGAGTTTGTTTTCTTCCCCCCGAGTTTGTTTATTTTTCTTACCAGAGCTGTCAGAAGCGAATCAGATTGACGCATGGAGGAGAGACGGAGAGAGTCACCTGACTCAGACTTCCAAACGGAAATGATTATTTCCAAATGAGTGCACACTGGATGGGAGATGGGAGTACAAAGAAAGAAAGAAAGAAAGAAAGAAGAAAAAAAGCCCATCGTGTAGACATGCCAGGGTTGGGGCGGGGGGGAGGTCTCGTTGTACTCTTATAGGGTAAACACTTTGTGTAAGAGAGATGATTTCACGGTTTGTTTATATATATATATATATGTGTGTGTGTGTGAGAGAGAGAGAGAGAGACAGATCTGAATATAGACAGTCATGCAGGAGAATACAGATGCACCGTATTTAGCACGGCCGAGCTATATTTGGCGCATGCGATCGTGATATCATCGATGTCCTCTTACTACAGTCATGCTCATGACACATGTCTTCCTAATCGTGTGTCCAGCACTCACGCTCGCCACCTCATTTAAATTGCCAATCAGCGGTTTAAAAGCAGGATAAGGCTGGCACTGTAATAAATAACCCTGTTCAGATTATTCAGGGAAATGGAAAAAAAAAAAAACCCAGCCACTCGAATTTCTGATATGCAAAATGCAGACTCGGCTATCGAGATCGGAGTTCAGCGGAAAGAGCACGGCCGTCATTCTTCAATTACTGCCCGTCAGTACAAACTGGCAGCATGTGCCGGCCTTATCTACGCCAAAGATTTACGCCAAAATATGAATCCGGTCAGAACAGTGTATGCTGCATAGTTGATTTCCTGTTTTGATCATGACAATAATAGAGTAGATAGATGGATTAACTTCACGAGAAAGCGAGTGATAACAGTCTTGGTATGGAAATGTTCCACATTAATTGTAAATATAAATGATTAAAAAGGATGATATGTGATTGTGTCTGGGGGGGGGGGGGGGGGGGAGGGAGGGAGGGAAACAACAGCACGATTTTATATAACAGTTCCACAGACACCATTTATTATCAACAGATTATGATAATGAGCTTACGACTGGCATTTGCCGACCAACAGTTAGTGTAGCAGGAGTTATATTTCTACGAGTACTATGTTACCAAAAGGTGAGGAGAATACAACATGGAGGGGGTGGGCAGTACTGTAAATATCATAAGTTCCTCTTAATATTTCCACCTATTCCCATTTAGAATATCATTTCCACAAACTTCCTGATGAATGGCCTAGTGGTTAGCACTGTCCAGGGTCTGGGTTCGATTGCCGTCTCAGGTCTGTTTGCATGGATCTTGCATGTTCCGTCCAGAGTGTACCTCGCCTTGTGCCCCAAGTCTCCTAGGATAGGCTCCAGACCTCCTGCGACTCTGTATACAGGATTAAAGTGGTATAGACGATGAGGGAGGGAGTAACTTCCGGGTTTTTGGGGTTGAATCCCAAATAGCATGAAATGGAAATGTTATATATATATAATATATAACAATAATAATAATATAGAACAAAATAAATGTGATAATTTAATTCCCCCGACTGACAGAACTGAATGGACTGCTGCTGGACCTCTGCGCTGACCTTTATGCAAGTTTTTACTACTTTGATTAAGCAGATTATGTGAACAGGTTTCTTTCTCTTCCCTCAGTGGTCGGTTTTATGTTGGAGTGTAAGATTCAGTGGGAATTCTGAAACACAGATTGCATGGTTCCGATGCCAGAGTCTCCACAGAAGCATCCGATGCTGTGCTCTTTTTGGAATCCTGTAATTTGTCTTTTCTTGTCCTAAACTTTAGCTTTACTGTGTGTGTGTTTTTATATCTTAGTGGGTCTCCAGAAGGGGGAAGGGAATATCTAAGAGTTTCAACCTTGTGGGGACATTTTGCTGGTCCTCATTAGACAAACCAAAAAAAAAAAAAATGTTTACCTGCTTATTTCTTTTTATAGATTGTTTTTTTTTTAGATTAAGGTAATGGTTGGATATGGGTGTAATGTAGTTTGAAATAGTTAAATTAATAACTATGTCAATGGAAGGTCCTCACAAGGATGTGTATTTGTGTGTGCACTGTTTGTGCCTACACCTTCAACTGTGTTCAAGGTTTCAGCAACATCTCAAAACCATATAAAAAACATGAAACTGGCAACACAATTGCACTTATCTTATAAGGAAGATATTTTATTCTTCTCCTGTGGCGTTTTCAGCGTGTAAAACTCATTTCTGACTAGCGTCCGTACCCATCGTTGACCGGTAAATGGTTTTTTAAAGAGTTTATATTAAAGCCGATCAGTTTTTTGTTGTTGTTGTTATTATTGATTTTATCATTTTAGTTTGAAGCCCACGTACATGTCTGGCTGTTTTTCTGTATGACAGAACTCTGTGCCTAACTTATTAATACAAATAAATACAATTTTCGTTATTATTAAATTTGATACAACTGTTCATATCACCTTTGCCTCAATATTTTGCTTTCACTTATGGTACACGTTAAACTTCAGTTTCATTAAATTCAGTTAAGTTTCATTAAATTCTGCGCAGCTATCTATTTAGTTTGACGCATGCGGAGTACACTGTCAAAACTGTCTCAGTCGGTTTATAATCTGGAACATAACAGCTCATAACTTCAATTCTAGTCAACCTTTTTATTTTCATTTATGGTGCAGTTTTAACTTCAGGCAAATAACTATGTAATGCCAAAGTTTAATTAAATTCTGTCCAGGCATGATGTGATGCTGTGACATCTTGGCTGGACATACAGACAGACAGGCAGACAGACAGAAAATTTTCCAAGACTGCTTTCAGGTCCTCTAATGTAGGAAAGATAGAGATATCATCGAATGAGCGAGTTCTGACCAATGTACAGAGAACCTTTTTAAAGCCATTACTCAGTAAACTACCTTTCCCACTCTTTGCAACATATCTTATACTAGAAATAGTTCTGTGCGTCATAGATCACAATAAAACAAGAACTTGCTAGCTGCTGAGTATTTTTAAACTAGCCCCATCTATCAGCCTGGTTATTACTGGTCCGTCTGCTGCTCTTATTTCACCAAAAAGCGAACGTGGAAGCAGAGTGATTTCTGTCCCACGGGACAAAGTGCAATTAGAGATCATGCACATGATATCACGGATCATAATGCACTGTGGGTTGTTTTGTTTTTATAGCCTTCTATGTGGTCAAGCTTCCATAGTTGTTTTTTTTTTTATTGTAAAGTTACAGCAATAATTGTTTCATAAAAACTGACCTGTGTTTGGCGGTTGGATGCCATAATTGAAGGATAAGGATCTAGAAGCTTTGCGCTAACAAAACATATTCGTTTTTAGCAGTAATTAATTATGCAAAGACGGATTAAAAGAAATAGATGTGGGGTCTGGATGCATCATTTCATTTCAGGTTAAGACAGTGGGTCTTTTCTAGTGTATAGTCATAGTTAGAAGGGTAAAAGTACATAGTATTCGTAACAAATGATACTTTTATCATACGTTGCTGCCATGGTTATGATCATAATAAACCATGGCAGCAACTATTTTATCATAGTCACTAATAAAATGTACTCACATTTTATTAGTGACTTTGGCAAGTACTTGATCATTAATGTTCATTGTAGCCGTTTCAGTGCCAGGGTAAAGCTTGACCACCGGCACGGCATCTGTTTGCAATCTTGAGCAGTTTCATGCAGATTCTCCACAATAACTCTATGGAAGCTAAATAGAAGCATTAGTGCACAGTTTTATGATTACACACTCAGAAGAGGTAATTAACCCGAGTATAAAATATATGGTGGTGTGAATATTGCCTTTATGAAGATTGTACACAGAGTCCCAGCATTTAAACCATCAAACCACTACTCATTATTATTTAGCTCTGTCATCATAATTATTCAGCCTGGGGTAAGATAGCTTTATTGAAATTTTAGTGTGGTAACATTTTAATGTCTACAGAAATCAGCATGTTTTTTAACATTTATAATGTTTGAGTACAAATAAGATTTCTTACACACAGGTGTTTTTTCAATTATTATTATTTAAAATTAATGCATAAATACATATTGCCTCCACAGTTAACCCATACCATTAACACTTTTGATTTGACTCAGGTCAGTTGTAGCTGATCTCAAATGTCCCCAGTTACTTTAACTAAGCTTTCAACATTGCAATGGATGTCTGAGAAAAGATAAAAAGTTGTGCTCAATTAAAAAATATATAATTCTGCATCTTTAGTATTGTATGTACAACGATCAGCCACAACACTAACACCACCAGGTGAATAGGATAACATTTACCACCAACGATACACTAACTGCTCACGGGATCATGGACATCTAAGGGTCACCCATGCCCACTGGGACCAAAGGCCATCTCATCCGGTCCGATCACACAGAAAAGCCAATGCGGCACACAACGGCAAAAAATGTCAATGCTAACTGATCAAGCACCCATTTGATGCACCAGAAAAACAAATCCGTTCCACTGCTGCCCCACCGTGCAACCAACAGCACCCAAAAGCCAGCTTCTTGGCACCAGACACCATAGTACACACAGGTCTTGCGAAGTCATGCCAGAGCTGCCCCGGTGCCAAAAAGGGAACCCAAAACCTAGATGGTTTTGAAGTTGTGTGTAATACGAAGTGTGTAGGCTCAATATGTATATTTTACAAGCTGTTTATGTACATTGTTGTGTGAGTGTATTTTGCTCTGCTTTCCTCAGATGGTTCCACGGCAAGATAACGCGCGATCAGGCCGAGAGGCTGCTGTACCCGCCCGAGACGGGGCTGTTCCTGGTCCGCGAGAGCACCAACTTCCCCGGAGATTACACACTGTGTGTGAGCTCTGAGGGCAAAGTGGAGCACTACCGCATCATCTACCACAACGGGAAACTCACCATCGACGAGGAAGCGTACTTCGAGAACCTCATGCAACTCGTCGAGGTGAGGATAACAGAGAGTCTGGAATCTAGGGGTTTCGAGGTTATTTTTGCATTCATTCTTGCTGGTGCTCTGTGGCCAACTATGAGGTTAGTCTGAATTGAGGTAGTGTTATCTATGTGGTATCTTCATGGAAAGAGGAAAAAAAGTTTAAAAAAAAAAATGTAAAAGTTTTTAAAAAGAATGGAGCAAGATGCGGCAGTTGGTACAGTTTCCTTTCCAAGGTGAACACATTAATACCTATACTGTACATGTGTACTGGTGGTTTAGTGATTAGCACTGTGGCCTCGCACCTCTAGGGTTGGGGTTCGATTCCCGTCTCGGGTCTGTGTGCGTGGAGTTTGCCCATAGTGTGTGAATGATAATTGGGCGTTGAGCTGGAAACCCAACCCCTTAAGTAACTGGCATAGAAATGAAGGATATATCTCCAGGGTGGGGAATATCCGTCGCTCAGTGTGCCGGATGGCATGGGGACGGACCAAAATACCAAAAATAAATTCTTGTGCATCAGCATGGTTTATTTTAGTTGTATTGGTCATCTACAAATGAGGTCAAAAAGGCTAGTTTTTTGAAACCGGGTTTTCTTTTTAGCAGAATGTCTTCCTGGGTTATATGTAGGATAATCATAATATTTCACAATTGTATTTTTTTAATCCCCACAATAAACAACATCAAGAAGAGTTTTAATCAAGTAGTTTTAATCATCTTGTATTAAATATATACCTTCAGTTTACCATAAAAACATTGCCCAATATTCCCTAAGTATCACTGTAAGTATTCCCTAAGTATCATTCTGATTTCTTTGAATTAACAAATTCCTTTTTTTTCGTTTCAACATGAAGTATACATACGTCTGACAGACTTTCTCTTCAGTTACCACCTCTTTTTTTTTTTTTTCCTTTTTTGTTAAATGATGGTCACAGACATGCCCAAAATAGCCAAAACAGGAAGCAGCCCACATCAGACATAGCCACAGAGGCAGAGAGAACTTCTGTGTTAGGCGGCAGGAAACGCACACATACTTGCATTTCCTCGTAGTACTTTTTTTGTGCATGAGTGTGTGTATGTGTGTGTGTATATATATATATATATATATATATATATATATATATATATATATATATATACTGCCAAGACTATTTCGCCTTGAAAAGTGTCCTCTGAGCTTTAAACTTGGCTCCATGTTCCACTGCACCTAATCAATCTAAAAGCAGTAGAGGAGAAACAGCACCAGGAATTGTTTAGGGTTACAAGGATTTAAGTTCCTTTTTTATGCTTAATGTACACGTTATTTATCCGCTAGTGTTTGCTTACTGACGGGGACGAACTGTCCTCGTGGTGCATGCTGATTGGCTGGGTATTAACACATTTGAGCGAGGTGCTAAGTGGGGGTTTGGTGACACATTTGAATTTGGGTCTTGCTTCCTACCCACACTCACACACACACACGGTCTTGTAATTCTTTGCATGTTCTCAATAGATTGGATTTTAGTTTGTGCGGGTTTCAGGTTGTATGTATTTTTTTAATTGCTGTTGACGCTCCATTTGTTTTAAATCGATACCTGATGACTGTTTTTGCGTTCACATTGTATTACAGCACCAGCTATTCCATCTCATTCTGCTCTGAGAGACCTATTAGTCCAGGCAGGGTATGACCCTGAAATGAAACTTTATTGATTATTGATTGATAAACATATAGCATCCAGCATTAAAGATTAAAGCTCTCATGGCAAAGGCTTGATCACAGGCAGTGGTGTTGTGGAGTGATAGTCTGCCTTATTTAGCCGTCATTTCCATCACTAATGCGGTGTGATCATGGAACTGTGTGTGCCCTATCCTGGGCATCAGGTGTGTGTGTGTGTGTGATTAGTTTTGGATGGTGTGCCAGTAAAGCGCTCTCTCTCACGTACACGGCTTTGCCTCACCTGCTGCTCGCAGTTCAGTTCCTGGAAAAATTGATGAAAAGGAAGTGACAAAGAGGAAGGTCGAACATTTAAGAGGCACTGCTGTTACACCACTGTTGCAATGGTTACGTTATCTTCTGTTCTATCCTGCAAAGATCTTTGACACGACGACTCTGAGGGTATTTTGCATGTTTAAATGTGGGTACTTTCAGGATACAGGGATAGACACTTTAATATAGTGGTCAACGTATACAGTATATAGTGAGGTCCGAAAGTCTGAAAATGTTTCTAATTCATTCTTTTCTTATTTAATACAACAATTGTCATTCCAGGTATTGACACCAATTTGAGCTCAAAGTAGAATCTTTGAAATCTTTACATGATTTTGTATGTCCATTTTTGCTTTAATAACGTTGCACTTTGGCCGCCAGAGATTGTAACTATTCGTGTAAAAGCTTATGATCCATTTTGTGCTGTCTGAACACGCGCGTCAGTAAAATAGATGAGGAAAATCTGATCTGTCGTACAAAGAGGTTAACATGGTCAGTCTCGCACACTTTTTCATTACCTAAGATTTCATTAGGGATCTAGAAATCGTGCATAATCTGTAATATTAAATATTATTGAGCGTTTACTTTTGAAAGTCATGTGTAAAAGTTTGTACCCCCTCTTTTAATTCTTTTTCGATATTTTTGTCTAAAACCATAAGAAAAATCGTCTGATGGTAGCGAGTCTGGGGTCAGCAACATCTAACTGTTTTCACCGTGCTTCATTTCTGTTAAATTGTTAAATTAATGGCATAGTGAAAAGAATTTAGATCATGATGTTTGTTCGAGGTTGTATTTCCCTAATACCAAGACCCACTACGATCAGATGATTTTTGACAAAACAAAAAAACCCTACAGAATTAAATGAAGGGTTACTGACGTTTTACACATTACTGTATGTTTTAAATATTTAAAAATTCTAAAACCTTTTGCACATTGCAGGCCACAATATAATATTAGTCACACGCTTATAATAGAAATAATAATAATAATAATAATAGTCACACACTCCAATAGTTTGTTCTGTAGCCATTAGAATTGACTGCAGAATACAACGTGGTGTCCAATTCATGTGTGAAAATGATTCCTCATGCTCCCAGAACCACTCTTTCACAATTTGTGTCCTGGAATAACATTGCTGAGCCTAGACCTGACCTGTGCATAACACTGCTTCCAGAGGCCTGTACACGGGCATTATGCATGATGGGTGCATCGCTTTATGCGCTTCCCTTCTCACCCTGGCTCAATCAGGACTAGGAAAACCACATGACCTCTTTCCATTGCTCCAAAGTCCAATCTTTTTCTCCCTAGTAAATTAAAGCCTTTTTTTCCAACAGCTTTATTAATAACAGCTTCTCTTTATGGTCACTGCTTTTTTAAATCCCAATCTTGTGAGTTCTCATAGTGTGATTGAAAATGATCTTAATTTAACTATTAAACATGTTAGTGATTTCTGCTGTCATTTTTTGTTTTTTAGGATACAATTTCAACCAAGCGTTCAAGTCATCTCTATTAATTTTTTTTCTGACATTCCATTCATTCCATAACTGCATTTTAGCTCTTGTAGAAATACTACAACAAAGGAGGGTGAAATGCATTTTCTAACTTCATACCTGGCTAATAAAGGTAGAGTCTACAAATCAGCAGAAGCTCTGCAGTATATCTTGTGTTGTTCTAATTGTCTTGCTGATTGTTGTGTGCAGCACTACACAAAAGATGCGGACGGGCTTTGCACCAGGCTCATCAAACCCAAGCTCATGGAGGGAACAGTAGCAGCGCAGGACGAGTTCTCCAGAAGTAAGAGCATACAACATCCTCCAGATCATGTACACACGTGGACAAAATTGTTGGTACCCTTCGGTCAATGAAAGAAAAACTCACAATGGTCACAGAAATAACTTTAATCTGACAAAAGTAATAATAAATAAGAATTCTATGAATGTTAACCAATGAAGGTCAGACATTGCTTTTCAACCATGCTTCAACGGAATTATAAAAAAAAAATGAACTCATGGAACAGGCCTGGACAAAAATGATGGTACCCCTAACTTAATAGTTTGTTGCACAACCTTTTGAGGCAATCACTGCAATCAAACGATTCCTGTAACTGTCAATGAGACTACTGCACCTCTCTGCAGGTATTTTGGCCCACTCCTCATGAGCAAGCTGCTCTAGTTGTTTCCAGTTTGAAGGGTGCCTTTTCCAGACAGCATGTTTCAGCTCCTTCCAAAGATGCTCAATAGGATTGCGGTCAGGGCTCATAGAAGGCCACTTTAGAATAGTCCAATGTTTTCCTCTTAGCCATTCTTGGGTGTTTTTAGCTGTGTGTTTTGGGTCATTGTCCTGTTGCAAGACCCATGACCTGCGACTGAGACCCAGCTTTCTGACACTGGCCAGCACATTTCTCTCTAGAATCCCTTGATAGTCTTGAGATTTCATTGTACCCTGCACAGATTCAAGACACCCTGTGCCAGATGCAGCAAAGCAGCCCCAGAACATAACAGAGCCTCCTCCATGTTTCACAGTAGGGACAGTGTTCTTTTCTTCATATGCTTCATTTGTCCGTCTGTGAATATAGAGCTGATGTGCCTTGGCAAAAAGTTCCATTTTTGTCTCATGTGTCCATAGGACATTCTCCCAGAAGCTTTGTGGCTTGTCAACATGTAGTTTGGCATATTCCAGTCTGGCTTTTTTATGATTTGTTTTCAACAATGGTGTCCTCCTTGGTCGTCTCCCATGTAGTCCACTTTGGCTCAAACAACGACGGATGGTGCGATCTGACACTGATGTTCCTTGAGCATGAAGTTCACCTTGGATCTCTTTAGAAGTCTTTCTGGGCTCTTTTGTTACCATTCGGATTATCCGTCTCTTTGATTTGTCATCAATTTTCCTCCTGCGGCCATGTCCAGGGAGGTTGGCTACAGTCCCATGGATCTTAAATTTCTGAATAATATGTGCAACTGTAGTCACAGGAATATCTAGCTGCTTGGAAATGGTCTTCTAGCCTTTACCTTTAACATGCTTGTCTATAATTTTCTTTCGAATCTCCTGAGACAACTCTTTCCTTCGCTTCCTCTGGTCCATGTTGAGTGTGGTACATACCATGTCACCAAACAACACAGTGACTACCTGGAGGCCTATATATAGGCCCACTGACTGATTACAAGATTGTAGACACCTGTGATGCTAATTAGTGGACACACCTTGAATTAACATGTCCCTTTGGTCACATTATTTTCAGTATTTTCTAGGGGTACCATCATTTTTGTCCAGGCCTGTTCCATGAGTTTATTTTTTTTTAATAATTCTGTTGAAGCATGGTTGAAAAGCAATGTCTGGCTTTCACTGGTTAACATTCATAGAATTTTTTTTAATTATTACTTTTGTCAGATTAAAGTTATTTATGTGACCATTGTGAGTTTTTCTTTCATTGAAAAAAAAAGAAAAAAATTCCATATTTAAGATATTAAAAATGAAATATATTTGTATCCTTATTATTTATGATTTCTTTCAAAGACATCACACTATCCTGACCTACTACATAATGCTTGTAAACCCTTTGTAGTAGAATACTAGTTTATATTTCTAGGAACAATAAACAAGATCATAAAAATACATACGCCTGCTTTGTATGCCATGTAGCCAAATATATGCATATATGTTAAAATTATTAGCCAAAAGAATTTGTTTAACAGAATATAAGATTTTTTGTTTATGGGTGCTTCGGTGTCCTGCGACTGTAGAAACTACAGATTTATGATCTACATATTTTATGAGGTCATACTTAAGAGTGGTCCTATTACCTATATAATAAAAAGCAACACTATTTATATGCAAAGCATTTTATTATTGGCAATTGTTTTGGTTCAGTGCTGGTAGCTGGAGTCTCACTTCCCGTTTCTGTTGCACAGGTGGATGGGCACTGAACCTGAAGGAACTGAAACTCATTCAAACTATTGGAAAGGGTGAATTTGGAGGTAAATTTCACACTCGGTCTAACTGTGGCTATTCTTTGTATTCACAGTAGCGTATTAACATGAGAGAGTTTTGTACTGTATGTATCGCTGATTTATCAGTGTCTCTCGAATAAAGAAGCAATCCAGTGCTCAATTTAGTGTTTTAAGATGTTCTAAGATGCCATTTCCTGTTTCCTCTTTCCTAAGATTACTGCTAATAGTTAGCTATTATGCATCATTTCCTGGTTTGAATCTGATGCAATGTTGGGGCAGGTTACAAATATACTGTATATGGAGCAATATATCCATCTCCAAAGAAAGGAATTTAAAATGGTGCCTGATGTAAGTCATTACATGACTTGTTCCGCGCAGATGTCATGGTGGGGGATTACAGAGGTACAAAAGTAGCTGTGAAGTGCATCAAACATGACGCCACGGCACAGGCATTCATCGCGGAGGCCTCGGTTATGACGTGAGTTCCCAGCTCTTGCTTAACGCGCTTAAGAAATTTCCATGATCCGGTCAGAGCTTGACCTGTCACGGACAGAGTGTTATACCGATTAGTGTTCTTTAGTGTTTAGAGTAGAATTCTGTAGTGAAATACTGTGTTATAGGGTGGAAGTGACTAATGATGATGATGGTGATTAATGATATAAGTCATCTGCCCTTAAGGAGCACTGTGTGTTAACTAGCCTCATCGTTCCCTCATGGATTTTTCTGCTATGATTATTGCGCAATATTAACTCTGGTTTATGCCTTTTTTGTTGTTCTGTAGGCAAATGCGACATAATAATCTGGTGCAGCTGTTGGGAGTGATCGTGGAGGAGAAAGGCAGCTTGTTCATCGTCACAGAGTACATGGCTAAGGTCAGTGACATGGTTCAGTCCTGGTTACTCTACAGGCTGTTGAATTCTTTATTCTGATTTCTCATAAGGTGTTGATTAGTTTCCTATAAAATAGCTTATAGAAAACTAATCAACATCTTATGAGAAATCGGATTCAATCAGATGTGTAGGTGTAATTCTAATCACGGGTTTATATTAATGAGTTCACTCCAGCTAATTCACGGAGTCTTGAATGGCGAATGTTTTACAGTTTAAGGTTGATTAATAAATGGATCGCATTACATGATTATAAAAACAGATTAAAATGAAACGTTATTTAAAAGAGATCTAGGATAAGAATGTTTATTTAACTTTTCTAGAAGGAGATTCCAACATCAGTGCTTTTGTAACGACTTTCGATTTTGACCTTGATTCCAAGCCGGATCAAGGTCACAGCAAGGACAAATGTTTGAAATTTTGTCTGTTGGTAGGATCATCTTGCTTGCAGTATCTCAAAAACAAGTGATTTCCCTATAACAACATCGCAGAAAGTTTCACTTCTTATGTAACCAAATTTCAGAAAGACAGCAGGGAGTCCCATTCTTAATTGGCTAGATGAGTAATGTCCTATGTGCCCTGAATTTAAAGTGAACTCCCATTACATTAGCATCGTGCTTATCTCAAATACATTTCCAAAGCTTTTAGGTCAATTGAATCATCTTTCGAAGATTACAGTCATGTTTATGTGAAACACTTAAGCATGGAACTTTATATGGTGACTCGTGAGGGAAAGAATGGCCACATTTATTTAACGAATTATACACATAGAAAAGAAGACTACATTAATGAAGAATGTCCGTGTCTCTGCAGGGAAGCTTGGTGGACTATCTCCGCTCCAGAGGACGATCAGTTATCGGAGGAGAGGTTTTGATCAAGTTCTCCATGTGAGTTTTTAATCTGGTCTGAAACAAGTACATTTGAGGAATTTTCCAGTGGTTTTCAACCCAGACTTTGGCCATCACATCTGTAGCCTTGTCCAAGCTGTTCCAACACACTGACCTGTGCTAAGAAATAAAACACTATAGGCAGAAACTATAGGCTGAAAGTTAACACAGGCAGATAATAAATATATGACAAATACAAGGGGTGTTCAAGTCAAACCGGGACTTTTGATCATTTATGAGAGTAAAAACTCCCTTTATTTCTTTATGTATTCTCCTGCAACACTAAAGCACTCATCGCAGCGTTTCACTAGTTCTTTGAAACCATCCAGGTAATACAGTAAATCTTTTTTTAGTATGCTGAAGTCATAATCAGACTTCCTGCTTCACGTATGAAACACTGGCCTCCCAGGAACTCTTGAAACACTTGAGACATTTTGAAATGGCTTGGAGTGAGGTCATACAACTGTGTCATATCTGTCATTCTGCACCATCAACTGTCCCAGTTTGGCTTGAACACTCATTGTAATAGCAGTGACAGTGAAGACAGTAATGACAACATGCAATATGTAATGAAATCCGTAAAAAATAACGAGGAATTTAAAAAATATAAAAGTAATGTAAAACATAACATTGAGGCTCAAAGTAAGGCAAATCATAAAAGACTGAAATATACATGAGGAGAAATATATTTTATTCGTTTCATTTAATCCGTAATCAATGAAGATTAGACACATGTTTGGTGCGTAAAAAATAAACTCGGCTTCACCTCTCTCTTCAAGTTTCAGAAGAGACATGAGGAAAGTGCGAATGTGAAGCTTCCTCTTTCTGAAAAGTGGCTAAGCGCTTAAATGGTATTAAAATGTCAGAAGTGAAAATACTTTTCCATTAAACTTAATTGACATTGGATTTCTGGCCTATTAATGTAATTTAATATGCATACATTTTTTCAGTGGTAAGCACACGTCCACCGTCAGTTGTAATCACACATGACACAGTGATCAGACTGAAGGTGCAGGAAGTATATTGTTTCATTTACTGCTTTACATTAACAGCATTTAGCAGATGTCTTTATCCAGAACAACTTGTATTAACTTCATTATACCCATGAGCACATCTGCACATCTGTCTTATTCATCATATCTGGATCTTGTATTTAGCAGTGGAACATCTATATGTACTGTACATTTTCAGCCAACAGTTTAACATCCATTGCTCTAACTAGCTAAAATATTCAGACATCATCCACTTTTTCCTGTCCAGTAAAAGAGGAGATTTTTGTTTTTTATTTTCCTGCGCTATGTGGGATTTGAAGAGTCACTGCATGCATTGTGTAAGTTCTAAACAAAACTTTGATCTGAGATCTTCTGGAGCGTCTGCTGAATGCCGTGCAGCTCGGATTTGTGCGATATTCCTGATTCAGGAGCGAGGAAATAAAACATGGCTTGAGGGACCAAAAGTGGCAGTCTGGTGGTGCTGGGGCTTGAACCTGTGACATTCAGTATTTCAAAATGTTTAACCACTGCGCTACCCCTGCCCTTTGTCATTAGTATGATTAAGGTGTCAAAATCAGTCACCTAGACTTAACTAGACATTTTAAAATTATTTAGATTAATACTAATTTTCTATAATCAGAAGTAGGCAAAGTACACACATCCTGAAGAAATATTCTAGGTGAAATATTACTTTTACTCAAGTAAAAGTAGAAGTCGTCATTCATACCGCTTTATCCTGTATACAGGGTCGAGGGGGGCCTGGAGCCCCCTATTCCAGGAGACTTAGGGCACAGCCAAACCCTGGACAGGGTGCCAATCCATCTCAAGGCACACACCCTCACTCACACATTACGGGCAATTTGGGAATGCCAGTTAGACTAATCTGCAGATCTTTGTACTGTGGAAGGAACAAACCTGGCTGGGAATCGAACCTGGACCCTGCCGGTGAAGGCGACAGAGCTAACTACTACATGCTGCCTAAAAGTAGACGTCCTAACTTAAAATCCTACTTGAGCAAAATGCTTACCTTCAAATTTACTTAAGTATCAAAATCTCTGTGCTTGTGTTAGTTTACAGTAGCCTTAAAGTCATAGTAATATACTTGTGCAGTTATGCATAAGAGCCTCAAATAGCTTCAAATACTACACAGAAATGTAATGGAGTAGAAATTACAATTATTTGTAATTATTGATGTAGTGGAGTTTTATATCCGCTAATAAAACTACTCAAGTAAAGTTCAGTCCCTTAAAAACTGTTCATTTACTTAGTTACCTTCCTCTTACCTCTGCCTGTCATTGTAAAAGTTAGTGTTATCTGTATTAAAATGCTTCCTCTGTGCCTGTCTGTGCAGGGATGTGTGTGAGGCCATGGCTTATCTAGAGGCTAACAACTTCGTCCACAGAGATCTGGCAGCTCGGAATGTTCTAGTGTCCGAGGACAACATCGCTAAGGTCAGTGATTTCGGTTTGACCAAGGAGGCATCGTCCACTCAGGACACGGCTAAACTGCCCATCAAATGGACGTCCCCTGAAGCCCTGAGAGAAAAGGTAGTGCAAGTATCTGTTCGTGTACGTGCATTTGCACTTTGATACTTACGATAAAGGCCATGGCTAAATTGTGATCTCCCTGTTTGTGTGTTCACAGAAATTCTCCACTAAATCAGATGTGTGGAGTTACGGAATATTACTTTGGGAGATCTATTCCTTCGGCCGTGTACCATACCCGAGAATTGTGAGTGTTCTCCGTTATTAAGTCCACTGTTTCTTTTTAAAAAGAAAAAAAGGTGTCATTGATGTTTTTTGTTTTTTTTTTGTCAAAGTTAAAGAGACAGATTTATACCACAGAAATAGCAGAACTTGAAGCTTTGTAGTTTCTCAGTAAAATGACAAGTTGCATTTTTGCAAAAAGAAGTGGTGTAATACTTTGATAAACAATTACTATAAAGTTTGGAGTGGCAATGCGTTATATTGTTCTGTTGGTGATTATTTTCCTATAACACGTCCCGTGTTACATAAGTAGATAGTAGTGTTGCTCTCTCATAGCTTCGGGCTCTTGGGTTTGATCCTGAGCTCAGGTTGTGTCTGTGGTGTTCCACATATTGTTCCTTATACATTTTAATAAAATTGGACAAAACCAAAAAACATATAAAATATGGAAAATAATAATTTCACCATTTTTATGTCTTGTTAACAGTACACAAAGCCTTGATTAATTTATCACCACCATGTATATCTGACCTTTTAAAGCCAAAAGAGTTAAACAGTCAGGGGGCCTTTGTCTGACCGGCCCTTACTCTTCCTATTTTTAAATCATAGCTCAAGACTTTTTTTATATTTGGCATTCACTACAGTTTGGCTATCACATTTTTTCATGGTTTGTTTATGGTTTATTGTTTTATTGTTTTACTGCACTGAGGGCGGACTTCTTACTGCTTCTTTTCTTGTTTTATTTGTGTTTCGTTTTTATTTTCTTATTATTGTCTGGTTTTTATTATGTCTGCAGCTATTTTAGGATTGTACAGCACAACTGTGTTGTATTTAAATGTGCTTTTAAACAAAAACTTTTGACTTAGTTTTACTACAGTAGTAACACATGGACGTCTCCAACAGGGGGCAGCATTGTCTGCAATTTATAGATTTGTCTGCTGCTAATTTTGATTGATTGATTGATTGATTAATTCATACATTAATAAAAAAAAAACCTCTCTTTAAATGCACCAATTGAATCTTAAACCTCTCTGTCTTCTCGCAGCCTCTGAAGGATGTGGTGCCACGTGTTGAAAAGGGCTACAAGATGGACGCCCCTGATGGCTGCCCCCCCGTTGTGTACGACATGATGAAGCAGTGCTGGACGTTGGAGCCGGCGATGCGGCCCAGCTTCCAAATGCTAAAAGAGAACCTGCAGCTCATCCAAGATAAACAGATGTACCTGTGAGAGCAAGGACACGGAGACAGACTTACTCTGTGAGAGAGAGCACAGAGGACTGTACAGAACTCTACACACACACTCTCTCTCACATTCTCAGAACAGCACTCCGTCATCACACACTTGACAAACAAGGGATGTACAGGGATAATATAGGAATGGCCAAATTGTTTTACAGATCCCCACTTGATTTTTTTTTGTTTTTTTTTTTGTCATTGTTCTTTTTCTTTGCTGTGCCTTCATGATTTGTTTTATACAATCGGAGAGGCTGGCCTTCTCTTGTGTATTTGCCTTTTTTTTTTTTTTTGTAATTTATCTGTCTTCAGCCTCTTATGACCTGTTTGTCTTTATCTTTCAGTCACTGTCTGACTGCCTCCCCTCATACCAAAATAGAGATCATTCTGTTAATCATGTTCATACAGGGCAGCATTGTAAAGACCGATTCCTCTGTGGGTTTGTGTGGACGTGCAAGCGTTTGTCTCCTCCTTGTGTCTTATGTTTCTGGACCACTGGACTCTAACCTGCCCTTGAGCTGTTGCTGTTAATTAGTTTTTATTATTCAGTGTTCACATCCTGAGTTTTAAATGTCTTTCGTTGGTCAAAAACGGGTCTCATTCTGAACCCAGGAAACGCCTCAACTTGAAGCATGTGTGTACGCACATGGTGGGAAACAGGGGTTGGGGGTGATTTTGCTGATTACATTTTTGATTCATGGGGGGAAAAAATAGAATTTTGTATTTAAACTGTAAGAACGAGATGAAGAAAGAAAATATATAGTTGTCTGCCTGTACAAGACTTTTTTGTTTGTTTTCTTTGGCGTAGAATATTGCACTTGTTCGTGGTGCCAAACTGGTTCTCTGCCTGTCCTGAGATTTAAACTCATAGCCCTCCACTTCATCTGCACCAAACCTTTAAAGGAATATACAGTGCCGTGAAAAAGTATTTGCCCTCTTCCCAAATTAAATTTAGTTTGCATATACCTCACACATCAGATGATTCAGATCATCAAAAAATTTTGAGTAAAAATAAAAAGCATTTATTAAGGGAAAAAGCACACAAATCACGCTACACAAATCAGGAAGGGGCAAATACTTTTTCACAGCACTCGACAGCCTCATCTACATTGTAAAGCCGGCTATGATTTCAAATGTCTTAATCAGGAATCCTAAAATACAACCATATAAACCAAAAAAAATAAATTGTTAAACAGGGGGATTTGGACTGTGTATTAATATATTAAAGGGCTCAAAATTGACATTATTATAGTCTAATGTTGCATAGATTATGCTGAAACGTACAGAGATATTCATTTCAACCCTGACCATATGATTAAATGATGCAAATTTTTCCAAAATAACTTTGTCTAGTGTCTGCTGCACAGTTAATTGCATAAAATCATGGACCTGTGCAATTATTTATTCACAAAAAGCTGCAATTCTTTTTAATTATAGGTAATGTATGCATACTCTGGAATTTATGTAGAGTTTCTCAATAATTTAAGTCTTTCTTTATTTTTTTTAAATAAGGTTATAAAATAATATTTTATAATATAGAATGGTAAATGAGGTTATAAATAAATATTGGCAAACATCTTCTTAATGAGATCATTTGTGCCATTATTTTTTGTTTACATAAGTTTCAGTACAAAAAGGTACATTTTAATAGTTAAATATCGCAATTTAAATCACAATGTGATGTTTGTTTATTTATTTATTTTATTAAATCTTGCAGCCCTTATTTGGTCATAGCAGAGTGATGGTGCTCTGGAGTGGTACCCGCTCCTTTATACTGTATGACATCCACACAGACAAGCAAGGCATCAGATCTTCTAACAGCAGGAAGATGTCTTACAGGAGGCACAGGTCGAGCAGGAGAGTGCATAAAAGTGGAGATTCCTTAGGGCAAATATTACTCACGTAAAAGTCGAAGTTCTCTATTTACATGTGTACATGAGTGAAAATAAGGAAGTACTCAATTTGAAATTTGCTTACAGTAAGTATCAAAATACATGGTTTGTGTAAAATGCTCATAGTAGCATTTTTCATATAAAAAAAACTCACTCTGATACACCATGCAGAAATGTGATTACGTAAAGGTACAGAAGTAAAAGTAGTTTAACTATCCACTAATAAAACTAAAGAACAGATACATGACATATGTACTTGAGTACAGTAATGAATTAAATGTACCCAGTTGCCTCTCACCTCTGGTTATGAGTGCAAACTATAATTCTGTTAATGATATAATGATGGCTGTTGGTGGCCGTATTTTTTATTTTTATTTTTTTATTATTTGTTATTTGTCTCTAGGACATGTAGTCATGTTCCAACATGGGTCCTGTTCCAATCTGAAAAGAATGAAACGAACAATAATCATACAGTAGTAATGGCGTTAAATGTCCGTGCATACATACTGTACATTTTACCATAAAACTATGAGGGACTCTGTTTACGTAATGTGTAACTGGTTATGTTAACGCGTCCAGCTCTCTCTCTCTCTCTCTCGTTACTGGCTGAACAAGGGCCTGGAATTTATTTCTTAATCACAGCAGCCAATGAGAATCAAGAGGGACATGGGATTGAAACTCATAGTGTACAGTAAGAAATTTGTTCTCGAAATGTTTTCAGAAAATGAAATGAAATTGGTCCACTGCAAAAACAAACAAAAACAAAAAACCGGAAAGAAGTGAAACCTGTCTGAATTCTGGAGGCTAATTAATCTCATCTACCTCATGATGAGAACATTAACTCTATGTAGTTATTATACAAAACTAATGATCTCTGTTTCTGGGATAACGTTTTGCAAATAGGTAAAGGTCCTTGTTTTAAATGCCTCAATTGTTACTTTTATTATTATTATTATTATTATTATTACTTTCCATAATTTTTAGTCAATTTTATTTGTGTATTTTGAGGTGACTAAATCTGCTGTAGACTAATCAGCCACAATATTAAAACTGTCACCTTTTGGTTTCCTGCTGTGTCCCCGAGGTGGCTCCACAGGGCTTGTAGAGGTGAGCTGTGGTGTCTGGCACCAGGATGTGGGCAACAGATTGGGATCTGGGGAGTTTGGTGGCATGTCAATGGCCTTGGGCTCTTTGCCTGCTCGTCCATGTGTGTGGTGTTCTGTAGTGCACTGGGTGTTCTGGTGCCTTTCTTTCATTTCCAACATTGATTTTTTCCGAAGATTTGTGCTGCATTGGCTTTTCTATGGGATCAAATTGGACAGGCTAGCCTTTGGCCATGGGTGAGCCTTGGGTAACCATGATTCTGTCACCAATTTGGTGCTGGTGTGTAGTCTGTAAGCAATGTTGTTCACTTCAGCTGGCAGTGGTGCACATGTTAGCGCTGATTATTGTATATATGGTAAAACTCCATAAAAATGTAATACATGTAATTTTGTTACTGTGACCTATAACACTTTTATGCTTCATGGATGCCTCTATGAGAAACACACTCTTAAAGGATATGTTGATGTTTGGGAGATGTTGGAATATATTTCTTGTACTACTGAACAAATTGATACCAAAGTTCTACTGTACCTAGGATGCTTAAAGAACCATTAAGTATCCAAAGAACCTACGTACAGTACTGTATATTGGATGTCACTGCAAAGATTCTGTTTGTTTTCCGTGCCAGGAGACGGTAAAGGTGATATAAAAAGGTAACCGTGTGATTCTGGCATCATGGACGTCCTTTTCAGACATTCTCGTTTTTCTGCTTTTCTGCTCCGCTATGCATAGAACACCATACACCTGATAGGACATTTCAGTAACAATATCCCGAGAAGAAGGAAACCGATGATGCTGCAGTCGGGCAGAAATATTACCCTTTATCACTGATCCTGTCCTAGTGCTTCTACGAAACATGCTAGATCAGAGAATTACAGTATATTCCTGATAAGGTACACATATTTGTTTACTATGCCCAGATATGAAATGGAGGATGATTTTAATTTTTTGCTCTATTCTGACTGTTCCACCTCACCTACTGTAGCTTTCTCACGCAGCTTTAAGGTGTTTGAGATGTCAGGCTTTGGTGAGATCTTGTCATCTTACTGGTTAGCACTGTTGCCTTGCACCTCCAGGGTTCGGGTTCGATTCCCATCTCCGTGTGCATGTTCTCTCCGTGCTTAGGTGGGTTTCCTCCAGGTACCCCGCTTTCCTCCCCCAGTCCAAAGACCTGCAGATTAAACAAATTGGCGTAGTGTGTGAGTATGTGTGTGTTCGATGTAGTGTACAGACACCCTGTCCAGGGCGTACTCTGCCTCGCGCCCCAAGTCTCCTGGGATAGGCTCCAGTCCCCCTGCGACCCTGTATACAGGATAAAGTGGTATAGACAATGAGTGAGTGAGAGGTAATATACTGTAAATATAAAACAATAACATTACAGTATGACTGTCTGTCTAATATTGAGCAGGTCGCCCTTGTTCTATGAAAACGGCTCTCACGTGGACTTCATAAGGAGTTGCTGATGGTATCTGGTATCTGGCCCCAAAATGTTAGCAGCAGATCCTTTAAGTCATGTAAGTTGTGATATCTCATTCATGGATGAGACTTGTTTTTCCAGCATATCCATAGATGCTCTGACCAGATCAACAACCTTGACCATTCCTGAACAGTGTCTGCAGTGTATCAGGGCGCAGTATCCCGCTGAAAGAGGCGACTGTCTTTGAAGGGGTGTGCTTGGTTCTTCCTACAGTGCATCCTGGTGCCATGGTTCATCAGACCATGCTTGTCTTCATTTGCTCTGGTGTTCATCTGTCCATTGGAGCTGCTTTCTGTGGTGGATGGGGGTTAGCATGGGCTTATAACCAGTCTGCAGCTACACACAGCAAGCTGTAATGAACTGCATTCTAACATCTTTCTGTCTTAGCCAGCGTTAACTTTTTGTGCAACGTATGCTAGAGTAGCTCTCCTGTGGGATCCGGATTCCTGAAATGTCAATGTTTCTTTCAGTTGTATTAGTTTATTGGTTAATTGGTTTGGCAAAAGCACTGTCGCCATGCACCTCCACGGTCCGGGTTCCGGGTCCGTCTCTGTGTGCATGTTCGGCCCGTGCTTGGTGGGTTTCCTCCGGGTGCTCCGGTTTCCTCCCTCAGTCCAAAGACATGGAGGTTAGGTTAATTGGCATTCCCAAAATTGCCCATAGATTGTGAATGAGTGTGTAAGTGTGTGTATGTGTGTGTGTGCCCTGCGATAGATTAGCACCCTATCCAGGGTGTACCCCCTGCCCCCTTGTGTCCTAAGTCTCCTGGGATAGGCTCCAGGCCCCTCGTGACCCTGAATACAGGATAAAGCGGAACAGAAGTTAATAGTTTGGCAAAATCCGCTAAACAATCTTTCAGGACCTCGGCCAACACTGTGCACACAGATCATACATTTTTGCAATTATATACCACTGAGAAACCACAACACTGAACCATTTAGCTGTCAAATATATTAATGAATGTTTAGGGTGTAATGCTCTCTTTGCTAACTGTTGAGTTGCTATTTAGCCAAGAATTTCTTTGGAAACACATATCCCAGAGACGGTATGGTGGCTGAGTGGTTAGCACTGTCTCCGGGTTCGATTCCTGCCCTTGGGTCTGTGTTCATGGAGTTTGCATGTTCTCCCCGTGCTTGGTGGGTTTCCTCCGGGTTCTCCGGTTTCCTCCCACAGTCCAAGGACATGCAGATTATTTATTATTTAACTGGTGTTCCCAAATTGCCCGTAGTGTCTGAGCCCTGCGATAGATTGGCACCCTGTCCAGGGTGTACCCTGCCTTGTGCCCCCTCGTGATACGTTCCTGAAACTCTGTATGCAGGATAAAGCGGTATAGGCAATGAGTGGGGGTGTAAGATTTTCATTTTCTACTAGCACTGAGTATCGAGCTATTTATTCAAAATCTGAGCAACGCTTCGGGCTGTTAGACTTCGGTTCAGCTGGCAGCGTGTCTTTGTGTGGACTCATTGGCATGAATCTTCATCAATTAACACTCCTTCACACTCCTTGAGGAGTGAATGAATCCTAAATGCATTATGTTAAAGCGTATATTCATGCATGTTTTTTTTTTTCATCAGCTGAGCATTTGGTAATTATTAGCTTCACAGATTCCTGAATTGGAGCTGTGATTGGGGAATGTTTGTGTTTGGCGCAGTTACTGAATACAAATTAGCACTTACATTTCCATTTAAAAGCCTTGCAACAGAAAAAAAAGCACACATACAAGCAATGGGGGAAAAAATAAAATCTGGTCAGCAAAATGCTTTTAAACAAAGTAATTGTGAAATAAACGCTGATTAAAGAAAGCATTGAGGGACCTGAATGCATTAAAACTGAAATGAACCCAAATAAAGAATATATAAAAAGTTTAAGTGTTGTATAAGTGTCTCTCTGGGTGGAACGGTGACTTATTGTTTTTTTTTTCACAGCAAATGCATCAACAGTCCGTACGAGCATGGAGCTTTGACAAAACACGCTAAATTCATATCAGCATCCATTTATCCATGTGTTAGGATTTATTACAAGCTTGCGGGTTCTCCATAGTAGGTGAGTGTGTCCACTTTTGCTCTGCGATAGATTTCCCTACCGTGTCCAGGGGGAGCAGTAGAGAGGATAAGTGAGTGAGTATAATATATGTTAATTCATCTTCTATACACTTATCCTGTACAGGGTGGTGAGGAGCCTTAAACCTATCCCAGGAACCTCGGGGCACGAGGCGGGGTACATCCTGGACAGAGTACCGATCCATCACAGGGAATGCACATGGAGACTTTGCACGGTTTGGGAACGCCAATTAGCCTAATCTGCCTGCCTTTTTTTTTTTTTTTTTTTTTGGATTTTTCCCCGATTTTCTCCCTAATTTAGTCGTGTCCAATTCCTCCCCATCACTAGGGGGCTCCCACATTAAGGCTACTACTACCACTCAGCCGGGAGGGCCGAAGACTATCACGTGTTTCCTCCGAACCACGTGACGCCAGCCGACCGCATCTTTTCGAACTGCTCGCTCGCGCACCTTTGGGGGCGGCGTAACACACTCGGAGGACAGCGCTATCCGCTCCCTCCGTTGCGCGAGCTCACAGACGCCCCTGACTGGCTGTAGAGCCGTGATTAATGTGGGAGCACTAAGTACCTCTCATCCCTCCCCTCTGAGAGAGCTCGGCCAATCAGCTCTCTCTAGACCTCCGGCTGCGAGAGGTTACAGCACCACCCGGGATTCGAACTGGCGATCTCCGGAAATCTGCCTGCCTTTTGACTGTAGGAGAAAACCAGAGAACCCAAAGGAAACCCAACAAGCATGGAAGGGAGATGCAAACTCCACGCGCACAGACCCGAAGCAGGAATCGAACCCACACTTCAGGAGATCCGAGTCCACAGGTCTAAGCATTACGCCACTGCGCCACCTTGAGTGTATGTACTCACTCACTCATCGTCTATACTGCTTTATCCTGTATTCAGGGTCACAGGGGCTTGGAACCTATCCCAGGAGGCATGAGGCAGAGTACACCCTGAACAGGGTGCCAATGCCATTGCAGGGAACACACACGTGCACACACTACAGGCACTTTGGGAACGCCAATTAACCTAATCTAAATGTCTTTGGACTGTGGCAGAAAACCACAGTGGAACCAGAGGAAACCCACCAAGCACGGAGGAGACGCCTGATGGTTTGAGGGTTTGCTGTTTCTGTACTGGAACTTACATCAGTGTCCGCGTGGAGTTTCACAAGTTCTGGGGTTGACTGGGTTCCTTCTGGGTTCTCCAGCTCTGAAGTACAGCAGGTAGTTTAGTCAATTGAAATCACAACTAGAATGAAATGAGTGTGTGAAAGTGTATCCACATAATGCGTTAAGATACTAGGATGTATTCCCTAATAATGGCCAAGGACAGGCCTGAGATCCACGATGACCCCGACCAGGATAATGTTCATACTAAAGACATATAATTGCACAAATAAGAAATATGAAGACCATTGCAGAACCATAAGACAACGATAGCACACGTGAGGCACCAAAAATAACTACCCTGACTTTTTTTTCTTCTTTCTTAAAACAATGTTTAAAAAAAAACTAACTCAGTAGTAAAAGCATCATGTTTAGTTGTTGCATCTGAATATAGCATCATGTATGCATTAACATTTCCACCGATAATCGTTGTCATGTTGTGTACTGAGGGTGTTTTACTTTGTATCCGTCATGTGCTGTGTATGCGTATGTACGATGGGCGATCAAGTCAAATCGGGACTTTCGATTGTGCAGAATAACAGAGCACACTTACTGTATGAGAGTAAAAACTCCTTCTTTTTTTTCCCATCCCTTCTACACTAATGCACTCATCCCTGTGTTTCACTCGTACTTGGATACCATCAAAGAAATGTTTCTCAGTACACCAGAGCTGTGTACTACTGGCTGCTTCGTGTCTGAGACGCTGGCCCCCCAGGAATTCCGTTAATGGCCCAAACATGTGGAAATGTCTTGAATTGAGCTCGGGACTGTATGAGGGACATGGCAATAACTCCCAGCTTAGTTTCTGTATTAATTATGTAAAGGGGTGTCGATGAAAAGTATGTACAGACAGATGAAGTCTATCGGTTTTACTCCTTCATTCACAAGAGATTTCGACCAGGTTTGACATGAACGCCCTCCGTATGTCCTATACAAGTATGTGCCGGTCTTGAGGTTTGGTATTGGTACTCTGCATCGTCAGATCATCAGTTTGTAAAAAGAATGTTAACTGATATCTTTCCACTTGCCTCAGATAAGTCATCATGAGGAAATTTCATGCTCTGATGTTCTGTTGTGTATAGCGTATAAATAGAAGAGCAGAAACAGTAGAGTTTTATACAGAGAGAGAGAGAGAGAGCAGGAAACAGACAGGATGGATTTATATAAAGAGAGAGAGAGAGAGAGAGAGAGAGAGGCAGCGACAGAGAGCACACGGTCACGTGTGCTGAGACGGAGCTGTCCATGAGAAGCTGGCATTGAAGCAGAAACCTTTCTGAAAGCTCCACCTGATTCTGAGTCGGATTTAGAAATCCTGGTTGTTCTTTCAGTTCTTTCCCCATTTGCGTGGAGTTTGTGAAGGTTCTGTGTTCAGCAGACAGGGAGCGATGGCCTTCATGGTGAAACACATGATCGGGGGACAGCTGAAGGATCTGACCGGGGGTCTGGGAGAAGAGAAAGCTGAAGGGGAGAAGTCCGAGGCGGCGGCTAAGGGCATGACCCAGGAGGAGTTCGAGGAGTATCAGCAGCAGCTGGCTGAGGAAAAGTGAGTAAGTCTTGTGTAAGTTTTAACGCTGACGTTATTGATGATGAAAGTGGCCGCAAAAATATCCAATAAAAGTTGCTCAACGCATTTAAACAACCTTTGCACAAATATTCGAGTTTTTATTTGAGTGCAGTATTTCGTTTCCAGCAATGTAAAAATAGCCTCCTCACCTCTTCCTCATGTAATTACAGAAGGTATTAGGTTTTACATTTCAGACCAGTGTACTGTACCTTCGATCAATAACACCACAGTGACCTAGAACGGATTTGTCCCGGCCAGAATCTCATGAATCAGTTTTCTCATCGGACAGGCTGGACAGCACTTATTCATGACAAACATTGAAATAGTTGAGATTTATTTTTTATTATTTCTCCCTGGATTACTCTTTCTGTCATGTAGTTTTCTGGATGGAATCATGCTACACTTAGAAGAGCTGACAGATTTATACAGCGATCAATGAACATTCATTCGTTTAGCTCCAGCCAACTCACCGTCCTGGTCAAGGTCGCGGAGAATCCGACTGTTATCCCAGGAATGCTGGGTGTGGGTGGGTGTGTGGATGGGTGTGGTTTTTTTTATTTGTGGGAGGGGGGGGGGGGGGTGGTGTACACCACAAATGGGACACCAGTCTATTGCATATTCACAATTAGGGCACTGGATGGATGGATGCATGGATGGATGGAAAAATTTAATGATGGAAGGAAGGATAAAAGGAAGCGACAAATGTATGAACAAAGGAAGGGAGAGAGGATGGAAAGAAAGAAAGAAACAAATGAACAGATGAAAGAAAAAGGAAAGCAACAAGAAAATTACCAAAGGAAGGAACAAATAAAGGATGGAAGTAAAGATTGAAGCAAAAAAAAAAAAAGATTAAGGAAGGAACAAATGAATGAATGAAAGTAGACAGGAAGGAGGAAAGGAACAAAGGAAGGAACAAATAAGGGAATGAAGGAAAGAAGAAAGAAGGAAGGAAAAAAAGATGGAAGAAACAAACAAATAATCAAAGAACGGAGAGAAGGAAGAAAGGAAGGAAAAAAGAAAAGATCGGAGGGAAGGAAGGAACAAATAAAGGAATCAACAAAAGAAAGCATGAAAGGAAGGAATCAATGAATGAACAAAGGAAAGACGAGAGGATGGAAAGAAGGACAAAAGCAAAGAAGGAAAAAAAACAGGCAGGAACAAATGAACAGATGAATGGAAAAAGAAAGGAATGAAGAAAAGAAGGAGGGAACACACAAAGGAATTAACAAAAGAAGTGTGGAAGGAAAGAATGAAGCAACAAAACAAGGCAACAAAAGAAGGAAGGAGGAATGAAAGGATGAAGGGAGGAATGAACAAATAAACAAATGAACGAAGGAAGGCCAGAAAGAGGGAAGAATAAAAGAAGAAAGAAATGAAAAAGTATGCACTGAAGAAGAAATGCACAAATAACAGAAAAACAAGGAGGCTCTAATTGAAGAGAGAGAATGAGAAAGTGATGGAAAAAGAGAACTGGCGGAGGGGTGGAGCGAGCCCTACTTGTGTTGCTTTAACTAAAGACATGAGGCTAAATATGCTGATTTGCAGTCAGTGAATACATGAGCTTTTACAGTTTGTTCAAATTGTCTTTACTGTACCACCCTGAGACACATCAGCTCATTACAATACTGCGCACACGCGTCCTGTGTCTCATGTTCCCTCAGGATCGAGCGAGAAGCCAGCTTTGCCCAGAAGAAAGCAGAGAGAGCGACAGTCCGGTCTCACTTCAGGGAAAAATACAGGCTTCCCAAGGTAAGCAGCATCACAGAACAAATCCCAGACATCGTACAACACGCTTACAGTGGCTCTCGTCACGCAGTGTCTGTATAGCATACGGTGGTGATCCGTGTGTCCTGGGCCTACTGTACATGCTGGTTTTTATCTCACCCTAGAGTGAGCTGGATGAAACACAGATCGAGGCAGCAGGCAAGAATGTGGAGCTGCCCTCAGAGCTGGCCAAGATGATCGCCGAGGACAACCAAGAGGAAGAGCACAAACAGTCTGTCCTGGGTCAGCTCAGCAGCCTACAAGACGTTGATATCGACCAGCTGAAGCTCAGAGCGCAGACCACATTCGGGGACCTGAAAGAGTCAGCAGAAAAATGTGAAGTCATGTGATCAAGCTCATATACACAGTAGACCTCAGGATGAGAGCTCGTCTGAGATATTTATATTAGCTCTCATAATAATAATAATAATAATAATCACTTATTTAAGCACAATCCTTAGACTTAGACTATGCAAATATCCCATACAATATTAATAAATGTTCTTTAACAAGGAACATTTGGGTTTAATTGTTCAGGTAGGGTGAATATCCAGAATGTGGGATGCTTAAGATTGATCCTTAGGTATTGATTAGATCATCTGTAACATGTAAAAGGATAAACGTTTAAAGCTGTGTATATGTATGATGTCATCTCTGTGGGCGTGGCCGAGCCAACTTCAAAAGCAGCTCTACAGGAAACAACGGTACAGTAAGGGAAATGACGTCACACTTTCAGGTAAATGATGTTAAGGGTCTATTAACTAATTAAAGTTTGATTTGTACATATGAAAGATGTTTGTGATTTGTATCTTAAAGTAGTAAAAAAAAAAGAAAGAAAGAATTTTATTATTATTTTTGTTAAAGATACATTTTCCTCTGTGCCACTTGTCCCAGTTGCATTGGGACAAGGTGTTATTGTTAAAGTGGGACAGCAAATAAAGGAGTACTGCACACTTCAAAACTTGACTTGACTTTGTCTTTTTTCCATGTATTGTGTCAATAAGTCATCATCAATAAGCCTACAGTACATCACCAGGGGGGAAAGAAAACTTTACTAGCACCAGTGAAACACTGAGATAAGTACATTAGTGTAGCAGGAACACCTTATAATTTTTTTCTGTTATAAACAAAATTTCATCCAGTTAAGTGTGTGAGTAAAACTTTATTTCAGAGATCAAAGACAAAACATTGACAAAATAAAAACAAATAAGTTCATTCATTCATTCATTAATAAAATGACTAAAATGGATACTTTACCAGTATCCTCTAAAAAGATTTATCACATATGACTTCCTAAGCTCTCTGAAATCATATAATATATTTGATGTGCTATTAATAAAAAGTGACGGGCTTTGTGGTTAGCACTGTTTCACCTTTCACTTCCGAGGTCAGGGTTTGATTCTCGCCCTGCATGGAGTGGAGTTTACATGTTATCCGGTTTCCTCCCACAGTCCAAAGACATACTGATTAGGCTAATTGGTTTGGTGTGTGTGCGTGTGTTTGTGCGTGCCCTGCAATGGATTGGCACCCCCATACAGGGTGTACCCTGCCTCATGCCCTAAGACCCCTGGAATAGCCTCCAAGCATATCTCCTCAAACAGTGACAGAGAATATAGGATTTCTAATATTGAACCACTGTACCAATGTTCACCCAGCATGTAGGTGAATTACCGCCCCCTGCTGGACTTGTTGATGTTCAAAGTGTGTTATTATTATACAGTATTAGCAGAGGGTTTAAAGGCCGGAACTAACTGGGCGAGGCTGTGTGTTTTTGGGGACTAATAATAGTGTCGCACTTTTTTGTGCAACTAGAAAAGCGGTTCGTGCTAATTGTTTACAAGAAGTATTCAGCATACACAGTTCTGCCTCAGATATAAAAATAATAAATATAGATATAATTTATATAGATATAAAAATATTATATTAATGGATAACGAAGCTGATTTGTTTTATCGACAGATACCTAAAGTGGTAAGTAGACTAATGCAAAGATAGGGTTCGTCATTTAACAAGTAATCCATATATAGTGAGCGGCCACTTCATTAGGTACACCTTGTTAGTTCTGGGTCGGATCGCTTTTTCCATCAGAACTGCCTTTACTATTCTAGGCTTGGTTTTAGAGATTTTGGTCCACATTGACCCACATTTGTCCGTTATGCTAAGCTCCTGTTCGGTTGACCGAGGTGGGCGGTGGACTGGACCCGTTCGGTGGATTGGACCGGTGCTAAACACTCGGTCGTGTGAAAAAGCTTTCAATTGGGATTTTATTTGGGTCGCGATTCCTACCTGCAGTATACCATTCAGACACACGGGGGAGCTAGTTACTTTTCTGCCACTGTCGCGGTTTCTGTAATCATTCCGCATTCTGCAGTTACAGTGCGAGAAAATAATATAATCGGATCTGTGTCTGCATATAAATTCCAATACTTCCAGACGCAGAAGTCTGGCCTTGGCTTTTTTTTTTGTCCTATTCAGCAGATTTTATTCGGATGTTCCTGTTTTCATTAAAACCTTACTAAACTTGCAGCGTGTCGCCGCTAGATGGCGATATTTACCCATTTTCAATGAAATTCTATTCTATTTAATTTTATTTACATAGTGCTTTTAACAAAGCTTTACAAAATCAAAAGAAGAATAGTGAAATGTGTGAGAAAATATGTATGAATCACACTTGTCAGACCATGATGAGCAAGCCGAGGGTGACGGTGGCAAGAAAAATCTCCCTGAGATGGCGTTAGGAAGAGACCTCGAGAAGAACCAGACTCGACCCGGGAACCCGTCATCATATGGGTGATAATGGACAACAGGGTCTGATCTGCAGGCATATCGTGTGTTAGGCTGCTGGATGTTCAATATAACATTAAAATGTAGTCCACTGACCCTATTGGAGGCTCAGGGACCAAACTGTTTGTAGGTATTTCAGTCCTGAACTGATCGACTGCAGTCACAAGTCATCAGAGAACAGCTGTCTGCATCCAGGGCCGTCTTCATAATAAAGTGGAACCACAGTCACCAGACACATCCCAAGCAGAACACATGGGTCGAGATCATCAGCACTTCATTTATTATTAAGTTATTATACTTCATTTATTTAGCACTACCTTTTTTTCTTAAACTTTATTTTCTTATATACTTTTTTGTAGGGAATTTCAGTAGCAGTTTGTTAACTCTGGCAATTTCCAAACAGGGAAATATCTGCTCGCTGGATATTTCCTCTTTTTCAGACAATTCTCTGTAAAAACAAATGTTTCGGAAATACTCACACCAGCCTGTCTGGCACCAACAACCATACCACATTCAAAGTCGTATAAATCACATGCACAGCACCGTTGATTATATTCCTATATCAGCATGCACTTTCTCACTTTCTTGTTATATTCTTTTTTTTTTTTCCGTCTCTTATAACCCTTATCCTTTTTATAGCAGAAGCCTCATCAGCGTATCAGATCGATATGATCAGAATTTGCTTGTATTTTTGTGTACAGGAGCTCCATGCACATCTTAACGGCTCTGTCAGCTCTGCGACGATGGAGAAACTCATCGCCCGGAAGCCACATCTGAACATTGAGTCCAGCAGGACGGCCATCCACAATGGACAGCATCGCACGCTGGCCGAGTGCGTCCTCACCTCTCTACTGAGTAGTGTCATTAAGCAGTCTGCATGGAGTGAAGTAATCATATAGCTTAGTGATCCTGTCCATGCGCTTATAAAAACAGAAAGTTGTGAAAAATGTCTTTTTCTTATGAATCATAGAACAAGGCAGATTTGCTTACAGAAGCTGCAACATACAGTTTACACACCCATGTTTTCTGGATGAAAGTATATGGTGTCTGTAAGAAATTACTCCATTAAATAGAATTGAATTGTTTGTATGAGGCAACAGGACGACAATCACAGACGAACAACACAATAAAGAAGAAAAATTGAAGAAAAATAAAGGAGAAGAAAAAAAAACAGGTTACATACAGTGAGGAGGAATACAAGGGGTGCTCAAGTCAAACCGGGACTTTTGATTTCAGAGGATAACAAAAGAACACAGTTTATTTCTTGGTATCATCCCCTGTTACACCAGTGTTTCACTAGTGGTTGGACGCCATAACGGTAGAAACTTTTCTCAGTACACCACTACCATGCTTCACATCTGAAACCCCGGCCTCCCAGGAACTCCTTTATTGTCCCAAACACGTGGAAATGGCTTGGAGTGAGATCAGGACTGTACAAGGAACGTAGCAATAACTCCCAGCTTTACGGTCCTGTAATGTGCGAGTGGTGCTGGTGAATGATTGTGTGTACGGTTCCCCTGATGCACCTTTTCCGGAACTTTCCGGAAGCGTCAAGTTATCCGTCGATTCTCAAAGATCAGGCGTTCCACTCTCTGAATTTTCACTGGAACAACTGAAATTGTATGTAATGTAATTACATAATTGTAACATATTAATTCATACAATATTGCAGACGATGCTACATAGAAAAGCAATATGCATGAATGTGTGTGCATAAAATGACAATAAATAACAGGATGTGTGCATACTGTAAGTTATCATCATCATCTGTTACAGAGGTGAGTCATCGTACAGTGCGATGGCGAACGGTAGGAATGATTTTCTGAACCGCTCTTTGGGATGGCAAAGTTGAATCAGACTGTTGGAGAATGAACTCCGCTGCCTCTGTATGGGATCGTGTAGTGGGTGGGATGAGTTCTCCATAATTGACAGGAGTTTCTTCAGTGACCTGTTGTCCTTCACTGTCCCAGACCTGTCCAGTTTGTGTGCAATGATGCTTTCAGCCTTGTGGACGCTTTTATTGATCTTGCCTGCATCGCTGGCACTGACGCTGCTCCCCCAGCAGACCACAGCACTGTAAAGGGCACTCGCCCCAACACAACAGTCTGCTACAACGTTTGCAACATTCAAATGTTTTACTGCGGCTGAGAGTCTCATCTCCATAGTGTCCTACGCCTTCAGTCACAAGAGATTCATCAGGAGTCCTGGTTTGACTTGAACGCTGCTTGTAGTTTGTCTACATGCTTTTAAACGGGCGTCTTTATACTTCTCTGTCAGAGATGTTCCTGCAACACTTCTCAAGTAAAGTAACCCTTCATTGTCCATCGCGATATGTCCTGATTAGTTGTGGTTCCATTCCAGTTGTGGTTCCATGAACTTTCTGTATGTCTGGTAGAATCTGTAGAAATCAGTTGATGTCGTGTTCATGTGTTCGCGATTACTCATTTGACTTGCATTGTCCCTTTAAAAAAAAAAAACTACAGATGCTTCCAGGTTTTTAAACTCATCCATCAACTTGTTGATTCCGAGGAAGACATTTTGATGGTAAGTTGATGTCGATTCTGACCTTCAGTGTCAAACCCTTGGTGCAATGTCTGATAGAATTGTTTATTTTCTAACAGGTTGCCAAAGCTGTCATTGAGGAGTTTGCTGCAGATGGGGTGAAGTACTTGGAACTGCGCAGCACTCCACGGGAAGAACCCGAAACAGGTGCTTGTTTGCTCCGCCACCATTTGGATGGTTGTCTCTTGGTGTTAAATATTTCATGACGAACTCTTTTTGGCTTTTTCATCAAGGTCTGTCTAAAAGAAGGTACATCGAGACAGTCCTTGAAGCCATCCGCCAGTGTAAGCAAGAAGAAGTGGACATAGACGTCAGGTTTGTGAGGCCTTTCTAAATCATTTCTGTGAGGATTCGCCCTGAGTGTCGGCCCACGCTACCTTTCTGTTGAACAGGTTTCTCGTGGCTGTGGACCGCAGAAACGGCCCCGAGGTTGCTATGGAGACGGTGAAACTAGCCGAGGACTTCATGTTGTCCAGTGATGGTGTGGTGGTGGGACTGGACTTGAGCGGTGACCCTACAGTGAGTACAGCCGTCTGACTGGTTGGCTTCGATTCCTACGTCCGCGTGCTGCCCGTTATTTATCAAAGTGTAGAAACTAAAACACACAGAGCGATTAAATTCATCAAGTGGTCTGCTTTTATGCATTTTCATAAATCTCTCGCCTGCTCCGAGTGAAGCTGTAGTGTTTCAACATGTGAGCTAGGCAGTTGTCATTGCTTTACTAATGGCTTTGAATTGCATTACCATCATTATGTAAAAAGGTCTTGAGGCTTAAATTTAATTTGGCTTAACCTGCAGATTAAATATTTATGAGCATTTTTTTTTTACTGAGTTCTGAGATCTATCTGTGTGTGTGTGTGTGTGTGTGTGTGTTGGTACACAAAAGGTAGGGCATGGGAAAGACCTGCTTCCTGCTCTTCAGAGGGCGAGGAACTGTGGGCTCAAGCTGGCACTGCATATGTCAGAAGTTTGTTCATATAATCACTATTTTAAAAAATCCTTTATGTATTATTTATTATGGACCCCAGGCATGTAATAGTAATATTTATCCACATTGTTTTAGATTCCTTCTCAGAAGGAGGAATCAGAGCTGCTGTTTGAGCATTTGCCTCCAGACAGAATTGGCCACGGAACGTTTTTACACCCTGAAGCAGGGGGTTCAGATAGCCTTGTGGATAAAGTTTGTAAGCTTAACATCCCTTTAGGTGAGTAATCTCGATTTAGGATCTCAGCTCATTGTCTTTACTTTGCATTTAAGTACAGTATGATCCGACTTCCACTTTTTTTTTTTTTTTTTCCAGAGTTGTGCCTAACCTCGAATGTCAAAGGTCAGACAGTTCCTTCATATGACAAGCATCACTTCCAGTACTGGTTTACGCGCCAGCACCCATGTGTGCTTTGTGTAAGTGTCTGTTCTCATATCATGTCATACTTATTGTCATACCATATATGATATATCATATTCTATCATTTATAATATCATATATCCTATGTCATATAATCGTATATTATACCATATATCATATGTCATGTCATATCATATATGGTATGATATATCATTTATAATACCATATCATGGTGATTCATGTTGACTGATATTATAAATCATATCTTTATCATCTTTGTTTTACTGTTTCTCGATGCAGACGGATGATAAGGGGGTGTTTTGCACCGATCTCTCTCAGGAGTACCAATTAACCGCGTCTACCTTCGGCCTAAGTCAGGAGGCTGTGTGGTGTCTTTCCCAGAAGGCAATTCAGTGCAGTTTTGCCCAAGAGGCTCTAAAGCAGAGGCTAGAGAAGAGGTGGGCTGAGCTAAGACCTAGCATCCTTCTCCCATGAGGGTGATTCTTAGTATCGGTCTTTGGTCTCATTTTAGTTTTTCAAGTTTGTTTTAAATTCATGATGCTCCAGACATCAATAGTCCAATCCAAGGTGACATTTATTGCTTAAGGTTCCTGTTCAAATGCCCAGGATGTTCTAATTCATTTATATCAATTCTGATTTTCAGTGTTATCCGAATGAAAATGTTTGTACTTTGTACTGTACGACTGAATAATAGACAATATTGTTTTAAGCACTTTGTTGCCTCTCTCTCTTTCTCTCACCCACACAAACACTTGCTATCTCTGTTATCATAGCAATGTAAATACAGAATATGGCGTGTGTTCATGCAGCGTTCGTCCTGTAAAGTATTTTTGTATTAAATTACTTTACTTAAATATATCTTGAGTATATCGAGTATATCTATTATTGACAGTTCCCTGAGAACCATTAAACCATTTGAATGGTGCAAATGTTGCGAAGAAGGCTTATGTTAGGTTAGTGAATGACAAGCCTGGCCGAGGTGGCTCAGAGCCTCTGCAGTCGTTCCTGTAAACATTCAGCAAGTGGAACGTCTGATCCTTGAAAACTGACGGATAACTTGTCATCAACTTGCAGAAGAGATGCTTCTGTTTTTGCGGCCTGTACACACAATCATTTATAAACACTACTTGTATGTTACTGGAACTCAGCTCAGATATATTACCATTACAGGAGTTCCTGGGAGGCCAGCAGGACTAAATATGAGAGCTAGCATGGTTCTGAAGTACTATTCTTTAAGACTACGTTAAAACACAAGAAAGTCTGGATCTTTGGAAGCTAAATATGAGTAAATGTGGGGTGATGCACAGTACTGTATGAGGGAAATGATTATGATTTTAATATAATGTGTGGTGGTGGGTGTCGTTTTCTGAAGCTACCAGCAGGGGGCAGAAGCGTGATTAAAAATGTTTTTTTTTTTTTTTTTTTCAGAACAAATAAAATCCTCACCTGAATTGATTCAAAACCCTGGAGCAAATGTTGGTGTGTTACATTATTATTTATTTATTTAAATATATTTTACTCATACCTTTGTAATCAATTAAATCAATTAAAAGCCTCTCATATGATCAGTGTGGTTGTAAACACAGAGGGGGGAAAAAATTATGTTGATGTTACATTTATGACCTTATCCAGAGCGATTTACATTTTTATCTCATTATACATGTGAGCAGTTGAACGTTACGGGGCTTAAGGGCTCAACAGGGACAACGTGGTGATGGTGGTGGTGGTGGTGGTGGGAATGTTGGATGTTGGCATCTCTGGGGTGGAGTTACGTAATAACATAAAAATGGAACCAGCTATTTTGTTATTCATTTACTGGAGATCATTAAGGCCCTGTCTTCAATAGTCATTACTGAGATGTATTCAGATCCCTGTTATGAAGAACAGGCAGTGGTATGAACTGATGCTCGTAACTAAACTCCTGAGCCGGCTGAGAAGTCACCTCATTAAGCTGTTCTGTAAATTTAAGACAGGATTTAGGTTATACATCTTAAGTCTATACATCTTACAAACAGTGATATTTAAAGAGGTTGAGGTGTGTGTGTGTGTATGGTTGTGTGTTTGTACCTTCATGTTTCGTGTGGCATTTCACCTGTTTGCATCTAATCCGGTATTGATTTTTCTCCCTGTCAGTCTCTTTTTAGCTGGAGGCAAAACAGCTCAAAATCCGCAGCTGCCTTTAGTGACTGCAGCTCGGTGTGGAACCACCTGACGCCTGCTGCCCTCTTTTATCACTCCAGTGTGTCCAGGGCTTCAAAGGGCTACAATAGCTGTGCTATCACAGAGTTAAAGAGCATCCCATGACTCGTGATGGGAAAAGATAGGTTTACTCTCTGTTACAAATACTTAGCATCAAATATCACGCAAGTTCCCACTGTTTACTGGAACATGCTGCTAACTCATTGTGTGTTTGCAGTCATCCGATACACTGCAGATATTTGTGTCAAAGCTACTGGTACCCTCTGACGCAGGGGCCAGCTGGTTTACTAGGTTTATTGCATTTTTTTGTAAGAATCATCAGTTATAAGCGACTACATGGCAAACATACATACTTTTGAAAATCCGTTTACTGTTATGTTATAGGACATTCCAGTCACATGCTGGTTCCTGTTTTCACTTCTTGTACAACAGCCACAAACAGGTTTTCCAGTCATTTCTCTCTATATATAGTACTTTCGCATGGTTCACCAAGACCCACCCATTTCCAGAGCGCACCAAGGAGACTCACAAGTTTTTTTTTTTTTTTTTCCCTTCGGAAAACTGACAGAAACACACACAAGCACACACACACAAGCACAAAGAATTCTGCAATCTTCATATTCCTGAAGCCTATCATCTGAAAAGTGCATTTATCATGACTTAAAACTATGCTCAGAAAGCAGAAATAAAAGCTTAATGAGAAAAGTAATAAGATCATTTTTTCTTCATACTCGCTCTGTTTGAACCCTTCCAACTGTTTGTTTTAATTTGATATTTAAAGATTTCATGAAATTGTAATGTGCACACGTTTCCACTTTATTTATCTTACAAAAAAAAAAAAAAACTTTTTTGTAAAAGTAAAAATCTAACACACCATTTCACAATGTGTCTCTGTAACACATCCTCAATACAAAATACTGTTAGTTTGAGCCGGAACAAAGAACAAAGGCTACTGTAACCTGAGCAGCCATCTGTATACAGTAGGTCAGGGGTCGGCAACCTTAAAGACACAAAGAGCGCTCAATAGAATATTGTCCCAGGGCCTCCGAGTGGCGCAGCGGTGAACTGCTCGCCCTGTCACTTGAGATTCCCGGGTGATGCTGTAACCTCTCGCAGCCGGAGGTCTAGAGAGAGCTGATTGGCCGAGCTCTCTCAGAGGGGCGGGATGAGAGGTACTCAGTGCTCCCACATTAATCACGGCTCTACAGCCAATCAGGGGCGCCTGTGAGCTCACGCGAGCGGAAAAAGCGGATAGCGCTGTGTGTTCCTCCGCCCCCAACGGTGCGTGAGCGGGCAGTTCGAAAAAATGCGGTCGGCCGGCGTCACGTGTTTCCTCCGAACAGTCTTCGGCCCTCCCGGCTGCGTGGTAGTAGTAGTAGCCTTAGTAGTAGTGGGAGCCCCCTAGTGACAGGGAGGAATTGGACGCGACTAAAAGTAGGGAGAAAATCGGGGAAAAATCTCAAAATATTTCAAGTAGTTACAAGATAATCTTCAAATTTGGAATTACATAAAAAAAAACCCCAACCAACTAAGATAAAATACATTTATATGAAATACTTCTTATTTATTTTCCAGAGCTGCAGCCGAGGGATGAAAGAGCCACACGAGGCCCCGGAGCCGCAGGTTTGCCGACTCCTGGTATAGGGTGAAGTTTGGTGTTTCTACATGTAAGTACATGTAAATGACAGGGGAAGAGCAGGTCACATGACACGCAAGAGCTGCAAGACCAGATAAATACACCCACGTCAAACACACGGTACAATGAGCAGGCATGTTAGTACAAAGAAAGTCAAAATCATAATTCTTAGACAGTCAGGTCGTTAAGGTTTGATAGATAGAAGGCCTGATCAGTCAGAACACTCTCAGGGCTTTTTTAAAAAATTATTATTATTTGTACTTTTTTTTATTTTTATTTGCTGTTACTTGCTGAACTGTAAAACCTTGGTGAGAACCTGATCTGGTGTATGGATATGTAGATGTACTGCAAATGTCACGTGCCTGTAATGTCAGTACAAATAAGTAGCAATTGCAGTACAACTGACATACACACACTTTATGCTGAAAACTCCGGTACAGCCTGAACTTTAATATGTAATGTGCAATTGGCACCCTGTCAAACCTGCTTAGCCAGAGTCTGTGCTAAGGTCACGTTTTGCTCGATTCAAAAGAGACGAGTAAACACATGGTCTGAGACACTGAGCTGGTGTCCTTATCTCTGGAAGCAAAGACAGTCATCGTCAAGGTAAGTGTCGTTTTTTTTTATTACATGCTTCTTTAAATGTTGAAATGTAGGTGGCGAATTTATAAATTCATTTATTAATTATAAATGGATTGTAAAGATTAGCAAAACTTTCTAAATAAAAAAACCTTCCAATCAATTAACTATTCATCAGAAGATCCTGAAGAATGAGTAGCTTTCTCAAGACCAGAAACCATGATGCATTTTATACACATTTCCATAATTTTCTTTTGATCGTGTAAAGCTGCTTTGTGACAATGACCATTGTTAATGATCAGCAATCGATAACTGGTTAATGGGAATACTGTAGTACTGATATTATTGTTCTTCTTACTCACAGTGTGTTAATGTGTTAGAAATAATAACAGGAGCATTGACTTTTGCTCAAGCAGGAGCACTTTGTGGCAAGTGGTGTTAGAGAAAAGACCTATAAGGAGTGAAGCAATTTGCTCTAGATTGTAAAAAAAAAAAAAAAAAATCATCTGGAAGGAACACAAAAATGGCAGCCGACTTGTAATTAGTGCACCGCAGACTTTTTGCTAGAAAAGTTTCTAGAAAGCATTTCTTTATTCACAGCACTGATTACTGAAAAAAAGAAAATCAATAAACTGGGAACCCAGTATTAAAAACAAACAAACAAGCCAACTCCAAAACACACACAAAACAAATCGTGATACCTGTAAATCTATACATGGTGCAGTGTTAATAATTTATTCTGTAGTTAGTTAATATTAAGCTTGATTCTTCACTTTGGCTTCAAAGGTACGTCACACTGAAACTCGCCACACCAACTAACATTCCCTTTTAATTAGCAAAATTCTAGAGAAAGAGAAAGTAAGTTGGGAGTGAAGGCTGGCCCGTGAATTCTGTTCCAATAGAAGAGCTCCTGAAGTTCAGATCGCTGAAAAAATTGAATGCAGGTTCTGACGGGAAACACAACGCATTTTTTGCATAAGGGGCTGTGCAGCTGTAGACCGGTCAGGGTGTCGCCCATGCTGATCCATGTCCAATGACAACTCCCTACAATGGGCATGTGAGCATCAGAACTGGAACACTGAGCAATGGAAGAAGGTGGCCTGGTCTGATTAATCACATTTTCTTTCACATCAGGCAAATGTCCATGTGTGTGTGTTGTTTACTTGGAGAGGAGATGGCACTAGGGTGCACAATAAGAAGAAGAAAAGTCAGTGTGATGCTCTAGGCAATGTTTCGCTGGGAAACCTTGGGTCTTCAGATGGTTGTTGTTTTGATACGTACCACCTACCTAAACATTGTTCCTGATGAACGGTCTTCCCTGATGGCAGTGGACTCTTTCAGCAGGATGATGTGCCGTCCCACATTATAAAGGTGCTTCAAGAGTGGTTTGAGGAACACAACAACGAGTTTGAGATGTTGAATTGGCCTCCTAATTCTCTGTGGAGAATGTGTATATATTATACAGTCTTGTGAAAAAGTTAGTACCCCCTCTTTTAATTCAGGTTTTTTTGTGTAAAAACATAATAAAAAATTATCTGATCGTAGTGAGTGGTAGTTAATATTAGGTAAATACAATCTCAGATGAATTAGTTGATATATATATATATATATATATATATATATATATTTTTTTTTAAATGTGCCATTATTTTATTTATAACAAAAAACTTGCTTTTATATATATATATATATATATATATATATATATATATATAAAAACTCTTCCTCTTCCTCTTTTATTTATATATATATATATATATATATATATATATATATATGTGTGTGTGTGTGTGTGTGTGTGTGTGTGTGTGTGTGTATAGTTTGTGTTGAGTAGTCCCTTTGTGTAGAGGAAGAGGTACTTTACCCAAACGTACAATTTGAATACCAACTTTAACGCATTATTTAAACCTAATTACTTTTAGCACAGCTCTTGTATCATTAAAACTCAACTAACATTCTGTAGTATTGATAATAAAGTGCATGATTTATATCAATGAAACAAGCCAAAAGGCTTCCTTTGTGTTCACTGTGGTTAAGGTTTGAAATGGAGCAATAAAGGACTTCATAACGTGTGCAGTAATGACACCTTGGTGTGAGCGCGGCGTTAGTTTGAGAGTGTCGGGTACAAAGCAGAGCTTTTCATGTAACACACCTGCTTTGCAAACCAACTTTGTATGTATGTAAATAAACTCTACAGGTCATTTACTATGGTACACATCGTGCTCGTCGACTTCTAAGCCTTCACGGGTGTCTAGTTCTGACCTCAGAGCTGCTGTTTCTCGACTCTGCAGTGACATTGAGATCTTAACACATTTTAGTTTTTTTTTTTTTTAAGTTTAGCAGATAGGTAAGTGTGTGTCAGGTACAATGCTGGTTGGAGTCTCACGCATTTGCTTTTATATAACAAGGTTAAGGTGTTGGAGGACTCCGGGTGGTAATTGCAGAGAGAAAGCAGCTGATGCAATCGTGTGCTGTGGACAGGCCACTCTAACGCTGCATTTGTGGTGTGAGCATGTGTATGGCATTTCTTTTAGTACCCATTACTCTAACTGGTGATGTGCAGCCAATGATGACCTGACTGTGTGTGGGAGGTGATATTTTGCAACAATTTTGTAAAATAAGTTGCAAACTGTTTTGACTTGTTTCATCACACGTACATTTTTTTTTTGTTTTGGCAAGCTTCTAATTTCATAACTGTGATGCATAAATCAACTGCTGATCATTTTCTCTCCGGGCATTGCACTATTCAAGGAGCTAAGATATTCATCACTGGTGCATATGATGCCTTAAAAGGTGTTACCTTGTGCAGTGCGTGCTGTACATTTTTCCAGGAACGGAATTGACTTTAATCCTAATAGGACCAGCTTCCGTGAGCAGCTTTGATTTATCCTCTTGGTAGTCGAACACATCCGTTATGATGGACCTTGAGGTTACACTCTAAGCTAGAATAATTATAAGCTGATGGAGAAATTGACAAACTGTCAAGAAGCTGAAGGCTTCGTTCCCTGACAGGACTGTCGCACACGAGAGCAGTGACGCTCATGGCAATATTGAGTTATTTACTCTGAGGGTGATCGAGGGAATGGACAGCAAACAGCTATTAGCTAAGTTACCCTTCAACACGATTGAAATCATGTTATAAAATGTCACTTTTGACATAAAAAAAAAAAAAAAAAAATCAGAAACAGGTTTGAAATGAAACAATCAAGATGTGATTGGAGTTTCGAATTTCATCTTTAAAGGAATAGTTCTGGTTTAAAGAATAAGTCTTTCAAAATTTCGGTGCATTTAAGTACATTACAATCGTTCTTGGTCGTTATTAATTTTCCTGCTCTGTAAATCGTCTGTAAAGTTTTTCACCTGGAATGCGAATACGTATATAACTAAGTAATTGGGGCCAAGTTCCAAAGTTAAGCTGAGACTCCTACAGTATGAAGCTTCTGCAGACCTACTGAAGTAAAGTAAGTTGGTGTCTTTTGAACATTCAGTATATTGCTACACATTTATGGGGGGAAAATTGTATTAAATTGGTACTAATAAAAATTAAGGACGTAAAAGGACGTAAAAGGTCCGACACTGATTCCAAGAGAAAGAGGCCAAACACCAAAACCTAACCTATCGGAGTAAAGACTGACGAAGTCTCAGTAAAATTCTGTTCAGCCAGTTTTGCGTGATGCTTTGACAAAATCAGCTGGACAAACATACAGACAGAAACTTTTCTGAAACCGGTTTCTGGCTCTTTCAATGTATGAAAGATATCACTGAAAGAGCAAGTTCTGACCAATGTACAGATGAAACCTTTCTTTTATTTAAACAGATGCACTGCCAAGCCCCACAACATCAAAATGTGAGAAACATTATACAAGAGTGTATACAACTAAAGTCTGCTCAGAAGTCTACAATCATTAAAATGTATAAATGTTAACACAGGGGGCTTAACTAAAGATATAAAGATCTAATCTGATCATTTTATTCATACACATGCACATTTCATACAAACGTCCATCATTTCTTTTGTTCGTATAAAGCTGCTTTGCGACAATGACAATAGTTAGAAGCACTATACAAATACATTTGAATTGAAATGAATTGAATTGAACCACTGGTAACACCCAATTCCAGTCCTTTCACTCCATCCATGCAAACCATTAAACACTTTCCCATTATACAGTATTAAAGACATGCATGATTAGTGAAAGGGCCGTGCTCTTAGCAAGCACTGTGTCAGTTCAGATCTCCACAATGCATATGGCATTAGAAGTGTCAGCACCTTCCATGATGGAGACAGATGCCACCTGCCAGCTGGAGATATGCGGCGAGTGGTGCCTGCGCTCCCTCTGGGTTCGACTGAGTGACAGCTGTCAGCTGTAGTGTGTGTACCTGCACTCCAGTGACGGTCTCTGCTCGGCGCCAGGACTTTACTGATGCAGCACAGGCAGTCATTATTTTGAAGAGCAAAACATTTCCATACAGGAGAAATGGCTAGAAAGGGGAATTTCTGGCTTTCTTCTATTAGCAACTTACCCAGGAATGAGCCACATAATCTAAGCGTAATAATAAACTGAGTAAAAAAAAAAATTGCACTTCTGTTTAATAAAGAAATACCAGTAGTATCAGCATTTATATGTAGAAGCTTTCTGGTAAAGGATGCTTGTTTAATATTTATGGAAGGAGTCTCCAGTGTGAGAGGAGACAGCTTTTTTTTTTTTTTTTTACAAGAAAAAAAGCTAATTAGGGTTAATATTAATATTAATTGACACAAAAAAAAAAAACACCTCAGGACCTGCTGTTCTACAGCAATAGTCAGGATGATAACAAAAGCTCCTCTTCACTGAATCATTGATTATTTTACTATATTTTACAGTATGCCCTGCAAGCAATTTATTACTTCAAAACAATTGGCTACAGCAGATAGCATCGATGCTCCAGGGTGAGGGATTCGATCATGAATTTGCTTTGGTGATCCGTGTGGAATTTCACTTATTTTACATAAGTCCCTATCATTCTTTATATTATTAACATCAACATTGTACAGCTCATCACTTCATCAGTAATCCACCGTTTTGTCCTTGATAGCAGCACATACAGTACAGTACCTCCACACCATGCAGAGTGAGAGACCTTATGCGTCCAATCAAAATGTAATACAGTACATACTCTTTGTCAAGGTTTTCAATCATGTAAACCGATTTTCAGTTCAGAGGATCTAGATCAGGGCATAATCGACTTTAAAAAAAAAGTGGTTAATTTAAGAATTATTATAATTTAAAAAGGCTATGATCATTCCTGTTGCTTATGCACCTTTTCCTACCACACTTTCCCCTCTTTGTCCAGTGTTCGTCCTTGTGGAGTGTGTCGATGAACGTCTTCTAATCAAATCAGAAGTCTTTGCCGTGCATGTACTGAAATAGAGTGAAAAAAACACAGTGTTTATACTGTATGCATAGTAATTTAATCTAACATGAAGTTAAATACTGTAATATTTTGAGATACTGGATTTTTGATTTTCATCAGTTGTAAGCTGTAACTATAATAATAATAATCATAATAAAAACGCTTGATATGCTTCATTTCACTGTATTTTTTTAGAGAATCTACAGTATAATATATATAAGAATTTCACTTTTGAAGTTATAGTCTTAAAGACAATTTACTTTATTTGTGACATTTTAATATTTGAGAGATGCACTGTGTTTGGGACAATGACTATTGCGTTATAATCATTCTCATATTGCGAATTGCGTTATGATTCTTTCATATGGCTGATCCAATACAATGCAATTTCTCTAAATGAAAAATACACAAATTGTTCTTTGAGGAAACATTGGAAGCTATAATCTATGATAGAGTTCTCCATGGCTCAAGTTGAGAACGCTTTGAACAGTGCATCCAATTTAAACATGCTCACCCCCCCCCCCCAAAACATATTAAAGGACAGGTTGTGAAAAGTTGCTCATATGCTCCATGTTGTGGGACTCTGCAGGAGGAGGTGCGCTTTGTGAGCAGCATGGGAGATCAGGTCTCTGGTGAGGAATGTAACCTGTGCCTGAGTCAGAGTCACCTTGAGAACTGAAACTAGGGAATAAATCCTAACAGATGGTCCTTGTGAGACCTCTTACATGAGCACACACTCAAATCTAGTAACCAATAAAAGAAGTTGATATCTGTGTGACGTAAAAACCTCCATCTCTGCTGAATGCTATGTAATCATGGCGCCCCTAAGGAGAAGGTGTGTCCAAAAACATTATGTAGTTATGATGATGTCTTCTGAGTATTACTCTGAGGACTCAGGTGTCTGGAGAGAGAGAGAGAGAGAGAGAGAGAGAGAGAGTCTTAGAAAACAATGTGCTGTTTAAACTGAACACATGAACACTTCTTCAGTGGCAGTGTGGTCATGTGTTCATGTATTGTTAAGCACCAGGAGGTTGTGATCTGTGACATGGGCTACTGCAAACACCTCACCGAGAAGCTTTTGATTGTGTGCCGCAGCATGCGGCTCAGACCACCAGCAGAGCGCGATGTTGTTTGCTGCACACTAGGAGGATCTTGTGATATGCCATTCTTAACATGTCGCTCTCTCTCTCTCTCTCTCTCTCTGAAAAGAAGCTTCCCAGCAGCAGATCTATGCTCACAACCCTGCTCAGTGAGAGCACGCTTTCTTTTCATTATTTTGGCTCATGCAAGGTTTGCTTTTAGTAAAGCTCTTATAATGGTGGAGATATTTTACAAAAATATGAGATTAAAGACGATTCAATTTACAGTTCTACTCTTTACCTTAATTATAGTTATTTAATCATGATGTGTTTAGTGGCTGGTGTTTACTCTCGCTGCCTATTAAATATAATAGTGCCTTCAACCACATTTAGATTTGATTACAGCGCACTATGTGGTGGCCAGTTCATGCTTCCTCGTGCTCCCAGAGCCAATCTTTCACCATTTGGGTCCTGGGATACTGTATGTCTGTGGCTGCTATCAGGGGAGAAAGAAACTCCATAGATGTGATGATCTGGTCATTCAGTACGTTCAGGTCGTCAGCAGACGTCTGTTTATTGCCACATAACAGTGCTGAGTTTAGATCTGACCAATTGAAGCAACCACAGATCATAACACTAACACTGCCCTCAAAGGGTCTATGTACACTTCCATATGATTGAATATATATACAGGAACGAAACTGTACAGATGCACGGGCAAGTTAAAATAGTCATAGAATGAAGCAGCAACTATATAACCAGCAAATATTCATAAAGGAGAGGATGAAATAAAGGAAGCATGTGACCATAGTGCAATAAAGAGAGAATGAGTATGAGCCTATTTATTGTGATGTCAGAGGATCAGAATCAGAATCGGCCTTTTGTTTTTATTCACCGAGTATGTTGACGAACCTGCCCAACTGATGCACTCATCACTCTGGAATAGGCTCTCGACTCATCAGACCAAAGTCTAATCTTTATGCTACCTGGGAAATAGAAGCCTCTTTCCTGATTAGTCTTCCAAACAAGTGGATTTCTTATGACCTCACAGCTGTTTCATCACAATCCTGTGAGTTCTTGTCACATTGTACATGGGGAAACGCTCCTAATTTCACTATTAAGCATATCTCTGATTTCTAATGTCGATCTTTTTTTTTGTTTTTTTTTTGCGATGCTACTTCACCTGTTGTATAAATGATCCCCGAACGGCCATTCGTGATGTTTTTTTTAACCACTTTTTCTGAGAAGTTCATTGTTCATCAATATCCTTATTAGTTTTACTAATATGTTGAACAAATCAACATATCAACATATGTTTTCTCCACTAGAAAGGTCAGTGTAAGCCCCTATCATAAAAGTCACAGAAACATCACATCTGACTAAATATGTAATGCACATTTAAAGTATGGAATTATCTTAGGAAGGGGAAATTTATTGAACATGGGGAAATGTATAAAATAACAGGCAGATCTAAACATTTTCAGCTTGTGTTTCAAACTTAGCTTCTATGTAAAAACAAATTTTAACAGAACAAGATTTTTTTTTTTAGAATTAATTGTTTGCTTTATTGTAATGTTATTTCCGAAAATACTAGATGCATTTTGATTGTATTTGAGATGTTTTCATGTTTTGGAGTAGAAAAAAAATCTACAGTTCTGTGCTGTTTGAAGTGATTGTGTGATGGAAAAAAAGACACAGGGGATCCACACTGAGCTCACGCTTCTCATGGAGAGTCTAGAATCTTTGAATTGGTTTTATATCTTATAAACCGTGCTTTTGGTGCATGTAGTTTTTTTTTTTTTTTGTTCAATGCCTACAGTTTTAATATATACAATTGTACTAAGCTACCTGATAATAATAGTAATAATAATAATAATAATAATAAATATGCTTTATATGGTTCATAAACAAAGAATAGAAGCCAATAAATCCAGGCTCACTCACTCCCCTTTTTTGTGACAGTGGAAACTGATGTGAGCACTCGAGGGACAGTGCAAGAGCATGAATCACAAAATCAGTCAATACTTGTTCATTTTGTTCCTGCCTCAACTTAAAACAAGTGTTTTTTCTCTTTCGCAATAAATACAGTGAATTCAAAATTCATAATTCTGTTTAGCCAGAATGTGTTTAAAGTCGATGCCAATCATAGGCATTTATTAATCCTCTTCTTCTGATGTGTATTAACTTAGATACTGACAACTTGCTCAATGACTTGTATAGCAACGAGTGTTTTTTTTTTTTTCTATTTTCATTCTTTTTTTTTTCTTTTTTTTCATTTATAGTACAGACCAAAAGTTTGGACACACCTTCTCATTCAAAGAGGTTGAATTCGTATTATGGCAAGAAAAAAGCAGCTAAGTAAAGAAAAACGAGTGGCCATCATTACTTTAAGAAATGATGGTCAGTCAGTCGGAATAATTGTCCCCAAGTGTGTCCCCAAGTGCAGTCACAAAAACCATCAAGCGCTACAAAGAAACTGGCTCACATGCGGACCGCCCCAGGAAAGGAAGAGCAAGAGTCGCCTCTGCTGCGGAGGATAAGTTCATCCGAGTCACCAGCCTCAGAAATCGCAGGTTAACAGCAGCTCAGATCAGAGAGCAGGTCAATGCCACACAGAGTTCTAGCAGCAGACACATCTCTAGAACAACTGTTAAGAGGAGACTGTGTGAATCAGGCCTTCATGGTAGAATATCTGCTGGGAAACCACTGCTAAGGACAGGCAACAAGCAGAAGAGACGCGTTTGGGCTAAAGAACACAATAAAGAAAACTCTTTGAATGAGAAGGTGTGTCCAAACTTTTGGTCTGTACTGTACCTTAAGTGCTTTAACTTGCTCAGTGTCAGAGTAGATCCAAAGCTTATCACATAGACAGTGAGTTCAAGGCAGGAGGACTCATCCTAGATAGGATGCCAGGCCACTGGATCATTTACACCTAGGGGCAATTTCCCACAGCCTTCAAAACATAGGAAAGGTGTGCGAGACACTTGCTAGACATGCTGTTACAAATTTAAAAATGACTTCTCACATTTCATATTCTGCCACATTGAGGAAATATGAACAAAAACCACTGTGGTGTGTTAAACAGCTATCCAGTATACTATACCAGGATCATCTTATATCTTTGTTCCTTCTTTTAAAGTAGTCCAGACACCAGCCATGAATTCTTAGAATAAAGAGTTCAGAATTTTGTCAGTCAGGATGGATGGAAAGTTGGTAAGACATAAGTGGCTTTGAACCTGCAGGTCCTGGATTCGATTGCAGTATCAGGTCTGTGTGCATAGAGATTGCATGTTCTCCCCATGCTTGGTGGGTTTTCATTGGGTTCTCCTGTTTCCTCTCACAGTTCAAAGACATGCAGATTAGGCTAATTGACATTCAGAAATTGCCCGTAGTGTGTGAATGTGGAATGGAGGTAATGCAACAATCGTACTAGATGAATACTATGGTCACCTCAACAAGTCCCTAGTTGGCCTACAGAGGTTCCTAAATGGATGGATAGAAGTGGCTATGACTATATATTAAATTAGCTTGTTCAATTTTTTTGTCTTATATGAATAGAAAACCCCTAAATCTCACAAAGGCCTTACTTTTCCAGAATGTGTTAATAGTTGAAGTTTTCCATATGCATTGGGATGCCAACCCATTGCAGGTCACAGTCACACACACACTGACACACACCCAATCATAGTTGGGAACATCAAGTTGGAAACATCAATCAGGATATATTGGGAGAAATGCAGAGAACAGCACACGGAAAACATGCAAACACCAAACACACAGAATGAGGCTAGATTTGAACCCTCAGCAAGGTGAGGCAACAGTTTAGAGTCAAACTTTAATAACTTAAAGCTTTTATAGCTTTTTTTTTTTTTTTAAGAGAAAGTGGATTTATGCTAAAATAGAAATCTCATAAGCCATGCATTATCTATTCTTTGTCTCTGCAGAGATCCATGTCTCTAAAGATCCTGACTGATCTACAGAGTGACTGGAGCGAGGGCTTAATCTGTATTCTTGGATAAATCTTTGTTAACCTTGTGGAATTACATAGGCATGCTTACCAGATTCTGCCAAGGGCATTAGAGTGCACTTTGTCTTCGTAATTTAATATCCACTTCTGTATCCGAACCTGTTAAATATTTTAAGCCACTGAGAGATGGAGAATGATATCTTTCATAAGTTCAACGATATGTCTTCTGTAGAAAAAGGAATCTGGGAGGAGTGATTTGATTTGAGGAGGTGAGTCTGTCCTATTGTGTTGTTTCAGCTAATGGCTTTAGTTAAAGAAAGTACAAAAACGAGATGCGACAGTGGTCACCCCTGTGTTGCGCCTCTTTACTGAGCTCAAATGCATCAGATCGACATTACGACATTATTACCACAGAGCAGAGAGATTAGTTACACTTAAACTATGAGGATAAAATATGACCTGAACTCAAATCAGGCCATGTTTTACAAAATGTACCCGAAGGCTTTCTCTGCATATGTCAAGAATCGTACATGATTTAGACGATCAGATTGCAGATAATATATAATATAATATAATTCATTATATAATATAAGTATTTATTTATTTATTTATTTATTCATCCATCCATCCTAAATATAAGCATACAGTATATGAGGGGCATTCAAGTCAAACTGGGATTTTTAACTTTTATACAGAATCACAGAACTGAGATAGGAGACTAAAAACCTTCATCATCTCATTTTTCTATAACAGTTGTTCCCAACCCTGCCCCTGGAGGACCACTTGTCCTGCACATATTAAGTTTTCCCTGCCTGATCACACGCACTTCAAATCAGGAAAGAAACCTAATTAGCTGATTAGTTAAGTCAGGTGTGCGGGGAGCTGAGAATGCACTTGTGCAGGGACAGAGCCGGGAACCACTGCTGTATATAATTCCTTATGCGCTTATCTAACGCACTTATCCCAGCATTTCACTAGTGTTTTCATACCATTGACGTAGAAAGGTTACTCAGTACCCCAGAGCCATGCTCGGACCGCACGCTTCATGTCTGAAAGACTGGCCTCCCAGGAATTCCTTTATTAATAGCACGAATATATGGAAATAGCTTAGATTGAGGTCAGAACTGTATGGTGTGTATCTTGCAATAACTCCCAGATGAGTGACTATAATGTGCAAGTGGTGTTTGTGAATGATTTTGTGTACAGTTCCCACAGACAGATGCGCTTCTTCCACAAGTTGTCCATTGATTTTCGAAGATCAGGTGTTTTACTCGCTAAATGTTCATGGAAATGATGCATGGTCTCCGAACCACCTCAGGTGGGATCGTCATTCACAGACATACAGTCTTTTTTAAACCTTTGCCCCATTCAGACGTTTTGCGACCATGAGTCTTCGTCTTCATTCACAAACACCACAAGAAAGAATCCTAACCGTAAAAAATTCTAATCATTTCAGTTCAAAAGGTAAAACCTCCAAACACCCACTGGTAGGTTCAGCGTTTTATTCCTTAACCATAGTTCCTGCTGATTTTTTGGTGGCCTTAATCAGCATGCTGTTTGGCTCCCCTGCATTTTCATCGCTGCCCTGGTGACTCTGAGGCGCTAAGCGAATATTTCTACTGCTTATAGCTAGAAATGGCCTGCTCATAACTACATAACGTTCCTCTAGCTAGTGAATTTGAATAATGTGCTTAGATGAATAACTGAATAATTTGTTAGCACTTAGGGGATTTTAAATATGCTGTTCACTTTTTCAGTTGCGGTGTGAAGCTCACCACCCGAGTACCTCATTATAATTTAATCTCAGAGCCAGAAATCTGCTGGGGTGCCCCTCATTAATGTGTTAGTTTCATTTGGAGGATGACAGTCTACTTGACAGTCAAATTATTTTGTATGCACATGTTAAGCTTTTTTGATATACTCTGTTTTTTGGTAAGTGCTAACTGCAATCTGCTGTGTGCTCCAAAATTGTGTGATTTTTGAAGTCTAGTTTTTTTTTTTTTTTTTTTTTTTTACAAATGTGGGATACAATTTTATAGCATTTGCTTTCCATCATTTTCTATCTCTGTATTCATGACTGGGTTTGCATGGTTTCTTAGGAATTTTCTTGATTCACTATTTTACTGACAGAGTAAACGGTTTATACTGTAGGTATTTATGCATGGAGGGTGGATAAAACAGGCATCATGGTGGCACAGTGTGTAGCAGCACCTGAGTTACAAGTTTGATCCTCAGCTTGGGTTTCACTTCATGTTGTGAATGAGTGTGTGAATATTGCCCTCTGATGGACTGATGCCCTATATCCTGCCTTATATCCACAGCTCCTTGGATAGACTCCGAAGCCACAAAGACTTTGACAAGGAGTAGTGCTTACTGAACATGAGTTGTGCTGGAAATTGCTTAATGGCTTTGAAAGATTGGGCACCTATTTCTCTTTCTAACTTTCTTTAATTTTTTCTTTTTAATATTTTTAATATCCTTAAAATCTCAAGTATATCTGGTGACCTGCACCATCTACAGTCCAAATGTTCCTTCCCCTTTTCTTCCTTTTCATTTTCTTCTTTCTTTAATTAATTAATTTCTCCATTTATACATCTATCCATTCATCCAGTCATTCACCCAACTATCCATCTATCCAATCTGTCCATCCATCCAATCCATTTATTCATCCACTCACTCGTCCATTCACCTATTCATTTATCCATACATACATACATACATACATACATACATACATACATACATACATTCATCCATCATTAATTTAACCCATCTATCATACATCCTTTCATTAATAACCATTCATCCACCCATCCATCCATCCACCTATTTATTCTTCCTTCATTTTTCCACCTCCCATCCATTTAGATTTTATTCTCCCAACCATACATCCATCCATTCTAGATTTTTTTATCTGATCCATCCATCCGAGATTTTATTCTCCCATCCATCCATCCATTCTAGATTTTATTCTCCCATCCATACATCCATCCACTCTAGATTTTATCTGATCCATTCATCCACCCATTCTACATTTTATTCTCCCATCCATCCATCCATTCTAGATTTTATTCTCCCATCCATCCATCCATCCAACCACGCTTTTTCTTTCATTTGTTTTTTTCTTCACCCCTTCCCTTTTACATCCATGTAGAACTGACACTCTCTTGCATAAGTATTCGTCCCCTTTGAACTCTTCCACATTTTGCAGTGTTACCACCTGGAACTGGTATAAAATGTATTGAAATTAGATCCTTTACACAAAATAGCCATAATATCCAAGTGTTGATTTATGAACAAAGAACAACCTTTTAAGTATTCACCCCAGGTACTGTGAAACCTAGCTGTGACAGTAGATAAAGTAGAAAAGTTTACGGTGTGTGAACAATTATAAAGTCCTTTTATATAGCCAGAGAGCAGTTCTGATGATTTGTCTTTAGTTTGTCCCAGTAATGAAAAGTGACGGTCGCAAATCAGTTTGTGCACTAAAGCTGGATGTGTTCAGCTGGAACCCAGAGGAATCCCCAGCTGATGTATGCAGCTTGTCTAACACTCGGGTTGATTCAGTTGCCTGAAAATTTCTCCTGATAAATTGATGAAACAGTAATAATAAGAGTGCGTGTACATTGTTTTTATCGAGTTTAAACCGTAGTGCTTCAAACAGTTGTAATTGAAACCGAGGCGCAGCGCCGTTAACGAGCAGCGCAGACTTGGCGCAGGTTGTCGGTGTGTCGGTGCTTTCTTTGGGAGCAGGAGCTGTTGCTTGGCAGTGCGCGCGCAGCGTCTCGAGGGAGCGCAGGAATAGAAGCGGGCATGCGCCGACGCGCGCGCTGCGCTTCATTTGTACACGAGCGCAGCGTCACGCAGATACCGAGCTCCTCGCGCACACCTGGCACGCGACACAAGTTGGAGAGACAAAACGGGTTCCGTGTTCGCGCGCGCTCCAGTTCTTTTTTTTTTTTTGTCCCCTTGAGCTTGAGTTCTGATGTGGCGGAGTTACAGAGCAGGAGGACTTTCTGAGCACAATGAAGACAGTTAAGGTCAGTGTTGGATTTTTGCTTTTGTATACTCTGTTAACTCAAAATCTAAACATGATGCAAATTAAGAAGGAATATCACGTTGTCAGGATATGTGAGTAAATCTCACATCAGTATGTGTGTGTGTGTGTGTGTGTGTGTGTTGTGTGTGTTTTTAAATACTCATTAGTAAAGCAGTGACTTTTTCCATCCTGTCCCAGATCATTCCCATCACTCATGCACTGATTCCCAGACAGGCAAAGCACATTACATAATATCATCTCCCAGTTCTCTCCGGAGACAGACAAAAGATTTCCTCAGCTATTCCTCCTGCTGTCAGAGATCTGCGAGATCGTCTCTCGGATAGCTTTGAATTATTTCTCACCAGGCTATAAATAGTACAAGTCTGCTTGTCCTCCCACCCAGCCAATCGGAAATGCATGCAAGACTAAAGAACAGAGCTTAGTGGAGCAGGGCTCTTTCCAAAAAAAAAAAATCAAAGCAGCACTTCATTACTTCATTGATCTCATTAACACTGCCTTGATCGTCTGGCTTTGGCTTCCTGTGGCACTGATGATGCCAGTGCAATGACTTGCTTCTGCATTCAAAGGAATGACAGATTAACAGTTAACAGATTCAGTGGCCAGATGTTCAGTTTCCAGTGTCCACTGCAAGCGACATTAAACGTAACCACATCCAGAAAGTTCCTTTTAATTGACAAGATCAAGATTTTCCCTATGCAGCTGAATGACTAATAATAATGGTCCATTCAAAAAGTTTTTTTTTTTTTTTTTTTTGCAATGACATGCATGAGCGATGAAAATTGTAACTGACTTGTTATTAGAAGTTACTGACAGCATGGCATTTAGAAAAAGCCACAGAAGCCTTCAGAGACCCGTGTCTGGCCAATCAGACGATGGAAATGCTATCTGTCTCCCTCTTTTAATGGGGGAAAGGGCACCTTTTAATTATTCATCTGTGATGTCAAACTATTCCTCAAAGGCTGTTATTCAGAGTGCAGCCGGTGAATTATGAATGACAGAGGAACAGCTTCTTCGCTGCACATGGAGGTTCAGTTTCTCTGGTTGGTTAGTGCTCCACTATCTGTTATGTAAAAGCTCTTCCGCCGTCTGAAAGTGATTTTGACTTCTGCTGCTGCAGCATTCATAATGCCTTCCTTTAATTCTAAGGAAACTACACCTGTGGGAGTTCTCATACAGTTTTAGCACCATGCTAATGGCTGTTTGCTGTGTGCTGGTTTGCTTTAAAACAAGCGATTAACAATGCCCGATGGTGTAGGCCACATTCAAGGTTTAATTTTAGATTTTTTTTTTTTTTTTGCAAAAGTATTCATGTCTTTGTTACAGGTGGCTTTGGATTTGATCTCTAATCCTGTTGCCGTACTGAGCAAAGAATTTGAATTTGCAAACTTCCACACCCTTAATATTTTTTCAACAGCCAGAAACATAATACTGCTGTGACCAGTAGTCATGTGATCTATTTATTTATTTATTTTTCCTATTTAACGTGAACAAAAGGAATGAGCTAGGTGTGGTTAACTGAAGTATGTTAACTTTATTAGATAAGTAAATTCATAAGTAAACTGTACATTTCTGGGTTTGCCTTTCGTTTACTGTAACAAACGACTTCAACAAACGTCACTTGTAGATTGGCCATTGTGAGTTGCAACACTGTCTTGCATTTTCTTTATTACTTTTTTCGTGTGCTCACCAGAGGCAACGTTATCTGCGCGCCTTACTTCCAATCTTCATTTTTCCTCATCAGGATAACATGAATACATGCTTATAAGTTTTTCAAACAGTAGAAAAAACTTAGTTCTTGCAGGTAAGAACTAAATTTGGGACCTGGGGAAAAAACAAAAATGGTTGCACTACACACACACAGTCACCATATGAATAATCAGAGTACTCATTTGAGTAATCATTTTTATCTTTTTTAAAACGTCAGACCTAATTTGCAAAGGACTTAGAATATCTCTTAGTTGAAATCTCTTTTTCTGTAAGTGTACACAGAGCAGTTATCGTACACTTGTCTGTATATGGAAGAACATGGTATAGTAGATAAAGGTGATACAATGTACAATCATCAACCATAACATTAACACCCTCACCAGGTGAACTGAACGACACTCACCACCAACTACACCCCAGCAAGCAGGTGACAGCATCATGGCCACCTAAACCTCATGCATGTCAGCGGGAACCTAAATCTTACCTGTCCAATCTGATCCCACAGAAAAGCCGGTGCAGCACTGATCAGCAAAAACATCAGTGCCGGTGACAACAAAAAGGCACCAGAATTCTTAGTGCACCAGCGGGCAGCGACGCGGCCTCCAAACTCCCCAGATCTCACACAAGGGAGGGAACCCAAGACCTAGATGGTTTTATTCTTATGGTTATGTAATGTCTGCAAACTCGATTGTTGCCCTGAGGATGGGTCAATAGCTAAATAATACGTGGTTAGTACATAACTTGTGATCAAGTGTTTGATCATGTTTTATAGTCATGTATGATAAGTCTTCCCGCCTTACACACTTACAGCTTCAAGCAAGTGCGCACACACACAAACTCCTTTAGAGTAACTGGCACACACTGTGACAAGCCCACACAATATTTCTGACTGCATTTGTCAGACTTCCTGTGTGCATGAATGTCAAGGACGGTGGTAGTCAGCCAGCAGAGAAAGCAACAGGATGAATACTCGCGCTGTATGATTAATAAGGCCCTACGAGAACGCAAGGTTTAACATTCAGTAAGCTGCTCAGTGCTTCGCACCGTAGGATGCCAGGCTGGAGTAGAGAGAGCAGAGCCACTGGGGGGGGCAGGGGTCACTGGGACAGTTAGAGCCGCTCCGAGCTCTTGTTTAATGATCGTCGGGCTGAACAGCTGCTTCGGAAGGAGCCCTGGCCAGCGTTAGTGTGTGATTGATTTCCCTCAGGAGACTGCACACCTCACGTGTAAGGGGAGGTCAACATATGGCGCTAAGCCCGCGTCTAATAGTGTGCGCGCGTGTGTGTGTGTGTGTGTGTGTGAGAGAGAGAGAGAGCTTCTGCGGACAGCGTCACGAGGGAACGGAATTCTGAATGCATGCAAACGTACATATTGACGCGACGAGGTGAAGGTCAGGGTATTAGAGTTGCACGTGTGTGTTTTCTGCTTCGGCAGAATGCACAGGCTTTTCTGGAAGGTTGAATATTTCATAACGTGCCAATCTGAAGACGTGGTTTGATTAGTATGGTGGAATTGAAATCTTTTTGACACTGTTTGACAACAAGTTTTACTGCAGCTCACATGCAATCCAGGATCAGCTCAGCTGGATAAATCGAACCAAACATAGCGTGTGTGTGTTTTTTTTTTTTTTTTTTTTTTTGTCTTTAGGTACGAGCTGATCCACAAGCCACGACCTGAACTAAAGAGCAGACCCGAAGAAGCGGCGGAAATATCGTCTGTTCTGGAAAACTCAAGCGATGAGCTTAAAGAGAAAATAGAAACGTTTTATTTCAGCAGTACCGGCTCTGTGCTCCCGATCCAAGCGAGTTTGTTTAACTATGTTGGAAAAAATGATGTCTTAACAAGTAAAATATTAGCTAATATTTCCACTCCAAAAATATCAATAATAATATTTTAGATCAGTTATTTTTTTCAACATGGTTACTGTGCCTATTTGGAGAAATTGGCTCATTTCAAGCTTATTTTATTGACTAGGTTGAGATTTTCTCAGCAAGGCTCTTTGGTTGTTGGTGATTATAGTGCAGGAATTCACAGATGACCTGGGCTTTATAGGGGAAAGGGTGGGGTTGTGCTGGCGGAATAACACAGAGGCGTTTTGCATACTATTTTACATACTAAAACTATTCAAGGGCACCTTGTATAGTTAAAGGTTAAGAATTCTTAGTTTTCTCAACAGGTTTGATGCAAACAGTGGTTTGGTTCTTATAAAAGGTCAGCCAAATAATCCTTAGAGATGTAGAATTTAACTTTTTTTTTTTTAAAAATGTGTATATGTGCGTTTTTTGTTGTTGTAAGGGAATATAGGTATTGGTGTTTTTGACATCTTACTTTGTAAGCATTTATTCTTCCTTAGGTAAGTGATTTATTCCAGACCGGGTTCATGATGGAACACTGGCCATATAGTAGTCAATGACTACCAGTATATTGTTATGTGGAACGAAACCAATGGGGAGGACATGCAAAACTGCACACAGACGATGTGCGTCACCTGATCTCAGGATCAAATCACGAGGCCATCATGTGGCAGATTAGGTATAAAACACGTGCTGAAGATGACTGAGTGATGATTGGATGATTGATACACATGCACACCATATAATCTTTTTTTTTTTTTTTTTGATCAACTGCATTAAAAAAATCTTTTTTAAGTCATGCATAATTTAAATCTTTTGCATTTTTAATCACGCATATTCGCAGTAATCTGAGTCATTCCTCTATGCAATTAGTTTAATGGAAAATGATGTTGATTTTTAAATCCTTTATCCTCACAGTAAATGTCATACTTATACAGGCTTAAAAAATCAAAGCACAGGTCTGACGTCTACAAGCATCAATATTAAAGCTAAGACACAGAGGGAGAGCTATGGGTCATGTCAGGGGCACTTTCTTCACTTCCAAGCAATGTCTTATTCAAGGTGAAGAAATCAATATGAAACACAATCAAATTAGCATTAGGGCTGTGTACTGCTGGAGAGCACTGCCAGTTTTTATCTGATCATTCAGATGCAGGAGCATTGCTCTGGATAAATCTAGCGCTTTGAGAACAAAAAAACATCTGAGTTAATCTTTTCACTATCGGACATTATACTTCTTTATTACATTATATAATTTTTTAAAATATATATATATGGTTTACACAGAAAGATATAGAAAACAAGCAAGAAAAGAGTAGTTCTACTTCGACTTCTCTCATCGAAACTGCATTTCTTCCTGCAGAATTCCACTCATTCGATTGCTTCATGTCCTCTCTTTGTCCATGTGGGTTTTCTTTCGGTTATCTCAGCTTTTCCATCTCCGATAAACCTGCTTGTCCTGTAGGTGGATTGACAGCTCTACATAACCCCTGCATGCTTTCATGTATGGCTTGTCATGTGAACATGGCCATAATGTCTAATTTGCTACATAATCTTATTTTAAAAGCTTCGCACACTTGCATGGTTTAAACCAAGCACAAGTAGTTGCCGCATTGTTGAGCAAAATCCGACATTCTATCGCATCGCTTCCTTCTGTCACGTGATCAGTGAAGCAAAAGTGAATTAAATGTGTTTAAAGTTGAAGCCAAAAAGATCCATTCATACTTTGTTATTGCCATTGCGATTATTCCAGCAGTAATAAATGACAGGTTCACGATGGTTAATGACATTTTATGAAAAAGCGCTTTTGATTTTACATAGTAACATCATATTGTGCAAATGTAATAATTTTACAAATATAATAACTTTATTACTGTATATAACCCCTTATTATATAATCAGCAGAGCTAAGTGAGATATTGTAGTGTAAGCACTGTGGTGAAGTTTATAGTGCTACCTTCTGTTTAACATTTCAGTCGATGCATCTCTTTTACCCTTACTTCTCATGCACTAATCACTTTGACCGGTTTTGCTGCATATGGGAGCCATGATGCACTTCTGGTAACATTCTCAAAAGAAAATCAAGCAGAAAAAGCCTATTCCAACACTCCATGAGCCATTTGTGTACAAGAGACATCAGATGTGCACGGTGCGTGTGGGAAGCTGTTGTGTTGGCTTTGTCTGGTTCTGTACACTATTACTGTAATGTTATGACGAGCTGTCGTCATGTGCTGAAGCGAAACTAAGACTGGTGGAGGAGGAGGTTGACGATGCTGTAAACTCAAGTCTTTGATGAACGTTTCTTCTACACAAAACCTTTTTAATTACAGTTTTCCCAATCCGAATTTCAGAAAAGTTGGGACGTTTTTTAAATTAAAAAAAAAAAATTAAACATTTTTTATTTTAATAAAATGAAAACTAAAAGACTTTAAAATCACATGAGCCAAAATTTTATTTGTTTCAAATGTAACAATTTTATCCACTAAATGAGCTCATTTCAAATTGGATGCCTGCTACAGCTCTCAAAAAAGTTGAGGCAACAAAACGAGCAAGAAGTAAAGTCTTTCAGAAGTAAAGGTGGACAGAGGCTGTCTAGTATATCCAAATAATGCGGAAAATGTTTTTTGGAATACTTTAAAACCAACCTTCCTCAACGCCAAATTGCAAAGACTTGAAAACCGTTGTTGGACGCCTGTGGTCTTCGGGCCCTCAGACGACACTGCATCACTCTGACACATTGCGTCATCGGCATGATTGTGACATTGACATTACTAAATGGGCCCAGGAATACTTCCAGAAACCATTGTCGGTAAACTCAAACCTCCGTGCCATCTACAGATGCCAACTAAAGCAAAATGCAAAGAGGAAGCCATATGTGAGCATGGTCCAGAAGTGCCATCGTGTCCTGTGGGCCAAGGCTCATTTAAAATGGACTGTTTCAAAGTGGAAAAGTGCTCTACGGTCAGACGAATCCAAATTTGACATTCTTGTTGGAAATCATGGACACTATGTCCTACAGGCTAAAGAGGAGGGAGACCTTCCAGCATTTTATCAGCCTTTAGTTGGTATGGGGGTGCACAAGTGTGCCTACGGTATTGGGAGCATGTTTTGGAAGGCACTATGAATGCTGACGGGTATATAAAGGTTTTAGACGACGTCTATTTCAGGGAAGGCCTTGTGTATTTCAGCAGGACAATGCAAAACCACATACTGCAACTGCAAACATTCCCCCATCCCAACTATTTTGAGATCTGTAGCAGGCAGCAAATTTGAAATGAGCTCATTTTGTGCATAAAATTGTAAAATCTCCCGGTGGTGTAGTGGTTAGCACTGTCGCCTCCAGGGTCCGGGTTTGATTCCCAGCAAGACTCGAATCCCGTCTCTGTGTGCATGGAGTTTGCATGTTCTCCCCGTGCTTGGTGGGTTTCCTCCGGGTACTCCGGTTTCCTCCCACAGTCCAAAGACATGAAAGTTAGGCTAATTGGTGTTCCCAAAAATGCCCGTAGTGTGCGAGTGTGTGTATGTGTGTGTGTGCTCTGCGATGGATTGGCACCCTGTCCAGGTGCCAATCCATCGGGATAGGCTGGGATAGGCTCTGAATACAGACCCTGAATACAGACTAAAGCGGTATAGACGACGATGTCTGAGTGAGTGATTTGAAAGTCTTTTAGTTTTAATTTTATTACTTTCCTGGAATTCCGGTTGTCCTTGAACTAAGTGCCACGACTTGCTGTCAGAATCAAAGCATGAGCTTCCTCTTTTTTTTAAACAAAACTCAGAGAGATGGAGTTATAGAAAATCACACAAAAATTCACACTCATGTAACCAAAACAATTTGGACGAAATATTTTAGAATGAATGGTTTTAACACCCTTGTGACTGAAACGAAACACAGGCAAAAAAAAAAAAACTTTTCTCAAAACTTTCAATTTCATTTTGCAGTCAAACTGTTTGCTTAAACTTATATTCACTCTACACACTTTCCTGTGGTTTGGCATGAGTGTGAGAATTAGCTTTCACCATTTTCACACTTTCTGCTCTCTGCTGAACCACAGACATATTTTTTATTTAAAAAAAATAATAATAATAATTCTGCACACAGTATTGTCTTTGATTAGTTTAAAAGATGTAAAAAACGCTGATTCGTGCCTTCATATCTTGTTTCATGCAAAACATTCAGCACACATTATATTCCTAGGGTTAATATCATCACTTACAAAGCGCTACGTCTCCTCGCTAGCCTTTTCTCTCTGAGCTTCTACAGTCGTGTCCGTGCTCTGACCTTCAGGTCCACCAACATTGTTGCACTGGTGGTGCCAAAAACCAGACTCGCATCACTGTGACTTCTATAAACCCTCTAAAGCCGCCCACCAGGACCTTTGTGACTGCTCTTCTTTCATGCTTTTCAAAGGTCAGCTTAGGTCACGGTACAACAGACGAGCATACACACTATACGAACAGAGTGCAAGTTTGAATCCCACAGACGACACATCTGTCCATGGCTGGGAGTCACGAGAGAAAATTGGGTCTGGGAATGGATTACTCGCACTCGTTTGTAAATCATGGCAGATAACGCTGTCCTGCAAGTGTCTGATGCTGCCTTGTGATGCAGCATGAACCGCAATCTACAAACATGCTGGCTTCAAATGTATCGGAGGAAGCATGACTGATGGCTGCAGTCGTTATTCGTGAGTTTAGTGCATTCGGTGAGGTTGGATTATATAGTATAAAGATATAAATGTAAGATATACGGAGAGATTGAACAGTTGGAGATGTACAGTACATGCATCAGCAGGCTAATCAGAGATAATGAGAGAGGAATCTGTAGAAGCTTTATTTCGACGGAACAGCAATAGCAAATCATTTGTTCTTTTGCAAGGACAGTTCATGTCAAATCGAGACCTGTGAAATGAAAAGTCTCATGAATGAAAGCATAAAATATGATTGACATTTACAGAAGACTTCAAGCAAATGTATCACGGTGATGAGACTGTTCCCCGCAGTAAAACATGCAAATGGTGCAAACATTTTAAGGAAGGCCGTACATCTGTGAATGACGATCCCGGTCGAGCTTGCTAGGAGCCCACTGCAGTTGTTCTCATGATCATTCAGCAGTTGGAACGCCTGGTCCTTGAAAGTCGATGCATTGAACTTGCCACCAACATGCAATCATTCATGAACACCACTTACACATTACAGAAACTTAGCTGCAAATTATTTGCCACATCTACTATATTTCCACATTTTTGGGCCATTTAAGGAACTCCTGGGAGGCCAGTGTTTCAGACGTGAAGCAGAATTTAAAGTGAATGTGGCTCCCGCGTTGTTGGAATCTAAGCACTAGAGAAACGCTGGGATAAGTGCATTAGTGTAGCAGGGGATTATATAGAGAAATAAAGAGAGTTTTTACTTTGATAACTGTGTTCTGTTATTCTGCTCAATCAGAAGTCCCAGTTTGACTTGAACACCCCTCCTACATTTGGAGCTCTGTCCTAATATTGGTAGTTTAATGCAGTAAGTTACTAAAACAGACTTTTTTTTTTTCCCCCCAAGGCTTGAGTGAATTAGATTTTACACTCCTCATTTTTCCTACAGTAGTTATAGAAATTCCTTATGTTACTTTATCCGCTCTCTGATAACCATATGCACAATCATTGGCACCGAGCGCGCAGATTTTATTCCATAATTAAAGCAAATGAAATCTATTAGTCTGAGAAAATCAAGTATATTGAATTTATTCTGAGCATATTTAAACACCCAAACCTGTGATGTGGTTTCAAATTCCATTATTAAATTTCCACTCGGCGAGCAGCATAATTAGTTATGGCAGGGACAGACCACAGCACACTCACTGAATTATATTCTCATTATCATTAATATGGGCAGCTTTTTGATTACATTGCAGAAGCATTGTCTATCCAGGAATTAGACGATGGAGCAAAAAAAGATCACCGAGTGCACTTGCAGTGAGCCACGCGGCTCGGGGAATGAGAATAATGGCTCGAGATGTGACGGGCGTATTCATTTCATTACCATGAGCCTGACAAGGAAGTGACAAGAGGGTGTCACATGCATGCTGTGTTATTTCTTTTTCCATATAATAATGTATAATGCATTGCTTTTAGCGTTTTTAGTCGAGGACAGGTGTCAGAATGAAACCCATCACATGACTAGTGGCTGTTTCTTCACTGCAGTCCCTTGTGTCTGAGGTTCACTGGGTCATCACCTAGGTCTCCGCTTCTATTCCTACTGTCCACAACTTCATTAGACAACCCCCCCCCCCCCCCCCCCCCCCACCCATCCCCTGCACTTCCCCTGAGATCACCGGATCGCAGATTACATCCATCAGATGTCTAAAATCCCGCTATCTCACAGGTCAGGGAGCAGCGATGACGCCAGCCTGCGGGTAATGAGGGAAGTGGTCAGGGCCAGAGGAAAGCAATCAAGTCAAGATAAAGGGATGGATAGTGAAGAGATATGAACAGGTGTGCTGGGTATTTTTATTTATTTAGTTTTTGCTGCTGTTGTTGTTGTTCTTCTTTTGTTTTACTCAGAGCTGTTGGTAAAGAAAACAGCAACATCGCCGTCTCTCTGGAAAAAAGCATGCATCAAGCAAACAATTTTGGTGGTTGCCTTTGGGACTAATGTGGCCCATCTGGTAAAGAACATACTGAATGGAGATGGAGAAATAGGGAGTAATGATATTTTAAAATGGATTATATCTAATTCAGCATGTCCTTACGAGCACTTGCATCTAGGACTTTTTCTTTCCCATAATCCTACTGAGCTACACTGTTCCACACTGAAATAGTGCCGTATTGGTTCAACATTATGTAAGGAATAAAATGATGGAACAACATGATGCGACGTGATGCAGCCTGGTGTGCGAAGGTTTCGCTACCTTAAAACGGGCATATTTTCTAATAAGAGAGCTTATTTATTTAATAAAGGGATTTAATGTGCTTATACTACAGCAATTTTCCAATTATTGATCGATTTTTAAAAATATTGAATGGTGGGTCATGCTTTTTAACCGCTTATAGGTACATTTTCATTTCTTCCTCCCCTTACGTATGGTTATGGTTGCATCTTGTTTGTTAAAACCATCATCATCTCAGGTTCTGAAAAATGAGGCCAACATAGAAGTGGTTTCAGTAGTGGGTCAATCGCCATGTTTTTTTTAAATTATTATTATTTCTTTGATATCGCAAAAAAGAAACCCTGCACATCACTTTGAAAAAAGGTTTCAGGGTCTGCCCAATGGAAAGAAAGAAAAAAAGAGAAACAAGAACAAAACTGAGAACCTGGTTATTAAAAAGCACTAAATCTGGAGACTCCTTCCATAAATGTTTAATAAGCGTCTCCTTATAGAAAGCATCACCATATTAATAATTCATCATGCAATCACTGCTGTCAGAGCTTCTGGTATAGAAAATTCAACATGTGACTAATTAGATTGAACCGAATTAATTTTAATAAAGAGAGCACAGGAAGTGTAAAGGCAGGACACTCTGATTAACTATAAGAAGTAGACATGGTGCTAGCAGGGTGATCAATAACATCACACAATTTATCACTAGCAGTTCTGATTTCTCATCATTTGGCTGCTTGTCGTTTATGAAAGGGAAAGCCACATGCCACATTAAAAAATGTTACATGGGGTTAATAAACCTGCCATTCTATACAGTAGCTCTGTAGTGTTCAGCGTGGTTAAAATGTATTTATTCACTTTTATTTATACCTCTTGTCCTGTACAGGGTCTATCCCAGGAGACTTTGGGCACGAGCCAAGGTACACCCTAGACAGGGTAGAAATCCATTACGAGGTGCACACGCACACTACAGGCAATTTGTGAACGCCAAGTAACCTAATCTTTGGACTGTGGGGGAAAACCAGAGGAAACCCAGCAAGCAAGGGGAGAACATGCAACACAGACCCAGGGCGGGGAAACGAACCCTCGACCCTGGAGGTGCGAGGCCACAGCGCTAACCTCTACGCCACCGTGCCGCCAGTGATTAAATTGCAATGATTCAATGTTTCTCTTTTTTTCTCGGTTATAAATGCAGGGATTTTGTTGTGATTATGTCTCACACAGTTTTTTTTTTTTGATATGCTGCTGAGTTGTTGCTAAGCTTTGTCTTCATTATGTGCTACTTGGTATTCATGGGATTATAATCATGACGATATCATGAAAAGAGGAAGACAGTGTGCATGTGGGGGTCGTGTGGACAATGTACGATCCAGGTCCTAATGGTGCCGAGTGACGTTCCCAGTACTGGCTCTGTATTTTATATAAGGATTTTTTAGATAACAAAGCACATTGCTGTAGTTACATGGGTGTACTGCATGTTTTTCTGTGTCCTTAGACACGTGAACATACCTTGGCCCATTTCCTTCTCTTATTCTTTCTAAGGCCTTTTGCTAACACTTTACATAATGACACAAAATGAAAGATGTCATGAAATTTGCCGCCTTGTACCAATGACACCGCACATTCAATGAAAGTCATGTCATCATTACCGATAATTATTATGATCAGCGCCAGTGTATTGGATGCCATGACAGCTTATGTCACATGCTCATTTTTGCTATGTGAGCTCTCTATGAGAACTGCCATATGTTATACTTACAGGTTTGTTAGAAGGAAGCAAAACATGAGTGATTTATGTCTTTTGAACACATAATAGTAGCCGTCATATAACCGAGACCTACACACAAATCAGACACCTTTGTGTGTTTGATTTTTTTTTTAACACTTTGTTAACATATAAGCGTGAACAAATGTCACAACAAGCTCTTCTTCATAGTATTGCCATACTGTAGATTTATCATGAGAAAAATCACCTGAGTGATTGAGAAATGCCACTATGATGTCATTTAGCATTTTTAAGGAGGTATATAGGAAACATGCGATCTTTGATTCAATTCCATTCACTAGCACTGGTGTTTATTGTCTGATTTGTCTCGAGCAGCTATATTTCCTTCATGTTTTAAGTGATTCAAAAATCACTCTAATAATCTAATAAACATTAAAATGTAGGATAAGTTCTCTTAATGATTGCTGAATCGCCGTGTCTCATACAAAGCGAAAGCCTTTTCTTCCTTCTGTTCCTTCTGTTCCTTCTGTTTTACACTCCAGTCCAATAGGTGGCGGTATTGCACCAACTGCTCATGAACACAAAAGATAAAGGAGCAAAATATGAAGAAATAGATGTAACATTTGCAAGAACGTGTGAATCAGTTCTGAATCGAAAAAACCGACCCATTAATTCGATTCATTAATTCAACCAACAAAAGATCGTTTAATTCGCAAGGTCGATTGAATCGCACAGGTCTAGTGAATCTCATGTCATTTTAACACAACTGCTTAAACCATGTTGTGTATTCAAATAAAAAATTTATTTGTCACGTACACAGCAATACACAGTATGATATGCAGTGAAATGCTTGACATGACATACAGTACAATTTGAAAAGGAAAATAGAGTATTCAAATAAAGAAATAAAAGGAAAATTATACAAATATAAAAAACTTTAGCCGGAAAATTTACGTGCTAGGTTCCAGATAAAATAGAATTTAAATAGAAGTGCATAAGAGGCATAAGACCTTGTCATAATGATATGCCATTACTAAGAAAAACTGAAGCATTCAAAAAAGATTACAGTGGAACCTTGGATTACGAGCATAATTCGTTCCGGAAGTGGGCTCATGTTCCAAAACACTCATAAACCAAATCATCATTTCCCATAAGAAATAATGAAAACTTAAATTATTTGTTCCACAGCCCCAAAAAATAAATACATAAAAATTATTAATACAATCTATAAAATGAAAATAAAACAAATTAATCTGCACTTTACCTTTAAAAAAAATATACAAATAAATCCCAATAGATAAGTGTTTCCGTTGGTGCGCGCAGGCGCCGTGTGTGTGTGGGGGGTGGGGGGGTGAAAAGGTGAGAGAGTGACGGTCGGTGTCAAAATAAGAGTCGCATGCGTGATACATGATACTCGGTGCTCGTAAACTAATACTTGTTCGGTTTCCGATTAAAAAATTATTAAAAATCTTTGCTCGGTTTGCGGAACACTCGTAAACCACGTTACTCGCAATCCGAGGTTCCACTGTACATTGAATATAATGTACGAGGGTGAGTCAAAAATTATCTGCACTCCGGTTTGTGTGAAAACTTCTTTCTGTTCAAGGCTACTGTCTCCCCAGTCACTGCTGTGCAGGTGTGTTACATCAGTTCATTTGTAACTGCTGTGCGGGAAAAAATGGATGCCCCACTTGTGATTTGCACGAAAACAGAGGAGCGTTTATTGTGGTCTGAGTTTGTACCTGGCGCCTTTGTGCGCAGAATGGACCAAGTGTTTGGAAACAAAATTTGAACCGATATTTTAAGGAAGGTGAAAGCTCCTTACAGAGAATCATCACTGGTGACGAGACATGGAATGGAAACATCCTCCAAGAAGTTCAAAAGTCATCCATCAGCTGGAAAATTGATTGCTTACGGTTTACTGGGATTCTCAAGGGCCAGTATTGGAACATTATCAGGAAAAAGGTTCAACAATCAACAGTGCTCGTTACAACGAGATGTTTATTGAAGAGTTGAAGCCTAAACTTTGGAGTAAACGCAGAGGACTGTTATCCAAGGGCGTTACATGACAATGCACGTATGCACGCTTCTGCTTACACTGTCAACACTTTTGTTTTTGCAGTGTTAAAGCGTCTTCCCTATAGTCCTGATCCCGCTCCATCAGACTTTCACCTGTTTGGGTCCCCTGAAAGCAGCCCTATGAGGATGAAGCTTCACTTCTGATGGTACATTCGTTGCTCGCAGCTCAGCCTAAAACATTATTTGATGTGGGAATACGAAAGCTTGTTGACGGAGGGACAATGTGTATTGAAAAGCGAGGAGATTGTGTTGTTGTGTTCATTCAAATACATTCTATAGCCAGAGTATGGATAATTCTTGATTCACACTTGTACTGTATATTCATGATTTCCCTATATTAGGATGGAAATTCTTGTATGCAAGTCTACTTATTTACACCCCAGCAACATTTTTAAAAGGACAACTCTAGCCATAAAGCTGACATGCTCGCGACATCATCACCCCTGTACACACCTCGAAAATAACAACTAGCACCAATGGATATGCCAGATCCATCATTGTCAGAAACACAAAACTTTGTGAAGATGCCCTCATTTTTACAATTATAGCATGTCTTCGAAAAGTCTACAACGTCGCAACCCTGTTATCCATCAAATCACCGCATTGTATTCTTAATGCCAAACCTGAGAAAACGACACACAAGTGCACCTTATGAAAAACTGCACACATTATAGAGGTCTGATTGTGTAATTGCTGCACTGTTAAATGGCATGAAGCAGAAAAACCTCGAGCAGGTAAACTTCGCCTGATTTTGAATAGCATTGTAAAAAAAACATCTTTGTGGGTTCAAAACAGTATTGGCTCGAGGTTCGAGCTCTGCTCTTCTGCTTAGGAGCTCGAGAGTTTTAATTCTGGTACCACAAGACTGTCTCTGTTGGGTTCCTATCTCCAAAAATTGTTTTGGACAAAGGCATCTGCTAAATTAAACACTTTCTTTGTAATATTTGGAATTGTTTTTGTGATCTCTTTTGTGAAATTAGCACTTAGTATTGAAATTGCTGCTCATTCGATTTGTATTGGTACTCGGGCTGTAATGCGAGTCTGTTACCTGTACGTGTATTCATTTAGAGCGTAAATAAATCTCCTGATACTGTACGTTTGTGCGAAGCATAGGCGACCCACAGGGATCGCCATCCGTCATCGTCATACTTTTCCTCTATCCACAATTCCTCATGGAAATTTGGCCAAACTCTCTCTATCTCTCGCTCTCTCTGGTTACTCACAGTGATAATTGCTATTTTAAGGCAGAATCTGATGTATACAGTGGAAGAAGGTTGATAGCAGACCAGGATTTCACAAAGAAACAGAAAAAACAGCTGTTCTATGAAGGGGAGAGCTGGCTGGTAGGACCAAATTAGCCAGAAAATTCCACTCATCCATCTATGGTATGCGCCAAAATACACAGGTACTGAAACATGCGCATCTCAGACGAGCATCCCGTCCAAAATCACCACCTGATGCCTACCTGTGGGGGATGCTAAAGGAGAGAGTGTACAACTGTGAAGATCCGCCAAGAACCGTGCCTGCATTACGCCAGCAAATCGTCTCCTTTTTCAGGAGTCTGCAACAACCTTTGTTCCAGGAATCTGCGTGAACGATACAGTACGAACAAGGTCTACCGTCTTACATTAAGCATATACACGCTGAGATGTTGGGGTTTGTGACCATTCCAGAACGAAAAATGAAAAGTTCACTTGGCAATATAATGAAGCTGAAATGCTGTGATGCTGCTAGGCGGAACAGTATCTGTGGAACAGCACAGCTCAAGGGCAAGGCAGACCCAGGGTGAGATAGGGAGCAATCATTTTTTCTTCTTGCCCTTGAACCAGGAAACAAATGCAAAACGTACAGTGAATAAAAAAAATGCTGCTTTTCAGTTGATCTGTTTGGTTCAGTCCAGTCTTGCTGTTACACACACACACACGTGCACACATCCCACCCCTGATTAATGATAGAGCGCGAGAGCATGTTACGTATGCATTTACGTACAGTATGCATGAAAGACAATTAGGTCACTGCCCCCATACTCCTGTCGCGGACTCCTTTTAAACCCCACCTCCACCTGCTACACGGGCGCTAAGCAGAATTTTGTCAAGTGACCATATGATTCTTTTTTGGTCAAGATTTTTATTTTTTAAACATGTTTATTCAACTTAATCATTAAATTATCATTTTTCTTGGAAAGATACTGCCCTGCATTTGCTTCATGAATTAGGGAGTGGTGGCTCCATACTTCCCTTTTGACATTTAAATTAGTTTTTTTTTTCTGACATACAGTATGATGTAATTATTCAATTCAATTCAATTCAATTTTGTTTCTATAGCGCTTTTTAACAATGGTCATTGTCTCAAAGCAGCTTCACAGAAATGAAAAGAAAATGAAAAGAAGACTTATGGAAATGGATATATGTGTAAGAAAAATGTGTCTAGATAATGAGATTGTCCCTGATGAGCAAGCCAAGGGTGACGGCGACAGTGGCAAGGAAAAACTCCCTGAGATGGCAATAGGAAGAAACCTTGAGAGGAACCAGACTCAACAGGGAACCCATCCTCATCCGGGTGATAACAGATAACAGAAATTGTAGAACATCATGTGTGTTATGCAGATGAAAGTTCGATATAACAGAAGTTATTTAAATTAACACAAAGTCCAGTTCAGCTCAGGGATGAGTCAGCAGGTACAGAGGGCAGATGAGGGTCTGGATCACTGGGAGCTCAGGAGCAGCATGTGTAGATCCAAACCAACATGAAAAAGAATCCAGCTGGAGCAGGTCCTTCTCTGGATGCCTCAGGAACCTCGCAGGGTTGGCCTCTGTCTACTGAAGCTGGCACAATCTCCAGATGCCTCGGGATGGGTGGAAAAATAAAGAGCAGGTGAAAAGAATTAGCGTGGTTGCCATTCAGGATAGATGTACTGGAGTATGAGGTAAAGAAATTAATTATGTGTATGCCAGAGTAAAGAGATGCGTCTTGAGTCTACTTTTAAATTGGGAAACTGTGTCTGAGCCCCGAACACTGTCAGGAAGGCTATTCCAAAGCTTTGGAGCTAAATATGAAAAAGCCCTACCTCCTTTTGTAGATTTTGATATTCTGGGAACTACCAGTAGTCCGGAGTTTTCTGATCTTAAGGAGCGTGGTGGATTGTAACGTATCAGAAGACTGGTTAGGTATGTGGGAGCTAGACCGTTTAGAGCCTTGTAAGTAAGTAATGCTATTTTGTAATTAATTCTAAACTGAACAGGTAGCCAGTGCAGGGATGATAATATTATATGATCATATTTTCTGGATCTAGTGAGAACCCTGGCGGCTGCATTTTGGACTAACTGTAGCTTGTTAATTGAGGATGTAGGACAGCCACCCAGTAATGCATTACAGTAGTCCAGTCTGGAGGTCATGAATGCATGAACCAGCTTTTCTGCATCAAATACAGATAAAATGTTCCTAAGCTTGGCAATATTTCTAAGGTGGAAAAAGGATGTTTTTGTGATGTTGGAGATACAGTATGATTTTCAAAGTATAAGTTACTGTCTAATATTACACCCAGGTCTTTCACTGTCGAGCTGGTGGTAACAGTACATCCTTCTAAACGCAGGCTGAATTGTGAGAGCTGGTGTGTACTGGTTTTTGGGCCAATAAGTAATATCTCTGTCTTATCTGAATTTAGTAAAAGAAAATTATCGGTCATCCAATCTTTTATAGCTTGAATACACTCAGTTAGTCTAGACAATTTGAGTATTTCATCTGGTTTTGTGGAAATGTATAACTGAGTATCATCAGCATAACAATGGAAACTAATCCCATGTCTTCTAATGATGTTACCCAAGGGAAGCATGTATATTGAGAACAGCAGAGGTCCTAAAACTGACCCTTGTGGCACCCCATATTTCATTGGCATATTTCACTGGCATTATCATTTTATTTTGAGCTCAGTAAAGCACCTCTCGAGTGAAAAAAAAGAAGGAAAAAAAAAAGATTGTGAGCCTTTAATTCAGAAATGAATGCCGTCTCTGTCCTGATTTTCATGTTGGCACTCGGCCAAAACATGGCATTGTTGCAAAAAAGTGCCTCACCTAGATGAAAAAGTTAATTTCCAGATAGGATCACATGACACCATTTTTTCAAAATACTTACTGCTTCTTATCTCCTGATCAGTGCTAAATTTTTGCAAATATGCATACACATTTATATTTTTATCAGCTCAAAAAACTGAATACAATTTCATGCCCTTATATGTAGTGTCCGTAACTTTTTTTTCTTTTTTTGAATTCAAATGAAGCGCTTCAGATGAAACTTGGCCAATTTAGATTTCACATGAAAAGACATAAACCTGAAAAAGTGTCTCATTGTTATTATTATAAATTGCAAAATTGTTAAGAATTGCAATGATGAAATGAATTTGACATGGTTATGGACACTACAGATTTTTTGCTTTTTCAGCTTTTACCAAAACCAATCTCTCATGCAAAGCATAGAGGTAGCCCTGGAACTGTAATGGTATAGGTGTATGACAATAATTATTGCACATATTACAAAAAGGAATTTTAATTGAGTAAAATTTTATAATTTGGGGCATTTAAACAAAACTACGGTTAGTAATTTGGGGGAAAATATCCTCAATTTTGCAAAGAAAGCTTTAATTTCCCTAAACACTGTATATTTATTAGCATTTAACAAAGATACAACATAATAAATATACAAGAACATGCATTTCAAAAGAATGCTTTAAATTAAGCAACACCTTTTCCAGGTCTTATGCTTCTAGAATCATACACCGATGATAAATGAAATATGAATACTTTGCATTTTAAATCATTATTGTTTGAAGTGAGGCAGTATAATGCTGAAAAATGGCCATTTTGGGGCACATATAAAATCTTCTCTCCAAAACGGCTGAGGTTAGCAACTTGAAATTTTTAGGGAAGCAAGATTGGTGACTTTCATGTTGCATAAACTTCAGAAGTAGCTTCTTTGACTCACACATTTTATATATTATATGTATAACGTTAAAAAAAAAATCTGTACTAATAATGTGTTTTGGCTGACAACATTTCTGTAATGTCATGTGAGATCCCAGTCTTGTCGCCCACCTGTAGTCTCCACCAAATCCCATGTGAAACTTTCTAAAAAGCTACGAAAAGAAATATGGCACCTGCTATTGGTATCTGAAATAATGTATGGATTCTGTTATATCCTATACTTGGGGATGCGTTTCAGTGCCAAATGCTTAGATACTACACAGTATAAGTTGAAGTCAAAGCAGGAATTGCTGAAATTTCTCATGAATTAAGGTGTAAAACTGATTGGCGTTTGCAGAGTGGAACCCCTGACCTTGAAATTGTACGGATAATTTGTTGCCAACTTGCGGAAGAGACGCAGCTACCCGCGTGAACTGTACACACAGTCGTCCAGCAGCACCACTTGCACATTAGAGGAACTCGGCTGGGAGTTATTGCCACGTCCTGACCTCGCTCCGAGGCGTTTCCATATGTTTGGGCCATTAAAGGAGTTCCTGTGAGGCCAGTAGTGTATTTCCAGACGTGAAGCGTTGCTTGTGCCAGCTGATCATTTAGGATTTCTGAATCTGGGGCACAGGGACAGAAATAAAAAAAGGAGAGCTGAGCAAAATATGGCTCAGTTTCTATTTTTATAGGGAGCCACTTTATTTAGAGCGTGCATTGTTTTGTGTACTCTTGATAATAATGAATTGTCTTGGTGATCTCCTGAGAGTTTATAGTAAAAGCTAATCCTTTATACCATGTGTGCCATGCTGAGTCCCTTTTCTGTAAATTCTGATTTTATACACCACTGATTTATTTTTTTTTCTGAATGAAAGCATCATGTGTGTTTATTTGTCTCTGTGTGTTTGTAGGCTCGAGACTCAGGGCCGTACTCGGTAGGCCATGGACTGTAAGGTGATAGAACGAGGCAGGAGGTGTCTGCGTCTGGCCACCATGAGGCTGCCGTACATGTTCTTGTTCCTGCTGCTGTTCAGCGCCGGAGGTTTGCTGCTCCTGCTGCACTTACAGTACCTCACAGAAACGCTCCATGAACAGGCTCCAGGTTTGTCCAACTTTCAGCGAGCGTTAATTCCTACAGTATGCTATACTAAGCGGAATGTCATTTTCTTGCTTTGCCTCTCGAACTAATGAGTTCCTCATCGCTGCTTATTGCGCAGGTGACTCCCAGTGCAGTAACACCATATGCTGCTTTTTGCAAAAACGGTCCCTAATAATTAAATTAAACCGAACTGAATCCATAGCTCATCCTGTGTAGTGTCAGAGCTTACAGTAACATCTTCATCAACTTAATGTTTAGCAGCGTGTATCATTATATAGCATGTCTAGTGGGCCGTATCACATGACGTCTCCCCTGCTGGGCCGTTAGAAGCAGAGCTTGGTTTTCAGCATTTCCACGCTGAGCAGGCAGTAACTGCGAGTGGAGCGCGATGAGAAAATAATATTACTCTACTTTTGAGATTCACATGGGACTCATACAGATGCGGTTATGTAAGGACGTCTTTTCTTTGTTCTTTTATCTCTCTTTCTTATTCTCAAAAATATGGGTCAATGCTAATGCTTTACAAAAAAAAAGCAAAACAATCTACAACTGTGTACTTTCAGAATGCCAAAAAGGAAACAAGGGCTTTTTCTAATCATTAGGTAGAACATTGAAAGTTCTTCTGCTCAGCCTATTTGCTGTCTAAGCAAACTTTGACATGTTGTGCATTCTGAGATGCTTTTCTGCTCACCATACAGTAGCTGTGACGAATGGTTATTTGCTTGATGACAGTCTTTCCTGTCATCTTGAACTCTCCAATTATCAGCCCAACCTGGAAAAAAAAAATGTCTTAAAGCTAAAATGCAATATGCAGGATTTCACACCGACAGTTTATTCCACATCCCACGGTATGTTGATGTTCACAGCACCCTCAGCATCCTGTGAGCCTGCAAGGAAATCGAACATGATTGCAGAAAGTCATTTTTTAAATGCGCGATATTGCCGCATTTCCTTCCTCGAAAATGGCAACTTTAATTTGTATGAATTGTAAAAGCAACTCCATATAATTAAATCTAAAGCAGCGTTGTTCTGACTGTTAGAGACTAGCTAGACCAGTGATGAGAGAATCAAATCAATTACTATTGACTGAACCCGTGTAAGCACTCAGTGGAAGGGAACTAAAGAAACAACTCGATAATGTCCAGAGGGCTTCTCCTCCGTTTGTGTGGTTTGGTATTGTCTAAAGTTTCAACTTGTTCTTCCAAGGATCGATGCTTCCATGATCACAGGAATGTTCTCGGTTTGTTTCAGATCATAAAGCCTGATCATAGGTGGGTCGTGTACTGTAGATCGACATAAACCCTGAGCACAGTTGCTGTGTAGGTTATGTACCGTAAGTGGCGTTGAATGATTGAACAGATCGGTTGCAAAATTTAGGGTTGAGCTTACTGTTGCCTTGAAGTATACAGCCTCCCATAGTTTAATGATGAAAATTAGTTGCCTATCATCCGGAGATCGCAAGCTCGAATCCCGGGTGATGCTGTAACCTCTCGCAGCCGGAGGTCTAGAGAGAGCTGATTGGCCGAGCTCTCTCAGAGGGGAGGGATGAGAGGTACTTGGTGCTCCCACATTAATCACGGCTCTCCTGCCAATCAGGGGCCTCTGTGAGCTCACGCAAGCGGAAGGAGCGGATAGCGCTGTCCCCCGAGTGTGTTACGACGCCCCCAACGGTGCGTGAGCGAGCAGTTCGAAAAGAGGCGGTCGGCTGGCGTCACATAGGCTCATTGTGATGGTCTCTGTGTTCCGCAACCATTCCATTTTCTTTTCTTCTTGCATTTAGCAGTGAGTATACTGTATATTGTACTTTATCATCACATGCATTTATTTATATTATTAATTTTTTATCAAAATAAGGTAAATGTCTCACAACATAACAAACTAATAATAATATAAACTGATGCATGTGATGATGAAGTACTGGAGTTCATGGGCTAAGTGTCCAAAGTATTTATTAACATACTATTTATTAGATTATTTATCAAGTTATTTACTTTAAGGCTTCTAAAACAAGGAAAAGCAAAATTTTTTCGTTACAAGAATTGAAGGTACTGTGTGGACCACACTTTTTTTAAAAATTTGAATACAATAAATGTTTTGGTTGAAAAGACTCATGTAAGTGAACCATGACCTCAGTTCCCATAAAGTACAGGGTACAGGATAAGCGCAATAGAGCATGAATCAGAATGGGAGTGAGTGGTGGTTAAACAGGAATGGAGTCACGACCTGGTCGGCCTGGGTCTTCCTCATGATGTTCGAAGGTCTTCTAAGTACAAATCTCTCATTCTACACCTACTATACTTCTGTATGTTAACTTACTATCAATTTGTCGCTCTTAAAACTGCCAAAGAAAGTCAAAGTAAGTAAAGTATTAATCATGTATTAATAATAATGATTTAACACATTTTGGTGCATACATTTTATGGGACAAAACTATGCGAGTCTTTTTCCTTCTTGTACTGTACAGTATGTGTGTGTATATATAGTACAGCCTGGGTGTTTGAGACCAAGTTGTAAAATTGTATTCAATCATTTTTAGCTTTGATTACAGCACACAACGTGGTGGCCAGTCCATGTGTGAAAATGGTGCCTCAGGCTCCCAGGACCATTCTTTCACAATTTAAATCATGGAATATGACAAACTCCACTTACGTAATAACCTGATCATTCAGTACATTCAGGTCGTCAGCTGACTTCATTTTATTGCCACATGACGTTGCTGAGTCTAGACCTGACCAACTGAAGCAACCCTAAATCACAATATTGTCTCTAGAGGCTTGTACAGTACAGTGGTAACTATGCATGATGGGTGCATCGCTTCATGCGCTTTCCTTCTTAACCTTTTCCTGAGGCACTCATTTCTAAGATCGACCACACCACAATAGGATCAGTCTTAACTCATCAGACCATGTGACCTTTTTCCACCGTTCCAAAGTCTAATCTTTATGCTCTCTAGCAAACTGAAGCATTTTTTTTGCTTAGTCTCACTGGCAAATGGTTTTCTTACGACCACACAGCTGTTTAGTCCTAATCCTATGAGTTCTCATCATATTAATTGTGCCTGGAAATGCTCTTACTTTCTCCATTTGCATAGGGTTACCAGAAGCAGATAATGCAGAAATCCCATCACATACCGTAGAGCTATAAGATTTTTACGAACAGCATATACAGTACGAGTGGCACTAAACCGAAAGAGTGTGAATAGACTGAGCACAACCTCTTATCTGTTAATGGTCATTAATGCAACAGGACAAAGTGTACCATTAGCAGACGTGCATCTGTAGCCTGTCTGAAGCTGCCTCATAACTAATTTTATAACTCTTATAAGTCATTAACTATTCAAATATTAGAAAGTGATGGACATCTTATGGATTGTGGGATTGCTGTTGGGTTTAGTATACCGTAGCTGGAATCAGGTCCCTTTATGTGTCTGAGATACAGAAACAGGGCAATTGAAAATCACATGTTTTTTTTTTTTCTTCTTTCCAATCTTTACCTGTCCAGTTTTGGGGAATTTGTGCCTACTACAGCCTTAGATTCCTGTCCTTGATGACAGAAGTGCAACCCCATGTGGTTTTCTGCTGTCGGTAGCCCATTTGTCATTGCCTCATGAGACCACACTGAGGACATCACATTTTCTAACAGTTACATTGCGTGTATGTCCTTGTAAGATCCTCATATGAGGATGTTTGCCTTTGCTAAACTGCTTAGTGTTTGAAGGCACTGAACATCTTATTAGGTGTTAATAAAAAGAAACAATCAGAAGAAATTGCACAATCGTAGAGATTGGGCCTCAGGAGGTTTATGTGTACACAGCACATAAAAATATGTTTGTTTGTTTGTTTTTTTCAGGTAATGTAAAAAAACAAAATGAACCAATTATCAGAACTAGAACAGGAACTAGTACAGTATACAGTAGGAACCTGCTCATACTGTAAGTGTCTCGCATCACGAATGCCCCGCCTCAAGAATTTTCGCCTTAAGTACTGAAATTTAGCAAGATGTTAGCCTCGGTGTAGACAGCATTTTCGGCATATATGTGAATGAACGAAAAAGACAGCCAAGTTAAAGTACTCGCACACCCTGGAGTCTCCTATTTTCAATAGGGAAGAAAGTTAACGTGTTTTTAACATTAGATGAATTCTGAATTAAGGTTAAGTGAGGTGTGTATTTATCTCATATTTTCCTTCATTTACATGCCTTCCTTCATTTACATGCAAAAGTCTGAATAAATTTTAGTAATATTGGTAATATTTTTGTAGGGCTGGAACAGATTATCTGCGTTTACATTACTTCCTATGGGAAAACGCGTTTCGCACTATGAATTTTCGTCTTAAGCACTCGCCACCGGATTGGATTCAATTTGTATGCCGAGATACCACTGTAATAAAATATAGAATACAGTACATATAGAATACATAGAATACATTCCTCAAAGTTTTTTTCGTTAAGTTTGTGCTTTAGCTAAATTACCTGTATTTGCTGTGATCTTTTTTTTTTGCTAGTATATGAGAGAGGTTAAATAAATGAATACAAATATAATAAGCGTACATACATCCTGAACATGCTACGGCAGACACATTAAGCAGTTTGTGCTCATTTTCAGGCATATTAGACACATTCTGTGCAAAATACCTTCAACTGTATGTACAAAGCACGATTGGCAGCACACTGAGTGCTGTACGTCTCATTCATGCGCATATGCGAAACCTGCAGCTACTTACAGATTTCGTTACACTGTCTGATTTTGCTATTTCGTACAAAATCCCTTAGAGTAAACATGACATGACATGAATTGAAATCTGCACAAGTTTTGTGAAATGCCAGTGGAGCAACATACTGTAGGTTTATGTGAAATTCATCAGACAGCTGCAAATGCAGCCAAATGTGAATTAATTAACAGACAAATAGCCTAATTTCCTCTAGCTCCTTCTGAATAATGGTTCTGTATATAACTTATGTCATCATTTCAGCATATGATTAATGATGTAACCAGAATAAAGTGTCTTCTTCAATTGCATATCTGTTGTTAGAAAATGTGCGTCATATAATCTTAACACTCAAGCCAATATTTTATTGGAATAATAAATAATCTCATACAGTGTGACAAGTTATAATGTTATCTCTGTAAGCACACAGTATAAAGTGGTGGCCAAAAGTACTGCATTAAGACAAAAATTTAATTCAGTGTTTTAATGATAATCACAATTTTTTGTAAATGATGACAATTCTTTTATTTATTATGGGAATATGTTGGTATTGTATGCGATGTAATTACTGTACAACAATCAATGCTTAGTATGACGTCATTCACTCTTCTAAACCAGCTCGATCCGGCTGGGCGTAGAGTCAAAAAGGCGTCTGCATTACTCCGGTATCACTCGCTCGATTCATGTCTGCTTGATTGCTTCCTGAAAATCATTTACAGAAGAAGTCTTCTGTCCATGGGGTTTAGGTCAGGAGATGACTCAGAGACTGAAAACTGTGGTCACATATGCAGTTTTTGTTTTTTGTTTTTTTACAAATTTTTCAGTTAATTAGCGGAGAACTATAATACTGTATGTACATGACATATGTTGTCTTAATACTTTCGTCCACCAGTGAACACGAAAGTTTGCGCATACTGTTCAAAATACAAAAGGCATACCATTTTGCATACAGTGTGATTTTGTCAGCTTCCCAAAACGTGATGTGAATTAGCCATGTTGCTAAAAATAGAGGCAGTGTAGATTTATAATTTCTTGCAGAATCAGGCAAATTTTTTATTCACAACAGAAAAAAAAAGCCTGTTTTAGGATCTCGATGAAGGAAATGTTCAGACCAACTACAGTATGTGCTTAATGCTGTTTGTCGAATAGGATACTAAAAAAGGGATATCACAGCTGGTGCTGGAGCAGTACTAGGAGCAGCAAATTGCCCAAGAAAAGCAATATATTGTTTGGGTAAAAAAGCATTAATCTGGTATCGGTTGAGAGCTGAACATGTGCTGTTTCAACATTTAGGCTAAATCACTCACTTACTCAACATCTATACCGCTTTATCCTGTAGACTTAACCTTAGAAGACATACAGTAGGGCATGAGACGAGGTACACTCTGGACAGGGTGCCAATCCATCACAGACCACACACATACAGTACATACTACAGGCAATCTGAGAATCCAGGTTAGCCTAATCTGCATGTCTTTGGACTGTGGGAGGAAACCCACCAAGATGCAAACTCCATGTACACAGATCCCGAGGTGGGACTCGAACCCAGAACCTAGAGATGCATGGCCTTAGTGCTAACCACTAAGCCACCGTGCCTCCTAGACTAAATGGCTAAAAAAACAAAAAAACAAAAGCATATTGTTGGATCTGTATATGAAAAAAAAAGACAAAGATTCATCCCAGATACGTTTTGATTACAACTCTGAATTCTCAAAAGAACCCCGCGGTGCCTGCTGTAAAGCAGGGGACAGATGTGCCACGCCCGTGAGCTCAGTAATTAACAGACAGGGAATGATTTATCAGCTCTCCAGGAGAGGCTCCCAGTCAGATACTGCACTATTACAATGAGATTATCTGACTAGAGTGATACCAATTGGTCCCGGAAAAAGTGCTTGTGCAGCTCTTAGGATGAGCTCTCAAATTCTAAACCGAGCTCAGTCTGCGTGTAGCATATTGTACTCAGTGGGAGAAAGAGAGCCACATTATCTCAAGCTTCTCCAGCAGCCTCCCCTCTTAATTTAATTGCCATGGAGCTCACTTTACGCACTGCATAAACCACAGGCAGGAACGATTTTATGTCTGCGAAAAGATTCATGCCAGTGATGCAAATAACAAGTCTGCGTTCGTTTATTTATCTTGATCCTGGTCAGGGTCAAACGGGGTATCCGGGAATACCAGCTGGGAGGAGAGGACACTTCCGGGATGGGAAGCATGTACACACCCACATCTTTTTTCCAACTATTAGCAAAGTATTAATATAAGACAAAGATAAACAATACACCCACAAACACACATATATATATATATATATATATATATATATATATATATATATATATATATATATACACACACACCTTGAGGTCGTTTATGTAAATATGTGATGTCTTTCTGTGCCATAGAATTAGAATTCCCTTCACTGGAACTAAGTGACCAGCATGACCGTGTACACAAAGAGAGAGACATGTTGTGTAAGGACTGGAGTGTAAGAAATGGAACACTTGCTTCCTCACCTGCCACCAAATTTCCCACAGCCGTGCTCCAAAATCTAGTGGAGAGTGAAGTGGGAATGTGGAATAAATTGGTTATATCCTGTAAACATATACCGAGCACATCTTACCTGTCTCATCTATTAAAAATGGATCCATTTCCTGCCATCCTCCAAGGACAACCGTACCTCATACCCTATCCTCATCAATAAATTGATGAGCGGTTAAATTAGTTGTCCTGTAGCTGAGTGACGAGCATCAGCGATCAATACATGATCGGTTGCCCTCCCAAAGCCACTTCTCATCTAATATGATTCAGGGTCAGAAACAGCAGCTACGTTAACTACTGTGATTATTCCGTGCATATTGAGTGCCTCTTAATTAAGCCAAGACGAAGCCTGCAGGATCCATTCTATCACAGCAAAGCATTTCAGCCCCTAGCTGCCCCGAGGTGTGACGCCGTAGATTACATTGACGTCCCCAGGGTTCCAAACCCAGAGGAAGAAGGCAAAGTGTGTGGGGGAAAAAAAAAAACGAATAAAAAATACACTATTCAAGTCAACACTCCAGCATGCCTCGGCTCAAAGATGTTTGAATGTAAAACCGGGATTTGATTCAAGGTCAGGCGGGCTGGGTCACGACATAGAAAGATCAATGAGAATACAAAATCTGAAGCTACTGTATAATAGAGTGAAAAGTTTTCCATTACAGCGGCAGGATGGTCCGTTTATAGACTGCTTGGAACAAAATAATGAAAGTTAATAATGTTTATTACGAGGGCAAGGGGGTGAGTTTTGCAACGAAATTAGATGTCATATATTATACCACAGTTCTTTTAAATACACGATTTTCATTGTCTGAGGGTATTGATTAGTTTTCTCAAACTAATCTACACCTCTGTTCTGCCAGTACTGTGGGTGTTTTACAGTTTAATGCATCATCATTTCCAATGTCTCAGCTCATGCACACGGACTTGTACAGTACAGCAGGCGCTCAACATAAACAAGTAATAAACGAAGAGTTAAAGCAGTGTTATTTGACAAAGAAAAATCTTTTTATTATCATTGATATAGTGAAACGTTCTGTAAAGAGGTGCTTATGTAACATTTATTGAAGGAGTCTCCAGTGTCAGCACTTTTTCTGCAGGGGATTTCGCATTTTCTGGTTCCATAGGAGAATAGCAAATTATGCAGGATCTTGTTTTTTGGTCTTGACAAGGCGTGTTCGAGTCAAACCGGGACTTTTGATAACATGTGCAGAATAACAGAACAAGTATGAAAGTAAAAACTCCCTTTATTTCTTTATATCATCCCCTGTTATACTAACTCGTATATCACAGTGTTTCACCAGTGCTTGGATACCATCAAGGCGGAAAGTTTTCTCAGCATGCCGGAAGTTCACATCTGAAACACCGGCCTCCCAGGAACTCCCATTGACCCTTCTCTTTAACGGAAAAACAGCTTGTCTTGATCACCAGAAGGCATTCTGTTTTTGCAGGTTGATGCATGTCCTCATACTGCCCACCGCACCACTTGCACATTACTGTACAGAAACTCAGCTGAGCAGTAATGCCATGTCCCCCGAGAAGTCCAGACCTCAGTCCAAGCCATTTCTACATGTTTAGGCCATTGAAGGAGCGCCTTGGAGGCTGGCGTTTTTTAAAACGTGAAGCTGCTAGTCTGATCATGGCTCTGGTGTACTGAGAAAACTTTCTACCTTGATGCTGTCCAAGCACCAGAGCTGGGCAAGGTACTAACTCTGTTGGGCTCCTATACTTTTTTTTTTTTTTTTGATTTTTCTCCGATTTTCTCCCTAATTTAGTCGTGTCCAATTCCTCCCTGTCACTAGGGGGCTCCCACATTAAGGCTACTACTACCACTCAGCCGGGAGGGCCGAAGACTATCACGTGTTTCCTCCGAACCACGTGACGCCAGCCGACCGCATCTTTTCGAACTGCTCGCTCGCGCACCGTTGGGGGCGGCGTAACACACTCGGAGGACAGCGCTATCCGCTCCCTCCGTTGCGTGAGCTCACAGACGCCCCTGACTGGCTGTAGAGCCGTGATTAATGTGGGAGCACTAAGTACCTCTCGTCCCTCCCCTCTGAGAGAGCTCGGCCAATCAGCTCTCTCTAGACCTCCGGCTGCGAGAGGTTACAGCATCACCCGGGATTCGAACTAGCGATCTCCGGATGATAGGGCGAGCGCTTTAACCACTGCGCCACTCGGAGGCCCCAGGGCTCCTATACTTGAGTATATGTAGAGTTTCCCTAGGGAAAATATTACTCAAGTAAAAGTAGAAGTTCTCCATTTAGATGTACATTTGAGGAAAAGTCAAAAAGGAGCCACATTCAAATTTACTTACAGTACAGTAAGTATGAAAAGTACAGGGCTCACAGTAGGGCAGGGGTCTCAAACTCAATTCCTGGAGGGCCGCAGCCCTACAGAGTTTTGTTCCAACCATAATTAAAAACACCTGATCCAACTAAACAAGTCATTAAGGCTTATTGGAAAACTACATAGTATGTATGTTGGAGCAGGGTTGGAACAAAACTCTGTGGGGCTGCGGCCCTCCAGGAACTGAGTTTGAGACCCCTGCAGTAGGGCTTTTCATAGTAAACCCTCAACCCGCAACAAGCTCCGCGTCGCCATGCAGAAATGTAGTTAAGTTGGAGTACAGATATTTCTTGGATGATGTAGTGGAGAAAACGTAAAAAGTGTCCCCTAATAAATCAAGTGAACTCAAGTGAAGTAAAAATAGGTGAAAGATACAGTTACAAAGTAAATGTACCCGGTTACCTTCCACCTCTTCCAAGCTCTAGCGAATCACTGGAATAAGTGCATTAGTGAATCAGGAGATTATGTAGAGAAATAAAGGATCTTATAAAGGAAATAAAACCATTTAAAAAGTGCTTAATTGGAAAACAATCTCCTTTTGGGCTGGAAACATTAACTGCCTCTTCGCATCAGGCCTCACCCTGTCTTTGATTTGATTTTCCTGTAACCGGTAACAGCACATCCTGTTGTGTTTTATCACGCCAAAGACTAGTCATGCTTACCAGTACGTAGTTGTTCTTTTAAATACAGCAGGATTTGCATTTTTGACAGAAGCCTTTTAAATTGTGAAATGATGGACTGGGTGATTTTGTCCCGCAGTAGTGTGGAGGTGTATATACTTATATATACACTTTATATATGTATGACAAGAGGATTTCGGAGGATTTGTAAAGAAAAGCACAGTCCTGTTTTGAATTAACCGTACTGCAATAGAGGGATTTGTGAACCCACACAACGGTGGGTGGGGATCTTTCAAAACAAACTAATCCAAGGCCAAGGCAGCAGCTGTCTGCTAAAAACTAATCGCATGACCACTCTGAGTCACTCGTCTCCGTTTCCTTTTCTTTGTGTCTTGGGTGGTTCGAACCATGTCGCCACTCCTTCTCGGCTAAAAGGTCCGTGGCAATGTCATTGCACGTGGCAAAGTATGTCTATATTTGTTTAATTCTTTTTCCAAGTGTAAGCTCATTTAAAACAAAAATATATATATATTAGACTTCGGTATTTCACCGAAGTCTAATATATTCATAACATTGAGGGTGTTATGCTGGTGCATAAAATCAATTATTTTCTTTTTTAAAAAAGAAGACTGATGATGAGAGAGCCGGTCTCTCTCTCTCTCTCTCTCTCTCTCTCTCTCTTCCAGCATCAAGAATAAGTCAAGGTTATCACACTCTTTGGACATGGCCTTGACTCTGTGTCCAGCCTTTTTCCATCGCACGTGCCATAATTGATTCCTATTCAAGGCCACCTCCTGCCCACCCACTGCTGCACACAGCCGAGGTCTTACAAACTGCACAGTCTATGACACAATGAGGCCAGCGGCTACTCTTCATACACCACACACTCCTATTTTAGTGTGTAAAAGTGTTTGACAGTCTGTGTTCTTAGACCAGTGGTTTTCACACGCCTACAGCACCTCTACAACTCTTATGATAAAGGACCAATTTCCTTATAAAATAAATGTCACAGATCTTCTCTGAACTTCCAGTTATTATTCAGATATGTACATTAAAGTTATTGGAGAATTTGCTTAGTTCTGATGTTTCAATCATCCATTCATATCGAGCTTTAGATTGAAATGAAAAAAAAAAAATCAATAATACAAGGAGCGTTCAGGTCAACCCGGGACTTTTGATTGTGAGGAATAACAGAACACAGTTTTGAGAGTCAAAATTTCCTTTATATTAGCGTTTTTCTCATTGAAGGCCCGCTTCACATCTGAAACGCTGGCCTCCCAGGAACTCCTTCAACGGCACAAACATGTGGAAATGGCTTGGAGCAACATCAAGACTGTACAGGGTATGTGCCAATACCTCCCATCCAAATTCCCACAGACACAGATACGTCTCGTCCACACGTTGGCGACAAATTAGCTGCTGCAGTGGGCTCCGATCCACCTCGGCTCAGGCTCGACATTCATGGCCATACGGACTTCTTTAAAATGTTTTCATCATTTATATGTTTTACTCCAGCTAAGAGTCCCGGTTTGACATGAACGCACCTTGTAAGTATCTGTTTGGTAATCGTGGGTTGTGATTTCTAGCACTACAAGAAATCAAAAGAAAAATTCAATTTGCTTCACTTTGTCCTGGACAATTCATATCAGCTCCAGACGTTCAGAGTTGCTGGTTTAATCATAAAAAGCTCTTCTGTAATTAAATGCCAAAATACGATTCAATTTTGATCATTTTCTCCTCCCTTAAAGTTTTGCATTTCTTTGATTATGCATAACTGATCTAAGGCGTGAAAGAACATTATGCCAAATTAGGTTCTATCAGCTGTGATTTTGGGATGCGGGTGGGTCTTTCAAATACTCACTGGCTTGTGAGTTGTGCTGAAAGCGTCTTCTTCTTTTTTTTTTTTCTTCCTAATTCTAAATCTTTAGCATTCTGGACCATCAGCAAAAACATCCTCCAACGCAGCTCACACAGTTCAACCTCAGTTCAGAGCTCACTCTTGTCTCTAAGAGTCGCCAAATCCTGCCTGTTGTAAATTTTCAGACGAGCATACAAGTACACGGCATGCAGCATGCTCAGAATCCCTGCACATTTTCAGTGCATTTCAGAATACATGATACAGTGTACCAATTAAATCATTCATTTGTCACACATTTATCTTAAGCCTTCGCCATTTAAACTAAATGTCACTTAAATGTCATGCGTTATATTCTAGATGGATGAGTGAGGAGGATTGTTGCTGCCTATAGAGCCCCTAATTGAAATGAATTTGGGCTGTTCTGAAGAACGGTGGACTCTATAACTTTATGTACTATTATACAGTACATCCATCCACTAAATCCTCATTTTTCATTTGACATTTTAGTTTCATTTTTATTCTACAGGCTATAATAAAATTGTCTCCTTTGGTACAAGGCTTGACACGCTATCTTAACTGTGTTACCGAGACGTGTGGATGAAGGTTTCAGTTGCTGATGCGTGTGGTGCCAGTCAAGGAATCGCCGGCAGGTTTCAGAAATGGATGCTTTTTCTTTTATACTGTACTTCCACATGAAGTGTTATAGAAGACAGAATATTATTGAATATTTATTTTCTTAAAAAGTTTTCTAGGGCTTTGGAGACATTTTAAGAGTCATTTACATGATAATGCATTTTCATCATGTGGCCAAACAAGAATTTAAGATCCATGTAGTATTTTGTAAAACAATTCCAATTTTTTTCCCCCTACAAATGCAGGGTGAATGTGTGGAATGCTACAAAGCAAACACGATTCAACTCTTTATCCCTATCACGACTCTTTATCACGATTTATCCCTAATTCAACTCTGACTCAATCCTGATAAACTCTGTGTAACTCTAATTCAATCCCAATTCAACCCTCGTTTAATACAATGTAGTTTCAACATGTAGCAAGTCAGATTCAATTCTAATTTAATCTTAAATGAACTCCAGATTTAATCCTGATTCAGCCCTGATTCAATTGAATTGAGCCCTGCGTATTTACTCCTTAAAGCCCAGGACATTATAGCAATTTTTAATCTTAATTTAACCTTGAGTTAATCCTTAGACTGCAAACTAAGTTACTCGCAATCTAAGGTTCTACTGGTATGTGAAATATAACAGCGTTGTCTCTGCGCCTTTAAATCGTGAGGGGAATCCAGGACTCCATTCTGTCAGCTGTTTTCCACTGTATTGGACTGTGAACTCTGCTTTGTTGAGGATTTTCCGAAATTCGGATTATTCACCATCAAGACAGCTTTACAGAACGGACATTTTCTACCATCACCTGGTACACGGCAGTGTTTATTTTTTGTAAAATACATGTGAGCTACTTAAGTGATTTGTTTGTATCTGTATCTGCAGAAATTCGTAACTTGAATGTTTGTAAGTCGGGGACTACCTGTACATCAATTTGTCGCTGACACACACTCAGTTTTTTTTTAGATTTTATCTATAATAGCTTGTTGTTATTGAATATATTAATTAACCATCAACAATGTTCTGGTTTACAGATTCTTTATGATTGTAATTCAATTATTTGTTCAAACATGATATTAATTAAACTATGAAAATGAGAACTTGTCAGCGAGGCGAGTCCTACCACTGAAATTATACAGTAGGTCAAAGTTAGGAACTATGTTTCCTAGTAGTGCACATTCCTACATCATTAGTTTAAATAATCATATGAGACAGCACATGTTATTCATAAGGGTCCACTTTCACTTTGTTCCTCATCAACTCATCATTTTAAAGTCCAATTATTTTAAATGGATAAAAAGAGGAGATACAGGGCTTATTGGGGCACTGATCCTGAAGTGACTGTGGAGAGAAACACATCACAAGTGTGATCACGATGTATGCCACTGAACAAAATGACATCATTTGATGTTGCTCGCTTGGCATGGGGACAAATCCTTTTTGAGTTTCAGGATGAAGTTCTGTTAGTAACATAGTTAACAGACTGAGTAGTCAAGCCATCTTTTACCCTGAAAAAAAACAACTGTTAATGTTTAAGCGTTGCAACTAGCACATATGTTACACTGAAGGAAATTGATACCTTGAACTACTATTTGTTCTATTGAGAAAGAACATTGTTTTTGTGCTGTTTGTCTTATGTGAAACGTATTCCAAACTATACAGTAGAATGACTCCGATATGTCCAGATACATGTATAAATGTCTGAATAGAAAACAAAACCCAAACCTCAGTACTATTACAGTATACTCGTGTTTCTGACTTCCTGATTTAAAGTAGTTTTAAATGTATCTACAGACAGAATCAATAAGGGTGGGAATAGAGCAGACTGGGTTTAAGTCAACTCTCGGACTTGGTAGAACCACAGCAAGACCTCAGCACATCCCGTAATGTGGAAAGATTTCATGGTCTGTAAACATTAACTTCCTCATTAATGTGTTGTAAATATGATTGTGTTCCTTTTTCATGTTAAAGGCCTGCTGTTTGTGTGTGCACGCGTGTGTGTGTGTATGAGCAATATGTGAGTAAGAGGTCCGTCTCGCCACGGGTTTTTGAGCCGAGGCTGTTTACAGATTCCTCGCAGACACTGCTGTGATATACTGCAGCGAGCCATCACTGGGTGAAATTGATAAATGGATATGGGTGGGTGGCCATAATGGCAATGGTAAGAAATTGGATACTTGGCATTTTCTGGATTTAATTTACTGTAGGGCTTGCATTCAACGAGCATTGCACCACAGCCCACTTTCTCATGACAAGCACCTAATTATTTTAACCCATCCAAGTGCAGCCCTTACGGTGCATGCAGCCGAACAGACGGATTTCTCGCTGTAATATCCAACATGTCTCTATACAAATTTTCAGCGGAATTTACATGCTCTTTTTTTTATTTTATTTTATTTTTTACAATTCTGCTGAATTCCAGTGCTCTGTATTAAAACATACTGAGTGTACTACACCTCGTTCAATCAGTTTGTAACCGTTAGTAAATTCGACCTATTCATGCTGTAATTTTCTAAATATGACTTTAAATTACACTTTATAATAATTCATTCATTCATCTTGTACACCGCTTATCTTGTCTAGGGTCATGAGAGTCCTGGAGCCTATGACAGGAAACGTAGGTTACGAGGAGACACAGAATACACCCTGGACAGGGCACGGGGGTGGACATGCAAACTCCATGCACACAGACCTGATGCGAGAATTGAACCCTTGATCCTGGAGGTGCATGTAAAAAATGATTTAGAAGGTGTGTCCAAACTTTCGACCGGTACTGTATATGCATCCAGGTGAACCAGACTTAAAGCCTTTTACACACACTGCGCTCTGTATTTCTCAGTAACTATCCTCACTTTCCTTCTCTCCTGAGATGTTTTAAGACATGTCATTATAAGCCTATGTAATTCAGCTGGTCAGTTACAGAACCTACTGTATAGCGAGATATTACATCCTTCTGTAAGCTGATATCATGCCAAACGAATGTAACAATTACTTCGTCACCTTTGCTGAATAATTCGTCTTAAATGAAGGACTTTTAAAAAGGTTTTCATTGCAGCATTCCTCTCGCTGTGTGACCCAAATCTGTGTCGGATATCAGCAGCGCTTCGGTTTTGTGGCAGTAATGACCTCATGAGTCATAATGAGTCATCTTCTCACTCTCATACTTATTGGATTTTATTATGAGCTGGACGTAAAGAGAAGCCTATATGAGTGGACAATAATTGCTCTGTTAAGATTAAATCAATGCACCTTTATACAGTCTGTCTGTCTGTCTATCTACGAAGTTTTATGTGAGATGCAGAAGAATGCACAGATCTGAACCCACACCTCGGATATATCTCATTTCTGTGGAAAAGTTTCTGAATGGTTTCTTACAAATAAAATGTACATCTCATATGCACAACTCGAATTGGAATTCAATTTCAACCCTAAGAATAACTGTATGTGAATGTCACTCCTTATTTAACACACACACACACACACACACACACACACACAACTAAAATGAAATATTGACAGTTTGCTGGTGCCACAAAAAAATGTGGGGGGGAAAAAAACTTTTTTGAAAGCAGAGATTTAGATTTTCAGCAAACTCCCATCTAAAAACACGTGAATCTACCATGAAGCATTCTTCTTCCATTTCTCAGCTTTTGTATGGTAAACAAGATCACTGTGGTGTACGCTCATCTCTGATTTACATTACAACGATGTACAGCATGTTACGACATCAATAATACCTTTTCCCTTCTGCAATAAAAATATCTTATAATAGAAATAGTTCTGTAAATCATAGTCATGCATTTATACTCTGCCTTTGTTTGTGGGCATTTGTTAGATTGAATTTAGTAATTATTTGCTGGCTTGCCAGGCGGCACAGGGGCTTTGTGCTTATCGCCGTGGCCTCGCACGTCCAGGGTCGAGGGTTCGATTCCCACCTCCGGTCTGTGTTCTAAATTCCCTGAGGTGCGTGCTCGTGTGCCTGTGATGGATTGCCAGCCCTTCCTGGATGTCCTGTACACCATCATGTGCCAACAGACTCCTGGGAACGGCTTTCTGTGACCATGTACTGTACAGGATAAGTTCTATAGAAAATGAACAAGAGAGAGAGTGACTACTTACCCATCTGGCAACCTCATTTTCTGGCCTGCGTGCTGCTCCTCCTCCACTATAATACGTCCAGAGTGTGTGGATGTGTCAGTGTGATTTATTTTTTTCTTTTTTTTCATCCCCCCATTGGGATTTTTTTACTATCTGGCTAAAATAATTTTTTGCATCCAAAACTGCAGGCATAATCCTACTCAGTCATGATTGGGGGGGGGGGGGGGAACAACAACACTATAATCTTAATTTCTTTCTGAAATGTGCCTGTAGCCAAAAAGTATGTTGAGCACAGACATGGAGTGCACGAATTACATTTGTGTGCCTGGTTTCCCTCTTAAAATTGGGTACCAGTTACTGATAATAATTTTTCAGTTCTGCTCACGAGCTACTCTGAGCTTTCATGTGAAATATGTGCGACCCCCAAAAATGCACCCTGTACGAATGCCACAGCGTGTCACGTCCTCCATCGAAATGAGACGAGCCGTGCTGCATTCATTAACATCTACAATCTTTTATGAGCTTTGAGCAGAACCATGCGCCTATTTGTGCTTCATTCTGAGTTAGACATATTAACAGTCCAGACTCATTTAACTGAACATGAAGCATTCCTTGAAACAGATTTTTGCACAGAATGCTTAAAATGTCCATGTGAAAAGAAAAAAAAACACTGATCAGCCATAATATTAAAACCATTAACATTAATTAAAAAAAACACCTAGTTTTAGTTTCCTCTGGTGGGCCAGGGTGGGCCTTGACCCCTTAGAGCACAGCCCTGTAGGGCCTCTGGGAGTGTGATGTGAATGGAAGTTGGCAGCAGATTGCATGGATCAGAATTGTTTGTCCGGTTCATCACATGGGTGCTGGATCAGATTAGTTTGGAGGTCAGATTGGTGACCTTGGGTCAAAACCTGTGAATGCTGGGTCGCTCATCAATGTTTTTAAGCGATTTGTGCTGCATTGGCCTTGTGGCTCTGTGGGATGTGACCGAACAGGCTAGTCCCATCAAGCATGAGTGAGTCTTGTGCACCTTCCACTATTTCACTGGTGTATAATTGCTTTTCACTAATAAAAGAGGCTGTCTTTAGTCTTGCGATTTAGATAAACAGACAATAGATTACTTCACGGCATTCATGGCATTGTCTGTTTCCACGTCCTTTAAGAACGGCACTGAATTCGATTTCTTTCCTTCTCTCTATAGAACATTGTTCTTGAAACCTTTGCACGTCTTATTCTTTTTGGGTCAGCTTGTGCTATTCCAGTAGAGTGCCCACAAACCAAATAACTGGAGACCCATAAAGAGTCCAGTTAAAAGGACAATTTCAGAACTCTTATACAGAACTACAATTCCTTGCAGAGTATTTGTCCTATTGTGAAATTGTTGAACTGGATGGAATTGTACCCATTGCTTGCTCATGTTTTTATGAGGAAGATGTGAAGGTCAGGGTGCTTCGTGTGGTGCAAGGTTTTTTAGAAATGCAGCTTTTAGTCATACTGTTATAGTTTTTTTTTTTTTTTTTTTCTCATTCTCGTTTGTGCTCTGAATGAAATTATTTGTGGAATAATTTCCGATTCTCTTTGGAAGAATAACAGTTTCTCCTGATCGAAATATCACTTCCTGCACCTGTGTGTGCAAATCTATTCGCCTCAATAATAAGATACCTTAGTTATCAAAAGTTTTCAGTTCAGATGACGAAATTGTTTTGTGCAAGCAAAAGACTTTCAATGTCAAAGCGGCCATGTAGAATACAGAAAAGCTTGGCAAAGCAGCAAATGCTCTATTACCCCAGGATCCCGCTCGAGATCGATACAGGTAGATCGGCCCACGTTTCTGCTCCACTTGTAAACACGGAAAAACGCTCAGATCGTCTCGCCCATGCAGCACAGCACTTGCTCTGTCTTGTTTGTGGGCTGACCTGGATTTTCATTTAGGAAGTAATCTATTTTCATTACATCTTAGGATGAATCTACACAAACAGAAGGTGGCACACAGCAACCTCATCATCCTTTAGGAAGAAGGTTGTGTCAAGCGTCAGGGAAACTATATCCGAGCTCATTACTGGAGTTAAAAGAAGCGATGGCTTTTAGATTGTTTGTTCAGCCTTAATATTAGCCAGCGCACATCATGTCCTCCGAGGATCTACGACAAACTGCAGGTGACCTTTTGCTTTACTCCAGAATGATATTCGAAGGGAATCTCTAGAATCATTTGTTTCCAGTATTGCCTTTTTCCATCAATACCGTGCACGGAGAGAGAAATGAGGAGCTTTATTATGTGGCGGCGTAAACAGCATCAGCGCGTGAGATATACAGCATATTTTCACGCAGTTCAGAGCCTCTGGCACGCAGTAGCTCACACGCTTTGAATCTCTTCATCTCAGCCAGTGCATGAGAATCAGGCCGAGCTCTCAGTGGCGTCCCATGAGGGGACCTACTTCCAGCTGCTTGTGACTCAGCAATGAATCATGCACACAGCTCTATGGTGGGATAAGACTCAGGTAAGCACAATAACTAGCCAAGCAGAGAACTATTCAAATGCACTATTGTGTGGAGTCACGGCGTATCCACATGCTGCATCTTCTGGGTCGTGTTAATCAAAGCAAACGGAACAGGAACGTGAAGAAAAATCTTGACAGGAAACCCATTTGCACCCATTTATGGCTGCAAACAGTTGACAATGAAGACTGCCTTTTTAAAACGTACTTCTTCCGTAATTCTTTGATGGTTATGCAAGTGTAGTACGGTGTATTGTTTACATTTCCAGAATAGTTCACATGTTATCTAAGATATGCACGGTATGATAAGGTAGGTTGTGAAATGCAACAAAAATGTTCTACACACCAGTCTTGGGTGACATCACCATGAGGAAGTATCAAATCCAGAATTCACAGATCACACTAAGAAAGTCTGGCATTTCCATGTCTAGTGCCTAATTTCAGTTTAAAAATCCAAATACAGATACAAAAACTTGGAGCACTAAACATTTACAGATACACCCCTAGTGCAGGAAGGGCCTCTCATCCCATGGTGACATACCCTTTTTAATGCCCACAAGCCGAGCAACAACCTGACAAACTGCCACTCTCAGTCTTAACTGCCTCAGAACACAGGAGCAATGCATCTTTCGGGCAATCAGCAAGGCTATAACATTGCACAAATGTGCAACCAACATTCTCACATTTCACATTGCTAGCGAACAGAGAGTGTTAGTACAGCCGTATAGCCTCCTTCGAAGAAATTGCCATCAAAGACCCAATCCACTGATTCAAACTTATATGACTGAAGTTTATGATATAGACCCAGCCATATCATTGGTCTTAAACTTACCCATAAAGAGCCAATATCGCTGAAGGGTTTTTCTTCCACCAAAGAAGTAGCCAACCTAATTCCTATGGCTTAATCAGAAAAAAGTTTTGCTAAAACGAAAACCCTCATGTACAGTACCATTGCATTCTGGAAAACATTAGAAATGCCCATTTTATATGATCATTAAAGGTATGCTGGTCTGATGCCGAGCACTCAACAACAGAGTTTACAAGCAATTTTAATCCTCCATAATTAGGCAAAAGTTGCAGCGAGGTGACTTAGTGGTTACAGTAGCACTGTCGCCTTGCACCACCAGGGTCCGGATTTGATTCCCGGCCAGGTTCGATTCCTGTCCCTGTGTGCGTGGTGTTTGCATGTTCTCCCCGTGCGTGGTGGGTTTCCTCTGGGTACTTCGGTTTCCTCCCACAGTACAAAGATTGGCTGTCCAAAATTTCCCATAGTGTGTGAATGAGTGTGTAAGTATATGTTTGTGCCCTGCAATAGATTGGCACCCTGTCCAGGGTGTACCTCGCCTCTTGCCCTACAGTAAGTCTCCTGATATTGGCTCCAGTGACCCCAAAAGTGGACTCTGACTACATTCCTGGCAAAACTCCCAACTTCGACTTCATCTTTACACATTACATTATCTAAATACAATTGCACAAGATCTCTTTCCCCAGTGTGTATAATGTTTATCTGTAGGGGAACAGACAGGCAACTAGAAATTGAATGCATCCTTTAGAACAGCAGTTACTTGCTTGTGGGCTACTGTATATAGCAATTGCTTTTTACTAATTGCTGTTCTATAACAGTCCATACAGCAACAGGAAAGCACTCAGAATGCACTGAATGCAGGTCATGCGTCTTTCAGAACACCGGCTTTCCACTCGCGTTTAATTTCACAAGCAGTCTCACTGCACATGGGTGGCCGAAGAGGAGTACTTCATGTACCTATTAACTACACACCGTTTGCCCTTCTTTGCCATCCAAGCAATCCCTTGCTTGTTACGTGACCTCTTTTGTTGCACTGTACTATTTTATATCTACGGTTTCATCATGCAGCTGCTTCCCAGAGGAGATGTCCAGATATTTCTGGCAGGGTCACTACCTGTCTCAGTGACATTGTAGTGGATGTAGTGTGGATTCTGACCGTCAGTTAAGGGCATTACCATTCTCTAATCAGAATACATCTGTGATATTATCATTGTGCATATTATTGTAGTCAGTATCCTTTGATCTATGAGCTCCTATTATTCTTAGCTGTCACATGTAAGCTGCCACCCTAGATGTGGTGTTCGGACAGATTCAGCATGACGCTTGCTCTTGAGCAACGCCCTTTGTGTACCCTAACCACTACAAACCAGTGGTACTCTGTACGCCTTTGGTGTGCGTTGGAGATCACATATCAGGACAGATCACCAAAGCTGCTCTGGAAACAACAGCTCTGGATACAAATGGCTGAGACACAATCAATGTCCAGGACACTTTTACCATTTACACAGTACACACAGAAGAACTACATGAACGTTTGTCCAATACTTTCGAAGGCCTAGCCCCATCTGTTCCTATTTTTCTCTCCAGCCAGGTATACCCCTTGATGAGCGAAAACCTGCACCAGATCCAATCCTGTTTAATCAATTTGGGTCCAGCTAGCCAGCACTCATCTTGCCAACAAGTCTCGCCACAGTAAAGCAGGAACTCACCCACTGGGTTACTTGATGGCTTGGCATTATGATGCATTTTGATGAGTAACTATCATAACATTCGACAAGATAATTGTGGAGTTGAATGGTTCAACGGAACGTTAAAGAAGAGCATCTTTTCCACTTCCAGGAATGAAGATCCACATGGCAAAAAAGAAAGGTGCAATAGTACATACAAAACAAATCCGAAGGAGGTTCACATTTCTGGTAGTGTGATGCCTTCATGGGGTTTCATGGTGGCCTCAAGTGAAACCAGGGCCACTTGAGAGATGTACATTGCTCCTGCTGATATAACAGTGGACAAGGACGCTCCTCCTCCAGTAAGACAGGGCTTACATACTGCAGAATTACCATCATTAGTAGTCAGTAACCAAGCAGGAATTTTGGTTTGTTAAAACATTATGTTGACATTAATTTATGAATTTATTGAAACATTTTGGACATTGGGACATCGTTGATATTAGGTTGTTTTTGAACATTTTAATCACTTTGATGAGGCCTGTCAGGACAACGTTAGGGTTCCTGCTAGAAATGGAGATTTTTTACAGATCATAAGCCTGCCTTTCAAAAACATTTTGTAAAAACAATAAAACTTGTGCTGATGACATGCATCATTTGTCCTAGGCCATGTTTTCTTTTGGGTGTTGTGGTCAGGACTTCTGTGGATTGTTGCACAGATTTTTAAAGTGTCCCATACTGTACCTGGTGAATTAAAGGCACAGCAGATAAGATACACATACAGTACAGTTCCTTTTATAACTGTTTTTAAGATGTAATCATACACAGAAACTAAAATAAGTAAGTAGTAACACTCAAGAACCATTCAACAAGGTGTTTGAATGATAGTCACATAGAATTTCTTTCTCTTGATACACAGGGTTAATGGACTCAATATCCTTTCTTGATTGTTTCCAGGTTCTTTGTCTTGGTCTAGACTTTTTTTTGTGCTCTAGTGAAACTGCTAAGACCTGTATCTACACGTTATAAATCCTGGTGTGCATAATATATGACATGACTGATAAAACAGGACATGCACATTGAGCCTGAGCTAGGTAACAGGTGTTTACTCCTCATTAAACAAATTATCGGCAGCACAGTGGCGTAGTGGTTAGCACCGTCACCTTACACCTCCAGGGGCCAGATTGAATTCCCGGGGGCTGCGTGCATGGAGTTTGCATGTTCTCCCCAAGCTTAGTGGGTTTCCTCCAGGTACTCCGGTTTCCTCCCACAGTCCAGAGACATGCAGATTAGGCTAACTGGCATTCCCAAATGACCTATGGTGTGTGAACGTGTGCGTAATATATCTATATCAACTATCTGCACTATAGAGAGATACAAAACTTAGAAGTAAGTAGAGAGAGGTGCATACTAATAAAGTTAATGAAGAGTTGGAGAGCATGCGGGCTCGCCATGGGTGTGTAGGGGGCAGAGTCTGAAGCAGACTGATGAGGAAACATACACTTTCTGACTTTCAGCTCAGCAGCACACAACAGACGGCGGCGGCATCAGGGGGTCTGCTAACACAACAGGAGTAAACAAGTGAAGTGCCTGACAATAAATGAGGAGACAGACTCTAAATAAAAGCCCAGCCTGCTGCAGACGTTCAAACTCCCAAAGCGTACTTAAAGGGATTTTTTTTCTTGAGGAGAAAAAAAAAATGAACTGTGAGGGTAGGTGTTTTATTTCGAATTGAGGTGTATAGTTTGGATTCTGGTCAGAGGAAAATCCTTGAGGTAGTTTACTGTCTGTCCGTCCTTGCATTCATCCATCCAATTAATCCAATCCATATTTTACATCCAAAATCGCTCTTCCCCAATCCAATCACTTGTTTACTGATGCAGAATAAGAAATCTTTTGTCAATATATAATTACTTTGCCTTTCATTGTTGGTTTTTCTGGGTTGGGATATTTACTTTTCTTCCATCGTCTGTCTGCCAGATATAAATATTGATGCCTGAGATCAGATAAAGTCAGAGAGGAAGTGGGGAACACAGGAACTTGTCTGGTGGACGCTCCACATAAACGGATTAGCCTCGAAAAAGGAAGGATTGTTTATAGCTGTAACACTAAAGTATGATGAGCTTATTCTAGGCATTAAAACAGACTGTGGAAAATAAGCAAGTTCTGGCTTTATGTAGCTGTAGCCTCTATTGTGTCATGGTAATGTCTCTGGTGATGGAGCATCGCAGTTGTACAGTGCCTTAGATAAAAAGGAAGAATGTCTTTCGGCTGTGGTTTATTGTAAAGACACCGTCTTAGTTAGTCTCTGCATTTTTGCTTTTTAAAGAGTTTAAATGTGAGATGGCTGCGTTTTTGTGTGCCGTTTTTCAGGTTTTCGCGGCCGTCTATACTGCGTTATTCTCCGTCTAGATTGTGAATCAAGTCGTTCCACATCACTGAGCATTATACAGTTTGAACCAACTGAACTGTGCTGCATTTATGCAAACATTACATAAAAGTTTCCTTTCGTGAAAGTTCATAGGAAGTAGAACTTTTTCTTTCTCCAGTTGTTGGACGAATGAAGTAAAACAGCGGTGGGCGTTATGGTAACGGTGTCCTGAGTCTGCTGTTCCACTGAAGAAAGGAAAAATGAATGAAAAACTGAACTGTACTGTAAGTTGCTGTCCGCAGGTGCCCAAGATAGCAATTTGTTCTCCCGTGCAGACAGCATGATATAATAACATGAAGATGTTTCAGCAGGGGGATTTAAATCTCAAGACCTTTTTGAGACAAGCAGGTGGACCACCACGTAGGATCGGAGCACAGGTAGCTCATGGTTCCAGTAAGGCAAAAACAAACGTGGGAGACATAACACTGCACAACTAATCAGATCAAATTCAGAATCACAACATGGATCTGTGCAATTATTAAATTGCAAAAAGCTATAATTTATTACAGAACCAGAGTCAGAAATATATAAATTAATATCAATATCAGAACATAGTCAGAAATGTATCAATAAGTTAATTATTTGGCTTTTTTTTTCTATAATGAGAGCATTTGTCTCATTGTTTGATGTTGGCCTATATAAAAACTTTTTAATACAAAATGATGCATTTAATAGTTCAATTTTGCAATTTAGGTCGCAATCGCAATATGTATCAATCACAATGTGATTTATCAAATAGTGCTACCCTAGTACTACAATAGTACTGCGTCCCTTTATATAAATTGCCATTTTAATATATTAATGTTCTGGCAGGTTTGCATTTTTTTTTTCTACAATACAAGAGATGTTCAAGCCAAACCCGGGACTTGTACTGAAATTTCTTGTTAATGTCATTTACAGAAGACTTCAAAGAAAGAACGGTGATGAGGCTCTTAGCCACGGTGAAAGTTTTGAATGGTGTAAACATTTTAAAGAAAGCTGTACGTTGGTGAATGATGATCCCGACAGAGGTGACTCGGAGCTCACTGTCATCAGTCCCGTGAACATTCAGTGAGCGAAACGCCCGATGCTTGAAAACTGTGGAAAATTGTTGAATCGTCAACTTAAAAGAACTCGTCTGGAAGATGTTGCCATGTTACCCCCGTACAGGCTGAGGTGGGCAGAGTAGCCGAAAATTGTACTGAAGTAAGAGTAGCCGTACTTTAAAATAATATTACTCAAGTAGAAGTGAAAAGTAGTCATCCGAAATATTACTCAAGTAAGAGTAATCAAGTATTTGGTGAAAAGATTCTACTCAAGTACTGAGTAACTGTTTCAATCGTAATGTCTGGTTCATCCTTCTTCTTTTTTTTTAGGACGAAATGGTAAAATAATGAACACATTCTGACATTTCCAAATAAAATAAATGAATAAAACTAAATATCTTTACAAAATAGCAACTTAAGGAACAAGAAACACAAATTTCCTAATCTCACTTTTTTCACAACATAAAGCTTTTGAAATAAATCCCTACTGTAGGTAACGTATGTCTGTTTGAACAGTGTCATTTGAACAAATGACTCAGCAGATAGGAAATAACATGAGATGTATGTACAACAGTATGTACAAGAGGTCCAGCAGAACAAATATAGGAAAATTCATATTTTTTTAGCCTTTAGCTTATTTGTGAAGTGTATATTTTATATTTTCAACATGAAATAAAACAGCTAAACTAACCGCAACATGCTTCCTTCGCTGTCTAGTAGTGTCTGCCACTGCTGAAGATTTGACTCCATGTGGTAATTCTTATTGCGGCTGATTGGTCAAACGGAGTCATGTGATTATTGTTGCTGCATCTGATTGGTGGAACACAGTCACATGGTAGATCCACCGGCTGCATTTCTCTGGCAAACACAAAGAATATCTAAAGTGTAGAATAAATGGTTAGAAAAGTAACGAGTCGAGTGGAGCCGAATGTAGCGGAGTGAGAGTAGAGTTTCTTCATCACAAACCTACTGAAGTAAAATTAAAAAGTACGCTGCAGTAAAACTACTTATAGAAGTCATTTACTCAAGTAAATGTAAAGGAGTAAATGTAACTCGTGACTACCCACCTCTGCGTACAGGTCTGACTTCTGTCCAAGCCGTCTCTACACTAGTGAAACGCCTGGGGTACTGTAAGTCCATTAGTGTAGAGATTGCCCTCTCAAAACTGTGCTCTGTTTGTTTGCACAGTCAAAAGTCCTGGATTGACTTGAACATCTATCGTATACAAACACTAGCTTATTTCTCAATATAAATTTTAGCGATTGTTGAGATAACACCATTTTTGAACGTTTCCTAGACCCTCCTTTTTTATAGCTACCTGACACACACGCACCACAGAGCAACACTTTCTTTTTCACTTTCAGAGCAACACATTATTGGATCCAGGGACATGAAAATCAGCCCCCATAGTGACACACACACACACACACACGCACACACACACACACACTTACCGGCGAATCTGAGACACTGAAACTGGCAGTCGGCGCTAAGATTAGGCTCAGGCTTCGTCGCAGGAGCTATCGCAGTATGGTGTGTGTGAACTAATCCCTGACACCATCTGCTTCGCTTTGGTAATTACGAGTGCAATTAGCCACCGATACCACATATGACCTTATATTGATTTAACATTTCGCGGTTCATTTAATCTCGATCATGTGCATGAACTGGATAATGTTCTGTCTCACCTTATTACTCAGTAAGTAAGTCTGCTTGTTTTGGTGAGAGCTTCATTCTTCTCTTGTCAAGACTGGAATGTAAATCAGCCGTGCCACAATGACAGGTTTTTGTACTCATGAATACAACTGTGAATGTGTCTGTGTCCTACTTTGGCTTACGCACACCTGTCAGCTTAGGTACTGATAGATGATAACTGCTAAATTTAACCACAGGGTTGTTTTTAGGAGCCCGTTGCTTGATGCGTAATGTGTTCCTGTTGTTTAGCACCTCTACAATGTGATTATGAAAGTTACACATACTATTCCACTCTTTTAACATTTATTTTTAGCTGCCCTTCAGATTTCAGTTCTTGGCTTGTTAACTAACAAGAGAGGAACCCAATGGCCCAATGAGGTTGTAACTCATCCGCCTGAACAATTGATGTGTTGCATGTTCTGAAATGATTTTCAGCTTACCATGGATGTAAAGAGTGGTTATTTGAGTTACTCTCTTTTTCCTGTCAGCTCGAACCAACGTTGGTGTTTTCGAACTTTCAGCTGCATAACACACATGATGTTCTACAATTTCTGTTATCTGTTATCACCCAGATGAGGAGGGGTTCCCTGTTGAGTCTGGTTCCTCTCAAGGTTTCTTCCTATTGCCATCTCAGGGAGTTTTTCCTTGCCACTGTCGCCGTCACCCTTGGCTTGCTCATCAGGGACAATCTCATTATCTAGACACATTTTTCTTACACATATATACATTTCCATAATGCAGGATGGGGTCAGAGCGCAGGGTCAGCCAGGATACAGCGCCCCCTGAAAGAGAGAAAAGGGATAATGAGGAAATGATTGTTTACAGCTTATATAATGAACTATAGAATAATTCTCTATTAATGAAACTACTATTTGTAGGCCGATTGCTGTGGTATAGGAGGAATATAATTTCATTGGAAAACAGGCAACATCTGTGTCGGAAGAGTAACTCACATCTGGCCACATCACACCACGCTTTTGTTGATTATTTGCCTATAACAGCATGCCCCCCATTATTATTATTATTATTATTATTATTATTATTATTATTATTTCAATTTCACCTGTAGTGAAGCTATGGTAAGGCCCATAACCAAGTTCTTCCACACAACATGCCTAGTTATCCTGAAGGCTATAAGGAGGATTGGGTAGAGCTCTATGTGCGGTGCTCCATCTTTGCCAGCACCCACTGTGCTGACGTGCTCCTCTCCAGCTCTGAGTCATGTCGTTTATTCTGCCTGTCTGTGCCATGACTCTGATCTAATAGACCTGAGAGATGTGCCAGGACCTGTAGGGAGGAGAGCTCGCTGACGACATTCAGCCATTTAACACAGATCATCCGTACATCTCCTTTCTGTTTTCCTTTTCCTTTGCTTGAACATGCCAGTTTAGCGTTGAAGAATATTTTCACCGTGCTGCTGTAAGGTCACTACACACAACCCTTTTTTACTTTTCAAGCTTCCGTAATGTAACAGTTATGATTCAAGTTTCAGTTGCAGGTTGCAGTTATTACTGTAGATCCTGATTGTGCAGTTGCGTTTGTAGATTGTACCACTTTGGCACATCAAGTCAGCAGATATGGCACTTATACGGCTTTCTACTTTCTTTATGAGCCTAAAGCTGAGCTCCATGTGGGCACAAATATTATGCTGAAACCTGGGCACATCAGCAGGGTGCCACATCTCTGAATAAAGGAGAGGAGTTGTAATGAATATGTTGTGGAAGCTGTTTGAAATTCAAAATCTCTTTTCTTTTTGAACACAAATACTTTGTCTACGAGCCAGCTTCGTGCAGGTGCATATATAATTAGAGTATATAGGAGGACAAATGCAGTAATTTAATTAGAAAAAGCATGAGCTTGTAATAAGGCAGGATAAACTGGGACTTCAGTTTACGATTTAGAGACAACTGTTACTACCAGGGGCGTTCAAGTCAATCCGGGACTTTTAATTGTGCAGAATAAAAGTACACAGTTATGTGAGTGTGAAAACCCCCTTTATTTTTTTCTATATAATCCCCTGCTACACTAATACACTTATCCCATATACACACCGGACTCCAGTACACCGGAGCCATGATCAAACTACCTGCTTTATGCCTGAAACGCTGGCCTCCCAGGAACTCCTTTCACTCCCAAACATGTGCAAATGTGCAGTGGAATTTGAGCCAGCTCGGCCAGGAACAGCAATCACGCACAATACAAATGTTTTATTACGGCTATGAGTCACGTCCTTGTAATGTGCTAATCACTTTTACACCTTCATTCACTCTCACCCACTCGCTCACTCACTCATCGTCTATACTGTACCTCTTTATCCTGTATTCAGGGTCATGGTGGGCCTGGAGCCTCTCCCAGGAGACTTACGGCACGAGGCAGGGTACACCCTGGACAGGGTGCTACTCCATCACAGGGCGCACACACTACGGGCAATTTGGGAACACCAATTAGCCTGCAGGTTTTTGGACTGTCGGAGGAAACCAGACTACCCAGAGGAAACCTACAAGAACGGGGAGTCACCTGCAATAATGAAGTAACATCTGTGCAACCCAAAAGACTGGCTTCTTACTCTGCTCAAAGGATGTGCATTCGTCTCTAGTTAAGTCAGCTAGCTACACGCACTTAGAGAGCAGAACTGATTGACTGCTTTAACCGGGCTAACAGATGCTAGTGTTACTCTGATCTTTTGAATCCCGAGTTCATTATTAGTTTAGTACAATTAGACTATTAGGTTATAAAACCCCATCTCTATAAAGTTTTGATGATCTGAAATTTTAAATATTTTTTGGAAACTGGGCCTTAATCAGCTTGATCTGCACTTTACAAATGATGTGGCAGCATCAGTATTTCAACATACCATTTCATGAAGTTAGTGGTTGGATCTAATAGTTATTTAGGATTATGTAGGGGACTTTCATACTTGGTGAACATACTTTAACCAAGGGTGTGTATCAACCAGCACGTTTTGGTGAGCCTGTGCGTACTGCTTCAGACTTCAGAGCAGAGAAGAACTTGATGTGGTCTTCTGCTGTTACAGCCTGTCCAAGTTAAGGTTTGATGTGCCGTGCGTTTTGAAATGCTTTTCTGCTCACCATAATTACTTGAGTTAGCGTAGCCTTAATGTTCTGTTGAATCAGTCTGCGTTCCTCCTGTCCCCATTCTCATGAACGAGGCGTTTTCCAATGATCTGCCGCTCACTGGTTGGATCTGTTTGTCGCAACATTCAGTATAAACACTAGAGACTGCAATGAATGCAAAACGAACTGAACACACATTTCACCAAGTGTGATGTCCAACGTCAACTTTAAACTCTTGATTTTAAGCTCTACCTGTCTGATTTTATGGATTTGAGTGAATGTACTGGATGCCTCTTTTTTTCCCCAGAAATGTTTTCTGAATATTTAAACAGTGTGTTATTATTGAAACCCAGAAGATCAGAAGCAGTCTGATGTGAATATGAACAAAAGAGTAGCTTGCTAATTAGATCATGTCTCCTCAGTAGTCTATTCAACTTCGCGACCATTATACTGTATATGGTTGTTAGAGAGTGTGAGAGACAGAGAGGAGAGATTACATTTCCAGCGACCTGCTGTATAGTTCCAGCGTTAGGGCACACAGACACCTGATCTAAACCCGTGCCTGTCTCGGCGTGTATCACGTCCTGGTCTAATTTCTGCCTTGCGCTGGTGAGAGGCAGTGCTGCTAGTGAAGAGTAGCTGGGGAGAAGCCTGAGCTGTCAATAATTTGCACACTCGGCACTAGTGAGATATCACATTTTTAGACATGCCAGTCTAAAAATGTCTAAAGTGGCAGATTTTTTTTTTTTTTTGTAATCGCTGATTGGCTCTGACTAACAGGTACATCGTTTTCATACGGCTGTTATTCATAGTGAATTTATAGTTGTCATCATTATTATTGTTTTTCCTTATGATAACTTCTTATTCTTCTTCCACACACCTATATGTTTTGCATATAGTAACCTTGGTGTTAATGATGTTCCTGACGCTGCTGAGTTGCCATCTGGATGCTGCAGTGAGCAGTGGCACAAACATTAGTGCAGGCTGTGGGAGTCAGCCTCCCTCTGCCGCTGTCGTCCATACACTCCATCTCCTTACCCTGTTACTTCACTGTATGTCTAGGAGATGAAGCAAAGCAAATGTGTGTGTGTGTGTGTGTGTGAGAGAGAGAGAGAGAGATTTCATATTCTTTAAGAGCAGTGTGTTCAGGTGCTCGTTACTGCTTTAAGCTTGAGTGTTTTAGTCGTTGTGAGAAAAGATACTACATTAAAACATTCCTGTTTCTGCCCTCGTGTAGGTGGGAAGCTCAGACACCGACAGCAGCAGCCGGTAAGTCAATTAAGTTCCCCCTCTTTTTTTTTTTTTTTTTTGGTAAATTTAAATAAAATCTCAGGTAATCGTATAATTTTACTTAAGTGTCCTGGTTCTGGAAAGATAACTAGCATAGCTAAAAATTGCACAAGACTGCCACCTTGTGGTTGTCCTCAGGGACAAATTAAAATAAAAAACTAAAGTTGTCTCTTAAAAATGTGTCTAACTGATTAACTTTATCCTGTAATGCAGAGGTGGTAAACCTTATCCAGAAATGGTGCGTGTGTGTGTATATGTGTGTGTGTGTATGTGTATATGTATATGTGTGTGTGTGTGTGTGTGTGTGTATATGTGTGTGTGTGTGTATGTGTGTGTGTGTATATGTGTGTGTGTGTGTGTGTGTGTGTGCGTATGTGTGCGTATGTGAGTGTCTGTGTGTGTGTGTGTGTGTCTGTGTGTGTTTTCATTCCAATCAAGCAGAAGTCTTGATTTGGCTTTCAGTGAATGAAAATGAAAACCTGCACTCATGCCGAGCCTTTCTGGAGAAGATTTGTCTCTCTTGCTGTACAGTATCTATATCTTGATGGGAGAGGTCGCTTCCAAAATAAGCCCTCCCCCTCCCCAGGGTACAACCGCTCACTTGATGGCTTGATTAGGATAAAAATAATGTAAAGATTTACAAATGCTTCACCTATCAGACCTCACCCCTGATATTGACAGATCGCTGACTCATGGAGGTCTAACGTCTTGTTAATGCAGTGTGTCGTCCTATATACTATATAATGCAATATATGTTTCCTTTCATTTTTCATCGGTATCTTACCATAGGGATCCATTTGGAAAAATGTGTTCAAGATCAGCAATCCTAAAATGATTGGACGAACTTTTTCAAATCATAGAAAGCAGAGCTGCAAGAAGTATATAAATCGCATTTAATAGCAGTAATTTTCAGTAGAATTATATGTAGGTATCATATTTCAGTCCAATCGTATTTAGTGCTGTCACATTTTAAATAATTTTTCCCTTACCCAATTACTGGCACTTAATAATACTTGATATTCATAAGCTTTCATGAAGGTTTCACAAATGGCACTAGATACATTAGACGGCAGGTTTTCTTGACTGATGCATTAAGCCGAGAGTGCACCATACAGTTTTAACATTCATTTAGTCTGTCAGTCATTGTTCAGGTTTCTGTTATACTCGGGTAATAAAATCATTAATTTCAATTAAAATGTTAAAAATATGTTCTGAAATGCCTAAGCGATATAAACAGTCATGATTTATATATTACTCACTCACGCATCGTCTCTACCGCTTTATCCTACTGTATATACAGGGTCATGGGGGGGCTGGAGCCTATCCTAGGAAACTTAGGGCACAAGGTGTGGTACAGTACAGAACACCCAGGGTGCCAATCCATCACAAGACAATTTGGGAACGCCAATTAGCCTAATCTGCACGTCTTTGAACTGTGGGAGGAAACCGGAGTACACGGAGGAAACCCACCAAGCACGGAGAGAACATGCAAACTCCATGCACACAGAGACGGATATCAAACCTGGCTGGGAATCGAACCCGGACCCAGACGGTGCAAGGTGATGATGCTAATCACTAAGCCACCATGTCGCCTATGATTTACATATTGAGAAAATAATTCCTGGCTATCATTTCCTCTGTAAACATACAGCCTTATCGGTCAACGTATATGGCCTTGCACCTCCAGGGTTGAGGGTTTGATTCCCACCTTGGGTCTGTATGTGTGGAGGATGCATGTTCTCCTCATGTTGGTGACTTGCAGGTTAGTTTTATATTGGAAATCCCAAATTGCTCATAGTGTGCGCGTGCCCTGCGATAGATTGGCACTCTGTCCAGGGATAGACATCTGGCCCCTGCGATTATGTACAGGATAAGTAATATAGAAGATGAATGCATCATTTTTAGACTTTAAAAGTGTTGTATATCTCTCTGAATTACTCATGTTCACACTGCAGTCAAAAGTAGCGCAAATCTGATTATTTTGGCTCATAACTGACTTAGATCTTAGATTCTTTCAGTGTGAGCAACACAGATCACATTGAATCTGAACTTTTTCATACTGATTTAGACCCCATCTGTATGTGCACCTAAAGCAGATACAGTTCTGAGGTTTTCCAATGCGTCCCCGGTCTGAACAGTCAAATCAGATTACATGCAACTTTCAGGTCGATCCAACTCAATATTCATCACAATGCCGTTCTAGGAAAGATTTCAGATGAGAGTGATGGAGGATTTCAGGATGAGGTAATGGACCTCATAACCATTTGGGGAGACGTTTGCTGTATAAGCAAAATTAGAAGCCCCATGTCACAACCATTCTGTGATCGAGAGGACAGCCTGCTTGCAGAGCCAAAGGACAAATCAAAAGTTTCAAAGCAAAATTAAAGGATCTAAGATCACAAGACTGTGACACATACAATTCTGTGAATGCAGATCAGTTTATGTGCATGATCTGTTTAGACATCAGATATATATTCCACATCAAAACATAGTATAACCAGTCACACAAAACAATCAGATTAGGTCAGTACATCCGATACGGGACACTGTTTCCTGCAGTGTGAATGTAACCTTCCTGCTCATAAGATGTCAGTTCATTTGAGTGATATTTTGTTTTTCCAATCCATCCTCTAAATCTGAAATCAAGGCAGTTATGATGGAGTAACCATTAAAGAAGTGATTGTTTCAGTGACAGCTCTATTACTCATAGCACACCCAGTATTCTCCTCCAACATATATGTCTTATCTATAATGAAATCTTCATTTCCTTTGCAGGATCAGTGCCCTTATTGCCCAGACAATAACACACGCACCCCTAGTCCAAAAGATGTCCAAAAGCACAGTCGTGTCGGCCCCGTAAACTTCTGGAACCCACGCTTTCCTGTCGCTCAGAACAAAGGCGCCGTGCGTCAGATCACCAAGAACTATCGCAAACTTCTGAAGAACTCCGCCCTGCTTCAGCAGCTCAACAGCACTCCTGCTGGCCAGGCTAACAATAACTACCAAAGGTTGACCCAAATACAGCAGTCCCGCCGAGAGCTGCTGAGACAAGTGTGTGCCAAATACAGGAGCTTCACGAGGACCATAAGCCGCATGCAGGTGTCCCGCATCTACGTAGAGGATACACATAAGCTCCTGTACTGCGAGGTGCCCAAAGCAGGCTGTTCCAACTGGAAGCGCGTGCTGATGGTGCTACAGGGCCAGGCGTCTTCCACAGCTGAGCTCCGACATGATCAGGTGCATTGTGGGAACAATCTACAGCAAGTTCTCTTTTAGTGTTAAACTGGAATAGAGTATTTCATTGTAATGTATTTCACATTTTGAACTGTCTGTTTTGAACAGGTGCACTATGAGAACCACCTAAAGCGGCTGGATTCCTTCACTCACGCGCAGATCACCCACCGCTTGAAAACCTACACCAAAGTGCTCTTCCTGAGGGAGCCCCTCGAGAGGCTTGTCTCAGCTTTTCGGGACAAGTTCGAAAGCCCGAACTCGTACTACCACCCCGTGTTCGGGAAGCCCATCATCGCCAAGTACCGCGCTAACGCCTCAAGGTCGGCCCTGCTCACCGGAGAGGGTGTGACCTTTAAAGAGTTCATCCAGTACCTGCTTGATGTCCGGCGTCCTGTGGGAATGGACATCCACTGGGAGCGCGTGGTGCAGCTGTGCAGCCCCTGCCTTATAGACTACAACTTCATTGGCAAGTTTGAGACACTCGAAGAGGAAGCCAATTTCCTCCTCAGGCAAATCGGAGCGCCCGCTAACCTGACCTTCCCCAGTTTTAAAGACAGGAACCCGAACGCAGCCAGGACGTCCTCGCGCATTACGCAGGAGTATTTCTCTCGCCTGAGTTTAAGCGAGAGACAGAAAACATATGACTTTTTCTATATGGATTATCTAATGTTTAACTACTCAAAGCCATTCTCAGATTTACACTGAGGAGTTTGTGAATGTATAGACTGGAATTCTTGTTCAGTTTGTGGGTCACGTCATCCTATTTCATTCCATTTTTTAATTCTTCATGTAATTTATGTAAACTGGTTCGTACAAGCCTCCACTTCTTCTTCAGTCTCTCACTCACTTGTGTGGGAATGACGCCAGGAAGTACACCCTGAATGGAACAACAGTCTATCTCAGGGGATGAGCAGGGGTGTTATGTAGGAATAAAACATGAAGTGGTGCGCTGCTATAGAAAAACAATTTATTATTGTGCGGCGTGATGTGGCCCAGTGCAATCTCTCTGTTTTTTTTTAACAGCACATCCTGATGTGTTTTATTCCTCTTGTACCACGTGATGTGTAATGCCGGTTATTGTTTACATTTGAGCGGCTATGAACCTACTGTAGGTTTCCTCCTCACGTAGCCTCTCTTTTTCTTTCTACTACTTTGCCATGACAGAAAACCAAGTGGAACATCTTACCTTCAGAGCACTACTAACCCTGACTAAATTCCTCATTCCTAAAATGTAAATCATTATCTCCTTACAGAAAGGATTGTGACACTTATAAAAAAAAAAAAATTGTTATATAAAAACATAACTTTTTCATCATCATTAATAGGCTTGTGCGATATAATGATCTAGTCGTCTCTACACGATATTACACTGCCAAGATTTCAAGTGACATTTACTCTAATTATACTGCATTACCAGGCCTTCCAACCTTTATATAAAAACCTGCATTTTAATGATTTGTGCAGACATTTGGAGCTCTCACTATTAGCGCCTGGAAGAAAATCCATCAGTCTATGTTCTGTCTGCCTAAAATGAGACAAGTATATATCCAGCTTCAATTAGCAATATTAATCAGGGATGGGACCATAAAACTTTACATAAAAAAAAATACAGGATGTGTTCAAGTCAAACCGGGACATGTCTTAAAGACTCCAAGCACGGTACAGAGACGAGATTCTTAGCCGATTTGAATTTCTGAATAGTGTGTGTGTGAATGAGGGCCGAGGTGACTCAGAGCCCACTGCGGGCGTTTCCATAAACATTCTGCGAGTGGAACGCCTGATCCTTGAAAATTGACGGATAACTTGTCACCTTGTGGAAAAGATGGATCTGTCTGTGGGAACTGCACACACAATCATTCACAGACACCACTTGCACGTTGCAGGAATTCGGCTGGGAGTTATTGCCACACCCCCCCCCCCCCCCCCCCATACTGTCCAGACTTCACCCCAAGCCTTTTCCACATGTTTGGGAGTTCCTGGGAGGCCAGCGTTTCAGCCGTTTCAGTGTTTCTAAAGCAGGCAGCGTGATCATGGCTGAGAAAAGCTGATGGTATCCAGGCACTAGTGAAATGTGGGTAAATCCATTAGTGTAGCAGAGGATTATATAGAGAAATAAAATATCGTATCTGTGTTCTGTTATTCTGCACAATCACACGTCTCAGTTTAACTTGAACACGCCTCATAGAATGTTTTTTAATTAAATTTAACAAAGCGTTAAATCTGACAATTAATAATACAATAGAAAGTGAATGAAGGAGTTTATCAATAATGTACTAGTTTTCTTTATTAATTCACAATCCCAATTTTTTTTTTTTTTACAAATCAAATATCGCACAAGCGAGACTGTCTTTTTAGACCTAGATTAAATGAACGTCCACGTTAACAGTCCCTGTGAATGAGTCCCTACAATAGAGAGTATTAGAAGGAGAGTATTAGTTCAACTTAAAGTTAATGAAATTACACTCAGAGCTTCTGTTATAGAAAATGAATCATAATTTTATGACCAATCAGAGTGGGGAATTCAACAGAGCTATGGTATGTGCTATAACTATGGATTAACCTATTAATCTATTGTTCCTTAGGCTCTAAATGAAGTACAGTACTATTATGCATTTTCTTTCATTTACCAGGTTTACATTATGTTTAGTTCAATTCAGTCCAGAAGTCATTCATTGCACCTGAACTGGAATCTGATTATTTATTTTAATATGATCATTCACTCCACCTTTAGTTTAATTTTTGTTTATTTATTTATTTATTTTGTTGTGGCACCGTGCAAAGTTTTCATGTCGTAATGCCACCAGGAGCGTAAACACACACTGTTACTGGGCCACTGATGAGTGATGTTTGGAGTATATGATGTCAGATGTCTGATGTGCTTCGGTCTTCTGTACAGCCCATAAAACACAGTGTAGCATGCCTTTAGCCTTACAGCATACTGCCGGTCAGCACATATCTTCATTTATACTTGTTGGGTATCTTTACATACATACAGTAATGTATAAAAATGAAAAAAAAAAAAAAAAGAAGTACAGTACAGAGTATGTACCTCAAAAAGTTATGACAGTGGTCTTAATTTTAAAGTATGATATGAATGTATAATATCTATGTGCCATTGCCTTTTTTTACTGTTGTATTCTGATTAAACAATTGAAATAATTATGGGGAAGGGGCGGATTCAAATTTCAATTGAATAAACTGGTTTTCAGATGGTGTAACAGAAAAGGATTGTTTGACTCCTGTTATATATTGTGATTGATGTACTATTCTTATATCACATGTACAGGGGAGCAGCTTTATACATAATCAATTTTTTATTATTGTTATAACTATTTTATTAATAGCCTGAAGTCATTTGATGACGTTCTTTAAAATTTATTTCACAATGTGATTCCAGCGTACATTGAATATTTTTCACAATTAAGAAAATTTGCGAAAGCTTCTTTTGTAATGCTATTGTTTCTCCACATTAGCATTACATTTTTTGCTTCACTTCCTCCCCCCTCTTGTGCTGCAATAGCCTGTCCCCTCACCCCGTGCCTCGGGCATTCGGGGCACTTTCACCCTGCACCCCTCTTATTACCTCCCTCTCTTTCTCTCTCTCTCGCTATCTGTCTGAGGGACAGCCTCAGGCTCTGACATCTCAGATTGCTGCACTCAAAGGGTGCATCAAATCAGCTGCTGTTTGTCATCAAGGTTACAGAACAAAGAAATGTACAACTGTTCTATTTCTTAGAAACATACAAAAACAGATGTGACTCTCTGTATATCTGGTGTTTGCAGTTAATCACCAATAAAGAGTGTAGGATTCTGATGCCGTCACCCAACTGGACCGAAAAACTGGAAAAGAACAGAAAGATGGAGACTGACAGGACATTGTTGAAGACGTAGCTAAGCATCTCTTATATGTGTAGATTATATTTAATAGAACAAATACACTTATCAAGCACTATATTAAGAACACATGTACACATTCTCTCTTATGTGGTTATGCAATCAGCCAATCATATGGCAGCATCGCAATGCGCAAATTGATACAGATATACTTCAAGAGCCGCAGTTAACGCTCACATCAAACATCTGAATATGGTGACGTGTGATCACAGAGGCTTTATCAGTGCAGTGCTTACTGGTGCCAAACAGGCTGGTTTAAGTTTTTTAGAAACTGCTGATCTTCTGGGATTTTCACCCACGACAGTCTCAAGAGTTTACACGGAGTGATCTGAAAAACAAAAAGGTCTGTGGGACACAGCTTGTTGTTGAGGGAGATCAGAGCAGGGCAGCGAGACATGGAGATGACAGGAGAGCTACAGTAATACTTATATAACAACGCAGAAAAGCAACACCTCAAACCCTGAATCAAATCAACTACAACAGCAGAAGAATGTGTCGGGTTCCAATCCTGTCAACCGAGCAGAGGAATCGGAGGCAGCTCTGGCAGCTGAAAACTGGAAACAGCCCAGGTAATGTTTAAACAATCTTCACATGTGCAATTTCAAAGAGTATAATTTAGCATTAATAACGTTCAGGTTTGAGCTGAGGCGGCACGGTGCCTCGCAGCTCTAAGGTCCGGGTTCGATTCCCGCCTTGGGTCTGTGTGCATGGACTTTGAATATTCTCCTTGTATTGTGGTGGGTTTCCTCTGGGTGCTCCAGGTTTCCTCCTACAATCCAAAGACATGCATATTGAACTAAATAGTTAATTTCCAAATTGCCTATAATGTCTGAATGTACACTACCGGTCATAAGTTTGGGATCACCTTCTAACTCCCTGGTCGTTCCTGTTCACAGGAGATCTCACGCTCTGTAAATCCTTCATAACGGCTCTAATCTGAGGTGCTAATTGTTAATTGGTGATTTCTGAGGCTGGTGACTCTAAATTAACTTCTCCTCTGCAGCAGAGCTAAGTTTTGGTCTTGCTTTCCTGTGAAGGTCTTCATGAGAGTCAGTTTCATCATGGTGCTTGACGGGTTTTGCAAACGCACTTGACCATAATTCTTGCAAGAACTATTCCAGAACAACTGACCTTCATGTCTTAAAATAACAACTGATTGCTGTTCATAGTTTTGAAATCCCCAGTATTGTTGTAGAATGTGGAAGTACATCATTAAACAAAGAAATGCACAAGTGATTCCAAAGTTTTGAGTGAGTGTGTGTGTGTGTGTGTGTTCTGCAATGGATTGGCTTACCCTGTCCAGGGTGTACCCCATTCATTTCGTGCCCTAAGTCTCCTGAGATATGGCCCGGGCCCCCTGCGACCCTGTATACAGCATAAAGCGCTATAAGAGATGAGTAAGTGAGGACATTTGCAGGAAAGATTATTCTAGAAATGATTTACCTGAGCTGACCCACACCAAAAGAGTCAGAGAGATCAGATTAATAGTTTACCCCATGCATGTGTTTTAAATGTATAGCTTGTTGGTGCATTTTCATAGTGCACCTCCAGATTAAAAAAATATAAATAAATAAATAAAATACCGCAAATGCAACACTTTGCATATGCATTCAAAATTAGCATATATTTCAAATTATTTGGAGGGAACAATATTGCCAACTGATTCCTTTTTTTTTTTTTTTCACCTCGCCGTTGGCTGAAATTATTATTAGTATTATATATTGAGGTAAGCGGATGAGTATATCATCATCAAACCTCTTGTAAAGTGGGGGAAAGGGGTTTAAATGATATTATCATTTATTATACTTCACTATAATCTTCATTAGCACACGTATGTACTTCCGGGACCACTCTGGCCAGCCTGAGGTACTTCCGGAACAGGTGCAGGTCGAATGTAAATGAGGAAATCTAAATGTGTAATACCGATAACATCCAGCAGATGGACCCTCTTGGTCGTGAAGGTTTCATAGGATTTCCTTTTTTTTTTTGTATGTGATCTTTAATATCATATTAAACAGACACTATTTACTTTGTTAATGGGATAAATGTCTGTTCCTCAGCTCGTGCTTTAAATCAAATTCAATTATTTAAAGTTATGTTAATAAAATGAAATGCTAAATAACATATTTAATATTACTTATATTACAAGAATAAACATATTTAAAATTCATGTCTACTCATTTACTGTATGCTTAAACAGATGTGATAATGTGTATGTGGAGCATGCAACCTAGTTTTCACCCAGGTTTACGAAGATCTCTTACAACAGTTAGGCTGCTCCAAAATCTCAGCAAGAGAGAGATGCTGTTTTTTTTTTCTTTTTTTTTTTTTTCCTCCAGGCATTTTCCATGAAGTTGAATGAAAGCTGCAACATGGGGCCATAGATAGTGTTATATCCACACAGAGGCTGTGTTACTGGGATGCACATCATTTGGATAACCCGTTTATTCTCATCTCTTTCTCACATCCCCCGTAAATGAAGGAAATTAAGTGCGGGCGCTCGAGGCGACATCCTAAGCTATTTAAATCTTTAAATTTACATCTTCCTCCTGCCTCAAGTAATTGAACTAACTCCGGGCTTGCTGCTTTAATTGAGCAAAAATATCTTGTCTTCCTGCTGCTTTGCTCTGACGAGGGAAACTAATTTCAGCCAACGGCGAGGGGGGAAAAAGGAATCAGTTGGCAATATCGTTCAGTCCAAATAATTTGAAACATAGCCTAATTTTGAATGCAAATGCAAAGTGTTGCATTTGCTGTATTTTTTTTTTTTATCTGGAGATTGGAAAATGCACTAACAAACTATAAGTTTAAAACAAATGCATGGGGTAAGATATTAAACTGATCTCTCTGACTCTTTTGGTGTGGGTCAGCTCAGGTAAATCATTTCTAGAATAATCTTTCCTGCAAATATCCTCACTTACTCATCTCCTATAGCGCTTTATGCTGTATACAGGGTCGCAGGGGGCCCGGGGCATATCTCAGGAGACTTAGGGCACGAGATGAATGGGGTACACCCTGGACAGGGTAGACCAATCCATTGCAGAACACACAGACGCTCATTCACATACAGTACTACGGAGTATCTGGGAACGCCAATTAGCCTAATCTGCATGTCTTTGGAAAGCGGAGTACCCGGAGGAAACCCACCAAGAACAGGAAGAACATGTAAACTCCATGCCATGCACAAAGACCCAAAGTGGGAATTGAACCAGGACCCTGGAGGTGCAAGGCTACAGTGCTAACCACTAAGCCACTGTGTCATGACTAAACGGTGCTACCTAACTATATTAGGCTCTATAGCCTAATGCTGTCCCAAAGTGCATTGACAGCTACCTATAATGATGATGTCATAAGGACACATTCCCTTTATATTGAAATGATTTTTATTTAAAAGTTGTATTTTGTTGTTGTTGTTGTTGTTAGAAAGTGGGAGTTAATGTGGCCTGAGTGAGTATCACTGTTGTCTTACACCTCCAGGGTTTCCGGCTCGGTCCTGAGCTCAGGTTACTGCCTGTGAAGGTGTGTGTTCGCCCCGTGGTTCCGGTTCTCTGGTTTCCACCCAATAGGTTGATTAGCAAAATTAAACTGCCACTAGTGTAAATGATTGTGTGCATGGTGCCCATGTGAGGCGTACAGGGCTGTTCAAATCCAGTCCTGGAGGGTGAGTGTCCAGCACAGTTTGTCATTCACAAATACTTAAAATACACCCACTGATCCTAGCAATTATCAGATTAGTTGAATCAAGTGTGTTTGTGCGGAAAAAAAAATCCCCAAACTGTTTTGGACACTGGCCCTCCAGGACTGGATTTGAACAGCCCTGCTGTACTGGGAAAAGTGGGTGTGAGACAGGAATACACTCCCAGGATACACTCTGGATGTTGCCTTATGCCAAAGTGCTTACTGAATATATTCTTCATTCATTCACTCATTCATTCTCCATACTGCTTATCCTGTGTAGGGTTGCAGGTCGCCTAGGGCATATCCCAGTGTACAAGGCAAAAGAAACCCTAGATATGGTGCAAACCTATCACAGACCCACTCACACTATGGACAATCTGAAAACATCAACCAGCCAGTGCATGTGTTAGTTTATAGTTTGCTAGAATGAATCGTAGTCGTTGAAGGGCTTTAATGTAATCAAATACAGGCAATTCCAAAAGAACTGGCAAACTTCCATTAAATTCTGTCCAGCTGGTTTTGCGTGATGCTGTGACAAAATAGTCTAGACATACAATAAACACACATCTACAATCTATCATACCGAGAGACAGACAGACATCCAGACAGACTGAAAATTGCTGACAAGACAAAACCTTTCTTGGATTTATATAAGTATGTATTTTCACATGACATTGATCATTGATATTTGTAAAGAAAAAAAACAACAAAAAAAAGAATATATCTCCCCCAAACACCTCACTCACTCAGCATCCATACTGCTTTATCCTGCATACGGGATGGGGGGCAATCTATCGCAGGGCATACACACACACACATTCACACGCTATGGGCAATTTGGTAATGCATATTGGTCTTATGTCTTATTGACTGTGGGAGGAGACCGGAGTACCCGGAGGAAACCCACCAAGCACCAAGCACGGGGAGAACATGCAGACTCAATGCACACAGACTCGAGGAGGGACTCGACCCAGGACCCTGCAGGTGCAAGGTGACAGTGCTAACTACTAAGCCTGTATAAGCAGAATGTTATGTGAGATGGTCACTGGAAGGCGCCACTTTACCACTCTGGAGTAAATCCTTAACATCAGGTTGAGTTCAAAGCACACTTTTGTCTTTTATGTGTAATGTAAAGTCTGCTTTTTTCCACTGCGGGCTGAATCTGCTCTTCGGGCTGGACCTGTCTGCCTCCCTCGGGATAAAACTCTCTCTTTCTCTCTCTCTCTCTCTCTTTCTGAACACATGCCATTAAAGTCGGTCGCGTCCATCCAGCCGCGCGCTGTAATTGAAATGGCGCGCGTGGCCGGAAGCGCTGATCCGCGCGCTGATCCGCGTCACTCCGGTCTGAACGCGCAGAACAGGAGAGATGCAGAGACACGGGATCGAATTCTAATGGGAGGGGAAAAGCTTTATTTCTAATACATCCATCGTCACCATGATCACTAATCATGATTAATTTACTCTAAATAATCATCTCAGGTGACAGTATACTGTAAGTAACCATCTTAACCGTTATATCTCTCTCTTTCTCTGCCTTTCTCTCTCTCTCATACACACACACACACACAATCACACACAGTGGATCGCGCGCGCGCGCGCGCGCATGCACACACTATTAGTTGGGACAGAAATGGCTAAAATAATTTGAAATAAATCAGAGCGCGCGAGAGAGCGCGAGCGCGCGCAGGATGAGATGGCGATGTGGTGAGGCGGGCAGAGAGGAGCTGATTGGAGCCTAATCCTGTTCCCCCCGGGGCCGTTTGCAGAGCCCCGAGCCAGAATTCCTGTTCAGCTCTCCTCCACTGTTATTCGGGAAGGATCTCTGGCTTCAGTGCATGCACTCTGCTCTCTCTCTCTCTCTCTCTTCCTGTCTCACACTCCAACCAAATCCGTAAAGCAAAAGAAAAAGCAAGAAACAAACAAACAAACAAACAAACCGAGACCGAGAACAAGACTGACCGATCTGATGTTTTAAAGCGAGCGACTCCGACTGAGCCATGACTTCCAGGGTAAGCGCTCGCATCATTTTTTTGTGGAAACACTTTTTAGCTATCCTCTCTCTGTGTGTTAAGCGACTTTTAAAGCCACAGCGACCTCACACACACACACACACACACACACACACTGATCACGCCGCCGATGCGCACCGAGCCGCCTACGTTCTCTCTTGTTTTATTTTTGCATGAAGATCCGAATCGAATGAAATCTTGAACTGTTTCCGAAAGTTATTTCTATAGGTGTAGAGACACACACACGCGCACAGGCACACGCGCGCGCACGCACTCACACAGGCACACGCACGCGGAGGAAGAGCGAGAGAGAGAGAGAGAGAGAGAGAGAGTTCCTGATCAGATTGCATCGGACATCCTAAAATGTTTGAAACGGTAACCTTTATATCCTTCTTATTCTTTCATGTCTATACTAAGTATTAATGATATACTTTAAATCGTATTTCTTTTTTCATCGCCATGTCGTGTTCAGGATCTCTTCTGGCCTCACTCAATAGCGCACTACGCAGGGTCGGGGTGCCAATATTTCCTAGTTTCTATCAGTTGCACTGATATACTGAGTAGTGATGGATTTGTGATGGGATTACAGACAGAGCAGCAAAAGGAAGAGAACTTCCTTACTGTATAGAGTATGAATGTGCCAAAAGGTATGCTGGGTAATCTGCATTGTGCTTTATTTCATTTATTTTTATGAACTATTAAGTGCAATGATGTGTGATTTTAAGACCATTTCAGCCATAAAATAGTAAACTACAAGATACTGAACCATTTATTCATTCATTCATTTTGCTGTCTTCCAAAACTGGAGTAGCCTATGAATATCATATAAGCCTTATTTCTATCACCATCATACTGTATTTCTATCTCGTAATCATAAGGGGGAAAAGGTTACTTGGGGATCGGTACAAATTTGTTTGAGTTACTTAAAATATCTCGAGAAATCTTTTAACAGCACTAAACGAACCTACAGTTTAGTTGATCAGAGTGTAAATGTGTAGACAGAGAGTGTTTACCCTACCCGTCAGAATAACCTGCTGCAGCCCTGACCCAGCATCAGACCTTTCACCATCCGAATCCCTTCCCCTATTTGTGTTTGTGCTTCTTATTGAAGTTTAAACCCCCAGATGAAAATGACTGAACCTGGCTTAGCTAAAGCATTGCGCCATGAGCAAAGCAGGCTTTACCCATCTGCTTAACATTTCCAGGCAGCTCATACTGTATAGCAGTGCCCTTTAAATCCACACTGGCAGTTTAGATTTCTGAAATTCTGCAGCTGTAGAGTAAATGGCAGATGTGTTTCCAAAAAAAAAAAAAAAAGGCAGAAACCCAATTCAGCCATGTTGAATGAGCATCCACTGTACTGAATTCACGCTGTGTGTTAATGAAGACCTACAGCGTTCACTCCAATACTGATTTGCTTCCAGCTGAACCGCTATCGTTATTTGTGGGAAGGCAATGATCGCACATTTCCCGTTTTCAATATGACACCAGTATCTGAGTTGAGCATGGGCTGATGATATCTGATACTGATCCAGTTTTGTGATGTGAAACATCAGAGGCATGAGGGTGACAGGATTTAAGATGGATTATCTCCTCTATTCAATGCAACATCTGTACTGAATCAGTCAGCATTTAATAAAATACATCTAATCCGGAGTTTCAGGCTGGTAAAACTGATGCTCAGTCCTGGATTGGTGGATCACAAAATACTTTTGCTCTGATTTATTTGAGATTTTTCAGACGTTCGGTCATTAACACTAACACTATTTAAATTCTATAAATTCTGATCATCACCACAATAAGTTCTATACCAGCTCTTTAATGGCTGCGTTTCCACGTCACCTGAAGATGCCAATATATTAAGCTTCAAACCAAACCGCTGGATGTCATCAAACCTTTCATGTCTCACACTCACACTCACTCCCACTACCTTTAATTAGGAGTTTACACTTTCTCTGTGTTCCCTGAAGGTAGACACCTACAGTACGATCTATCCCTCTCTGTCTCTCTCCCGCTCTCGTGTTTGTTAATAAGCCTCATCCTTTCCTCCCCTCCGGTTCTAAGGAGGAAAAAAAAAAAAACGCAATGCAAATTCTCTTAATTAGAGGTGTGCTACTAATTCTTGCGCGAAATGTGGATGTAAATGGGAGCTCATAGATGTTGACAGACCTGAAGTATGTGTTGTTGTTTTTTTCGCTCTGGGAGTCAGGAGGGAGAGGTCTGACTCGGAGCAGCAGTGCTGCAGGTGTGCGTGGTGTGCTGTGTGCACTGCTGAGAGCGTGTTGTGTGTTCTGTTCCGCAGGAGGGAAGAAGCATGTCTCGCCTGTCTTTGACCCGCTCTCCGGTATCTCCTCTGGCTGCTCAGGGCATCCCTCTTCCTGCTCAGCTGACTAAAGCCAACGCCCCCGTCCATATCGATGTAGGAGGACACATGTACACCAGCAGCTTGGCTACACTCACGAAGTACCCAGACTCAAGGTAGGAAGCTTTTATTTTCTGTTAAGGAAGTGTGTTTAAACTTAGAGCAAACATGATGCTCAAAAACTGCCATTTCAAATGCTCTTTAGAGGTTTGGATATAAAGCAATATGATTTTTTGTTATTGTTTTTAATGGAATACTCCAGCAGTTTTAGACGTCATATCAACTTAGGGCATCTAATATGTGTTTGTAAGACTTGACATGAATTTAAACACATTCTCCTGTAGTGCTGTGGCAGGTAACACTCTTGCCTCACAGCTCCAGGATCTGCACAGGTGGACCCTGAGCTTGAATTCGTGTCTTGTCCATATGGGTTTCCTCATGGTTCCTGAGTTTCCTTCCAACCCCCCCCCCCTCCCCCCCCCCCCCCCAAAAAAAAACTATCTAATATAATTTATCTCCAAATGTAGTTATGTGTGTTGGATGCCCTGCAGTGCACTGGGAACACATCCAGGGTGTATTCCCGTTTGGCACACAGTGGTTCAGGATGACCAGGATAACGCACTTACTCAGGACGAATAAATGTACATATGAGCAAACATTTAACATATCTATAGAAATGCAAAATCATCTAGATTTATCATACTCAAGTTGTTAAGATAAATCAGATCTTAGAAAAAGCTTCACATAAGCTCATAGAATTGTATTACATTTTACAAATGAGTAAAAAGTGTAAGGAGCAAATGGAGTAAAGAGTAAATCTTTAAAAAATAAGATGAAATAAATTGCCCTGTCCATCAGCTCCACAGGATTATCCATATGATTGACCAGAATGAGTTATACATAATTAGACCCAATTTGCAAATATATCTGGGTAAGAATTCCTGAAAACATGCAAACATTCTTAATAGTGATTTTTCTTTTTTTTTTTCATTACAGGGAAACATACAAAAGATCTTAATCACATACTGTATAGACCACAGATTTCCTAAACAGACATTAGAGGGCTCTAAGCCTCTCGTCTTCCTTTAATAACAGCGGAGCACAATTAATGCTTATTTAATGACAAATGAGCCATATAAAAGAGCTTTTTCGACAGAATTTCAGATGCGCTGTTGCGAGAACAGTGCTGAGGGTTGAAGATTGGAGCGGTGTGAGTTAGTGTTGTCGATCGAAGACCTCATGATCCATTGCGGTTTTGCCATAAACACAGGCAGCAGCGCTGTGCAGGAGGATCTGAAATTCTTCTCTAAAATTCCACCCCCTCATTCGCATCCTCCGTATATTTGTCTCAGGATCTGCCCTCCCCCTGTCTACCAGAGCTATTAGCAGAAATGCTGAACTCACTGGGACAAAAATCACTATTCCATAGAAAAGCTGATGTGTGTTTAATGATGTCAAAACTATGTCATTTAGCTTCAAATTAACAAGTGGAGGAAACCGTCCTGACTGTAATCCTTCATGAGAGGAAAGCTGATGCCACGTCACGGCAGCAGTGCGTCTCATCGATCGCAAAGGAAATAGATGCTGCAGTGTAACTGTACCAGGTCACTAGATATACTGTAGATGATGAGGAGCGGCCTTGCCACTTGTGGTGCTGTGAAATGCCTACCTGCTGCATCTCAACCTCAATCCTCAGAGGTCCTGTTGATAATTTACTCCCCCATGAGAGGCGGGTGGAAAAAGAGCACCACCTGTTAGAAAAAAGAGAGTACACGGAGACAGAGAGAGAGAGAGAGAGAGAGAGAGAGAGAGAGAGGAAAGCACACTCTCACATCTGCTCAGCTTAACACATGCCATGGCCTTCTCTGATTTAATAATGTAGATAGAGAGACAGGGAGGAGGAGGAGAACAGCATAGGGGAAGTGGGGGGAAAGCAGGCAGCATTTTAATTGCTTTTTAGAGAAAAAAAAAAAAAGAAAAAGAAACGGAGATGAAAAACTAAGATTGCCTGAAGCTATATGGTGAAATTCTAACTGGGGGAACTGCAAGACCATATGAGAAAAGAAGCACCGCAGGCACAAAAGGGGGAATTGGTTTTCTTATTAAGTGTTTTGCATCAGTTTCCAGAATGGGAGGGTGGAGGAGAGAGAGAGAGAGAGAGAGAGAGAGAACATGAAATGAAATGGGAACATCTTTGCAATGACAAGATTTAAGTTGATTTAACACAAGTGCAGAAATAGCATAAGACATGAAACCAAATGTTCGACCTCATTCTTCAAACCAGGTTAAACAATAAAACTGCATTATTCTCACTGCATTTAAAATTGTCATATTGTTCCAGTTGTGTTAAAGGATTGTGATTATTAGGCATCCTCTGCATCAGGGTTGATCTGTTTATTGTCCTGTCGTCATCAGAATCAGTCGGCTGTTTAACGGCACAGAGCCCATCGTCCTGGACAGTCTGAAACAGCACTACTTTATCGACCGGGACGGGGAGATTTTCCGTTACATTCTCAGCTACCTCCGCACCAGCAAACTGCTTCTTCCTGAAGACTTCAAGGTAAATTTGTTCCCCAAGAATTGGAAGATATTGCTCGTTCATTTCATGGTCTAGAGGATATCTATTTATCTATCTATCTGTTTGTTTGTTTGCTTAGTTAGATAAATTTTTACTTATTTTAATAAAAAAAAAAACAGATGTTTAGTGTAAATATTAAAATATTAATAAAGTAAAATATTTTACAAAAACATGTACCAGATGTAAATGATAAAAAATTTTATACAAATTGAAATGTACAGACAAAACATCTTATACAAATATGTTAAAAAGGCATTCTTTTCGGGGAAACTTAACAAATCCAAGGTGGTACCTAAAAAAAAAGATAAGAAGCTACATTAATTTTACTTTAGAGAATTGAATTTGTCAAGAAGTTACAATGTGCTAAAGATACAACTGATTTAAGTGTTTCTGATTTTTGAAATTTTCTTTTTACATGATTATACAGGTAGTTTTCCACAAAAATCACAGCTTTATGTACTGTAATGTAAGGGTGTGGAAGTCTGGAAACTTTTTGAAAACTAGCTAATAGCACTAAGCTAGCTGGCTCTTCAACTTGGTGTAATGTTAATGATTAAACAATCCACTTTGTTTGGTGGATTTTAGCAGCTTTAATGGTAAATACAATTCTAGCTAGTTTACTAGCTCATATTAGCTAGCTAGGTGTTGTGCTAATGTAGCCTATATTTGGAAAGGTTTGGCTAATGCTAAATATATTACTGAGCATATGATTAATCAGGATGAAGAAATCTCAAACAACCTGTAAGAAGTAATATATTGTATTGTAATAATAATTATAGGTAATAATAATAAATAAGTTGTAATAATAAATTGTTTGCTAGCTGCTAGCTGTTTGAATAGAAAGAATTCAGCATTTTCCTTAAGCAATGTGCATATATTCATAAATAATCAAAGTTGTTCCTAGACTTTGGAAATATATGAATTTACATGAAAGGATTTTGGAAGGATGCATGAGTTTGTACGTTCTCCCCGGGCTTGGTGGGTTTCCTCCGGGTACTCCGGTTTCCTCCCACAGTCCAAAGACACGCATATTAGGCTTATTGGCGTTTCCAAATTACCCACAGTGTGTAAATGAACGTCTAAGTGTGTTCAAGCCCTGCGATGGATTTGCACGCAGTCCAGGGTGTACCCCGCCTTGAGCCCTCCTTTAAGTCTCCTGGGATAGGCTCCAAGCCCTCTACGAATCTGTATATTTTATATATATTGTATATTCTGTATATTTTAGATGTTCAGCAAGTGAGAGACAGTTAACTGGGCAGCCAAGCTTTTAGGTTTAGCATGGCATCTAGTAAACAACATGAATCAGACCGGAAAGAATTGTGTACTAAAAATTCAGCACAACTTTAAAAATGTGTCCTTCCCTAAGTGGAAATAATAAAACACATGCTCATCATTAAGACCACTCTATACAGTCTCCTTCCCACCCCCAACTCCTTCTGGATGTCTGTGGAATAGTGAAAAGATGCATAGACAGCAGCGAGAGCTCAAATCATTACAGCTCATTACAGTCAAGCCTCACAGTTCAGCGATCACACTTGTCACCGTGTGCAAGCTGGGAAATATGCAAACAGTGACTGAATTGATCATCATTTGTGGCCCCATCGAAATCCTGTAGGGCTTTAACTGTGTCAGGCACGTGACTCTGACACGCCGGGTTCAAAAGATCAATCTGTTTGCCTTCACAGCGTATCCAAATTGCAGCGTCTCGCTCATCAACTCATTCACTCTTTGAAAATGTTTGCAAATTTACGACAGCGCGAGCTGTAATTCATTGCCTGTGTGAGGAACTTGTTACTTCAGATATACACTTAGCCGCTTGTCCCTTGAGGGGAATTTTGTAAAGTGTCAAACACAATTCTGACGATTTCTGCTAATGGAAATGCAATTCACTGTGCTTTTATCAATTTCTTTGTCTAGTACCGGCTTCAAAGCGCTGAAGCTATCACAAGGAGCTATTCAGCCGTCTTCCTTTATAGTTCTTTGTATTGACTGGATTAAGTTTTCAGAACGTTGCCTTGTAGAAGTCTCGACATAGCTAACCCTCGCTACAGACCAAGGATGAATAACACCTTAAGACTTATGTTTCCCTTTGAATTACTTCAAGCCTTAAGGCCTGAAGTCTTAGCATGCATGCTGACGGGGGAGAAAGAAAAAGAGAGAGAGAGAGAGAGAGATCGGCAGACGGGGTGGGGCAAGGGGCAAGCAAAAGCAGCTTCTTTTTGTGTGCATATTAAAGGTATGGAGTCTTAGACGCTGGCTGCTATTGTTCACTGCGGCATAGCCTGCAGGAAAATAAGTAGTTCATCCAGGGTGGAGATGAGGAGTTAACTTTTTAGAGATGTAGGGAGGGAAGAGATCAGTGTTACACAAGCAGTTCAACTGGAAACAGATCGCAGAACATAATGGCAAAGGGACAGAAAGAGAGAGAGAGAGAGAGAGAAGACGAGAGTGTTATCTACCTTCAGCTGTGTTACCTGCCTCAGTGTTGGCGTGTCTTACTGCTTGTCAGGTCATCAAAATACAAATGGAAATGATTAAACTAACACCAAACCTCAACTAATCGTGCCAAATATGTTTTATTATGCACAAAATAACATCATATGTAACCCATCATATAAAGTCAGGTATTGAGTCACACAGTTTAGTTTTTTGCACTATGGCCAATAGAGTGCAGTAGGTGAAATGAATAAATCTTGTCTTCCTGATCCTGACCCGGCATTTGAGAAAGTTTTCATCCTAAACATTATTTTTATGGACTGCTTGAAGACTTTCCAAGCGGCTACTCCAATAGTGACAGAAAATGATGCATTTTTCCCCCTATAAGATGGTGCTGCTGGTGAAGTTATTTTTAGGGGGGAAAAATTTAGCAGGGAAATCCTGGTGCTGAAATGAGGCTGAGGGTTCCTTCTTTCTTATTAGGTCACAGAATAATCATTTAAATATTCTAAAAATAGGATTTCGACTTTTTTACAAATTTGCACTGGCCATATCTCAAGAACTGGACATGATACAGTAATAAATTTGGCATCAAGATGGAGCGAATTGAACCAGCAATCTGTAAAAATGTGGCTTAATACCTGATTCAGTGTGACAGGTCAATTAAAACTGTGTCATTTTTCTAATCATAATTCTCCTAAAGTGTTTCATAATATTTCATAATTCACATGGTTACATTTTAAAATAGCAGTCTCGTGTCTAGAAAACAAGTAAAGTTCTAATACTTTAAAATCTGTTTACCTCCAGAAGTGAAAAGGGAGAAAATTTCATTTAAAGGTTTGTTTCTGGCTGCGACGCAGGAGAACTGCAGACATTTTCACAGCCGGTATCTGATTACAAAGTGGAATTATTATGCTTATGTCTGTTTTGCTATCCAACAACTCGATCAAATCCCAACTTTCACTCTGTGAGGAAATCACCCTCAGCTAGCATGAGTTGTAGACATCATGCAGAGAAACTGTTTTTCCCACTTCATTAAACTGGCTTCTTATCCAATATTTTGAGGTTGCAAATTGCTGTAAGATTTAAAAAAAAAAAAAAAGCATATTTAAAACATTCTATATAGTTTTGGTTTTAATTGTTTGTTTGTTTTTAAACAGAGGTGTTAAAATAGGTCATCATATGGCTTTTATGGCTAAATTCATCTGATGAGAATGAGTAAACCTGTTCAGTAACACACAAGAAGCACATCCATATAGGAAAAATGACAGATCTTTCACTTCCATACAACAGTGATGAAAGCACTATATTATGTATTATTTCGGTATATTTAAAATAAAGCCACGACCCAATGCATAAATCTGTCTGTGTATGCAAAAATAAACTCTAACCATTTGGCTTGAAAAACACTGCTATTGACAAAGGAATCTGGCAACCTCACTGAGTCAGTCAAGATGTTCAGAGTAATAGTTATTTATCTAAGTGCTGGTAGATTTTAATAAGGATACTTGCTTTCTTTCTTGCTGAATTTCTACAAACGGCCTTTGGTTAGCTTTGCTTGTACAGTAATTGTATAATTTCTTTTTATTTTTGTCGTATTCATAAGTCTCTTGTTAAGCGAGTGAATTTTTGTCTGTGTTCTTTGAGGGCTAGAAGTGAGTGGCAGTGCCATCTGGTCTGGTGGAAAATGGTAGGGGTAAAAGAGTTAGGGTGAAGAGGCTTCGGGGCACCAAGACCCTGAGGACAATACAGCCAATCTGTGCTTCCAAACCAGAGAGCATGTGTGTGTGAACCAGAGTATGAGCAATTGTACAGACCTACACGGCTTTGTGAGTTAGTACACGTCTGTTGTTTCAGTTAGTGGTTATAAAACCACTGATATCACCATTATCATTTTGATTATCCAGTGAGAAACCTGTGGCTTCCTAGCCAGTAGATGCCATGTGTAGGTCAGACAGCATTGACTGGAACCACGATTCTCCTCAGGTTTATTCTTATGGTCATATATTTAACATAATCCTACACAGAGAACACATAAGAAATGTTACTATAGTATGTACTATACTAAATAGTGTACTATACTAAATTATAGCGCTATCATAATATACCATTGCATTACCATGGTAGAAGCCATAAGACATTATAGAGAACCCAGGGTAGGTATGATGGCCCTTTTGGGAGGCCACTACCATGGTAGTACAGTACTATAGCGTGTACCACACTACTTTGGTGAATACCATAATACTTACGTTTAGCAGGTATCTAATATGGAAAGTTTAAACATACCGTAGCATATTAGACATGTAAGTACTGTACATACTACTGGTATGGTATAGTACAGGGAGTATCATATTTTCCTGTATGTAATAATAAGCCTTTTAACAACACAATGGTATTTAATTTATAGTACATACACAGAATGGTATAATACTATTTAAATATTACCCTTATGGCACATAAACATGAGTAACATATTTTTGACGGTATCCTGCTATATGAACCATATACCACAGTGTGGTACATATATTTGTATATCAGCAAATAAGTACCATGGTACAGTCGAAACTACTTTGGTATTATATACCACGATACAGGTACCATTGGACCTCCACGGTTTTTAATAAAAAAATATTTTTAAAAAATATGAATTGTAATTCTGTGCAATATTGTGCAAGACACAGTCATGTTCAAAAGTCAGTAGCACATCTTTTAATTCTTTGTGTTTTGTGTAAAACCATAACAAAATCATCTGATCGTAGTGGGTCTTATTACTAGGCAAAGACAACATATTACTTTTTTCACTATGCAAATATTTGTTTAACAAGAATGAAACCAAAAAGAAAAAAACATGTGGGCAATACTAAATACCCCCCCCCCCCCCTTACTGCTTGCACAAGATTTACGAGGGTAAGTTGCAGCCAGGTGCTGGTAATTGACCATCAGCACATGTGCAGACCACTATAAAAGCTGGATTTTTGGCAGTTCGCTGGTCTGGAGACAGTTACCAGTCTTCCAAGGATGTCCCAGTACTTTCAAATTCAGACCATACAATGCTCAGAGAAAAACAAAAAAGTTACATCTCAGACCCTAAAGGCCTCACTGAGCACGTTAAATGTTAAAGTCTATGAGAGCACAATTAGAAGAAGACTGAACAAGTTTGGTTCGTCAGTAAAGGTTGCCAGGAGAAAGCTTCTTCTGTCTAAACAAACATGGGGGCACGACTAAGATTTTGTAAAATAAAGCATAAGACTTCTGGAACTATGGACAGATAAGACCAAAGAGGTGTTTGTCCTTAATGCCAAGCTCCACATTTGGAGAAAGCCAAACAGCATTCCAGCAGAAATAGCTCATACCCATTGTTACACACAGTGGAGGGGTGATTGGGTGGTTTGGGCTTGTTTGTACCCAGAAGTTAACCATGATCTCCTCTGTATACCAGAGTATTCTAGTGGCAAATGTGAGGCCATCTGTCTGACAGCTAAATCTTGGTTGAAATTCGGTCATGCAATAGGACAATGATCCAAAGCATACCAGTTAATATTCATCAGAATGGCACCTTTTTGGTGTTAGCATACATTCCATAATCCATACTCATGCCTGTACATTGTCTGTATCCATCCTAAAATCTGCTTCCCTCTCTGTGGTTCATGTAGGAGTTCCAGCTGTTGTACGAGGAGGCACGTTATTACCAACTGAGCCCCATGGTGAAGGAGCTGGAGCGCTGGAAGCAGGAGCGAGAGCAGAGGCGGGGAGCTCAGCCCTGTGAATGTCTCGTGGTGCGTGTGACCCCTGACCTCGGCGAGAGGATCGCCCTGAGTGGAGACAAAGCGCTCATCGAAGAGATCTTCCCCGAGACGGGCGATGTCATGTGCAACTCTGTGAACGCCGGATGGAATCAGGACCCCACGCACGTTATACGCTTTCCACTGAACGGATACTGCAGACTCAATTCTGTCCAGGTAGAGCCACGTGTTTTATACTCATTTTTTACCTGAAAAAAAAAACAGTGTGTGGCAAAGAGTAAGTGCTGTGTAATTCTGAAGAGTTTCGTTATTTCCCTGCTATAGCAAAACTGATTTAACGCACAAGAGATTTAGAATTGGCAGAAGACTTCAGTAAGGGGGCGAAGAGCCAGGGATGGTTTCTGTTTTCAGAAATACATGTTTAAAAGACTTTCTCGCAGTAAGGTTTGATGATTATAAGCAGCATCCATGTGTGATTTAGTCTTCGTCTTGTGTGTTTCTTATACGTTAGTGGGGTGACCGACTCGGAGTCGACAAATCTTTTGTGGCTCATGTAAATAGTTCACAAACAACACAGCGGCTACCAAACGCCTGACAGCCTCATCTTGGTCCCATGTTACCAACGTCCTATGTTTCCAGGGTCGAGTCTTTCCCTGGTCTACATAGACTGATCAGACAGATTTTGACCACCCGCCAAATATTGAGTAGATGCCCCCGCCTTTACCACAGAAACAGCGATGCACTGTGTGTCTTGACACCTTTCAGTCGGAACCAGCATTAACCTCTTCCTCGATTTGATCTACAGTAGCTCTTCTGTTGGATCGGACTACACGGGACAGTCTTCACTTACCATGTGCAATAATGAGCCTTCCTGAGGTTTTCCTTTCTTGGACAACTTTTGGTAAGTCCCGATCACTGCATCCTGGGAACATCCCGCAAGAGCTGCAGTTTTGGACCCAGTTGTCTAGCTACCACAATTTGGCCCTTCTAACAGTAGCTACATCTTCAATATTTCATTACAAAGTGGGTGGTATATATTGGGCAGCCATAAAAAAATTTTTTTCCTTAAGTTGATGTGTTGGTAGCAGATAAAGTGGGCAAGCATAAGGATTTGAGTGACTTTGACAAGGGCCAAAATGTGCTGGCTAGAGGACTGGGTCAGAGCAAGTCAAAAACTGCAGCTCTTTGTGGGATGTTCCTGGTCATACCAAAAGTGATCCAAGGAAGGAAAACCAGTGAACGGACAACAGGGTCATGGGTGGCCAAGACTTACTGCTGTACATGGGGCGTGAAGTCTGGCCCATGCAGTCCGATCCAATAGAAGTGCTAGTGTAGATCAAATTGATGAAAAGGTTAATGCCGGCTGTTATAGAAAAGTGTCAGAACACACAGTGCATCACTGTTTCCGTGGCAGAAGTTGGGACCTACTCAATATTCGGCAGGTGGTCAAAATGTTATAGCTGATCAGTGTAGCACATAATGGAAACCTAAAAAAGTGTTCCTCAGCTCTGTATTTGTTTCTAGAGACCTCCAAAACCACATAAAATTATAACTAATTGCTTTATGTTTAAAAAGTTTTGAAGCCTGCCTCTAATGAAATAAACTGGATAATTTCCAGGAAATATTGTAACTTAAAAAAAAAAAAAAAAAGGAACTAGGGAACATAGAACCCTGGGAGCATACTGTAGGTACACTCTCCCTGAAAGTGTTAGCGTTATATTGTGCATCCTAAAGCGCCTCAATTTGATAAACCGTCGCTATCTTACATCGGCTACACCAGAACACCATAAGATAAAATATTGGGCTTTATACTCTGTAAATACTTTAAAAGAACAAGGTATCAAGACGATTTGAGCAAAACGAGAAATTCTAACGTTACCCATAAAGCTAGCTAAATATTTAACATTGCTTGCTGCAAACCAAGTACCAGCTCTTAGCTAGCTGCCTTCTTGGTTGACAAAATAAGGATCTTGCTTTATGATTTAGCCTACAGATATAATGCATAATTATTTCTTTATTAGATTCTTTACTCCACCGATTATAGCTCTGTGTTCTCTTTCCCTGTCCTTTTTGTTTTCTCTCTCTTTTTTTCTTCCCCCTTCCAGATATGTATCTCCTCTTCATTTTGAAAAGCACAGGAGTTAGCTAGCGGACATGGCACCACTTCATTTGTGGTTTTGTGGAATTCTGTTCAATCACAGTGCAAAATGACTAACCTAGTAAAACAAAATAACTAGCACTAACTAGCATTAACTATTATCCGCCAGTATGCTAGCAATACTTTTATCAAATCACACAAAACGAGTGAGTCAGACTGAGGCACGAGTGTCAAACAGGAAAGAACAGATATAAGAAGTAAAGGGTAAAACTTGCAGGTGTTGATAAAGGTGTAGATGCACAGCTGCGAAGGTGTAGTTCTGCCACACGAGATGTTATTTCATCCCCCATAGGGACCGGCGATACAACATTTTATTTTCAACCCGATTCCCAATAAAAACCGTAGCATCCTGTATACTGGATGTCTACGAAGTCACCTTGTGCATATGGAAAGGGGAAATTTCCTCAGTCAGTGTGTGTTATGTACAGGTATGTAGATGAGGGGCGCTCAAATCAAACCACGACTTGTGATGAAATTTCTCGTGCAGGAAGGCGTTAAAAAAAAAAAAAACTATTGACATTTACAGAAGACTTCAAGCACAGTCTCGTGATGAGACACTTAATCTTAAATAATAAAGGTGGAGCAGAGCCCACTGCAGTCATACTGCGAACATTCAGTTAGCGCAACAGCTGATCCTTGAAAATCAACAGATAACAGAGACGCATCCGTCTGTGCGAACTGTACACACAATCATTAAATAACCCCCCTTGCACAGAGGTATTGCCATATCCTCCATACAGTCCTGACCTCACTCCGAGTCATTAAAGGAGTGCCTGGGAGGCCAGAGTTTAAGACGCGAAGTGGGCAGTCTGATCACGACCCCGGCATTCTGAGAAAACATTCTCAAGCACTAATGAAACTGGGATAAGTGCATTGGATTATATGGAGATATAAATCAAATTTTTACTCTCGTAACTGTATTCTCTTATTCTGTGCGATCAAAAGTCCTGGTTTGACTTGAACACGCAATATCTATGTATTCTTCTATTCAGAACCATTTTAAAAAGAAACTTCAGTATGAGCTCGCCCATCCCTAATCCCCTGCATTTACCGGTTCATGAAATGCTTCTACCTTTTTGTGCACACACACACACACACACACACACACACACACACACACACACACACACACACACACACAGTAATGTAGGGCATCTCTAATGTAGGTATATAGAGAGCCATAAATGAGTGGAGAAATCTAGGGGAAAATGATATGCATAATTTATTTTTAACTCATCCTCAAGACAAATCCCTTCTTTCTTAAAAAGCGCTCCAGCGTATGTGCCTGCAGCGGTTTAAACACACATATTACATTTTTAATACCTACTTTGGTTTCTTTAAACAACCTAAACTGGTTTACACTCCTTTTTACACATGCTTAATTGACTTACAGTATAACTAATCGCTGCATCTGCTAACACCATTTTCCCGCCTTTGCATACCCGACTAATTGTATCATGCTAGAGGTGCAGATATTTTTTTTTCTTGCCTGCCACATGTCAGGCACTCGGAAGCCCGAGAACTCCTGGGGAAGACGAATGAGACCGACAGAGAGACAAGAATACAGGCAGAAAGACAGATGGACGGAGATACAGGGAGAGAATTCTGTATCGGGGGGGGGGGGGGGGGGGGGTTGTTGTTGTTGAATTGCCTTTAATTCAAGAGCAGAAGAGATCTGTGTGAAAGGGAGAGCCCTAGTGTCCGAGAGTAAGATAGGGGCAGTGATGGCTCTGGCTTCCTGATCAGAGGTTCTGGGGGTCTATCACTGGGTCGCCACCGGGTCCTTGGGCAAGACCCTTCCTCCTGTGTCCCATACAGGCCATCCGCTGACATGCAGTACCGGTCTCTAACCCAGATAAGAATGGAAGGGTTGTGACAGGAAGCGCATCTGGCATAACACCTGGGCCAGATCCTGCCAATCAAATGATCCAGATGTTGCGACTCCTAGGGTAAAGGGACAAAACCCAAGGAAAAACATATCAATAGACAAAGTCAGAGAGAAAGAAAAAGAGACATATACAGAAAAGTTTTATATAGTCGGAGTCAGAGAGAGAGAGAGAGAAGAGTCGGACAGACAAAGAAAGGAAGAGAGAGCCAAAGAGTTAGAGTCAAAGATAGAGGGAGAGAGAGAGACAGAAAATGAGACTGAGACGGTCAGAGAGTCATAGCTGTGATGAATTGCTTCACGTTTCAGTCTGCAATGTTGTGTTTTTTAGTCTTCACATTATTCTTCATATTAACATCAGTGTTGCAGCCATGCATTCATTAAGTGGTGTTTTTCATTCAGCCTGAGAATCCAGTAGTAAAGTGGCATGCGCTTGTTGCATCACCTGTTCTTCTCTACCTGAGGAACCGATGAGATGAATTCATTTCCCCTGTAATACTAACTGAAATTCAGCCAGAGGTTTCCAGAGTGTGGATAAGGGTGGACATTTTACTCAAGGCCCCATGATTCGACTGAGTGTTATTATTATTTTTTTTTTCTTCGTTGGAAGAACTTTTATCTGGCTCAGTCGCCTCGAGGCAGAACTTTCATTTTCATGTGAAGCACACTTGAAAGAAGTGGAGGAGTAAGTGAATACTCCAGACTGCATGTGTTGAATTTTAAAAAAAATCTACAAGTACTGCGGCAGATAAAACATGTCAGTGATCTGTGGACGAGCGAGTGACGGGGTTTGCAGAAAACTCGCTCGCCTGTGGATCTCCACACTGGCGTGTGTGTGTGTTTTGGGGATGCAGGAAAAGATGAGGGTTGTTTGGTTTTGGTTGTCAGAGGGGGGGGAAACAGTTCGCTTTTGACTCCTCATCAAACTCCAGTAAACAGCTCCAGGGAGAGTCTGATCGCTCTCTCATCTTCACTGGACTATCTGAAGAGGAAAATGTTGCAGGCAAATAAAAGTATAAAGATAAAATATAGATAAAATGTTATAAATAAGGAATAAGATAAAATACATGCTGGCATGTAGTCCGAGTAGTAGTGGGAAAAAATTTAAGGACAAGCTTGCGTAATGCGTCCTGTAAACTTCCTCTTATACCACAGCAATCTACCGCTTAATGAATAACCTGCTATTTATATCCATTTATAGCTTACCTTGCATTAGTACCCGTCCTTGACGGGAAAGGAGTTTGTAGAAATAGTTAAAAGGTTAAAGCTAAAGAATAAGTTGATCAGCTTTAATGTAATCACTGATATTATTCTTTCAGGTTGAAGCCCACGTTCATGTCTGCCTGTCTTTGTGTGGTCTGACCCAATCTCTTTATTTATATGGCAAATAATGGGAGCATAACAAAGGGTCCCATGTTTTCTAGTTCTACGGTCCCATGCTCTCAGGGTCCCATGTTACCAAGGTCCTACTTTATGTATGTTCCCAGGGTCCCGTCTTCACCTGGTCCACATTTTGACCACCTGCTTAATATTGAGAAGGCCACCGAAACAGTGATGCACTGTGTGTCTTGACACCTTTCTGTCTAAACCAGCATGAACCTCTTCCTCAATATGATCTACAGAAGCTCTTTCATTGGATCGGACTACACGGGCCAGCCTTCACTCCCCATATTGATCAACGAGCCTTGGCCAAAACATGAGCCCGTTGTTGGTTTTCCTTCCATGGATTACTTTTGATACTGTATGTCCTGACCAAGAATGTTTTACAAAAGCTGCAGGTTTAAAGTTACTCTGACCCAGCCATAGGCGTCATCTAGCCATCTAGCCCTTCTCACAGTACCTCCAGCTGCAGTATCTTGTTACAATGGCACCTTGAAATGACTGGGATATATTAGGCAGCAAGTGAACAACATCCCCCCCCCCCCCTAAAGTTGATGTGTTGGAAGCAGAAAAAATGGGCAAGCTTAAGGATTTGAGTGACTTTGACCATGGCCAAACTGTGCTGGCTGTACAACTGATTCAGAGCAACTCCAAAACTTGCAGCTCTTGTGGGACGTTCCCAGGCTGCAGTGGTCAAGGACACACCAAAAGTGGTCCAAGGAAGGAAACGGGGTCATGTTTTGGCCAAGACTCAAGGTGATGGACATGGGGAGTGAAGGCTGGCCCGTGTAGTCCGATCAAATAAAATCGCTACCGTAGCTCAAATCGAGGAAGAGGTTCATGCTGGTTCCGACTGAAAGGTGTCAAGACACACAGTGCATCGCCGTTTCGGTGGTAAAGGCGGGGGCATCTACTCAATATTTGGCGGGTGGGCTAAATGTGTCTGATCAGTCTCAATAGACCAGGGGAAGACTCGACCCTGGAAACATAGGACGTTGGGAACATGAGACCCTGAGAGCATAGGACTATAGAACTAGAAAACATACGGCTCTGGGAACATAGAACTCTGTCATGCTCCCATTATTTGCCATATAAATAAAGAGACAACAGGATCCTGGGAATATAGGGATGATCCCTTTTAGGAATTTAGCTCATAGTGGGATCATCATTTTGACGCATGTTAGAAATCTACAGTATTGAATATGGCTATGGTTTAGATTAAGATTATTATTTTTAACTGACATCTTAGTATTACCACTTGTATAATAACGGATTAGAGACAGGTCATGATGTACAGAGAGATTTCCCTGCCTTGGACCCCAAAGTCCCTAGAATCACCTCTGGGGTCTTTGAACCTTTGAAAACAGAAATTTCTCCGTCTCTGGTTTCTGCAAGGATCATTAATCCAAGGGGGAGTGAAGATCTGATAGAAGAGCTACTCAAACTGTTGAAAAGGTTCATGCTGGCTGCAGTAGAAAGGGGTCAGAAGACACAGCGCAGGACTGTTCTGGTGGCAAAACATGGGACCTCCTCCAAATTAAGCGGGTTGCAATAACGTTATTGCTGCTCAGTGTGTATTTGATTAAAATGTTCAGGAGAGCATGAAATTTAGTAAATAAATAACGATCCTGTTTGATGGTAACCGCACTGTTTTTGCTCAGGTACTGGAGAGATTATTCCAGAAGGGCTTCGCCATGGTGGCATCGTGCGGCGGAGGAGTGGACTCATCTCAGTTCAGCGAGTACATCCTGAGTCGGGAGGACAGACGCTGTCAGACCATCCACACACCAATCCGGATAAAACAGGAGCCGCTGGACTAGTCCAAAGTCTCCACGAGCCCTGCGAAAGATCAGCTGTGGACTATGAGGAGGAGCCGAGTGTGGCTCACTAGACTGTCGAGGAGCCCATCATGCTGGGCTGGAACTCTATACACACACACACAAAAAAACACGAAAGACATCTGACCGAACACCAGAGGGACATATTTAAAAAGTCAAGATTGCATTCTGTATAATTTGGTCTTCCACTCGCGTTAGCACTGTTGGTATGGTGTTCGGTCATCACCTTGTTTGTGTTTTTTTGCACTCTAACCCGCGTTCCAGTTTTTTCAGCGTGGAACCTGAACATCTCATGCTCCAGTCTTCTGTAAAGGTGATCCTTGCATGTTCTTGTCATCGTTTCCTGAGAGCAGAGGTGTTTCTTTTTTCTCTTTTCTGATGGTTGATATCATGAGCCCAAATTCAATATCCATCCAAGGCACATGTGTATTGAGGCATCCAATCCGAGTTCATGTCTTCGAGGTGTGAGAGGGTCTCGTAGCAGGAGAGCGGTTCTAAAGCTCCGTCCAGACAAAGAGATCACATCCAGCAGGGAGGAGTGTCTACCATCTGAACAGTAAAACCGTACAAAATTGGATTTTGTCAAGTCAGAGTACCTTTAACTGACATTTGTTTATGGTTTAATGTCATTTCTACGGTTGTGACGCACTTTGAATCACATCAGATTTCACGATTTAATATTCAAACAAATATATTATGTAGATTAAAAGAAGCATGAATATCTGCTAGCAAAACTAAGAGTACAATACACTCAAACATCGACAGATCACCAAATTGTCGTCATCTTAACCCTGATCTCTGGGTGGGATGGCTGGAAATAGACCACGTCTACATTACACAGCCACGCTGTTCAATTCCAGATCGAATTTGCATGCCGAGACTGTTCATAATCACAAGTGACTTTTTTCAGACTCTAATGTGGGCGTGTCCATCCTCTGAAACGGCGCCTGGGTTAAAACACCTCATGAGTTTGTGTGACCATCCATTCACTTCAAACAAAGGAGGTGATTTTAGCAAACGTATGCATGGGATTTCGCTCTGGAGGACGGCAAGCGGTTATTTGTTGAGGTCCAGAAGAAGGAAGAAAACCAGACCCCTTGCATTAGGTACCCGGTGCTGAGTGATGTGCGCGAGCCCCGACGCATGAATTCCGATCTGACAGTTCTCATTTAAGTCCCAATCACAAGATACACAAGTGATTCAGATTCGATCTGAAAAACATCAGATTTGTGCGTTCAGACAGCCATTAAAATCAGATCTGTGTCACCAAAAAAAAATCTGAATTCGATTCCCTTCAGGCTGGTAATGTGTTTCTGTTTACGCTCTTCCGGGAGTTGTTTCGGCAGTTGTACGCCCTCAGACCACAAAATACGAGTCACAGCATGCTGCTCTTCTTTGGTGCAAATCACAAGTCCAGCATCCATTTTTACTCGCACCACAGTTACAAATAAACTGATGCAACACCTGCACGGCAGTGACTGGGGAGACGGCAGCCTTGAACGGAAAGCACTAAAAAGCTTAATGTTAATATAACCAGAATATAACCATTCTTTGACTCACCCTCGTAGCTTTCTGCACTAGACTTCTCAGAGCATAGACAAGCATTGTTTTGCAATGTCTATTAAGAAAATGGTAAGACCTAATCATCAATGATCGGATTTGTCAGCTTTGCTAGAACATTTCCGATGTCCGTACCTGCTCTGGCTACAGTAATGACGGGTACATTTTGATCTCGCTGCTCCGAATCTGTCAGCCTCAGATGCCCTCTCTCAGTTATGAATAATCAAAACGAACATGAACAACATGCTGTTTGGCAAGACAACAGTCAAAGCCCCTCTGGGGACACACTCGCCTCTACATTCTCCCAGACTCTCTCCGGGCGGGTTAACTTTGTTCACTAAATGAACGCGCGTCTCCGAGGCGGCGTTTATACCGTCAGGATTTCTAGCTCTACCGCAAGAGTACAGGGATTAGTGTTGAGCTCAAGGCTTCTTCATGGCTCCGGAGAAAAACCACGGGTCAGAAAGTAGCCGACCTTCTCTTCTGAACACCCCCCAGGAGCCGAGGTCACTTTCCCACAATCCATTTAGTCAGCCAATCCTCCGCAGGCCAAAAAAAGCCCAGTCACGATGTGGGGGAAGAATAAACACGAAAGGTTACTCATGTGCCAGGAAAACACCGGATGATGCTTAATGCGTTGTAAAAGTACTCGTTTAGCAAGCCGAGCATTTTTCAGGACGCTCTCTATAAAGCGGATGGAGGGGGGGGCGGGCAAAGGTCACAGAGATGCCAACGCACTCCACACGATCACACGCCGAGCGTTAGCGTGGAAAGACAGTGTGTACTGCTGAGACCGGGGAGCTTGTTATGCTTTGTTATTCTTTAAATTGTTCTGTGTGGGATGTTTTGGCGGCTTGATGAGGCCCTTCAGCGAAGACGAGAAATAAATCTCGAATTCCAGGCGTACACTTTTTAACCACAGCCTCAGAAGCAGAGCTCAGATCTCTCACACTCGTACACACACGCCAGTGCGTGAAAACAAAACTCTATTTAAATAAATGCTGTTCTAATCGATGTTGTGTCAAAATGTATAATTACAGTAAGGTGCAAATTTATGTACATTATTTAAATAAAATTCTTTTTTTTTTTTGTTAACAGATCATCGCCGTGGTTTTCCTTATGCTTTTATAATAAGTATTTATGGAAGTAGAGATTGTAAATAAATTTAACATCAATCTATTAGGAAGAAGTCGAGTTTCATTTTAGCTTGCCATTACTATGCTTTAGAATTTTTTTGGTTTCCTATTCTTTTTTTTTTTTTTTTCTGTTTTCCTCACAGAGAACAGTCAAGCGGTCCCATAAGGTGAAAACTGTCAGATATTCCTTTCCCCACACACACACACACACACACACACACACACACACACGCTCCTGAAAATGTGCTTGCAGATCATCATGCAAATGAGATCTTGCTGGAAGCGCAAGTTCAGTTGAGCGAGGTGCGATAACGGGAACGCCGGCTCGATCCACAAAAAAACATTTTTACACGAACGAAATGTTCAGGAAAAACCAATTCGAGAACAACAGGGTGATGCAAAAAAAAAAAAGTGCCTTTCCTTTGGCTCCTGCAATAGTAGAAAATGAAAGGACGTTCTTTTTAGGAAAGAGTTGAACATGTAAGTAAGCAACTTTATTCTTTTACAAAATAGTACAAATTTTATAGAGATGAACACTTCCTTTTTTTTTCTCAAACCAGCCAAACATTTTAAAAATTGTTAAATTTACCAAAAAAATATAAAGTTTACAATAGATATATGGTCTTTGTAGACAATACAACATACAAATAATCAAAAGCCCTGACCCTCACACCAGAAACACTCGGCTTCGTCTTGAGCTCCGTCGCGTTCAGTACGGCGCGATCTGAGGCCACGTCCATCCCAAATCAAATGTCTGCATAACCGCTTACTGTTCATGAAGGCAAAGACAAGGCTAATTTAAAAAACAAAACAAACAAACAAACAAACAAACAAAAAAAAAAAACCTTCATGTCGACTACATGTCCTGCTCAGGGGGTCTAAAAACTGGACTCGAATTGTTCTGAAAGAAATCGAAAGCAGTCAGTGAAATGTTGGATTTATCTACATGGCCTTATTACTCAGATCTGATCAATAAGAGGAATTAAAAAATAATAATAATTCCAGTGCAAAGCTGATTAAAGGACAAATCGTAATCGTCTGCTATGCTGGGATCTACAGTTTTTTTTTTATTAGACGAAGGAAACACGAAGGAGGGGGGGGGGGGGGGATCGTTTTCATGCGTCATCTTTTTGGATGAATATATGGCAGCCTTCTCAGTACAGATGGCATCATGCCACTTCCTACACCATAATTCTTCACAGCACATTTAAGTATCACCTCCCCGTTCTTCCCACAACACACACACACACACACAGACACACACACACACACACACACACAGGAGCGTGAGAAAATACTGTCTCTGAATTACAAAACGGCTTGTGACACGAAGAAGGACAGCACAGATCCTTCATTTGCATAATTTTACTGAAACAAAATCCAGATCTAAACAAACCATGTATGTACTGGAGGTATAAAAGTCATAAGTTATTAAAATATTTAAGAATTTGTTAGACTGTTAAAAAAAAAAAAAAAAAAACTAAATAAACAAACAAAAAAATCCCCAAAAACTATACATTCACACTTCCAGTGTCCATATTGCAAATGAGGCATTTAAGTTAAAAACTGAGCTTCCAGTTTCCCCGTCACGTTTGATACCACCAAGGGAAAGTTATCCTTAAAAATCAAAATCAAAAACAGATTCAAATATTTCACAAAAAGAAAGTAAAAATGAGTTTTCCCTCCTATATGCTGGATCCTGTACCAAACGCCCAGACGGCATGAAATGGTACCAGGAAATAAATGCTGCTTTTTAACCCAAGACTTTCTCTTTCTTCATGGCTTTCGTTCACTTCCTGAATATCTAGGTGTGTTTGGAGCATGAAGACCTCATGCGTTCCTCTTAAAGCAAAGACAGGATTGTACTGATTATGTCCCAGCTTTGCCTGAAGGCACAAAGAAAGACTGATGAGGCATGGGAAGAAAAAGACCTTGCAAATCAAATGGTGGTGGTGGTGGTGGTGGTGGGGCCTGGGTTGGAGCGCAGAGACGGATCAGAGTCCGCGCCCCTGCGCACGGGAAGAGGGGGAAACGGAGAAGCAGTTCCAGCCTGGACCGGGTTTCTACTTGAGCAGAGCCTTGTAGAGCAGCAGTGAGCGGGCCGTGGAGCGCTCCTGCTCCAGGCAGAAGATCAAGTCCCTGAGGTTGACCCGCGTGATCCGCTGCCTCACCTGCCGAGCCGAGGACGAGGAGCCGCTGGCCGACCCCGAGGAGCTTCCCGATGCCTGGAACGTGGAGAGAGAGCACGCACGGTGATTAGTACACGTGGAGGTTAACTCCTTCATATCTAACCACAGCGTGAACACTTTTCTGATACAGCTCTAAGATGCCTTATTTGTGTTTTTTTTTTTGCGTTTTCTTACCCCTCCTGATGTGCATAATATAGTGCCTTCCACAATTATTGGCACCCCTGGTTAAGATGTGTTCTTAGGCTTCTAATATATATATATATATTTTTTATTGCAGCAGCATAAGCTCACACTGAAAATTTTGGAAAAACATAACCTTTAACTCAAGTGAATAATAAAAAGAGACTTATTATTTTTAATAAAATTCAATAAAAAAATATTGTTTTTAATAAAATCACATGTTCCACAATTATTGGCACCCTAACAATTCTGATAAAATAAATGTAACAATCATTTTACTGTAGTTTTTACATTTGATCAGAGTATCTAGAAACTTTTAATTAAAAATTTACGACTTCCTGTTTCCCTGTGGTATAAACATGACGCGACACAGAGGCCTATTTCTCTTATCCACTCTTCAGCACTGGAAAGACAAAACACCCCATTCAATAAAGGCAGATGTGCATCGACCTTCATAAGTCAGGCAAGGTCTACAAGAAAATAGCCACTCACCTAAACTCATTAAGAAGTTTAAAACACTTGCTTTATCTCGCCACCAAGTACAAAAAGTCACAGGATGGGAAGAGAAGTAAAAAAAAAAAAAAAAAAAAAACATTTTAAGCGGGTCTGGCGTGAAACAAAAGATGAAAAAAATACGGAAAAGCACTCCATGCCCACTGTGAGGTATGGTGGAGGACCTGTGATGCTGTGAGCCTGTTTCTCTTCCAAAGGCCCTGGGCCCTGAAAGCTGAAGAGGGTCGTCATTAAGTCTTTCAGCAGAATAATGACCCAAAACAGGTGGCAAAATCTACACAAAAACGGTACATCAGACACAAAATCCCATGGCCGTCTCTGTGCCCAGACCTCACCCCAATTGAAAACCTGTAAGTTGAAGATGAGGGTGCATAATAGAGGACCCAGAACTCAGGACGATCTAGAAAGATTGTGCAAAGAGGAAATGGTCAAAGATCCCTCTATCTGTATTTTCCAAACTTGTGAAAGGTTATAGGAGGAGATTAAGTGCTGTCTTGTTGGCCAAAGGGGGTTGTACGAAGTATTAACATCAGGGGTGCCAATAATTGTGGAACACATGATTTCATGTAAAAAGTTCTTAAAAGTTCTTAATGTGGGATTTTTTTCCCACTGAATAATTGTACTTCAAATAAAGGTCAGATTTTTCTCTTTTTTTTTTGTTCTCTATTGTTTAAATAAAAAAAATGAATGTATTAGAAGCCTAAGAAGACAGCTTAACCAGGGGTGCCAATAATTGTGTAGGGTGCTATAAGGTGATAAGGAAGTCATTTGGGATCCATCAGCAGATCATGGGGTAGCTGAGGTGTAACTTCAGGTAAGTGGATTTTGATATACAGTACTATTTTTCGACAGCAGCTAACACTTATTCGTTGGTGGCTAACAAAACTCAAAGTGCTGTTCACTTGCTTTAAGTTTCTGAACATTCACTTTTTAATCTAAAAGTTCTGAGAACTGACGAAGTCGAGGAGGCGTGAAAGTCCACTGCCACTAAACACAACCTCCATAGACATGTAGTATAACTGATGTACATGTAAGACATTCGTGCTGTAACTGCTCTATAACAACATTATAAAAATGCCAGTTTAAATGCTAGTTACACACAGGTTCAGGGTCTCTGTGTGTGTGAAGTTTGTCTCTCCGTGTTTGGTGGGTTTCCTCTGGATGCTCCGGTTTCCTCCCACGGTACAAAGACATGGCAATTAGGCCAAATTTTCCTGTCGTGTGTGTGAGTGAGTGAGTGAGTGAGTGAGTGTGTGCCCTGCAATAGATTGGCACCAGGGTGTACCCCACCTCATGCCCTGAACCGCTGGGGTAGGCTCCAGTGTGCGAGTGTGTGATCTGTTTCTTTGGGAACATTAACAACATGGCGAGCATGTCTGACGACCGATTATGCCTTACATAATTGAAACTAAATTACTGCCATCCTGACTCGTACTACTGTCTGGCATCGACCCAAAATACTTGAGCAGCGCACACGATGAGGTGATTGTAAATATTTATTACTTTTCCTCATCCTCCCTGAGCCACTGATTGGCCATTTAAACCATGTTGATCTGCGCTAAATATCAAATCACTCATCAGGAAATATTAGTATACGGTTATATCATTACGATCATCGTATTACATAATTAATCGTAACACCTGCCACAAAAATGGACTTTTAAAATGTATAAATAAAACCCCATATGCCAGTCAGACATCCACATACTTATGGCCAAACAGTGGACTCTTCTCACTACTGACTGCACTGCAGCTTCACCCACTGGTTATGACTTCAGACAGAGCAGGACGAGGATGCTGATGATGATGATGTCAGGGCAATGATGTCAATGTCTTGACTGAGACGGACATGTGGAGATCTTAAACCTTTACGAGATAAACCAGGCCTGCAGTAGACTTTAGTATGCCGGCCTCAAAGCGTGGAAAATTAAGTCAGCTGAGGCTTGTATTGTGTGTGTGTTTGTGTGTCAAAGTGTAAATAAAAGGCCACCCTGGATTACAGTGTCATACCTGTGCCTGGAGCCTAACAGCCATTCGTAGACCAACACACATTCTCCAAACAGAACGGTACAAAAGAGGAAAGAACAAGGATGGGAAAACACACGGTCCTCAAAGTACACAACATCCGAACAAGTGACGCTGATCAACATTTGATTCGAAGCGAGCATGATGTTATTGACCATATAAACACAGCTAGTGGTATGATGTCGTCGTTTCTTTGATGTAATGTCACTCAGGTTAGGAGATGCATTAGACGATCTAGATGTTTTTTTTCCCTTTTTTATTTATTTAATTTTTTTCACTTGAGGGTCCGATCTATAGTATGACATTAAACATCAGCGGTGGGTCAGTAATGTGCGTGCGTGTGTGAGTGAGTGTGTGAGAGACAGGCAGAGAAAGAGGGAGAGAGAGCGAGCGTGTGAGAGAAGTGCCAGATAGCCTGTGGGCACACAACACACACCACACCCTACAGGAACACCCTACAGCAACAAGGGTTCTAACACACACCCAAACACTCCCCAAATTCCCATGAAGTTTTTCTTGACACGAATCATATTCTCTAATGTGTTTATTCAGGGCAAGTTAGTACGTGGTCTTGGGAGCGCGTATGTTCTGACAAAATGATGTTATTATTTAAGGACAAGCCAGACTCATTTATATGAAAAGGTTAAAAGATGGATTTTATGCTTTGCCTGTTGAACACGTATAGACTGTCTGGAGCCGAGACTGTTATCAGCTGGCAGTGGCTGGAGTTTTGAATAAACACACCTCGACCAGGGTATTATATACATAACACACAGGTCCATCTCAATAAATTAGAATATCATCAGACATTTGATTTATTTCAGTAGTTCAAAAAGTGAAATTCGTATTATATAGATTCATTAGACACAGAAAGTGTTTCAAGTGTTTACTTCTTTTAATTTTGATGATTATGGCTTACAGCTAATGAAAACCCAAAATTTAGTATCTCACTAGCTCCTCTTCACAAAACCACATAGATTCTCTTGGGCGAGTTTCCTGGCCAATCAACCGCATGGATACCATCGTCCGTAAACCAGTCATTAGTACTTTTGGCAGTGTGTGCAGGCGCCAAGTCCTGCTGGAAAATTAAATCAGCTTGTCAGCAGAGGAAAGTGCTCTAAAACTTCCTGGTAGATGGCTGAGCTGACCTTTGACCTGATAACACATCGGACCAACACAAGCAGATGACATGGCTACACTGACTGTGTAAACCTTACACTGGACCTCAAGCAACTTGGATTCTGTGCCTCTCCTCTCTCCCTTAAAACTCTGGGACCTTGATTTCCAAACGTCCACTGAGCAACAGTACAGTCCTGATTGTCCTTAGCCCAGGTAAGACGCCTCGGACGGTGTCTATGGTTCAAGAGTGACTTGAATGCGACAGTTGTAGCCCATGTCCTGATACGCCTGTGCGTGGTGGCTCTTCAAGCACTGACTCCTGCTGAAATCCACTCCTTGTGAATCTGCGCCAAGTTCTAGTATGGTCTTCGTTTAATTTTTTCCTTCCATTCAACTTTCCATTAATGTGGCTGGCTACAGCACTCTAACCAGCCGGCCTACTGAACCAGACTGATTAACTCGCAACACCTACAACGGTTTCCTGAGCCTTTAAATGGTCAATTAGCTGCATAGGGTGTAACACAATGAGTCTCCAATATTGAACTCTTGAACAATATCCTAATTTCCGGAGATACTGAACTTTGGGTTTTCATTAGCCGTAAGCCATGATCATCAAAATCAAAAGAGAAATACTTGAACTATAATCAGTCTGTGTGTAATGAATCTATATAATACGAGTTAATTTTTTCTAATTGAATTTCTGAAATAAATCAACTTTTCAATGATATTCCAATTAGGCTACACATTTGGTTATATTTTGGAAACGGATCAAAGTAAATTTCAGACAAGCACAAACAATTATGTGCAATTATGAACACGAGCGATGCAGTTGAGGTTGGGGAACGGTCAGCATTAGAATTCACAGACCACTGGTTTGCAGCTCATATGTTTTCAGTAATTATATCTGGATTTGGCGTCAGATATAAACTCAAAGTGAGTGTGACCTAAACCATAATATTTATATATATATAGAGGAGTGTTCAGGTCAAGCCAGGACTTTTGATTGTGCAGACTAAGAGAACACAGTTATTAGAGCAAAAGCTACCTTTATTGCTTTATACAATCCTCTGCTACACTAATGCACTCATGCCAGTATGTCACTAGTGCGCCGGAGCCATTATCGGACCGCGTTTAACACCTGAAACGCTGGCCTCCCATGAACTCCTTCAGTGGCTCAAATGTGTGGGATTGACTTAGACTGAGATCAGAACTATACGGGGAATATGGCTGTAACTCCAAGTGTGTAAGTGGTGTCAGTGAATGATTGTGTGTACAGACAAATATGCATCTCCGCAAATCACCTCTGCCGGGATTTTCATTCATCTACGCCATTCACCATGTACTGTGACCAAGGGTTGCATCACTGTACTGTGTTCGAAGTCTTCTCTAAGTGTCAATCGTTTTAAGCCTTCAGTCACCAGAAATTTCATCACAAGTCCCAGTTTGACTTGAACACCCATCAAAAAGACTGGAAGTGTTATTGCCTCACACCACATCAATGCGAAAAGATCCTAGATGTCCTGCTGGGTGAAGGATGAGTATAATGAGGGCGAAAATGATATAAACATCTTGCTAATACAACCCCTTTTTGAAAGCTTTATCAGTTTATTCCCCCACGATGTACATTTTTAAGAGGAATTTACATTTTTCAAACCGATTCTACCAGCCACTAAACATTCACTAGGTAGGTTCTCCAAAGGCTTACTTATTTACTGAACATGTGTAGATTGTTGTTGTAGACATTGTTACAATATCATCCTCATTACACAAATCCCACATGCAAAGTCAGCCCGGCGCTATCGTTTAGTTAGCACCGAAAACTGTTTCAAACAGTGAAAGGTTGGAAAGATGGTGTTTCACAGTTAACATGTGTGGGTGAACATGCTGGAGGCATTTTGCCACCATCCTACCACTGCGCTCAGAACAGGCTTGTTAAGCTTGCATAAATGTGTTAAGATGTGGATGAATACATTACCGATGTGAGCATTTCTACACCCCGGGCGGTAACTGAAATCTCCACTGTTTTTCTCTCCTCTCTTATTTTGCCACATTATCTATAAAGCTCAACATGTGGAAGAGCACAGGTAAGCATAAGTGTAAAAATAGTCAACGGTATAGCCCACTGATGGCATTTACTATCAGGATGACATCATTACAAATGACATGAGGACGGACGGAGTTCAGTCTACGGCCATAACAGAGTACTCTTATCAGTAAAAATGGTAACGTGGATCCTAACATTCTACTAAAAATCAATAACCCACTTGAAAAAAACAAACAAAAGAACCCTGATTCAGCCCAATCAGAAGAAATTTTCGTTGGGAATTGGGGTTAAATGGAGTAAATATCAGTCATGTAAACAGTTCATATGATCATTTTTGTCTCATTGGAATAAATATATTCTTCCTGTGCATGTTTTCCCCAAGTAGGGGTAACATTAGGTTTCTGCAAAGAAACCTTTGCTTCCGTTCCTGATCATTTTCATATGCAGTTAACCCTCTAACCAATCATAAATGACAGATTTTTTGTAACCAGTCAAAAGGCAGAAATCTGGATTTTTTTATTATGATTTTTTTATAAATGATGGGATGCCCGACCTAACCTCAAAATCAGAGAAAAATACTTTGTTCTTCTGTTCTATTAAATGCTCAACAATAAGCAGAACCACTTTGTGCATGTTCTATTCAGATTAAAAGTTTTGTGCATGTAAACACACATCTTATCAGATCAGTGTCCATGAAAACATTCTCTGGATTCTCTAATCGACATGTAGCTAGTGATCCAAATATTTATATTTGTATTAGAAGCAATCCCCAAAGAGAAACTGGAATGCACTGGGAATAAAAATTTTTGTTTGTACATGTACACAAAAGTTTCTAACAAATGTATTTGACTATTTTGTTGAGGATTTCCACAAAATTGGATTATTCACCATGAGGACAACTTTACAGGACAACCATTTTCTATCATCATGCTCCCAGACTGGTTCAGTGATACCGGTGAGACTCACTCATTTCTCCTCGACTTTTTCAGCCACAAGGGCATTAGTGAGGTGTTGGACAGGAACGTCTAGTGCAAAGCCAGCATTTTAATCCACACAATAAGCGTTTAGTAGGGATGAGATCAGAGATCTGTGCAAGCCACTAGCGCTCCTTCACCCTCACCCTGGCACAACATGTTTGTATAGCTCGCTTTGTGCACAGGGGTATTGTCATGCTGGAACAACTTTGGGTTCCTGAATTGCAGTAAATGAAAAGCATAATGCAGCATAAAAAGACACCATATACAATTGTGTGCATCCAGAACCGTCCACATTGTGCGCGTGGACACTGATGCAAGACCAGTTTGTCCAAAACACAACATACAAATAAGAAATATAGAAAAATGGAATGTAAAAATAAACAGAAGTGGAATTTTTAAGAAACCAGTCAAATCTGGCAGACACAAACATGATCATGAGTTTGAGACACATTGAGACGTTCCTCCTGCAGAATTTGGTTTGTTGCTCCAACCATGGACGCAATCTGTAAACTAGTTGACACAAGGACTAATTAAAACGTCTTGCTTAAGGCTGGAGGATTTTCTAATTAGTGCAGTATTGACAAAGCTCTAGCTCCCTGGCTTGCAGTCAGAGCTGCGAGGCTGTGCTGTAGAACCGAGGATGAAAGTCACGCCTCCAGCTCAACGACAGACTCTGAGCTCAAACTGATGTTTGGACATACAAGAGGGAAAAATATGACAATTGCTGTAACACTCAAAGACAAGAAGTGGACGATATCTCTGATAACATATGAGCTAATTGAGCAAATCCTCTTTCGCCTGCAGACGAGAATCTAACAGCAGTAAACGCAAGTCTGAAGTAAAATCTCAGGAAGACTGATCGACGTGAACGACATTGTGCTTACTCGACACTTAAGCTGTTAAGTTGACAGGTCATTCCTACTCGCATCATGTAGTAGCATATTTGTTTAACACACCGGATAAGGGCATGTGATAAATGTAAATATTTACGGTAAATGCCACCATTTGCTATAGATGACTTGATGATCATCCGCTAAATTGGGTGATGATGAAGAACATCAATGCATCACTCACGTTACTAATCAGAGGTCAAATGCCATTTGTAATGATGTCATCCTGATAGTAAATGCCATCAGTGGGCTATACCGTTGACTTCAGGTCACTTTTTTACCTTGATGTAATAAAGACCTGCTTTTTATTCAGGGTTTTGTGGTCTCGATCTTTTCTACACTAGATGTATACAAGTGTGTAAAGACACCATGCAACATAAAGCAGAATAGCTTGACTGAAATGTGCATTTTTCTTTACTGATAATCATGAACAAGCGAGTAATGCCTACTAATGTCTGCTGCAATCATTTCCAACGATGGAAAATGGACCGATTATATAAAATTCACTTTTTGATGATTGAGACTTCATCTTCAATAAGGAACAATTCGAAGCTGCTTGTATTGGCTTTCAGTAGCCACGGGTCCCTCGTGAGTGGATACGAGTGTGCATAATTTCATAATATCCTCAAATTCACTTGTTTAGTAATATCAAATTTTAAACAGGACTGATATGGCGCTACATCTCCAGCCCACCTCATTTCTTAAGCGCTATAAATGAGTAACTGCTAATAGTTAGCCTCCTTTAGGTCTTACATTGGAATTTTTATACGTGGCTAAGTCAAAAATGATCCGCACTCTGGTCATATTAAAACTTCTGTTGGCCACACCGTCTCATCAAGTTTCTGTTTAAGGCTTCTGCTGTCCAGGTGTGAACGTGTGACATCACTTTGAACAAGTGGATGCCCCACTTGTGATTTGCACGAAAGAAGAGCAGCGTTCAGTCATTCATTTCTTGTGGTCTGAGGGTGCTACTATTTACCGAAGACTTTGAGAGCAGTATGAAGAAAGTGTTTTGTTGCAAAGAAGTGTGTGTATGAATGGGAAGCGTTGGAGGAAAGCAGGTGGAAAAACTTGTTGACGAGCGGACAAAGTGTATTGAAAAGCAAGGGGATTCTTTCAAAACAGTATGTATTTGTCTTTTCTAGAAGTTAATAAAAGATTTTACGGCCAGAGTACGGATCATTTTGAGCACGTCATCGTGAACGAACTTAAATATACACAATAAATCGGTGGAAAAATCTTCAATGAAATGCCTTATAATGTCCTGAACATAAGTTGTATTTCTCCCGTAGATGTTTTCCTGTTTCTGTGTCCTGATTGGTCAGAAAAATAAGCATCACAAAAGGGGTGTTCCAGGTGCTTTACTTGAACTACACCCACAGAAATTTGAAAAAGGAATGAAAAAGAAAATCAGGTGGACCAGAAGGCAGGATCTGAGCTGTTTCTCAGCTGGGAAATTAACACACACGCTCTGGAGAGCTCCTAGACGTATATAAACTTGATTAGAAAGGAATAGAATCTGGGCGCTTTATAGACAACACTTACAAACGTGAACAATCAACATAGACAACACAGACTAATCTGGGAGGAAAAATAAAATACGGAATTGGGCAAAGAAGCTTATAACGTAAAAACACAACAACAGACACAGTATCATGGCTAATCACATGCCTTTTCTCTTATGCAAGCTCTACAGCGCTAATAAAACCTCAGGCCAGAGCTGCTGCAGCGATCGTCACAGCCGAATGTTTATCAAACCCAGAGGTCAGAGAAGGTAAAAGTGAGAGGATAAAACATGCAGGGTGATTCATGCGGCACTCGGCTGTGGGAGTCGAGCATCTCCTCCAGACTTAAAAAAAAAAAAAAAAAGGAAAAAAAGAAAAAAGAAGGCAGATTAATCAGAAAGAACTAACACTTCTGGAAACACCATTTTTTATATAGTGCAGCAATCACTGCCTCGACATGGACTTGAAAGCAAGACGTTTGCGTTTTCTCCAAGACTGTACGATTACAGCTTTTCTGTTTAAGTCTGTATATTCAGACCATTTTAAAAGAACCTTTAGAAGCTTTCTCGCTCTCTCCCTTTCCCCATCCCCTCACTTTTTAGCACAAAAAGCTCGGCGGTTAGAGGCACAGCCTCGAGGCGAGCACACACTCCGTCTCCATCTGCAACTCAAACAGCTTTCCCACTCCATGTTCACTAATGTAAGTGTGTGCGTGTGTGTGTGCGCGCGGAGTACACGGCTGTAGGCTATGCACCGAGCTCCAGGGCCACGCTGTACAAACACAAAAGGAAAGACAGAGATAGTAGAACAGAAAAGCATCCACTCAGACATTTGTGGTTTAGAAAGCGCAGAATAAGTTCCGTATCAATCACAGGGGAAAAAAAAAACATTGGAGAAACAAAAGCAAACAAACAAACAAAAAAAGCATAGGGGATTTAGGACAAACCAGGCAGTTTGTCCAGGTGCTTAGTATAATTTTTGATGTTTACAATAGATTGATGTAACTGATCTTCATGTCGGCCTTTAGCGCAACCACGGGCACTAATCACGCCTCCGTTTCAATGAAGGAGCGGCATATGCTAGAAAACTAGCGCAAGAAGCCGTAATATTAGTCAGTCAGGGTGAAATGTAGCCAAATGCCCCCTGGCACAGTCTCTCTCTCTCTCTCTCTCTCACACACATACACACAAAACACTGACACACACACACACACCCTGAGGATTATGGGGTAATATCAGATGGAATCATTTACACAACTGCCCATAGTGGCGACACCTCGATCATGCTTCACCAGAAACACAAAAGCTCCAAAAGCACTCATTATCTTCTTAACAGCACGTTAACTAGCTTCTTCACTCAAGCGACAAATAAACTGTGTCTCTCTAAAACTCGTGGTTCTAAACAAAAAAAGCTTTAAGGAGGGGAAAGAAAAGAAAAAAAAAACTCTATTGCATGGTAATCTTTATACTTGATGTTCAATGGTGCTAAAGTTATATTTCGAAATTCTGAGCTTTTTAGTTTTAACTTTGATGGATGGCTTCTTGTATTACTACCCACAATGCCATTCTTTTCCTCCCTGTTAAACGCTGACGCACAACCGCTATTTTCCTCTCAGGACTAATCAATACACCAAAATAACACCGGAATCGCTAAACACATCAGAAATTTATGGACGCAAAGACACCGTGTTTTGGGGTGGCATCAGTCTAGTAAATGTTGAGTTAGTCTTCATGACGTCAGAGTCGTCGATCGTACAACTGGAGTCGTGCGAGTTAAAGAGTAAAGAGCAGAGCAGAGCAGCAAGGGTGTGAAGCAAAGAAACAGAAAGAGATTGAGAGAGAGAGAGAGAAAGAGAGGGAGAGTTTGAGAGTGTGAGATTGGAAGGAAGAGAGTGAAGTGCTAGTGTGTGACTTGGATTTAATATTTTATAAATCACCCGCAGGGTATTTCACAGATCAATGTGAGACTGTGCCCAAGCCTGTGCCAGAGAGAAAGCTAAAGAGCGAGAAAGAGAGAGAGAGAGAGAGAGAGAGAGCGAAAGAAAGAAGTGTGTGTGTTTGAAAGTGATGAAGACAAAATGACAGAATGAGCGAGGACTAAAAGTTAGATCGGCGACAAGAAAAAGCCAAAGAACAAAAGAAAGGGAGCAAGTGAACGCGATCTGTAGTTTCTCTACACCCTCGGTCTACTTAAGCCGAGTGAGTGTGTGCTGCGCTGTGTGAAATACACCCTCCACTGGCTGCCTGGGCTGCCGGCCACGCTGCAGGCACACATTACCTCTCTTAATGGGCTTCTATTTCAGCTGCAGAAAGGAAGCCAATAACCTCTCAACACTAATGGATTAGACTACATGTACACAAGGTCTGTAGCGAATTATTACTCCGACTAGAGCGATTCCCAAAGGATCACACGCTCTGGAAACAGGAGGAATACAACAGTGTGATTAAACCTCGCAGAATATCAGAACTGTAGGATGGGGTGGTATTGTTTCAGTCCCGGTAAAAGTGGACTTGCTAGACACATTACAAAAGGTTCTCTCACTCTCACTCTTTTTTTTTTAAGTGTCAGTTTCATTACCATAGTTTTTTTTTTTTTTTTTACAGGAAAGAGACTAAAAATAATTCACCACTACTCACAAACTTTTCTTAATTAGCCAAGATTAACAAGGGAGGCAATTAATTTCCTTGAGATGGGCATCTTAAAAGCGCCTAAGGCCCGACTTTGTTGCTGAAAAACGCGATGTGTTTTTCCATCGGTGTAGGTGAGAACTCGGGGCAACTTCTGACGTGGGGGGAGGAACTAATATTTCCAGACGCAAAACATTTGACAGGGGTACGGTGGTAAAAAAAAAACTTGAGGCACTTCCATTGAGCATGACAGATGATCGGGAAAAGCTACTGTGTGTTATTTTAATGTGTTTATAAGCGACCGGTCATGATGTACACGGCAAAAAAAGGCAAATCGGCAAAACCCTAAAAAAAAAAAAAAAAGAAAAAGAAAAAATGGTCAGAGGGAAAAACTAACAAAAAAACAAGCACATGAGCGGTGCAATACGTCTTAGTTTAGCTGAAACTTGTTTTGGAGAAGACATTCAGAGGAAGACTGACCTCCTCCTCTTCATCCTCCTCCTTCTTCTTCTTAACATTACACTATCCTGGGGTTACAAAGACAAACAAAAATACAGATTTAAGAAATAGAAGCAGCTATTTTGGTTGCTCCCCTCCCCCTTTTTCTTCTTCTACGTTGCCAGTTTAATAAACTCACTGCCTGTTTAGATGCTAATACCCTGCACCTGCCTCCACTGGATGCCTCCGTAAAGACTTCAGCGAGAAGTGCTTTCCCCAAGTGCATGAAGCGCCAAAAACTGAAGTACCACTCAAGGCATAAAGCTGAGGTCGTCAACTGGTGGACTGTCCAGATACGGACCCGGCAAATCACAGCTCTAAGAATGAAAAAACGTGAAATCTGGCTTTAGACCAGTAAGTCAAGTTTGTTTTTTTCCTGGCTTACTGTAGCACAGCCTCTCATGTACATGTGTAAATTATTTAGCTGAGGGCTGAAGCGCGTTGTTGTGCAGGCTTTCACAGATTAAGGCAATAAGCTGCTTCGTTTCATGTCTATGAACACATGCCTGGTACTGGTAAAATCTAGAGTTTGATAAATAATTAGATTTATTATACAAACTATCTGCAGCAATCTGAAGATTTCAGGATGGTCACCTGTGGATGAAAGCCAAGGGCGTACACTATGACTATGCTCGAAGGGTGAGAGCAACATTTGCCAATCACCTGGCATCTGGGAATTCCTGTGTATGGAAGCCGGTGTTTTTTTTATTTTATTTTTTTACACTGCCCTGAGCCACAGCAGTTTGAAAATACGCGGCTGGCTGACTTCACGTGTTTCAGAGGAAGCATGTGTTAGCCTGAAGCGTTTAAAAGTTAAGCATTACAAGGTAACTGTTCAGTCAACCATCTAGTCATGTTAAGCCGGATTTACACTGGATGACTTTAACCTGATAACTGGACATCGTGAAATAATTCTTGATGAAGTGATGAGTTCAGCGAGTGCAGCCGAGACGTTTATGGATCGGAGATAAAAGAGTGTAGGCACGGTTATGACGATCGTCTCAAAGCTACCGACTGGAGAGACGGCACGAGTTCATCAATTAAGAAAAACCCGAACATGGCAACAGCCATTAAAGATTAAATCCGAACGATTTTTGTAGAATTTGTGGAAAAAGGGAGAACATCGCCTTGAATGCCATCTTTTATCCCCAGTCATGAATATGTTCTCTCTCTTTCTCCCTAAAACTTCTGTTATACTGAGGGCTTGTATCACACTGATTAACATTCAGCTTTTTTTTTTTTTTTTTTTTAATCACAGGTCTATTATTAAAAGATTTTCACAGTAAAAATAAAATGTTTTCGAACAGGCAGCTGCGGAATTCATACGAGATTTTATTGGTAAGACGAGTAACCTTTTAAGGCTGCCAAAAACCAGCTTTAGTTGGATTAGTTCAAGCAAAAGCACATCAGAAAGTTCAAGTAGCTTTAATGTGCGTCTTACTAAAAACGCAACAAGTAGTCTTGAATTGCAACATACGACTCGGTAAAGTCGAGCGTGCTCATATAAAGAACGCCGAACATGTGCGTTGACTTCTGAAAGCCACGAGTGGTAACGTTTAAAACCATGCTCCCATGTGGAAAAAAAAAACAGGCTGCTTTGGTAGAGCTCATTACTGGCTCCGTGTTTCAGTGTGCCTTTGGTATTCCATGGCTGTCCCTTCCCCCCACTGCCGTCTCCATTGCCTCGGGCTCATCTGGCAGAAGGGGAGGTTTTAATTGTGGCTATAGAACTCGGCGCGCTTTTTTGCCTGTAAGCGAGCCCTTGCTTCGGTGGCTGAGAGAACTTGCTTTAGTGATATTGGGTGCAGTCCATCCCTCCAGGCTGCTTTTAATGGCTCCTCTACCCCCCCCTCCCTTTCATAGCCAGCCTCAGATAGTTTTCCATGTGATGCCTTGTTAATTCTGCTGCAGGGAAGGGCAAGCGTCTCTCTCTCTCTCTCTATCCCTCTCTCTTTTTCCCTTTCTCTACCTCATCGCTTTGCTGTCTCAATCCCTCTATTTTTCCCCTTCTTGTTGATCATCTGCGCTGACTAAATCAAAGTTAATGGCAAAAAGCAATGCTCTAAAAGGATCTGCAATAAAAAAAAAAAAAGAGAGACACATACCAGCGTCTATTATTCTACAGTCATTAAAGATGAAAGGGTGCGATCTGAAGAGTGTACCAGACAGCGTATTCACTAAATCCTTCTCTTTCTTTTTTCTGTCATACCCTATTCTTTTCCTCCCAGACTCTGCTTCTTTCTACTCTCATCTCAATCCGTCCTTACCGCAGCCCCTCTGGCCTCCAAAGTGGAAAGGACACGTTAATATGCGGCTCTGTGTGCAGTCACGCCGCGGGCTCAGTCTGGTATGCAGGCCCACGGCCATTCGGCAGCTTTTATTAAAGTTGGGCCTAGAACTCACCTCTGAGGAACGCCCTCATCACCTGCTCTATGACTAATCCAACCTCAGGCTCTGCTTCAGGCCCGGCCTTCAGCCTCAACGGCTCATAAAGTCTGAGATAGCAGGTCTGTTCCTGACTGGCAATCAGATAGAAAATGCCCAGAGGGCTTGGGGTTTGAACAAAGGGCATGGCAAAAATACTACCTTCCTTTGAATACGCACGCAACCGAGAGGATCTGTTTTTCTTTCTTTCTTTTTTTTTTTTGCAGTGTTTGTAGTCCTGCAGATCCTTACGAATGCCTAGCAAGTCAAGAAATCTTGTTAAAATCAATGAAAAAATGATCGTGGCAAGAACTCACCTTCACTTAACATTGCATGTCAGAGCTATTGTCCTTCACAATGACACTATAATCAGCCTTTCTAAAGAATTAAATGTTGTGTTTTTTCAGGAAGCCGCAGTACAACAACAGTCAAGCCTTTATAGCGCAGCTGGCCACCTGGCAGGCTAGCTGGCGCTCCAGGCCGCCCAAAGCCTCAGGCGCATAACTGTGGAGATGAAATGTCTGACTGGCCCCTTCAGAGCGGCCTAAGCTACAGCCCTCGAGGCCAGTGCTGACCCCTTTAGAAAAGTCACATTCACCTAACTCCACAGGGGGGGTGGAGACAGAGTGGAGCGCCAGAGAAGGAGGAAAAAAAAAAAAAGAATTGCCGAAGGCATTTTCGAGGCGGATGTGAAAGACTGAAACGTGGTGAGGCGAAAATGAAGAGAAAGATCGCCTCGTTTCCTTCACTTCTAATACGTGTTCATGCGTCATTCTAAAAGTCAGGGTGAAACTAGAACATTAGAAAAAGACATGAACTGTAGATACAGCTTTATATAATTGCATTTCTTTGTTGTTTTTTTCCCCCTTCTTTAAGTGGTTCAGCAGTGCCCTCAGAGCACTTTAGTTATTCATGCTTTTCATACCTGGGACATTTATAGCCACATATTCTCCACCATCTGCGTCACTGATATCTCTGCGGTATTATTAATATTTACATCTAAAACATTAGGCGACACATGTGCAGTAATTAAAGGCCTTTGCAGGATTAAACAGTAACTACATTGTTAAGACGACAAATAGTGGCTAAGAGAATAAATATGCATAGTCTTCTTAATGTTGGAGTAATTATTGCTTAGGTGTGGAACATAATCAACTTAGTGACTCAGAGCCATAGGTTTATAATATTCCCAGCGGAATTTGCATAGGAAAGAACACTATTTCCCATACCATGGTGTAAATGCAAATATGGCAGAGTGCTCCATTTGAAGAAATGTTGACATGATGACGATTACAATATTGACACTGGAGAAAAGAACCTGTACACACAGTAACTGAGAACAGATTTATGGCACAATGTTTTGATGGACAGTACGAGTCCTTCCTTCCTCCTTTGGATCAGTTGACCGTTTTTGTTGACTGTTTCCGATTCTAACTGTCAGCACACTAAAAAAAACCAACAACTTCAAAGAAGTTCAAAGTTCTTTTTTTTTTCTGGAGTGAAATTAATAGCTTGTCAAATAGCATTTGTTTGCCAGACCAGTCGAATACCTTAAAAAAAAATTTTTTTTTAAACCATAGCATTAATACATACAGTACAGACCAAAAGTTTGGACACACCTTCTCATTCAAGGAGTTTGAATTTGTATTATGGCAAGAAAAAAGCAGCTAAGTAAAGAAAAACGAGTGGCCATCATTACTTTAAGAAATGAAGGTCAGTCAGTCCGAAAAATTGGGAAAACTTTGAAAGTGTCCCCAAGTGCAGTCACAAAAACCATCAAGCGCTACAAAGAAACTGGCTCACATGCGGACCGCCCCAGGAAAGGAAGACCAAGAGGATAAGTTCATCCGAGTCACCAGCCTCAGAAATCGGAGGTTAACAGCAGCTCAGATCAGAGAGCAGGTCAATGCCACACTTTTGCGAGTTCTAGCAGCAGACACATCTCTAGAACAACTGTTAATAGGAGACTGTGTGAATCAGGCCTTCATGGTAGAATATCTGCTAGGAAACCACTGCTAAGGACAGGCAACAAGCAGAAGAGACGCGTTTGGGCTAAAGAACACAATAAAGAAAACTCTTTGAATGAGAAGGTGTGTCCAAACTTTTGGTCTGTACTGTACGTTCCTGTGTCGCAGCTTTATCAGCCGCCACTCTTCAGGGAAGGCATCCCCTTAGATTTTGCATCATGGTTGCGAGGATTCGAGCTCATTCCATTACAAGAGTGTCAGTGAGGTCAAACCCTTTTAAACTTCCAGGTTTTCCAAAGGAGTTCAGTACGGTTGAATTCTTCCACTCTGATCTTAACACCAGGGATAGGAATCACCAGAGACCGCCTGATACGATATTATCACGATACCAAGACGGCAATTTGATTTGTTACAGTACAAACCAAATGTAGCAAATAATTTGCTCCTACCACACAGGACGATATGAATAGTTTATTGTGCTCCACCTGTAGGACTATAAAGGAACTACAACATTTAATATATTAAAAATGAATAAAAAAGACATTAAAAAAACTTTTGTGGCAGTGTGGCAACACGTTACATATATAAATTAAGGTGTGATGCGTAACAACCTATTTCTCTCCCATCTCCACCAATGGAGCGTCATAGAGACATTGCTGAGTTCAGGCCTCAGCACACAGTGACATCCTACTGTACATCAAATACGACATACTGTACATTAAAATGACTTTTTCCTGGCTCAAGTTTTAACACTTAATTAAATCCACAACTTTTGTTTTCGGCTATCACTGCTTTCATCACTTACTCCAAGCTCCTAATTAAATTACATGCACATCTGTTTGTTTGTTTAACATTTTTATGTTTTTCTCAATCAGGGGTTTTTAAACCACAGCCCACTGCACACCAAATGAATTTAAAATTTAAGGGACAAGCCTCTGTTCTCCCACTAGGTGAAAAAGAGAGCATCAGACTCGGTGCAATAAAGTGCTTTACTGGTTGGATGTGCTTATTGTGTGTAATACTTTATTAGTATAAGTGCATTACAATTAATCACATATAAATGAAATGTGCCTGTATGAACGTTTGCAATTATTCTATTTCAAAAGGCTGCAATTTACCAGTTAACATACCATTAACTGTGATATTTAAATAATTTTATGTTGAGCTTGTCAATAATTTAAGTTAAAAAAAAAAAAAAAACTTTTATGTTGGTAAGTAAAATATTGGCAAAAATTCTCTAAACAAGATCATTTGTCCAATTATTTGGTGTTAGTTAGCCTAGATGTGTCTGAATATGAAATGATATGTTAGCAGTTAAAAATGGCAATCGCAAATATGCAATTTGTCTCAAAAATAAACAATGTGACTTTTTAATCAAATTGTGCAGCTCTAATTAGTATTAGGCAAAAATACTGAAATCATATCTCTTCACAAAAGAACCACTTAAAGGATTCCACAGCAAGACAGGTCAATATTTGATTACAACTTTTATTGCTAAACAAATGTGGAAAATATATAGATTTCCACTAAAACTTTAATATCGCCAGATACTCTATTTAGATTCAGTGCAGTATTATGGGAAAATGAGGTGTACTGGCATTAAAAAAAAGAAAAAAAAAAGAAAAGAAAAAAGTCAATTTGTAGATACACAATCCCTGAACGTATCGATTATTATCGGTCATCAGTCTCATCAGTATCTCTGTTCTCTAACCTGATTATGTGACTAGTGGGAACACACAGACATGGCAGGGCTACGTAGGATGAATGTATCAGTGGCATTCCTACAAACTTTATTTGAAGAAAAAAGTAAGATGAACTTCAGGCTTCAGATTAAATTGATGCCCCCTATTGCCTGACACTTGTAACGGTTTGACATTATTACTGCATGCAGCCCCAGTTCACTATCATGATGTGCAGAACCAAAAAAAAAAAAAAAAAAAAGGGGGGTCACTTCTAGCCTCTCCCCCCTGTTTATATTAAGGGGTAGGTGTGCTTACCTCTGCTCCAGAAGCCCCAGGAGAGTCCAGTTTGCGTTTTTTGCGAGGCCCTATAGCGGCGAGCGCAGTGAGGTTAGCGTCACGTTGTCTCATCTGTGCCAGTTCCTGCTGCTGCATCTGAATTGAGGATTACAAAAACCATGGTAAGTAAAGAAATAATTTACTTTACAACTAAGCAGATGTTATAAACCTATTGCGTCTCCCAGGTGTGTATCTGTGAGCAGTATCGATTTAAAACATGGCTTCCAACACATCATTGGTGAACATCAATGCAAACGTGAATACATTTGCACCAGACTGACATTTGAAAACATTTCTACATATTCAGACACTTCTTTTAATTTCTGTGCCTGATAGACAGCTGTGTATGAGTGCTCTGAGAGACAATTAGTCATAGCAGAACCACAGTGGCCATGATCTCGCCAAACCCAAGTGTGCTTGCTACACACAATCGAGTCTACTGTATGTGAGAAAAAAAATTAAAAAGCTGCTTTGTACATAAGATTTGTTTAAGTCAAACCGGGACTTGTGATGAATTTTCTCATGAACGAAGGCGTAAATCCGATTGTCTTCAAGCACAGTATGGTGATGAGACTCTTAGCCGCTGAAAAACATTTGAATACTACAAAGGTTGTAAAGAAGGTGAATGATGATCCAAGCCGAGGTGGGCTCAGAGCTCACTGCAGTCGTTCCCGTAAACATTCAGTGAGTAGAACGCCTGATGCTTCAAAAACAACAACAAATCATTCAACACTTCTTGCACATTACAGGAATTCGGCTGGGAGTTACTGCCACGTCCCGCGCACAGTCCTGACCTCGCTCCAAGATTTATCCATTCAAGGAGTTCCTGGGAGGCCAGTGTTTCAGACGCGAGGCAGGCAAGCAGTCAGATCATGGCTCTGGTGTACGGAGAGAACTTTCTACCTTTATGGTATCCAAGCAGCACTAGTGAAACACTGGGATGAGTGCATTTAGTGTAGCAGGGGATTATATAGAGAAATAAAGGGAGTTTTTAAAAACTGTGTAGTTATTCTGCACAATCGAACCTTGCAGTAACCAGGGGTGCGGGTGGTCAGTAAAGGCAATTGCAAAGATTCCAAAGATCGCTGAGGAAACCCATGAAGATATGGAAAACATGAGACATTTCATACAGACGTTATCCAGCCCTGGATCCGTGAGATACCAATGTTACCCAAAGCACCACTCTTCTGATATTTCGTTGTCATGGGATCACACACTATGAGTTTCTTTTTGGCTGGAAGGTGTGTATTCATTTACTCAACCATGTATGGAACTGGAAAAAAAGATTCAGTCAAAAATGTAATCATAGCTCCATCAATGGTGCTGACTGTAAAAACTACAGGAGTCGAAAAAACAAGAACAACACATTGTGTCCATCTCCCAAGTCAGTTAGAAGTAAACAGAACCCTGTCTGCACCATCGGGGTTTTTAATATTCAGCGACAGTGATAACTCTGTATCTAATAATTTCGACACACCTTTCCCATGAGCTACAAACATTCCTCTAAACATCTACCCTTTTTTTTCGCCTCACAGACACGGCTACAGCGAAGAGGTGGAACTGACGAAAAGCTAATTCAAGGCAACATTTGCATGCTAATTAACTCAGGGGTTATGCTAATCTAAGGGGAAGTCATGCACAATGCATGCACATGCATGGTTGCCCTGAAGAAACCAGACGACACGTCCACACGGCCGCCGCGTGACTGAACTCCGAGCCGTCTCTAATGGCGACGCTGAGGATGATGCCGCCCGAGGTGGCGGAGTACGAAGTCTCGGCGCACGAACGCTGCGGCGGTTCTATTAGCGCTAAACAGAAGGTTCTGGAAGCTGAGAGACTGCTTGGTGTCAGAGCCGATCTCCTCAGCGCCCGCAGCCAGAGTGGCGCTTTGCTTTCATATTCATTTTTTTTGATGAGGAGTGAAAGGGGAACCTAGTTACGCCATCTGTAATCCAGAGCTCTGCACTCTCTACCCCCCCTTTAATGACCGACCTCAATCACAGAGCTCAACCCTCAGCCTGCGCTCATCCCTGCATACGACCATTGTAACGTATGGAAATGGGAAAGGCTCGGAATAAGATAAGGTTCATCAAAAAATGGACAGCGAGACAGAGGGAAGACGAGAAGATGTGGAACATGTCGGAGAGAAGGAGAGAGAGAGATAGAAAGTGACAGACGCAGACAAAGAGAGAAATGCATGTAATCTCTAATCATTTCCAAAAGGTCAGCGGAGGGAGAGAGCGACGCCGCCAGCGCTGCTCTCCACCCTTATTGATCCTTATCTGCTGTCCAGCTCTCCACAATGACTGGCCCCAGAGCGAGAGCTTAATAAACGTGCAGGAGAGCGCTGATCGCAGCACTTCAATTAGGGAGGCTGACTGAAGTCAAGGACATGAAAACCGAAGAGCTGCGTGTCTGACGGCGATGCCGACACCGGTCTGGGATTGTTGGGTATGCAGCTGATATTAGCGTGGGAAGCGATCGCTTCAGGGCGCTTTAAGGGCCTTTAGGGGCTGTCTGTCTTTATCTGATTAGCAAGGTGACTCCTAAATGAGCCGCCATTACAAAACGATAGCAGAACGCAATAAAAGATGCGCTGTTCTCTGCCAGCGAAGCAGAGCCGGACCAGCCTCAAAAAAAATTGATTCGAGTCGGTTTAAGAGAAATTTCATACTGAGTGGGACAACCAAGTCTCAGCCTCTGAGCAGGGGTGGACAAATAAGTGGGCCGAATGCCTGGAAGAGGCTCATTCAATGTCTAGGTATTAATTTTTTGTGTGTGTGTGTGTGCTTTAGAGAACTACACTCTACAACGAACTATTTATATATTGTGCATTGTAAATTGGTCAAAACTCATCACACATTGGAGAACCTAAAACCAGTCTCCGAAAAATTTCTGTTTTTTTTTTTTGTATGTCTGTCCATCCAGATTTCATACAGCATTTAATAATCTATTTTAAAATAAGCTACTAATAAGATTTGCTCAATGTAAACAAATTTTTACTGGGATTAGTTAATATTTTCGCAGCTGAAATAACAGTGCTAAATTTTAATGAGCAGGACTCATTTTAAGACAAAACTTTTTCGATTTCTCATCTGTGATTCACTCTCTATTTACCGAACAGGCGGATGACAAAAGTAGTACAACTTGGTGTACAGAAAGACAGGCAGACATGTACGTGGGCTTCAACCAGAAATAATAAGATCACTGATTACATCAAAGCTGATCCGCTTATTTTTAACCTTCAATCTTTTAACCATTTCTACAAACTCTTTAACTTGCGCTAGTATAGCATTTTTCCCAGCCAAAAGGGGAAAATGGTTATGTGTTAGGGAAAAATACTCTGCTAGTTACCGATCCATGGTCTAGGCTTGAAAACATGTGCATGATAAAACTGAGGACCAGCATGCTGCCTCAAAGGAAAATGCAAACGTTTCTTCAGCGTTCACTTTAACGTCTCGTTATTCCACTTCTCAGATCTGCCAAAAAAAAAAACTAAACAAAAAAAAAAAAAGAACCACCACCAAAGAACAAAAAGAGCAAAGGAGGCTTCAGGAAGCGCTCAACTCTTTCTCCATCACAGCATGGCCTCGGGTTGAAGACAAGACAGAGTGCTGAAACCAGCAGTACAACCGAGAAAGAGGCACTCGGGCACAATAATACCACTGCCGCGTTCTGCTCTTAAGGGTTACGGAAAATGTCGAGGTTTAAAGAAAACCGTAACCGCAACTAGTGAGATAATAAAGGATTAACATGCTCATGTGAAAATGATCATTAAAATGATTTTTTTAATTAATTGCAATCAGTATAGGGGCTTTAAAAAAAGTCCTATCATTAAGAGATTGTGTCTGTGTGAGTGTGTGTTTGAATCCCGGTGATGCAACAACTATCTGTGGCTGAGAGCCCAAAAAAGAGAAACTGCCTGTGCTTTCTGGGAGCGAGGGATAGAGGGAGTCATGGCGTTCCGCTCTTCCTTGTAACCTTGTATACGCTTATCTATGCAGAAGAGGGCATTTTGTAAACAGATGTGGTGGCTGGCTTGACATGTTTTAGGGAATGCATGCATTATCCCTGACCCTCCCCAGGTAGTCACTGTCACATGACAGGGCAGCGGGATCTTTTGGACATGAATTGGCTGTGACAAAAACAAACAAACAAACAAAAAAACGAGGGGGGGGGGGGGGGAGTAGGAATGTGTCTGAGGACACGACAATCTCTGTAGGCAGCAGACCAAACAGCCAATTATCAGACGACATAATTATGTTCACTGAAGAAGAAAAAAAGACAAGAATGAAAAGCAATAATAACTGCAGCTTGATTGAGTCACACTAGCGGAAAGCTGCAGCAAAAGGCTGCAATTTTATTACAGGTGTTATAAACATGGTCTGGAATTTATATGAAGTTGTTTTGCTGAAATATTCTGAACATGACTTACGCACGTGTGAGACATTCAAGAAGCTTCATCTATTTATCTAGTTTGTCTTGAATTAGTGTGGCTCAGGAGACAACAAAAAGCTCATCTCCTTTTTAATAATAATATATGCACAAAACAAAAAAAACAAACAAAACATCTGTAATTTGTCTGTACTTCAGATTAAAAAGCCGGGACGCTGCTCAGATGTAGGTATTGTGCAAGATGTGAAGGTCAACATTCCAGAAAACACTGAGACCTTTATAATGTTTAAAAAAAGAGAATATGCGAGTAAAAATCCCCCCCCCCCTTAATCTAAGATGTAGATTAAATGAAGGAAATGGAAAGAAATGTTTTACTGTGACAGGCTGCAAAGCGCCTAAAAGGTACAACTTTTTTTCAAGTTGCTTGATTATGTAACAGACACAGCAGCAACCTCATTTCCTCCCTCGTCTGGTCCAACCACTCAGCCTTCATATCATCTCCAGTATACTAATCACCGGCCTGATCATCTGTCATCATTAGTTTAAATTGGTTTAACACTTAACAAACAAAAATATTCTCTGAAATTACTGGTTAGGACATAAAACTTGCCAAAAAAAACAAACAAAACAAAATAAATACAAAAAGGTCTGCAGGAAGCCTGGAGAGATATTCCTCAAGACTACATTAAAAATACAAGACGCCTGGCTCTTTGAAAGCAAAATATGAAGAAATGAGAGATGGCTCAAGACTGTTACACAGAACTGTAATACAGTGAAAACGGACTTTATTAGTTTCTGTAAAATAATTTGTGTAAAACATTGTTTAATCGAATAAGAATTTTTTTTTAACGGTCATGAAAATATTGGCAAATATCCTCTTCAATTGATCACTGGTGGAATTATGTGCTGTAAGCCTAGATTAATATGTTTGAATATCAAATACAAATATACATTTAATATCGCAGTTTTTGTCAAAAATCATCGCAAAGTTTTTTTTTTTAGCTAATCTTTCAGCCCCATAGTGAACAATTACACACAACACAAAAGCTGCGTTCACATGCACCCTTATAATATTATAATATCTTGATATTCACTGTGTGAAAATCACACTTTTACACCACGTTCACATTACAAGCCACAAACCTGTTGTTTTTTTTAGATCGGATCTGAGTCACTTTTCTACGTGGTCCTAGATTGGATGCATGTCTGATACGTGGCCATGTGACTTGGAATCCATGCAATTGCTTGACATCCTGCAGAGCAAAATATCAAGCATATTTTTTTACTAAAATCATCCAGATTTTTTTGCTCAGCTCGGATTTGCACGTCATGACGGTTCACATTCATACTGTAATAACAAGGGATACTAATGTGGATGCGTCTGTCCTCTGAAACAGCACACAGCGGTATGCATCTGCTTGTGCCATCTACGTTAAAACAGGTTATAAGTTCTTGAGACCACTAATTAATTTCTGATACTGATGTGTTTTTATGTACGTATCAGATACGCATCCAATCTAGGACCATATACAAAAGTGACTCAAAAGTGACAACAGGTTTGGACATTCAGACAACCCTAAAAAAGAAAAAATCTCATTAAGGTAAAAAATAATTTTTACAACTATTTTCCCCAGATTATTTGACTGAAACATAGCCTGCGTCATTTAAACAAAATATCGAAGAATAGATAAAATTTTTGTCCAAAACCTTATTTCTTGGCAGAATATACATTGTATTGCTATACTGGTATATTTCTAGATTGTCTGTACGGTATATACTCACCTCTTTAGCTTTCTGCTTTAGTCGAGCCTGCTCAGGGTCTTCTTGCCTGGAGCGACTCTGCAATGTTAGAGAGACAGATTTATCATTCAGATTCAAGTCTTCAGCAGCCGATCTAACATCTCGACACTCTTGCTGAAAGCTGTTTATATCTGGAGTTCGAGCAAGCGAACCGTCAGAAAGTTTGACTTTTTGTAGAAACCTTTCCATAAGGTTCAATGCACCTTTCAATGCCTGTTGTGTGCATACAGGTCAGATGAACTCCCAAACAAACAGGAAACTGCAACACAAGAGCGATTACTTTCCAGGCTGACAGCTCAATTAGCCGAGTGCTTAATTAGGAGAGGGACGCAGCACTGGGGGTGTACTGACGGAGGCTAAGGGAGGATGGGGACACCACCGTCTTCGCATCCTCGTCGTCACTGCTGTTTAAGTCGACTAATTGCTTTCGCTTTAATGTCGCACGCCTTCTCCTGTGGAGAATCCCAAACCACCCTCTGACTTAGTTTATGGAGCAAAACTTAAGTGAAGGAAGGCATGCTGCGAGGATTAAAGCTAGCTGCTTGCTGATTTAAAAGGCATGCTGGGAAACTTGCAGCTAGATGTGTGCGCGTCACTGCCAAAAGTATTTGTAAATGAATCTTGAAAACTTTAAGAGATATAATTGCTTTAAAAAAAAGGATAATTTTCACCATATTGTTCCAGCATCAGAAAATTTGATAAGTGAGGACTTAAACAGTGACTTGTAAGGAATATAAATCAACGACAGGGTGGCATGATGCTGCCCCAAGCAAAGTGGAATTACTCTTTTTAATATTTAGTCACAAACGTACGTTGTTGTACTTTCGATCCTTTTATACTTGTATACAGTATAACATTAGTGAGCAGTGATGACTTTGCACAATGTTATACATAATGTGGACACCTGACCCTCTCACACACGTGAACATCCCCTTCCATTTTTTTCCCTACACTTCTACAAATTCTAAAAATGAAGTAGCTATGCTTCCGAATAAAGAATCTGTGAAGGTTGGTCAAATTTAGTTTTTTTTTTTGGATTTCTCCCCGATTTTCTACCTAATTTAGTCATGTCCAATTCCTCCCCGCCACTAGGGGGCGTCCCACATTAAGACTACTACTACCACTCAGTCGGGAGGGCCGAAGACTATTACGCACTGTTTCCTCCGAACCACGTGACGCCAGCCGACCGCATCTTTTCGAACTGCCCGCTCACGCACCGTTGGGGGCGGAGTAACACACTGAGGACAGCGCTATCCGCTCCTTCCGCTTGCGTGAGCTCACAGACGCCCCTGATTGGCTGTAGAGCCGTGATTAATGTGGCAGCACTAAGTACCTCTCATCCCTCCCCTCTGAGAGAGCTCGGCCAATCAGCTCTCTCTAGACCTCCGGCTCCCAGGAATCGAACTCGCGATCTCCAGAGGATAGGATGAGCACTTTACTACTGCCACATATGATACCTATGCTGTGCAGGAAGGCACCACAATGATGTACTTTAAACTATTTCTTTAAACTCATTTTGAACTCTTTTGGGGCGTGGGTAGCTCAGTGGTTAAGGTGTTGGACTAAGGGTCGTAAAGTCCCGGGTTCAAACCCTAACACCACCAAGTTGCCACTGTTGGGTCCTTCCCTATGTACATATGGGTGTGATGCTGAGGTGTCCACATACTTTTGTTCATGTAGTGTAGCCGCTATAAACAACCATTTAAAACGTAATGTTTGACGGTTACTCTTGTCTTTACAGAAATCTTCACTGTACCGTGTATAAAGTTGTTTATATAAAACTGATATCATCAGGACAAGCGGATGATGCCCGAGTTATTATTTCAATTAGAATCTGATATCTGCTGGTGTAGAAAACTAATCAACACCTTCTGAGTCGGGAATTCATCGGCGCCATGGTGTAAAACTGCATGACGGCAGGTTCTCTCATCGTAACATCTTTTAATGCTAGTGTGTGACCGTCGCAGACCTGTCTGTGTGTATCTTTACAGTAGCAGTATTATCTGAAATAAATCTTTGCAGACCAGGAAAGGGAAGGGATGATGAAAAAAGTGAAGCTAAAAACAAACCAGGGTCCATCATAATGACTAAAACGTCCACGTGCGAGACCTACTTTGGCCACTTTCAGCAGGATCTCCCTCTCCTCGTCGTCTTTGCGCTGTTTCTCCAACCGCTCCAGCTGCTCGAAGAACTTCAGCTGCGTCCTCACATCTGACGTCTGCTCGTGGTGCTCTTCATCCTGGAGCGGAGAAAACACACGGCAACGAGCTCCTTATCATCACGCACACACACTCCACCTCCACATCGCACGAGCTTTCATCTAACGCCTTGACTTCCGCTACAAACTTCTCGCTGATTTTTTTTTTCCCTTTCTCTTCTCTCGGATGCGACTGAAGCGAGGAGAAGTTACTAGGTCACCCTGAGTTAATGGGATAATTGTTTGTTTCGCAGAGCGTCTCGGAGGCAGCCCCTGACACGCTCGCTGCCAAGACTCTGTTCTCACTTCACACTTAAAGCAGTATAAGGACCAAAGCCAGGCAAGAGCACGAAGGAACACACACACACACTTCTGAGGCTGAAGCCTGGTAGCGGGAGAAACATCTCTTATCTGTAGCTCTTGCTTTGCGTGTGTGTGTGTGTGTTATGGCTGTGCTTCACTGGCAGGGCAAGTTTTCCTGTCACTGCACAAATGTACCCTGCTTTTGCGTAGCAGGTAAATGACTCAACCCTCTCGGCACTTTTCCTTTCCATCAACTACAAAACTAAAAAACTAACTACAAAACTTGTTCAACTTGCCCCATCCCCACCCCGTCTAAATCCCCTCACACACACACACACATACATATACACACACACTATATATATCTATATCTATATATCTATATATAAAAAAAATACACACACACACACACACACACACACACACACACACACACACACACACACACACACACACACACACACACACACAGACCCAAGGGAGAAGTTTTTCTTGTTTTGTTTTTTCCCTCCCATCACTAAAACCTAATTTAAATAATTTCCCTATTTCCCCTGTATAGTTAGATGAGAATGTCTGAACTGCTATTCTGGGTGAGATCATTAAATCACACACTATCCTGAAAGGGTAAAGAGTTTACTGGAGAAAGTTTAGAAAGAGATAAGCAGCTCATGTCACCTCGAGTTTGTCTCCTGTGGGAGTTTAATGGTCACTATGCCTGGACGATATAACCAAAAAAATAATAAAATATCGATATCGTCACAGAATGCTTTTCTGAGATCTCAGGGTATCTTTATCTTTTTTGTGATAATTATAAACTCACTTAATGCAAATTCGTTTTTGCAACAGTTAAAAAAAAATCATCATGCTTTTTTGCTACCAAGTATTTTTCTTAAGCCTATATATTATGATAATTTTTTTTTTATTTCTATGTAACAGTTTGAGACAAATTAGACAAACTGATATTGAAATGAAAAAAAGAAAAATCTGATTCTAAATATGGTCTGAAAAGCTCGTCTCTGAGGAAGATAGCGCCCTGGGCGATGTGTGTAATGCAGCAGGTGGTGATGTAGCTAATGCTATAGTTACAGCATGGAGGGGTTTCGTGTTACTGTAAAGACCTTGAAGTTTAAACATACAGGGTAAATGAAAACTTGTACTGATAAAGGAAATTATTGATAAAGGAGTTTATTGTCTGATTTGTCAAAAACAGAAACGGAACAGTTTTTGAATCATTAAAAAAAGAAAACTAGCAATGGAAATTAATGAACACTGAAATGCTGTGGAGCTTGTAGAGTTGATTGTTTAAATTTACTATCTGGTACAAAGCGATAATCTGTGTTTCCTGCTCCAGTCCAGTGGGACGGTATTATAGCAACCGACCCAACAATTCAATAAGAAGAAGTGATACTCTCACAAAACGTGAGTATTTGATTGAAACAGAAGTGGTTTGTATTTAAATGATTAGTTCAAATGATTATCAATTTTACATTATTTAATTTCAATTTTTATTTATTTATATAGCGCTTTTTGTTTTTAAACAATTGACATTGTGTAAAGCTGCTTTGCGACAATCAAAAAGCGTTTGTATGTTTATGTAAAAAATGTGAATTGACTCCGAATCGAAAACTAACCAACAATAACTTGTTTAAATTGTATAGCACTAATAACCAGTAGGAAGAAAGTCGAGATTGTTTTAGCAACTTTTCCTGAATGTAGGAAAGTTCATTATGGACACCTGAGCGACTGATTTGTTCATTTATGCTAGTAACAAGAATTGTAAGATCTCTGTATAAAAAGTACATCTTGTTGAACTGTGTATAGGCCCGCCATAAACACGTTTTTTTAATATACATTTTTTAAAAATCTAATAAATAAAAACCGATCAATAATATATCTGTGCAACAGACATCGGCTAGCGCCTTCAGTCGAAGCACAGCTACTCAGGTTTGTCCCTTTACGCTAAAACGCTACACATTAAGTTCCAGCGAAAGAACTGACGTGAAGGCAAAAATAAAATATTTTTAATTGAGATTCTGAAAATCTGAAAATCTCTCAGGCAGCAGAAGCCTCAGAAAATTACAACTTGGATCCTTTATATTGTTAAATATCGTTTCCAGCTATGCTGCTTAGCCCGGCTCTTTTATGTTTCAGAATCAGCTAAGGAGCGACATGCTTGGAGGGAGAACACCCAAATAAAAACAGGACATCGTGACTGTGTTCGTTTAATAATAACGAAGCTTGCTTATCTCCTGGCGATTATCAGGCTTAGAGCTCATACGGAAACTTCAAAATGAAATTCCATGCTTTCGAGGACTTCTGGATTTTTATTATTTAAACGAAGTGCTGTTTTCACAACAATTCTCATGTGCTTTTTCCTAAATCAATTTAAATACATTTTCAATTGAAAACCCTCTTCTGAGCATTGAATCACTATTTACAGAATCCAGTTTGATCCAGCTGGTCCATTCGGCCACGCCCACAGATCGCTGGACTGTGATTGGCTCCTACCTTGCTTGGTTCTGTTCGATGTCGTGCGAGAGCAGAGACGTTTTCCAGCGTGGAGCGGAGCCTGGCCTCGGTGGCGTGGGACACCAAACTCACCACATCTGCCATTACCTCGTTTACACCAAACCCACGTGCTGCAGAGAGCGAGAGAGCGAGAGAGAGAGAGATTAATCAAACCCACAGATGAAAAATGAAAACAACGTGTAAAAGATTTTGGAGGAAAACCTGCACTGCTACAGCTTTACAGTATAAGGTCAGAACGTGGCTGTAGGGTTATAATGCAACTACAGCGTTACAGTATAGGGTCAGAAATGTGTCTATAACGTTACTCTATGGCCCTCATGCAGTCATGTGATCCAAAACATAGATAAACATAGATAAATTTATCTGTTTATCATTGACGCAACATGCAACATATCGTACCCAGCCGCCCCCGGCAACGAGATAACGCTTAATTCATACATACAGATTTTACACATGATAATGGTCTATGTAGAGAAATTTCAATCAATCACTAGATATTACCAGCACTTATCAAGCTTTGGTTCTTCTTCACAACACTGTCAATATTTACAGAGGTTTGTCTATGTGCTAAATGGTTTGCAGACCTTCTCGCAAGATTCAATGTTAAACTATGAAGTAGTAAAGCAGGAGCACTGTTTAAGCGGAGTATCAGCGCACTTTACATTGTATTATTAAGCATGTCAGTGTCTGACCTATTTTTCTACTCTACCTGTCGCTCTGCCATCTGTGCTGTCTGACTGACTGACTGAGGCTGCTGCGCGTGCAGACACAACAGCCATTTATCATGTATCCTAAAGCCACTCTATGGGTTTGTAAGGTAGCAAAAGAGAAACATGGTTATAATGTCAGTCAGGTGTAGGAGCTCGCTGATGCTCGCTTTTCACTTTCCGCACTATTACTGCAAAACGTCTAAAAGCTGCAACCGCAAAATGTACATATGTCTAGATCAACCTAGCTTTCAGGAAGAGCGGCTGGCTTAAGGGCAGTAAAGCAGTGGCCAGGAGGAAGCAGCAACTTTAGATCGGGATCTCATAATTACAGGAGAGTAAGTAATTATTATGAGATCTGGATCTTGTAATTATGAACTAGTAAGTCATAATTACGAGATAAAGGATTCAGGATTTTTTTTTTTTCCTTTTACGAATGCAGGGTATTTCTGTAAAACATTCACACAACGTACAAACAAACACACAAACACAAATGTTTTCAGCCAGACCTAACTAGATCATATTAAATGATGTCGATTAAATTAAAGAAATGGGGAAAAAAATGTACTGTGAAAGACTGCAAAGGGCAAAGATTTAAAAATTGGTTGTTTATGTAACAACCTCAGCAGCGACCTCATTCCCTCTCTCGTCTGTTCCAACCACTCAGCATTCAGCATCAGCAGTATAATGATAACCAGCCTGATCATCTCTCATCATCTGCACCTTTTTCTCACTGGTTTGTGCGTTTTTGTGCAGTGTTCCTCTTAAACTGCTCAGGTGCAGGGACTGGACTTGCCAAAAATGTTTTTGTTGTCATCGACATTACGAGTGATTTGAGGGCAGCACAAAACACACATGCACAGTATCGGTCGAACGTTTGGACACCTGCTAATTCAAAGTTTTTCATTTTGTGATTTTATTTCCTACATTCTAGAATAATACTCGATTTTCAAAACTATGAAAACATATATAGCATTAGGTAATTACTGTTAACAACAACAATAGTCGGTTGTTATTTTAAGACACAATGGTCAGCTGATCTTACAAGAACGTATTGCCAAGTGCATTTGCAAAACCCATCAAGCACCATAATGAAACACTCCGATTTAAAGAAAAGCAAGATCAAACCTTACCTCTGCTGCAGAGGAGAAGTTCATTTAGAGTCACCAGCCTCAAAAATCACCAATTAACAAACAGCACCTCAGATTAGAGCCGTTATGAAAGCTTTACAGACCATGAGCAGCAGACACATCTCAATATCAACTGTTCAGAGGAATTAGAAGATGCGTCTAAACTTTTGACTGGTGGTGTAGTTCATTTAAAATAAACTTTCCGTCACCCTACCAGTGACCTGCTGAACACCACCAATATCAGTTTAAACAGCTGTAGTGTCACCCTACGGGCCTTCATGTCATGTCAGCTTGTTTTTCTAAACCAGTTTTTCAACAACCACAGGCAAAATGCTGTGATGTAAAATAATGTGATGGTGATAAAAGCAGCGATCTGTGGTCATACAGCACAATTTTCATTAAACTAAAGAGTTATAGTAGTCAGAAGTAATCTTCCTGTTAAAATGAGCTTAAAACAAATCTTAAATTTTGCTCCCATGCTTTGCTTTTTTTTTTTTTTTCGTACAACCAGGCATGCTATCAATGTTTGAACAAAGAGCTAAAATAAAGCATCACTGTACCTGTTGCATACTGGGGAAGGTTTTGGGAAAATCATTTTGGTGCAACGCACAGTCCTAAAAAGCTCCTTGAATAACAGCTCCCCCTTGTGGAGAGACTTGTGAGCTAGGCGCATAAACATCATGCAGACCTCGCTTTGTAATGTCGTGCATTAATATCACTGTTTCATGCTTTACAAACGGATTACACCGTAGGTTCATTTGAGTACGATTTTTAAAATCCTGTATTAGAAGATTTTTTGTTTTAGTTTTTTTTTTTCTGAAACAGGAGTATAAACTTGCGTATATAATTCACAAAACCATAAACAAGAATGATTTCGGCCATTACTACCGTGGGAAAACAGGTAACACGGGCATCGGTGTGTAAATCTGCCCACACGTCATGCTTTGTTTGTGTGTTTGGATTAATCCGTGCATCACCGCTCGACTCACTGAGAGCGTGTATTGTACGTTTCTGAGGCGACCTTGTCGGGAAGACGGCCGCGGGCTCTCTCTTGGTCCGGCACACATGACAAACTGACAGAGAGACATCAGAGGGAGGCCAATAAACTATTCATACACAGCCTGAGGAGGCCTGAGTCTCACTACACCGAGCACTCTTGGACTCTTCGAGAGGGAGCGAGAGGGCAGTGGACTAAAGGAATAAAGAAAGGCTAAACACGGCCGAATAGGGAGCATTTAGTGGTTGGACAGACTGTCAGAACTTTTACACTGTGACGTTGTTGAGTCAGTCAGTACCTGTGCTGTATTACACCCACTCTACACCATTCTACTGTAATTTCAGCAAACATTTTAGTATATATTCTCAAAGGACAATAGTATAGAAATGAAACTTGGATATATTTTAGAGTAGTCAATGCGCAGCTTGTATAAGAGTATAGATTTACTGTCCTCTGAAAATAACTCAACATACATCCATTACTGCCAGAATAGCTGGCAAAAAAAGTGATTACACTCTAAGTGATAACAGCTGTACATCTTTAACCATGCAAAGTCACATGACCTATGCATCATGTTCAGGTGTTTGTCAGTGTCCAAGCACGTCTCCAGACCTGAACCCTATTGAGCGTCCTCAAGCAGAAAGTGGCGAAGCGCCGTGTGTCTAACATCCAGCAGTGACATCACTATGGAGGAGTGGAAGAGGATCCCAGCAACAGTAAATTCCACGTCCGGGAAGGTTAAGGCCGTGCTAGATAACAGTGATGCTCACACAAAATACTGACACTTTCGACACAGTGTTGACATGCTTACTCAGGGTGTACTCATTGTCATTGCCAGTTATTTAGACAATATAGTCTGCGTGTAGAGTTATTGTTAGAGGACAGTAAATGTGTACTGCTATACAAGCTGCACATGGACTACTCTAAAGTATATCGAGTTTTCATTTCTATGGAATTGTCCCTTGAGAACATATAATGAAGTGGTTGCTGAAATGTGAGGGATGTACTCAGTTTTGTGAGATCCTGTAGTTGCATTACAACTTACTAGCAACACACTCATGTGATCCTGTGCAAGGCCAGCTGGTATACGAGTACAATATAAACAATAGAACAGTTACCGGGATCCGGTTATAGGAAAATCATCAGTGGTAAGGTGGTGTGACGCATAGACACAAAGTGCCTGGGCAAAAAAGTCATACACTCCAAGATTTCATTCAATCAGCTTTAGATTTGACTACAGCACACAACGTGGTGACCATTTCATGTGTGAAAAAGATTCCCCACTATTTCACAGTTTGAGTCCGAGTACATGCCCGTGACTTCAGGGAAGATGAGTGCATCACTTTATCCAACCAATCTTTTTGCTTCCTAACAAATGTAAGTGTTTTACCTGATTAGTCTCCTAACAAGTGGTTTTCTTATAAACACACAGCTGTTTATTCCCAATCCTGTTTCTTCTCATCCCACTGTGTGTCTCTATGGAAATGCTACTACTTTCGCTATTTATAATTTTGTTTTTTGCAACTTTTAAGTAATCTCTATTCATAACTGTTCTTTCTACTACATTTCCTCCACAAACATGATGATTCATCACTATCCTTCCAGGTTCTGATAATGTCCAAGGGTTCTTAACTCAGTTCCAGTCATTTCAAATCTCCCAAGTTGTTTTCTTTGCTTGATGCAGCCCAATAATTTAAACCTTCTGAAATGGCAAACTTTTTTGGCCAGGTAGTGTATTCTGTAGCAGTTATAACCGTGTTACCTCAGTATCCGCTTTTTCAATCAATCGAAGTTAATCGTGCTTTAAAAATAAATAAAAATAAAAACACTTCCTCTAATGAAACCGTAAAAACACAGCATCCTATATTTTGAAAACATTTTAAAAAATTTTTTAAAGGAACAACTTTGCTATAACTTATTCCCATATCAATTCTCTCAACTTTTCTCTTGTTTTTACAATATAATAAAACGTATGCATTCACTTTGGATCATCTTATCAAGCTACTATGAATTCACTGTTACTATACTACTCTAGAACAAGCTCATTGGTATAAACATGCAACTGTAATTAATAGCATTAAGTATTTATATAGTTGGAACATCTGCTATGAATAGACATTAGTTTCCTAACTTCTGACCGATCAGAATCACGAAATCAGCGGTAAGTAAATTTACATGGAAAATATTTCTTCGATCGATAATTATTCTGAGTAGAGATTCCAATTGAACTGTTTAAATCTGTCTTTACATGCTTAAAGCATTTATTGACATGGCCAAAGCGTGTCTGCTCACTGAGACGTGTTTGATATAAAAACATATACTGTACATGCCATTTAGGGGGCAGTGTTACTGATCGGAAGGTCCACGAGGTTGTCGTTGTTGGGTCCTTGAGCAAACGCTGACCCTACACCCTGACCCCAGTTGCATTGGAATATGCAAAGAAAGAATTTCACTATGCAGTAATATACAGTATATGTGACAAATAAAGGCTTAACTTGACTCGTATGCCAGAAATATAACAAAAGAAGGATTTTTCCTCAAATTTGAGGACAGGCTTCATATCTTTTCAGATAAATCCTGCCTTCTGTGTTATGATTGATTAAATGCCTTACTGCGAGTGAAATGTGAGCCAGTCAGAGCCACTTGTCAGTGGATGAAACTAAACAGTTGAAAAAAATAAAAAATAAAATAAAAAAAAAGGAGTTATTCTGACAGAGTTTACTGATCAGGAACAGAAGCTAAATTTCTCTTCCAGAAACACATCACGTGATCTAATGTTACCGCCCACGTGGGGAAAACGTGCACATATTTATTCTGACAAGAGAGAAACGTTCAGATCAAGTGTTTACATGGCTAATATTGGCCTACTGAACTGATTGTCAAATGTTTATTCCCCTCCTCTCCTCCAAAATAAAAATCCATTCCGACAGTGCTGGTCAGGTCAGACTGCTCCGACTGAGGCGTTTACATGCTGCGTTTTTACCATGATTAGACTATTATTACCATTATTTGTGAAACATTGGGGTTCATGTAAATACACATAGTGCCGTGGTATAAGAGGTCCTTTACCAAAGTATCACTTTGTGAAAGATTTCTGTATCGAACAATGCTATATAGTGAGAATTTTAACACCCTTAGTGTTTCAAAGAACTTAAACATAACTTGTACGTGAGCCATGCATCACACTCTGCAACGACTTCCTGGATGTTTATCAATAACCTTTCCTTTCAAAATACACATCACCACTGATACAACTTTTGTGCGAGATCTAATTAAGGAGATTTGCTTTGTGAAACCACTTTACCTTAGGCTCAGTTCATATGATTTTATTTACTCTCAACACTCAGTGATCCGGACCTACTGTTTCACTCATCCCGCATATCCGCCGCTCCAGGCTTCAGCTGCATCAATATATATTCACACACAGCCTCTAATTAACGTATAAGTGTGTGTGTGTGTCGGGGGTTCCCTACCGATCTCGAGGATGCGTTTATGGAGAAGACTAGCCGGCAGGAACGCCTCGTCTTTGCAGGAGCGGATCTGCGTGCCCACCAGCTCGGAGCCCGTGGCCAAGATCCGAGCATTCTCTTCATTCAGGTTCACGCCCGCCATGGACGCCACATCGTTGATGTCATCATCGTCCCTGAAATGCATAAAACACATGACCGCCTGTCGACACATACAACTGTAGATTTTAAAATGGTCTGAATATTTCGAGAAAAAAAAAAAAGACTCAGGTCTCCGTTCAGAAGACAGGAACTCCAAACTTCAAAATATTACTGAAACTATATTTATCATTAAGGAAAATCATTTAGCCATGACATACTGTATGTATGTCAGCTCTTTTATCTTTAATAAAAAAATTAAAAAATACAAAAACACTCGGGACATGCTGCCATCTAGTGGTAACTAGGAAAATGACAACATGTAATAAATCCACTCAACGATTTTGCCTTCATATACGTCTTTAATTAGAGAAGATTTGTCGTTACAGCACTCAGGAAGTATCGTGTGTGTTTGCTTTCTAAAGGCTACCATAAATGTGTCTCTGATTTTGTAGTCACACAGACAACCTGATAATTTACCCCCAGGACCTCAATGTGTAAACCATGTTGATCAGGATATAATGTTTTATTAAATTAATCATAAGAATACTATGCAAGGAACCTAATTCTTATTTTACATATAAAGTCCAAATTTGAGAATTAAAAATGCACATAATTAACCTAGAAATCGTAATACGATATGATCATTTAAACACAAATTAATCATAGAACCGAGTTTGACCCTAATGGCATTCCATGATCCAAGGTGGTTACCAGGCTGTTTGTAATGATGCGATTAAGATGATTAATAAATAAAAGATGCCTGAACGGCAAGTTTAATTATAAAAGGTTTCCAGATGGAAGTTTGGATTAAAACTAAAATTTGTATGCTAGAGCTACCTTCAAGCGGAACTATTTTTACAGGAATGCATGAACTGCCGTAACCAAATTCCTTGTGTCAACATGCCGAATAAAACCCAATTCTGAACTGTATGACACTGAAAAAGCTACAAAAGTGAGGGAGTTGGCAGAAGCTACTTTTATTGCACTTACTGGAGACATCAACAAGTAACCATAACTACCTCGATGTAACAGCACATCTAATCGTAAACAAATGGCAGCTGCACTCATTCACTCTGGACATTATAAAATAGTAGAAAGGCATTTTGCCAAGGCATGCACTAGTCAATTTCTTGAAGTTGAAAAATAGATAATGAACATGGTCACCACTAGAGGAACACACAGGGCTCACAATGTGTTTACGTGAAACAGCATAATCTGTTTCCTCTAACCAGTTGGTCATGCATTTCTTTATTCGAATATTGCACATTTATAATACAAGTAAATCTGAGTATTACAAAATCATGATTAATGACTATTATGTGAATATGACTGTGATTAACTAGATTTCTTTTTTAATCGAATTACGGCACTAATATACTGCACTAATGACACAAATGGGTAATGTATGTAATGTTTAACTGAAATGTTTTAATTAACTAAAGGCTATTTATACACTACTGACATTTATCTGCTTATAATGAGGATGTATAATAATAATAATAATAATAAAAAGGAGGGGAGTGATGTAGATTGAACTTAAGACCAAACACGGTCTTTCACACTTACAGGCTTTTTTTGTTTTTCCCTCATTTTCACATGCTATTGCACTTTATGCATTTAATCCTCCTGGAAAGTAGGTGAAGCAATAGATCCTTAAATTAAAAAAAATAAAAAATCCCCCTCAGCCTACCACCCAGGGAGTCTAAAGGACAATAACGTGCAAGACACATGGACCCAACCTCTGCAACTGCTGCATCAGAGCACAGGGTAATGGAAATGGAAGAAAATGCCATCTGTATTCTTCCAAACACACAAACTGAGGATTGGGGAGAAAGTTTAGGTCATCCCATGTTCCCAAGAGAGCATAGACAATTTTGTTTTATTATTTACACTCTGGATCTCTGGAGGAAAGCACGAACAGGATCACGTCACTCAAGTGGACAAAATTCCATACGAATTTAGGTGCTTTTTTTTTTTTTTTTTTACCTTCTGAGTAAATCAGGTTACTGCTCTGGGGGTAAAGTCGTAAAGCCAGAAAAAACAAACATGGAGGACAGAGTGTCTTTCTATAGTGAGCAAATATAATCAATTTTATGCTGAGCAAAAAAAGCAAGAAAAAAAAAACTCCAGTATTCCAAACAGGTCTTTTTTTTTTTTTTTTTTTTGCCAGAAGGAGATCAAAGTTTCGTGGTTTCTGCATCCAACCGTACAGTGAAGACAAATCTCCTCATCTAAAAGGATTTTAATATTATTATCTTTATCTAACTAATCTAATCCAGATAGCAACCTAGTTAGTTCATCAGTTGATCAGACTGCTTAGGAGTGTTATGATTGTAGTATGAATGTCACATACAAGACGTTAATTTTCCTGTCCAGTTTATTTTTTTTTCTTTTTGGGGGGGGGGCCTAATGTGAAAGATGTCTTTCACTACACACCGGTGATTTCTAGGTCTCTCCCACACACACACATACACACACCAGGATTTAGAACAAGTACCTGAAAGTTCCACCTCCTGGGTCATTCAGCTTCTGTTTCTGATTGGCTGAAGCCTGCATAGCGATGCCCATTGGACCTCTCACCTGCACCGCTGGCCCCCTCACCACAGCGCCTGCAACACACACATTGTAAACTGCACTCCTTCTGCTAACTGCAGCACGCTGCCGCTGATTCAGTGATCAATCTCACAAACGTGTTCGCTCGTCATTATGAAAGAGTCACGCACCTTGAGGCCGGACCGACTGGGTGATCACCACGGGCATCCTGACTGGACCCGTCTGCACTCCTGGCCTCTTCACAGCCTTGGGGAGATAAAAAAAAATAAAACAAACGTCATAATGTTGGTTGCGTTTGCTTCCTCACATTGATTATTTTACATAGTGATAATGTGTGTGTTAAAAGTACCACCAGGGCGGCTTGGTCCTGCGTGACGGCGGGGCGGACAGCAGGCACCGTGGTGGCGAGGGAACGTGGGGGCGGAGCCTTAATGGCGCTCACAGTCAGAGGGCTGGGGGAGGTTTGAGCGAGCTGGGTCAGAGACTGTTGCGAGCTCAACAGCGTCATCCTCAGAGCAGGCAGGCTTTTCTGTACAAACACACACACACATTTGAAGAAAACAATCCTTTTACTCACTGCTACAGCGTTGATATGAATTGTATTTTGCACAAGGCGTATCAATATACATTATCATGTAGCAGCAGCGTAGGTGAAATTAAACACCCATCTCAACCGAAATTGCACGATCAGGTCTAAATTAGTGTTTGTATCGTGACCGTGTGTGTCCCTGTGTGAGCACCATCTGCCTTTCCATACCGACGTCCAACTGTGCATGAATTAAAAAAATATATATTTTGAAAAAGTCATCAGCTCAATGATTTGGGAAGCCTTTACGCCATCACAGAATGACAATCATTCAAGACAGAGGAAACGCTGTCCTCGTGAAACAACCCGAGCTGTAGCTTGTTGTTTTTATAAAATCATCTCATCATTTAAATTTCACATTAAAGAGAATGTGAAACAGGAAACGGGTAAATGTCTAACCTGAAAGTGCTGAAACTAGTGCACTGTTTACTAGTTACCCGAGGCGATACTAGACAGCTTCTAATTCACATCCATCATTTAGATGTGTGGTACTTTGCGCCGTGAAACCTTTGCAGCCCGGAAAGTCTCCAGCCTCGAAAGAAAGCGCGTTTGACCTGCCCTATTTATCCCTCTCGATGACGCGCCAGGAGCTCTGCAGCCTTCCTCAGCAGAAAACCCAAATACTTCATCAGAGAACACAGTGAAGCATACTTCAAATTTGTACTGCTTACATTTTTACTGTTGTATTTTATTTGAATCAATCCGTGTTATTGTGGCTGAGAACGATTAACTAAATGAGCATTGTCACAGAATTTTATTTAATATAACTATGTCCATATTTTTATTTCCATGTTTCATCCCTGCCCTTGCGCATTTTTATTTTAATCATTGTCTGTTATAATGAAAGTACTTGTGATGCATCACATCTGGCTTTGACTTAAAACTGAACGATTCACGTACTTCATAGAAAATATCCAATACGTGTTGTTTTTCGATATTTAAACACATACCAAGATAACATTTTCTTAAATAGTTTTTAGAATTTTGCACCCCAATCAACTCGTAAATCTCCTTCGCATTGTTTCCTTTCAAATACAAGAAACGAATAACAACGCACTTCAATATTTTAACAAGTTGCGCCACTTTGGTTTCGTCTTGGTTTGTTGGCATCGTGCAAAACTATACCACAGTTTCTTTCTTTCTTTTTTTTTTTTAACAAGTAGAGATGTTTAGGAACTAACTTATTTCTGGAAACATAATTTGGGCAAATATTTTTAGTTTCTTTCATACAACTGTAGAAAAGTCCAAGGAGCTCAGTGCAGATCTGACAAAGACGATTGCAGAGTTACACATCAGAAATGTCTCTTCCTGCTAGCAAGAGCAGATCAACCAATTGTACTTGGGAGGTGGATCAACTTTCTGAAACAAGACCCAAATTGTCACCATCAGCTGAGAGGACTTGTGGTACAAATAGTTTAGGAAAAACCAGGAAACAACATGGCACAGACTGTGAGTGAAGTCGATGAAGATTTATCCAAAGAATTATTATTTTCATCACTTTGTGCAAAAACTAATTAAAATTTATTATTTTTTAAAATCCTTTGTAAGGAGCAATTTCATTGGCTGGAGACTGCGAGATTGACCAATCACAGCACATAAATGATTTTTTTTTTTTTTTCCACAGATTCATGCGGGAAATACACAGGACACACAAAAAATGATCACTGGTAGAGTGGTCCAATCTTCAACCAGAATCATCTGCTACAAGTAAAATTAAACCCAATATTGTGTGTGCTGCATCTGCAGACCCTGTACTGATTTCTGAAAATCTTAACTGAAAATTAATTGAAAATGGTGCACCAAATTCTCAAGGTTTTCTTCCATTAAAGACACATAACGCATACCCACTCTGCCCCAGTTAAAGAAATACGTAAAGAAAGCCCAATACTGCTATGACATTCCTGTTCCTGATGAGTGTGTGTAAACTTCTGACTGTAACTGTAACTTCGTTCATGGATGTTGCACAACTTTTAACTGAAATAGCACAACATTTTTTGCTCTTAAATGATTACACATTGTCACTGTCAGCACGGTGCTGTGGTGTAAGAGGAATAAAACACCATAGGAAGTGTTTTAATATATACAATGATCTACATTAACAAAACAAATCTGAGATTTCATTCTTACAAAACTTTGTCTTTCGTTGCGTTTGTTCTTGCTGTACCTACAGCCTGCAACTTTCAATTTCATTTTCTAAAGCTGACTAGTTTGTTTAGCGAGCAGCCTTAATAGTGTAATAGTAGTGTACAAGGCACCTGCTACATGCTTTATATACAGTGCTAAAATTAACAGCAAACAGAGCTCCAGAAGAGAAGCATACGAGAAAGAAATGATGATCCAGTTTCTTTTTCTACTAAATGTTATCAAAGGCTTTTTTTACACTCAGTATAACCCCTACTTAGCAGTGAGGCATGAATAGAGCCACAGCTCTGTGGAGGAAGAGGCAGGAGACGCACATTACCTTCAGAAAGGGGATGAGGTAGGGCTGAGGAGACGACTTCAGCTCTGTCTGCAGACGATTTGTAAATTCCTCAGGCTCAATTTTGGCATCCTGTATAGAATTAAACATGAGATTTCACAGGAAGAGGGTTACTGACCATTCAGCATGATGAATCTAAAACATATTTTCTGGATGATATGAGACTTTATTTACATAGAAAAAAAAAAAGTACACAATAGACAAAGTATAAAATTTTACTGTGTAGAAATCAACAATGATCGATTTTAGACATAACTAGATGTGCCGGTGAATTAGTTCACGTGGAATTTAACTGCACGCTCATAAGTTTTTTAATGAGTTTTTTCAAATTAACAGCACCATCAGTTGAATTTTGGAATAAAGTAAAATTTTTAAGTGCCCGGAATAAATGTGTGAGAACACATTTGTTAAGTAGATTTCAATTGTGGCACAGTGGTAAAGTGCTCGCGATATCACCCCGAGATCACGAGTTCGATTCCCGGGAGATGATGTAACCTCTCGCAGCCGGAGGTCTAGAGAGAGCTGACTGGCCGAGTTCTCTCAAAGGGGAGGGATAAGAGGTACTTGGTGCTCTCACATTAATCACGGATCTACAGCCAATAAGGGGGCGTCTGTGAGCTCACACAAGCGAAAGGAGCGGTTAGCGCTGTCCTCCGAGTGTGTTACGCCGCCCCCAACAGTGCGTGAGCGAGCAGTTCGAAAAGATGCGGCCGGCTGGCGTCACGTGGTTTGGAGGAAACACGTGATAGTCTTTGCCCCTCCCGGCTGAGTGTTAGTAGTAGTCTTAATGTGGGAGCCCCCTAGTGATGGGGAGGAATTGGACATGACTAAATTAGGGAGAAAATCTGTTGAATTTTGAGATGAACTAATGATTTTTTTCATTTAAAAAATGGGCGTTTCTCATTTAAATTTCAAATTAGCATATCTCCTCTAACCCGTGGGACGACTGCGATAAAACAAAGCCTATATGTTACCTCAAGCTCGGCCAAATAGACCTGGGAAAACCCATTAAAATTAATTCAGTAGTTTTTTCGTGATGCGTGCACATATACAAAATAATTCCAAAAAACATCTTGATGTGTTCCATTACTCATCTTGCGTCCCCAAAATTATTTTTCCGCAAATATCTTCAAATGTACAGACACGCCAACTTTACACTTTTATTATATGCATAAATGAGACAAATACAAATGAATTTTTCTCCTAGATCTTTGAGAGGGCACACTACACTACTGCAGTAAACTTCACACCATACACTGTAAATAGGCCTGTTTGTGTTACCTAGTGACTGTGTCTGAATCGAGTAAATCTTAACCTGGACAAAAAGATGTTAGACACTCTCAAGAGAACTCCAACTGTCAATGATACACACTTGCTAAATGTCAGTTAAAACCCGTGGGCCAGTTCACAAGCACTGGACTATATACTGGCGTCCCGCTTCATCTCAACATGACATTTTTATCGCAGTAATTAAAAGTTATTAGAGAACACAGTGAAGCAGTGACGTCTCTGATGCTGCGTAACGCTGCTGATAAACTGTGACGCTACTCACCAGCAGGTCCTGCACGAGCGCCTTGACGTTCTTTGAAGTTTCCGGAGAGGGGGAATTATGGGATGCCAGTTTGATTAATGTTGCTAGAAAATTCTTGCACTTCTTCACATTTTCTTGCATTTCCTGAAATAAGGAAAAAACAATCTGATCTGAACAAAAGATGTGGATATGAAAATTGACTCCTGTTTGATCATGACCTTTATTTGATATTCTGCCATTTCATAAAAGATATGAGAACCCTAAGAACCACACTTTGGAAATTTCCAGCACAGATGAAACTTTATAAAATTATGTTGTATAGAGCTTGAACAACTACTCAGAGAGGTCAGGGTGATGTTCCTCACGGGTACCTGAGAGAGGCCGGTGATTCCCGTGGCGGGCGCAGCGGGTGCCGTGACAGTGGGTGAAGGTTTGAGGAGCGTCTGATTCGGAGTTTGAACACGAGCTCCGGCTGTGATCACAGTGGGGCCGCTGGGCTTCTGAGTAGTGCTCGTCGTCACCAGTGGGGTCTTCTAACACAACGACACAACCCATACATCACTTTTAGGCTCATGTCATGTTCCAGATATATTTCCATTTTAATCTCATTCTGTCAGAGTATTACGATGTGCCTTAAACATTTCGTACAAAACTGACAGATCAGCGCAACATTAGCATGACCATGGAAAATACTTTTTTCTAATCCTTTTTTAATTCTTATCCCACTTTGTTTTTTTGTCAGGACAGAGTATGTCAGTGATGGGACCTAAAAATAAAGCTACTTTTAAATTACCAGATGAATTGACACAAATCAGATCTTCTGCCTTCACTTAGCAGACCAACGCCACTTCTGTGTACATTTTTCCAACACACTTTAACGAGAAACCACATGGCTGATGTGTCAGGTGGTAAAACAGCTATAAAGGAAGGACAACACCAGCAGCAACTATACTCAGGTGGAACTTAATATCTGGAGAGATGACTCAAGCTAAATTGGAAAGAAACTTAGAGAGACGTTAAACACGGACGTCTGTACCTGTAGAGCAGGACTCGCGGGACTGGCTGCCTGGACCACTTTAGCCTGTGCAGGAGGGATCGGTCGGATGGCTTGGGACGTCACTGGCGACTGCAAAATGAGAGTGTACAGAATGAAATCCTGTGAGCAAAGATCTTACGGACCACTTAGTATTCATATAAATAATGGCTTAACCTGAGCCTTACACTGTGGCATGGTAGCCTAAGCACACATCATCTTTTAACAAAAAAAAAAGTGTATGTAGTTTTCCGTTTTAGCTACATTCTAAAAATAACGACAGCCTTTATTCTTTTATGTTAAACTGTCAAAGCTTCCAGATGAAACATACATATTAAATATATAAGAGAAAAGAGCACCACCATAGCTAGAACAAAAGGAGCAGTTTAGCACCCTTCCTTTCTCAGAGTGGGTATTCGCATACTTGTTGCACAGGAGCGGTGACTCGGATGGTGGCTCCCGTGGTGGTCGTCACAGGCGTAGGAGACAGAGCGGCTTTAGTCTGATTCTGAGCCTTCGCCTGGGCTAGAACCTGCTGAGGAACCAGCACCAACTGGCCCGCTTCGGTCCGGACGAGCACCATTCCTACAGCACAGACGATACAGGACAATAAAAAGGACGCAAGATCGTGACAAACTTTTAACCACTGCTCGAACTCGTATCATTCAGATAAATCAGCTGTTTACGGATAGCCTTTACATTGGCTCCTGGTGTTCTGTTAACAAAATTACAATGGACATTGTACTAGCCTCCTTTTGAAATTTATAATATTCATTTGTAAAGCTGATAATACAACCTATGATAAAATTTTCCCTACATATTAACCTTTGGCAGTAAAAAACTATTTCCTACTGTCTGCCTTGATTGCTTCTGTAAATAACAGTCAATATAGAAACTAAGAGTAAAAGTACTCTAGTGCGCGCACATGCGCACACAGACACACAGAGGGCAGGGCGTGCACAAGAGCAGGCATGGAAATGTAAATGAGAAATGTAAGTTTAAATGCACTGGAATAAAATCTACTTTTTTTTAAATGTATACATACTTGGAAGACTTTCACTCCATGCATGGGTGAAAAAAAAATTAACTTATTATTTCTCAAACTTTATCTCTGGACTACAAGAAGATTACTGAAAAGTTAAATGGGTTTAATCCAAAGTCAAAATCTCAAACACAAGTACGCCTACAAATAATACTGATTAAATTCCAATACAGCAAATATACAAGTATTAGGAAGAAATCTTTGTATATTGCGTGTGGGGGAGGAAAGTTCACGACTGGAAAGCTCTCTGTATTTAACAAGCGCCAATATAACGATTACTGTGAATATTTAAATAGTTTTCAAGAAATGAACCTGTACTGGAGCCACAGACATTTATTTTCCCCCATGCATTATTACAACTGAGCCCACCACATAAACCTTCAGGAAAAAATAATTTCTTCCATATTGGTCATGTTGTCTCCAAAAAAGAGCCAGAGGGTGAAGCGTGAGGGACGCTCGTGAGTTGTCTGCACACTCACCCGGTGGTATAGTGAATCCAGGTGGTAACTGAATCGTGGTCTGTTGCTGAGGTCTGACCGTGAGCTGGGGTACCACCGCCCTGGGAGCAGGTGCCGTAGGAACCCCGGGTCGCACGGCCACAGTGGTCGGCGCTCCAGACGGCGTCCCGGGTCTCAGCATACCCGCGGGCTGTCCTGCGAGACCCGCATCCGGCTTCACCAGCACCGACGGGGTGCTCGCCACACTTAGAGGGGCACTGACCGCACCCGAGAGCGCGGGCGTGCCGGTTATAGAAGGCCGCACGGCTACAGGAGAACCGGCAAGCTGATTCGGGACAATGGTTTTAATCTGGGTTTGGGGGTTGGTCTTGATCAAACCGGCATTGGAAAAGGTCAGAGCGGAAGCTAGAGCCGAGCCGGGGACGGGGGCGACGCTCACGGGCGCTGTAAGTTTAGGGTCACTGGGATTGGGGGCGATGTTGGAAGGTCGGTGCAGGGTAACAGCAGGGACTGTCTGAGGACCAGGTCCACCCACAGGCTGGGAGAGTACATGATTAGGCTGAACAAGAAAAGTACCGTTAGTTCCTTTAGTAGTGGATGTGTTGCTGTTGTCTGTGCCAGTGACAGCACCGTTCAGCCCGCTCTGAGACCCGGCTGCAGGAGCAGAGCTGAGAGCTGCACTGGCACCGCTGCCGTTCTCACCAGCCAGGGCTCTGGACGAGACGCCGCGGATGGCTGGGGCTATGTGATTGGTGTTCGGGAGAGTATCGGTGGCTGATGAAGATGGTGATGGTGAGGCTGATGATGATGATGATGCTACAACTGCTGCGTCACTTGAACAGTTCGGAGAAGTTGCGAGTCCCGGCACAGCGGGCTTTGGTACTAATGTGATGTTTGGCTGCACTCGGTTGGTCGCCATCATCCCGCCGGCGCTCAGGGCGCCAGGAGCAGCGACCGAGTCGGTGCTCGGTGTCCTCTCGGATCCGTTCTCGCGCTTTACCTCCACTCTGTGTAGTCCTGACGCTCGCGCCTCCAATGCGGTTCCCGCTTGAGCACCTTGGGCTTTTCCTAAGTTGTTGTTTCCGCTCTCGGGTGCTCCTGACCTCCGCGCCTCGCTCTGGGATTTATTCTGACCGCCGAGCTCCGACTCTAACGAACCCACCAAGTCGCTGACGGCTTTTTCGTCCACTTCTGAATACAGCATATCCTCCAGCGGATCAGGGACGCCCGCCATCTTTGGAAGACGCTCTACAGAGCGTGTCGTGCGCGTGCGTTGTTTTGCCGCGAAGTGCATTGTGGGGGGAAACGGGCGCGGTGACGTCACAATTCAGCTTCAATGGACGTGCCAAGATGTTGTTTGGTTTGTGTTTGCTGTTCCGGCTTCATATCGAATTTTTGTTTTTTACATATTTTTGGTTAAAATAAGAAATTGTCTCAGTGTGTTATTTTGTTTAGGATATTGCTGGTATAATTCTATATTTATACCATAAAAATCTACAGCAGTAATCCGAAGTGTTGAACAAATAAAACCTTTGTTTAAATGCTGCTAACCCGATAGCAGTCTTAAGTTCTGTCTTGACACTGCTAGCAGTTTTAATTGTTATTACTTGTGATTGTTATTATTTATTTTCAGTCTTACTACTGACATGCATTATTGTTGTTATAAGTAAATACAACAGTGTTTGGTATTCTATTTGAGTACTTCCTCTATATTTATTTTGTTTACAGTAACAGAGGAACATTGTTTACCATTTTAAAAGCATGAGGCACAAATATACAAAAGAAAGCTGAGAATGTTTGCTATACAATAATCAATTTATTTTTTGACAGGACTTTGCACTGAATGTGCAAAATATTGATTGTTCCATAGAAGTTGAAAATATACAGAAATCCCTAGTGCAGAGGAGTGAAAAATCAATCAATCAATCTTCTTCTTTGTTGTTTAACATTGATTGGAATCCAGTAAGTTGGTTACATTACCGCCAACTGTACATCTCATCGTCCTGACCTTTTAAAGACGATTTTCCTTCCTAAAAAAACGTCTAATGCATCCTTTCCTGATCTTGTCTTTACTTGTTCTGTGTCTTGAACTCATCATCTGCTTTATCCGGTACCTCCACACACTTTCTTCTTCTTCTTCTTCAACACATTTCCCCTCAGTACCACTCAGCATCTCAGAGTTCTGTAGGCTGCATTCACGTTACCTGTAGGTCTCTCTCTCTTCAGCTTTTCTGTCCTTTAAAGCCAATGTTCTAGTCCAGTTTTCTTCAAAAACAACATTAAATGCTTCATTCCCTGATCAGTGACTGCCCATTTTAAAAGACACTTAGCACTGCTTCCTACTCTTCGTAGTTCTTGGAGCTGTGTCACCATACCTAGCCTCTGCTGCAATCAATCAATCAATCAATTAATATTAGAAGAAAGTAAGCAAAACACTTTCCACACAGAGACCAGGGCATGCACAAAAGCAAGTGAGTAAATGCAACTAGGAAATGACCTGTTCATTAGAGCATCATGGCTGTCAAATATATAGCTTTACTTATTGTATGTGTTTGGCCATTCTAACTTTGCAGGGGTTATTTAAATTAAATTAGTTTATTCAGCCCTCAATAATTCAAACAGTGGGCCTAAAATAATCCACCTAACTGTAATATAATTAAGCAATATCACACAAGAGACAGTGCTGTTGTGATTTGCTTGTGGGCACAAGGGCGCAACTCGAGTTGATGTTGCTTTTATACATCGGTTCCGCTAACACCATTGATTACCAAGGGATTATGATTTGTTTGTTTATTTATCCAGTTTTTGTCCCACAGACACATCTCTTTTCATGACATAGATAGATAGATAGATAGATAGAACCTTATCATTGCATAATACAGGTATTTAGGATTAAAATGCAGCATAGCAATTAGCATAACTGCACATAGTAATGTATATACATCAGTGCAAATATTGGAATTGTGCAGTTTATAAGTGGTTTATTTATATATATGGTAAATGCAGTAAATATAATATACCAAGGCTATGCAATGAATATGTGCAGTAATGCTAGGTACAGAATAATAGAGCTTTTATAGTAAAATGTAAAGCTAGTGCTCTTCGGTGTACAATCCCTTCTATAACACACCAAATAGGGCCCTTGATCAGGGGTTGGAAAGCGATTTGGGATTCAAACTTGCATTAAAAGCTAGTGAGCTTTGTAGCTGTAAGTAAAATAACATGAAGTTTCAGAGGCAATTTGGAATGTCTTAGGGGCAATTATTAAGGAGACAAGGTGTTGTTTAAGATGACTTAACCTTATCAGTCGTGTTTTCTTGCTGAAAGAGCTTTTGTGACTGGTTTTGAATGTGGGGTTTTGCAGGCCGCTACTTTTGTCTCAATATAGGTACATATGGGTAAACATCTCAGTGCTCTTATAGTTCCAATATCATGACTCAGGGAAATCCTCACATTCCAATCAGATTACATGGTTGGAACTAATTGTTGAATAAGTGACAATTATGGGAGAGCTCTTATTCTTTTTTTTTTTTTTAAAGTTCAAGTGAAAAGTTCAAGACTAGAAAACTCCATGACTGTAATATGCAGATATAGATAGATAGATATAGACTGCATTTTCTTGCTGAGTACCTGTCTCATGCAATGACAATAATGTTGTAACTACCTACCTACAGTACCTACTCACCAACCTAATGTTTAGGAAATAAAAATCTACTGGGGCATTGTGGATTTTATTATATCTTTTCAGTAAAAGGGGTTCTGGTTTTGAACAGGTATTACATCAGAACTTGGAAACAAATCATTGAGTTGGGCAATGTTAAAACTGTAGAGAATAGGATTTTAAACAAAAAAACAAGCGAACAATCATTAGGCGTCGTGGTGGAAGGCACTGTGTCTTCATGCATGGTATTTGCGTGTTGTACCTATGCTTGGTGGGTTTCCTCCCACAGTCCAAAGATATGCAGATTAGTCTAATCGGCGTTCCCAATTCTCCGTTATGTGTGAATGAGTGTGTGTATGTGTGTGTGCCCTGCGATGGACTGGCACCCTATCCTGGGTGTACCCTGCCTCTTGCCCAAGGTCTCGTGGGATAGGCTCCAGGGCCCCCGTGACCCTGTATACAAGATATAGACGATGACAGAGTGGGTAAATACAATAGGTTCGGGCTCAGAAAGATGCAATATTAAAATATATATATATTTTTTTCAATTACTTTACCTTAGGGTTTTTAGGGCCTGAATGATTATTACCATGTATTACCTATTATAATTACAAAAACGTGCAAAAGCTTTGAGTCCATATAATTACTGCTCATCTGATAATTCTGACAATTCATCTGATAATTCAAATATTGTTGTGTAAATAGTTCGTGTGATATTAATACAATCACTGCTGTTTATCAGAGAAGCGGAAGTATAACTGCACTAAACGCTAGTCTTTCGCGCATGTCTGCTTCGCTTTGATACACCGCCTCACTCACATTGCACGCGCCGTCTTTCGATGCACGTGAATTTCACGTGGTACAAAACCAACCAATGGGTTTGCGCTTCGTGTTGTTGCTTGGGATGGAAACGAAAGCAAACCGTTACATGCGCTTCATCGGTGACTGTGCGTAATAAAGGTAAAAAATGTTTAGAAAATAACACAATATGACTATAATTTAGTTGTTTTTCTTGTTTGGTTTGTTTTGGTGTTATTTATTTAACGGTAATTATGCAATTAGGTCGTTCGTGCGTTAGCTTAGCTGTTAGCTCTCGACCGCAGGGCGACTTGCTGACGCGATGTTTAGCGTTTAACGTGTCAGCTTTACTGAAGCCAGGGTCTGGGATTGTACTGAGTATTATCCGTTTCATAGCTAGCCGTGTAATACCTTAGTACTGAGAAAAAGTGGGGTCTGGGGGACTCTTAGGGGTGTAAAGCATGTCCAGGAGACCCCGGGGATCTTTTAAGTGAAATCATCTTGTGCTGGTTATTATTGAAGTGAATCCTTTTGGGTTTAATATCTGTCTGACTGCATGCATTTATGTATGCATTTCTGTATCATTTCCACCCAGATTTCGTCACAGCATCACAAAACTGACTGAACAGAATTTAATGAAACACTTTTTATGACCTGCATCATAAATGAAATCAAAATGTTGAGTATGTCTGATTCATGTCTGAATGTTGACTTACGAGCAGTTTTGTGCCAGATTGTGATCCGCAAGTTTTGATAGCGTACTGCGCATGTGTCAAACTGTGTTAAGTGAACCATTTGCAGCACTTACTGCATATATCTGACTGAAGTTTAACCTGCACTATAAGAGAAATCAAATTGTGGCATAAAAGCGATGTTATGAGCAACAGTTATGTGCCGGATTTAATAATCTACTTTAAAAAATACTAATAAGGTACTTGATCAATGTAAAAAAAACACCTGCACCAATAGATATTAATTAGAAAACATTAACTGAATATTTTTACTGGGATTAGTTAATAATATCACCGCTGAAATAACAGCACGGAAGTGGTCTAAGTGACTTCTAACACGGCGGAATAATTTTAAGAAAAAATGTATTTAATTTACTTTCTCGATTTCTCATCTGTGATTCTTATTACCTGATGACAAAAGAAGTAAAACTTAGTGTAAACAAGGCGTAAGATATTCTAAACTTACAAAATGTTATTTCTATGTATTAGTAAGTTAAACTGAGAGTTCTGCCGTGTGCAGAGACGGACAGACATACATGGGCTTCAACCTTAAAATAATAATATCACTGATTACATTAAAGTTAATCAGCTTATTTTTAGCTTTAACTTTTTAACTATTTCTACAAACCATCAGCAACGGGTACATATAATAATCAATAAAATAGACAAAAACCTGATGTTTTGGATGCCATCAAGATTAGAAATGTAACCTGAGAATCACTCACTCACTCACTCATCTATACCGCTTAATCCTGTATTCAGGGTCACAGGGGCCTATCCCAGGAGACTTATGGCACATGGCAGGGTACACCCTGGACAGGGTGCCAATCCATCGCAGGGCACAGACACACACACATACACTCACTCATTCACACACTACGGACAATTTGGGAACGCCAGTTAGCCTAACCTACATATCTTTGGACTGTGGGAGGAAACCGGAGTACCCGGAGGAAACCCACCAAGCACGGGGAGAACATGCAAAGACACAGAGACAGGAATCGAGCCTGGCCGGGGATCGAACCCGGACCCTGGTGGTGCAAGGCGACAGTGCTAACCACTACACCACCGTGCCGCCGACCTGAGAATCATCTTTCTGATAAAATAATCTTTTAACCAAAATTAGGGTTGGGTATCATTTAGGGTTTTTTCGATACCGGTGCCAAATCGATACTTTCAAACCGGTACCGGTGCCTGAACCGGTACTTTACAAAAGCCACAAAATTATGGTGGATGACTACATTTTTATTGAACAAAAAATTTTATTAAATTGAACAATATATTAAAATTTTAAGTACTAGCTGGAAAGCCATAATTATAAACAAAATCCATGTTACATTAGTATTTTACAAATTGTTTGACCATTTGTTAGCATGAACACAAGATTTGCATTTTGCAATTAACATTACATTAGCCTACAACTAACCAGCGGAAAGGCTGCTGTCATCATCATAATCGGTGGACTCCTTTTTGCTACGGTTGGTATGACTGAGACATTAGACTTGACGTGTTTCCCCCTTTACACACAACTGCTGTAAAACATTTGCTACACGTCGCGGTGTCGGAAATATAGCCACACTTTCGACCGTTTAGTTTTAGGCATTTTAACGAAAGTTGTTTAATTTAAGTTAAGATATGGGTAGACCACCTGCTGCCGTCAGAGAGAGTGTAACGCAAGATGCGTTCACACGCATCTCGGATGGTCTCAGTTCCTGATGATTTGTGCTTTTAATTTTTTTTCTAATCTAATAAACTTTTAATCTACAAAAATAAAATGGACAGTAGCATTACTGCAACAATGTTTTGGATTTGTATTATCAAAGCTTTCCGAAGTCCTCAAGATTTTTCTAATTAAGGAAATAATTAATTTTTCTGATCATTTCTGACACCCCATGAATGCAGTATTTAAATTTTACTAGCGATCATGTGTGTTGATGAATCTAATGCTTATTACAACTGTGTCATCATCATAGCCCCAGAGAACAAATATTTAAATCGATAGTTCAGGCATTTAAGTGGCACCGAAATGAGGCATCGAAATTCGCATTCTGTTTCGGTCCGGTGACATTAGTGTGTGTGTGTGTGTGTATATGTATATGTATATATATATATATAGATATAGATATAGATATATATATATAGATAGATATGTGTGTGTGTGTGCCCTGCGATAGATTGTCCAGGATGACCCTGCCTTGGGCCCACGGTCTCCTGGGATAGGATCTAGGTCTAAGCACCACAGTCAACAGGGGACATGAGGTTTGGTACACCCTGTACATGGTGCCAATCCATTGTAGGGCACACAAGCATGCACACTCAAATACGTAATCACAATATGGGCAATTTGGAAATGTCAATTATCCTAATGTTCATGTCTTTGGACTGTGGGATGAAACACAAATACACAGAAAAAGCCTGCTTTAGCACAGGGAGAACATGCAAACTCCACACACACACACAGACCTGAGGCTGGAATTGTACCCTCGACCCTAGAGGTGCTAACCATTACACCACAGTGCTGCCAGTTCACAGATTATAAAATAACATACAATCAACAAGGTGAAGTATATTATGATAAAAATATTATGATAAAATTAAAAATCACAGTTATTTATTAACCAACTATCTAAGTAAATAAATAGAAAAACTGCACTTTAAGATGCATTAATGAGATAGAAACATTGTACGATAGAAAAGAAACACTTTTTATGTACATGTACATGATGATTGTATGTACAGGTCGGGACTGTACATAAGGTGTGCTTATTTTATTAATAAAAGAGAGGATAAAAGCACATGATCATATCAGTGCGATGCAATCAGATGGACAACTGAATGTATATGACCCTGTTCGTAGTGATGTCAGAGAAAGAGCTCTCTCTCCTGACACAGAGCAGAGTTATTGTAAAAAACAATAAGATGCGTTGGAGTAAGAAGCTCTGATGAGTTAAAAAAATTAGCAGATGGACAGTAATATTTAGACATTGATTTAATCAGTACTTTAAAACATTAACTCTGAGATACTTGGTATGTGTGAAGGATTTGAAGAGGTTCACCAGGTTCACTGTTTTACACAACTTCATGGTGAGATTTGTTGGCTGTAATATACAGTATAGCACTTCACTTAGATCTTAGTATGTTAATCTATGTATTGCATCTGTCGACTGACGTATTCATGTGTCTGTTTCTTATTCTCCTCTCTTTTATCAAACAGGCACAAGCAACAGCATGGCAACGGTGCAGTCGACACTAATGTTCACTGTGTGCATCCTGATGATAACAGAGTTGATACTAGCCAAAAAGGACTACTATGATATTTTGGGTGTACCTAAAGATGCTAGTGAACGTCAGATCAAGAAGGCTTTTCACAAGCTGGCCATGAAATATCATCCAGACAAGAATAAAAGCCCTGATGCAGAGGTGAACTTTCGGGAAGTAGCAGAGGGTAAGTCGTTAAACGTGACCAGTCATATCAAGTCAGGTATTAACTCTCACAGGTTAGTTTTGCTTTATGGCCAATAGACTGTCTTCCTGACAGACAGACAAAAAATTCCAAAAACCATCTTCTATTACCCATCTACATCTGCCCAAATTAATTTTTTGCAAATATCTTCATATACAGACACATCAACTTTACAGTTTTATTATATGTAATAGAATAGAAGAAAAAATCAACCTTGAAAAGGTTGAAAATTCAACAGATGGCGCTGTACATTTTTAAATACCCGCTTATCTGTGTGCAATTGCAGTCTACTTAATTAACACATCTTGCACTTCATGGTAACATATAATTTTAGTTCATTAAAAGATTCAGATTCAAACAGATGGTGTTGTACATTTTTTAAAACACGCTTATGAGTGTGCAGTTAAAGTCCACATGATTGAAAACATCTAGTTTTGTAATATACCTCTAGAGCACAGCAGCACCGTCAGTCATGCTGTCATGCTGCAGTAATATTAAAAATTCACAGTCGCGTCTAAAAGCTCTTATGGTAGTCACAGCTTATTCAAGCATCATACACTGAAGCTGGGGTTGGTCAGAATTCCTTAGGGAAGTAAAAAAAAAAAAAACTCCACTACAACACAGTACGCTTTCAAGATGTGTGACATCATTAATTACCTTTATGCCCAATAGAAAAACTAGAAAGTTCAGTTTGATCATCTGCTTAATGTTTGCAAGTTCTTGTTGAAGGGTGGTGATTTTTTCCTTCCCTGTCCCCCTGATTAAGTTCATTAAGGTCATTGCAGTCCGGGCTAAGCACTATTCTCTCATCTTTTTCAGCGTATGAAACACTGTCAGATGAGAAGAGGAGGAGAGAGTACGATCGGCTCAGACAGAGCGCTTTCTCCAGCGAAGGCACGAAAGGAGGAAACCCACACTTCCAGCAGTCATTCGACTTTAACTTTGAGGACATGTTCAGAGACTTTGATATCTACAGCCAAAACAGACACGCGCGCCCCAGACGGAGCTTCGAGGAGCATTTCCGGGCTCACCAGACCAGCCAGAACCGCCACAAGAGGCACTTCCAGGGAGCATTCGGAGCTGGGTTCTTCGAGGATCTGTCTGACGACATGGAAAGAATGTTTACATTTGCCAGACATGCCAAGCGGACTGAGAGCAGGTTTCACGGCATGGCGAAGCAGCACTGCAGGACTGTGACTCAGAGACGGGGGAACATGGTGACCACCTACACGGACTGTACCTCGTCCTGAGAGTCACGTGACTCCTCCTCACCTAGAGTTAAGCTAATTTTGTCTTGATGAGACATACTAATTTATAAATCTGCTGCTGAGATAAATGAAGCGCAATGTAGTGTACAAGTTACCAAGTTATGATAAGGAGCACTATTAGGGATTTTCAGTTTACAAACCGACATTGATAACTGACTTCTTTTTGAATTACAAAACAAAGCCTCTCCTGTTGTTGGGCGATGTAAGATTTAGGTTGAACTTGATTTAAAGATTAGTTACATGTGATACACTAGATTGTGTTTGAGCTTTTTTCTTTCTAAAGAAAAACCTTTGGAAGGTTTATTACTTGTTTGCAGTGTGTATGCATTATGAAGTACTTTTTGAGGTTACTCTATTACCTATTATTACCTAGCCCACTATTGTGCTCCTGGATGCTACCCAGTCCTGTGTTTTAGTTATTTACAGACCTAGCTGACTAGGCAAAGAAGTGTGATAGCAGGGTACGTACTAGGGACAGAAATCACCAGTCACCTCCCGATACGATTTTATCACAATACCTACATAAGTGTCGATTCAATTAATATTACGATTCTGTATACAGTACCTAATACGGTATTGCATTTTTTCCCAATGTATTACAATTTTAAGACCTTAAACTCTTTAAAAAAAAGTTGTCATAACTCAAAAGCTTTACACCTTATCATTCACAACTGAACATGAGTAAGTAAACAGTCCATTTCTTATAACATTTGTTTCTCACTTAAAAACGAGGTGCAGCATTTAAACATTTAATTTAGCAATTAATCTAAAATTAACTGTTAAAAACTGTTAATTTAATAGTTTATTTAAATTAAATTAATTGTTAAATTAAATTAAACAAAACATTTAGTTTTTCTTGAGCAGCACATATGTTATGTAAAAAAAAAAGAAGCTTTTAACCTTAGATAAATGTAATGCCATAAAATCTATTTCTGTTGCACCACTTGGAGGCCGGTTAAATCTGCGGCTGATCGGCCGATCACCGGTCATGGCCGATCAAGTTAATAAACAAGTACCCAGAAAAAGCTGGGTGCATTTCTATTTAAAAAAATAGAAAAACTAATTTTGGCAAAAATCGCTTTTGGAGTCAATGTGGCGATACTTTAATCGCAATTCATAACTGAATAGATTTTTTTCCCCATCTGTAGTTTGTTCAGTTACCTGAAAGAAGCATACGAGTATATGATTGTGTACAGGTGTCCTCCGACCTCAATGAAATATACTTTGGCCAAAACTTTGGCTTTAAGACCCGGTGTTATGTTCTCACATCGACTGTAGATGATCTGGTTAGCATCTTTATTTTCAATCAAAGTGTTTAATTTGCACACTGGCAGCTGTAGCATCTTTGTACTGGATTTAATGTATTCCTGATACTGAAAGGCAAGTCTGTCATTAGTGCACACAAATGATCCCAACTAGTGAATGTTTTTACATCGTTAGCCACACTGCCTCAGGCGATGTGTGTAGTGCTGCAGGTGGTTGGAGTCGGCACAGCACACGTTATAGTAGCAGCGCCACAATACAATAATATACATTCTGTTTAAACACCAGAGAACTATTTCTCTTATAGTTTTGGTAAAGACATGAAGGACTAGAGCTTATTTTCTTTTTATGCTTGTTTTTACTAGGCAACAATGACATGGGAGAGACTTTGTCCACCCATGTTGCATGCATAGAAGATTTTGCTCATGGTTCAGCATAATATTGTCCTACATTTAAATAGACATGTGAAGGTACGTGGAAAATGGCTTGCATTCAAATTGGTAAACATTACTCCATTCAGTTCACTATGTTTTAACAGTAGAAATACCTAAACCTAGAGGATGCTGTAGTGAAGCTGGTAGTTCCTCATTTATCAAGCATACTGAGATTAAGGCTCATGATGTCACACTGTACCATGACTCCAAAAACCCAACAACTGATATGTAGCTTTGACACGTTGCCTGAAAATCCTCTAATGTGCACGCAACACCTCAATACCACATACTATGTCTACACCTTTTTGTCAAATTCAGTCATGTTCTTGTATCCCATGTTACCTGATTTCTCACACTGAATCGTTTTGTTCTCGTGCAATATGTTAAAGCCAGCTGTGCTGTTAATATCACTGGTACTCGCTGGACTTGGCACTGTTTTGATTTGACTCATCAAGCACTTACATAAATCCTAGATAGGATAGAGGATAAATATATAGATATATAAAGACATAAATATGTAACTATACAGCATGGCCCGAAAGCTGGATCCATAGGCCTTTTTTTCTTTTGCATATATGAAACTTAATGTTTTTATTTCTTTTTACCAAACAATACGAGATCAAATGGTACGAGAACTAACAACACTCAGCAGTCTCAGGATCGGCCAAGAACAATCATTGCACAATCAAGGAGGAAATCATCTCCACATGCAACATCACATCTGATGCATTAAACATGTTCAGTGTTCTTGTATTTAGAGTGTACACAAGTGCAGTAAAGTCAGAGGCCACCAATTTGAGCAGTTAAGTCTAAATTATAATTTTACAGTACTTTTTACCTACGGATTCAGCCTTTTGGGCCACCGTGTGTATGAATGTTTATATTACAAAGCAAATATGTTATATAATATTCTTGTGTGTAATAAAATATAAAAAACACCTGTCTTTAGTCTTTACATGATTCTCAAAGTGGGGTTTGTGAATTCTAATTTTGTAACAGTTGTGGAAAGCCACAAACTTTTTTTTAAGAGTAATGGTGCTATTAGAAAGTTAAAGGACAGAAAGAAAAAACTCTCAGGCTTCACTAAAAAGGCAGAATATTGAAAATCTGCAATTAATCTCTTTTTGAACAGTTGATATTGAGGTGTGTCCACTATGTATGCTCTGCAAATCCTTCATAATGACTCTAATCTGATGTGCTGTTTAATTGGTGATTTCTGAAGCTGGTAACTATAAATTAACTCCTCTGCAGCAGAGGTACATTTTGGTCTTGCTTTCCTGGGAAGGTCTTCATGAGAGTCAGTTTCATCATGGTGCTTGACGTGTTTTGTAAATGCGCTTGATAATACTCCTCGTGCAAGAACTAGTCCAGAACAGATGACCTTTGTGTCTTAAAATAGCAACCAAATGTTGTTGTTGTTATTACATAATTACCTAATGCCATATGTTATTTCATAGTTTAAAGACAATCCAGTATTGTAATGTTGAAAGTAAATTAAAACTATTGTCCAAAGTGTACTGTATGTACAATTAAAGTGGTCACGTGTAGCAAAACATGCATACATTAAAGGAACTGAACTGAGCGCTGATCAACATTTCGTGAAGAAAAATATCTATATATAAATAGTATATTTCACCCTTTTTTTTTTTACTCAATCTGTGTAAATTACATTGTTTAAATACAGAGGGGCCAAAAAATTTATAATTAGTTTGTTATAATATAAAATACATATCAACTGTTATCTATGACCTTTTTTTTTTATTCAAATTGAATTGTGCCAGTAATGTGTAATATTATGTTTCCTCTAAAGATGTCAGTAGACACACCATCCTTGATGTGACCACCACAAAAGGTGCATATATTTTTCATGTTGAAGTGTGTATACCTTCTGCCCCTCTGGTGACATTCGGGAGGAGGGCGGGGGCGGATATTCATACTAAAGCGTGGGAATGAGATATTTATGTTGTGGCCACAACTTACTAAGGCGTGGGAAGAAAATAATATAAGTCGTGGCAACGAGATTCCATGTTGTAGTCACAACTTAATAACACAAGGGAACTAGTATAAAAGGTGTAGTCACTGACATCACCTTAGGTGAAGTAAAGCAGCTTGTTTATAAATTTATATAATATAATGTCAAGCACTGAAAAAACATTTCAATCATTTCATGAACACAGTAGAGCACATGGTAGGGCATATAGATTTATATCCGTTTGTATAAACGAACGATTACCTTTATTTACTCACTGACACACAAGATAACTTTAAGTAGCCCTTGTTAAATTGTGTTAAACACGTTATACTATTTCTTTTCCACGTTTCACACAAGAGTACGTGTATCTTGTTCCCACGCTTTAGTAAGTCGTGGCCACGGAATATTCTTTCCCAATAAAATGCGCTCAAAATAGTTGTTTCACGGGCCCGCAAAAAAAGAGAAACCCGGAAGTGTAGTTTCCAGACGCCTCAGCTGTATCCGCGCGGACTGTCTTGCAAACTCCAAGTCCCACAATTCCCCGCGACAAGCTGCGTGCGCACGCCGCTGTCAGAGCGGCTTGCTAATCTAATGGTGGCCGTGTGAGGGACGTTCGGATGACTTTGTGCCGTGTTTAGCTGCGCGGTTCACTCGCCGGTTCATTCATTTTTGACAGGCAGCGATTACCAGAAGCGATGGAGGCTCTTATTCCTGTCATTAACAAGCTGCAGGATGTGTTTAACACCGTTGGAGCGGATATCATCCAGCTGCCGCAGATCGCTGTGGTCGGGACTCAGGTAGCGCGAGCGCTTCACTTTCGGTACAGCTAGCGTTAGCGTTAGCAAGCTAATCCTGCTGAAACTGGAGCTTACATGCTCGTTTTATTTTGTTTTACGACTATTCAGTGTCGAGGGAGGCCGTTAGAGGTTTTATAGCACTGGTTGACGTTAGCCGGTGTGTTGTAAGGTATCCAATTAGCTAACTTTAGCAAACCTAGCAGTCTATAATCGTTACACCTTCACTCACCTAGCATTACTGCTCTTGTAGCTGCGTGCTGTAGTGTCATTTACCTCAGTCTCCTGTGTGAGTGCACTAACTAGGGATCATCCCTCAGATATCCAGTGTGTTAATATGCAGGTGCGAGTGAAAGTGAACTAGAACCACAGTTAGGAACTCTGTGTATTTATTTAGTTAGGATTAGATACTAAGTCAATAAGTATTCTGTGTTTAACTCCATCCTTCACATGAGAGCTGTTTCGTTTTATATGGCAGTGTTGTGACGTGCTTAGAAATCATGCTGATGATAAAGCCGTTTTGTTGTTGATGTTGTGTAAAGGTACTGCTTGTGTGCATACCTGACGTCACTAAAGGACGATTTTAGCATAGCAATCAGGAGCAAGGAAAAATGTGTACATGCTTTTAGTGGACGCAGTGGAGACAGACTGCAGTGCAGGTGGACGATGATGCTGCGTTCAGGACCAAGTGGGAACGCAGAGCTTTCTGACGTCCCAGTAAGGAAATCTCTCTCCACCTACAGTACGAGTTGTCCTGCTGAGTAATAACAAGTATATTAGTCTTTAATAAGTAAGAAATTCCTACTCAAGGCGGATGTGTGAGCACAGCGGCCTCACCTCCAGCAGCGAGGGTTCGATTCCTGCCTCGGGTTTCCTCCAGATACTAAGATAAACACAGTCTAAAGACATGCATGGTAGGATACCATACGTCCCCACATCGCCCGTAGTGTGTGAGTGAGTATGTGTTCAACGGATACCCCGCCTTGTGACCCAAGTCTCCGGGTATTAGCTCCAGGTTTCCCGCCATTAGGACCCCAGGATCGTTTCAGATTACGCTTGCCCCCAAAGTCTGGTTCATCATTAGTGAGAACACAATTTCACTGGAAAAGGTGGTTTCGGGAAAGATGCAGCACATTCAGGCACGGATCGAATCAAACAATGAAGCAGTCGTACCTCAATGTTTAAACGTGACACTCATTCTCTGACCTGCACAGCCATAGCTGATAAAGTTGGAAGCGTTGTTCTTGACGTTCTTGACATGAGAGCTAACTTCCTTGTTCTCTTCTTCTCTTGTGTTAAATGGCAGCTCACACACACCATGTACAGTAGGGGCATACTGACACCTTCTGTATCAGAGGGTTTAAATACTCAAGCGTACCCGAGAACAGTGCTCAAAATAAACATGAATGTGAACGCTGGCCAGTTGTTCCTGAGCGCAGTACGAATCGATTTTGCCTGATGAGAAAAACAGCCGTAACAGTCTTTTACATTTCTGCATATATTTGAATATTACTTAGTATTCTCAATACTTTTTTTTAAAACCATGTTTTATTGTAATTTACTCTGCACCTTAGTCATGACCACTTCAGGGATGTCACATGACAGATACTAACCGGAGAGGGTGCAGGCTGTCATGCATTTCCTCTGAGGCATATGAGTCTTCGTAATCTGCAGCTCATTCATCATCAGGGTACAATTTACTCACATGTAGGAAAGTGCTATCTGCCCACATTTTCATGCATGACCTCACATGCTTATGGCTGTGGCATCATCAGGATTCAAACGTCCGATCTCCGAACGATTGCGTTTTAAAAGGTTTATGTTTATCAACCTGCTTGCTCATGCAATTTCCATTGCTATTAATGATGGATTACAAATAAACTAAGCACTAACCAAAGACAACTTGAATTCCTGTTTTTTTGTAGACACCCTACCATGAGCATTCATTTCATTCTGACTTCAGACAACTGAGTTTGTGTGAACGCTCTAAAATGATACCTAGGAGATTTCCAGTTTGTCACAAATGCTGTGAGAGCTACTGCAGCTCAGACTTGACTCAGCTCGTTAGTGATCTGTGAGGTGACAATAATGATGGTGTCGTTGGTGATATTAGCATGAATATTGAAGATTTGGAAGCTGATCTGAGTCAGTCTACACAGTCAGACAGATTTCACATTAGGCACGATTGATTCATACCGTGCCCAGGAACGATTGCTTTCCCCCTCAGCCCTCCCCCACTAGCCAGTGTTCACGCTCATGGGTACACTAGCATATTTACGCTCTGGTGCACACTGCGCATCCTGAAATTTCAGAGAAGACAGGCGGCACTGATGATGTCGCATCTTTACAACAGTCTACTTTCATTCTCAGGTACGATTGGCTTCAATATCTGATCCGTGCTCAAGTACGCTGTATCGTTCTCAAAACCATCTTTCCCTGCACGGAACGATTGTGTTCTCACTGATCAAAGTGAACCGGACTTTCTAGAGGTAGAGATGAAGCGTAAGTTAAATCTCACTGTCACCTCTTTTCGTGGGTAGTCAGTAGAACGAAGGGGAAAGCTGAGGATAGGAAACACACCAGGTTTTAAAAACTACACATGTCTTATGTTTCTCCTGAAACCCTCAGTTAAAATTGGAAATGTTTCTAACATGGCTGTGACATTTCTCTTTAACAGAGCAGTGGGAAAAGCTCCGTGTTGGAGAGTCTGGTTGGCAGAGACCTCTTGCCTCGCGGTACTGGCATTGTGACGCGCAGGCCACTCATCCTACAGCTGGTGCACGTGGACCCAGAGGACCGGAGAAAGACGAGTGAGGAGAACGGTACCCGCACTTCGCCTGCAGTCCTGCCCTTTCTTTTTGTCACGTGTGTATGTTTGTGTGTGTGCTTAAATGAGCGCTGTTAGGGCTGGGCCAGCACTTACAATAATCAACCTGTCACAGCAGTAAGACTGGCATGCAGTGTGTGGTTGTCTTTTAGCTACTCACACACCCACACACAGCACAAAGGACAGTTCCTGAATCATTTCTTTGCTTGTTTTTTTTTTGTTGTTGTCATGAACAAGCAGAGCAGCTTCTGTAGCATGAAAGAACCGCCCCCAATAATAATAATAATAATAATAAAAAGGTCAGCTTTGTATTCGGGAGATACAGCTACTGTATGTGTGCGAGTGCTGATGTCACTGATTTTTCCCAGTTGAGCTAAACAGGATATTCTGAGTGTCGGCATTCAGGTCACTGGCTCATGTGCTACAGCCTCTAGAGACTGCACTGCTATATAGAGATAACAGTTGTCTTGGGCTAACCCTGTTCTTTTTCTCGTCTCTCTTTAACCACAGACCCCAATTCCTGGAAAAATGGACGCCTTTATAAAGGTCTCCTTTTCCTTGTTGCTTGCGCTGTTGTCTGTCTTGAGCAGCTCCCATCTGATTATATGGTTTTAACCTTTTGTATTGCTTGTGTCATTCTTTTTAATTTGCTAGCTGTAATCGTCAACGCATCAGTCAGACAAACTTACAGATCTTAGAATACGATTCAATCGATGCACCTATGCATTTCTTTAAGCTCCTACGTAAAGTATGAAGATAATTTCTACAGCAGTGTCACACATTTCAAATCTCACTAACAGCATCGCTTTTCCTGTGTGTTCACACTAGCAAGCAACAAGTTGATCAAGTTGTTGGTAGTTTTGAATGGTTTCCTGCTTGTTTTATAGTTAGATGCACAGTAGAAAAGTTGTGTGTGTATCACAGCTCAGTTTCTGACTTGCTAGTGTGAACATAGTGTGCTTCAGTGGTACATTTATTTGCGCTGCATGTTTGTGCACAAAAGGAGCGGTTTTCAATATTCCGGTTTCTCTTCAATATCAGGATGCACTTTTTTTGCTCATCACTTTATTTCTGGCTTTTTTTTATTTTTACATTTTTTTCCGGGCCTGAAATTAGCTCCGCCTCTTCCTAAACACCTGTCTCTTTCTTTAAACGGTTTATGTAACAACTCAAAAGTTTTAATGGATATCAGGGTGTATATTGTCAAGTGGAATGTGTGTGTGGGATGTGATGTTTTTATTAAAAATGCATGAAAATGACAAACTGCTTCTTTAAAAAGAAACTGGAAAGAACAGAGGGGTGTGTGCTTAACCTACTGCACTGTACATGATGGTGATGATGTCACTTCCTGAATTGCAGGTTTTCCATGATTCTTTGACCTGCTCAAAGCTGATATCTGGATAAACAAGCTTTCCTGTCTTATAATTGAAGTACTAATGACCATTTGTTTGTGCTTTATGTGCTTTACACTTACTGTATAACACACCTGATCCAGTTCAGGAACTGTTGAATCTTTCTGAGAATACGGGTTGCATCAGGTTACGGAAAGGCCTCTAGAAAGGGCTCTGGACTCGAAGTAGAGTCTGATGCTTCTGACCTGTTTGTAACATTTTGCTGTTTTACTCTGTGCTTCCAGGTGTAGAGGGTGAAGAATGGGGTAAATTTCTACACACCAAAAATAAGGTACATGTTTGCACTTCAGTAAGACTTGAATCTGTTCTGTAACTCGGAATTTCATATAGTGAAGCACGGATATCCGTTCCAGCCACCCAAAAATATTACAAAAAAATCCACTCTAATCAGTTTTTGCATATGAAAACAATTAAAACATTTAGATAAGACATTAATTAAGTAGAATACAAAATAAACAGACATTAAACTTCAATCAACCTTTAGGATTGAGATTTTTTTCTCCCTTGCCATATGTAAACGGTACCATTAAAACTGGCAAGTTCCAGATTATCAGAACACAGAATTACTGATTATTAATTAATTAATCCTGTTTTTTTTGTACCATCCTTGTTAACGTTTTTTGAACTTGCGGTGCTGCTTTATCTCCACTAATACTTGCACAAAATCTCACCCAAACAAGATTTGACCGGCTACCTAAGATACGTGAAAGTGGAAGTGCATTCGACCAGCTTGATCGCCTGGATGCCAAAACTGCTTCGCATGTCGATGCAAAATCCAGCTGAAACTTCGGTTATTTTGTCTTAAAATATGCTATCCGGGCCGTTCGTATGGCGAGGGTCCCCTGTATCTTTTGGAAGTCATAAATTATTATAAGTCATACAGATTATTGACCAGCGTGTTACTTTACTGATGCATCTTGGAGACATCAGTGATATAAAATGATGTTTCAGTGGGTGATTTGCACTTGCTAAATGTTTCACACTCTAGTCTATCAGACTACCTAGCCTGGAAGGGTGTATTCTTAACTAAGTAGTTAATTATGGACCTATTCCCCTGGAACAACACTGGGTAAAATTAAAAAAGCATTTTTTAAATATCATTTGTGTGACAATCAAGCTACCAGCTTATTGTAATTAAAGTTTTTCTAGCGTTAAAATTTAGGTTCACACGTCTGATTCCTTCAAGGCTTTTGTTCATGTGTTTATTTGACGTTATTGGAAGAAAATAAATTCAATGTTATTTTTATTACAATTGCAAAACATTTTCATGTTGTCTTCATGATGTTCTTGTACCAAAAAAACACATTTTCTGTCTATACAGCTCTATACAGATTTCAACGAAATCCGGCAAGAAATTGAAGCTGAAACAGAACGAATTTCTGGCAACAACAAAGTAAATATGGAATTGAATAAAAATGCATGTATACATAGCTTTATAATTTTATCATCCTTGTTGTGCTGATGATGTTTTTATATTCCTCAGGGCATCAGCAGTGACCCAATCCACCTAAAGATCTTCTCTCCTCATGTGGTAAACCTCACGTTGGTGGATCTGCCTGGCATTACAAAGGTCATTTTGTCTTTCAGCACAACAAACAGCATGATCATATCCTGATCTAGCTTTTAGAATGACCTGTGGCCCATTGCGTGTTTATTTCCAGGTTCCTGTCGGGGACCAACCCAAAGATATCGAGGTTCAAATCCGGGAGCTGATCCTCCAGTACATTAGCAACCCGAACTGCATTATTTTGGCTGTAACAGCCGCAAATACAGACATGGCCACGTCCGAGGCCCTCAAAGTGGCTCGCGAGGTCGACCCTGATGGTCAGTCTTTTTTTTTTTTTTCTCTCTCTCTCTCTCTGTGAATCTGTTCAAGTATTCTGTAGAAAATTTAAAGATACTTTCAGGAGCAGTATCTCACTTTCCAGCACCGTGTTTGGTCATCTTTAGGGCGAAGGACACTGGCTGTGGTGACAAAACTGGATCTGATGGATGCTGGCACAGACGCCATGGATGTTCTCATGGGCAGAGTCATTCCTGTTAAACTGGGACTCATAGGAGTCGTCAATAGGTGACCAAAGAATAACAATGTTATTTATTTATTCAGAACTTTACTGTTTTTATGTTTGTTTGTTTTTCCAAATTTAATTTAATTTTTAAAAAAATTCACTCCTTGCCTAATGTATTACTCTTTCAAAGCAATGGAAAATAACTGTAACAAAGATAAAGCAACTCCCTCTGGGATTAAAAAATTCTTTGAATCTTGAATTATTAATCTATGAAAGATTAACACATTACTTTTTTGAATGACAAATTATACGTAATGCACCATGTTCTTTGTCATTTCTTTGTCTGTTTATTTCTATTATGATCAAACCAGGAGTCAACTTGATATCAACAACAAGAAATCTGTGGCTGATGCTATCCGTGACGAGTATGCTTTCCTCCAGAAGAAGTATCCTTCCTTAGCTAACAGAAACGGAACCAAGTACCTGGCCAGAACGTTGAATAGGTACGATTCTTTAAATCATTCAAAGGTGAAATTTGTGTTTCTAGATTCATTATAATAATATGGTATTTAAAAGACGTACAGCACAGGCACCAGGGACAATTACTCAGCTTTGCCTTCTTGGATGTGCTAAGAAGATCTCTCTGTGAAGAGGTGGAAGTTAATTATGAAATGCTCCTCTGATTTATTTGAGGCAGTCTGAACTCAATTCATCAAACTTTTATTTACCAGTAATCAGTCATTACCATTTAAGCAGGAATTTTGTTTCGTTTGGTATGTTTTTTTTGTTGTTGTTGTTGTTGTTGTTGTTGTTGTTGTTTTTTTTGGCTCAGGTGAAAGTGAAAATCTCTTGTCCGACGTGAGGATGTTTTTTTTTCCTGCTGTGGTAATGAGGCCAATTAGTGAAGCGGCTTGTTCAGTTTTTTTTCCTCATGTACTGTAGCAGAAGCTTTTTAGGTGTGTGTGTGATTTCTACAGTACATCATGTCCGGTCTCTGGGCTTTTTTGCCCTGAAAGTGTGAAAGCTTAATTTTGAAAATGTGTTCTGGTGCTCACCGTCACTGATATATAACAGGCGTTCACATCAGCGATGGAATCTTTCACTTCCCGCCCTGGACACAGAGTAAAGCGATTAGTTCAAAGCATCACATTACAAATTTCATGATGATTGGGAAACGAAATTCCTGCATGATGACGCGTAGCATGAATGTTGATACCAAAGGGGGGAAAAAGCGCAAGCAGATGTATTCAGTGCCTTTTTGGAAATCCGTGTCCATGGCTCAAAAGGAATTCTTCTGAAGTGAAGGCAAACTTTCAGTGAGTGAGTTTTTGTTCTTCCCCAGACAAGTCCAGAATCAGTTATGGATGCAAAGCCTTTATTGTAATTCCTTAAAATGCAGCTTACATATGCTATAGGCATAATAATGAACAGCATGATGATGTTCCAAACCCGTTATTTCTGAGAGCTTTTTTGCTGTTGTGTTGAGGTGATGATATTAGAAGGTGGTTTGGTCACATGAAAGAAATATCAGTGAAGATTCAGTGTCACGACTCATCGAATGCAGCTTTTATAATGTGTCCTACAGTGTAATGTAGGACACATTAAGAGCTTTTATTTCAGCTACTGTGTGCACCTGCCTGTTTCACAAGCTCTACAAATAGTACATGAAAATAGTGATATATTTATGCCTCATTCCTGACTTCTATATTCTGCATCCCAGCATCCCTTCCTCGAGTCTCCGATTGGCCTGTTTTTCTATCTCGTCGTCAGGGTGTGCATTTAAAAAAAATCGAGGCGCAAATATAACGCAGTGTGATCAGACTACTCGAGCTACAGTGCTGTAGGACTAGAGGCTGTAATGTAGTGCCAGTTGCCTTCGTGTAACACGGTATCGGTGTATTGCGTGAGAAACCATCATGTGTGTTCACTTGGTCACACTGTGTACTTGTTTGGAAAATATTCTGGGATTCATTGTAATTGTAAGCTCTTACAGCCTCCCGCTTCCTCTCAAAATCTATTGACCCCCAATTGAATCTGTTCTGTCAAGGTCATTTTAGGGAAATGTAATTTTTTTGCATAAGATTAACCTCCCAAACAGCAAAGGGCTCTAAACAAACTGCTTCAGTGTTGTGTTTATTTTACAGAGTTTCTAGTTCACTACAACAGGTCGGCGCTCTCCACTTTCCTGCTTTTTGGTGCAAATCAAAGCACGTTGTCACTCTCCCTATGTTAAACATCTTCTCCGTCTCAGGTTGCTGATGCACCACATTCGGGATTGTCTGCCAGAGCTGAAGACGCGCATCAACGTCCTTGCCGCCCAGTATCAGTCTCTGCTCAGCAGCTACGGAGAGCCTGTGGAGGACAAGAGCGCCACCCTGCTGCAGCTCATCACCAAGTTCGCCGCAGAGTACTGCAACACTATCGAGGGAACAGCCAAATACATCGAGACCGCTGAACTGTGTGTAATTTTAATTTTTTTGTAAAGAAATAAACACTCGTCGTTGTATATAATGCAAAAATATACTCTGCTCAACTTCAACTTCTCCAGCTTTTTTTTATACTGTATATAGGCGTCTTTGAGGCTTAGGCATCCTCGTCATGATCTGTGGTAGCAGGCAGTTAAACACCTGTTGCTCCCTTGTTTCTGTTTCAGGTGCGGTGGTGCCAGAATTTGCTACATTTTCCATGAAACGTTTGGTAGAACACTTGAGTCGGTCGATCCTCTCGGTGGGCTCACGACCATAGATGTGCTCACAGCCATCAGAAACGCCACGGTGATTTCCCCAAGTCTTTAAAACATGTCTAACTTTTAAAGAACTTTTTTACAGATTTATAAATCTCGTAGTCTTTGTAACCTATTATAGATATTTCATTGATACCTTTTTTGAAAACCTCATTTTAATTAAATTCCCTAAACGTTGACGATGCAGTTTCTATTGTACTGTGTTATGTATTTAATTCTAGGGTAAAGTACAGAACCTGCTTCAGAACGAGCTTCATGCAGCAGTTTCTGGTTATTGTAGTCTATTTTGGAAGAGTACATCAGTGTGATGTAGCATTCGCTCGTGTTCATGTGCGTGCAGGGTCCTCGTCCTGCTCTGTTTGTCCCCGAGGTGTCTTTCGAGCTGCTGGTGAAGAGGCAGGTGAAGCGTTTGGAGGAGCCTAGCCTGCGGTGTGTGGAGCTCGTACATGAAGAGATGCAGCGAATCATCCAGCACTGCAGTAACTACAGCACCCAGGTGTGTATCGTTCAGTTTTCCCACTTTCTCTCTAGTTGGATAATTTTAACAAAACCGATTCAGCAAATGTCTGTTTTCAGGAGCTGCTGCGCTTCCCGAAGCTCCACGACGCCATCGTGGAAGTGGTCACATCCCTGCTGAGGAAAAGACTTCCCGTCACTAACGAGATGGTGCGACTCGCTTTTGTCCATTCATTTCACTTAAAGCCATGCGGTCTGCTTGTGTCACTCAAGACGTAATTCCGTTGCAGGTTCACAACTTGGTAGCTATCGAGCTGGCGTACATCAACACCAAACATCCAGACTTTGCTGATGCCTGTGGACTCATGAACAACAACATAGAGGTTTGTGTGTAAAGCATTTCTATATTTTGTGTCCAACTGTAGTGACTGTTCTTCAGTTACTGTACACCAAGAAGAAAAAGGTTAAAAGGGCTGTCGCGGTGCGGGAGATTAATCTCTTGAAGGATTTCTTCAAATCCTCAAATTTCGCTTTTCCCCGTCCGGCCGCCGACGCCAATCGCCGCTGTTGGCCGCTCTGACGTAGATCGATCTTGTGGAGACTGACCAAAATGAGGAAGAAAACAAGAAAGTGATTGATAGAAAGAACTGTATTGTAGAAGTAAACTAATTATAAGCCATTTGTATGGTGTGGCTTCTGTTCATTGTGAATTGCTAGTCAAATGTAATATTTTTTTTATATTATATTATATTTCTTCTTATTATAACATTAGAATCGCTTACTAGACTTTGTCTTTAATTAAAATAACATTAATAAATAATAAACACCCGCTACCGCAATAATTAACCTCTCCTTCATTTCGCTTGGGAACTAATGTAGCCAGAACAAAAGTTACAGGACTGCTTTCCGCGGAATCCTCTCAAGCGGAGGACCTCTACTTTTAATTGGTTGCCACTCAACAGTGTCATACCCTAAAGTTGAGCTGATTTCAACTCCCTTCGCCGCTGGCTCACATTGAAAATGAATGACTTCCGGCCGCTTTGACGCTCTTGCCGCGTTCGGTGTGAACGCACCGTTAGAGTTCCAGTGTACCTCCTGTAGTGTTAGAAAGAAATGGTAATGTAGGGCCTCCGAGTGGCGCAGTGGTAAAAGCGCTCGCCCTATCATCCGGAGATCGCTAGTTCGAATCCCGGGTGGTGCTGTAACCTCTCGCAGCCGGAGGTCTAGAGAGAGCTGATTGGCCGAGATTCTCAGAGGGGAGTGCTCCTACATTAATCGTTGCTCGCGCAACGGAGCGGATAGCGCTGTCCTCCGAGTGTGTTACGCCGCCCCCAACGGTGCGCAAGCGAGCAGTTCGAAAAGATGCGGTCGGCTGGCGTCACGTGGTTCGGAGGAAACACGTGATAGTCTTCGGCCCTCCCGGCTGAGTGGTAGTAGTAGCCTTAATGTGGGAGCCCCCTAGTGACGGGGAGGAATTGGACACGACTAAATTAGGGAGAAAATCGGGGAAAAATGGTAATGAAAATGGTAATGTACTGCCTCACATACAGAAGGAGAAGTTGTGAGCTCACATTTGCGCGGCACATGAGCGGCTTTTAACGCACATGGCTTTTTGAGGCTGGTGTACTGTACACTGTGGAATGAGTTTGTTTTTAGACTAACTCACTCGCAGACTTTGAAGGAAACAGCCGATCAGAGGCATTTTTAATGTGATAATGTAACGCAATAAATGCTGATGTGGCTCACAAGCTGTTGTGTTTAAATGTGCTTTACAAATAAAATTGACAATGAGAAGTCTCTCAAGCCCTGTTAAGGAAAAGGTTCACGCTGCTGTAATCTGTGCAGGAGCAGAGGCGTAACAGAATGAGAGACCTCCCCTCGGCTGTACCACGTGACAAGGTAGTGTGTGGAAATCTAGATCTTTTCTCCCATTCACTAACATTATTTCTTTCCCCCTTCGCTCTTCTTGTGTATTAAAAGAAACAACAAGTGGCTCTCTCCTTTTATAAACGTTTGCTGTCTAGCAAGCGGCTCAGTCCTCATCTTGCTCTCTCTCTGTAGACTCTGAAGGGTCCCGGTGGCCAGTCTCTGCCCCCCAGCGATCAGGCCTCGACTGATGGCGATGTTGCTAAGGTGTGCGCCGCACAGCGGTTGTGTGCGCATGGCATGGCTCTAATACCCCTCCCAGTAATACGCTGTTTGTGAAGGCATCCGAGTCACATGACCTCTGTCTCCTAAGCTTATTTCTTGGAAAGAGATTCCAGTTAGAGTATCTGCTTGATGTGTCGTGTTTTTTTGCATGCTGATTGAATCGGTAGGAAAGCTCCCCTTGTCTTTGTGTTGCATAGGGCTAAGAGTAACCAGCAAGCTACACTCTGATAGAGAATTGTTTTGTACAAGCTTGTTGTGTGTATTTTTTGTCAGGCCCTAAAACATAAGCAAGCACAGCAGTGGTATGTTTTTGAAACCATAGACTCCTGTGTTTTTTGTGAGTTTAATTTGAATTGAACTGCCGCTGTCACGAGTGTTTGGCACCTTCATAAATCTGTCCTGCTTTTACTTCTTGGATGTAGAGACCTGAAGGTCCACAGTGCCTGTCTAATGCTCCATGTTTCCTGTCTTTTTATTCATGGGTTAATTTGGAAGTCCTCAGGTGGCCGCTCTCAATGTATTCATACTTCCAAGTGGATAAAATAAAAGTCTGGGCATCCTGGGCTGAATCACCAGGATGTTGGTTGATTTGATTTGCTTACACTTTACTTGCGATGTCAGTCCAGCAACCGAGGTACGTACTGTACCAGTAAGGATGAATGCTGTCCTAGGCCATAAAGTGTTTCAGCATGTGGGCTGCGTTCAAAAAGGTGAAAGTGAACCCCTGCATGAAAATGGTTCCCATACAACATATTTGGGGTTGCCAGATTGGATGCACATCCCAGTTCTCTTTAAATAAGCTACAAAATGTAACATTACAATCAATAATCAACCCAAGACCACTGTAGTTGATTAAAATGATCATCGGGTCATGGTGGGAATTATGCTGATCTGGCAACAAACAAGTGTAGCAACATATTTTTTAACCAGTATTAATTGAATTAATCTAAAGGAATGGAACCGAGTATGATCAGTACAAGCGTTCAGTATTTTTATTTTTTTTTCCACATAAAAATTTTTCAGCACATCCTTATTGCAGGTAGCGCATTTTAATTCACTGTGTTGTGGGTGTGTGTGTGTGTGTGTGTAGAGTGCCAGTGCCCAGGGTGACCAGGAAACAGGCACAGGGACCTGGAGAGGAATGCTGAAAAAAGGAGAAGAGGGTCAGCCGGATGATAAGTCGAAGCAGTCGGTTCCTCTGCCAGCCAGCCCTCAGAAAGGCCATGCAGTCAACTTACTGGATGTGGTGCGTCCGTACACACTACACACCACGGACCACACTGCTGCTGCTCCCGTCACTCCTTACACACACTGCCTGTTTTCTCTAAAGTTCCACCACTGTTGCAGCTCGTGCAGCACCAGATTAATTACTGAGAAATCAATTCAATGTGTCTGAGAAATTGGCTTCGTTTTAATCTAATTGGGAAGGCAGACAAATGTGTGCGTTTTATTAACTGCTTGCCAGAACTCATTAGTAATAATTTGCTGTACATTTGCCAGCCTGTACCGGTTGCCAGGAAACTCTCGGCTCGTGAGCAGAGAGACTGTGAGGTCATCGAGAGGCTCATTAAGTCCTACTTCCTCATCGTACGCAAGAACATACAGGACAGGTAACGGATCCCAGCCTTGGGTTTTGTTATTCAGAGACCTGACACTGTGCGCACAGTCATGCACAGACACTGGATCAAAACTACCAGGGTTTTCCTTCCCCTCATTCATGTTCATAGAAATACAGTAGAGTCCAGTAGTCTGTCCACCGACTTCATATCATGTTCCCAAAATTAATAGGAATTATTTATTTTTTTTATTTTTATTATTATTATGCCGTTTTATATGAGGACTAAAAAAAGAAAAGAAAAAATCATTTAGTAACAAACTTTCACACTTTGTTTATCAAGAAAGCCAGATTATTTCAATATGAATCTTGGAAAACGGTTATTCAGTGTTAATTGGTCTGCGATTATATATTGTAACATGATTGGCTCCTGTGTTTTATGTTGCAATAACACCTGAAAAGTATTCATGGCTCAGTGAGAGTATTTCAGTTTCACACCAAATTCAGTTCCAATTTCAATATTCAATGAACTTATTCCACAAGTTGCATAATAAATGTAACAATAAAAAAATAAAAAAGCCTTACATTTTAAAGTTAATTAAAACCATCATTCCTGATTTGTGCATCATTCAGCCTCTTGTGAGAGATTTTATTTTCATTTATTCTAAAAGTAAACGAAACTAAATGAAAAATTATAAATCTGTGAATTTAAACAGAGAGAAATGAAAAATGACTGTCATATACCTGTATCAAATTTAAGCCACTAATATCTTTATCACACTCACGCCCTGACTGTGTGTTCTCCAGCGTGCCAAAGGCCGTGATGCACTTTCTGGTGAACCATGTGAAGGACAGTCTGCAGAGTGAGCTGGTAGGACAGCTGTATAAATCGGGCCTCCTAGACGATCTGCTCACCGAATCAGAGGATATGGCGCAGCGCCGCAAGGAGGCCGCAGACATGCTGCAGGCAAGTTCACACCATAACCACTGTCATCATCGCCACATCCTGTTACAGCAGTTTCTAACACAACGTGGCACCAAATGGGTCCAAACCCTGGACTCAAACAAGTCTGACAAGCAAAGTATAAGATGATGCTGTTAACCCACTGAAATGTTTTTAGTTCACTTCAGGAATGGAAAGATAAGTTATTCGAAAGATAATTAGCTGGATTACCAAGCAAGCAAAAACTCCAGTGTCCTTACACAGCCCTGGGTTTTGATTGCTTATTATAAACCTAATAAATAAGAGTAAAACTGAGGAATATAATGGATATGTGATCAGTGTCTTTACTGAATAGGTATTAACCGTAAATTTGTGCGGTTCATTAATTCAGTAAGTTAATGGTCAATAGTTTTATTATAAGCTTTTCAAAGTTTCCCTTGATACACTAAGTGTCAAGCCTAGTGTATATTGCTAAGTGTTCACTCGCCTGCCCTACTCATGCATATGAACATGAGTAACATCCAATTTGTAATCCATAGTGTTTAATATGATGTTGCCCCCCCTTTACAGTTATAACAGCTTCAGCTCTTTTGGGAAGGCTTTCCACAAGGTGTAGGAGTGTGTTGATGAGCAAGTCTGGTGTGGAAGAACTTGACTGGCCTGCACAGAGTCACCTGAGAGAACCTTTGGGATGAATTAGAGCGGAGACTGCGAGCCAGGTCTTCTCGTCCAACATCAGTGTCTGACCTCACAAATGCGCTGCTGGACGAATGGTCAAAAATTCCCATAAACACTCTCCTAAACCTAGTGGAGAGCCTGATGTTGGAATGTTTGTCCTGGGCATCTTTTTGTAAATTTTCAATTTGTGTTGTGTTAGATTTCTGAATATATGATGATTCAGATTAAGACTTAGATACTTATTTTCACATTATTTCTTCACAGATTTTTCGTAATTCTTGAGGGATCCATGCTAACTCCTCCCCTCCCCCTCTGTGTGTCCACAGGCCTTACAGAAAGCCAGTCAGGTCATTGCGGAGATCCGGGAGACGCACCTGTGGTGAGGATCCCCACCCACGCTCCACTGCCTCGTCTCACTCTGCCCACTGTCTGCATCTCGCCTCAGGAGGTTCCAGACAGGACAACTTGAAAATGCACTGGTGTTAGCTTGTGTGTGCATAGTGTCTGTAGTTTGATGATGTCACACACACGCCATGGACTCTCATTGAAGTACACTGAGGGCAGGACATGCCTTTTTGTCACACTCAACTGGTGTCTTTCATAATCGTATATATGTATAAACAACAATGCACGTCTCATTTTCATGTGTGGCTTCTCAAGCACCACGTGTCTCAGATGTAGCTTCAATTAAAGCTAGTCATGTAAAAAGAGCAGCGCTGTGTGTTCTGTTTGTCAGAGATGTCTGGTTTGATATGAAAGTTGAAGAAAATATCGGATAAAGATTGAAGTTTTGTCTTGAAACGACTCAAGCGTGTTAAAATTCACTTATCCCACTTCAGCGCTGTTATTTCAGAGCTGAAAATATTCAGTTTGGCTTTTATCTGTTGGTGCAGGTGTTTGTTTCCATTGAGCAAGTAGCTTACTAGTTGTTTTTTTGTTTTTTTTTAAGTATATTATTAAATCCGGTATCTCCCTGTTCACAACATTACTTTTACTCAACATTTTGATTTCACTTATGGTGCAGGATAAACCAAACAGATACTGCAGTAAAGTTTCATTAAATTGTGTCTAGCCTGTCGATTTAAGACGCGCCCACAGTTTGGCGCATGCGCAGTGCTGTCAAAATGTGCAGTTTGTAATCTGGAACGTAACTGCTCATAAGTGCAATTCTAAGCAATGTTTTGTAATTCAATGTAACTTCAAGGACTGGCAAAGTTTCATAAAAGTTTGCCTAGCCAGTTTTGCGCGATGTGCAAAACTGGTTTCAGGTCCTCCAATGTGTTTACGTAACGTAAAGATATCATTGAAAGAGCGAGTTCTGAAAAACGTACAGGCAAAACATTTATTTTATTCATATAGATTACCTAATATTAGCAGCAAATGAGTTTTATTTTTTAATAAATACATCATTTATACTGTATGACCTTCAGCAGCATAACGGTGCCACCTGCTTTTTATTAACTAGTCCCTGTAATCTGAATAATTCTAACAATGTGTTTCCTGATTTATTTACTATATTTTATTTATTACAATACATTTATCAGATTTTTTTTTAAATGAAGTGCTGCATCATGTGACCGAAGGTCATCCCATTCTGCATTGTATACCCATGGTTGCCCCCCCCCCCCTCCCACATTTTTGTTGCAGTACAAAAGTTTAATGTTCTCACAAGCCAAGGTCAAACATTCTGTGCTTTATTTGTAATTCCAGGCAGAAATATACATTTAAAAGATTCCTTATCCTACATTCGGTTACATAACTTCTAATGACGTTAACAAATCCCACGAGGCTGTGCGGAGCGGAGGTCTCCCCCATCTCCAGACCGTCAGCATTTCTACCTCCTTCTGCTGCCCTTGCCTCGTCCTTTCGCGCTGCAGAGAGACACAGAGAGAGGACACTGAGTTCCACTGCTGAGGTAGGGAACGCAGGAACGCACAGACATGACAGGTGGAGGGAGTACAGTACGTACAATACAATCAGCTCACTGTTAAATACGGCTTCGCTCCGTATGGCAAGACGGGTTATTGTAGCGTTCTAGGCTTGTTGTTGTTGTTTTTGTTTTTTTTTTAGTTAGAGGCGCTTCATGCGCTTCCTTTCTTACCCTCGTCACTCTGGAATAGAGTCAGTCTGAACTCAACCGACCACATGACCTGTTCCTCTTCTCCAAAGTCCACACTTTTTACCTTCCTAGCTAATTTTTCTGATCATTCTCACTAACAACAATGAGTTTTTCTTATGGCCACACATATAAAGTAGATTCATATTGTTCCCCGATCAAAATGGAATTGAAAGATCTCCTTACCTCTGACTGTCCTGGACCCGGGCAAGGAGTAGAGTGATCTGCGAGACAAAGAAAAGCTCATCTCAGCTCATGGACAAGCTCCTCTCAGTGCCACATGATTAAACCAGGTGTATCTTAATGAACAAAAGCTTGTCATAGTGTCTTCTCTTACTTCATACTTCTGCCGTTTCAGTTTCTCAGCCAGGTCGTACTTCTCTGCTTCCAGCTCCATCAGCCACTGCCACAGCTCACTAGCTTTATCCCTGCGCACACATCAAAGCATGGTCCTGTAAAGTTATTTGTGGGTACCAACTTTTCTTCCTGCTGTTTCAGTATCACGGTTACCAAGTGAGTTATACGAGGAGTGTTCAAGCCAAACCAGGAATTGTAACGCCCGTTTGCACGTTACAGAAACTCGGCTGGGAGTTATCGCCACACCACCCCGTACAGTCCAAGCCATTTCAACATGTTTGTACGGTAAGAGGAGTTCCTGGGAGGCCAGCGTTTCTGCAAGCAGCCTGATCATGACTCTGGTGTACTGGGAAATGTCATGGTATGCAAGCCCTGGTGAAACGCTGGGGTGAGTGCACTGGTGTATCAGGAGAAATAAAGGGAGTTTTTAGTCTCAGAACTTTGTTCTGCACTATCAAAAGTCCCTGTTTGACTTGAGCACTCCTTGTATATTACTGTAGGAAGGCAGTGACAAAAGCCCTGTATCTGTAAATGTATAGCACTAAATATCATGTCAAAAAAACTGCATTATGAGACATACTGTAGTGCATTTTGGGAATCCAGATGTTTTGTGCTAATTAAGCTCAAGACAGAAAGAGAATGAATGAAATCTGAGCTCAACTGCTTTTCTGACCTTCCTTTAGTTATGTTAGTGTGACGAGCCTGCTTATTAGTGACACATTTGGATTCATATATTGGCATCGTACTTGAGCTTGTCGTCACTGAGATGATCAATATTAAGGGGTTTGCGTCTTTCCGCCAGCGCCTTCTTCTTCTTCTCCCTCTCCGTCTGCTTCTTGGCTCCTTTGCGACCGTCAGCCTGAAAGTCACGTTTGTGTGGTTATACACTCTTATATACTGTACACAGACGGGTAGTCTAAGGACAGGTGTTTGCTAAAGGTTTATGCTGCACATTAATTCCTTAGTTATTGTTTTATTCTCCTTCAGTAACCACTGACAATGTCCTGTGCCATTACAGTGGAGAAGACATGCCTTGCAAGTTGCTCAAATGTCCAAGAGCACCCTTAAAGCTGCCCCTATGCGGTCAAAAAAACAAAACAAAAAAGACATGATGAATTGCCCTCTAGGATTCCCTTCCTTAGTGGAAAAAACATGGGATGGTGGCCTAAAAGGATTCCCCTATATGCAAAGAAATACCAGGATTGAAGCTGCGCCATGGTTAAAAAACATGCAACTAAGAAACGCAAAATGGCTGTGAAGTGCCCCCGAGGCAATATATGATATTATGATATGGAAAAATACCATAGGTTCCAGAGAGGATTAAAGACCCGTACTTGCATTCACACACACACACTAAGGGTAATTTGGGAACGCCATTTAGACTAATCTGCAGAGGCACTGGTGGCTCATGGGTAGGTGTTCCGCCTGCCATGCGGAAGGTCCGGGTTCGATTCCCAGCCACTGGGTGCAGTGCCGGTCCCAAGCCCGGATAAAATGCGAGGATTGTATCAGGAAAGGCATCCGGTGTCTCAAGCTTGTCTGTAGCAACCCCTTGTCAGGAACAGCCAAAAGACCAACAACAATTAGACTAATCTAGATGTTGGACTGTGGAGCACTGGGGGAACATACAAGCTCCATGCACACTGACCCAAGGCGGGAATTGAACCCGAACCCTGAAGCCCATTCCTTTAACAATTCTAATAAACAGGTCTACTCACCCTCTGCTGAATGCTTCCGTACTGATGAGTCTTGGTGCTTAGAGCCTTCTTCTTCTTAGCATCCTCATCTTGCTTCTTCCTCTGTTCCTCCTGCTCCTTTCTTTCTTTCTCCTCCTGCAAACAAAGTTGCCTTCAAATGTCGTCCGCTGAGTTTATTTCTTGGTGCTGGAAGACGATATTTTTGAGGAGGAACTCACAGCGAGTCTGGCCTGTCGCTCTTTTTCTCTCTCCGCTCGGATTCGGTGCTGCTCGGCCCTCTCTGCACGGCGGTTATCCTGAATACACACACAAACACACATCTTACCGTGCTTGTATGGATCTTTCGTTGGCATAATTATTAATGTACATAATTAATGCTACACTGACTGGAGACGTCAATAACACCGATCACCAGTTATACACCAGCAAACTGGATCACAGGGGCCCAAGGCTCACCCACGCCCACAAGGACTAAAGGCCAGCCAGTCTGGTGCGATCCCACCGAAAAGCCAATGCAGCACAAATCGCGAAAAAAGTGAATGCTGTCCATGATAGATAGGCACCAGAACACCCAGTGCACCCCAGCCCATTGGGCCCAGCTGACTAAGAGCCCAAGTCCAAACTCCCAATTCATTGGATGCACCAAACAAACAAGTCTGATTTGTGGAGGCCCCAACCCACACCTACATCACATAAAAGGAGTTTTTTTAGTCTTTTTTTTTTTTTTTTTCAGAATGTGTGCGGCGAGAAGCTACTTCTGAAGTTTATGCAACATGGACGTTTTCAACTTCAGCCGTTTTGAAAATGGTCATTTTTCAGCATTAGACTGAATGTTACACACGTGGACAAAATTGTTGGTACCCTTCGGTCAATGAAAGAAAAACTCACAATGGTCACATAAATAACTTTAATCTGACAAAAGTAATAATAAAAAAAAAATCTATGAATGTTAACCAATGAAAGTCAGACATTGCTTTTCAACCATGCTTCAACGGAATTATAAAAAAAAAAAAAAACTCATGGAACAGGCCTGGACAAAAATGATGGCACCCCTAGAAAATACTGAAAATAATGTGACCAAAGGGACATGCTAATTCAAGGTGTGTCCACTAATTAGCATCACAGGTGTCTACAATCTTGTAATCAGTCAGTTGGCCTATATATAGGGCTCCAGGTAGTCACTGTGTTGTTTGGTGACATGGTATGTACCACACTCAACATGGACCAGAGGAAGCGAAGGAAAGAGTTGTCTCAGGAGATTCGAAAGAAAATTATAGACAAGCATGTTAAAGGTAAAGGCTATAAGACCATTTCCAAGCAGGTAGATGTTCCTGTGACTACAGTTGCACATATTATTCAGAAATTTAAGATCCATGGGACTGTAGCCAACCTCCCTGGACGTGGCTACAGGAGGAAAATTGATGACAAATCAAAGAGACGGATAATCCGAATGGTAACAAAAGAGCCCAGAAAGACTTCTAAAGAGATCCAAGGTGAACTTCATGCTCAAGGAACATCAGTGTCAGATCGCACCATCCGTCGTTGTTTGAGCCAAAGTGAAATTCCTGATTTGCAACAATTTTACATTTTAGAATAATACACTTTTTTGTTTAAGTTTCATTTGAATGACAATTAAGGTCATTGAACGATTTGAATTCAAAAAAGTTACGGACACCACACCTAGCACCAAAACCAATAATGTTTTGGCCGTCTCCATCAATGTTCCTAAAATGCTGCAGTCACATTTCAGTCTTTTATCCTGATCCTGATCGTGCTGGATACAAAGTAAGACCCAGAAACACAGGACGGGAAGCAGGACAATGTTCTCACATCGTGGAGATTAACACTAACGCTTCAATAATGCAGGTTCTTCTCTTCTAATAGCACTGTAAAGCCGGTCGTCATTACAACAGATTGCAGGAATGTTGTTGTTGGAACGGTACACCAGAACTTGCTTTAGATCCTGCCGTTCGCCCTTAAACGACTTGATAAGACTCACTTGGGTACAGAAGCATTTAATTATATCTGAGAAGATCCCTGGGTGCGTGTCTGGTCGTGTGAGAAAGTTAAATGGGATTAAAGTGCTCCTGCGTCGCTCTCTTTAGGTAGGTAGGTGAAGCATGAGTTAAATCCTACTGATCCACTATCAGCGAGCATCAAGCAGCATTGTGGGTAATGTAGGACACACTTAACCAAAGATCACAAATGAATGTTGGTGCTGTTGAAGGACAAATCCATTACAAGGTACTTCATGTTCCATGTTCCAAACCTGAAACACTCACAATTCTGTTCACCAAAGCGATAAGCTCCTCTTCCTCCTTCTTCCTCTGGATAAAGTGAGCCTCGATCAGGGCCTGCAACTCAGCCAGGTCCTTCTCCTGCCGCTTGCGGTGAATGTCCTAAACCACGCAAACACACACACACACACACACACACCACTTTATTTGTTTTATCATCGGCAGCTCTAACAGATCCAACGGACGTCCCAAACGCAGACTCACTCACATCAAAATCGACTTTTTCCCCCTCTGGAATTTTCGGTGCTTGAATGTTCTGCATAAACCTACAAAACCAGTGATTACATGAAGGTTCAGTGACGTGTTCAGACAGTTCAGCTCATAGGTGATGTACTATTACCCAGTGTGATGAGGAACTCACTTGGGTTTGAATTTTGACTCGTCCACTTGATTTGCGCAGAGAAACAAACAAGACACAAGCCCGTGAAGAATATCATAATCAGTTTGAGTTCATGCCAGTAATAATAATGCAAAGACACGTTTCATTTCTCACATGCAGACAGTTTGCTGTTAAAGACTGAAGCCGAAGAAGTGAAGCAGAACCATACCTTCTTCCCTGATGAAAAAAAGAAAAGAAAGAAAAACAGAGAAACAATGATTTTTTTCCCCCATACCAATAAAAGACTATCTTCCGATACATGGAATTCTGTGTACTTTTACAGGGAAGTACAGAAATAAGAAAATATTTTATGTAACATTTTAGCTTTTGCATTTTAAGGATGTGGACATAATTGTACGTAGAAATAATTGCTGCTGGAAAGTGTTAAAGGATGAGCTACTCACTGGACCTCCTCCTCCATAACATCATTGTCGTCAGCCATGTCTGTATGCGAGAACTCCCTTAAAGACATCAGAACAATATATACTGTACACACATTTATCGCGTTCACATCAATCATAATCCCTCCACAATTTCAAAGTACTTACTGTATTCGCTGCACTTTCCGTTACAAAGTCAACACAGGTCAAATCGAAGAAACATGCATGACTTCAAATAAATAAATAAATAAATAAATAGTAGAAACTAGAATGAATAAACCTGAATGAGTTGACAATTTCGCGATCTCAAAGATGAGCTGTCTCTCAGTATGAAAGCATCACGCTGTCAACCAGAGCGTCAGTGATGTGGAGGGGAATCCGTCTTACCGAGCTTCCAGAGGAGGAGGAGCGGCTCTGCTTTGTCTCGTGTCGCCGGGACGGTTGCGTCAAAGTTAACACGCTGGACACCATGTGATCGCAGGGCCTCTCCATATTGGTGTGCGCTGAAGGCCTTGGTCTATTGTTAGACCGCACAAGACCTCCGAACACGAGTCAAAGTAATTCTAAAACCTCACATTCTGTTCGTCTGACCTTTTTTTTCCTCCCTCCTGTCCCTCGTTTGAAATCCTATCTGTGCGAATGTTTAGGATTCATCTGTCTCCTCTATTGTAGTCCTGAAGTTTAGCTCTCAAGTCTAAAACGGCCGAAGGGACAAGTGAGGGGGGAATAAATCAAGCGGAGACAGGAGACAGCTTGCAATGAGAATCATCAACTTTATTTGTTACACTTTGGTACGCGATACAGCCAGGACACTCAAGGACACTCTTCCCTATGCTTCATTACGTAGGAATCTGATTTCATAAGGATCGGATCATCGGAGATTGTAAATTTGCAGCACTTGTAAAACCTATTTATATTTTGATAGTCGCGGTGGGTTATATGTGACGCGTGCTGGTAAAGCGTGTTGGTTCACGGACAGACCAGCAACCTGATAACAAACTATTCTGTGGGAATTAAAAAAAAAAAAACGGTTCAACCTTTAAAGTGGCTAATATGGCAGCATGCTGTGAGGACTGGGATTGCTCCACAGGACTTAAAAGCTGATAATATACTGTAGCTGTGCTTTGCCATGCAGTGTGACCTGAAAAAAGCCAAACTGGACATCACTCTCTTTATTACACAGATGCAAATAGCACGACATTCTGAAACAAATGCTCTGATGCTTGAATGATTTGTGAAAAATTGCAGGCAAAATTGCTTTATGAAGAATAAAACACAGGACCATGCACATCAACCCAGTTATCACCTTGTCGGTTCTTGCGTTTTATCAGAATGGTAAACACATGGACATTCATTCACATCAAGGCACAAGCACGGACAAATTTTAAAACGTCGAAATTCTCATTCGGATCCAAACATGTTTAGGATTTTTGAGAAAACTGAAACGGAAGCAATACTCTAAATTGCACTGAAATACACCAATCAGCCATAACATCAACACCGCCGCAAAGTGAAGTAAACAAACACTGGTCATCAATTATATACCACTAGACTGGTGAGAGATCATGGGCGCCCGAGGTTCACCCATGCTTGCGTGGACCAAAAACCAGCCTGTCCGGTCCACTCTTACCCAAAGCATAGAGATAAGCTGCCCACGAGGCAAAGAGTCCGAGAATGCCGATCCGGCCTCCAAGCTCCACAGCGCAGCCATGGGATCCACCAGACAAACAAGTCTGACCCATGACCCCACAACCCACAGCACCCAAAGGATCTGCTGGCAACGTCCTTGGTGCCAGACACCATAGAGTGGCACCACGGTGGAGCAAGAGAAAAACCAAAACCAAGCTGGGTTCAATGTTCATGCAGTCATCTTCTATAGCGCTTTGTCCTGTACAGGGTCGCGTGGGGAGGCTGGGGTCTTTGGAGGATATCCCAGGAGATTTAGGGCCATAGCAAGGCGCGCATGCACACACACCATGGGCAATTTGGGAACGGCAATTAACCTAATCCGTATTTCTTGGACTGTGGGAGGAAACCAACCAAGCACGGGGAGGACATGCAAACTCCACACAGACAGGCCCGAGGCAGGAGTCAAACCCTCTACCCTGAAGGTGCGAGGCCACAGTACTAACCACTACACCTCCCAGTTTAACATTAAAGGTTTTAATATTATGGCTGATCGGTGTAAAGTATGTTTCCCTTTCGTCTGCATTTCAACCACAAATATTCAAGAACTTGGTGGTTTCTATTATGACAATAGCAAGAAAGTTGTATTCATTCAGGCGCTGCAACAGGAGTATCACATATTTGTCACCTGTTTTGTCACACGCGTAGAAAATCACACCTACAGTAGAAGGCGACCTCAAGACACCTTAAGGCAGACTGACTCACTCCTTACACATGACCTTCGCAGGAGGTTTTGTATTTTGTATAATATTCAAATCATATATGAGGCATTTTAAAAACGTGTTTTTAGTCCAAATCTGACTTTTTGTTCACTTATTTTGTCTGCTTGTGAGAATTCAGTTTTGAATCCATTTTTATGTGCCGTTTATGGAAGGAGTCTCCAGTGTCAGTGGTTCCTAAACAGTCAATTGTAAAATTATTTCTGTTTTCCATTGTGTGAAAGTCTTTAGGATGGAGAACTTAGTGGTTCATCAGCTGTCTTATTAAGATCCAAAGAGAGAGAGAGAGAGAAACCTTTTTCGAAAAAATGAAAAACATGAAAAAAATTTTTTAACTGTTTAACTGAGATAAACAAAATCCCTGGAAGTGTGGTTCCCCATTACACACATTACGACACACTTTCTAACATTTGTTACAGTGGAAAGTTTAAACGCATGGGATTACAACCTTAACAGAATAAAAGCCACATATAAGCTGCATTAAACGACAAGGTGTAAACAGGATCTCAGATACAGGTGTACACGTGCTTGTGCTCTTATTCTTTTGCAATGAATCCAAGCGTTATCATTTTATTTTATACACAACTGGAGGATATTAAAGTATAAAAAGTATGCAATATGCAGCGGCATTTTCTTGCTTCGAAAGCCAGTTCTTGGTGCGTCGGTGTTTACTTCCTCGTAGCTGCAATACAGATAAAAAGGACAATGTCAGAAAGGCTAGTAATCGTGCATGGCATTGCACACAGATCAGATCACCTTGACACTGGTTCATGACATTCAGATGGTCAGGGGTCAGGGGTCAGACAGGTCAGTGCCAGTGTGATGGACAGAGCACAGCACATGGCACTTTCGCAATATCTCACCTTCTGTTGATGCAGGACCTGATAATTTGAGCATACACACTCTGTCATATTTATAGTCTGTGTTGTTAATTCCAGCAAGCCGTTAATTTATATCTCATCCAATCGCACGCGGCTGTAACGCCACATTAGGACAGCTGCACGGGGGGGGATGTGATTCGTCACCGGTTGCATCAGAGTTGCGCTGCTCCCCGTGGCACAGACATGCTCGACCTGCCACCAGCCCCAAATGTTCCATACAGGCCAGAAGGCAAGGTCATGTCTGTAAATATAGAGCTGTGTGGTATTCAGAGCAGGACAGCAGGAGTACGTGCTGTCAGTCAAAGATGCTCCAGAGACTTTGTTGCTCTGGTGGATCTGACAATCCGAATGTGTGTGTGTGTGTTTTTTTTTTCTTTTCATAAAAAAACGTCACACACTCTGCACCGATTCACCATGCTCATCTATTTATCCATTTACACACCCGCTTAGAATATGAATCAGTTGTCTCAACTGATTTTAAGTGGTTGATCCAAACCACTACTATGACTTTGGCTACAGAACCCAAAGGCAAAACAGCCCCTTTTTCCAGTAAAAATGTATTTAATGTCAATATTATGAATTATTATTTAGTATTCTCAAATCTGTTTAGTCTGAAGACTTCTATACATTTTTAAGACCGTAGTACCGGCTGGAATTCAAATAACATGTTTATATTAATTAATTTTTACTTTTTTATTTTTTTACTTAATTTTATATGTACATTCTTTTGGGTTGTGGAACTAATAATCTGACTTTCCATTATTTCTTATGGGGGAATTTGCTTTGATTTACGAGTGTTTTGATATACTTCTCTCAAGGTTTCTTCCTACTGCCAACTCAGGGAGTTTTTCCTTGCCACTGTCGTCCTTGGCTTGACATTCACATGTCATACAAACTTAAATAATTCTTTTGATTGTGTAAAGCTGCTTTGCGAAAATTACAATTGTTAAAAGCGCTATACAAATAAAATTGAATTGAATTGAATTGAATTGAATTAAAGCTCTATAGTTTCTATAGTAACAGATTCCTCAATATGATTTAAGCCTAATATTATGCAATGTAAAAAGTGTGTTTTATTTAATAAAGAAAGCATATAATCATGGATATGATGAATGCTCGTGCACTCTGTATGCATAACACATCTACTATACACAGTACTGTATGTATATACAGAAGATGCATGTGGTACACCTTGAAATGTAAGTAAAGCTAAAATAAAGGTGGTCCGTAAGAGCTAAATATGTCCAAAATAAAATACACAATTAGGTTGTTAGGATGAGTGATATACCTCTAGTTTAGCTAGTGGTGGCCAAAAGTATTGGGACAAAAGAATGCATTTCTAAAAATGATAACAATTAGTAGGAGAATAATTTGTCATTTTGATGCAATAAAATCACTAAACAACAATCGATATTTGGTCCATATTAAGTCCTTTATTCTTCAAAAAGTCAAAAAGGCGTCTGCGGTACTCTGCTGTGGTACTCGCTCGCTCAATCCGTGCCTGCTTGATCTCTTCAAGGTCATGTACGGAAGCTTGTTTCCTGAATGCCTCTGCCATCTTCACCATTGTCCAACAGAATTCCATTGGCTTTAGGTCCGGAGCTGACCCGGGTCATGGCTCGAGAAGGTGAATTAATGAATTAATCTGATCTCTAATTATAGAGTGATGTCAGTCGGCTTTTTGTGCACAAGTAGAACTATAATACATAGCATGCTGTATGATGTCTTTATACTTTTGGCCACCAGTGTATACTAAACATACAAACGATACACCCTTGACCAGGATTTGGTGATGGACCAGGGAGTAGTGTACGTATTTGTTCGGCTCAAATTTCTACAATCTTTCTCCAGAACCGCTCCTTTAATGACTACGGCCTAAACATAAGTACAGTAATAACAAGCATACAGCTGTGTATAGTACTATATACAGTACATATTGTATACATCATAAAAGTTGATTTAGTTATTCATACAGTACTTACCGTTCGTAAATGGTGTTGTCTTAAGTCCAAACACCTTAATATAACACAATACCAAAAAGTCTCATTAGATACAGCAAGTAACCAGATGCTCATCGTCACAGCACTGAAGCAACGCTGCTCTTCATTGCAGAATATTAAAGCACAATATATTCAAGCATTGCGAAAGTGCATCCACGAAGCACGTTACACACTGAGCAGGCATGCTTGTGTGAATTAGTGCATATGTGTGTGTTTTTTTTCTGTAGAATAATGACTGGAATGAACTAAAGCCAGTGAAACATGATGGTTTTATTTACTAATCTTTGGCGACCATAAAGAGCCAAATGAAACTGCATAACATTATGACTGCCTATCTCATATTGAGTAGTTCCCTCTTTTTGCACGTTTCTGCAGGACTCAGCATTAACCTGTTCCTCAATTTAAGCTCCAGTAGCTCTTTGATTTTAATCAGACTACACGTGCCAGCCATCGCTCCCGATGTGCATAAATGAGCCTTGGTCACGCATGACCCTATTGCTGGGTCACCGGTTTTATGTCCTTGGACCACTTTTGGTATGTTCTGACCACTGCAGACCTGGAACATCAGTTACTCTGACCCAGGCATCTAGCCATCACAGTTTGTCCCTGGAGGTGAAAAAATAAGCAAGCGTAAGGATTTGTGTGACTTTGACAAGAACCGAATTGTGATGGTTAGACGAGGGCAACTCCATTCCCGGTCTGCAGTGGTCAGGACATGCTGTACCCAAAGTGATCCAAAGAAGGAAATGTGGTGAACTACAGTAGCGACATGGTCACGGGCCGCCAAGGCTCATTGATGAATGTGGCGTGTGTGGATTGGATGGCCAATAGAAGAGCTACTATAGCTCAAACTGCTGGAAAGGTTAATGTGGTTCCCATAGAAACGAGTCAGAACACACAGTTCACTGATGTTTTGGTTGCAGAATGGATGACGTACTTAATATTAGGCAGGTGGTCATTATGTCATGTCTGCTCGGTGGGTATGTGTGTGTGGGGGCTTTTTTGGGATGAGAATTGATGCAGGAGGCCACAGCAATGCACCAAGCCACAACACTGTGATGCGATCATTACGTAATATAAATTATGATATAACACCAGCTCCTTGGTATGCATGATTAAGGGTCAATTTTCTATCATTGCTACTATTGTGAAAAGCATATAGAAGTCCATTTTTCAGTTATAAATATTATAATATACTGTACTGTACATATAAATGTAATGCTCTGTTTGTACTGTAGCTAGTTATGCTGACACTATTCTGTGCCTTAATAAATACAGCATGTAACGTGAATTGATGCAGCGTTGTTTGCCACACTCCTGCAGTAAATACTTACGGTATTAACCTTCCCTCCAGGTTTTGTGTCAGTGATTTTGCTAAGTGCATCAAATGGAATCAGCATTAAATCAAAGTAGATAGAAACCAAAAATGGGATCTCCATTTTCGTATATGATTCTGCAGCATGCAGTAGGACGTACTGTACACATCTGCACAGCTGTGCTTACCTTGGACGGGGTGGAGCCCTTGGTTTCCCACAATCCCCGTGTTTTGGACACATCAGTCGGCTTTGGTTCCTACAGACAACACACGATAACTTATTGTATCAGCATCTGTCAGTAAGGCTTCACACAAAGAAGCACATGTTAATACTTATAATGCATAAAGCTTTCATGATGGTTAATAAAGACATGTAATTATTCCTATTAATAAATAATGAATTAAAAGCATACTTTGTATCATACAGTTTTCCGTAGTAATTCATTTAACAAAAATGTCAGGCTATTACTGTAACCTGGGATGTGAATCAAATTTGCTTTGAAATCACATGATCCCAATGACATCACCACTTCATCTGTGTATAAAGTTCATGATGATGATCTTGGCAGGATAGTGATGAATTGAAACACAAATAATAAGTGTGGCATATTTTAAGAACAGTCATGCTAAGTCATAGGTAATAAAAATAAATAAATAAATAAATAAATAAATAAATAAATAAATAAATGTGACTTTACAACTCTGTATTATAAACCATATGCTTCATACCACTGGGGAAAGTTTTAACCATACAGTATGTACTGTATGTTTAATTTCTATTTCTAATACGGCCTGAGTTAGTGTTTCACTTCCAATTAAATAGAGAGATAGTTCTCCTTTATTGCTCCCAATAATACGAGGGGTGTGAAAATGAAACTTTTGATTGCAAAGAATAACAGAAACACAGGTATAAGAGTGAAAGCTACCTTATATGTACAGTCGTGGCCAAAAGTTTTGAGAATTACATAAATATTGGAAATTGGAAAAGTTGCTGCTTAAGTTTTTATAATAGCAATTTGCATATACTCCAGAATGTTATGAAGAGTGATCAGATTGCATAGTCCTTCTTTGCCATGAAAATTAACTTAATCCCGAAAAAAAAACTTTCCACTGCATTTCATTGCTGTCATTAAAGGACCTGCTGAGATCATTTCAGTAATCGTCTTGTTAACTCGAGTTAATGTTGACGCGTTAATGTTGACGAGCACAAGGCTGGAGATCATTATGTCAGGCTGATTGGGTTAGAATGGCAGACTTGACATGTTAAAAGGAGGGTGATGCTTGAAATCATTGTTCTTTCATTGTTAACCATGGTGACCTGCAAAGAAACGAGTGCAGCCATCATTGCGTTGCATAAAAATGGCTTCACAGGCAAGAATATTGTGGCTACTAAGATTGCACCTAATCAACAATTTATAGGATCATCAAGAGCTTCAAGGAAAGAGGTTCAATTCTTGTTAAGAAGGCTTCAGGGCATCCAAGAAAGTCCAGCAGCAGGCAGGTGTGAGCGCATCTGCACGCACAGTGAGGCGAAGACTTTTGGAAGATGACCTGGTGTCAAGAAGGGCAGCAAAGAAGCCACTTCTCTCCAAAAAAGGGACAGATTGATCTTCTGCAAAAAGTATGGCGAATGGACTGCTGAGGACTGGGGCAAAGTCATATTCTCGGATGAAGCCTCTTTCCGATTGTTTGGGGCATCTGGAAAAAGGCTTGTCCGGAGAAGAAAAGGTGAGCGCTACCATCAGTCCTGTGTCATGCCAACAGTAAAACATCCTGAGGCCATTCATGTGTGGGGTTGCTTCTCATCCAATGGAGTGGGCTCACTCACAATTTTGGCCAAAAACACAGCCATGAATAAAGAATGGTACCAAAACACCCTCCAACAGCAACTTCTTCCAACAATCCAACAACAGTTTGGTGAAGAACAATGCATTTTCCAGCACGATGGAGCACCGTGCCATAAGGCAAAAGTGATAACTAAGTGGCTCGGGGACCAAAACGTTGAAATTTTGGGTCCATGGCCTGGAAACTCCCCAGATCTTAATCCCATTGAGAACTTGTGGTCAATCCTCACGAGACGGGTGGACAAACAAAAACCCACTAATTCTGACAAACTCCAAGCAGTGATTATGAAAGAATGGGTTGGTATCAGTCAGGATTTGGGCCAGAAGTTGATTGAGAGCAGCCCAGTCGAATTGCAGAGGTCCTGAAAAAGAAGGGCCAACACTGCAAATACTGACTCTTTGCATAAATGTCATGTAATTGTCGATAAAAAGCCTTTGAAACGTATGAAGTGCTTGTAATTATATTTCAGTACATCACAGAAACAACTGAAACAAAGATCTAAAAGCAGTTTAGCCGCAAACTTTGTGAAAAATAATATTTGTGTCATTCTCAAAACTTTTGGCCACGACTGTATACTGTAAATGTATAGATGATGGATAAATGGATAAGATAAAATGTACGGCTGTGAAGGCTACACATCATTATTAACTTATGTCTTATGAATTAATTCATGTATTAATTCATCATTATGAAATGATTAAAATGAGTACGACCATACTGAATATCTATGGACACTGAAATAAAGCTTTGCCCAGCATCACCTCTCAGGACTGAAAGTTCCAGTGTAATACACGCACAAACCATTAGAGGGTCCTACTGCATTATGTAGAAAGACGGCTAAAAAGCAAGCGTCAAGAGAACAGCATGCTGTACATCTGGATTTAGGACAACATACAAGAGCAGATTTCTCCCTGAAATAGCTCCATGTGGCTCCATGTGATTAACAACAAGCTTATTTAAAAGAAATCTCTCCCTGCAGCATCGTTTTTTATTTCATTTGAATCATTTGTTTATAACTCATACGGGGAATTTCAAGGACTCATCTACAGTATATCAAGACTGTGCTACTGTGTGTCCAGACTGTGCGCATCATCATCATCATCATCATCATCATCATCATCATCATCATCATCATCATCATCAATGCATTTGTGCTCTATAACAGAGCCTCATGCATTTCTCAGCTTCTCAAACTGTACATGAGAAGTTACAGCATAAGTGCCTCTTCAGTTCTGATACCAAATCTAGTAAGAGCAGCTTAAAATAAATAGGACCCAAGTGTGACCTATAGCAAGGGAGAGAGACACTCTAAGGAGAAATGTTGGATCCGTGCCACATGATCACTGTGTGAAGAAACACTCGAAATGCCTGACCTCTGACTCACACGCACACACACACACACACACACACACACACACACACACACACACACACACACGCGCGCACACACGCGCGCACACACGCGCACACAATATAATTTATCCTCATTTTAATTTACTTTAGTATCTGGCCCTTTTTCAAGTATATAGAAAAGTCATGCCCATATAAAGGATGTTTACAGTCATTATGCTATAATTATTATTATTATTATTATTAAGAGGATTGTGTGTTCATCATGTCCACCAGGTGGTGATAGGTAACCTGGGTACATATTCAATGATTGAGGAGCTGTTACTCCAGTTTAGACTTATTATCACCAATCAGTTATTCATATTATTTGATGTCATTTAAGCCAAATAATATTCTTTTCTGTGAAAAGAATCGACATCTCGCCTGCCATGCGGAAGGCCCGGGTTCGATTCCCAGCCAGTGCCCAAACCTAAATCTAAATCATACTTTTGTTGGCCTTGTTTATTTTACAAACACAAGTAAGATAGAATTACCGTCATGATAGAGCATGATAGAGCATTACTTTATCATGCATCATGCGCCTCAAGTGCATGTGCACAAAACTTGTGTGATTATGTTCTGGTATCAAAAGTAAGGAAAACATTCTAAATGGAAATGCCCTGCAAATAGAAAAACACATGCAAGAAGTAAAATGCTACAAAAAAAGTAAAAAAAGAAAAAAGAAAGAAAGAAAGAAGCAAAAGGACATGAAAGAAATGCTGCAAAAAACCAAAAACAATTTGATCCCGTCGCTTCCACAACCATCCTGGAGCACCTCCGGTGGAGCAAATCTCTTCTGATGCATTTTTCTTTTCGCATGTGCTTTGGCTTTTGCATGTGTTTGTGGATTTACAGCGTTTTTACTTTCTGCTTTGCTTTGACTTTTTTGTGAGCTTTTGATTTCGCAATGTTTTGCGTTTTGCATGTGCTTTGGCTTTTGTCTTTGTGTTTTTGCCTAAGCAGCACGTTTACCAAACGCATTCACTTATGTATTTTTTTGGCAATTTGATGGCCTACTGGCTCGTTGGCGATGTTGTCAGAATTTGGAATTTCTGGCGCTGATGGACACAGATTTTTGTATAAAATGTAACTTTCTTCTTCTTATTATTTTTTTTTATCGTAAGGAACGTATATGTTTCTTTTGTCCATGAATATATAATATTTGTTGATCTTACTAAATTATAATCAAAAATAATAAAATGTATTAATAATAATAACAAATTAATTAATTAATAAAACATGGGACACTATGTTAATGTAGGGTTTTGACTACAGTGTTTCTTAAAGAAGATCATTGATTTCAATATAATAACCTTGATTGATTGTGTATAGTGTACGTATCTCAATATTTTTATTGGAATTTAACCAACAGCTGGGTAAGTCTAACCTTGAACCCCCTGGGTGCTGGGCATTCCTGATTTAGGGAGACAGTCTGGAAAGACTGTCCTGGTTCTAGGACTCACACTTACATCAGTGCTGTTATTAACCACCCTTTTACCGTACAATATATAAAAGGTGGACAGTAACAGGGGGACATTTTATGTTGAACCCTGGTATTACCATTGGTGTGATAATGAACATGCTAGCACAATGTGACTACCAAAAAATGTTTATTACTAGTATATTTATTACGCTGTAAGTAACAGTGTCTTTCTTTTCTGCCTTTCTCGTATCAGTAAAACAATCCAAAAGACTAACATTTTCTTAACCAATAGTTCCTGCTATTTTTTTTTTTATAGTTTATTGTCATGTGATGCTAGGAACTAGGGGATGTGCATGAGAGTAACTCTGGGACATATAATCATTTTAAAACTTGAAGCATAAATTTCTAGAAAAAAACAAAAAAATCCCACCACCAGGTCCTGGGTTCTATTCCTGCATTGGGTCTACTTGCATGGAGTTTGCCTGTCCTGCTCATGCTTGGTGGGGTTCCCCAGTGTTCTTCGGTTTCCTCCCACAGTCCCACAAAGACATGCAGATTAGGCTAATTGACAAAATTTCAAAATTGTCCCCCGGAGAAAGATATGGCAACCCAGTCCAGTATCCTTGCCAAGAAAACCCCAATGCACAGCTTCTAGGAAGGACTGAAGTGCTGTAGTCTATGAGGTCACAAAGAGTTGGACACGACTTAACCACCATAAGAAATAGGTTTTGGAATGGGTTTTAGCTTTACATAACAGGAGGAAACCCGAGAGACACCCGTGGAACAGCACATAAACACAAGACTGGCGTGCCACCATGACACCTAAAATACACGCCTAAACAGTAGAGCCTCAGATATCTTTGATAGGACTACTCACAGGTTTGCCTCCTGCTGGTTTTCCTTGTGCTGGAGTCTTCATCTCTGGGGTCTTTTTGTCCACGGCTTTTGTTTCCGGGGTCTTTGTATCCAGAGGCTTTTTCTCGGTCGTCTTCGTGTCAGTGGATTTCAAGCTCTTTGGATCAGGAGTCTTTGACTCGGTCTTCTTCATCTCACCTACTTTAGTGCTCTTAGTTTCTTGTGTCTTCGTCTCAATCGTCTTCGTCTCAGCAGGCTTTAAGCTCTTCGTTTCAGGGGTCTTCATTTCTGGTGGCTTAGTTTCAGGAGTTTTGGCTCCAAGAGTCTTGGGTTCAGGCGTCTTGGGTTCTGGTGTCTTGGTCTTCCAGGTGTTGATGCGACCCGACACTCCTGTGTTCAGTCCAGCTGTTTCCTGTGAAGACATGATGTGTTGCTCGTTATTTCCCCTGACAGGCGAGCTTTATAAGGACAGTATCTCGAGCGCACTGTGTCAGGTACCTTGTTAACGGTGACAGTGACAGTACCGGCAGGTCCTGGAGCGGCAGGGTTCTGCACGTTACCTTTCTCCCACATGCTCTTAATGCTGCGCATTCCCTCTGCCACAGGAAGGTCCTTTGGAGACTTTGGTGACTTAGCATCCTTAGTCTGGACAATAAACAAATGATCAGATACAAAGAGACTACAGAGAGTCAGCCATATACATACGCATGTGTTGGCGTTTTCAACGGTACCTGAACAGCTGAGGTGTACTGCTCCAGCCTGTTACCGATCTTACACACCAGTGGAGTGTGTGGCACCTTTACTGTTCTAAAAAATGTTGAAAGAGCAAAACAAAATGTCAGACACAAAATGGCTCTAGGGCAGAGTGATGTTTAAATAATGTAACTTACATTTTTTGGGCTGACTTGCTCAGAAATTCTGCTTTCTCGCCGATCTGTATAAGAGTGAAAAACAAAGTAATAGGTTTTTATAAATCTTGGTATTAAACTAGATATTGGCCATGTTTTCATTTTAGTATTCGTTTTAGGGTCATACTGTATATCAACGTCCAAGCTAAAGTCCTGAAACTACATGTGTAACCTGGTAACCAGTTGATGGTAAATGAATATTGGATTCTTGATTCTGATTGGTCAGAATCTGTTGATTAATTTTCTATTCCACCAAGTCTGACAACACTGCTAGGTGTAACTCAGAGGTTTTCATTAACGCTTTTATCCTTAAATACATCACAAAAAGATTTGTAAGGCCGATATTCCATATCCATCCATTCATCTATCCAGGAACCTCCAACTAGGAGCCGTGGAGGCTATTGTATTTATTTCCACTTGTATGACCGTTGTAGGACCTCTGGCCAACTTTCACATGCACATGCACACACTACGGGCAATTTGGGAACCCCAATTACCCTAACCTACATGTTTTTGGACTTTTTTGGCGACCGGAGTTCCCGGGGAAACCCACCAAGCATGGGAAGACCATGCACACAGACACGACATGGGAATCGAACGCAGGACCTGGAGGTACAAGACGACAGTGCTACCTACTAATCTAAATAATACTCACTATACTACTTATCTTGTTCAGGGGCACGGAAGGCCTGGAGTCTATTTAAGGGAACTCAGGGAATGAGGCGGGGTACACCCTGGATGGGGTGCCAACTCACATACTTCGGGCAATGTTGAAACGCCTGTCTTTGGATTGTGGGAGGAAACCGGATTACCCGGAGGAAACCCACCAAACACTATGCAAACTCCCCACACACACACACAATCCTGAGGTAGGAATCAAAGCATCAGCGTGGTGTATAGGCTACACTACACCCCTCGGAGATGTTTTAAGGAAAACCTTAACACTTTTGGAAGGAGTCTCCAGTGTAAGCTTTAACAGAAGACAGAGGACTTTTTCTGTTTTTTTGGCTTCCTATTCAAGACAAACTGGTGAGAATGTGATCTTTTTGTAGCTGCTATAACATCGTCATATTTAAAACAAGAGCTAACTTACAAAGTGCCTATAAACCGATTTTTTTTTTTTATTGTTGACAAACTGCTGTATTAGGAGAGAAATAAAATGCTAAGGGGACATTAAAAAAAACTCTGCTTAAAGCCAGCCTTTATAAAAGCACACCATTGATTATTATGTTTTGCTATTATTTTGAGAGGACGTTTGTCCACCTTAGTCGAGGCTCCTTTTGGAGACAGACATTTGAACGCCAGCTTGCCGTCTTCACCAGACTCCTCTTTCTGCCGTTTCTTCTCGGCTGCCTCGGCCCTCCTGCGCTCGATCTCTTCCTTCATCTTCTGTCTCTCTTGCTGAGAAAAATGCGACAAACATCAAAGAACTGTGAACTCTGTTATTTCTCATCACTGTGATATTTTTCAGACTAAGGTCTCCACAGCATGTACCTCCTCTTTGGCCTTCTTTTCTGTCTGCTCCTGTTTTTTCTGCTTCTCCTCTTCCTCAAGGATCTTCCTCCTTTCCTCCCTCTTCTTCTTCAGTTCCTCGAGCTCAGCTTCAGCCGTCTGCTGTTTCTGCTTCATCTTCTCCAACTCCTCACTTTCCGTCTCGTTTCTCCGGCGCTTCAGTTCCACCAACTTCCGCTCGGCCTCCTGCTTCGCCGCGGGGTCCAGCTTCTCCACCTCGGGAGAGCGTAGCCCTATACGGCTACACACACACACACATTTATACATGTCAGCATTTTGAACAGCATATCAATCTATCCATCAAATCAGGCACTCAAAGCTGTTATATTGACAAATATCAGGAGTCTTATGATTGGTTACAACTAAAATATGAATAAACAAAAAACAGAACTTCTTGAGACTCAAATGTCCTCATATGAGGACGTGACATTCTCGTCCAACTACATTGCCTACATGTCCTTGAAAAATCGTCATATGAGGACAGTTAAGTCTTTGAATAATGATAATAATTCTCAGATTATTCTTTGCCAAATGTCTTTCTGTTTGAAGATACTGAATACGTTCATAGAAACAGTGAGGAGTCGGGTCTCAGGAGGCCGTTCTGCTACACATACCCTACTGGCTTTTCGGGTTTCTTGAATGGTGAGGTGTTTTCTTCATTCTGCTCGAATTAACAGAGGAAAATAAACTTGTTAATGTTTAAGAAGCTTCAAATAATAATAATAATAATAATAATAATAATAATAATAATAATAATACATAATGTAATGTAGTACAGTAATCATGATTTGAAAATGACATTGTATGATCCAAACCAGCTTACTTTGTCACGTAAAAAGAATGGTTTAGGCTTCTCCACAACCTAAAAAAAGAGCAAAATTAGATGAAAGAAGTGATAAAAAATTTTTATCATAAAAAAAAAGAACATAATGCAAGTGAATGTCCAGTCAAGCTATGGTTTAACATTCTGATTATTACGTCACCAATAAGAGCTCTGCATAATTATAGCCATTCCTTATTAGTACAGTGGAACCTTGGATTACGAGCATAATTCGTTCAGGAAGTGGGCTCATATTCCAAAACACTTGTAAACCAAATCAAACCTTCCCATAAGAAATAATGAAAACTCAAATAATTCGTTCCACAGGCCAAAAAAATAAATACAGAAAAATAATTAATACAATATATAAAGTAAAAATAAAGAAATGCTCGTGTTTCAAGTCAAAATTTATTAAAAATCTTTGCTCGTCTTGCGGAACACTCGTAAACCGAGTTACTCGCAATAAAAGGTTCCACTGTATTAAAAAATATGATAAAAGCATGCGTAGATAAATAAGCAATAAGTAATATGTCTGATTCATATTTTCACTGCAGACACACACACACGAGGGTGTGAACCTCCTCGTGGCCCAAGAATCCTGCTGTAGGTTAGTCACACACAATAAGCAAACACCACGAAAAGGAAATATCCACCCTGAACAAGTCAAGATTGTCATGTCAAGATTTACACCGCACAGCAATGACATAATTAACATCCTAAACATTTAGCTGAAACTTGTGCCACCAGGGTAGCTCTGGGCATTCAGATTAAGCTAATTGGCGTTCAAAAATTGCATATAGTGATGTGTGCCCTGCGATAGATTGGCACCATGTCCAGGATATACCTTCACACCCCCTGTGACCCTGTATACTGGATGAAGCGGTATAGAAGATAAATAAATGAGTCATTTGAATTAATCCATCAGTGAACTAATGATAACCTCAACAAAGCTAAAACATATTATAGAAAAGATTATATGAATGGTTGCACTGGTAACTGGTATCACCCAAATGATTCTCTTTTGTGTTTGGTTCCTCTCCGGGTTTATTCCTTATGTTGGCTAAGGAAGTTTTCTTCACCACAGTCGCCTCTGACTTATTCATCAGGTACAAACTGATAAAGATTTCAATTTATATCCAGATGTTTTACATTGCTATGAAGCTGCTTTGTGATTATGTCCAGTGTTAAAACCACTAAACAACTAAAACAGAATAGAATTGAATATAAATAAACTGAAACATGGTTATCCCTTACCCCTGATTACAAAATGTTCAGATGTTTTTGCAGATGACTCAGCATTACTACTAGAAATGAGACGTCTGCTGAAGTCTATAAACATATGAAGTGTTTCAGGGTGGATTTTCCCTTTCATAGATTTTTGTTAATACCGAAAGCGTGAAGAAGGTGAATTAATCTGCAATGCTGTGTTCATAACAAACTTGTGACCACAAGTAAGGAAGAGTGTAAAACATGAAACGGATGACAGGACTGTCACGTGATCTGCAGAGCTTCAACCCAAGCTGGAAGGTAAATACCTCCTTTGGTTTAACTTTATCCTCAATTTTTGCTTTGGATTTTTCTTCTGCTTCCTTCTTCCATTTTGGTTTTTCTTCAACCTCCTTCTTCAAAACCGGCTGTTTCTCTTCAATCTTATTTGGCGGCGCGGCGTTCTCCTCTACCTTAACTTTTACAGGAGGCTTCTCCTCAGCTTGTTTCTTCGGAAGTTCAACCTTCACTTCTACTTCTTTCTTTGACCTCTCTGGCTTCTCTTCAGGTTTTTTCTCTGGTATTCGTGGTTTCTCCTCTTCTTGCCTCACTTTCACCACCACCACCATCTTCTCCAGTGGTGGTTCATTAATATCTTCCTTTAATTTCTCCACCTCTTTCTTTACTGGTTCAGGTTTCTCCACCTTCATCTTCTCCAACAAAACCTCAGGTGTTTCTTTTTGTGGTTCCTCTACGGCCTTCTTCTCCACTGGAGGCTCAGTTGATTCTTTTGGAGCTTCCTCCACTTCCTTGGTCTCCAGAGAAGGTTCATCCTGAACAGCAGGTGTTTCCGATGGTGCCTCTAAAGTTCTTTCCTCCTCCGCAGGCTTTTCTTCCTCCTCCATCTTAGATATTACAGGTTCCTCACTGACCGTTGCCTCAACTTTTTCTTCAAGGTTCACAGCATCAACCTGACTCTCGTCATTTGGCAACAAGTCTAAACCGGTAACCTTTTTCTCCTCATCCACATTGTTTGTACTAACAGATTCATCTTCACCCTTTTCCTACAAAATATAGCAAATAATTTATAGAATTTTTTCCCCAAATCTTTATCTGATACAGGGACAGATCTAGGTTAGTACAGGCATACCTCAATTGCTGACACTTTGTCTTTTTCTTCAGTGGATCGCTGTAGAAAAATCCACAACATATGATTTTTTTTTTTACAATCCTACTTCATACAAATCTTAAAATATTGCCAAATTTTAAGGAAATAACCTGTTCTCTGAGGTAGGATCTCCTGGGCTTCTCAGCTTCCTCCTCTTTCTCCTTCTTCTCCACAATATCTTCTTGTGTTTCCTTTACTTCCTCTGAAACAGGTTCTGGCACAGGTTCCACCTTCACTGGGACTGTCTCCGCTTCCTTTTTCTCTTCTACCTTCTCTGTCCAGGAGTTGGTCTCTAAGGACGGAATATCGTTTTTAGTCGTCTCCTCTTCTGCGTCTCTGAGACGGCTCCTGCGGCTTGGCCTGTCCTCACTGATAGTGGTGCTGGCGCCAGCGGGTTCTCCATCAGTGATGGTGGGGTCAAACTCCTTTTGTCTCTCCAAGGCTTCCTTCATCCTCCTCTGTCTGCGCTCCTCACGCTTGGCCAGCCGCTCCAGGAGAGCCTGGTCATCATCGCTAGCGGCTGGAGCGGTAATCAGTGCTGATGAACCTGTGTCTGTTACACTGGTAAAGAGAAGTGCACAAAGATTACGATCATAAAAGACCATAATAAGATTTAGTTCCATGTTACATATTGTTACTGCTTTAGTCAAGTGCCTCAGTTCACATTAAAGGGGGTTAAAGCAAATCAGATGTTCCCCTTATTGTTACCTCAGATACCCCTGACTTTATATATCAGCTCAGCTCAGCTCTGCTAAACTCTGCCCAGTTCTGCAGCTTCCTGGGCTACATAAAATTAGGCTAGGCTAGCATGTTAGGGTTAACTGCTAACAACTAACCTAGCCTTCTTTAGCTTTTAAGATGGGCTAGGTTCAGTCACCGCAAATGGCTAACCTAGCTCTCTTCATCTCTTAGTTGTGTTTTAACTATAATATTGCTAAATACTGAGCACGTCATCAAGAGTTAACATTCTTCTTCATGTAATTTTCGCCTTATTTTGTTCACCAGAAACGCAGGAGGGCAAAGCCTAAAAAACATCCAAATTTCCAGCGTCCATTGTTCTGATTGGCTAGAAAGAAGTACATCCTGAAAGGAGTGTCTGGTGGGAGACATATTTAAAGCTACAGACACTGAAACAGCATGTTTGGAAATGGAACAGTCATAAACAATGTAAAGCGAAAATAAAATATAAAGCCTAATAAAATGCATAATCTGAATGATGGTGAAAATTTGTAGACCTCTTAAACTCCGTCTTAAAAATGAGCATAATACAGTACGTGACCTCAAAACATCACATTAGAGAAAAAGTACAGTATGTGACTTTCACTGTGGAATGTTTGTTGATTGGTGGTAAATCTATGAATTAGAGATGTCTTGTTTAGAGAAAAGTTTTTTTTTTTTTTTTTTGTAAGAAAAGGGGAGAATGAAGAACATTAACTTAAACAAACACTCTATACAACCATGGTGAGCAGAAAAGCAACACTAAACACACAAGACTGCGAAACTCAAGACGGATGCTTTACAATAGCAAGAAAACTGCATCAGGTTCTATTCCTAGAACAAGAACAGCAGTCTGAAGCTACACTAGGACTATTCTGATATACAGTATGATGTGAACATAACTTAAAAACTTTTGACATTATTATCTCATTATACATCTGAGCAGTTGAGGGTTAGGGGCCTTGCCCAAGAGCCCAACAGGTAGTTGTGGGATTTGAACCTGGGACCTTCTGAACCATAGTCCAGTGCCTTAACCCCTGAGCTACCCCTGATCCCTGATAGGGATTGTTAACCTGGGTTTGTTAATTATAAATATTGGTATTTTTTATATTTTTTGATTTTTCTGTATATGTGATGGACTGACCCTGTTAGCAGAGGATGCATTTGATATTGTAACTAGTCAAGGTTATGTAAGGACAGCTAAGCGCCATTAATTGTTTGTAACTGTACCCAAGATTTCATTTCATATATCTGTTCTCATTTTTATATCAGACTCTACCTGCTGAATTTGAATTTGAATTGAAGCACACTGTACCTGTCAGTGCTGTTGAGTTCTTTGGCAGTGTTGCTAAGCTCCTCGTTCTCCATGTTGCGTAGTCTTTCCTGTCGGGCACGCCTCCTTCTCTCTCGAGCAGCCTCTTCATCATCGTCATCAAGTTTCATCCTTCACAGGCAGCAAAATACACATATCCATGTTGGTTAAGTTGATTGAGATGAGTTTGAAGCGTAATAATTTATTTCTTAACAAGAAGGTAAAAACATTTAATGACTGTGCTTAAAGATGATTTATGTGTGTGTGTGTATATATATATATATATATATATATATATATATATATAACTACTGACATATTTCATAATACTTTCATAATACTATGTATTGGTGCCATAATTCATAGACAACTGTTGAAGCTTGTATATATTTTTTGGGTCTGTCGTACTGTTTAAAAGTACAGTTTTTATCTGTAGTACAAATTTGTTATTTGGTTATATATATTTATAATGTGTGCATTGATAGACATGATAAACATACAGAACACAATTTGTACCTCTGATATAATAATTGTGTATCTATATACTGTAAGTAAGTAGACTTACTATATACATACAAATATTTTTTACATTATTGCACAGCATGTACTGGTCCTGTTCAATATCAAGTTAATAAGAATATTCTGATCCCAGTATTTGCTTTAACTGCCAATATTTATATTATTAGATTAAATCTCTTGATTATCTGATGATGATGCTAATGATTATTATTATTAATACAGATTTAGCATATTCACTATGCATTAATGGATAAAGACTGAGCCAGTCAGACACACATTTTTGCGGCTAAACCTAATAACAGTGTAACAAGCAGAAAGCACTTGGGATAGGTGGAAAGGAAAGTGCCGTTTGCATACTAATGGTGATTTATGTAACCGTTCCAGATTTTGACCAAACAGCCCAGTTCTGGCAGCAGTTTCTGTTCCACTCTCTCTCTCACATCTGACACGGATGCAGCTCAGAGAACAAACCATTTAATTCTCCATCCACTGTTTAATCAGTCTGGTCTGGCCTTAGCATGCCAGTGTTAAACAGGCAACGCATGTTTGAAATGGCCCATTGATAAAGGATGGGAATTATTTTCCCCTTCTCCTCTTAACTTCCCTCTTGCCGATGATTTACAGATGTTGCGGATGCTGGAAAGATCCAAAACAGAGACAACAAGCCTGTATATTCTTTCCGCTCCCGTCCTGTAGGTCGGTGACTTTCAAACTGGAAAGGTCATTTCAAGAGACAGACAAACGGGCATCCGCATTTAAAAAATGTTTACTTTAGAATGATTTGCCAGGTATCGTAAGTCACTGTCTATGCATGATTTATATCTGTCAAATATGCAATGTAACAATCAGAAATCAAAGGGTTGGCAGAGGAGGCAATTTACTCTCTACCTGAGTTACATCAGGATGTTGGATATATGTGGGGTTTCTTTGGCCTGACTATTATAGAGAACTTGCTTACAGCTTAGAGGACGCTACTCAGTATAAACGAGCTACTGAAGAAGAATGAATGGAATTTTTACTTACTCTAAAACTATCATTTGCATAAAAAAAAATTTAATTACCAAGTTCGATTCCTTCGGTGATGCTGTAACCTCTCGCACCAGGAGGTCTAGAGAGAGCTGATTGGCCGAGCTGATTGGCCAAGAGGGATGAGAGATACTTAGTGCTCCCACATTAATCACGGCTCTACAGCCAATCAGGAGCGTCTGTGAGCTCACGCAAGTGGAAGGAGCGGATAGCGCTGTCCTCCGAGTGTGTTACACCGCCCCCCCCCCCCCCCCCCCCCCAAAAAAAGATGCGGTCGGTTGGCGTCACGTGGGTCGGAGGAAACACGTGATAGTCTTCGGCCCTCCCGACTGAGTGGTAATAGTAGCCTTAATGTGTGGGAGCGCCCCTAGTGACTGGGAGGAATTGGACATTAGGGAGAAATACGTGGGAAAATAAAAAAATTTAATAAATTGTTGCAGTGAGAGAGCTAATGAAGAGATCTATCCAACACGCCATGTTCAAAGAAAGCACGACTGTATGAATGCATTTGGTTGTTTATTAGCACAAAACAAACCATAATCTTAGAAGCAAACTGGATAAAATGTGATGTACAGTCAATAAGGCAATAGTAAAAAGGCTCCCTACTCAACCCATCTCTCAGCTCAAACTAACTGCGCGGGTGCACAGGTGATATTAATTAACCACTAAGCCATACAGGACAAACCCCAAAACATCCCTTTCTTCCTATAATAACATTTAAGGCATTAAAAGCTCACATGCTCCTGTATTAGTAGGTTTTTACTGTATGTTCTGGAAAATCTCCTCTTACAACCGCACTTTCCTCTTTTGAGGACATCAAATTTTCTTGCAAGAGCCTCATGAGAGAACCGTCGAGCATTACTCTTCTGCCAAGTAAACAGAAACAGTGAGCAGAACCTAGAAGATCCGGATCTCATGATCCTCCCCTACTACTAAGGCGCAAATGTGATTGAAATGCTTTTAGGCTTTCTTGCTTGCGTGAGTAAAAACAACATCTAAACAACATCTCCGTCAAGTCCAACTCATCAACCTGGTGTCCGGTGTGGCATCCCTGCATTGCCGTCACGTATATTACAGTATACAGCTGAATGTTCTTATTAAAGTTCAGCAACAGAGAGAAATGTTCTGTGAACGTGTCTCCGATGTTGTAATGATAATGACAATAAGAGCATCTTTCTTTCTTTCTCCTTCTCCATTGTTTACAGTATCATGTTCAGGGAGGAAGGTCTTCCACTGATGAGAATTCATGCTTCAGCGTTGTTGGGAACAGCACCAAAATCAGTGGAGTGTGAGAACGATTCAGTGAAAGGCCTGATTTCCTGTTTAAACACTCGGATGTTCCATCTTTCGGACCGGGAGCAAACCCAGTGATTAATATCACGTGTGGTTATACTGTATGTTTAAAACTGCATCTCGACTATCCAACTACACATAGTGCTGGCATCCTTTACTCGTTTTGAAAGTTTTTATGTTCTGGAAAATCTGCTCTTAAAACCCCACTTTGAAGTACATTATAATTAGCTTTGATGTTTGCTTTTTTATTTATTTATTTGAAAAAGGTTTCTAGTAATTCCTGGAGCACACTGCTCGAGTTCCAGCCAGGAGGGAAGACTGGATTCATGTAGTAACCTGAACTTCAGAACAAATACAGATTTAGGATAAACACTTTAGGACTTTAGCAGCTACAGATGAAAAAATAATCGAAAAACCTACATAAAGTGGGTTAATACTGTAAGGTGACCAGTCACCACAGTTCTCAGGAATTTCTTCTACAGAGATGAACACCATTCCATTCACCAAAGGCATTTATCCCGATTCTCGTCTCCGTGTGCGTGGAGTTTGTATGCTCTCCTCATGCTTAGTGGGTTTCCTCCAGGTACTCTGGTTTCCTCCCACAGTCCAAAGACATAAATATTAGGCTGATTGGCGTTCCCAAATTGCCCATGGTGTGTGAGTGTGCGTGTATGTGTGCCCTGCAATTGACTGGCACCCCGTCGAGGGTGTACAGTACCTTGCCATGTGACCCAAGTCTCCGTGGATAGACTCCAGGCTCCCCCCGATCCTGTATACAGTATAAAGCAGTATAAATGATAAGTGAGTGAGTTTTTTTTTGATAAGGGGGGGTTGATCTAAAACGTCACTCCAAAATCTCACACATGTAGTAGTGTTTTTCTTGATTTTGCACCCTGTCCTTATATCCGTGAAAGACATTTTAGCATGGATCAGAGTTTCCTTCATTCTACAGAGAAAGCTTTTTTAAATGAATTAGAAGAATCCACTGAATGTTAGAATTTGATATATGATGTAGATAGGTAAAGTCCATAGTAAAATGGTCAACCTTGATAAACTATGAGCAATTTGGAAACACCAGTTAGCCTAATCTGCAGGTCTTTGGACCGTGGGAGGAAACCGGGATACCTGGAGGAAACCCACCATGCACGGAGAGAACATGCAAACTCCATGCACACAGACCCGATGCAAGAATCGATCCCTGGACGTACAGTAGCTTGGGTGTCCAACTCCGCAGTAAAGACAGCTTAAAAAGTTTACATGACGCAGTAAAAATGTTAATGTTAATGTTTGAACTTTGATTTGGGAATCATGTTGTTTTCTATGAGTACATTAAGTGGTAGACTTGGTAGGGTGAATTTGAATGAAATTAGAATTCTATATCTAAATGCTTTTTTCTTTGTTTTCATTAAGATCCATGCCAAAAAAAACGTTTTTTCAATCTTACATATGATAGTAAAATATCCAAACCTGGCTACTCGCAGACCAGCACATAATGTCAAAACTGTAACGTTTATCCCCCTGCAGATATGAAACATTCACACGCTGCATGAGCGTATCTGTCATCCTCGAGTGTACACAACTGCCTGCCAGTCCTTATAAGGCCAGCTGGATTGTGGGATTTGTAGGAGGACGGGGCAGACCCAGAATGGCTTAGAAAACCATGTTAACCCACAGCAAGCATGGAAAAGAAAACAAAAAGGCGTTCACAGAGACGTGCATGTGAGCCGTTCAGACTTGTCCTTATTGGATTATGATAAACATGCAATAAATGGACAAGTCATTTGCAATCTACAATTATTCACCGAAATGTACGAAACACAAACGGGCAGAGAAAATACACACTCGCTGTCTGATGCCACACATGCCATTTATATTCTACTGTATATTATAATGTCTTTTCATGAGATTAAAATATCAGATTAAACTTATTAAGAAATTCCAGATGTGTATCTGTAATATCACACAATATAATTTGTAAAAATATAAAACCCTTAAAACTGCCTAAAACATCATTCCATTACAGAGCTGTTACTATCTTTTTTTTTCTTTTCTTTTTTTGAGCTTGCAGTTAAATATTATAGCGTCTGCACTGTAAATACTCCAGCAGACCAACAGAGCAACAGAGGAAGATTTACAGATGCCACAAGCTTTATAAGGAATAGAGAAGCTAGCTGGAAGACTGCTGTTTAGATTGAGAAACACAGGCCTTTCCAACTTGGCTTGAAAGAGATGGTGAGAGAGAACAGACAAACAGAAATATTAATAAGTCCTCTAAATAAGGGTGAGAAATATGGCAAAAACACCATATTGCAATACTTTGTCACAATATAAGATACATTGTAACCATATTTTGGTATAATAATAATCATATAATCATCGACCCTGTCTGATCCGGAGGCGCCGTATAATGGCTGACCCTCTGCTCTGATCCTGGTCTCCTACAAAACTAGGATATGCGAAGAATAAAAAACGCTCACTGTGCAGTAATGTACATGTGACGAATAGAGCGATGACGTGATAATTAAAACAGGACCGAACTAGTCTTGTGGAAGTTCCAGGCCATTAAGCATCATTAGAAATGTACCAAATGTAGTTTATATATCTTTGAGGGGGAAAAAATTGGCATCACTGTGTGTGTGTGTGTGTGTGTGTGTGTGTGTGTGTGTGTGTGTGTGTGTGTGTGTGTGTGTGTGTGTGGGTGTGTGTGCGTGTGTGTGGAGTGCTTGCTTTACTTTTCTGCTTCTCTTTGCATCTCTTCTCGCTTTTGCCTCCGGAGCTCCATGCGACGTTCAAAGTCCTCATCCATGGTGTCTGGTTGCCGAGGAGCCTCTTGTGTCTTCACGTCACTGTGGGACGGAACAGACAACACACGGGTTATTAAAGCACATGACAATGCGATGCGATCTAGGACTAGTCCAGTCTTTCCGTCTGGCTGCATTACGCTCATACTTTCCAACGCAATCCCCGCTCACTTTTTTCCCCCCGTTTGACTTCAACTACCAGAAAAGGCAAAAGCTTCACCACCCCTACACGCCTAATCAGCTTTCCCTACATCTTCCTTTTTTTCCTTAGTGTCTACTGCTCTGGTACGCAACAATGACAGAATCAAGATGCACAGGCAACGAAGCCATAATGTAAAAAAAGAGTGTAAAATGATAGTGTAAATGCAAAATAATAACACACTAAAAGGGCCAATTTGGGAACGTCAGTTAACCTAACCTACATGTCTTTGGACTGTGGGAGGAAACCGGAGTACCCGGAGGAAACCCACCCAGCATGGGGAGAACATGCAAACTCCATGCACACAGAGACGGGAATCGAACCCGGGCCCTGGAGGTGCAAGGCGACAGCGCTAACCACTACAAAGTAAAAACAAAGTATAATTAAAAAAAATGACAGTATAATTACAATAATTACTTAGAACACTAAGTTGTATCAGCTGTTAGATTTTCTACTGTACTGTGCCACCCCTCATTTCTTAAATGATGTTGATTAAATTAAAAAAACAGGAACAAACGTTTTACTGCGTCAGGCTGCGAAGTGCCTATGTGCCTATGTAACAACCTCAGCAGCGACCTCATTTCCCCTCTCGTCTGTTCCACCCACTCAGCATTCAGCATCAGCAGCGCACTAATCACCACCTGATCGTCTCTCATCAGCTGCACTGCACAGTGTTTCTCACCAGTGTTCATGGCTTAAGTTAGATGATCTTGAATGATTCATGGGTCACTCTGAGATGGCTTAGTGAACTGTTCCTAAAGACTACATTAAAAACTTCTAGAAAGTCTGGCTCTTCGGAAGGAAACTAAGGGGAACTAAGAGATGTCTCAGGACTTTCCCACTGGTTTTTAAGCTTTTCCCTATGGATAAGTAAGACCGAAGGAACAGCGCGACCTCCGAGAAATCGCCGAACGCAAAACACATGGTACGGGGAATGCGATATCTGACTTCATTGTCAGGTCAGCCAAGAAAGGGATAAGAGATCCCATCAGAAATCTGCCACTTCCAGACGTTCTGGATCAGACAAATCTAATACAAATAAATCCCCAGCGCTTGCGAGTTTGTGTTTACAGCCTGAGTTTCCTGTGCTTTATTTTCACATGGCAAAAACGTATCCTCCTGGCCCGAGAAATGTACGCATTCAGCTGCAGGGACGGACGTTTCGTTAAACAATAGGGTCATTTGCTTACATTGCCTGAAATAATGAATGGAAATTTAAGCAGAATTAAGCTTAATTGAGAACAGATACAGGACACTGTATGTCAGTAGCATTGTGTGCTTTGGTGTTTGAAAGGCTTCCTGCTGTGTAACCTGAGCATCACTAATAATGTACAGAGAGGGGAAAAAATGCATCTTTTAGTCATAGATAATAATATACACCGGTCATGTATTAAAACCTACTCACACATTCTTTCACACACTACTGACTAGGCTAATTTGGGAACACCAGTTAGCCTAATCTGCATGTCTTTGGACTGTGGGAGTAAACCGGAGTACGTGGAGGAAACCCACCGAGCGCGGGGAGAACATGCAAACTCCATGCACACGGAAGCAGAAATCGAACCTGGATCCTGGAGAATGCGAGGCGACAGTGCTGAGCAACAAGGCAGTGTGCCGCCGCTTTTACATCAACTCAAGACAGATCCTGAAGGTGAAAATGACAAGCTGTGGGTGTACTGTACAAAAGTTTGGACACACCTTCTAATTTCATGGTCTTTTCTAAATGTTTTGCTCCCTTCTAAAGAAATATGCAATAACCACCTCGGAACAGTTAATATTGAGATGTGTCTGCTACTTATGGCTCTAATCTGCGGTGCTGTTGACTTCTGAGGCTGGTAATCCTAAATGAACTTCTCCTCTGTAGCAGTTTGGTCTTGCTTTCCTGGGATGGAGACAACTTGGGTACAAACGTTTGGCTGGTACGGTATTGTATATCTCAATAGTTTGATAAAATGCTGGAAGCATACACTTACGGTAGACTTAAGTCTTGAGCCGAATGCCTTGCGTCACATTCTTCGGTCATTTCAAAGAACAATAAGTCAGTAACATGTTCCCGGGAAGAGCAAAGAGACCGAATGAAGGTTATAGGAAGTATTGCTATATAAGGAATGATGAAGCAAGATAAGAAAACCTGGGAAATTTAGCACTGTCTAGGGGAAATGTAGGAAAGCAAAAAACCTGATAAGAGTCCAGATTCAATGCTGACAATCACTAGATCAATTGCACTGAGGATGTTTTAATGTTCAGTGTTTGATGCTGATATCTTTGGATGATATGATGTCCACAATCATATTTAATCATCTACTTGTGTTACCTTCCCTGCATTGCGTTTCATTACCTTAATCTTGTGTAAGCACTTTTAATAATCAATCAATTGATTGATTGATTGATTGATTTTGACTACACTACAGTATGTGGTCACACGATGGACGATTCATAATTGAAACAACAGTACACACAGTATCTATTGTCTATTATGTTACTATCCTTGCTCCTGGATGTTTGAAATTTCCTATGTGATCAATTAAATATGATTTTTTTTTTTTCACTCTTCGAGCTCTCAGGTCTTCTTAAACAAAACAAAGCATTCAGGAACAGTTTATACCTGACACCTGGGAGAGTAAAAAAAACAATGCATTCATCAGCCTTTACAGTTGCGTTCATGTCCATGACCTGTTTTCATCTTTGAAAAGGCCGATTAGCATATTAGATTAGAAGTCCAGTGATGAAAATGGATCATCATAACCTGATGACTGTCTGTTATTCCCTTAAAAATGCACCATGGATTGCTGTTACTGTATTAATGTTCTTGCGTCATACTTCCATCGATCACATTGAACGGCATCAGATTAGAGAGTCTTTGCAATGATTCACCTTCCTCCTCCATCATGCACACGAGAATGAAGGCGGTGACACAACGAACACCCCGGGTTTGTGACTCTATGCCACAAGTAGGATGCTGTAGGATGCTTAAAGTTGACACTCAAAGTATGTACATGTCGTTCGGTTTCCTACACCGGAGCGATTTGAGACTGTTTGACTCTTATACACGTTCAAACCCTGCGGCTCCGCCCCAAGAAGCGTCCATGTTTGCACAGGTCAATCTGTTCTCTTTATCACTTCTTCCAGCAGACATTTTATCCGCAGACGTTTTTTTTTTTTATCAGCAAGACAGACAGAGAGAGAGAGAGAGAGAGAGAGAGAGAGAGAGAGGGTTGAGATTGTGTCCCTGAGATGAGATGTGTGTCGGATACACAGTTTACAGCAGGAGAATAAAAAATCATTTGCATGCTTATAAGCGATGGATTTGCACAATGGTTTAACCCACCTTTCCAATTCCTTATGAAAGTACAAGTTTGAAAGCTGCATTGTGACATAATACGGGGAAAGGTTTTCATATATATTGCATACTGTATATAGTCAAATATATTAATTATATGGTTTCCATACATGTAACTGCAGGTAAACAGCACACACAAATCAGTGAAAACACTAACACCACCGCCAGGTGAATTGAATAACATGAATTGTCAATTATACACCAATAAACCATCATGGACTTCCAAGGCACATCCATTCCCATAGGGACCACAGGCCAGCCAATCCAATTCTGGCCATGATAGAAAGGCAGAACACCCAGCGCACAACAGCCCACTAGACACGCGGCTCAGCAGGCAACGTGCCCAAGGCCTCCGTCACTTCCAGATCCCAATCCAATCAAGTTCCCATGGGATACACCAGAGCTATGGAGGCCTCAATGAATCCACTCCGAACATCCAAGTGCCAGACACCACAGAACAGCCCATTTCAACCCCTTAAAGCTAGTCTTAAAATAACAAAAGACCAAACTGTTATTGATTATGACTTAATACCTGCAGCATGGCCATTTAATGTTCATGCAATTAATCAGACTATATACTTAAACTAACACTCTTTATTTGGGTTCTTATTTAATACTTAACTTAACAGCATGAATTTCAAAAAAAGTTTTCTTTTCCTTAATTCTTCAAATTTGTCTACAGAAATTCTGAGGCGCTGGTCTAGACTTGTTATAGATTTCCCAGACACGCTGCCTTTGAACCACGAGAAGGATCAGATTCATAAATCATTTCCACATGACACAAGCCGAATACATTTTCTAATTCACACATCTGTCCCTGGTTACAGTTTCCGAGCATATTTCCTTCTCCATATCTCTGTCCCTGTCTCTCTCTCTCTCTCTCTCTCTCTCTCTCTCATGGTCTTGGAAGTCAGAATTCCATTCCTTCAATGGCCAGTGTAAATGAATCGGCTCTCTTCTAAACAAAGAGCTCGGGGGTATTGCTTGGGTTATATCAAATCATTTCAGGTATCATAACAGGAAAGAGATAGATGCAGAAAGAAAAAAAAAAAACCCCGATGTCCATAAAGTCATTTTTTTTCCACGAGTCATACTGAGGTCATACTGAGGTCATACTGAGGAACTCATCCTGGTGAAGTGAACGAGGAAATACGAGACTGGGCACGATGGCTGCGGTGAGGCAACCGAGCAGGATGTTGGCTAAATTTATTTCCCGTCATGTGACTACGGAGGATCTGCAACATACTGTAAGGTTGGAATTTAAAAGTACTACACTCTCGGATGATGGTGTATCTCTCAAAACCAGATCAACAGAGCACTGCATTCATCACTGCACAGAGACACACTCAGGACTTTTTTTTCCCCACTTGACCTCATTCATTCATTCACTCATTCATTCATAACAGTTCTATCCTGGTCAGGACCATAGTTGACCTGGAGCCTATCTATCCTGTTCCATCACATGGCACAACACACACTTATTCCATGCAGAGCAATGTAGAGTGACAAATCCACCTACAGTATGCTTGTTTTTGAAAAAAGGGGAGAAAACTATAAAAAACCAAATCAGCCACAGACAGTAACCTGAGATCAAGATGGAACCTAAGAATCTTGAGCTGTACAGGTACTTGAGACACTTGACATGTACGTGCCACGGTTATGTGGCACACGGCAAATTAGTGACTCAACCAGACGTGGGTAGAGGTGCAGAGTTAAATCAGATAACAGATAGGGTCAGAACTCAATACCACACCAAAGAGCAACCACGCCGAAGAAGGGGGTCACCATATTAGATCTATTGATCCGCAAAGACCTGGCACAGGTTTTACACCGAATGCCCTTTCTGATGCAACCCTCCCGTTTTTATATGGGGTGTAGGCTTAAGTGCCCAACATTGGCCACTCGGAGGTGGCACGGCGTGAACCTCCAATGCTCTAATCACCAAACCAGAGCCTCAACCATCTGAGTCAACACTACCCTCAAACATCCGTCTTTCTTATCTATCTGAAATGAGCATTTCCTCCATTTACCACCTGTTCGGTGGTCTATAACCTTCTAAATATCTGGAAGGACCTTGGAGCAATAAGTTTAGAAGCATCCAAAATCACTTTTCTTCCATCTCCAGCTGCCGTTCCTGGGGTTCCCCTTCAGAGGCACGTAGAATCAACATTCACAGGTCTAAAATATGACAGTGCTTGGATCCATGACATGCAGTAAAGTGGAGTAAGTGAGTAGGACTGGTTTTGTTTGGTCTGTTGCTTTGCACTGTGTACAAGCATAACCAAACATGGTCAAAGACACTGATGTGCTGTGACTCCGTGCTGATATTCAAGTGCATTTTCTATCTAAATAGATATGATATCTTTCGGGAACCAGCGTATAATCAGAGTGATCTATGTGATCTGTTGTAACTTATCATCGGAACTCAAGCAGTTAATCAGATATTTGATAAAGTCCCGAATGTCTTGGATGAACTTCTTCCTCCATATAAGGCCACGACAAATTCGAGCCGTGTTGCCGTGTGCTTGCACTAGAGTTTGGTTTGTTTTTTAGTCAACGTTAGTGAGAAGGGGATTTAGTTAACAATCACACTAAATCCACTAAATACTTACGATACACTGTAGTGTAGCGGTTAGCACTGTCGCCTTGCACCTCCAGGGTCCGGGTTCGATTCCTGTCTCTGTGTGCATGGAGTTTGCACGTTCTCCCTGTGCTTGGTGGGTTTCCTCCGGGTACTCCGGTTTCCTCCCACAATCTGAAAATTTGGTGTTCCCAAATTGCCTGTAGTGTGTGGATGAGTGTGTAAGTGGGTGCACGTGTGTGTGTGCCCTGCGATGGATTGGACCCCTGTCCAGGGTGTACCCCGACCTTGTGCCCTTAATCTCCTGGGATATCCTCCAATACAGGATGAAGCGGTATAGATGATGAGTAAGAGTGAGTGAGTACATACATGAGAATAAAAAACACATAATCGATATTTGCTAGATAGCATTGTGCACAAAGGCCTAATTCTTTGCGGAACAGGTCTGTCCCTAATTTGGTGGGATATTCTCGTATACAGAAGCTTTGGTATTTATTGTGCACCTGGACCTTGTACTAGTTGATGACTGTTTGAATGAACAAGCTCCCTCTTCTTTGCAAACAAATCAACCCATATATACAGTAAATGCATGTGTACACATTCGGCTTTTTCTTTTCACTGATCATTGCATGCATGTTTATGCATTTGTCAAACACTTTTATCCATAGTTATAACAATGGGGTGTAACGACGTATCTGTATCTGTTTAGGATACCAAATATCTATTTCAGAGTTTGCATTTGGACGCGGGTTTACAATCAGGCTACCAGCTTGTTTATATTCGGGTAACTAAAGCAAAATTACTCTGTTAGAAAATTGCGCCTGTTTAAATTTTCGAAGGAATATTTTTGGATTTCTTTCACGAAATAGAGATAAGGCAAAATATACTATAGGTAGTAGACTCATTTTAAACCACTAAAACTCCGTCCAGGCAGCTACTAAGGATGCATTAATAAAAGTCATGGATTCTTTGTGTAGGACCGTGCCGCGCCTCCCACTGCCGAGTTATGTGATCGCAGTCTAGATCCACAATTCTAGTCTCCATGAACTTTACTGGTACATGTTTTTCCTAGGCTTTGTCTCTTTATCCTAGGGGTGCCCATATCAGATCATTAGATCGGATTAGATCTTATTAGATAAGATGACATTCATAAGATCTGGTACAGGTTTTATGCCAGATGCTCTTTCAGTCACAACCATACCATTTACTAACCGGACTTGTTGCTGGCGATGGTGCCGTGGCTCGGTTGTATGGGGCATAGGGTTAAGGGTTACGCCCAAGGAGCCAACAGTGGAATCCTCGGATCAGTAGTTAACCATAGCAATTATTTAAAACTAATGGGATGGCGAAGTCCATTCACTCAAGCCAACGGAATTAAGTAAAGTACTTCTGGAATTAGGCATAGAGCTGTGCAGCTCAGCGTTCAGCTCCTTTCTCCAGTCTGTAATGTTTAATCTGCAATGGCACACACTGTAGTGGTCTGATAAATATTTCCAAGGCTTGCTTCAATTTATACACCACCGTCTGGGGCTTTTTACATTTTTCTTGGCAGGCAGGAATATATATATATTTTTAAATCACATATTGGCATTCATACATTTTTTGCTTACTGCACTCTTGATACACAAACACTTGCAAACAACACCACTTTCCAGTTCCATTAACAGATGAACATTTCAGACAATAGTTGTAGGTAGTCAAGTAGAATCAATCAGCAACATGCTATCATCATCATGGTAACATCAGACATACAGCATATGTACATAATATGTCCAGTAGACATGCATCATATTTCCTTCAACATCATTCAGCATTGATTACATCACACGATGTGGTGGTCAATTCATTTATGAAAATGGATCATGTTCAATGGAAACATCCAGGAAAGTCTGTTACTGCTCAATGTGCTAGTGATTCTCTAGTAAAGTAGGACAATTTACTCAGTTTACTCAGATTTCTCCCGAACGCACCAGGATGCTTGTGCAAGAGACCCTAATTGCAATGCAACACATTCCCCGTCTCCTGGGAGAGGAAGCATTGATCACAGCCAGACACATGCTCGTGCACTCTGCTGCAGAAGGCCTCCAGTCCTGTGGCTTATACCATCTAAGGAAAAGGACCTGTCTTGGCATGACAGTACTCCAGCTCCAAAGGTTTTCCACTGTAAGACGCCTGCTTAGTGTATGATAAACAGCATGCTAGAATGGAACTGTTTCAAGGACTCAACCTCAAAGAAGTTTTCTTTATTACTCAATGAACATCTGCAGATCTCCCAGAGCTTACTCGGTGGACCTACCCGAAGAAAAGATGGACTCGGCTTGTTTTGACCTCATGATTGAGGCAGGTTAAATGTGCCAGCTCTGATTAGGCTGTGCTCGAGCACTATTCAGGAGTGCTGTACACTAATTCTAATCCAGATCATTCATTAACTCGTTCATTAACCAGATGTAGAATACTGTAGCATCACTGTATATGACTGAGCAGCAGTCTGATTAGTGGCGTTATATCAGGATAGAGAAAATCATAACTGAACAAAAAGCATGTAACAAAAATGTGCAAACGATTTGTCTAATTTCGGCAATAAAAGATTGTAAAAGATTTCAATTAATAAAAGATTTTGCTGGTGAATTACAGAATCATATACAGTACACTGCTGTACAGATATGTGTGCGTTATGAGAAACCCATTCATGCTGGGAAATTTTGACATTTTATACTGCATGTATACTGTAGTTGTACTAAATGTTTCTCAAGCATAAGTTCATTTTCACTTGATTCCTCCAAAACTGAAAAGTAAACATTGAATTTATTATAATTATGGGAAACAACAACCCTGACAAGAATTTAACAATGGGAAAGCGCTCCCGTCCATCATAAACCTTACATTCATTAATGTCTCTTCACTCGATGGATCTCCGTTCACGCTAACATCACTGTGTGATATAACAGCTTTTTCATTCAGTTATGATTTTGTAACCAATTTTTTTTTTTTTCGATTTCATATTTTCGCATCATTTATCCATTAAATTTCTTTTTTCATTTACAAAGAGTTGATGTGCTCTTCTCCATTTTAAGGATAATGGAGCATTGGGACATTTTAAGACATTTTAAGACGTTTATAATATGGTTTTTATTATAAACCATATTGATTTAGGCTACATATTTAAGACTAGCTTAAATATGTAGTCTATATTACTGCAAGTCGCTACTAAAATATCTAAACACAAGTTATGACTAACATTTACCTGAAAACTCTGTATGATAATAAGCTAAACTCTTATTCCTGCACTTAAACCTCAACCACTAACAGCTAAATAATATTAATATAACTAGCTAATTAACACTGGTTTAATACCTGGCTAGCATAGTTAGCTAGCTAGTCAGTGACTAGTCAGTGTTAATCCCATAAAATGCATTTTGTACTGTATTTGTACTGCAATGTAAATGTCACTATTGTAAAATAATAATAATAATAATAATAATAATAATAATAACAATAAATAAATAAATAAATAAATAAATAAATAAATACAGACTACAGCACACATTTTAAATAATTTAAGTACTCAGTAAATTAGTGTCCTCAAAGTGAATGCTAGTGTTTTGTCATGCCGCATCTTCCTTTTATTTTTCACTGCCGACTGATTTTGGTTCATAAACTGGTTATTAAAGTCTCAGCTCATTGAGGTTGTATGCCACTAAAGATTCTATACAATTTAGAGCACCGATACTTGAAAAAGACTTTGAACTATTTCTGAGTGCATGAATTTGGCCTCTAATGCCACACACTGCAGCAAGCGGTTCCCTCCTTTGTCCCATTTTTTTGTCCCCTCTGTAAGTGACGACCCTCACATCCTACGTCCAACCACCCCTAATGCTTCATCAGATCCTGAGATCAGATGTTTCAAATGTATCTGCTACTGACCATTCCACATACTCCCATTTACGGCCATACGTATCTACAAACACACGACTGCATCTGATCTCGAATGATAAGCAGAGACTGGCCTGGTTAATACTTGGATACATGACCATTGGGAATGCCAGGTGATGTAACCCCTTTTGGCACAGTGCTGGCTTAATAGGATCTGGGTTATTGATCAGGACGTCAGGCTCCAGCACTGGCAGCTTTGCAGTGCTGGGCCCTTGAGCACCGCTCCTCGAGGAGCAATGCATCATTGCACTTGACCTTGTGCTCTGAACACAGCTTTCTACCAAGCTGCAAAATAGAATAGAATTTCACCATGCTGTAATGTATTGTCATAAACTAGAAACAATTAGGTAAAATTACAAACAGAAGAAACCGCCCAGCAGCACATGAGCAATACAATTGTACAAGTTAATTATTGGCAAAATATCTTTAAAAAGCAGATTTAGCATTTAGGATCTCTAAACAGATTTTATGCCAGAAATATGGAGTAAATGTCTAAAAGTTTGTTCTAGATATTTAAAGAATTTGTTTAAATTATTATTATAAAGAAAAAATAAAAGAAAAAAAATATCATAAATCCCCATCCAGAGTGAACTTTTAAAGTTCCTTCTGATGTAAATCTGCAGGTGTTATTTAATCAGGGTGTTGACTGTGCAGATAAAAGTTTCTTACCTGAGAAAGTGCAGTCTGAGCCGCGCGCTAACGAGGAACGCGATCACGCGCGCATTTCCCCAAATCCCGCTAAATAAAGCGCACTGGTGAAGCTCCGCCTCTCCAACATCTGTCTCCCTTAGCAACCTCTCCTCCTCTTCCCCCTCCCTCCCCACATCTTCTACTCTTTCCTCCTTCCTCATTCGTACCTCGTGTGAAGCAAAGTCCGCGCGCAAACCCGAAAGAGCAGCTCAGAGGCAGTAAAGAAAGAACTAAAGAATGTTCATTTGGGGGAAAGTGCATATTTCACAGGGATATTTAGGTTCATACAGTATGACAATCTGTGTAATATGTGATTATGTGTAATAGGTGGGGATCCTATGATAGTGCGTTTTAGCGTACACAGATTAACACGTGAGAAAAATTTGGAAAAACACTGGTGGAAATGATGATAAATTGTGGGTCATGTGAGAGAAAATGTGGCATCGAAAACTTCAAAAGTCATGCACGACATGCAAACTGTGATAATAATGTGAGGAGAAATGGAAAGAAAGAAATTGTACCAATAAAACGAAAACCATTACAGTATATAGTATATTAGAAACATACATGGGTCATCAGTGGCTTTTAAACTCTGTTGTAGACATATGTATTACTGCATAACATATGTACTATTAAAAATATGGAATAGACTATACATACATAAAGAGAAGTACTTTTTGTTTCTCTGTTTTGATCAGCCTTAACATTAACACCCTCAACAGATTCACTAAAAAAAAAAAAAAACCTCTTCGAATGAACTTAATTAAATCATGGAAAGAATTTCCACGTGATTTAATGGCTTTCTTTCAGCATTAATCAATTTTGTTGCCAATTTTGTTTGTTTATAAACCGAACAACATTAATACACCAGCACCTGATGACAGGATCATGGGTACCCAAGGCTCACCCATGCCCCAGGGACCAAAGCACAGCTCATCAGGTTCGATCCCACAGAAAAGCCATTGCAGCACAAATAGGCAAAAAGTCAATTCTGGTTACAATAAAAAAGCTCCAAAACACTTGGTGCACCACAGCCCACCATGCATGGTGCTGCTCAACCAGACTCCAAACTCCCCGGATCCCAATCCAGTCGAGCACTAGTGGGGCGAACGACTGTCCTCCTCGTAACCTACAGCACCAATAGGATTTGCTGCCAATGTCCTCCTGTGACCTCACAGAACACCCCAGAGGCCAAACCGAGCCACAGGAACCTTATAAACAGGAGGGTTTAATGTGAATGTAATTTTTTTTTTTTTTACTGTATTAGTGTAATATTCTCAAAAATTATAAGGAAAAATGACAAAAAGAAGAATTTACCCAGCAGCACATGCTAAGCTTTATGAACAGTACAATTGTACAAGTTACTTGTTGGCAAATGTATAAGTTTAATTATTCTAAATATTATCAAATATTATTGTCATTTATTCTAAATATTGAACGGTTCTTTGCTCTAATACTGCATCATACTTGTAGTGTACCACTACTAGGGGTGATGTTTAAATAAAAAATGTATTATGCATATTATAAAGAAAAAATTGTCCAAAGAATCCTCAGTGTGTCATGAATCCCCACCCAGAGTGGATTATATATTAATAATATTAGAAAATTACATTTGTAGATAATAATTTATATATACAGTACAGACCAAAAGTTTGGACACACCTTCTCATTCAAAGAGTTTTCTTTATTGTGTTCTTTATTGTGTTCTTTAGCCCAAACGCGTCTCTTCTGCTTGTTGCCTGTCCTTAGCAGCGGTTTCCTAGCAGATATTCTACCATGAAGGCCTGATTCACACAGTCTCCTCTTAACAGTTGTTCTAGAGATGTGTCTGCTGCTAGAACTCTGTGTGGCATTGACCTGCTCTCTGATCTGAGCTGCTGTTAACCTGCGATTTCTGAGGCTGGTGACTCGGATGAACTTATCCTCCGCAGCAGAGGCGACTCTTGGTCTTCCTTTCCTGGGGCGGTCCGCATGTGAGCCAGTTTCTTTGTAGCGCTTGATGGTTTTTGTGACTGCACTTGGGGACACTTTCAAAGTTTTCCCAATTTTTCGGACCTGACTGACCTTCATTTCTTAAAGTAATGATGGCCACTCGTTTTTTTCTTTACTTAGCTGCTTTTTTCTTGCCATAATACAAATTCAACCTCTTTGAATGAGAAGGTGTGTCCAAACTTTTGTCTGTATATATATATATATATATATATATATATATATATATATATATATATATATATATAAATTAGTCGTTTTAACAGTACATTTGACTGTTTGGTGCGGATGCAAATGCCACAGATTCCTTCCATTATTCTGTAAACCAGAAATCCCAGTTTGACTTGAACGCTTATTGTGCAAGAAAAAGAATCCAGAATGTAAATATAAATTTTGTTTATTATAAAAATCAATTACATTTTAAATTTATCCATACAACAATATATAAATGATTTATTAATGTATATTAATAATATATATATATATATATATATATATATATATATATATATATATAATTAATAAATAACTTATGGTTGCGTTTATTTTAAATTTGCACAGTCATAGTTTACTATGTTATCATGTTTTATTTGGAAGAGCAGCGGTGAGTTTATACCATTTGTAAGACCTGAGCTTCGATTTATCAGACAGCCATAATGTTGCCTTTGGGACATATTTGGTAAGTGAGAGAGGGCCGCTGGCTCCTGCTCAGGTCTGCAGGACATGTTTAAGGTGAAAAAATGTTCATGTAAACACCAGTGCTTTATGGTAAATGCTTTGTGTTTGAATTCAACGGTCTCAACAGTCCCTACTTTTCAAACAGGGGCTGTATGAAGACATTTATGTACTGTACCTGAGACATACAGCCTGGTTTTGGCAGGATAGTGTGTCAGGGGCTTTGAAACTAGTGTTTGTGTGTATGTGTCTTGAGTAGCAGTCACTATCGTAATACCACTGGAATGTCCATGGGACGGTGGGTAAAAAAAAAGGAAATTCTGGTCACATGGTTACATTATACACATAATTCATTCCATAACCTCGTACTCCAGTACAGCTCTCATCTACTGCTGCTAATGTCATGATTGGCAGCTATGCTAATTCTTTTCCTCCTGTTCTTCCTGTAAGCAACCTGAGGTATCCAAAGAAGGACCACCTTCACCTGATGGTTTGGATCTACACATGCTGCTCCCAGTGCTCCCAGTGATCCCAGTGATCCAGATCCCCTCTGCCCTCTGCACACGTCTGACTGGTGCCATGAAATGGACTCCATGTTAACTTAGACATCTTCTTATACATTGCACATCCAGCTGCCTAACACAATTCCTACTATCGTACTATCTCACGCAAATAAAGATGGGTTCCCTGTTGAGTCTGGTTCCTCTCAATGTTTCTTCGTATTGCCATCTCAGGGCGTTGTTCCTTGCCACCGTCACCCTCAACGTGCTCATCAGGGACAATCTGAGCATTATGATTTATGCTGTAATTCTCACTCATACACATTTCCATCATTTTCTTTTCATTTTGTGAAGCTGCTTTGAGACAATGACCATTATTACTGTAAATGTGCTATATAAATCAAATTTCATTTCATTGAATACTATTCGCTTCTTAGTTGCTCTGTATTTCCCAATATCTTAAAAGGTGTGGTCTTTCAGTACTGTGAAAAAGTCTTAAGGCATGCTTCATTTCTTCATATTTTACTTTCATTGTAGTCTTTAATTTTTTTCATGTGCTCTTCAGGAATAGTTCCTAAAGGATGTTCTTGGCTCTCCTTTTCAGGGCAGTCTCTGTTTCAGAGAAAGGTTCTTTGTTTGTTAAGCGGCGCAGTGACGTATAAATCATTCAAGCATTAAATAAAAACATCTAACTTTAGGCATGAACCTGTGAGAAACAGGTTCTCCACGGTGATTAATATACTGGGGATGCTAAATGCTGGGTGTTTGAAACAGATGAGAGGGGAATGAGGTTACTGCTTGCTTCTGTACAGTATATAAACCATTACTTTTGAAATCCATACAATGGCTTTTATAGAGATGTGATTTGGAATGCCCATTTTTGAAGAATCAACTGTAGTCCTGCTTTAGGTTCAGTATTGAAGTAGACATCTATGTGACAGTATCCAAAACCTTCTGATATATCAAATCCCTCATCATGTTGTCTTAACACATGCTTCAATAAAAGAGATTAGGCATGAGGGGGAGAAAAATCTCATACAAAGCAGTTAAACCGGTTAATCTCACACATTTTGCATATGGACCTACTGTAGCAATAGTGCCATTTCTTACAGGAGTGTTTCATTTGACCTGTTTGCACATGGCATACCTGACGGTTTTCATCTCACCAGAGCAGGAGCCGCCCCTGAATCCACCCGTTTTATCAGTTGATCTCGCCATTTCCTCGACTCTCAGGTGTGGCGGAAAACAACCCTCCAGCCACACCAGGCCTTTGATGAATCACTTGGACATCCATTGTAAAATCGCAGTTGTCTCTGCATATAATGTAAACAAAATACATTACATAAAGTCCTATAGAGGTACATTTAACCTATGGGAAATATTATAGAAGATATTAAGGTCAATGCAATTTACGTACAACAGAACGCATTTCTCAAAAGCTATTTTAGGAACTTTAATAGTCGGCATAACTATTTTTATTAACTGATCTAGGTTGCTCGAGTTGCATATGTTGGTAGAGTAACTCTTCCTCTATTTAAAGTTCCTCTTTGAAAGATTCACAAACAATGCATTTGTGCCACCCGTGAACCAACTTTCAAATCCTCTTCGTTGCAGTTAATGGTTTCACACTGTGCTACAGAATGTTCACAGAGATGCTACCACTGACGAGAGCAATGTGCACATGGATGAAGAAGTTTAAAGAAAGGGAAACAAGCGCTGAAGACAAACCACGCAGTGAGATAGCATCAAGGGGATTTACAAAGAGGATTCAAAGAGTTCGGTTCAATGATGGTGGAAATGCATGGCTTGTGATGAGTAATACCCTTGTATAGTGCAAGAATTAATCCATCCATGTCCAATTTGAACTGTGGTCAACCCACTTTTGCATTAATTTCGTTCCAGCCCTCATAATTTGGAATGAGTCACTAACATGGGAATGGGCGGCATTAAAAAGTGTACTGCAGTCACAAGAGGGGCTCAGAAATGTTTTTGTGTCAGTGTTGCCGCCATCATGGTGGTTTAGTCATGCGCCTCCAGGGATGAGGGTTCAATTCCAGCTTTTGTGCGTGGAGTTTGTATATTCTGCCATTGCTTGGTGGGTTTCCTCCCACGATCCAAAGACATGAACGCGAGTCTATTTGGCATTTGCAAATTCCCCATTGTAAGCTTGTGTGGCTGCTTAAGGGAGTTAATAGCTAGGCCATTTTGTCTACAAAGATTAGTTAACTACTAGAGTTTACCATGTTTTTTTTTTTTTGCTCTATTAGAGAGCATAAATGTAGAAGAAACTTTTTAAAAATAAAACAATGATTCCATTTGAGACTGTTACACAATTAAAAGGAAAATACATATAACTATTGAGGAGTATGACTGCTGCACCACCGATCCACAGGATGATTTCTGAGCACATACCTGGCAACCCTTCCAATATGAAATCATATGTTTGATCACTGTATATTTTTAATGATTAATAATAATAATGATCTGCATCAAAAGGCTGAATGATAGATGTGTAGCTATGGAAAAATAATATGAAGAGAAATTCCAAACAGTGAAGCTTTACAGGGTTTACATGTCATTATCCCATAGAACACGGTTCATGTACATGTGAGAATAAACTCACCTGACGTGATGAATCACGGCAATTACAGTACAGGCCAAGTAAAACAAATACATGATATACCTCTCGCTGTTGTACATATAATGGGATTTTTCCATGTGCTGTAAATGCTTTCTGTAAAAACATCAAATTCTTATTTCAAAACATTTCAATGCAGACATATTTTCAGGGAGCATTAGAGCAAAGCTACACCTCCTTCTGGTAATAATTCACATATGATGATGGGTATGGAACACTGCAACACTTGAACTCACATTTGGGACAACTAGCTTTATTCAACCTGGATTTTCCACTTATACTTCCAAGTGATATAATGACAATTTTATATTGAAGTAAATTCCGTTTCTTTTCTTTTTTTAAACAAGCGCTGAATATTATTCAATGGAAGCCCAGGAGATCATAGTTCAGTAGAGTACAGTAGAGAACAATACACATTCAGATTATTTAAAAAAAAAAAAAAAAAACTATTATATAAGATGAGCTTATAAATCATTTTATAATTTGGGGTACATTTCACAATGTCCAAAAACAATATTCTTTCTCAATAGAACAAATGATTGTTCACGTTAGTAAATTCCTTCAGTGCAACTTATCTGCTAGTTGCAAAGCTTAAACATTACATTATCTTGACTGATTATGTAGAGTACTGAGTAACATAGTAACATCACATTCAAAAAATCATTTCATTAAGATCATAAAAATCTGTAAACCATAAACGTGTTTATGAGTAACACAGCTGACAGAATTTGTGAGGACATTAATACGCCGATATGTTTAAATTATTTAAATGAGAAACTTTTTAGTATTTATACTTTTAAAATAAAATATAAAAATAGTGGTATTTATCAATTGTTTTAAAACCAAGAAACGCTCAACTGTAACGGCATTCATGGCAAAAAAATGGACAATCTGGTGACATTATGACAATTTTAAAACTAAAGAAAGCATGGGGTGCACGTAATGTTTGTGTGATATTTTAACATGCTTTCCCTTAATTCTACCCCAAATTACAGACAGACTCTTATACATTACACATTTAATAGAAAAGAAAAACAGATTATAACTCACAGTACAGCGACAAGAAAGTTACAGAGACACAAAAACCACACAATATACCTGTACAACAAAAACACACAGACGGCTTTAATTAATGCCTGAAAAGACCTAATCATTTTTTACAACAAAAACAAGGATAAACACTGGGCCTGGTGTGTGTCCTGCTTAGCTTTCTAACATCATAGAGAAACCTGACTTTGACATTCACTTCAAGTTAGAGAAAGCTAAAGAAAGCTGAAATATATCTGAACCCTAAATACTCTCGTTCTAATAAATAAAGACATTATATGAGAGTTCTACATAATGTGTGTATCTGCTAGCTAATGTTTAAGGTGCAAGAGTTCTCAGTAACTAAAACAGAGTCGATTCCCTTTTCATAGTGCAGATTTTACCTCTCAAAGTCTAACACACATGAACGCAGGAGTCGTTATTTAAAACGGCAGAGACATTTAAAATCTCCTGTTTTCTGAATAAAATACATCAGCAGGTTATGTTTCCACCCAAAACAACTACAAGCTGTCATTCTTCATAAAAGTTTAGTGAGTTTGCTGGAGTCTGGAGTGGACTGTTGATGAATCAACACAATCCCAGAAACAGCTAAAGGAGGTGTCTGGCTTTCTTCCTTCTTCTGGACCACAAAAATACAGCTGACTGACTAACTGCTTGCCGTCCTCTAGAGCAAACAAATTTTTGCTAAAATCGCAATCATTGCTTTAAATTAATGAGTAGGCGTACAAATATACTGTTTTAACACCAGGTGGCGCCAGCAAAGACGTATCTGTGCGCATGCGTGTCGTTTCAGAGGACAGACGTGCCCATATTAGAGTCAGATTTAAGTCACTTGTAATTATGAATGCACTGCATATATGCAAATCCAATCTGACCAAAGATTGTCAGCACTGCCTCGAGGGGACTTTGTTAGTCTGATCTGGCAACCCTGGTAAGCATTTTTGACTGGAGGACTAGCAAGCTCTTAGATTCCAGTAATACAATATCAAGAGGTTATATCAAAACTGCTGGAGCAAATGGAGAAAGATGAGAGAAAAGAGGAATTTCCAAATGAACCCCAATTGGACATTATTTCTGCTTGACTGCTTAGATGCAGGTGTCGACTATCAGAACTGAACCAATCGTAAACAGTGAGTTACATTATGTTAATGCCCACCAGGTGAATGCTTTAGTTTCCACTTCCAGACGCTGGAACAGCAGTAACATAAAAAGACGTGTGAGGGAGACGACCTGGGAGGAGCATAGCAAAGCAGCGAGAGAAAGTGCTGAGCTAGAGCTAGCTTGTTTCTTATTGTAGCTTTACGTGCATAAACTATTAAAGTAATTCTAAATTCTAAATCTGATAACAGTTCCAAGTTAGACAAAAGCATTCCTGAAAAGTTGTAAACATAGGTGGATCCTGGGCTCTTCTTTAATTAGGGCAGTAGCACAGCTAGTCTTTCAGTACAGACCAGTTAGACCAGTAATCTCTAAAAAAAAAAAAACATTTGCATCCAAGGTTAAGCACAAACCTATTTCTATAGTTATGCAGTGTATACATCCATTATAATCCAATTTATATAAGTCTTTCACCATTAAGAATAAAAGCATGTGCCTGTTTGTCCTATACAAGAAAAAATTACGTCCTAATTATGTCCTCATCAGACTGTGTAAAATAACTGCTTAAAAAACAAACAAAAAAAAACAACAACTACAAAACAAGGATATACAGTACAGTGTAACTATTCTCCTGTTCAGTGCATCATTATAAGAACTTGCTAGAATTTAATTTCTCCTAAACTACTTGCCATACACATTAAAATATATTATTTTATATATATTTATATATATATATTATTTTACATTTCTTTTCTCTCAGGGAACTACTTTTCCCTGATCCTCCACTTTTTTGATCGCAGCCTGAATTTTGGCCTGATCTCCCAGCAGCTCTCGAGGCTTCACCGGCCGGAGATCTTCATCCAGCTCCAGCAGGACCGGGACTCCGGTGGGGAGTGTAACATTCACGATGTCTGTATCAGATATACCTGTTATTCAAAAAATAATAATACAAAATAAGAACTTTTTTTTTTAATCCAAACCTCTCCAGACCTAAAACGTAATTAGATTTATTTTGAGGGTATTTACTTGTGATTTGTTTAGGATGTTTACTCGATATTTAACTATGATTATACTGGTTCTTGAATCTGATTGGTCAGAAGGTGCTGTTTCATTACCTTTAATAGCAGCTCAGACAGTAGTGCTGGCTGCAAGAAAAATCACAAGCTTTCTTTGGCATCTTTATCTTCTATACCACTTATCCTGTACAAGGCATGGTACAAAGTGGATAGAGTGGCAATCCATCGCAGGGCACACATGCACACACCACACACTCATTCACAAACTATGGGCAATTTGGGAACACCAAAGAATCTAATCTGAATGTCTCCGGACTGTGGGAGGAAACTGTGAAAAATTAACAGCTAATTTTAAGAGACGTGTTCAGCAGCTGTTAAACAATAATTAGTCTAGTAGAAAAGAATGTTCTTGTTTTACAAAGATAAATGTATAATTGTTGACATGGTGTAGAACATGGTTAAGGGGTCTCTGTAGTGTCAGATCCTGAACTCAGACCTGGTTTCTTACCTTCCAGATGCTTGAGCAAGGCTCTGCAGCTGTTTCCATGAGCTGAAATGAGAACAGTTTGGCCACTCTTTATTTCAGGAACGATGACATCGTTCCAGTAAGGCAGGAGTCTATCCAGCACCTCCTTCAGGCTCTCCGTTTTAGGCAGCTCATCTTTGGGCACGTCACATGTGTTATACCGCCGATCGTTGTAGATTTCTGCAAAGTATGGATGGGACTCATCGATGGGTGGTGGGGTGATGTCGTAACTCCGCCTCCACAGCTTTACCTGCTCCTCACCGTGGTTCAGTGCCATCTCAGCCCGGTTCAGGCCGATCAGTGCACCGTAGTGGCGTTCGTTCAGCCGCCATGACTTGGTGATGGGAACCCACTCCTGGCCCATGGCCCCCAGGACGAGCCACGCTGTCTGAATCGAGCGGCTGAGTATGGAGGTGAAAACCCGGTTGAACTCGTAGCCTTGCTGCTTCAGCATCCGACCGCACTCCTGAGCCTCTAGGATTCCGTTCTCGCTCAGCTTCTGATCAACCCAGCTGCAGAAGCGGTTTTCTTTATTCCACGCTCCTTCACCATGCCGCAGCAGGAAGAGTTTGTGCTTCGACATTAGGAAGATGTATGGCACAAGTCTGAAAGAGTTAAAATATATATAGAGATACATATACAGATGCATGGTGGTTGGTGAGACGGACTTTTGTATATTCTCAAGCATGCCCAGTAAGACCTCCAGACATTTTTCCTATAAAACTGCACAAAACTGTATCTAATAGATTTGTAAGTTTTTTTGTTGTTTTAAAAAAATTTTTTTTTACATTTATAATAGAGATGAACTGGTTGATTAGCCAGTGAACAAAATTGACTGGTTTTCAGTGTGATTGGCCATCAGCTTAACATATATTAAGCTGATGAATATATTCTTTACCGAGCACAAAGGTTCCGAGTTGGGCAACAGAAAAGCATTTTATACAAATAAAATTGAATTGAATAAAATTTAGTAGAATTTGATGGCGTTATGTTATTAAAAACGAGTGCGGTAAAAGTCCTTGATCTACCTTTTTCTTACCTTAAACTCTGTGACCTAACTAGTCTCAAGCCCAAACATCATACATGCATACCAACATATCAACACACTGCAAGCACTATTCAGTTGGAAAATCGCATGCATTATACGCCACATGCTCCCCGCACACTAACTCTCAAGATGGGTTTTGAGACTTTGGGGACGGAAACACGTTGCTGTTTCTTTATAATCCTACAGGTAGCTCTATACTACTTCCACCCCGTGTAGTAGGAGTGTGTTTAGATGTAATAATTATGGAGAATGACAGAGATATGTGCTGCTCAGGGAAAATGTAGCTTCTTTGTTTTATTTTCAACTCAAATGTTAAACTCTTGTATTTGAAGTTTGTATGGTTTACGTAAATGCTGCGTTTGGTTTTTACCTAGGAAAACTAATGTTATAGGAATGGGCTATATTTAATTAATCAGTAAACTATTTTTAAAGGTTTGAAATTGTAACAAAAGAGGGGGGATGTAATATCAAAATCAAGATAATATCAAAACATTATACTTTGCGATTTTAATCAAATCAACACCTAGGTATCATGAAAATATACTATAGCAAGGTGACTGGTGAGTCCCATCCCTAACACTACTGATTATTTTTAAGCAAAGTTTTCACACCAAATTTTGACTGTGTGTATTTTATTACTTTTTAGTGCGCTTTATAGATGTTAGTTCTATTTTTATACCGAAATATTTTCAAAAGCATCTTTTCTTATTGCATTTTGTGTGCACTTCTGCCACAGAACAGTAAGTGAAACAGCTATTAGGTTTTACTGAGCGTGCTGAAGAATATGAGTTCTTCTGGTAACTTTGTCACACTTGTCAAACTCTTTTATACTTTTACGCAAAAGCTCAGATAAAATGGGAAGGTTGTGTCAGGAAGAGCATCCAGCTTAAAACCTGTGCCAAATTGTTTTAGCCGGATCATTTGTTCCACTGTGGCGACTCCTGAACGGGAGCAGCCGAAATAATTACAATAAAAAATATATAGGTGCAAGCAACGATGAGCGGGCTCAAGCACCCTGTGCAATCGCCACCCAGGCGCACCGCACAACCTATTTGACTTTTGAGCGTGTTAAGACCTACAAAAAGCCATCGCCGCCGGGTGCACCTCACAACTTGCACACTTTACACACTATATAGGACTGATGTCAGCTTGGACCCTAAATATTTGTCATGTCTACTGTGTGTGTGTGTGTGTGTGTGTGTGTGTGCGTGTGTGTGTTAACATTTGTGATGTATGAGTGTGTTTTTGCGTGTATGTGTGTGTCTGTGTGAGAGAGAGAGAGAGAGATGTGAGTGTGTATGTGTGTGATATGAGTGTGTTTGTGCGTGTGTGTGCAAGAGAGATGTGTGTGTGAGAGAGATTGGGTGCGTTTTGGCAAACGACTCAAAATAACTGACTTCCTGTTGAGTTTAGCCCAGGATGAAAATTGTTCAGCTCAAAGAGCTCTAAATGTGCATGAGCTATGCAGCCAAATCTCATGTGGGGGCCCCTGAGGGCCCTGGGCCACGCAACTCTCAGGCATCCTAATGGCAGCAGATTCCAAGATTCCAACCCGTCTTCCAATTTTCATGAGTTTTTGAGCATGTTACGACCCCCAAAAATCCCAAAAAGGTGGGGAAAAAAATCCTTGGGAAAACAAGACGGTCCTGCGCACCCTATAGTGCTTGGGCCCTAAATATAATAATAATAATAATAATAATAATAATTAGGGCACAAGTACAATAACATCAGCCCTATGTCGTCATGGTGTGGCAATAGCCCTCTTGCTTTTCTAATGATTTTTTTTTCCAGCATCTGGGGCTTTTTGGGGCTCTTAACATGCTCAAAAACATCATGAAAATCAGCACACAGGATGGAATCTGCTGCCACTGAGGATGCAAAATTGTTAAGGGATGTTAGATATCTCAAATGGTTCAGCCGTAACGACGCCTTAAACTTGACTAAGTGACATCACATTGAGTGACATCATAGTGTGACGCTTTTTCTCCAGCATCTGAGGCTTTCTGGAGGCCTTATTTAAAAAACACACACAGGTTGTGTAGAGCACCCAGGTGGCGATGGCACTATTATTATTATTATTATTATTGCTATTTTGTTTACATCTGAATACTGTTCTGTCTTGTAATATGTTGCTTTCTTTACGGCCATGCAAATATTAGTAATTCTGAATGTAGATTAGGGAATAGTGAAAGGTTTTGCACATAAAAATGCAGACATGATTATGATACATAACCAAACTCGTACTAAAGACAATATGTTTGCACGAGACTTTTGCACGAGACTGTATGTAAGAGGTGAAATGTGTGTGTGACTGTATTTCAGGGTCAGAAAATGAACAGATGCTGGAGAGGAAAGGTCAGGGGGCACTAATTAAATGTCAAGCACCAGCTTTAGCTTCCCTCCGCGACCTGACCCACTCTTACAGCTTTGCAATGAATGGTTTTTACACATATTAAACACAGAGCTGCTTACAGAGAGGAAGGAAATAAACCTTTATCGTTATAATATTACCGTTGGTGTTACTGCTGCATTTATTTACAACTGTAGCGTCCGAACGCCAAACCGCTAAGTTATCCAGCTACATATTTTTTTAATGTAGTAAAATAAAATTAACCAGTCTTTTCACCCAAAATAACAGGCAATATATTAAAAGACTGCCTCTGCAGAAATAGCTATAAAATGTTTCGTTGCTCACCGGAGCAGAGTCCTGACGTTCAGTAAGACTAGCAACCATATACGGGTTATACTGGAACCTCTGGCAACAAACCAGGGTTCAACTCCAAATCGCCTACATTTACTCATATAGTGCACTACCTAGAGTGCACACACTGACCATTAGGTAGTGTGCTAATATAGATAATAAAGCGTTATTTAAAAACGGCCCTACATTTATATTTCAGCCAATGAGAAGACTTCTTTTAACCTAAAGAGGCGGGTTAATTTACTACGGTGGCCGAAATGTGGGGAAAAGAATCAAACACTCGCGGAAGTTTAATATACGAGGAGCCAAAAATAGAGATAGATGACCTTATTAAAGCCAAATTTTGATATTAAAACAACGATAGCTTTAAATCTTACAAAATTGTCTACCTTCTAATACTATGCAATATATATAGCAATATTAAAGTGGGAAAAGGTGGGGGGGGGGGGGGGGGGGATTAAGAGCAAATCTGCCTCATGTAGAGACCTCCTGCTCTAATCAATGTACATAGGATCAACAGTGTTTTATCTAAATTGAATGGCATTGCTGTGTCACCTGTTTTCAAGTTCTGAAGAATCATCAAAATTAACTTTAAGAAAATAGTCTTTTATTAGGGTCTCCCATATAAAGAACATATTGCTATAATACAATCATTATTATACAGTATGAATGTAATAATAATAGAATATTATACACAAATGTATGCTTTATGTGTTTCAACTGAAGTCGTTTTAGTCACAGTGGACTTACAATTCATAATGGGTGCAATATTAGAATTGTTCCTAGCCCATTTTATTTGGATTCCATTATATTATGCTGTTCCAGCAAACATCTTCTTTCTGCCTTCCATACCAGACATGGCATCCACATTCTTCCTCCAGTCAGTAACCTCCTCTCTCTATAAAAAAAAAAAAGTTAAATATTTGAACTACTTTAAAACATAAAACCTATTCCATTTTGTAGACAAAACAAACAACTTTCACCTTCTCCTCTTCTTTCTTGACTGTTTTAAGGTTGGCCTTGAAGTCAATGGACTCTTTATGTTTGGAGCCAAGCAGAGCTCCGAGCATGGCGTCCGCAGACACTCTCACTCTCCTCAGGATGGGTCGCTTCATTTTGCCCTTCAGTTCAAAGACTTTATGGCTCAATTCGGCAATCTAAAGCAAAAGTAAAGTGAGTGTGCATTATGTTTATAGGATTCAATTAACCTGGGATATTTAAGAAATTTTAACATGCTAACCGAAGTGTGCAATGGAAATGGCTAAAAGTAATGGAAAACTTTTCATTAAAACCTAAAGGATGTAATATAGATCCAAGGTATAGTTATTAAATTAAATGTTTTCTCTTAGTGAAATATTCACCAGTTATTTCAAGATAACAATAAATTAACTACATGAGTATTTTCTTCTTTTTTTCATGCAGAAAGCCTGTGCAAGCCTGGACAGTTTTGACTCATTTGAGAATGACAGAAGCCCAGTAGGTTTATTATTAAATCACAGTCCATCACAAAAAGGTCACTATCAGAGACCTTTTTGTGATAAGAACACATTAGAATCTTGAAACCTTAAACTTATCTAGAAACCATCACAGTTCATCTGTTACTTTTCTCCCTATTGAATGTACGTAGAGTATTCAGTGATGTGAAAATAACCTGTCAGGGGTAACCCCTAGAGGGCGCCAAAGCGCCCTGAGTCTTTTGTGTTGTAGTTTTTGTTTAACTTCATTTCCCAGGTTGCAACTCGGTCAGGTGACATGGGCGCTCACCTGAACCGAGTTGGTCATTAGTTTTATTATAAATAGTTTGGTTTCTTTGAGTTTCTTGTCTTGCATCTGCTGATTTACACCCGTTAAATGTCTGTAAGTTTAGTTTGTGTCTCCCGTTTCCTCTATACGTGTTTTAGTTTCGTTTTCACTTAAAGTATATTTGTTTTGTTTGAATTTCCCTGACCTTTGGCTTCAATAAATACATCGTGTCCGATAACACCTGGATTCTCTGCATTTATGCCTCGCACCACAATTCATGACAATAACTTAAAAGTTATACCAGAAATCACCTCTTTTTCACTTTTAGCAACTTTAGCTGCATTGTCATAGCGTTCCTCATCAGCAGTGTCAATTTTGCGGTGCAGTTCTTTACACAAATTCTGTGAAATGAAAAAAGAGAAACTAAAAAAAAAAACACTGTAAGCAATAGAGAACATTCTGATAAACTGTGCATATGTGATTTATATATGATTTATAATTTATGAATGATGAACACAGGCACCTGTAAGTCTTGCGGTGATAAGCCACTCAGTGTGAGAGGAGGTAGTCTTTCACCGAGAGTTGTTTCTCTCTCGATTTGTTTCTCATTCTTCTCCTCCTCCAGCAAAGTGTTAGCTCTCTTCAGAATTTTAGTCTGCAGTAACAAATAAGAACTGATTGTTGTAAGTGTAATGTTTTGATGGCACAATTTGAATTTGGACAATATTTTATTGTTTTTTTTTTACTGCTATTTTAAATGAATGAACGAATGGATGAATGAATGAATGAAAATACGGGCTTTATGGTTTAATTAACACAATTCCCACTACATAAGGAATTTGGTGAAGACTCCATATAGAACTAGTACAGTATTATTAAAATCAGTGTTTGCTGGATACAGTATGATGTATTAAGTCCACTAGGTATGTAATTGAAGTCAGCCATCTAGTAGACTTAATGTAGAAAATAGACTTAATGTAAACAAACAAATAAAAAAAAAGACTTACTATAGACTTAATGCAAAAGAAAAACTCCATCACAGAAACCAGTCCAATCATGAAATTAAATTTCTGACCCAACCAAATCATGTAAATCATGTCTGTTGTCAAATAATTTTTGGTACATAAATCTACATATAAAAATTATAAGACAGATGTAATGAAGCAATGTTACAATCACTGACATTTTTAGTTTAAACACTACTATTCTATAATTATTAATACGTATAATTATTAAAATGTATAATATACTAATATTTATAGCTGTGTGTGAGTGCGTGTACTGTACTGTATATGGCCCAATCCCAGTTTGGAGGAGGGTTAAATGGAGAGGTGCAGATACTGTCACGAACTGGTATGACAGGCAGTTCGGGCGGGTGTTATTGCCGTGGGCAGAAAAGGCAAGCATAAGCGCAGAGGGGTTGTTTTTAAACATAAAAGTCTTTAACAAAAAGGAACCAACAAAACATACTTGGACTCTGCACAGAACACACACATACACAGTCTCATTTAGCCTTCCACATGAATCACAACATTTTCAGACCGTTGCAAGCATTTCAGACCATAAAGCATTTCAGAAGACTAGGGACTGCCCGGGACGGGAAGCACAGGGACTGCCCGGGACGGGGAGAACACGGGAAGCACACGGGAAGCACACGGGAAACACAGGGGAGCACACTGGAAACACAGGGGAGCACACTGGAGGCATGGGAAATAATCAAAAAACACAACACACAGTACACACACAAATCCACAAAATAAACCAAAGAAACACACTTACACAATACTCAATACCACAGAACAAAACAGAGCCCAAATAAAGTAACATAAGTAAAATAAAACATAACCGAACCAGAACAGAACCAAACCAAAAGACACGCCCACTGACAGGATTAATGCTCGACCCAGTTTCCCAGAACATCCAGCTATTTATAACAATACTAATGAGCTACCTCGGTTCAGGTGAGCTCCAGCGTCACCTGACCGAGGTGCCTTCTGGGAAACTGAGTCGGCTAACAAAAAACTACAAAACAAAGACAAACAAGTGCGCACAGTGACCTCTGGTGGTAGTCCCTTACAGATACCCCGTTTAAAAAAACAAAGATGACAGTAAATCATGGATCTGTGACAACAAGTGTAATAGTACCCATTGATTAGAAATAATAATAATATTAATTTAAAAAATTTATAATAAATAAAATAATAATAATAGTTATGTATGTTTTTATAGTTATGTACGTTTTCAAAGAAAATCACTCCCGGAATATTAGAAACCTCTGAAATATTGCATAATACCAACCTTTAAGTATAAACGCCGTGATGCTGAAATCTTTGGCTTTGGTTTCTTCTGAAATAAAAAGAGCAATGTTGCACAATATATAGATAGAAAGGATGCGAAATTAACTTGCTTGTGGTACAGGATTTAATAATTAATCAAAATATTGTTTAAGCTTGTAATTCTTACTCACCGCTCTGACCAGAAATGAAAAAATATATACGGTAATTAAAATATATAAATATATATGTGCACACAGAAATATAGACAATTACTAAGATAGTACTTAAGAAGTAATTTAAAACAAAAAAAAAAAAAAAACAATAATTATTTGGAAATACTCACCCAGACTCAGGCATGTCTTCCTCTTCTTTTTATTGTTTTATTTACTATTAACGGATAAAACAATTCATTTTATTATTCTTATTAATTGCCTTTTTGTTACATCCTGTGGCTCACCAATGAAATTACAGTGCATCATGTTTCATCCTGTTGCTATTAAATACAGATAAACTTGTAAAAATGTGCCAATTACAACATAAGAGTTACATGTATATATGTAGAGTTGATAATATTTATTATCCAGAAAGCAAAATAAACTCTGCTGTATATAGCCGATCACCCTGCAGACTCTCAATCCTGCCCCAATTAAGACTTGGCTCAGACATGAAGATAAGACTTACAGACTTACCTTCCGGAGGACAGACGTATGACTTGACAGAGTGTGCGAACAAAGAAAGGTGGCATATTTATAGAGTCCGGAGCCCTTATGAGCGGATCACTAAAATAGCCTTGGTACTCACTGTTCTAGCTCAGGAATTCTGCAGGGCCTTATCTGTGAGTGTAAATAAAGACCTAGACAGGAGTTTACTGGAGGAAGGGTGAGCAAAGTGGCTCAAAGATGCTCATACACAATGTGAATATTGCAACACAACTCTAATGGGTTAAAGATATTAAAGAGGAAATCAAAAGCAAGGGACCAATGTAAATGCAGGAGATTTGAATCCCAAGGTTAGTTGAACAGTTCACTTTTGTATATAGAACATTAAGTTTAATGTTATAAGAGATATCATTTCTTGCGAAATGAAATAACCAAATTGTTCAGTTACTTCAGTTTAAGCTTCTTAAGAAAACATTAATAGACTTGAACGTGCTGCTGGATTTACTCAGTGGGTTTAGGCCACCATCAGTAGGTTGGAACAGGAGCTGCAGTGTCTAATTAAAAAAAAAAAAAAAAAGAGCGTCAGACGCCATACTGTAGCATCACCCACATGTGACTTTATACTTTTAATATGTCTATATATACTGTACAATTTCGACAATAAATTACACAGCATGCACATACAAAATGCAGTATATGCAACCATAAACAATTCTATTTCTCATTGTATAATAAAGTATGAAAACAAAAATGCGTAATGTTATTTCACATCACTGTAGAATTAAATACTCAAGTTTTTCAAACTCAAATTTTCAGCAGCATCATCTTCATGTAGCTCTCAGTCAGTAGCTGTGGAGACTGCAGAGAAAAGCTGTAGAGATTCATAGAATATATAAACAAATAAACATTTCAAACTAACAGTACACAAAGTGAAACTTTACAATGGAATGAATTAAACGGCACAACTGTGATTTATTTATTTATTTATTTCTTATTATGTCTTATGAGTTCCTAAGACATTTCTATCAAAGTCTCTTACATCTGAGCATAAGCCGTATTTACCTGTTATTGACCCGCATCGAACAGCTTCTTCCTGCCCTCCATACCAGACATGGCCTCCACGTTCTTACGCCAGTCCGTCACCTCCTCTTTCTGTTATGGCCAAAGCAGAAGTGAGGGTCTCAGCTTTGGTGTGATGTTTTGTTTTATTTCCTCCGATCAGTGTTTTAAGGTTGCATTCTTTCTATGTGTTCACAATTTCTGTAAGTAATTGGACTCCATTGATTTTCTATCATGGTGCGTTTGAGTTATGAATTCTGATTGGTCAGACAGTGTTGATTGAGCTACAGTATTGGCAGCTCTTATTCAAATAATAGTTTACAATAATGTGCTCATTTTATGCAATGTCACAAAAAATGTAAGTTAAGTCAGTGTTAAAGTCATGGGGTCACTTAAGGTTTTCAAGTCTGATCTCCAATCTAAGTATCGGATATAGACAGATCTTGATTGTTTACATTTTAATAGGTAAGGAATTAATTAAACTCAGTTCCAGATGTGCGGCACAGTGGTGTAGTGGTTAACACTGTCACCTTGCACCTCCAGGGACTGGGTTTGAGTCCTGGCCAGGTTCAATTTTACTTTTGTTTGCATGTTCTCCCAATGCTTGGTGGTTTTCCTCCAGGTACTCTGGTTTCCTCCCACAGTCCAAAGACGTTCAGTTCAGGCTAATTGGTGTTCCCAAATTGCCCATAGTGTGTGTACTGTATGTGTGTTCCCTGAGATGGCTTGACACTCAGGGTGTACCCCACCTTGTGCCCTAAGTCGCCTGGGATAGGCTCCAGGCCCCCGCAACCCTGAATACAGGATAAAGCGGTATAGACGACTATGAGAGTGTATGGGTGTGTGTATTGTGTGCCCCCCCAATGGCTTGGCACCCTGTCCAGTATGTACTCCACCTCATGCCCTAAGTCTCCTGGAATAGGCTACGGGCCCCCTGGGACCCAGTTTAAAATCTTTGTACACATGTCATTTTTCAGTCCAAATTGCAAATTCAGTCTCTGTGGACGTCCTGCAGAAAATGTAGCATTAAGACTGAAAATCTTCATTTGAATTAGCACTGATTCCACCCCTTTATTAACGCTGCAGAAATCCTTCCTTATCACTGGTCCATCCCAGCATTAACACCGCAGTCTCAGTTCAACATTGATGCAGTTTTGTCAGATGCAGCTTAGAGCTCTAAGTGATAGACATGACAGATGTTTGGTCAAGTCAAGTCAAGTCAATTTTATTTATAGCGCTTTTAACAATTGACATTGTCGCAAAGCAGCTTTACACAATAAAAAGAAGTAAGTTTGTATGCAATGTGTATGAATCAAAATGATAAGATTGTCCCTGATGAGCAAGCCGAGGGCGACGGTGGCAAGGAAAAACTCCCTGAGATGGTAATAGGAAGAAACCTTGAGAGGAACCAGACTCAACAGGGAACCCATCCTCATCTGGGTGATAACGGATAGCAGGGATTGATCAGCATAATAATGTGTACTGGAAGTTCAGTATAACAAGAGATGTGTTAAATTAAAAGGAGTCCAGTTTGTTCCTGAAGGCTCAGGTAGACTGTAGGAGATTCCAGTCCTGAGCTATCAAACAACTGAAGTCACAGGTCCCCAGAGCATCAATCGATGACAGGACAGTCTTAATGGAAACCATCCCCAGCCACCACACGAATCCAGGCAGACCACACGGGGCATCCATGCGACGAGATCTCCAACCAGAAGCAGGACTCCAGGACGGGTTAGACAGGGTCCAGAGGGCAGAGGGGTCTGGATCACTGGCAACTCAGGAGCGACATGTATAGCTCGACAGAGAGACAGAGAGAGGGAAAGAGAGAGAGGGGGAGAGGAGAGAGCAGAAAAGGAGAGAACAGAAAATAAGGAGAGATGGCAGTTAGGTATGGTCACAGTCAACATGTATAAGGTGAATGTATTCAGTGCAAAGTGCAAGCAGGGACTCCGGCAGGACTAACTATAACAGCATAACTAAAAGGGAGAGCCAGAAGGAAACACAAACATGAGGGCTCCCTGTGATGTAAAGCAACCAATCACCTCACCGTCAACAAACCTGAGTGAACAATGAGAGTGGGGAGGACAGCATCTAAACATACCAGTTCACCAGAAAACTCTACGTCTATGAGTCCCCCAGATCTGCTCCTTTACCTAAGGTTAATCTATTTACAAAAATGCTTGGCTAAATAAATGGGTTTTAAGCCTAGACTTAAACACTGAGACTGTGTCTGAGTCCCGAACATTAATAGGAAGACTATTCCATAACTTTGGGGCTTTGTAAGAAAAAGATCTGCCCCCTGCTGTAGTTTTAATAATACGTGGTACTGACAGGCAGCCTGCATTCTTTGATCGAAGTAGGCGTGGCGGATCGTAAGACACTAGCAGTTCACTCAAATACTGTGGCGCGAGACCATTTAGTGCTTTATATGTCAAAAGTAGTATCTTAAAATCGATGGCTTTGAAGTCGAAGGACTCTTTGTGTTTGGCACCCAGGAGGACACTGAGCATAGCCTCGGCTGAGATCCTCACTCTCTTCAGCATGGGCCTTTTCATCTTGACCCTCAACTCGATGATCTTTCTGGTCATTTCCTCTATCTGTCACAGGAATTACACTTTTTTATTTTAAATGGAATAGGCATCACTGGAGCACACTGATTGTTGGAGCCGACTGAAGGTGTATTTCCTGTCATGTGTGCCACTACAGGATTGGGACTGTACACTGCCATCCTGCAACGTGCTGAATTGGGGACAGTTTTTAAAAAATATTTATTCATTTATTTTTAACCTAGCTATTATGGCTTTCTCAACAACAACAACAACAAAAAACCTAAAATGCAAGAAAAATAATGGTTTAAAAGCCCCCATCTCATCATTACTTCTCCATACCTCTTTATCATTTTTGGACACCTTAACTTCAGCGTCATAGCGCTCCTCATCAGTTACATCAATCTCATGATGTAGATCCCTGCAAAGATCCTGAACGAGAAAAATAAGATGATAAAATCTGGAGTTTTAAGATGGCTGTACAGTATTTTTACTACTACAGTGTACTTCTACAGTGGTCAGGAGAATTGGACCGCTGATGGTTTTAGTATTTTAACATGTAGTTAAGTTATAACTTTAGAAACTCTGAAACTCTGCTTAAACTGATTTTTTTTGTAGTTGTTGTTGTTTTTTTGTAATGAGCTCTCATGAGTTTTTCAGCTGATCGTGTTAGCTAGTAACCACTATGCCCAGTGTTCATTCTACTCTCCTATGTCATTTTTTAATGTTTACATTTTTAGGAGCCATGGCATTTTTTCCTCTCTGAGCAGACTGAGATGGGGTGCAGTGATGGCAGAACTAAGACTGTAAGAGCTGTATGTCACAGTACATCCAACACACTACATACATTTTCTGAGCTGGGTGTTATAAGCTTCTATTTATTCATTCTTATTTGTAAAACTCACCGGTCTGTTTGAGAAAAAAAAAAAAGAAAAGAAAAAGATAGCAGGACAGTAATTAAAGTCAAAGAAATATTTATAGAATTGTCAAAGTTCATATTTGTTTACGCATATATGAAATACTTACGCTTCAGACATTTTTCCTTGTGAGTCCTGTTTTTGAACCAAAAAAAAAAAAAGTCAAAACAAAAGTCTCATCTTTAAATGTATTTTAATGCAATTTAAAAAGACATGACGCAAAATCATTCCAAACATTTTTTTTATTCTTTCAGTATTGCATTCAAGCTGCATTTATTTCCAAGCCAACCCTTTATTGCATTTCTGTGCTATTGTGTAGTGTTGTAGCTCACTATCCAATTCAGCTGAAATTACTGTACATTCAAAATGGGGTTGCAGTGTTTTCATGGGGTTTTTTTTTCATTCTTACAAAATATGTCATACTAAAGATGAAAATCATTACCAAGACTTATTTTTTTTTAATTTCTATAACTTTCACATGTACATGAAAAAAGCAACATTATGATGAAGCAACTCTAAGAATGTGTGAAATTATACCTGAATGAATTATTGTGGAGAATTGAGTCTGAGTCTTTTGAGTTTTAAAACACTGTGGCACTATCATTCGTCTTCAATGGAAAGTCTACTTCACATGGCACTCGAGAGTTTCAGCATAGCTGAAAATCGGCCTGGACCGCAACCAATTTCAGTGGCATCTGAATAAGTGAGGACCTCACTCATCCAGCATTGTAACACTGAACAAGCCTTTAAGAATGCCCTCAGCACAGTACTCTCGAGAATTATTCAAAGCACACGTCATTTGGTGTCAGGCATGCAAGACTGCCATATTACACGTTGATAAAGACTGAAACAAGACGTACCTTTTTTGAGGCAGAAATGTCACGCTAGAGCACAAAACCGTCTGGAGGTGGATAGAGTGAAATCTTTCACATTTATAGTTTCTACCACCTATGCGACTACGTCTCAAAATTAGACGCCTTTGCTTTGGACATTCTGCTGGTCATTCTGCATAGCTGAAGAAACACGATTCACAAGTTAAGTGGTGTAATAAAACCACTTTTTTATTTTGATTAGACTTGGAGCGTGCACGAGCAAAGATGAGATGTTTGGAGTTTGGGTGCCACCTGTTGGTGGCAAGAGATGACCCTGATTTCCATGAGGGACATTTGTTGGCACATTGTGATACACTGAGACAAAAAGTGAGACACGCATATTATAAACAGTAGGTGAAGAAGTTTTGGTTTGGTTTGGGTCAAAGATTAATCCAAAAATGCAGTACATTTTGGATTTTCGGTTGTTTGAGCTTAAACGTGTCAATAATTCCACAGTCAAATTAGGCTAATTATTCAGAATTGCATGAATGTGATTATGTCCAAGCACCATGGACGAGTGGCTTATCTGGGATCTCAACAGCATAAATCACTGGTTTTATGTAGACATTTGGAAGCAGGTGGAAGCTTTGTCTTACTGTAATGTGAGCTCTCTATATGGAGCGTGTCCATGACAGAGGTGTCAAGAATTATCACCGAGCCTTTGTCGCCGACTTATTTTTAGTCCTTACGTCCACTGATAACATTTGGACAAAGGCAACAGGCCCCTTTACTTAACATGACTATGTGCTATGATCTCATTATCGACCTGGCAGCAGATCTTGTCCCCGTGTTACTGGTTCAAATATAAAGTTGTGCAACGTTTGTATGTTGCACTGGCCTTAATCTGACTGCGCAAGTCTGTTGAGCTTTCATGCCTCCTAAAGTAATTCTGTCTGTCATAAGTTTTCAGACACGGAAATGCACACTGTGTTTCACACTTAAAAAATTCAAAAATAAATAAAAAATTGTTATAAAAAGTTTTTAGTTTCTGTCAGTTAGCTCCTAAAAAGAGCATGAGCTTCTTCAGCTCTTCACCATTTCCAGAAACATTCAATGCCAGTCATGCCAGACTCAAAGTTCCAGAACGTAGTACAATTATAAGATGCAGTTATCGTTAACATTTTTTTATTTATTTTTTTTTTTAGCCAAATGATGACCTTATGTTAACAGTTCAAGTGAAGCAAACCAAATGGACCAACTCCTCCAGGACATTAGTAATGGAGTAATGAGAGAACAACTGCTTGCCAGCCATTTGTTCCATTTTTTTTTATGAGCCCCCAAAAATGGTGTGTGTATGAAAATCAGCTGTAATTGCATAATATATAGTCAGCTGTAATTGCTAAATAGTTAATGACTATAACAGTTTTGTAAAACCCCATGAACTAAGGCTGAAAGTCTTGATTTCACACACATCTTGAGTGTTTCATTTCAAATGAATTGCAATGGTGTACAGAAGCCAAATGCCAAAAAAAAAAAGGATCTTTGTTCCAAAAGTTATGGTACTGACTTTAAATGCTGCTGCATCATTCTGTTTGGTAGAGATGAAATCCTGAGTGCAGCACATGAAACCAGCAGACAAACAGTGTTGTGAGTAATGGAGGAAAACATTAACCAAAGTGAAACTCGATTAAAGCTCAGAATTGAGTTCCAAAGCTAATCTTGTGTGCCACTGATGAGAAAACAATATTAGTTAGAGTTACACTTCACCACACAAAAAAGGTCAAAAGATCCAGTCAATTTTACTCTGATACCATTACTGACACCTACTGATTTGTGAATAACAGTTCCATCTCTAATGGGAGCTAATTTTACTTTGCAGCTGGCTACAAGTGCAATTTTTTGCTAAGAGATGTTTCTGTAAAACATGATGATATCAAATGTAAACTGACCACATTTATTTGTTTATTAGTTGCCTAAATGATCAATTAAGATACATCAAAGTGACTGTGCTTCGGTAATTAGTTTAGTGTAGTCTTTTTTTCTGTAAATCTACAGAATTGTTTGTTGATTTATGTGTTTAGGCTAAATTGTACATATGATGTTTTAATGACTTCTTTTAATATTTTCCTTTTATATAAATAAATGAATTCACCTCAGAAACTTAATAAATTAGGTTCACAATCATAAACCAAAAATCAAGAACATGTACAGTAGTTGGAGATCATTTTGGCAGAGAAATTTGAAAAAAAAATTATACAGGTTTTTATAACTGTTAAGAATGTTAAGAAATAAGGTAAGTTATTATATAACATGAAATATAGTTAAATATAATGTTGCATGAATACATGCTACATACTGTACTCTTACTGTAAGTGTCTTTATAGAATCCTTTGCCTTCTCTTCTTCTATCTTGACTGTTTTGAGGTTGGCCTTAAAATCTACTGTTTCCCTGACTTTGGCTTTTGACTTTTGACTTTTTTTTTTTTTAATGAGAGAATAAACTGCAAGCATGTGGATTACATTAATAATGTATGTGCATCTCTCTTCATCTATCAAACATCACTTTTCAGAGGGATATTTTTTGTTGCTTAAGCCACACAGTGACCGATGAATTACTTGAACCTGTTTTTCCCATTTCTTTAATTTAACCAACATAAATTGATTTAATTTAAAATGAAGAAATGAGGGGAAGCTCAAGACCTTTGTACACTATGTACTGTACATAGACATATACTGTACATAACAGAAGGCTGGTGTGATGGCCCCACCCAGCCATTTATTGTCTAAAAAAGGCAAATGTTATTAACGTAATACTACAATTTTTCAATTGTTATAATGTCAACTTTTTTAAAATTATTATTTCTTACATTACACCCTAAGAAATGATTCCTGAAATGTAACTTTAAATTAAGGTCAGAATTTCCACTGAAATTAAATACATAATTAATTTAATTTAATTTAAATAATTAATTTATTAATTTAATTAAAATACATAATTTAATTTAATTAATATACTTTTTAAACTTATTTCAACATAAATAAATAATGGTGAAAAAATGTGTAATTAAGTATGTTTACAAACATAACTTATTTTAGGAAACTTTAGTCAATGTAATTGAATAAGCTTTACAAGGCCCAAACTATTTATTTAGTTATATATGTATTTATTGAGACTGTACATTGACAGAATAATGTATGAATTACTGTCAGTCACTCATCATACAGTTTATACCGCTTTATCCTGTATTCAGGGTCACAGGGAGCCTGGAGCCTATCCCAGGAGGCAGGGTACACCTTGGACAGGGTTCGATATCTATCGCAGGGCACACACTCACATACATGCACACACTCATTCACACAATTGACAATTTGACAATGCCAATTAGTCATCTAATCTGCATGTCTTTGGACTCTACATGCCTTATGTTTGATGTTATTTGCTGATTTTACTGCAACATAAATTTCTGTGCCATTTATCTGCAATATGCACCAGTGAGAAATTCTGAGCATTAGTGGAAGGAAGGAAAGCTAAGACAATCTCTAAGGAGCAACCTTTGGGATGCAGAAATTTTGGGTTTCTGTTTGTAAAAATATGGGTGTATAATAACAGTGTTGTTCTGGCAGTTATTAGTAAATAACTAAATAATTAGTTATTATTTAGTAACTACGACAAACAATTCAGAACGTATAATGACATTGACAGAAAAAAATTATAATAATGAACATTTGGTCTTCAACAATTTAATTAATATATTTTTATTTTTGTAATAATTTTTTTATTCATTTAATTTTTTTGTTGTTGCTGTAATTAAATATTATAGTAGTGTTCCTAATAAAATAAGGGAGTTAGTTATAAAATAAAATTGCACTCTCTTAGAGGTTTTTAATGTTGTATAAAAGCAACAGTGGAATTTAATTAACTTGTCGATCTTGAGATTAATCATGCGAAAGAAGACAAGAAGTGATACAATCTTGAAAAAAGTTCAGTGAAACTTATGATGAAGTATTTCCTGGAAATACTCAGTAGATACTTACCTCAGACATTGCTACTTCCTGTTAAAACATACATATAGATTTTCTTTGAGCAATCCACCGAAATCATTTATTACATTCTTTAAAGTTTTTGAGTCTTATCTTTTTATTGGACAAAAGAATGTAAGGCTTGTGTGTCTAAGTTATTTGTTATTTCTTACATGTATAAATGCTTTCTATGACTCTATGACTAGAGACATACAGTGTATCATTGCCAAAACACGTGAATATTCATATGAACATACAGTATAGTCAGCCTTAACCTTACAAAATGGCAAAACGGTTCTAAATAATTTGAACTTTGTGAAGTGTGAAGTTTACTTTGGCAAGACTTAACAGGTATTAGAGGTATATACTGTACTGTATTTCAAGCCAAATGTTAAGCCTCTAATAGCTCAGATTCTTTTAACCGAAGAAATAAACCCCATGGGTAGTTTCATACAATTACAGTGGAACCTTGGATTACGAGCATAATTCGTTCTGGAAGCAGGCTCGTATTCCATCATATTCTCATAACCCAAATCAAATCTTCCCATAAGAAATAATGAAAACTCAAATAATTAATTCCACAGCCCAAAAAAATAAATACAGAAAAATAATTAATACAATATATAAAGTTAAAATAAAATAAATTAACCTGCACTTTACCTTTAAAAAAAGTTAAAATAAATCCCAACAGATAAGTGTTTCCGTTTGTGCGCGCAGGCGCCGTGTATTTGTGTGTGTGTGTGTGTGTGTGTGTGTGTGTGGAATTAGCCCCTTTCCTTGCCTCGTCTTACACAGTAAAACTCGTCCTCCCTCCCCCCACCACGCTTTTTAAGTTTCACAACAAACACATACACAACAGAAACACTGTTTTAACGGGAAAAAAAAGAAATCTCTGTAATGACACTTGCGTGAGCGCAGGCTAACGGAATCACTGCTGTAAAGTAAAAAAAACAAACAAAAAAACAAATGAACCAGCACCTTACCTTTGAAAAGAATCGCGACAGAGCAGAGTTTCTGTGTAGAGCAGAGTGTTTGTGTCTGTGTGAAGCCGGGGAGGGGGGGTGTAAAGGCGAGATAGTGTGTGTGTGTGTGTGTGTGTGTGTGTGTGTCGGTGTCAAAAAACTCGGCACTCGTAAACCAAGACATGCTCGTTTTTCAAGTCAAAATTTATTAAAAATCTTTGCTCATCTTGCGGAACACTCGTAAACCGAGTTACTCGCAATCCGAGGTTCCACTGTATCTTTATTTTATATCTTTATAAATTCTTTATTTATATTTTAGCAACAATCTATTTTTTTCTGAATGAAGTTATTCAGATAATTTCATATTTGTGACTTTTTTTTTTTTTCAAATGAGAGCACTGGTTCAAAAAAAATAATCTACACACCATTATTAATATTAATACATTGCCTGATATTTAATTGTGGAATGCCATTACACTTTGAGTTGTATTTGCAAGTGACTAGAAACGTTTGCAATATTTGCAAAATCTGCCTTTTTACAATGCCATCATAACACAACACCACAAAGGGTTACATCCAGTTCATCCATGTCTAATCAGATTCATTTCAGCTTTTGAACAGATCACTGCACACAGTGTATTTCATTGCAAACAGAAAGAAGTAAATGTACATAGGATACATTTATGCTGAGAACAATCAGTTTGACACAAGGGCCAACATCTTTTACAATAGAAAAAACATAAAAAGTTACAGATCACAAAGAACTATACAATAAAATTGAATATGCACAGACTTCCACTGATTTCCTTTAGTTTCCATAAAGACGTCTTCTCATCATAGACCACCTTGTTCTTGAGTATGACATCAATTTGGTATAAAACTGCAGTGAATGTTGCTGAATTATGAGACAATATTGCACAAAATGAATCTCTCAGCTTTTCTAACATGTTTACAGAGGACCCTTCTGTAGCTATAAAACCTTTTATTGACCAGCATTAAAAATCTTCTTCCTGCCTTCCATTCCAGACATGGCCTCCACGTTCTTACGCCAGTCAGTCACCTCCTCTTTCTGTTGGAAGGAGACACGCCATGAGAAAAACTCACTTAAACACAATTCATTAATAAGCCAGATCTCCTCATGTAGTATCATCTTAAATCTTACCTTTTCCTCCTCTTTTTTGACTGTCTTCAGGTTGGCTTTAAAATCTGCCTTCGATGACATTTTGGATTCAGTCAGGGCACCCAGGACATCGTCAGCAGATTTCTTCACCCTCTTCAGTTTGGTTCTGTTCATAGTGCCCTTTATCTCACAAATTTTCTGTGTCAGTGATTGGATCTATTGGATTGGATGATGATGAGGAGATAATGAGTGATGGGATGATGATGAGATGATGGATCTTATCAATGATTTAACATTAAAAACAATTTTTTAAAAAACTATTACAAATGCACACCTACACTTAAAGGCATTTAAGATACAATATTTGTATCTTTAAAAGCATTTCAAGTGTGAATTGCTTTACAAGGTACATTACAGCATACAGCGTACCCAGAGTGACTTCTGTTTTTATTTAATTGAACATATAAGAGGTTGAGGATTAAGGGTCTTTCTCAAGGGCCCAACAGCAGCAACTCATCAGTGGGGGTTGAACCTGGAACCTTGCAATACATGGTCCAATGCCTTGACCACTGAACTAGTCGTGACTTACAGGTTCATGCCATATTTCAATAAAAGCTGTATACCTTTTGTTCAAATAATAATTTAAAAATGCTCAGCTTTACAAGAACAAACAATTTTGATGGCTTTGCATTTTGTCTCATTTCCATTTTAATTGAATAATGCGTTTTGTTTTATTTATTATTATTATTTTTTTTTATACATATAGATTTCTTTGGAGGTATGATAGCCTAAGCACATTCAAAAAGGTTTCTGGCCTTGTATAGCTTTTCATATATCATATATTTATAAATTATATGATATCAAATAAATTAAGTTTGATAGATGATTTTTTTTAAGCATAATGCACCCTATACACATTCATTACATTCATAACTATAAACCACATGTGTCACAGGCGTCGTAAAAAATATCAGTCCAAATGAGTCAAGTCGACTCAAGTCAAGTAGATCAGATTTGGAGTTGAGAGTGTTTTCCACTGTGTAATCTGATCAGCTGATATGGACTGTACTTTATGAATCTACTGTCTGAGCTAGAAAGAAATCAGCCTTAGTTCTTTACACCAGTCTGGGTATATTTCTTACAACTACTGGTTCCACACAAGACTAATACAAACCACTTTAAATCACATATTCTGTTATTGATGCTAAAACCAAAACATACTGTATTGCTGCACTTTATCTTTAAAAGACAAGAGGAGTTAGTCCTTTTAGAAAAAAATTTTTATCAGCACTGAAAAGTGAACACGACCTCCTACCTCGTTTTCATTTTTGGATGCTTTCACTTCAAGGTCGTATCGTGCGTCATCGACGGTGTCTATCTTGCGATGCAGTTCTTTGCAGAGCTCCTAGGAGAACATTTTTGTGAAATTATGAACTGTCAGGATGTTTGCAAAGCTCTACCTCATACACTACTGGCAGTACTGTGATAGATTGTGTCTACCTGCAGCTCTTGTGCAGACAGTCCAGAGACTTTGAGTGGAGGTAATCTCTCATTCAGGGCACTCTCTCTCTCCCGCTTGCTCAGCTCTTTCTCAGCTATAAGCATAGACGTTGCCTTCTTCAGCAGCTTGCCCTGTTGGAAGGATTTTAACAGTGAGATGCAGAGTGTAACCTCTTGGTTTACAACACAGGATCGTTGAATTCTCAACTCCGATTGGTCAGAATATATACAGGTACAGCCTCAATCAGAGGTTTTCATATGTTCATAAACATAAATGTTTTGGAAATTTAGGAAATAGTTTTTTTTTTATGACCTGGTGTTTTTCCGGGCAGAATGGCTGTATAATAAGGATAGTTAATTAAGGAAAAATCCCAAGAATGTGGTGCACAAGCCTTGATTTATTTTGGGTTTTCTGAAATCAACATCCCTTAATTTCACCTTCAGCAGATATGTGTGATTGCCATCAACAAGTTTCTGGCAGATTCTCATCAGATATTTTAACCACAATTCCAAATATTTATTTTTAAATATTAATATTTGCGGCTGAGGCTTTCATGTGTGTGTGTGTGTGTGTGTGTGTGTGTTTTTTCACATTCCAGCTACTGTATATAGCTTATGATTTAGGGTTATACTGATTTCTCCTTCTTCATTATTCTATCCACTTTGTGCAATGCACCAGTTTAAGCAAAACACCCCCAGTCACGATGCACTGTAAACCCTAATGCTCCAAGTTTAAACATATTGAGGACTGTTAACTTAAATAATTACAATTAGTTCACATTAATAGACCTTGACGAGTATTTAGAACTTTTTGGTATTCATGAGTTTGTAGAAATGACACTTTTCAAGATAGCTGGACAAATTTGATATTTTAAGTAATTGTAAGTACTTAAGTAACAGTAACTGTCTTAAAAGTTCCACCAACTTAAAATCTTTCAGACTAGTGATTTTGTGTCTGATGTCATCAGGGCAATAGGGCACCGGTGACTCAGCTTTTCGTCTGCCATGCAAAAGGCCCGGGTTCGAATCCCAACAACTGGTTGAAGTGTCTGTCCCAAGCCCAGATAAGATGGGAGGGTTGCGTCAGGAAGGGCATCTGGTGTAAAGCCTGTGCCAAGCTTGTGTGTGGACCGGATTGTCTGCTGCGGCGACCCATTGCCGGGAGCAGCCAAAAGACCAACAACAATTTATTAGATTTGCAACAACAACAAAAAATGATAATTGCTATTAAATAGTATGAGTTAGACTACTCGATAATGCAAGTAAAGAAAGATTAATATGCATGAGTACAACAAACTCAAAAACTCATAGTTCTGTTAACTTAAAATTGGAAACATCATTACTTAAAAATTTGATATGAATGATTACCTCAAATTTTTTGAACTTATTCGGGTGTACAGTGTGCCACCATCACCATTGTCACTTGATACAGTGTGCTTGGAGATGAATGCCTTTCTGTTGCTCATCCCAACATACTTCAAGTCAAAACCTTTGCCCAGAAGGCTTTTTCTTTGTCCATGTGATCAGCAGAAAACTTAAGTCAAGCTTTAAAAAATCGATTTTGGAGCAAGGGCTTCTTTTTTCAATGACGTTAGACAGTGACGCTGGTATTCCAGCTGCATCCTGTTTTTTTTTGTTTGTTTGTTTTTTTAATCACCTGAACTAATTTCCTCCCAGCTAAGGGTGACAGATTTAGTCTCCTTCCAGACATTGTCGAATTTCCTGCAGCTCCCAATAAGTTGCACTTACATACACTTGTTTGTTACACCTGTGTAAATCTACTTGTGTCTCTTTCTCAGATCCACAATAAACTCCTTGGAATTTCCCACAGTACTGTGTGTTTGTCAGACCAGTGAGTGCTGTCAAACAAATCCTTTTTATGTTGGCGTCAGTTATGGTCAATCATCATCACTAACACACAGTCAAGAGGCATTGGGCTTGACAAATTACAGGACATTTCGGGCCTTTCCTCACCACTGAAATAATCAACGTAATAATCAAATGACAGCAGCTCTGACAATAGTGCCAGCTAATAATAATAATATACTTTTTTTTCACTGAAAGAGGGTGGGGAAAAAAGGGACAGGTGAGGCAATGACTCTGTATAGCAGTTTTAACTAAACAGTTATGAGGACAGTCAATTAAATTACATTAAATGTAAATATAAATGAACTCCATTGTGGATTATCTTCCCACAATAGAATGCACACCTCATCATGTTATACTCATGACATGATATTTAAGAATGGGACTCACTTTTAGGAGAAGCCGACGTGTGGCTGAGATCTTGTTCTTTTTCTGTAAGCAAGGTGAATTACATTCATTAAAATCTCACCTTATTACCCAGTGTTGCTATATTAAAGTATAGTTTTAAGAATCACTGACAATATACAGTTAAATTAATACAAAATGTAAAGTATGTAACTATGAAAAAAAAAATATATATATATATATATATATAATATACAGTACTGTGCAAAAGTACTGTGTTTTATTTACAGTACTGTGCAAAAGTCTTGGGAACACCCATACAAAATCTGTTTCAACAGCTGTTTTACTAAGAATGCTGCACACATCTGTATCGAACACTACCGCTTATGTTCAAGCAAAGAGTTTCCACACGAAATATTGACCGTTTATTATGTTATTACTTAGTGCTTTTTATAGACGTTTCTTTTAATGTAGAAATGCTTTCAAAAGCATCATTCCACATGGCTTTTGTTTGGATGTTCCCAAGACTTTTGCACTGTACTGTAAATAAAACAGCTGTTAGCTTTTACTGAGCATGCTGGAGAATATGAGTTCTTTTGGTAGCTTCGTCTCACTCACTCCTTTCTATTTTCATGCAAAACCCAGGAGTCAACATTATTGATTTTTTTTTTTTTTCCCCATCTGACAACTGGTCTGTCATGTAATATGTCGCTTTCTTTACAGGCACGCAAATATTCTTCTGTAACGTTATTTATTCATTAATTGTAGTGTATCTTTGTAGGAAATGGTCTTGTCCATAATAATGCAGACATAATAAACTTATATAACAAAATTTGTACTACAGATAATATGGCGCCTAAGACTTTTGCACAGTACTGTATATTATGGGAGGAGTTACAAGTGTTTTTTTTTTGTTTTTTTTAAACGTTAGGTAGAAGACTTCATGGTTCAACGTACCGGTCTGTGTTGTTATGTAGAAGGGAACAAAAATGAGAGCAAATGTTAATTCATTGAATAAATATTTCTTACATTAATATTCATCATTATGGTTGTTTATTTCTGTAAAGCTACTTTGCAAATGTCCTTTGTTAAAAGTGCTACACCAATGAAATTTTATGGAATAATCAGAAACAGGTTGTCACATTACCCCTCAGACATGTTCTCTTGGTGCCCTTTAAGAAAAAGAAAGCACAGAGTTACTGATGCAAAATAAATGAATAAAATGAATATCAAATTAACCAATTCGACATAATTTACACTTCCTGATAAAATGTGCACCCTCTAATATTTCTTTAGCCTTGATTTCGGCTAAACGGATTATGGTGGCTGATTCGGCTGTGAAAAAGATTCCTAATACTCATGTCTTTTCCATGGCTTCAATGTTCTGTACATTTGTTCAAGTTATATTGCAGCTGTAGATTGGAGGACACAGTGTGCTATAAGTGTTCTTGTCTGGCTATATATGAACCTTGGTACGGTTCCTTTCTTTCTCACAGATACAATAACAGCTGTAGCCTTGAAGCTGTGGGATGGCATCCAGGCCTACTATAAAATCTTGGCTACCAGGATTAAAATCTTTATAGAAGCAACCACGTGAAAGGAGCTTGTCTTTCTTTTTGTCCTTGCAAACCACATTTTACTTGTTTTTTCAATAAAATCCAACTTCCAAGTATAAGGTCAGTTATTTCTACAAGAAATAGTGGCCATGCCAACTGTTTTTGACAGGGTATTATGCCAGCGGATACAATCAGAGCTTATAAAAGAGTTGATAATGGTGACCCCTCAAGGTCTTCCTTTGACATTTGAAAGTGGGGCTGAGGTCATTCAGAGCATTCAGACTGAACAGTATGCTGTGTGTACCATAGCGCACATTTTGTATCAATTAACACTAGTTAGTTGATCAGGATGTGATGAGAGCAGGGAAAACTCATGATTTCAGTTGGATATGGTGCACAAGACCAATTCATTTAGCCCCTTATGGATGTCCAAAAGGGCTGGAGAAACACGAATTACTCTTGATTAGCTACACATTCTTTCAGATGAGAAATCAGCGACAAATTCAGCTAATCAGCTAATCATAGTCTACGACAACACATTCAAATTAACGCCACGTTTGTTGTTCGATGGAGTTGCCAGATGCGCAAATGTCATTTTTATTAATTTTTTTATTCATGATTTGGCAACTTGGTTAAAGAGGTATTTAGGAGTAAGAAAAGTTGAATCGTGCCTGCATGTAACAAAGATATTGCACACACTAAACAGAACATTTTATTGTCCATCAAGCACAAGATCTTTTAAAAATGCTGTAATATTTAGCTTGTATTATCCAAGCAGTTTTATTTGATAAAAAAAATTTAAAAAGCATAACTGGGGATATATAGTAATTTGTTCAGTTTCAGCTCTCTCTTTAACCGTTTACCCTCGATTAAAACATTTATCTTTGCTCGGTTGGTGTATTTCCTTATTAGATCTTTTTTTTTTCATCACTTCACAGTGGTTTTTAAAGTTCCTGGCCAGTCTAAAGCGCAGTTTGTACAATAGTCCAGCTCACCTGCGAGTGCATTTGGCATCCCGTCGTCTGGGGCAAATTGGGTCTACAGTTACATTCCTGTATTCTGGATTGCTGTCGAGCGCTGAAAATATTTCATACCGCACTTTCCCCTCTAAATGAATCTCAACAGACTGTTCAGTTCTCATGTACACTTTACAATTCCTCATCTACATAGTTTTTTATATGTAAAAAAGAAACTCTAGTTTTCTCATGCCATTCGGATGGGTTGTTGTTTTAAATCTTTAGTATGCATGTCCAGTAGGAAGGAACATGAGTTGTACCTTGAATAAGGATTTTTTTTTTTGGCAGTAACACGTTTATGGTAAAGGTTTCAGTGGTCCTCAAGGTCTAATTATGCACAATGTAAACTACTCAGTCCACATCACATACAGTACACACACACACACACACACACACACAGACACATATACTCAAACTCAAGTCTTGAAACCTTGACCACACAGAAAGTAAATCACCCCAGCAACAATCTACGTTAGTACTTTACTTCCTGAGAGCGTTAGGTTTCAAGACTTTAGTTTGTACAAGTACTCAGTCATAATCGATCGAAGCGACCAATATTCCTTGAATAATAATAATAAGAAGAATAACAAATCATGATTCAAACCTACCTTGACCTGGATGAGAAAGAGGGAGAATGAGCTGTGTGTTGAGCCCGGAGAAGAAAAGGCATTTTATGATTTTTGGATGATATATTTATGGTTCGAATGCTCTCTTGTGAATGGCTACCCAAAATAGAGCTGTTGAATTATTCCTGTCACGCATGTGTCGCTTCCACGTGTACATTAGCACTGACGCATGTCCTTCATCTTTGACTCTACCATTCAGGACGGTATTCGTATGGGGCTCTAAAGCTCATTCTTCTCTCTCTCTCTCTCTCGCTGTCTCTCACACACACACACACACACACACACACACACACACACACACACATACACACACACACTTGTGGCATCTTTGGAATTTTGAACACACATTCAGAATGCACATAAAATCATCATGAATGTTTTAAAAACAAGCAACGACATGCATGATTTGACTGTTCTGCAAACATTCAAGCAGATAAGTTCGAATCTCATAACTACATAGTGTTCTCATAACATGTGTAAATTCTAAAACATGTCAATATTTAATAGTCCTTCTCAGCAGTTTTTTTTTTTATTGAATGATCTCCTTGTAAATTCTGGAAAATTACCGGCCGCTTACGTTACGGCCGGTGCAGAATGTGTCAGTTATGAGCTGTAGAAATGATGTGAGGGTAAGAAATCACTCGAGGGTCCACCGTGCAATCCACTTGTGAACTGTAATGTAGTTTAAGTGGCGCTAAGTAATATTATGTTTAATATTAATTATACTGTAAAAAAAAAAAAACAATTCCAACGCTCACGTAAAACGATGTACTCAGAATGTGTCTGCAATGCAGGATTAATTAAATTAGTTCCCCCAGTTCATCCATTCTTCCAACTGGCATTTCGTCAAATGGTTTCAGAAAGGCTTAGCTATCTACAAACAGATCCAGTCAAGACACACCGCAAAATAAATGTGGGGATTTGACACCCTGGAATTTTTCCATCAGTCACTTATTGGCTTCAGAACTTTCAGTGAGATGAAGTGCTCCTAACTGCTACAATTTAAAACAAAGTGAGAAAACCTCATGATAAGCCTCAAAAACAGGATGATCTGATAAAAAGATCAAAAACATCATTATACGTTACATGACCTTTAAACAGTGCTAAAAAGAAGCACTTCTGCTCCCTAGCAAAACTATAGCTGGAGCCGTTTCTAAATTGCTTTCTTTACTTGAAAAATTTGACCTTTTAAAAAGACAGCCTTTTCCCCAACCACAGGATGCATATGTGATTAAATTAAAGCTAATCTAATTTAATCTAATACACACGTGGACAAAATTGTTGGTACCCTTCGGTCAATGAAAGAAAAACTCACAATGGTCACAGAAATAACTTTAATCTGACAAAAGTAATAATTAAAAAAAATTCTATAAATGTTAACCAACGAAAGTCAGACATTGCTTTTCAACCATGCTTCAACGGAATTATTTAAAAAAATAAACTCATGGAACAGGCCTGGACAAAAATGATGGTGCCCCTAGAAAATACTGAAAATAATGTGACCAAAGGGCCATGTTAATTCAAGGTGTGTCCACTAATTATCATCACAGGTGTCTACAATCTTGTAATCAGTCAGTGGGCCTATATATAGGGCTCCAGGTAGTCACTGTGTTGTTTGGTGACATGGTATGTACCACACTCAACATGGACCAGAGGAAGCGAAGGAAAGAGTTGTCTCAGGAGATTCGAAAGAAAATTATAGACAAGCATGTTAAAGGTAAAGGCTATAAGACCATTTCCAAGCAGCTAGATGTTCCTGTGACTACAGTTGCACATATTATTCAGAAATTTAAGATCCATGGGACTGTAGCCAACCTCCCTGGACGTGGCCGCAGGAGGAAAATTGATGACAAATCAAAGAGACGGATAATCCGAATGGTAACAAAAGAGCCCAGAAAGACTTCTAAACTGATGACACTGATGCTCAAGGAACATCAGTGTCGGATCGCACCATCCGTCGTTGTTTGAGCCAAAGTGGACTACATGGGAGACGACCAAGGAGGACACCATTGTTGAAAACAAATCATAAAAAAGCCAGACTGGAATATGCCAAACTACATGTTGACAAGCCACAAAGCTTCTGGGAGAATGTCCTATGGACAGATGAGACAAAAATGGAACTTTTTGCCAAGGCAAATTTTGCTAATTATACTTGAAGCATATGAAGAAAAGAACACTGTCCCTACTGTGAAACATGGAGGAGGCTCTGTTATGTTCTGGGGCTGCTTTGCTGCATCTGGCACAGGGTGTCTTGACTCTGTGCAGGGTACAATGAAATCTCAAGACTATCAAGGGATTCTAGAGAGAAATGTGCTGGCCAGTGTCAGACAGCTGGGTCTCAGTCGCAGGTCATGGGTCTTGCAACAGGACAATGACCCAAAACACACAGCTAAAAACACCCAAGAATGGCTAAAAGGAAAACATTGGACTATTCTAAAGTGGCCTTCTATGAGCCCTGACCTCAATCCTATTGAGCATCTTTGGAAGGAGCTGAAACATGCTGTCTGGAAAAGGCACCCTTCAAACCGGAAACAACTGGAGCAGCTTGCTCATGAGGAGTGGGCCAAAATACCTGCAGAGAGGTGCAGAAGTCTCATTGACAGTTACAGGAGTCGTTTGATTGCAGTGATTGCCTCAAAAGGTTGTGCAACAAACTATTAAGTTAGGGGTACCATCATTTTTGTCCAGGCCTGTTCCAGGAGTTCATTTTTTTTTTATAATTCCGTTGAAGCATGGTTGAAAAGCAATGTCTGACTTTCATTGGTTAACATTCATAGAATTCTTATTCTATTATTAATTTAGTCAAATTAAAGTTATTTCTGTGACCATTGTGAGTTTTTCTTTCATTGACCGAAGGGTACCAACAATTTTGTCCACGTGTGTATAATCTTCTAATCTAATGTTAGACTGTTTGGACTACTCACCAAACCCTATAAGTTATTAGTGATCATGCACACACATCAAAACCTTTCATTATGCAGTTCATACCACTTTCAGTTTACACTGCTTATGTGGAACACACTTTAACATAATTATCATTGTTTGGTCTAATTAAATTGGTAATTACGTCGCTCAAGCTTTCATCTCTTAGGAACGTTTAAGGTCTTTAGTTTAAAAGTGCCATACAGATAAAAGTGAACTGAATTCATGTTATAGTAAAATCCTTTTCTTAGAAATGATCTGTTCTTGGTATGACGTAATCCATACAAGTGTAATCAGTAAAACCGCAATTATTGTTAAAACCTTCTAGCAAGAATAAAATATAAGTTAAGATATGTGTAGAAGTGTCTCTTTCTGTGCATTGTGCAGTCCGTAATCTGCAGCTGGCTGATAGACAGGAAGTGGAATGTGTAATAATCTTTGATGAGCATCAGTTTGAGCGATAACGTGAGGTGGTGGTGCTCGCCAATGCTTCTTATAATAGTGCCGAATTTATTGTTTTATGTTTGCGATGCCTGTCTGCATTGTGTAATACGGCGATTAATTCTAGCGCATTTTATTGAAAAAATTCAAATAAAATGTGATCTGGATATGAACCGTAAATGAAGCATATCTATCCTTTCACAATAGACGAAAGAAGAATATACTGTGTATATTACACATTCAGAAGATTTGTTGCCAGATTTATAGCTGATATGTTACTACCTACTGCCATCTAGTGAGTGTCTCTTTTCATATTTGCTAGCTCTGCAATATATCATTGAAATAAACATACATTTTATGTCTATTGTTATATCTCATGTAACCTTATTACATATTTCATTGTGTGTTTAGCAAATAGAATTACGTACACTCTAAGAATATGTGCTGATACTATATTTCTGCATCCTCAATCAGCGAAACAAAAAATAGAAAGGAATGGAAATAGCTGTTGAGGTGCACATCACATGAACTTTTTAAAGGCTTCACTGCTGCACTTATCAGATTTTCTCATTTCCTGTTCACTCGGTGAAAAAAAAGCTGTTCACTCTTCAGTCTTCACCTTGACGGCGGCTCGTTCTGTCTGTGCTGCGTTAAGTCTTAGATTTAAAACAAGGATGTTTTTTGTCTTTTTGTTCTTCTCAGGTATGTTCCTACGGAGTTCTCCTCTTGGGTTGATTGAGCAGCCGCCACTGCAGTGCTCCCAGGAAGTGAGAGGACATTTCTCTTTACGTTTAAATACTTAAATATAAGGAATTTTTTTTTTAAATCAGCAAGAAATCATAATCTGACTACTCTGTTTCAGTAAGTACACTACTTTTTTTTTTTTTCTTTTCTTTGTTAGGGCTTATCCTGCAGTGTCCAAGTAAGTAAGTATCAAAGTTCATGCTGTTCCATTTCATTTATTCAACCTACAGGAAGAGAAAAATGAACAAGAAATACACAAAGATATGTACAAACAAACTCGAGACTTATAAGTATAAATGAAATGAGTTAGGTTTGGCCGAGTTATATTGTTGGGTAAATATTTAGATCTAACCAAGAAAAGCTGATCCGGCTAACTTTAATTACGCACATGCAGCACAAAACATGTATTTGACTAATAATCAAACCCCTGTCTAATACTTATTATAATTACTCACGTTTGGCCGAACCATAAACAAAGCACCATTTACGCAATTGTATCGTGGTTAGAACTGTGGCACCTTCAGGTTAGAGGGATCGATACATACGTCTAAAACATCTTGTTACGTTTTACGAAATCTACATTATAACATCTATGCATTAGTATACTACAGTTATTCACTGTATAACCATCAATCCTCCCTTACTGGACTCAGGCAGGCTGAACTGTTCAGTGAAAGATTGGGTGAAGCCAAGATCCGAGGCTCCAAGCCCAAAGCCCTCTACCGTAAAGCTCGAGGTGACATCCAAGACAGATGAGAGGAACCAAACAATTCCTGCGTTGTCCGTCAGAATAAATCAGGTTTCAGATGGTAAGAAATAACATAAAAAGGACTTTATGATTATTGTCACAGTGAAACTTTATCCAGTATGACATGTATAAGCAAAAATATTTGAGGCATATCCATCTTAGTGTTCATCCCGCTGTTTCTTTTCTGCAGGAAGCATATATAGCCTGGAAGTGATGAAAGTGCAAGTGCGTGAACTCGCCACAAACAACAGTCTGTGTATTTGCTATATTTTCATGAACAACTTCTCCTGGGTCCAACGGCCAGATTTTCAGCCAGTAAGATCACATCTGAAGTGTAGATTATAAGATTATATCTTAAAGGCTTTTATTACCTACATTATCATTGTATTCCCGTTGCATCTATTCTACAGTGGTCGTTTGCAGTTGATCAAATTGTTGTCGATCCAGGAATGACATATCAGGTTTCTGTGTATAATTTACCAAAACCAGATGTGGGGGGGAAGGCAAATTTGCAGAAGATAACAGTCGCAGGTAGGTTACAGTATGTAACACACTATGGAGTATACTATATGTGACCTGCTTTATTCCTTATGTTTTAGTTTCATTTTTATCCATTTTATTTACACTAATATACAATGTATAATAGGAAAATGATAAATGTTTTATACATTTACTATCCATGTTATTAGGACCTGTACTCCTGCAGGCTCATGTAGTTATCCACGTACCGAAATGCTTTTCTGTTCATCACATCTGTGGTTATTTTAGAGAGTGGTTATTTTAGTTCCCATTCCCATTAGAAATAAATAAATATATAAATAGTGTAGTGCTTTTTAACCTTACTGTAGCAAAATTACTACAGTACTCTATAGCAAAAATATTATAGTATGCTATACTAGATACTACAGTTTAGTAGGGTATATAGTAGGAATTATTACACAGCTTGTAGTCAGTTACAATATTACAGTTTACTACAGTATATTATACTAAATACTTCATTTTGCTTCAGCTTGATGTCAATTACTATAGTAAAGATTATATTTTACTACAGTGTGTAGTCATTACTATAGTAACTACTACGGGTTACTGCAGTGTGTAGGTCAATTACTATAGTAATTTCTATATTTCACTACAGTGTATAGTAATAACTATAGTGAATACTAGTGTTTACTAGCATAGTAAATGCTAGAGTTTACTACAGCTTGTAGTCAATTACTATAGTAAATAATATAGTTTATTACAGTGTGTAGTAATTAATATAGTAAATACTACATTTTCCTACAGCTTGGAGTTTATTTCCATAGTAAATACTATAGTTTACTACAGTGTATAGTCAATTATATACATAATTACTATAGTAAATACTATATTTTACTACAGTGTATAGTCAATTACTATAGTAAATACTATTTTTTACTGCAGTGTTTAGTAACTACTATATAAAATACTACAGTTTACTAGTGATACATTAGTAAATACTACAGTTTACTACAGCTTGTAGTCAATTACTATAGTAAATATTACAGTTTACTACCGCTTGTAGTTGATTATTATAGTAAATACTATATTTTAGTACTGTGTGTAGTGATTAATATAGTAAATATGACAGTTTACTACAGCTTCTAGTCAATTATCGTAGTAAATACTATTGGTTATTGCACTGTGTAGTAATCACTATAGTAATATACTGTACTTACAGTTTACTACAGTATATTATAGTAAATACATAATTTTGCTTCAACTTGTAGTCAATTATTATAGTAAATACTATATTTTACTACAGTGTATAGTAATTACTATAGTAAATACTGTACTACAGTTTACTAGCATATACAACAGTACTGTAAATGCTACAGTTTGCTACAGCTTGTAGTCATTTACTATAGTAAGTATTACAGTTTACTACAGCTTATAGTTGATTATTATAGAAAATACTATATTTTACTCTTGTGTGTAGTAATTAATATAGTAAATATTGTTTATTACACAGTGTAATTACTATAGTAAATACTACAGTTTACTACAGCTTGATGTCAATTACTATAGTAAAGATTATATTTTACTACAGTGTGTAGTCATTACTATAGTAACTACTACAGGTTACTGCAGTGTGTAGGTCAATTACTATAGTAATTTCTATATTTCACTACAGTGTATAGTAATTACTATAGTGAATACTAGCATTTACTAGCATCTAAAATAGTAAATGCTAGAATTTACTACAGCTTGTAGTCAATTACTATAGTAAATACCTTTGTTTATTACAGTGTGTAGTACTTAATATAGTAAATACTACATTTTGCTACAGCTTGGAGTTTATTTCCATAGTAAATACTATAGGTTACTACAGTGAATAGTCAATTATATACATAATTACTATAGTAAATACTATATTTCACTACAGTGTATAGTCAATTACTATAGTACTGTACTGTACTACAGTTTACTACAGCTTATAGTTGATTATTATAGAAAATACTATATTTTACTATTGTGTGTAGTAATTAATATAGTAAATATTGTTTATTACACTGTGTAATTACTATAGTAAATACTACAGTTTACTGCAGCTTGATGTCAATTGCTATAGTAAAGATTATATTTTACTACAGTGTGTAGTCATTACTATAGTAAATACTGCACTACAGTTTACTAGCATATACAACAGTAAATACTACAGTTTACTGCAGCTTGTAGTCAATCATAGTAAATAATATTGTTCATTATCGTGTGTAGTAATCACTATAGTAAATACTATAGTTTACTACAGTAAATACTGTGGTTTACTGTGGCATGTAGTAATTAGTAAAGAAAACTTCTTGTCAACTCAAAACAGTCCGGCTATTTTCCCCTGAATGCTCTCATCAAGAAGGTTTTTCCACATGCAGAAATTTTGTTCCATCTCTACAGTGTGCACCATTGTGTGTAAACTCCAGAGTCATGTAAGTGAAAAACCCCAGTAGTTTCTTAAATATCCCAACCAGCCTTCGTGAGTATGCAGGTGTCCTGGGTTTCCTAATGAAGTGGATGGTGAGTGTACGTTGGTTGGAACAGATGATAATAGCTGTTTCACGTTTGTACAGGTTGTGAGCATCGCAAACTCCAAAGCCTCCGTGCGTGCTTGGAGAATGGTGAGCAGTGTTTAGTCTTGGCTCTAGCAATTTGTCCTATTAAAAAGATCATACTTATTTCTTGTGTGCGAATGGGACATGTTCTGTACTAACAGGGAGCCTCTGGGATCCCAACATGACATGGTCAGTGAGAGATGACGGGGAAGATGGGATCTTGATAAAACTCGTATTTAACACGGCACAGTTCTCAGACTTGTACAAAGTGTACATCCGTTCTGCCGATTTCCGCACCGAGCTTTCACACAAAGCGTCTGTCTCAGAGGTACTGGCCTCTTCTTTAAACTTCAATTTTGTTATTACGTATTAGTGCTTCTGCCAAGCTTGGTCACTTATTGATTAAAACTATTAAAAACATCTGTTTTTAAAGGACAATCTTACTACGATTAGCACCAATTTCTCTCTGAATACTTGGCAGTTGAAACAATGCGAGGTCACCTTTGGGGTGAGTTCCAAACAATCGAAATGAAAGTTTTGATCTCTTTTCAGTGCTTATAACAAAACATTGTATGGTATGTTTGAATTTCAGATTGAACCATTTTTTATACGATGCATGGAGAAGTGTTCGCATTACCAACGAAAGGTTAATATTTGCTCCTGTGAGTGTTTTCATTACACCGTTAAATAGTTTCATATTCATATGGATACAAGACTAAGACTTACAAGGCTGTATATCAGGGTGAACAATGTTCCTGCTGTTTATTTCAGATTATACTGTTCCATCATTCAAGGGACAGCACGTGATCTGGATCATTTTTGGCCAAGCAGTCCTATTACTTTTTGCTTTTACAGCTGTTTTGCTGCGTAACAGAATTCGACGCCTTCATAAAGGTATGCACTAAATAAGAAAAAGAATGTACTGACATGCTGCAAGAAAGCCAACTACTTTCCAATAACAGCATGTTCTGAGTTTCTGTTGCTCTTATTGTAGTTGCATTCAGATCATTTCTTCCTGATCTTCCTTCCATGACAGACGCCTCCTCCACTTCTCATAACACCACGGATAACGGCAACCTGGAGACCATTCCCGTGCAGGAGCGCAGCAGAGTTCTGATCATCTACTCACAGGATCACCCCATGTACACAGAGATCGTCCTGAAGCTCTGCGCTTTCCTCAGAGCCAGATGTGGAACCGAAGTCACACTTGACCTTCTGGACTCTACATGCCTCGGCACTATTGGCCGAATCCAGTGGCTGGACATGCAGAAGACGAGACTTGTTAGTGCTTCTGATAAAATACTTATCCTGTGTTCTCCGGGGGTGTTCGCCAAGTGGAACGCCATGTGCGAAGGGCGTAGGGTGATGACCAGGGAGGACTTCGTCTCACCCATGGGTGATATGCTGACCCCGGCTCTCAGCTTAATCGTACCAGAATTTGTGCACTCTCCATCTTTTGGGAAGTATGCTGTAGCTTACTTCGATGACGTCTGCAGCGAGAAGGACGTACCTGCTCTGTTTCACATGGCTGTAAAATACCAGCTGATGAAGCAATTCGAAGAGCTCTTCTTCAGACTATTGAATACAGAGAAGTATGAACCTGGAAGGATTAAATACGTTCACGGCCTTGGAGGAGATGACTACCACAGTTGTTCGTCTGGCAGAGACTTAAGAGACGCCATTAAGGCATTTCAGGCATATCAGCTAACAAACCCAAACTGGTTTGAAATGGAGCTCATAGATGTACAGGAAGAAGTTGAGGACACCGTCGTGGAGAAGAAGGATGGAACAGAAAATCATTGTTATTGCATCCTTCGGAATGAACTGCAGATCAAGGAACTCTCAGCTCCTGTGTTCATAAACATGTCAAAGGTCAAAACAACTGCACTCAGCTTGTGTGGGGACAGTGGTAGCTCAGTGGATAAGGCACTGGATTACTGACTATACACAGGCTCAAACCTGACTCTCTAGCAAAGTCATATCAGTAATCAGATCATGATCGGAAAAGTAAGTGCTGTCTGTGTTAACCGGATGCGAATCACTCTGCAGTACAGTCAATGCTATCAGGATATGGAAGGATTGATAATACAGTAGATTAAGATTACGTACATTATGGTATATAATCAGTGATTAAATGATTGGTTCTGGAGAGATGCTCGATTCTTAGATTTAGATTATTGGACTTTGGAGCAAGATATAAAATTATCTTTTAATTATAAAAGATTAATTAATTATACAGTCAATATTTAAATATTAATTGACCTTTTAGAGGAAAAATTATTTTCCCATGGAGGAGGTGAGCAACACAATGGGGAAAAAATGGGAAACTCAGAGGGAGGATAGGTGAAAATATTTTTTCAAAGTGTTCAATGTTTAATTAAAATACAGAAATACACCTCAGCTATAACATTATGACCACTGGATAATGAATTGAACAACACCAACTGATCAGCAAACTGGTAACCCAAGGCTCACCCACGCCTGCAAGAGTCGAAATCCAGCCCATCCAGCCCAATCCCACAGAAAATCCTGCGCAACATATCACTGAGAAAAGTCTATATTAGCCCTAATAGAAAGCCACCAGAACACCCAGTGCACCACAGCCCACCACACATGGGGCCCAGAAAGCAAAGAGCCCAAAGCCACCGACCCGAGCTTCTAAACTCCAAAAAATCCCAATCCAATCAAACACCCATGGGATGCACCAGACAAACAAATTCAATTTATGGAGGCCTCACCCCAAACAAATACAGCGCGCAAAGGATGTGCTGCGAATATCACGGTGACAGACACCACAGCACACCCCCAGAGGCCCTGTGGAGACACGCCCTGAGGGCTCAGAGACACCTTAATACGAGAGGAACTCAAAACCCCCCAAAAGTTGATTAATAGTTTTAATGATATGGTTGCTCATGTTAAAGATAGGCTCTGGAATATTTAGACACAACGTGATGCGTTGCAAGAATGCAAACTAATTGAATAAATAAATGAATAAGTATTAAAGATGGCAATTTTCAATAATGGTATTGGAGAATTATTATTGCATATATGATTTAAATGTTTTATTTCTAATGTAAGTGAGCTTATAATTTTAATGCACCTAAAATGTATGTTTTTTTTTTTCTATATTTTTAAGCAAAATGTTTTTTTCTTGAATGCTCATGGCTTTAGTATCTGTATTGGTACAAGAACAGGTATTTTAATAAATAAAGTCTTTACTAAAGTAACAAAGTAGCAACCAAATCCTTTATCATTATTATTAAAAAATAATTTATTCAGTGTAAATCACTGAAAACGTGAATTATTTGTACAAACAAATAATAAATAAACAACAAAATGAAAGTGAATATTATGACACACTGCACCACATGACATTTTGGTGATTTGATTCAGTTCAGTGATTCAGTTCATTCAGTTCAACACCACCATCTGAGTAGTTAAAGATCATTACTGTGCACTAATTTGTAAACTAAAATGGACAGAGCTAAAAGACATGTGGCCTTTGGTCACAAACAAATCGACTGCAACTCTGGTCAAAGTGCACTTCCTCCCCCTCTGCATGGTTGCTAATGTATATGTTAAATCAGTGCTGAATCTGTGTGTTTAGGGTCTCTTTAGTGGCTGAGACTTCCGAAGCCTTGCCCTAACACGAGCCGTTAGACTTGAGCCTCCTGTTTTGCGCGTAAGTGAGCTGACTGAGGATTTTACTTGAGGACTGGCGCATGCTTAACCGTAGTCCTATAAGGTAAGGACGTAAAAGCTGATCAAGTCATGCATCTTGGTCCAGTGACCCCAAATTCAGCACTGTGCTGCTATACTGTAGTTTATTGATCTTGCATGCTGTTTGCTCTTTTTAAATGTGCTATATGATTTTAGACATAATGATCGCTGACTCCTTTGGTGTAAAAATGCTGGGGAAGCTGTCATCCACCCTGCAGCGCTACATGTCAGCAACTTCCTACAGATCTGGTAAAGCCTTTCCTGCACATTTCAGTAAACTGTATCTAAGATGTTACAAAATCCTACAGACGGTGACAAATTAAAGGATAAACCGCCAACTCTGTAGTGCTGTAAGAAGCATTTTGTTGATATTGTTTGCCGTCATTTGTCTTCTACAAATCAGTACCACTTCCTTCGGACCGTTATCCCATGATGAAACATTTCCATCCTGATGAGAGGCGTCTCTTGTAGGACGACTCCACCCACATCCACAGAACATTCCCAGTTATAAACAGCAGTATTTATTGCTTATTAGACTTGTAAGGATTATGCCAAAATGCTCCGAAGCTGTTTTGGTCATTGGTCACCTTTTTAAAACATTGTAAATGTGTTTAACTCTTAATTTGTCACTTATCTGTATTACCTTCTTAAAGTAAAGCAGCCTGAACCAGTGATGTGTAATCGGTTGGGCATTTTCCCTAGATGTGCTGTTTAAAATTCACCCCACGGTGTGCACGGCCCTAGCTGAGCACCGGCCAGTCGTGGCACTGGAGAGCACCATCATCACACACGGAATGCCATACCCTCAAAACCTAAGGTAGACATGATCTATCTATTTGATCAGTGGATACACCAACTGGCTGTTGTACTGTATTTCTATTGAAATATTTTGCCATATATAAAAAGCTATGGTCTGTATGCATGAGCATCTTAATGACAAACCTGCCATATTTCAAATATGTTACCCTCATGATCTGAACAAATACTTCATTTCTAGCACGGCCAAAGAGGTTGAGGACATTGTCAGAGCTGAGGGTGTGACTCCAGCCACGGTGGCTGTTCTGGAGGGAAGGGTGCACGTCGGCTTGTCTTCAGATGAGCTGGATTTCTTGGCCCGGAGTAAAACGACCTTCAAAGTGTCCAGGAGAGACTTGCCTTATGTTCTCAGCAAGGTGGAAATACTCATAGTGCTTCTTTACTCATTAAGAGTGAAAAAACAAAACAAATTATTATAAGTATGAATGTTAATTGAGTGATTGTATTAGTAGGGTTTGTTTGGAGGAACTACTGTCTCGGGTACAATGATCGCGGCTCACAAAGCGGGAATTCCAGTTTTTGTGACTGGAGGTATCGGTGGAGTGCACAGAGATGGAGAAAACAGTAAGTTACACTGAGGATTACTAAAAAACAATAGCCGATAGAATAGAATAGGCTTAACCAGTGCCTTTCCCTAGTGTTGCATGGTGCGCACTTCTAAACAGCAGTATACACTGATTAGCAATAACATTAAGACCATTGACAGGTAAAGTGAATAACACTGATCACCAACTATACATCAGTAAACTGGTGACAGTATCGTGGGGGACCAAAGGCCAGCCTGTCCTGCATGATCTCTTTTATCAATGCTGCCCAGAACAGAAAGGCTCCAGAACAACCAATGCACCACAACCCACAAGGCCCAGCAGGCAAAGAGCCCGATGCTGCTGACTCGGAATCCAAGCTCTCGAGGTCCCAAACTGATCAAGCACCCATGGGATCTGCTGGACAAATGAGTCCAGTCCAGAGATGGAGGACCCACCCCACAACCTGCAGCGCCCAAAGGATCTGCCACTAGTATCAGATAAAACAACACATTCCCAGAGGCCCTGTGGAGCCATGCCCTGAGGGGGCAGAGCTACTCCAGTGGCACAATGGGATCCCAAAGCCTACCTGGTTTTAATGTTAATGGATTTAATATTTTGGCTGATCGGTGTACAATATGCAGGCTCTTATATCTTATGATGCATTACCAATGTTTGTAAATGCCTGATCAGACTTTTGGACATATAATGTACTTGTTGTCAACTTTGCTTTGTAAATGCATGACCATTTTTATATACTCAGCAATCCACACACTCAAATATTTATTCATTTCATATTTCTTAATATAAGATTTAAGCACCCTGGAGGTGCAAGGTGGCAGCGCTAATCACTACACCACCGTGCCACCTTGCACCTCCAGGGTTCAGGTACGATTCCCGCCTCTGTGTGCATGGTTTGCATGTTCACCCCGTGTTAGGTGGTGTTCCTCCTACAGTCCAAAGACATGCAGATTAGGCTAATTGGTGTTCTCAAATTACCTGTAGTGAGTGTGTGTATGTGTGTGCCCTGCAATGGATTGGCACTCTGTCCAGGGTGTACAGTACCCTGCCTCATGCCCTGAAGTCTCCTGGGATAGGCTCCAGGCACCCTGTGACTCTGTAGACAGGATAAAGTGGTATAGAATATGAGTGAGATTACAGGATTATTTTTGTTCTATGAAATTACGTATTAAGGTAGATATAAAATCAATTCAATGAAAAACAATGTCTCTTACAGGCCTGGATGTCAGTGCAGATCTGACCGAACTCGGCCGCACTCCGATTGCTGTGGTGTCTGCTGGAGTAAAGTCCATCCTGGACATCGGACGGACCCTGGAGTTCCTGGTCAGTGATCAAGGGCTAAGGAGAAAGGTTTATTAAGTCAGTGGCAAGATCTGATAAATAAACTTTATATATTTATTATTATGTTATATTCTTAGGAAACTCAAGGAGTCTGTGTAGCCACTTACGGAGAGTCAGCGATTTTTCCAGCTTTCTTTTCACAGAAAAGTGAATGGACATCACCTTACAATGTCTTCAATGCTGAAGAAGCAGCTGAGCTTATTGGTGAGTTTGAAATAATCACAGTTGATTAACAAGTGTCTTTATTGTAGGGAATAAATGAAGTCTACAATGTGCTCTGTCCTCAGCGAGTACACTCTCTGTGGGTCTTCAGAGTGGAGTGTTGCTTGCTGTGCCTATTCCAGATGAACATGCTGCTGCTGGACAACAGATAGAAGATGCCATACAAGCTGCTGTCACCGAAGCCAGGTAACACAAACAGTATAGGTAATACTCATAGTGTTTGTTTTTCACTTCTAAACCAAGGGTGAATATCCCTCACTCACTCAACGTCTATACCGCTTTACGGCGTGAGGTGGGGCACACACACATATACATACTGTACATGGACAATTTGCGAATCTGCATGTCTTGCCTGTGGGAGGAAACCTCAGAACCTTGAGGAAGCCCACCAAGCACAGGGAGAACATGCAACCTCCATGCACATACCCTAGGCGGGAATCACATCTAACCCTCAATGCAGGTGCTCTACTGGTTCTAAGCCACCATGATTCTGCATCCAGTGGCTGGGTAGCATGGGGTGTGGCAACCCACCAATGGTGTGATTTGAACTCGGATCCTCGTATCCCTAAATCAATAACCTAGAGGCTTTAGTCGTCTGAGTCCCCACTCCCCCTCCCAATTTACTTCGAACCTTGTAAAATAAAGAGTGATTGTGGAGTTGTTTCATTACCCCTTTCAATTGTCTAGTCAAATTTGTTTTAATCAACTACAAAAATCTAAAGGATGACTTTATTTGTAAGGAAATATGTTTTAGGTCATTTTATTCTACACTTCCTGTAGATCATTAACATTACACAAAGCAAAACTAATCCCGTTGTCATCAGCATTATCTGTGAACGTGTACTGTATATCCACAGGCTAAAAGGAATTCGAGGAAAAGATGTGACCCCCTTCATCCTACACAGAGTCAATGAGCTCACTGCAGGGCAATCTCTCAGAGCCAGTATCCATCCATCCATCCATCCATCCATCCATCCTTCCATCCATCCATCCATCCATCCATCCATCCATCCTTCCATCCATCCATCCATCCATCCATCCATCCTGCTTTGTGATCTCTCAAAGAGATTAATCCTCAATATTTCCCTCAGTTATTTAGTCTCATTTGTGTTTCAGTTCCCAATTCATTCCTTACTACATCTCTCCCCTAGACATAGCTCTTATTCAAAATAATGCCAGGGTGGGCAGTCAGATAGCACATGCCCTCGCCGAGCGCGTGCATCATCCCCGAGGAGGCTGTAGAAACCATGTGAATGGGAACCAGGGATCACAACCCAAAACTGTACGTAATATTAATCATTAATAATTAATCCTAAATTGCATGCCGGCTGAATGAAAGTGATGTTTTTTTTTTTATTAATAATGGGTGTCTGGTTTCATTTCTGATCTTCTACAGATTGTTGTTGGAGGTATAAATGTTGACTTCATTGCTAAAGGAAAAAGCAGGAAATTATTGGTACTGTATGGGTAAACATGTTTATGGATCCTGATAAAATAAATTTAGTCTTAAACGTGTGTTTTTCTTTTTCTTCTTTAACAACCTGTTGTTTGTGTCAGCTTGGACAGACAAACCCAGGAAGTGTCTGTCAGTCCTTTGGTGGAGTGGGTAGGAATATTGCAGGTACAGTAAAACACCACATTCTTTTATGTGGATTTCGCATTAATACATCTAGTTTATGTATTTATTTCCAGATTTATCTCTATAACTTGTTTCCTTTCTGTTTACAATTGTCCCCAAAGACTGTTTGAGTAGACTGGATCAAACTGTTCTGTTCATCTCAGCCATTGGAGCGGATTCTCACAGTGATGCTGTACTCAACCACTGTAGGCATATGGTGAGCGCTATACAGTATGACGGTAACACTGATACAGCAAATGACGTAAACTCTTGATATCTCTTTCAGCAAATCACCCCACTTTCAGAGACACCAACGGAAAGCAACATTTCCGTAAGAAACTGAAAACACGTCTTGTACTTCTTAGCCATGCCTTTTTGATGCCAAGTTTTAAACTGCTGTGAGCAATAAATAGCACACACAAAGGTGTTGACCATGCATGGTGCTGCCTTTGCGTATATATACGCAGAGCAATTTAGATGGAAGCTTTATCAGTTTCCTGACGCGTACTCTCACTCCAGCGTCAACTAGAACTGTATGCGCGCTTCGATTTCGACTTGGAAAAATGAGACCCCAGATGTTTGCTATGGATTCCACAGGACACTCGGGCTGTTGTGAGGTTGCAGGGTCAACGAACGGCCACCTACTGTGCTGTCATCTCGGAGAGTGGAGAGCTGAGTCTGGGACTTGGGGACATGGACATCCACCAGGAAATCAACAAGCAGTATGTGAGTGCCACTGAGCATGTTGATTGAGTATGTAAGTATGATGTTTCTTTAAATTACTGACAAACAGAAATGGAAAAATACACAGGATAAGATAAGATAAAGATAAGATGATGGGCTCTTCCACTGTGAAGACTGTTGCTTCATCTCAAGGTACTCATACAACCATGTAAAGATCCTTGACTGTTTTCAACACGATTGTTCTCTGATGATCATCGTGCACAAGCTGCCGAATGGTTGTGACATTTTCAATGGTTTTGAGCTCGTTGAATGTCTTCCTGCTCTCTCTCCATCTTCCAGTGATGTTCTTCCGCTCCTGAAATGTACGTGCCGCACAAAATAACCTCGAACAACTCATGGCAGATTTGCCCAGTTTCACGCAGAATTTCACGTTCGCTCTTTGTTCTGACGTGCTGCAGAACATTACCAGTTGCACAGCTCCTGACGTACACAGCACACCGACTTACTGTATGAAGGTCAGCGCTCCATGTGACTGTGCGCTCAGCCTTGTGCTGCCATCTGTTGGTGTGTGTAACATTGCCCAGCAGCTGCAAGAATAAACATATACAGTATACAGCAGCAATTCACTCGTCATCATCAACAAGGAGGTCGACAATACCACTTAACCTAATGGCTGCAGATAATTAGGTATAAATGACCTCCTATAACGATCCTTAGAGAAGCGAACCTGTCTCAGTCTGTTACTGTTGCTTTGTTAAGAAAACTCCTAGCTCTTAGTGGGTGAGAGGCTGTATTTTTTTAAAACCATAATCACAATGAGTCACCTTCATCATGTGAGTTCGGTCTGGTTCCTACGGCCGAGCCTGCTCTCCTAAGCAGCTTCTTGAATATATTAGAATCACCCACACTCACATCATTGCTCCGGCACACCATAGCATTAAAACGAAAATCACACTGGTCACAACAGCCTGATAAAACACATCCAGTGGCCTGCAAAATAGAGGCGACTCTGTCCCTTCTTGTGTGCTGTATACAGCCTCCATGGTTGTGCTCCAGTCCAGTTGGTTATCCAAACCACAATAAAGGGTTAAATCAGCGGATAGATTGCGTGGATGTCTTAGAATCAGGGGAAATAATAATCTGACTGTAAATGTTGTGCAGGTGTCGCAGTATGAGGACCAGCTTTCGGCAGCGTCTCTCGTGGTTCTTGATGGCAACATTCCCTTTTCTAGTATCGACTACATATGCAGCCTTGCCAAGAAACACTCGGTTCCAGGTACACTCAAATCTCAGATTCAGCCACTGAGATACTTTAAGCCATAACTGTTTGTCATTACTGTGTGAGTGTGTGTGTGTGTTTCAGTATGGTATGAGCCCACGGATGCTGATAAGGCCTGTAAGCCATTTGTTTCGGAGAGCTGGAAGGCACTCTCTTACACTTCTCCCAACCTGGCAGAGCTGTGCACCATGAACCAGACTCTCTGTCTACCTACTCCACAGGGTACATCCTGCCGTCAAGCACAAATTATTACTGATAACTGATGGTGAAGTGTGTGTGTGTGTGTGTGTGTGCTGTTACCTCATCAAATTACCCTTATTTGCTCAAAAAAAGCAAGTGGTGAACTACAGATTTACTGTATATTAAATGCATTATTTTTGCTTAAGCAAGTGTTTCCTTTCTTGTGTATGACACTTTCAGTGTTACCAAGCTCTCTGGAGGACGTGTTGGAGTGTGCAGCTACTCTGTCCCGGCCCCTGCTGGAGCACCTGCAATGTGTGATCGTGACCCTGGGTGCACTGGGAGTGTTGGTCTGTGGAGAGCACGAGGCCGGAACAGTCAGCCTGCGACCCCGAAAGCACAAACGGGTATGAAGTGGTGCTTATAACGTTTACATATACATGTTTACAGTATATGTGTTGAACAGTTTATTAGTCCTTACCACTATGTTGAAGCAACATTTGTCTTGGCTATTTTCTCTGCCTATGGGTGTATGTGATGCATGACCACACTTCAAAAGTCTTAGCCACCCTCACTTTTTTAAATGAAGGCTGCTGGCGTATACCTGTAGAAACGAAAGTGAGTGTCACAGCTAGAGTGTCCAGAGGTACTGTGACAGATTCAGTGTAAGTCTCTATCCAATGAAATCGCTCTGGATAAGAGCATCTGCCAAAAACCGAAATGTAAATGTAAATTCTCTAATGGTGGTTTCACATTTGCGCCCCGTGATCGTTTCTGGTTTATTTTGATCAGTGAGAACACACATGCTCAGGAACTTCGGCTTCGAGGTTTTTTCCAGTGCCCGAATTTGCTGGAAATGGTGGTCTCGAGAACGGAACGACGTTCTCGCATAGAGCTCGTATGATGTACTCGCAGGGATCGAATCAGACATGGAAGCCGATTGTACCTGGAAACAGAAGCGGATGTGACATCGTCAGTGTCGTCTGTCTATGTGTATGTGTGTGCCCTGCGATGGATTGGTACTAATCCTCCTGGGATGGGTTCCAGGCCCCCCATGACCCTGATAAAGCGGTATAGAAGATGAGTGCGTGAGATATAGTTCCCAACAAACTGCACCAGAAGGCACTGCTTGGTCAAGTATTACACACTGTTGTGACTGGACATGATGTGTTTGCTGTGAGGTTTGGGACTGAACAGAATGTTCTTCCGCAGAAAGGAAGACTGTGTGCTGTGTACTACCCAGCGTTGTCAATACGTCCTGAGGAAACAGTCAACGTCTCTGGAGCAGGAGACAGGTACACCTTTTCTCATGTCTTTTTCCTCACTGTTTTGTTAATATACATTAACCTTTACAATCTCTCTCTCTCTCTCTCTCTCTCTCTCTCTCAGTCTTGCTGGTGCGATGATGACAGGGATCCTGCAGGGGAAAGACACAGACACCTGTGTGCGAATGGGCCTCCTTGCTGCACGTCTCTCATTATTCTCTCCTCACCCCATCACCCCATCTCTGACCCTAGACGCCATCCTCCCAGACAGGGTGCACCCGCAACCCTGGCCCAAACCAACCTGCATGTGGATGGAGTCATAATAAACGTTGCTTTTTAATAAAATCATAATGTACCTACATGTGCTGCCATCCCATGATACTGAATGATTTCAGTCTTTATGTATAATATTCTCTTGAAAACTGAACCAGACGCAGCATCGTACAGTAGGTATCGCCCTGCATTTTGATGCTCGTTTACTTTTTTGTAGCATAAAATATGTGCAGTACCAGTCAACAGTTTGTACACAAATTTGGATTTCTTTTCCACATTCTAGAACTATGCTGGATTTTTTCCAAAACTATGAAATAACACATATAGTATTAACTAATTAAGTAACAGCAACAGTCAGTTGTTATTTTAAGACATGAAGGTCAGCTGTTCTGGAACAGTTTTTGCAAGAACAGTATTGTCAAGTGCATTTCTAAAACCCATCAATCACCATGATGAAACTGGCTCTCATGAAGACCATCCCAGGAAAGTGAGACCAAAACATACCTCTACTGCAGAGGAGAAGTTCATTTAGAATTACCACTGCATCCAGTGGCTGGGAATTGAACCCAGGCCTTCTGCATGGTAGGCAAGAAACATACCACTGAGCCATCGATATCCATTCCTGGAAGACCGAGAGATATTTTTCAAGACTACCTCATTCCTCAGGTGCAACTTATAGAACAGGTTTTAGGAATTTAGTAGATGCCACACCAACATGTCACTCATACACTGGCCTGTATCTTTGCTTCTTCTTATTATTATTATTATTATTATTATTATATTGCAATTGCATTTTAATTCACATTATACAACAATTATGTATGACAGAGCAATTTGATTGGACAAGAGACATTCTACAAGTGGTGATATAATAGATATTAACAGCAATGGGAAATTTAACTATATGCATCACTCCGCATCACAAGTGTTCTAATAACCTTCAATTAACTGTGGTTCAGTTGGCCAGTACTGAGGAGAGAGCAGCTGTCTATCACAGCTCACATCAGTCACAGAGTACACATTTGATATGTCATCTTGAAAAAACACTTTGTCTGCTCAATAATTGCTTATAAGTAATTCTGATTCGCATCTACGCCATCTGTGTTCTCTTATTTATAGCTACAAAGCTTAAACTTCCAACCCAAGGCTATACCTCAAATCGCTTCCTAACCCTGATCAAGAGCAGTACTTGGTGTGTGAAACAAGCGGATTGTACACCCTAGCGCACTAGCTTTCCATTTTACATTATTTGGGATTCGACCCCAGAAGCCAGATGTTAATGGAGCTGACTTTCTAAAGTTAAATATAAAGAGAAACTTATAAGATTTACTTGACTGTCCACCACTTCTATTGTTTATTCTCCTCACCTATTGGCTATATACAGAAGTACCCGCAGTAATTTAAAACTACTTTCACCCTTGTTAATTACACTGTCATTTGCTAGCTCCACCAGTTGTGGAAGGATATGTGTCGGCACATCATAATCTGTTGATAATAAATGGTGCTGGAACTGTTGTATAAAAGCAATAACACACTCGAGGTCATGCTGTTGTGTATACGACCACATTGCAGATGTGCTGATATTACAGCACAACAGCATTCCCTGTGATAACTATAACTTGTGTACTGGTCAGCGTGCTCTGTCCATTGTTCATTTGTCATAGTAATTGTACTGTTTTGCCCTATTTGCACAAGTTTGCACTCATTCACTTTTATACATCCTCTGTTATATGATAATTTTGTCATGCGTTGTCTGGTGTAGCTCTTTGTTGTTTTATGGAACATCATAGTCCAGGTGGAATGTCGTTTAGTTTCACTGTGTACTGCACCAGCTGTATATGGTCAAAATGACAATCAAAGCAAATTACAGCAGAACCTCGGCAAGCAAATCCCCTTCCTCATGAATTTTCTTTTTTTTATTTTGCAAGAAATTTGCACATATGGGAGCCATTTAAAACAGTCAATGGAGAGCCAATAAAAGCAAGTTTACGATTTTTAAAAATTATTATTATTATTATTTTTTTGCATTTTGTGCCAGATTTACTGGAGACATAGATCCATGGGTCCCAAGAATGTTAGCAAGGACGGTATGAAGAAAAAAGCAGGACACGTTCAGTTTTGCTAAAGAGGTGCCAAAAGGATTCATAAATTAAGGTTGCGTAATTTGCATGTCTTTTCTAAATGTTTTGCTTGTTTTTCTAAGCACAAATATGATTATAGTATTGGAAATTGCTAAGATTGGTAATATTTTTGGGTGGCTGGAAAGGATTATCTGCATTTACATTATTTCCTATGGGAAAATTTGTATTCAATTCGTATTAAATTTGAATTTCAATATACAAATTTGTGGTGGCATGAGGTGCTATCACCTTGCACCTCCAGTGTGCGGATTTGATTCCCATGGGCCTGTGTGCATGGAGTTTGTATGTCCTTCTTGTACTTTCTTGGTTTCTTCTGGGTATACAGGATAAAGCAGTATAGACGATGAGTCAGTGAGAGAATATACTTTGCCTCCAGAACAAATTAAATTTGTATACAAAGCTTCTTGATACAGCCTCCTTGAATTCAACAGTTAGAACTAGTAAGGAAAACAGAGAAGAAAATACTTGAATACACATGACGCTCAGCTCACAACTCGAGCCCTCTGCACTGGAAATTAACTATAGTTTTGTATAGCACGGCGATAACGTTAAAGAACTCCATCTCCCATGATGCATTTCGCACTTGTGTGCGCAAACACAGTGCGCGGTGAGCGGATACAGTATTCCCTCCTCCTCATTTTAATGTAAGATGGTAGTAAGACGGTGCTGCCTAAAGAAATAGTTAGACTAGACTAAATATCAAACCCAACACTTAAAAAAACGAAACGGAGGCAGACAGGAGAGTCGAGGAACCCGAGCTGCTGTGGGAAAACCATTTCCGCTTAGATATTTGTACAAGAAAAAATTACAAAGATATCCACGGAGAGGAATCCCAGCTAAAGTGAGTATCCAAAAACTACCGTGAATGTTCTCACCACAGCTGTGTTGAAAAGGTGATGCTTTTTAGAGACTTATTCTGATATTTATACACCGCACACCTGGTGGTAGTGCCTCGAAGCCGAAGTGGAAGTACAGGGGAAAAATCAGAGGTTGACACCGGGCGTCCCTGTGACCAGAGCCGGGCTGAGCGTTGGGAGAGGCGCAGGCTTCGGGCCGGTGTAGGCCGCAGACTCTAACACACTCAGCCGCTCAAAAACACACGAATATCTCGGGAAAACTGTGACTTTCATATTGTCATTTATCTTAAATTACCCGTAAAGTTGCATTTTCCATCATGTTTGTGCCGGAATGTTACAGAGGAGGTTTATATGGTGTGTTTTGGTTTTTGCCCCTCGTCACTTGGAGCTGTGTCCCAGCTGTGGAAGCACCTGACCGGTGTCACTCTGAAATCTGTTACCGCCGAAACCTCACCCTGAGACACGAGTTACACTCACAGACGTGACAGACTTGTGTACAACACTAGCTTTTAAAGGGTTCTTCTTATAATTTTCAACTACATAAAACATAATATAATGCTGAGTTACCCTTTGAAATAACTGGTTCATGTGTAAGGGGTAAGCATCTGACTGCTTACCTTTACAGGAAAGTAATCAACAACAGCATGGTGTGATGTGGCACTGACAAAAAGCATGGACACTTTCTCCTCACCCCTGAGCGGATTACTCAGTCGTTCACACAGTCATCGTCTATACCGCTATATCCTGTATACAGAGTCGTGGGGGTGATGGAGCCTATCCCAGGAGACTTGGGGCACAACGCGGGAGACACCCTGGATGGGGTGCCAGTCGATCACTGGGCACACACATGCACACACTTGCATGCTTATTTACACGCTATGGGCAATTTATCAGCTTCAGTTAGCCTAATCTGCATGTCTGTAGAATGGAATGGAGGAGGAAATCCACCAAGCACAGGGAGAATATTCAAACTCCACGCGCATGGATAGGAATCAAGCCTGAACCCCGGAGGGGCAAGACGACAGTGCTAACCATTACGACACCATAGTGGTTTATTTTCCACATAGAAACAGCAATTTTTGACTATTTTTTTTTCCACCAGAGCAGTCAACTATCCAGTTTTTGTTTTTTTGTTCTCGAGAGAATATTGTTTAATATGGTCTAATATTGTACTGGACGGGTTTGTGTTCTCACTTACAAACAGTGTTTCTCTTTTTCATTTCTTTTGAAGTTAATAAGAGTTTTTGCAAGACAATTTGCAGCTTGCCGTGATACTAGGAAATCTTTAAATGCGAAGTCCCCAGTTCTGAAGTCCTGGAATCTGACCGTTATGACGGACTAACCCCCAAATCTTCTTCCAAGATTGTTAAACAAACGCATTGTAACAGAAATGCTGCTCCTATCAGAAATTAATCTAGAATTTTTGACAAACATAAAATCCAGCTGACGTTATTCTTTGACAGCTTTTTCAAATTTCAACTGATCTGATACAGAGGTCTATATCACAACTGAGCTAGTTTCAGTGAGCTTATCACAAATTTCTTAGAGCTGGACAAATAATGTTATGTGTTCAGTGCAAGATCTGCATTGTCTCAGCAAGTCAGCGTCAGAAAACCAGAAAATGTGTCACCTCCACTCCGAATCGTTTCCAGGGCTTGAGGCTGGATACACATCAGTTTAATGCCTGTGATTTTTTTTTTATAGCTTGGCTGTTGTCTCTATTGGATTGTTTCTTAACTCCCCTATTTATCTTTTTATACACTGCCTGGCCAAAAAAGTTACCATTTCAGAAGGGTCCGATTATTGCTCTGCACCAAGCAAAGAAAACAACTAAGGTAATTTGAAATGACTGGAACTGATATGACTGAATGATAGAGCTGGACCATCAACTTTGTTTAAGAAATGTGGTTGTAAAATAAATAATAAATGGTTTACTATGTTTACTAGTGAAAGTATGAGCACACAGTGTGAGCTCACAGGATTGGGACTAAACCGCTGTGTCGCCATAAGAAACCCACGTGTTAGTGAGACTAATCAGGGAAAGGCTTCACTTTGCTAGGGAGCATAAAGATTGGACTTTGAAGCAGTGGGAAAAGCTCACGTGGTCTGATGAGTTCAGATCGAGCCTATACCGGAGTGAGGGGCGTTTCAGGGTAAGAAGGGAACAGCATGAAGTGATGCACCCATCATGCACAGTACCCACTCCAGTGTTATGATCTGGGATTGCTTCAGTTGGTCAGGTCTAGACTCAGCAACGACATTTGGCAATAAAATTAAGTCTGCTGAATGTACTGAATGAGAGGTTATTATATCTGTAGAGTTTTTTTCCCCTCTAATGACATGGGCATATTCCAGGACTCTGGATTTTGAAAGAGTGGCCCTGCAAGTATGAGGAATCATTTTCACACATGAACTGGCTACCACATTGTGTGCTGTAATCAAATCTAAAGAGGTTTTTTTTTTTGTTCTTTTTGGCCGAGCAGTGTAGTTTTGTGCTTGTTGTGTAAAAAATCCAGCTTGTCATGTTACAAAGAATCATTGAAGCGGAGTGACCTCTCTTGAAGAAGTTCCTATATCAGAAACCTTAGTGAATTACAAAGTTTTAATCAACACCGCCTGGTTTCTGTGTTCTCAATGTCAATATTGTCGCTCCTTATATAATTCTCAATACATTCACGTATGTATTTCTCATCGGTGAAAAATGCAGTTCCTAGAATAATTTCATATTAAATTAGGTTTAAGTATCAGTTAATATTCAGAGCTTTGCTATCTGTACTGTATAAAATTCACTATAACCTCATCCTTGATTTGTCTTCACATCAGAAAGGTTGTATTAGTGATGATTAGATGTAACATTAATCATGATGATATGGGAAATCTGATTTAGTGACTAAATGACTTCATTCCTGTTTGGAAAGTACATTAAGTTTTGTGTAGCTTCCGCTGTGGTCCTGTTACTATTAGTTGTCGGTGTGCATCACAGCTGGTGACCACCAGTAATGATTTAAAGAAGTTCCAATTAAAAACAGTCTGTGTGTTCCTGCTTCATTGATTCTCACAAATCTCATCATCTTTCTTGTGTCATGTCTAAAATCTTTCCACTCTGCGTCTCTTGTGTTCTTCCAGCTTTGCTGTGTCCCATTCTGGTGAGTTGCCTTGATCACTTCGGTACCAGTGCAATAAGATGTCCCGTAGCCCTGAACTGAAGGAAGACCCCATGGAGTGCCCTCTGTGTATGGAGCCTTTGGAAATCGATGACGTCAACTTCTTCCCATGTACCTGCGGCTACCAGATCTGCCGTTTCTGCTGGCATCGCATCCGCACAGACGAGAACGGTCTCTGCCCAGCCTGCAGAAAGGTACAGGGCTACTGCTGGTGGTGCTGATGTTTAGTTACTTTTAGGGACTAAAGGGTCACAACCCTCCAGCAATCTTCCAAACTTAATTCTTTCTGTAGGGTTACATCATTGTTAACTTGTACAGTAAAAATTGTCAGTTAAGGGGTTAATATAACGTGCAATGATGCAATAATTTTTTTGCCCCTCTCTTGTCCCTTTTGTAACTTAGCTTTCCAAAAAAAATGTACATAGCCCTTAAAAACCTGAGTAATTTTTCCTTTTTTTTTTTTTTTTTTGCATTACCGTGTTGCCGCAAATTAAGTGTTTTAACACATACATGTGATCAGGATTGTGTAATATGGAGTGACATAATTTTCACATAATTGACATAACTGTGACATAAGCACAATCTAGGCAATATAATGAACTTAATTTAATTAATTTTAACCAATTATGCAAACGTGCCTGAGCAAAAAAAAAAAAAAAGTGTCACATATGCAGAGAGCACAAAAATAGATAATAAAAAACAAAGATATGTGTTCTTGTGATAAGATCATGTGTTTTTGTGGTAAGATCATGATAAGATCATGTGTTTTTGTGGTAGTTTTAGGGTGTTTCTGTAACCAATAATAATAATGGTAATACTACTACTAATAATAATACACGTATTTTGTGAGTTTTTTTATGTTAGCTGTAATATTTACCTGTTTTAAAAGCAGTGATAGCTTTGGCTCATTTGGATCAGAAGACACAAATGCACAGTTTCATGTCTAAAACCTCCTTTTAATAAGCACCGTATAAGCCGCTGTTTTTGTAGATCGGTCATTGACCACTGCTGTGTTGAGCGCACGGATCTGTGCCGCTTAAGTTTTAAGGGTCAATCATAGTTCATTCAAGATTTAGCGGAAGGGGGTTGGGGGGGTTAATTACTTTTTCACACAGGGCCAGGTAGGTTTGGACAGCTTTTTTCCATTAATAAATGAAATCATCATTTAAAAACTGCAAATGCTTTGCATTTACTCTGGCTATTTATATGTAAGTAGCAAATACTTTTTCCATGACACTGCAGTGTAAAGTGTATCATAGAAAATATTACATACTGTGCATGCAATTTTTTCCCATAACAAATATGACAACGGCAACCATATTTATGCCTGTTTCTATGGTAACGGTTTTCTTCAACCCTGAGTGAGTGGGTCAAATCCCAAATGGCTTCCTGCTCCCTACATACATGTACTTTATTATACAATTATATTTATAAGCAGTATAATTACTTCTAATGTAGATATGTAGTGTGGTAGAAAGCTATTGAGGATTTGATCCTGTTTATACAGTTTATTTACATTTCAATTCACAAATGGTCATCACAGTCAGGGTTTAAGCTGAAGTGAAAACTGTCTTAGTAATGTTTAAGCGAAAGAGCAAGGCACATTGAACAATCTCTTTACCTGACCTTGTCTCCGGTAGTAATATTGTCATTCACTTTGTGCTAGAGTGTGCAAATGGAGGATGCATTATTTCCCTTGACCAGTGGTTAATGTAGTAGTTAATTCCAGTAGTTATGATTTGTATATTTGTACACTGCTGATTAGATGATGATGCCATTATTCTGTTTGTCCAAGCCTTTATGTGGCATTTCATAGAATGAAAGTGCGCCACAGTGTCTAACTCATCGTCCTGTGTGTGTGTGTGCGCGCTTCAGCCATACCCGGAGGACCCGGCTGTATACAAGCCCCTCTCACAAGAGGAGATCCAGAGGATAAAGAATGAGAAGAAGCAGAAGCAGAATGAGAAGAAGCAGAAAGTAACAGAGAACCGGAAGCACCTGGCCAGCGTGCGCGTGGTGCAGAGGAACCTCGTGTTTGTCGTGGGTCTTTCACAGAGGCTTGCGGACCCTGAGGTAAGAGGAGCTTTAAAACACCTAAAGGGTTTTTGATGAAACAGCAGCTCCTGTTAGTAATGTACTGTATCTTAGACATTGTCTAACGACACTCAATGCTTGTTTTCAGGTTTGTAACAAGTAAACCAGAAGTGGTTTTAATGACGCGTGTTCAAGAGAAACTGCTGTTACTGACCATTTGCCATTAATCTTGCTGCCGCATGCTTGCATCCCTTTCATGAACATGAAAAATGAACATGAATCTTTAACTTTTGTCCTGATGTTGAGTTCAGCGGTCATTTCCCTAACCTTTTCCTTAACCTCCCTAACCTAGGGAAAAGGTTATTTCCCTAACCTTTTCTCATCTAGATAATGTAAATGTGTACAATTACTTAGCACAATGAATGATTTACCACAGTAATTCAGTTTATGTAAGCCTAACGCAAGTTACGCACAATTAATCGCATAAAAATTTTAATTATGTAATTTTTACAGTGGAAATATCTTATCACAATGCAGTTTATTACAGATACTGATATAAAATACTGATGATTAAATACTGATATATATAAATTCAAATAATGCAAGCATCAAAGCCGAATGAGAAAACATTGAAACGAGACAAGGAATGTCCAGATGCTGTCGTGTATTACTGAGGTTAACTTGCTTATGGTTAAGGATTTGGTGCCCGAGAGGGATTCAGAAAGTAATGAACACACTTGACTGGAGATATAAATTGCCTTCATGCGACTATTACTAGTGACGACATTTGCTTTTAGCCTAGATAAAGAAGTTTGAATACTAAATGGTATGTTTAATAGCTAAATATCTCAGTTTAATATGTCAAAATAATCGCAATGTCACTTTTTGATAAAATCGTGCAGCCCTACCCAACACTGATACACACTTACAGTTGTGAGCATACAGCAGTGATTATAGACTAACTATCAAGTTTGTAAGTAAATCCTCTTTGTAATACATGTAGATCAAAACCCTTGAATTTAAAAATGCTTTATTGAAATAATTTTAGATATGTAACTTTTATAGTTTGTTTATTCAGAAAAAACACAGATTCCCATTTATAGCAAGCGTATTGATGTACCGTATAATCAATGGGCTGATGCTCATCTAGATATTGATGTCTAGTTTTGGACAGTTCTTAATACACACATTGCTGAACACATTTCTGAAGTACATTGTACACATTAACTGGGGTAGGGGTAGGCAGGTGTACACATCACGCCAGGTGTGCTGTGTTTTCTTTAATGTTTTTATTCAAAACAAGTTTTATGTTACCATTATCAGTATAACTGTGGCAGCCTACAGTACCAGTCGAAAGTTTGGACACAAGTTTGTGTTTATTTTCTACATTCTAAACAATACTGGATTTTTTTCAAAAGTACCAAATAACACATGTGGCATTGGGTAATTAAGTAACAACAACAACAGTCAGTTGTTATTTTAAGACATGAAGGTCAGCTGTTCAGGAACATTTCTCGCAACAAAGGTATTGTCAAGTGCATTCGCAAAACCCATCAAGCACCATGATGAAACTGGCTCTCATGAAGACTATCCTCATGAAGTTCATTTAGAGTTACCAGACTCAGAAATCACCAATTAACAAACAGCACCTCAGATTAGAGCTGTTATGAAGGCTTTACGGAGCATACGTAGCAGACACATCTCAATATCAACTGTTCAAAAGAGATTATTGCATATTTTAAATACCTTTAGCATTATTTTACAATGTAGAAAGAAAAAAAACATCAGGAGAGACCATGCAATTAGAAGATGTGTCCAAACTTTTGACTGGTTGTCTATGCCGTACTGCAGATTAAATATTTCATTATATCCTTCATACTGATTAGATTATCATTTAAAATTAATTGATGATATTTTGTCATTTAAAATCTTAAAATTAATATTAATGTAATAGAATGAACATAATAACATTCTATTTTGACAATTATCAGTAGCTCATTGTTGCACATTGACAGCATTTAATGTATGTAACGATTAAGGTTAGAAAAAAATGTCTGTTATACTGTACTCATGAATCTTGGTGACCAAAATCTAGTTGTGTGGATATTTTACTGTATGTGCCATGTTGCATTGTACCATCAGTAGCAGATTGGCTGAGTCATTTTGCTTTTTTTTGTTTTTTTTTGTTAAATGCACTGTACCTTGGTTTTCCAGCCTTCATGGACTGGTAGTGTGATTAAAAAGGAACGTTTATTACTAATTTTGAGTAAAAATAGCTGGATGCTTGGTTTCCCTAGAGATTGTGGAACTAACCAAAAAAAAAAAAAAATAACATGCCATGTCTGGCCTATAATTCGACTATGTTTATGTTAAAAGATTGTGTTTTGTTGTATGTAAGTAGAACCTGAAAATGAGTTTGTTCAAATCAGATGGGTATTAAATATATCGGTTCCACTGTTGTATTGTCAAGGCATTACAAGATATTTTTATAAAAGCTCCAGGTGCAGTGAGTACCTTGTTTTGCTTTTTTTTTTTCGTGTCCGTGTGAATCGCTTAACCCTGTGCTTAATAACAGAGTGAGTGGAACTTGACTAAAAGGGAACCTAGTCCACGCAGAAATGATTCAGTGTAGTTCCCTGTTTTTCTGTCGCCGAACTGGAGCAAAAAGTATAGCACTATTTGATTATATGTGCCTTAGATCGAAACCCTAGTTGTTTGTCTATTTTTCAGGTCCTCAAGAGGCCAGAGTATTTTGGAAAGTTTGGCAAAATACATAAAGTGGTCATCAATAACAGTACGTCGTACGCGGGCTCACAGGTGAGAGCAGCCACAGAACCGCAGATTTGATTTGGCGCTGAAGCTGAAATGTCTGGCTATAGATAATCTGTGTGCTCATTTACTCCACAGGGTCCTAGTGCCAGTGCCTATGTTACATACATCCGCTCAGAAGATGCCCTAAGAGCAATACAGTGTGTTAATAATGTGGTAGTTGATGGTAGAACACTGAAGGTGAGCCCTGTTATGATGTTCTTATATATATTTATATATAATTGCTTATTTTCTTTTACTCAGATACAAGATATTTTAGTATTGATGTGAGTTAATCATGTTATAGAAATCAGCAATGGTGTTTAAGTGACTTGGAATCTACTGTTCCATCTAGTTTGATTATGCACTTGATGTCAGAACATGCAGTTAATAAATGAGGAAGATGATGGTGGTATTTGCACACGTGTTTTATAATCACATTTGACCATACACAACTTTATGAATAAATGCTGGCAATTTAAAGTTGTGGGGTTTTTTTGTACTATATTACTTAATAATGCAATAATGTATCTCGTGTTGAATATGCTGAATGGAAGGATTTTGTCACCTAATGAGGGCAAAATCTGAAATTAATTTATTCATTGGTGGTGGGTGTTTTTATTGAGCTAGTTGTTTGTCTTGTAGGCTTCTTTAGGCACGACAAAGTACTGCAGCTATTTTCTCAAAAGCATGCAGTGCCCTAAGCCGGACTGCATGTATCTGCATGAACTAGGAGATGAAGCAGCTAGTTTTACAAAAGAGGAGATGCAGGTGAGAGCAGAACTCAGAACTTTTTTTTTTTTTTTAATCATCACTGTAAAAATCAAAAATCCGATATACATAAGACTGAAGCAAATTGTTTGTGGTCACAAGAAAAGCAGATGATTGTTGCAAATTTTGTTTAACTGTATTGTTGATGTGGTATTTTGTTTATGTAGGCTGGGAAACATCAGGAATATGAACAAAAACTACTTCAAGATCTTTACAAAACAAATCCCAACTTTCTACAAACTTCTACATGTGGAGGAGAAAAGTCTAAAAACAAAGCAAATGCTACACAAAGGTGGGTTTTTTTTCTAGTCCGTTTTTCATACTGTAGCAAAACTATCTTACATTATAAAGAATGTTTCAAACTGTGTATTTTTTCCTCCACAGACAAAACAGCGGCGGCAAAGAGGGTTGGCCTTTATTACAGGGTTACGGTAAACTAGTGAATGGTTTACCTACAGAACATCGGAAGTCCCCACCCCTTTTAGATTGTTTGACAGACTCCGATCACATGACCCCAGAAGAGCCAGACACTGAGTTAGGGACAGATCAAAACACAGGCCTCTCGCACTTCACCTCAGTTTTAGAACCTAGCAGGTATGCAGCAGCTCACACCCTTATGCATACATATATGTTTTTTATTTACATTTGTTACATTTTAACCAGCTCTAATGCAAACACTGTGAAAGGAATGTCACAGAATTACATGATCAGATCATCTCAATACGGTTTCAAATCCATATCATACATATTCCGGTCAAAATACTACTGTTTGATTACAGGCATGACCAGAGAATATACCTTTTTTATATAATACATATTTTTTAAAAGTCAGCAAGTGAACAGTTAAAAACAAAGATTTTTGTAATATCTGGCACGAAGAGGTTACCAACAGATCCCTTAAGTCCGTAAGGTAAAAGGTGAGACCCACATGGATCAGAATTGTTTCTCCAGCACATCCCATACATTGTTTAAATAAATTGATATACAGGGAATTTGGAGACGATGTTGGTAACTTTTTTTGTGTTTTTCAAACCACTCCTGACCATTTTTGCCGTATGTCAGGGCACAGTATCGGCACTGTCGAAAGAGGCCACTGCCTTTAGTCAATACATTGCCATTAAGGGGTCTGCAACAATGCTTAGGTAGGTGGTACAAATCAAAGTAAAATCCATATAAATGCCAGGAGTCAAGGTTTCCCTGCATTACATTGCCCAGAGCAGCATACTGCCTCTGGCATCTTGCCTTTGTCCCATAGTGCATCTTGGTACAATCTCACCCCAGGGTATGCGACCGGCGCGCACACACACACACAGCCAGCCACATGATCTAAAAGAAAACATGATTATCAGACCAGTCTACCTTCCATCGCGCTGTGGTCTAGTTTTTGATGCTCGCGAGTCTATTGTAGGAGCTTTCAGCAGTGTACACGGCTCAGCATAGGCACACTGACCAGCATCCACACACGCAGAAAGATGTGCTGCACCATGTGTTCTTACACCTTTCTATATTAGCCAGCAATACCTTTTTCAGTGATTTGTGCTACATGAGCTCTTCTGTGGAATCAGACCAGACAGGCTAGCCTTCATTCTCCGAGTGCAGTAATGAGCCTTGGGTGTCTCCGGTTCACTGGTTGTCCTTTCTCAGGCCACTTTTGGTGGGTATTAACTGCTGCATACCTGGAACACCCTGCCAGACTTGCTCTATTGGAGGTCGTCTGAGCCAGTTGTCTAGCCATCTCAATTTCCCACTTGTTAAAGTTGCTCAGATTCTTATGCTTGGCCAATTTTCCTGCTTCCAACATGTCAACTTCGAGAACGGACTGTTCACTTGCTGCCTAATATATCCCACCATTGACAGGTGCCATTGTAACAAGATAATCAATGGTATTCATGTCACCTGTCAGTAGTTTTAATCTGTATATACAAATGCGTACAGTATATGGTTGTTGAAAATAAATCATAAATATGAGCTCAGAGTAGTTTCATTTGAGAGGAGCCATGAGCATAAACCATTCTGTAAATTATTTTGTAGATGACGTTAGAGAAAATAGGCTCTTGTTTTATAGCTAATTGTAATGACAGTCTACTAGCACCGTCATGTGAAAGAAAAGCTTGCACGCCACTCATTATACAGTCCATTTTAACACAGAAGCCATGGGGCCACATTTGTCTCTGGGGCTTTTTTTGTGGCCCTGGTTTAATCTTCACTTTCGGATGTAGTAATAGAGAAATGCACACTTGATGTTGTGCCATTTATTTGAAAATCTTTTCTTTGTTGATAAACCAATTTTTCATCAAAATTTGTTGCTGCAATTAAAATGCACTATTGAACATCAATAGATATGTTAATACGAAGAATTCGTCTGATAAACATTTTCAATTTCTTTCAGTCCTGTTGATAAACCAACAGAACCCGTAATTATAGGGAACGGAGAGAATATAGCACAGGTAAGAACTACTCTAAACCTTATTGTATATATGCATGAAGAGCGTTATCTTATGGAAACGTTTCTTATGTTATACGTTTTTATGCTTTCTCAGGTCCCAAGCAGTGACTCACCCTCCCCTCCCCCTGGGTTTTCTAAGCCAAGCCTGGCAGTACCCATCAGCGTGGCAGAACTCACAGCTCGCTCGCCATTTGAGGGAGCGCCCGCTGAGTCTCAGTCACTCTTCTCAGACAACAGTAACTTCAGACATCCGAACCCCATCCCCAGCAGCCTGCCTTCTTTCCCCAGCTCCCCACAGGGTGGCTCTGACTGGCCCATGACCCCTGAGCCCCAAAGTCTCTTTACCTCAGGTATATTTATTCAACTCAGTGTTTATTTAAAATTTATCTGAGATCATTTCAAGTAAAGGGTTGAGCCCAGCAGAAGATTTTATGGGATTTGACCATATGACTGTCTGTTCAGGAGAAAAGAACCTTAACCACTAGAGCTACACCTGCACCCTGATTAGCTAACAGTCTTTTCCAATCTCTGCCCCTATCATTTTAATATTAGGTTCTGCCTGATAAACCCTGACAAGCTGTTACCCTGACTGAATCCTGAATCCAGCATGTTTATTATTTTCTTCGTTAATGATGGAAAAATTCACTCTCTTACCCACTGTGCCACATTATGGAAATGTAATCAAGAGCACATTATATCGTGTTGTAGATGGAGAAGTTGTGTCCCACATATGGACTGTTTGGGGTGAAATGCAAAGCCTGCTCATTATTATTATTATCATTATTATTTAGGACAGTGTTACTTATAGCAGGGGGATTTAATAAAGGACAACTGGAAATCAAATCATAAGTTATTGACTGATGTGTTTTGGATTAAATCCAATCTTAATTTAGGTATGTTCGATAAGTGCAATTTTTAAGGATAAATATTACAGTAACTAGTAATAGTACAAATATTATTACCTATTTTATTTTGTCTCCTTATTTAAGCAGTTCTCTGTTCCCGAGGTGACTTTCGACTTGTACAACTTAATATTATTATGTAATAGGAGACGATTATTGATATTGATGATTAGCCTTTACTTGTATGCAAGATTAGGACTAAAATTGGATCATATTCAGAATTCTCTTTGAAAGAACTCTCTCTTTTGCCTCTTTTTTCGACTCTAGCTGATAAAAACTGAGATTCACTTTTTCTTTTGCCAACATAAAATTGTAATAATTGTCCAGATGGCAGCATGCACTGTAAGACATACTACAGGGTGGGCCATTTATATGGATACACATTAATAAAATGGGAATGGTTGGTGATATTAACGTCCTGTTTGTGGCACATTTAGTATACGTGAGGGGGCAAACTTTTCAAGATGGGTAGTGACCATGGTGGCCATTTTGAAGTCGGCCATCTTGGATACAACTTTTGTTTTTTCAATAGGAAGCGGGTCATGTGACACATCAAACTTATTGAGAATTTCACAAGAAAAACAATGGTGTGCTTGGTTTTAACGTAACTGTATTCTTTCATGAGTTATTTAAAAGTTTCTGACGACTTATAAAATGTGTTCAATGTGCTGCCCATTGTGATGGATTGTCAATGCAACCCTCTTCTCCCACTCTTCACACACTGATAGCAACACCGCAGGAGAAATGTCAGCACAGGTTTTCAGTATCCGTAGTTTCAGGTGCTGCACATCTCGTATCTTCACACCATAGACTTTTATCTTTGGGGTCATCTGAAGGCAATTGTCTAAGGGGGTCAGATCGGGAAACCTTGGGGGCCATTCAAGTGGCCCACGACGACCAATCCACTTTTCAGGAAACTGTTCATCTAGGAATGCTCGGACCTGACACCCATAATGTGGTGGTGCACCATCTTGCTGGAAAAACTCAGGGAACGTGCCAGCTTCAGTGCATAAAGAGGGAAACACATCATCATGTAGCAATTTCAAATATCCAGTGGCCTTGAGGTTTCCATTGATGAAGAATTGCCCCACTATCTTTGTACCCCATATACCACACCATGCCATCACTTTTTTTGTTCCAACAGTCTTGGAGGGATCTATCCAATGTGGGTTAGTGTCAAACCAATAGCGGTGGTTTTGTTTGTTAACTTCACCATTCACATAAAAGTTTGCCTCATCACTGACCAAAATCTTCTGCGTGAACTGAGGGTCCTGTTCCAATTTTTGTTTTGCCCATTCTGCAAATTGTGTGCGCCGATCTGGGTCATCCTCGTTGAGATCCTGCAGTAGCTGGAGTTTGTAAGGCTGCCATTATTGCCATAGCTAATATCCGCCGAAGGGATGTTCGACTAATGCCACTCTCCAGTGACATGCTGCGAGTGCTACACTGTGGGCTCTTGCTGAATGAAGCTTGGACAGCCACTGATGTTTGTTCATTAGTGACAGTTTTCATGCGTCCACATTTTGGCAAATCCAACACTGAACCAGTTTCATGAAACTTAGCAAGCAGTTTGCTAACTGTAGCATGGGAGATGGGTGGTCTCGTAGGGTGTCTTGCATTGAAATCTGCTGCAATTACCCGGTTACTGCGTTCACCAGATATCAACACAATTTCGATCCGCTATTCACGTGTTAACCTCTTCGACATGTCAATGGCTGTGAACAAAGGGAAACTTGTAAATAACTCATGAAAGAATACAGTTACGTTAAAACCAAGCACACCATTGTTTTTCTTGTGAAATTCTCAATAAGTTTGATGTGTCACATGACCCTCTTCCTATTGAAAAAACAAGTTGGATCCAAGATGGCCGACTTCCAAATGGCCACCATGGTCACCACGCATCTTGAAAAGTTTGCCCCCTCACATATACTAATGTGCCACAAACAGGATGTTAATATCATCAACCATTCCCATTTTATTAAGGTGTATCCATATAAATGGCCCACCCTGTAGAGAAGCAAAGCGATTGCGTGCTTCAGCACAAAAGTTAATATCATGCCTGTCTCTGCCAGACACCATCCCTGTGTCTTCATCCACCGACTGGCAAGCCGCTTTCGGTTTCGGCTCTTCGGCCAAGCAGCAGCAGCAGGAGGATGATCTAGGCTTTGACCCGTTTGATGTGACGAGGAAAGCACTAGCTGACCTTATCGAGAAGGAGCTGTCTGTGCAAGAAGCCTCGCCACATTCCCCATCACTTCTCCCTAACGGCCAGCCACGCCTTCCGCCACTACAGCACCGTGGTCTCTACAACTCCTTCAGCCTGCCCACACACGGCCACGCCACCCCTGGGCGCCAGCCATGGATGGGCCTGCCCACCCGCAACAACCTTGCACATTTAAACCATATCACACGCAGCCACTTCCTAGACCCAAACTGCCCACCACATCACAGCACAGGCCTTGGGGGAATAACTATATCAGGTGCACACACACACAAACACACACATTTAACACTTTTTAAGTCCTAAATATATAACTGTCTTCAGATGATAAATAGTTGCACCTGGGCTAATCACAGCTGTTGTAACAGTTGTTCCCAGTTCAAGGTGTGCTTAGGATGTTCTCTTCAGATGCATTATGGTTGTCTCTTACTTCACATCAAGGTTCATGTTTTCCCATCTCCAACAGAAAATAGCGGTTCAGTGGAAAACATAAATGTGAAAGAATGGCAGGACGGCCTGAGAGCACTCCTTCCAAATATCAACATCAACTTCGGAGGCATCCCAAATTCCACATCATCATCTTCCTCTTCCTCCTCTTCATCCTCCTCCAGTATGAACCACATGGGGGTCCCGACAGGTCCGGTGGGACTCTCGCACAGCCTGAGCTGGGACGGCACAACAAGTTGGATGGACCCAGCCATCATCACTGGTACTTTATATTACATATTATATTAATTTAACCTTTTAAGGGATTAAAATTCTAATAAAATAAGGTGAAATTATAATATAGAATCAAGATATTTATAAATTTACACAATCAAGGTGGTATACGGAGGCCAAATGCCAAGAAAATGTATATTTCTGTCAAAATGTATAGAGCTGATTGCAATTTAGTTTTTTTTTTTACATTGTTAGACCATGTCTGGTAATATTGTGCACAATCTATTGGTATGAGTACAATACTGAATACATATTTTTTAAATAATCTTTCACCAAAATGCTTCCAAATATCTGGTATTTGACTGTCATGGACAAAATGCTATGAAGTTTTGGCTGATTTATATCAGGTCATTAAAAGCAAAATGCTTCACACCTTTGAAAATATTTGCTATTTTTTCTTGGTGAAGTTGTAAAAATTACCTGAATGCCAGATTTTTTTTCCTGGAATACCAACCAAGTTTTCGTTTTCTTTTGCTTTGCTGCTCTAGGTATGCCATCATCCACCGGCAATAGTTTGGACTGTGTGCAGGACGAGAACCCTCCGCACTGGCTCAAGTCTCTACAAGCTCTGACTGAGATGGACGGCCCAAGCGGTTCAGTGGTGTCTCAGCCTCGTCACTCAGGCCTACTGGACTCCACGGTTCGGCTTCCCCTGCACAGAGGCGGCTGGGCGCCGTACCTCCCTCCCCCGTCGCTCACTCCCAGCCACTTCCACTCTCCTCCCCCAGGCTTCCAGACAGCCTTCAGACCTCCCGCGCAGACAACAGACCTTCTACAGAGCGCCGCCATGGAGCGCCACTAGGGACTCAACCTCGTTTCTTTCTCCATCCCTGTTAACTTAACTGTAATGACACGTGAATACCCTGATCATTAATAACGTAAGCTCTTATTTGTCTGACAACCCCCCTCCCCCCATCGTCCCTCGCCATTCCCCCCCTTCTCTCTCAAGTATTTTGAGGCACACGTTAACAGTTTGGTGTGTGGGGGGGAGTCGTTAATATGTAAACAATCAAGGAGATTTTGAGAAACAGTTGATACGCACACTATTAATAATGGTTAAAAAACTCATACAGTACTCATCCATTCTACGCTCAAATTTTGATCTAATACTGTGAATGTGTTACTTAATGACAGGGATCTTAATGACTAGTTTATCAGTGAGGTCAATTGGACAGTCTTTTCAGCAGAAATACTTGTCAATGTCAAATAGGTTTGGACAGTCTTACAGTTATATTGGCTCTCAGAAAGAGGAGGTTATGAAAAGAGTCTGTTACCCTTGTGTGAGCATGGTGTATGCACATATGAGTCTTACTGCCACAAAGCATCCGTAGAGACCCCTGATGCCCCCAGACAGCATGAGGGGAGAGTCACTGCTGTACCTCTGTATCAGAGGATGGAGCGCTGCCCTGCTGATGCCTGGGGGTTTGGGCCTATCTCACTATCACATGACCTATAGTGGGTGCAAGATGCCACCATGTGGCACTTTGTCACTCCACTTTAGTGAGAAGCATTAAGACTGGAGTGCATAGTTACTGAGCATGACTATCTGAAACACATTGTTGTGATAAAGGTCTGGGAGGCTGGCAAAAAATGGCAGGTAAAATGCTGATAATGTGAGCTTTAGGAATGACTGATGTTTAAGTAACACCTCCTGGCCAGGTCAGGCCCTCCTAATCATTTCTCATTTTTATTTTTATTTTTTTTGTCTCTACTGTGTGGCCCATACTAAACAGTATTTATCAGAAACACTCCTTCATGTCTTCAGGAAAAATCCAATATAGTTCAACCTCTTCGTTTTTAAACATGCTGCTGAGATAACATTTAATACGTGAAGAGCTAAAAAAAAAAAAATTAAAGAATTGACTTTTCTGCAGATCTGGAACAACAGAATCCTAAATAAAATTGAATACTCAGTGCCTCTGTTTTAATTATTTTCCCCCATTTATTTCTGTAGTCATAAAGTAAAGAAATTATGTACAGTGATTTTAAAATAATATATTTGTATTATCCTATGGGCACAGCACAACAGCACAGTAATGTTACTGACACGCTATTTTCATCAAATATATATATACATGTATATATGAATCGATATTTATATATTTAACTTTGACATTGTTGTGAAATGTGAAGTATCTTGTGAAATGTTAGTCTTTTGCCAAATCAAGAAAAACGCACACACGCACTGAAACAGAACACAAACTGCTCCATCGAAGATTTTCTGACCACATCAAGACAAGCGCTTTTATACATCTGTACAGTTGCTTTTATAGCAGAGGTCCACACATAGGCTGTCCACGCTTACATGTGGAGTGTTCACTCCCTTTAAAAAGTTCAAGATGTCACTTATATTTAAGGCATGTATTCTTCCATGCCTCCTGTAGTAGTTTAGCACACCGTGCCATTCTCCATGCGGGATTTGGGGTAGGTGGTACGACTAGGTGGTGGTGGAGGTTGAACAGAAGGTGCCAGAGTGCAGAAGAAACCAGCAATAAGAGTCAGACCCAAACCACACCAGGCGCTGAACATGGACCAGCCGTAACCGTGGCTTATATCATCTGGGAGGCTGAACATGTAACGTGGGTAGCGGGAAAGTTCAAAGTTGATGCCAGCCACGCAAGTACACAAGGCGATGATGCAAAACGTACCTGTAATAAAAACAAAATGATGAAGCAAGAAATGCTTGAAATGGAAAATGGCTTGAGGACGGATTATCAGATCTGCAATGGTTTCAGTATTACACATCTTACCTCCCATGAGGAAAAGCAGGCCAGCCACATAGTGCATGAGGCCCTGATCCCAGCAGCAGCCCAGCAGTCCTATTGTCCAGCCAAACAGGATGATGGAAAGAGCCATGCCCATGAAGGCTGCTGTCATCCGACGCAGATCTGAGAAACAAGTTGTGCATCAAACGTCTATCAATATTTGCAGTTAACTGTTTCAGTGTGACCGGCTTAGGGTATGATCTTGGACATTTTGCTCCTTATTCAAAAGTGTTTAATCATTTTCTGGAAGAATACTCCAAATGTAATCATCTTACTCATCTACTTTTTACTGGTAGGCCATAAACTGTGTAGTCAACATAGGTTAGCTAATACAGTGTTGTAGCATTTAAAAGCACGTGCTATAGTAGCAGTATTTCACTGGGCCTTTGCTAGGGTTGTGGACAATTTCTGAATATAGAGTATTTATTGTACCTGATGTGGCCTTAGTGGTCCATCATTTCTAGTTACCACCCTGCTTGCCTTGTTTACTTGGGTAGAAGATTGGGTCTCTGTTGGTTTTACTTACTCAAATACAAGTAGGCAATAATAATAATAATGCCAACTACAATCTAATGCACCCAATATTTTAATATTTAGACTATATACATGACTGATGATGTCTATCGATTTCATTTCACGTTTAAAGGGATCTGACATTAAAACTTTTAAGAATCCAATGATCTACATGTCAAAGTATAGGATGCTCAATTCAGTAGATGTCCAGTTTATTCTCTTGATAAAGAGCAGATCTTACTTACGCAAGGCATGCCAGTCATCCTGCTGAATGGTCTTGGTAATATTGTAAGACATATCCTTTCGCACCAGAGTCGATGCGGTGTAGTAGTACTTGATGTAGGAGCACCTCTCAATAGTCCCTAAGTGGGGTTTAAAGGAAAGGTTGAGTTTAGGCCAAGTGTTATCAGGTGACAGAAGAGCACGTGACAATGTACTACTCGAGATGCGATAGACTAGAGCTAACAAGGAGGAAACGAGGCATTCAAGGAAAGGCCTATTATATTTAAACACTTTTCACAAGTGGTATACTTTGTAAGCTGTGAAGTGTAAAGGTTATTAAGCATTTTATCAATAGTTGCGGGAGGCATGGTGGCTTCGTGGTTAGCACTGTTGGCCTCGCACCTCCAACCTTGCATGTTCTCCCAATGCATGCTGGGGTTTCCTCCAGGTACGCCGGTTTCCTCCCTCAGTCCAAAGACATGCAGCTTAGGCTATTCGGCGTTCCCAAAATGTCTGTAGTGTGTGTACCTGAACGACTAATTGGCACCTCATCCGGGGTGTACCCCGCCTCGTGCCCTACGTCTCCTGGGATAGGTTCCAGGCCCCCCCTGTGACCCTGTACTCAGGATAAAGCGGTATAGACGATGAGTGAGTGAGTAAATGGTAGTACAGAGATGTGCAAGGGTTTGGGTATTGGGTCTGTTAAGGTCTGACAGTGTCACATATCATGCATCAGGCTGGGAATGATCTCAGTTTGGTGTTATAGCTGATCTGTGAAGTGATGTGGCCTAAGCGCTGTATTGGAAAATAAAGGGAAATTAACATTGGTGTACTGCAGTCGGACGGAACGCTTTTGGATCGAGGGCTGATGAAGGTGCTCACCTTTCTTAATGAGCTCCTCGATGTTGCCGTCGAAGCCGAGCCGGTAGCATTTGCTCCACAGCCCCACGGTGGTGGAGTTGTAGCGGCGCTTGCACTCGTCCGCCGCGCTCGCGCCGAACAGCTCCCGCCGCTCGCGCATCAGGGGCCGCGGCTCGCGCAGCGGCAGGCTGTGGCTCGGGATGTAGATGAAGCCCGGGTCGGTGCGGCGGCTCGAGAAAGCCCGACAGCGCTCCTGGTACCTCCGGGCGTCCGTCTCGTACCAGTGATCGGAGGATATGGCGACCGTCAGGAAGCACAGAGCGAGAAGAGCGAGCGCGAGACCGGCGTACAGCAGCCATTTCCCCATCGCCATGGCAGCAGCGGATCCGCTCAGGCCGCATCAGCAGCCCTGCACCAGCAGCAGCTCCATATGCGCTCAGAACGGTCTCAGCATCATCCGGCAATACTACAGTGTACTAGAATACAAATAAACACGCACCGCGGTGACGTTGGATATTCAACAGACATCCATTCGGCTTAAAGGGAGCTCCAGGCGGCGATCAGTCCGGCAGCATCACCTCACCTACCGCGCAGATCATCACACCGAGTTAGGGACCGTCTGTAAATTACTGTCAAACTCAAGTGGCCGTATAGTCTGCTATTCAAAACCGACATGCTCAAATGTATGAGGATGCGTATATATATATATAGTTTTTTATTTAGTTTTTTTTTTAATATAAAAAACTAACAAACAAACAAAAAAAACCTCAACATAGTGGCAGAACAGTGGCGTAGCGGTTAGCACATGGTCGCCTGCACCTTCAGGGTAAGTGTTCGATTCCCACATGGAGTTTGCATGTTCTTACCGTGCTTGGTAAGTTTCCTACAGTACAGCAACGACTCTGTATTTTGATGACAGTGTGACGGGCTGATAAAAATAAATTGTTCAATAAAACCACCCTCCGGGGTTTGTTCACCTGTATTTCCGTTGTTGCGCTTTATTATATATGTATAAATATACCGTACCATCTCATTTAATTTATCTGACGTTCCAATCCAGATTTCAGGTTCACGTCAATCACACATCAGCCTTTAGCAGATTTATAGGACAGTGTAAAAATGTGCACTCTAGTGGATACACCGAATAAGAATTGCGTTCCTTAAATCCACAAAAACCATGCAAGGATGCTTGTCAAGTCAAGTCAAGTCAAATTTATTTATAGCACATTTAAAAACAACCGAAGTTGACCAAAGTGCTGTACAATGATAATAAAAAAAATATATAAAAAAATCATCATAATAATAATACAGAATTAAACAGCATAAAAAATAAAATGAAATATAACTATGTAAAAAGTAAATAAAATCAGTTAGTGACAGTTACTAAGAACAATAATCAAATGAAATCATGCATAATAATTTAATGTAAAAAATAATCAATTAAACTTAACTAAAAGGGTAGAACAAATAATTAAAAAGAATAAAAAGAATAAAAGGGAATCAAATGTCTCAGCCAGGTGTAAAGGCCATTGAAAAGAAATGAGCTTTCAGTCTGGATTTAAAAGTTTCTAATGTAGGTGCTGCTCTAATATTAAACGGTAAACCACTCCATAATTTAGGCGCAGCGACAGCAAACGCTCGGTCACCTCTGAGCTTTAATCTAGACCACGGGACAGAGAGGAGTAACTGGTCTGAGGATCTGAGATTTCTAGATATTGTGTGCTTGCTTCAGTGTTGCCACCCCTCATAATTTTAATGCCACCCCCTTACCGCCCTATGAATAATTTTCTAGATCCGCCCCTGCTTACAATGGATTGGCACTCCGTCCAGGATGTACCCCACCTCCTGCCCTATGTCTCCTGGCATAGGCTCCAGGCCCTCCCACAACCCTGTACACAGGATGAAGCCGTCTGTGAATTTACAAGTTATTGTTGTCAGGATATTTAATGTATTATGACTACATCTTTATTAATAACTGATACTGATACAACTGAATGCAAAAGATTCATGAGTTTTCTTTATTTATATAGATACGTTCCTGATCATGGGACCTATTGATTCAAAATCTATTCTAAACCATGTGGTGGATTTATATCCTGGAGAGGGCACGTCTGTTTTTATTAGATGATATTGGATATTATGACTTTGTATACTTATTCATGATTATTTAATATAAAAAATATTTCAGTAACATTTTCAGATCATCCTTAACATTTGCATGTCTTAATAAAAAATTGTAGAAACAGCACCACACTATGGATTATCTGCAAAGGACTGTAACCTGCTCAGAATTATTGGTTTATTTCATGGTTTTTCTTTTGGACAGTAATTTAAAGATGGTCCCCAAGTCAGTGTGATCATCTGCGTGGTAGGTGAGGTGATGATGCTGCCACAGAGCTGTACCTGAAGCTTTTTTTAAAGCTGAATTTCTGTTGACTATCCAAATTCCAACTCCGGCTCTCAAATACTTGCTTTCTAGTAATCAGAGAAGGGCTAGTTGGTTTATCCCCCTTTACCAACAGGATTGTATGAGACTGCACGAGACTGGTGAATCACATCCGCTTTTTCTCAGACAGCAATTACTGACTTCAAAACTGATCCTCCTTCATTATTGCAGGAAATAATACACACGTGGACAAAATTGTTGGTACCCTTTGGTCAATGAAAGAAAAACTCACAATGGTCACAGAAATAACTTTAATCTGACAAAAGTAATAATTTTAAAAAATTCTACAAATGTTAACCAATGAAAGTCAGGCATTGCTTTTCAACCATGCTTCAACAGAATTATTTAAAAAAATAAACTCATGGAACAGGCCTGATACCATGGTGACATGGTATGTACCACACTCAACATGGACCAGAGGAAGCGAAGGAAAGAGTTGTCTCAGGAGATTCGAAAGAAAATTATAGACAAGCATGTTAAAGGTAAAGGCTATAAGACCATTTCCAAGCAGCTAGATGTTCCAGTGACTACAGTTGCACATATTATTCAGAAATTTAAGATCCATGGGACTGTAGCCAACCTCCCTGGACGTGGCCGCAGGAGGAAAATTGATGACAAATCAAAGAGACGGATAATCCGAATGGTAACAAAAGAGCCCAGAAAGACTTCTAAAGAGATCCAAGGTGAACTTCATGCTCAAGGAACATCAGTGTCAGATCGCACCATCCGTCATTGTTTGCGCCAAAGTGGACTACATGGGAGACGACCAAGGAGGACACCATTGTTGAAAACAAATCATAAAAAAGCCAGACTGGAATATGCCAAACTACATGTTGACAAGCCACAAAGCATCTGGGAGAATGTCCTATGGACAGATCAGACAAAAATGGAACTTTTTGCCAAGGCAAATTTTCCTAATTATACTTGAAGCATATCAAGAAAAGAACACTGTCCCTACTGTGAAACATGGAGGAGGCTCTGTTATGTTCTGGGGCTGCTTTGCTGCATCTGGCACAGGGTGTCTTGAATCTGTGCAGGGTACAATGAAATCTCAAGACTATCAAGGGATTCTAGAGAGAAATGTGCTGGCCAGTGTCAGAAAGCTGGGTCTCAGTCGCAGGTCATGGGTCTTGCAACAGGACAATGACCCAAAACACACAGCTAAAAACACCCAAGAATGGCTAAGAGGAAAACATTGGACTATTCTAAAGTGGCCTTCTATGAGCCCTGACCTCAATCCTATTGAGCATCTTTGGAAGGAACTGAAACATGCTGTCTGGAAAAGGCACCCTTCAAACCGGAAACAACTGGAGCAGTTTGCTCATGAGGAGTGGGCCAAAATACCTGCAGAGAGGTGCAGAAGTCTCATTGACAGTTACAGGAATCGTTTGATTGCAGTGATTCCCCCAAAAGGTTGTGCAACAAACTTTTAAGTTAGGGGTACCATCATTTTTGTCCAGGCCTGTTCCATGAGTTCATTTTTTTTTATAATTCCGTTGAAGCATGGTTGAAAAGCAATTTCTGATTTTCATTGGTTAACATTCATAGAATTCTTATTTATTATTACTTTTGTCAGATTAAAGTTATTTCTGTGACCATTGTGAGTTTTTCTTTCATTGACCGAAGGGTACCAACACGTGGTCCACGTGTGTATAACCATATTGCATAGCTGTATGGAAGCATTATATTTAAATGCATTTTAAATACTAATAAATTAACCCTGTTTATACCCTAAAAACACAGATAAATATTTATGCTAATTAATTATATTACCCTACATAGTGGGACTGTCCAAATTTCCAACAGATCTGTTCCAGCTATACAGCCAGTCAATTTCAGACTTAAAACTTCTAAATTACTGTATTACTTATGATTGACTGGGTAATAAATTAAGTACCCAGCCCTGAGGATTAAACATTTGGCTGAACAATCACAAGTATACAAATACTCTCAGGCATACCAGCTGATGATATAGCTGTTGTGTCATTTCGACCATTAACCTGACACCACTGGATGTTTATAGAGCTTAATTATTGCACATCAGACTCAAGACGCAATGAGTTGTCCATCCTTTCAAAAGAAAACACTCAGACTTTTTTAGTTCGTTTGTTTTTAATACATAGAAAAGGAAATTAATGTCAAGTTAGTGACCTTAGTTGAGCATCCTTCACAAAAAGTTTTGGGAAAAACAAGCAAATTAACAAATTAGGAAAAACATCCTAAAATAAATTAATAGCATATCATTGCAGAGTAATTTTCTGTAACAGACAGCACTGCTATTTGTTCACCACTAGTAAGTTCAGATGTCAAAGTAAAACAGGACAATTTGTAAAAATAATTAAATTTTTCAAGAATTGCATTTAAAACAGGCCACAAGGAGAAGGGCTAATCAGTTTTCACCCACTGTGTTATTGCCACTACGCTCACCCTTTGTGACTTTGAGAGTTTTGTCTCTCTGGAAAGCCAAATGAATGTGAATCATAATACATCAGGACGTTCATTAGAACTTTCAACTAGAGTGGAAACATATTAAACTAAACCAGGTGCTATACAAGTGCGTTTGTGGTTCAATAAAAAAAAGAAAACTAAAAGAACAAACTGCTCCAAGTCTTTTTGTGGCAAGTTCACATTGTTTAAAATATAATATTTTTATTATTGAATCTTATATTTAATGGTTAAGTCTCAAAAAGGTTTGGAATTTGGAAAAGGGCCGATTTTGTCATCCAGAGCAACTGAACTTATTGAATCCAACTAAACAGTGTCGATCCAAATGAACACTCAGTTTGTACACTTAATGTATAGTATAATGTATAGTCTTTACTTACTTACATTTTATATTCTTACATTTTACATTTTATATTCTATATTTTATTTAATTTTATTCTCTTAGGTCAGGGCAGTTGCCTAAGCATTTCACTGCATATCGTACTGTGTAGGATTGTGTATGTGACAAATAAAATTTGAATTTGAATTTTTGAGTTTGTGATTTGCCGTGCGTGTCTACCTAAAGCACGCTGCAAATCCCTAAACATTAAACGAGCTCTGAAACAGAATCCAGGTGCTTATGATGAAAGCACGTGTTTGAGCAAGGGCCGTTTCTGCATGATCACTGGGAGGATGTGCAGAGTGGAGCCGTGCTCAGTTTGATCTGCTCAGTGTGAGAGAGTGGATTCTCCGGCATGGAGCGCACTGCGGCAGAGGGGGAGATCTCTTAGCGGCAGCCTGGCTGTCCACAACACGGCACGCGCACACCGGAGACACTGAGCTTCAGAGAGCACGCTCCGAGCTTTTTTGTCACGGAAACCAAAACGCCACAGAAAAACTTCCTGTTACTTACTGAAAGCTGGAGACAAAACAGTAACCGCACCGGACAGGAAGCGAGGAACTACCTAGGGTTAGGAGGTGTGCTCTCTGACCACAAACAGCCCCGGCACGCCCTTATATAGATCAGTGTACGTCATATCCGCTAACTCGTGCTTGCTTCTGATTGGTTATTTTCCGCGCCAAAATGGTTTGAACTAGCTGCATTGGAAAATCGTTATATTTAATCCTGAAGACAGCGTGACAAAGGACTTCAGGATATTTACTGACGCCATGCTATCATTTAAACATCATAAATAAATAAATAAATAATAAAAAAACAATAAAATAATCAATTGTAATTGTTCTTTTTGGCCCAAATTGTGAGTCGATTTCTAAGACGGCCAATATGAGATTTTTTTTTAAAGATTTGGAAGGAGAGGGGTAGGGAATTTCCGAGTTTAAAACTCAGAATTATCAAGTTGTAAGTGGGAATTTTTGGGATTTTTTGTAAGTTGGGGGGGGGGGCTGAAAGTTTCGTGAAAAAAAAACTCGAACGTTGTTTTTAAAACTTTAAACTCTGGGTTTTTTTCTATCAAGGAAGGAAACCACATATACGCTTTACAAGTGTTTAGAAGAAAACACCATACGGACTTGAGATGAGGTGATTGCTTTTGTTTATCAGCAACTAATTACTATTGGCCCTAGTACTCTGTCTAGATAACTTTGCATCTGTCCATGGCATTGTAGTCTCTGATAAACAAAGGCAATCACCTCATCCAAGTCGATATGATTTTTTCTTCTAAACAGGCTCAGCTTACAAGAATGTCTCTTCTTATCCAGATTCTTATGATGATATGTTGATTCCTGTCGCTAAACCCAATGGAAAAGTTTGAATAGATCTTCCACCAGGCACTTTTAAAGTGTAGAAGCTGTTTCCTTCCCTGATAGAAAAAAAACACTGAATTTCAAGTTTTAAACATAAAACTCTAGAGTTTTTTCTCAAAACTTTCCATTTTTTTTCTTGAAACTTTCAAGTTTTATTCTTGAAATTTTCGACTTACAACTTACAACTTGAAACTTCTGAGTTTTAAATCAGGAAATTCCCTGCTCCTCCCCTTCCAACCAAAAGATTATTTTTTAAAATCTCAAATTGGCCCTAATACTATGTCGTACCAGATTCATTGTCAACTCCAAGTTTTTGACAATAAAATAATGACGACATTTGCCTAGATCTTGCTTTACAACTTATATAGATCATTTACAATTCAATAATTTATAATTTCATCTCATCCATCTAGGAACCTCTGTAGTTTGTGGAGGCCAATGGTGACCACTGTTTTTATTCCTATTTTATGACAGTGGTAGGACCTCCGGTCAACATTCACACGCACATTCACACACTACAGGCAATTTGGTAACACCAATTGTCCTAATCTGCATGTCTTTGGACTGTTGGAGGAAACCCACCAAACACTGGGAGAACATACAAGCTCCATGCACACAGATCCCGTGGCGGGAATCAAACCCAGACCCTGGAGGTACAAGGCGACAGTGCAAACCACTAAGTCACTGTGCCAGTAATTAATAATTGTGTGAACCAATATCATACAGGTAAATTTCTTTTAAAATCAAATTCCTTTTCATTCAGTTTATGCATACATACAGTACATACATACATACATACATACATACATATCTCTTCAACCATCACTTATTATTATTATTATTATTATTATTATTATTACATTTAAAAGTGTTTTAAAAGCACTTCTGTAAATGGATATGGGCATCAATGTAAACAAATGTCACTCTCGAAATTGATCCAAATAGTATTTTGGATTTTAGATTGGTAGTAAATTTAACAATAATTGACCCTTTTAAATTTATGTTGTAAAACTGAAATATATAAAAATTTGTTATATGATTTTTTTGTTTGTTTTTGCACGAACGTGTTGTTCCACTTGTGTCCACAAGATGGCAGCAAAACACTTGCCCATAGCTACAACTTTAGCAGTACACCCAGGATGAAGTTTAAGTAATACAGTAAACATTAGTGGAACTGAATAAGCAAAGCATATACACATATTTATATTCATATTTATATTCATACTGTAATCTTGTTTAATCTATCTTTGCATGGCAGCACAGTGATGTAGAGGTTAGCACTGTGGACTCACACCTGCATTGTACAGGGTTCAATTCCTGCATTGCATCTGTGACTTGCATGGGGTTTGCAAGTTCTCCCTCTGCTTGGTGAGTTTCGTCTGGCTACCCAAGTTTCCTCCCACATGACAAAGGCATGAAGATTAGACTAACTGGCATTTTCAATTGTTGTGTCTGTGTGAGTACTTGTGCCCTGAAATGGATTTGCACCCTACAGGAAAGCGGTATATAGAATGAGTGAGAGTGATTTTTAAACAGCTACACAAACACTTTGGATCAAATCAGTGTATCCTTTCTGATTTGCTATGCAAAATACGTGTGATTGAAAACACTGTGTATTTTTCCATTGTGGAAAAATACACTGTCTCAGAAACGGCTGATGGTAAACTGGTGATAGAAAGTGTTTTAAATATCCTTTGTGAACTATCCTGACCTGTTCTAGTGGGTTCTCTGTAGCTCCACCAGTGTGGTGCAGATGATGTACACTGCTGGTAGTGTGTGTAAGAGGGCATGTGGTGAGCTCATCCCTGCAATGTTGTCCATCTGCTCTTACATCACTGCAGAGTGACTGCGAATAAATTCATTAAAAAAAAGAGGTTAAAAAATCAAGGTTATACTTAGGGTGAAGTAAAAATATATTAAATATATAAAATATAGTATACCATTTAACCATATTTAACCATACTGAATATGTTTATACAGTATTAAGATATTTTGTGGTGAGAGTTCCTGGTGGTATTTAGACGGCTGATGTTTTTCCATGATTCCTGTAAGACATTAGTGGTTCTGTTTCACGTTGATGTCATAGCATGACATTGCTGGTGCGGTTAATATGCCACATAATGTGATTTAAAAAAAAAAAAATTTTTATCAACCATTATATAAATATAAGGGCAATAGGTCTCACTATTAACTAAAAAAACACTCGAGAGCTTGTTTTCAAACAGAACATTTTCAAAGAATTCATACAAATGAGAATCATATTAACGGGAAATTCAGTGTAGAAGTCCTGGGCCAGATGTGTGTTAAAGCAGACACCAGGCTTGGCTAAGTAGTGAAAGTTGAAGGTTGTAGAACTTTATATGATCCAGAAATGTGAACAGAAAAGGAGGTGAGAGAGCTGAACAGATTAAAAGTGTTAGATTTTGAGGACATAAATGAGCTTGTGACTTGCCCAGCTAAAGGGAACGCAGGTGCTTTGAATAAACAGCACATCAGCAAATAATTCACATTGATGTCTTATATTTGAAGCACAAATTTCACACACTTGTATAAAGTGTATCGGCTAAAAGTGGCAGTATCTGCAGTAGAATTCCATACGTTAACATGATGAATTGTCATGTCGCGTCGTGATGCAATCTGATCTCTTGATTATTCCATTTGTATGATATATGTTAGGACATGGTATTTTATACAACGTGATATGATATGATCACGATACATCAATCTCTGCTGAACAGCTCCTCTCCAATGACTTCTAAATGAATGCTGATCTGGCACTAATGGAGGAAGGTGAGCATGTGTGTAATGCAGGAAGGCAGCATATTCCGGGCCAGTGGCAGTGAGTCAGCAGCTGAGGTGAGAGAGAGAGAGAGAGCTAAGGAGGAGGCATTGCTTACAGCTAGGCTAAAAGGTGGTTATATTGTTACCCTAAAAGTTTTTTTTGTTGTTGAATTATTTCATTTTTTTATTATGAAGTATACAGCAGATTTTCTGCGTATACACGCACACACATCAATGCCGCACCTGTGCATCCCAGTGCATCCTGCAGCAAATTCTGCAGCAAAGCCGAGGACATTAGTGTAGACTGCTGTAGCTGTAGTACATCCACTGTCCAAGCTGTTCAGGATATACAGTATATCCAGCGCCACAAATGTGTGTATTTCAGTTTGCGTTCTTCAACTCCATATCCCCTAACACATTGCTGCAGAAATATCTATTAACAAACTCCCTATTTCCAATCAAGACTATTAAACCGTTTATTAAGCATGTGATTGAAACGGCTTTTCTATCCGACGGTGCTAACACAATATACTCAGCTGTTCGCATTGTTTCGTGCGCTTATCTCAGTGATAGCACAATGTAACACTACAGTTCATGCTGAATGAGTAATGAGTGCACTTGTCTCTGCTGTAGGCATCTTTCCCTCCCACACTCACTCATGCAGGCACCCTAAACTGCTGAATTCTGTGTTTCATGGAAGACTGCAGGAGCCTGAGGGGAGGCAGTGCCTTCTGACCTTGACCGCTCTCAGCAGAGACAGAGAGAGAGAGAGAGAGAGAGAGAGAGAAAGATGGTTTGCAGATATATCAATTGATAGAATACACTGTGATTCAGGAGAGATAATGATCTCTGCACGAATCCTCTCGTTTAATTTTGTCGTTTTCCAAACGTCGGAGAGTATTTCAATGATTCCTCTGCTGCAGTCTGGTGCTGGTGCAGTGCATGCATTAAATTACATTTACCATTTACTTGTCACTGCCGGCTCAGCTTACAATCAATCAATATAAGATGAGAGCACTTAGAAGCGTGACTTTCACAACAGCACCAACAATTCCCTGTTGATGCCCCTGGGTAGCATGTGATCCAGAGGGAGGAGTCGGAGCGGATAGGCCAGAGGGCGGCAAGACAAATTCTACATGAAAGACGGTGAACACAGCTCAGAGTGAGCAAGATCTCATGTTTCCGGGTAATTAAACCAGATATTAATTAGAATAAATGCGATTTGACATGTTTATGTACAACCAGAGACTAGAAAATCTTGATATCACTGTTATTTATTCATTCTCTACACTGCTTGTCCTGTCCTGGAGCCTATCCCAGGGGATTCATTCAGGGTACACCTTGTACAGGGTGCCAATCCAATCCCAAAATATTGGCAGTAGAAATGATGACCTTTTCTGACACTGTGGCGAAATCATCTTAATTATCATCATTTGGGTGCATGTATTATTATCATTACCCTGGCTACTTTACACTACAAGCACTAAATCCTGCATTCTCTTTCTGTGCTCCCAGATCAGCACAATTTCGTTCCTTTGACTTGTGAAATCATTGTAAACACCGAGTAAACAGAAAGATTGTAGTCTCCTAAGGTAAACAGCAAAGTTTCCCACTGCACCTATGAGCATTTCTATAACTTACAAGCATGATCGTCCATCCATGATTGATGAGCCATCCTGTATATATATTAACCCAAGTAACATCGATCGTTTTAGTGTGAACTGCACGGCATGGCGCTGTGGTGTGTAATGAGTGAAAGTGTGTGTTCTTCTTCAGTGCCGCAGGCTGATGCAGCAGTGCGGAGAGGAGAGAGAGAGAGAGAGTCTGTAAGGTGAGATCATATCCCCGCAATCAGCAAGGTCAAGCCCAGCTCAGGTACACAGCCGGGATGGATGGGAGGCAGGGAAAGGACAAACAGATGGATGAACAGACGGGGCAAAATGAAATGAAATTGCAGATGCATGGATAGACACAATGACACATTGGCTGGTTGTGGATTTCCTTCTTGCTCAGGATATTAAGGTTATATTCCACTGCAATGGATGCCTGTTTCAGCACTGAAAACATAGGCATTGCATGTAAATCTCTGTAGATGTTCACATGACAACGTCAAATCTGGTTTGTTTGGAATTTATTTATTTATTTATTTATTTATTTTTTGTGCACAACTAAGCAGTTTACTGATAAAATCTCATCTTGTCTGGGTTATTTCACAAATGGGCCATGCATGGTCAGTGACTTTAGCTATCCGTACACAAACACTAACATTTACTGGTCTTCATCTGACAACGAGCCCTGTGCATTTACTCAAGATGGATGAAATGATGGCCACGGTCTTAATTATTAACCATGGCTGACAGCAGCATTATGAAGATAATGTAAAGAGGAAGAAGGCCATAAAGTGGACCAAAAGACAATACAGAATAAGTAGATGATGGAAGGGATACATTAATATGTGAATTTTGATGTGGTCCCGCATTATGAGAAATATAATGTAATACTTGTATATAGTATTATATAAGTTATTATATGTTTACATGGTGTCATGGGGTCATTCGATGCTGGATATTTCATTCCAACAAATTATAATTAGTTTATTGCAAGCTTCTGTGTTTATATGCTCTGAAGTTTTGATTATTTCTATTTATTTATTTATTTATTTATTTAGCTAAATGTGAGCTAAACATTTGTAAAATGCATAAGAATTAATTTTCATTTAAAATGGGTTAAGCCTTTTTCTTTTTTTTTTTAAATGTCAGAATACTTTGATATAATTGGCAGCACACATGACCAGCTTTTAAGATATTATCTTTATAATGCAATTTTAAAAGATCCTTTCTGATGTGCCTGACTGAGGTTCCTGTAAAGTGATCAGAATTATGCCCAATTCTTCTCAAGGTTCACAATGAAGTTGACCGTAGCAGTCAAAAGTAATAACAACTACCAGATAAAGTTCACGGAGTCTGATTTCGTAAAGTACCTCCAAGCTGTATCTAATACAGACCTACAGTACCACTGCACTATAAAACTGGAAGCCGTTACATGGATAATTACAGCTTGTTTACAGCTAATTATTATAGGTAGAATAATTTGTAAAGATTATATGTTGCTCTTACAATGATTACATTCTGAATAATAATCTTTCACAGAATCTTAAGAATAGGGTTGACGTACTACAATATAGTGCAATGTCCCACATGGACTTGAGAATGGGCCACATTACAGGTGTTCTTGTAGAGGCAACTTATGAACATTGAAGTGAGGCACTGTGTTATCTTTAGCTATCTTTGCCAAAATCATAGAGTATATCTTTGAATGCCATCAGACCTCGGTGTGTAAAATTTGTATTTAAACGTTTTCTTCAAAAGAACTGGCACCCCATCCTAGTTGGATTCTCAGTGTTCCCTGGATAGGCTCTGTATCAACTGACCAGGATAAAGACATAACATGACATGACTTACTGACTGGATGAATGAATAAATGAATGAATGAATGAATGAATCCATCCATCCATCAATTTATTCATATCATGCAACTTTACAGAAACAGCAGATACATTACTGATTGATCCGACCAACCACACAATGATTCTCAGCAGTAAAGTATCCATCAACTGATCACTCCAGTAAAGATTGTTATGGACAGCCAGTTGAAGTAACTGTTTATTGAACATTTTAGTTTGGCGTGACAGAGCCAGTAGTACTTGGTTACTTGCATTTACTTCAATGTCCCCTATTGGGCTGCATTGCTTCACAATGCACTACAGTGCAGACCGGCTAGCTTAGACAACGCATGTGAGGGTGTTTTTAATGGGGTGTGAGAACAATGAACACCTTACATCTGCCAAAATCACTGATTAGACTTGTAAATTAGGTCCAAAAGAAGTAAAATAAAAAAATGTAAAAAAAACTGTCGCAAAGGAAATTTGAATATGCAACTGTTTCAGAAGCACCAACACTTCCTTGAAGAGCCTCCACTGTTCGTCAGTTTAGAATGCCTGGTTGAGTAATCTTAATCTAGTTCAGTAAAAAGGTGCAGTTAAAGTTGCTGGCCTATGCGGTCTGCCTGGTAAAAAGCCAGGGCTATATGTCACTCGAAAGTTGCCAGAGACTAAGCAGTCAAGCAGAAAGATCACAATAGCTCACACTTCTGGGTAGGTCAACCCAAGACAGAAGTGAGATAAGATACATTCATTACTCTGTCTGTTTACTGTCAAATTCTCTCTCTCTCTCTCTCTCTCTCTCTCGCTCACTGTGTCTTTTCCTGAGGAAGATGCACTCGGCCTGATTCCAGCTCAACCCACACCCAAGGCTGCAGCAGAGAGGAGAGAAGAGACAAGCTGCAGAGCTGTGAAAGAGAAGAAGAGTGGAGTGAATCTTTATAGAGAGGAAATGTTGAGCAGAGCTGCACCGGTAATACTCTCCATCACCAACAGGCCCAGATACACTACTGTAGCTGTCATAACAAACGAATGAATGAATGAATGAATGAATGAATGAATGAATGGATGTGACTGCGGTAAAATAACTTTTTATAGTTTTCAAAAAAGTTAAATATGCATTAAATGTTTATTCCTAATGGAAGTCATTCACACCTCTTTTCCTGTACTGACTTGGGGCACGAGGCAGGGTGAACCCTGGACAGGGTGCCAATCCATCGCAGGGTGACAGGGACACACACTAACACCGTGGGCAATTTTGGAAACGCCAATTAGTCTACTCTGCACGTCTAAGGAGTGTGGGCGGAAACCAGAGTACCTGGAGGAAACCCGATAAGCACAGGGAGAACATGCAAACCCCACATCAATAGACCCGAGGCGGGAAGAGAAACCTGGAGGTGCGACGCAACAGCTATGCCGACAGGGCGCCTAATTTAAGTCGGAAATGTAAATATAAATTAAAGTAAATCTCTTTTTAAGAAAAAAGATCTAATAAAAAAAATCTGAATATTACTGAGGGGATATAAAAAAAAAAAAGTGAAGGCTGTTACATTTACAGTATTTGACAGAAGCCCTTATTCAGAGCGACTAACATTTTATCTCATTATCCATCTGAGCAGTTGAAGGTTTAGGGCCTTGCTTAAGGGCAACTTGGTGGTGCTGAGGTTTAAACCTGTACCCTTCTGATCAGTAGTCCAACACTTTAACCACCGAGCTCCCCATGGCCGTTATTTGTATTATCTTACCTATATAATATGCAGAGAGGGCGATACAAAATTCATAACTCAATTTACTTTCTCACTATTAATATTTTAGCACAAAAATGTCTTGTCTTGTCTATGTTTAATAAGATTCCTTGTTTAAAAAAAAAAAAAAAAATTCCTGGGGGTATAAATATTTAAGACATGCTGAGAAAAAGGCAGGGGAAGTATATTCAGTATTCAGGAGGGGAAATGGAAAACATTAGGCTATCATCGCTAAATACAAATGCATCCCAAAAAATTGAAGATTAAGCACAATTTACAATATCACCTCTCTGAGATCTTCTCTGCGTACTGCAATTTCACCTTCTGTGAGTCATGAGATAGATGATGTAATGATCCTAATGTCTGGGATAGTATGAATTTATTCTGTAATTTTGTTAAAAGCAAGCAATAGCAATTCAAATTCGGATGCAATTTTGATTACGCTAAAACAATAAGAGGACATTCAAGGGTAAATGCTCTCAATTGGACTATTCACACATGATCTGGTACCTTCCCCTCTGCTTATTTCATTCATTATTTCCTTTTAGCTTGCTGTGTTCTGCTACTCTAATTACCCATGACAAGGCAAATGTTTTTTTTTTTTTTACCGTAACAGGGTAGCCAGGTTCAGTCTAGATTTTCCAATGTCCTTCAACATATAACAGCCAAAACACAAAATGTGTCCTGCAGTGATAAGCAGTATAAGAATAAAAATGATTAGTACACATAAACCAGAGAACTGATCCTTAAAAATTTATTGATTTAAATATATGGTTAAATTATAAATGACAGGAAGAAACAGAAAATACCCTTGCATAGATCACAGACCATGCCTTTGTCAGAATCTGACAAATAAAAGCATTGTAGCGCAATCCTTTATAAGAAGATCTGAAAACAACAAAAATAAAAAAATCCCCCCCCCCCAAAAAAAAAACAACAACAACAACATGAGTGTTTCAAGGAACAAGCATGAGATTGTTTTAAATGGGACAAACATGGAACCTGAACCGTAGTTTTTGAACTTGATAAGGTCAAAAGTCAGTGACCTCTGTAGGTGTTTCGAGCAGACGTCCTACTATTTCAGATTAAACGCATAACTAGTATCGAGCATCCTCACACGATAATCTGTACTATCTGAGAAAAAACACATGGTGTGTGGAGTTGAACTGGATTTAATGTGAACGGAAAAGAATTCCCCAAAATGGAAGGTAAAAGACTGAGACAGGCTCGAGTGTACACCAGAGCAAGGGCTTTAAATATGGTGCAACTAGAATATAGTCGATCCGTTTTGATAGGCTTAAGCTCATGCACTCATAAACCATGCATTTTTTTGGCGAACCATTGCATTTGGAATATGAATCTTTACAGTACATTTTCAAAATGGGATTGGAGTTTGGTACAGTTGCATGATGTCGACAAAGTAATAAAACAAAAAGAGCTGACGGTACATTTTGGATGCTGATGCCATTTTACAATTCCATTTGGTGGTAGACATAATATTGGCTAGAACCTGCCCATATATCAGTCTCTTCAAATGGACATACAATCAAATCTACTAAAAAAATTATATATATATATATATATATATATATATATATATATATATATATATATATATATATATATATATATATAATTTTATTTTATTATTATTATTTTTTAAATCATAGTGCCACAAAGCTTATATGGCTAATAGCAACATCAGGCCACACAGGAGAAGAAACAAATCATATCTGTATCCCGTCCTCAAGACACGTCGTCTGATCAGTCATTTCCTGTCTATTGACTGCGCCATTTACTTTGGCTTTATAACATGAGTGTCAGACTCCAGAGTTAAGCGTTCTCACTTTTGAACACAGCTGTTCAACTCATGCGCAAATTATGAAGGCCCTCATGGTTTGAAAGTGTTAAAGGAAGTAAAAACAGAAAACTCGATGTCTTAAGTCAAGAATCTGACACCCTGCTGTATAGGAATCCTTTTAGAGCGTTAATAAAAACTGCACTTACAGGATAGTGTGTCATTTTTCCACTCTGTAAAGAAATCTCAAGAAGTTAGGTTAGATCACTTTTTTTTCCCACACAATAATAATAATAATAATAATAATAATGAACACAGTGCCTATTACTCTGGATTACACACTGAGCAGAATCACTCCACACAAAACATCCTATTATTTTGGGCTCTGAACTTAACCACAGAATTTAGGTCAATAATTACAAGTAATGTACAAACAGCACAACAGCATGGAATCTAACAAAAAAAAAAAAAAAAAATGAGTAGCAGCTATTCATTTAACTTTCCTGTTCCATAAAAAAACCTCTCTCCTCAACATTTCAAATTGCACATGAACAGAAACTAGTATTGCAACTTTTTCTCTGGCATCATGGTTATAACTTAAAAAGAAAAAAAAAAAGAAAGAAAGCGTTTAGCCTTTAACAGCTAAAATACCCACAGCCCTTAAATGTTGCATTCCTAAGAGATCCGTTATAAATATTAACATGTAATATGGATCTCTAATCTCTATTGCTGTCATAGTGTTATGTAATGTTGGTGTATAATATCTGCATAGCACCATATGGCTCAATCGCTGTTGATGTACCACTGTTAGCTGATTCCCTCCGACATGTGCATTTCAACATGCTGACTGTTTGTAGGGTCGTCGTATTCATTTCCTAATGTAACATTAAAATGCTTTCTGGGGTACCGTATTAATATGGTTGGTTAATAAACCCTGTGCCAGTTAGCATAAAACCTTTTTTTGCGTTTTATTGTCAACAGACAAAGATAAAATATAGTAGGGCCCTAATAAGCCTCAATGTTTTAGATCAATTTCAATCTCATTACATTTCTATCGATAGTTTATGTTATCGTTTCTTATTTATTTATAATATTGGGTTAATTAATTAATTTGGCTATACCCAACTTAGAGTTAATCTTTTCAACATACAGTAACCTTCCCATTTAGAAAGGAATAACCTACAGAAGTGATGGACAATCTGGGATCATTTGATTTTATTAATAGCACATGGAAGACATATATTAGATCTGAATCCCAGTTTAAAAAGGATGTAACCTGATTCTAATTTTAACCCTGTAGTTTAAGACACTGCTCTGTACATTATGCTTTGCAGGTCAGGCTGCAGATTTTTATTCTTTTTTTTTTTTTTTTTCCTCCAACATAACTATAAGGATAAAAACTGAATGAAGATGTAAAACAATAATGACTGAGTCTTGATTGTGCGTAGCTAGAAGGAACAGGGAGTGGTTGCATTTGTTTTAAGTGCGTCTCTAAAGGCTATTTGTTGGGGAACTCCAGAACTTGTTTACCGGAGTATCACTGGCCTTTATTGGAGTATCACTGGCCATCCTTTTTCCACATGAACAGGTTCAACACCAAGGAGCTGTCTCGCTCAATGGCAGGACCCACAGTGATCACCTCACTGAGGTAGACTCATTATGGCACATCACAAGTGAAAACTACAATGTAAGGCAGATATGAAGCTCGAAGAAATCCCACGCACCTCCCTGCCCTTCGGATGTGGCCAGATCTTAATAATGCAGTCAGGGGCCTTAAGCGCATGACAACAGAAATGGTTAAGTTGTGCCTGACAACCATGTGTCGTTAGTTTTTTTTTTTTTTTGTACCCTTTTTTTTTTTGTACTACACATACACACTCCAGTGCTCAACCATAACACACGTGCTGTGGCAGGGGGCTGCCCTAATTTCATGAAATCTGTTTTACCGAGGCACTTTCACCTATCCTGTTGTTCAGAGGGTCAAAAGGCACTATAAAACTAATACAAAATAATTCTGCCATATTTTCTGTTGCATCCCACTAAATGAAATCCATGACATTTAAAAATTTAAACCGAAAAAAAAAAAGAAAAAAAAATGGAAGCATGAATTATATTTTGCTCGCTGTTTTTGTTTTCTTTTGATCAAAGGCCCATGCACAGCATTATTTCATTTATATTGATCTTAACAGGTAATTAGTATAAGTATATGCAATTTTGTAGTATTATTTGTTTTGTTTTTCTCTGCTTCTTTTACTACTTTTTAGATTAGAAAGTTTGCGTCCCTGTGCTGGGGCTTGCCTATGTTGTTTTTTTTTTTCCGGGGTTTTCTTTTTCTTTTTTTGTCACATTTCAGAAAATGTCAGGACTCGTGTCCACAGTTTCCCTGATAGTAACAATTACACCCCTGAAGAGTGTCTAAATAGCAACAAGCTCTATAATACTGCTGTCATGCATTAAATATACTAGGATACACAGTACCTTAGTTGGAATAGGCCATAATGCAAGTTATTTTAACATGCTATGATCCCTTCAAGATCCTGTTTCCCTTATTTTTTAAACATTCAGTCTTAAGATATGCTTAAATGAAAAGCATTTCAAATCATATCAAACCAGTGCACTTTTCATGGAAACAAAGTATAGGGAATAAATGGCAAAGAAAAAAAGATATCATATAGAATGAGGTAACTTCTCAAACATGCTGATATCAAAATGAGAATAGTCTAAACATGCTTATTAATAAGCTATTTTTCCCATCATTGTGCTGTCTTGCATCTAAAGGGCATGGCATCAAATCACTTGGTGATATCTATTACAGCTTCTGCTGGAGAATAGCAGCATTGCGGATGTCCATGAGGAGATGACTTTCCCTCACAGCATCCCAGCAGGAGATCAGTTTTGTTTGTATAAGGTGCTTTGCTGGTCAGTAGGTCTGGAATACTGAAGGACCAAATATAGGCCAAACACTGCAGATGGCTTGGCTTGTCCTTGTGAAACTGAGTAATTTTTTTTTTAATGCTTTTTCTTTTGGATGCACTGTGCAACTTGCTGATATGTTATCCGTAATCCATGCATAATGTTTCAACATCACTTCACTGTCATCTCAGAACAGTGAACGAGAGTCCTCTCCATGGCCTTTTGGTTACATATGCATGTTCTTATACATTCTAGGGAGGGATGATTTTCCTATGCGTAGCGTATGTGCATTGCTCTGTCACAAATTCGTTAAACTAACTAACTAACTATATATATATATATATATATATATATATATATATATATATATATATATATGTGTGTGTGTGTGTATTTATGTCATATTCTAACAGCATATTGTATGTTTTCATCTGTTCTCTTTTCATCTGCAGAGAATAATAGTAATGCAGGAGGGCACTAGAGAGTTAAATAATGTTTTCGACTACTGAATCGTGACAGTCCGGTAGTACATTTCTGGACTCTAAACATCAGTTAGCAGCTTACTTTTGTTAACACAATTTTGATTAGCTGTTGTGCAGTTGCCAGTTCTAAGGTTGGCATCTCTGAAATTGTCCATGCTGTTGTTCATGTCGCCGTCGATCTCCATGTACTCGGACTTGCTCACAACTGAGGAGCTACGGCGGCTGGAATCTGAGTCAGAAGCAATGTTGGGGTTACTCACGTTCAGAAGTTGGGCTTGCTCCTCACCCTCAGTTTCCCTGTGGTAGAAGTAGTTGAAGTTGGATACGATGACAGGCACTGGTAGGGCAATGGTCAGCACACCGGCAATTGCACACAGAGAGCCTACAATTTTGCCCCCAATAGTGACAGGGACCATATCTCCATAGCCAACTGTGGTCATTGATACAACAGCCCACCAGAAAGCATCAGGGATACTGCTGAAGTATGATTCTGTCTCTTCAGCTTCTGCAAAGTACACGGCACTCGAAAACAAGATGACACCGATGAAGAGGAAGAAGATAAGCAATCCAAGCTCCCGCATACTAGCTTTTAGGGTCTGCCCTAAAATCTGCAGGCCTTTGGAATGTCTGGACAGCTTGAAGATCCTAAACACCCTGACCAGACGAATCACCCTGAGAATGGCCAGTGATGTTGCCTGTTCCCCCTTGACCTCCTTACCCTCTGCCTCTTCTGCCATCTCTGTGCCCAGTGTAATGAAGTAGGGGATGATGGCTACAACATCTATGGTGTTCATCATGTTCTTAAAGAAGGCTGCCTTGCTGGGACATGCAAGGAATCGAACTATAAGTTCAAATGAGAACCAGATTATGCAGAGGGTCTCTACAATGAAGAAGGGGTCTGTAAGGATGTTTGGCTTGTAGTAATAGGTGGTGTTGCCTATTGTCTTTATTCTCCCTCTAGGGTCCTCCTTCAGTTCTGGCAAAGTCTCCAAACAGAAAATGACAATGGAAATTAAAATGACCATGACAGACACTATGGCAATTCCTCTGGCTGGCCCTGAGCTTTCAGGGTGCTCAAACAAAAGCCAGATTTGGCGTTGGAACTCCCATTCGGGCAGGGGTCTTTCCTCCTCTCGGATGAATCCCTCGTCCTCACGGAACTTCTCCATTGCCTCAGCTCCAAGTTCATAGAACTTAATCTCTTCCGAGAACATATCCAATGGGACATTTACTGGCCTCCTTAACCGCCCCCCAGACTGATAGTAGTAGAGGATTGCGTCAAAACTAGGACGATTCCGGTCAAAGAAATACTCATTTCTCAAAGGATCAAAATACCGCATTCTCTTCTTTGGGTTCCCAAGCAGCGTCTCTGGAAACTGCGAGAGCGTTTTGAGTTGTGTTTCAAAGCGCAGCCCAGCGATGTTGATGACCACCCTTTCACAGCATTCATGGTCATCATGGTCAGGGGCATATGTGTCCTGAGGATGCCCCGGGACAGCTGATGTTTCATCCATGTTATCTCCGGCCACTACGGTCATCCTGCAAGCCCAAGACGAAGCACTGCAGGAGATATGGTACTGAGGTTAGTGTAATGGAACAGACATGTATTTCTCGTCCTCAATTCCTCCACAGCTCTCTTCCGTGTCCTGTTTTGATTATGTGCCCACAGAGCTGGCTCGGTTGTGCAGCTATGACCTAGACCAGTTTTCTTCAGCGTGGACCCACTGCAGCTCGCGCTGACTCCAACATCGCTCCTTTCCACTGCATCCGCTACTGCTGCCTCTGCCACCCAGTCAGAGAAAAAAATGGATCGAACAGTGGAGATATTTGCCAGCTCAGCAATTCTATCTCTCTCTCTCTCTATTTATCTGTCTGTCCATCAATGCATGTACTTCTATGCTCTCTATCAATCACATGTTTCTCAGATTAAGTGTGAATATTCCAAACAATCGCTCTGCTCCAAGTGATCGGATATGAACACGTCACTTTTATTCTTAGCTCACATGCAGGCTAGACTACTACTTAGTATTGAAACACTAAACTCATTACCTCCACAAAAAAAAACAAAAAAAAAAAACACCAGACTGCACTTTTTGGAAGTAAATAAGGAAAGGCAATGCAGAGTAAAGCAAAAGATCTTCGCATCCACCAGGTACTGCTATGGTACTTACCTCTCGACGGAATGCCTCTTGTCATCTAATAGTAAAGATCTTCTTGCATGGTGTGTTTATTCTTTAGCACTTCACATGTTTGTTCGTGTGCTCGCAGTCCTCAGAAGCTGCAGATGTTTCCTCCTTGGCCATCTGGCACCTGGGCATCTTTGATCGCCGCTGCTGAGGTGTTAAACTTTAAATAAACACACACGGAAACAAAGTGCTGCAGTGAATTAGAGCCGCAGCCTCCCTGCTCGTGATGCGGTGCGGTGCGGTGCGGTGCTCGCGCGGCGGCACCTCGGCGCGTGAATAAGGTTTCCACTACCGCAGGAGAGACTCTACTGCTGCAGCTCGGAGGAAGGGTGTGGGGGTGGTGGTGTGGAGGTGGTGGTGTGTGTGTGTGTGGGGGGGGGGGGGGGGGGGGATGCATTAAAGTTGGGTGGGTGGATGGATGAAGGGAGGTGGGGGGAGGAGGGATCGAGGGGCAAACGCAAAGCTCATGCCATTTCCAGACATCACTGAATCAGCAGAAATTTCCCCTCTTCCGCGTAGACAACAGGACGAGAGGTCTGCTTTATCAGTCCGCCTGAGCAAGATGGGAATGGAGGCAGGAAGAGTGCTTAAAGGGGGGGGGGGGTGTGGGTGAGGGATCAATGAGGGGATAGAGAGTAAGTCCTTAATACTAGGCAGGCAGTATCTACAGTATCGCTGGTGCACATGGGGAAGCAGGAGCGCGCGAGGGTGGGAGGGGGAGGGAGGGGAGGAGGGAGTTCGACGCAATGCAGACCGGCTCTACAACGCAGCCTGCCGCGGCGCGCGCGCTCCGCCACACACACGCACGCACACACAACACGAGAGCATGCAGCTATAGGTCTGAACCGCATAGGATCATACTTTACTAACTAAATAGTACATCACGCCGCCTATGGGACAGTTGCGCCTCTGGGACAGTAAGACAATACACAGGGCAAAGTGTTATTATGTCCCCTGTAATGAACACGACATATGGCATATAGCCTAGCTGAGATTATTCCCACGATAATTAATTAGATTAAGTGTTGAAAAATCATCATCTTTTTACTCCCGGCATTAGAAACACAAATTAGTATATAAGACATACACTCACTCACTCACACATCATCTATACTGCTTTACCGTGTATACAGGGTCGCAGGGGGGCCTGGGGCCTATCCCAGGTGACTTAGGGCAGGAGGCGGGTTACACCCTGGATGGGGTGCTCATCCATCACAAGGCATATACACATACACCTACTCACACACTCATTCACACACTATGGGTAATTTGGGAATTAGCCTACTCTACATGTCTTTAGACTGTTGGAGGAAACCAGAGTACCCAGAGGGAAGTCAAGTCATGGTCTTCGCAGATTTTTATTTCTTTCTGCGCTGTAAAACGATGCTGAAGGCATTCAAAATAATCTCTGCAATAATCTCTTTCGAACAGTTGATGTTGAGATGTATCTGCTATTTGTACTCTGTAATTATGGTATTGCATAATTTTTTAAAAATAAATAAATAAATAAATAAATCCAGGTAAAAGAAAGTAGAAAATAAATCTAACGTTGTATTTTGTCTGGTACTTTATGTATATCATGTATGTATTATTATGTCCAAAATTATTCACTTTTTCCAAATGTACCTTACAAATTAGTTCATAAATAAATAAATTACAGAAGAATATTTGCATGGCAGTAAAGAAAGCAACATATGCACGCTCAGTAAAAATTAACAACTGGTTCATCAACAGTGCTGTGCAAACATCTGGAGAACATACAAATAATGCAATAAGAAAAGATACGTTTAAAACATCTGTATAAAAGAAACTTCTATCAAGAGTAATAAGATAAAGTAGTCAGTATTTTGTGTGGGAACTCTTTGCTTGAAATAATCATTAGTGTTAGATACAGAATTGTGCAGTTTTATAAGTAGATAAGTGCTGCAAAATATACAAGTTCTGGTAGTTTTGTCAGACTAGCTCCTTTCTATTTTTATGGAAAAACCAGGAGCCTACATTATTATTATATTGTGTTTCCATCTGAAAACTGGTCTGTCATGTTGCTTTCTTTACATCCATGCAAATGTTCTTCTGTATGTTATTTATTTATTATTTTTAAGGTATGTGTGGTAATATTGAATGGTTTTGTACCATACCAACATGATAAACATACTGTATATAAGATACAGATAACAGACGAAGACTCAAGACCTTTGCACAGTATTGTATTATGTACAAAAGTTGTATTTGCAGAACATACTGTATGACTCATGCCTTGGTGCAAAATAAACACACAATGGCTTGCTGAATCATGTATCTGCAGTTCCTACTTCTCAAGAGATTTGGTCAAAATACCAACAACTAAATATGATGTAATAGATGATAAGCTAAAATGATTCATTCAATCTGCATTAATCGTATAGGAGCAATACACCTTTTAGTTACTGTAGGAGATATGAGGTCAGAATTGAGGTGTCAAGTGTCAAGTCAAGTGAGTGGCTCCATCCAGTTACCCTAATGAAGGTCTAATGTACTGTATTTTCGGCGTGGATAGAGAGACCTGATTGTTGTTTATTACTAAGTGGTATCTATGCTATGTTTTTCTGGATTGTTTTTAAAGGATCAGTTTGTAATTTTTGAACCTTAATTTTACCTTGTGTGGGGAAACAAATTGAACAAATGAAAATTTCACACATGCAAAAACATAATAAACTATATGATCAATATTAACCTAGCAATATAAAGCTTCATTTTCAGAGCAACCGACTTGCCACCAAATGAAAATGATTCCACTCTACACCATAAGTGCGTACTGAGAAATATAGATTAGTGCTGACTTCAGAAAACCTTGGATTTGTCTGCACTTCACTTACATTGCAACACTTAAAATGGTATATTGCAACTGCTAATATTGGCATATTAGTCTACTTTGAAATTGATTTTAACTGAGGACATTTCAGTTCCTGTTATGATTTACAAAGTACATTGATGTTTGATAAATTGATGTTTGATGTTTGACTACTACTACTACTACTACTACTACTACTAATACTACTACTACTACTAATAATATTAATAATAATACTAGTACTACTAGCAATAATAATGTGCTTAATTATATAAATGAATATTAAGAATAATAATATTAGTGTAATTTTTATGGCTTGTTCAAGCAATATAAAATATATATTATATATTACTTAATTAATATTATATTATATTATATTATATTATATTATATTATATTATATTATATTATACAAACAAATACATTAAATGAACATGTTTGTTTGGAAAGGCAATTATAGTACAGTAATTATTGAATTTTAGATTTATATTCAGTAGTATATTGAATACTAACTAAAGAACTAACTAACTAACTACTTTTACTAATTAAAGAACATTGTATATATACAGTCTACACTCACTCACTCATACTCTTTGTTACTTGTCCTCTACAGGGTCACAGTGATAGGCTCAGCCGATCCATCGCAGGGTACAAGCACGCACTCTCTCATATACTCACACACTATGTACAATTTGGAAACACCAATTAGTCTACTCTGCTTGGCTTTGGGACTCTGGGAGTACCTGCAGGAACCTCACCAACCATGTGGAGAACATACAAACTCCACACCAACAGACCAAGCCAGGAAATCAAACCCCTCGACCCTAGAGGTGCAAGCCCACAGTGCTAACCATTATGCCATCAAACCACCTGTATATAATCTGCTTAGCCCAATACCAGTCAAAGAATATTCGTGGCTCCTAAATATTAGATAACAACATAAGAGTAACTAAGACATACTGTAATAGTTTGTTGACACCATGGAACATAACAATGTCGATCTTTCAGCCAGCATATGTTTTAAGGCTTAACAGATTTCAGCATGAGATGCTGTTTGGTCAGCATCACTAGGAGTGAGTGCTTAACTGCTAAATGTCATAAATAAGAAATAGGCAGGCCTTTTCCACTCTGCACTTTGCATCACAATCACTTTCTTTCCTTTACTCCTTTCACACCGAATCACTACACAGTCATTTATCTATGACATTGTCACTGATCTCACCTGACATATATCATTAATAAAATGTTTTTGCATTTTTGGTGAACAGAGCCATATTCATTCTTAGCCTCTTGCAAGGATGCTACATATTATGATGAGACATTGAGAACACATTAATTAATTTGATTTCATATCAAATGTCGTGGCCAAAAGTTTTGAGAATTACATAAATATTGGAAATTGGAAAAATTGCTGCTTAAGTTTTTATAATAGCAATTTGCATATACTCCAGAATGTTATGAAGAGTGATCAGATGAATTGCATAGTCCTTCTTTGCCATGAAAATTAACTTAATCCCGAAAAAAAAACTTTCCACTGCATTTCATTGCTGTCATTAAAGGACCTGCTGAGATCATTTCAGTAATCGTCTTGTTAACTCAGATGAGAATGTTGACGAGCACAAGGCTGGAGATCATTATGTCAGGCTGATTGGGTTAGAATGGCAGACTTGACATGTTAAAAGGAGGGTGATGCTTGAAATCATTGTTCTTTCATTGTTAACCATGGTGACCTGCAAAGACATGAATGCAGCCATCATTGCGTTGCATAAAAATGGCTTCACAGGCAAGGATATTGTGGCTACTAAGATTGCACCTAAATCAACAATTTATAGGATCATCAAGAGCTTCAAGGAAAGAGGTTCAATTCTTGTTAAGAAGGCTTCAGGGCGTCCAAGAAAGTCCAGCAAGCGCCAGGATCGTCTCCTAAAGAGGATTCAGCTGTGGGATCGGAGTGCCACCAGTGCAGAGCTTGCTCAGGAATGGCAGCAGGCAGGTGTGAGAGCATCTGCACGCACAGTGAGGCGAAGACTTTTGGAAGATGGCCTGGTGTCAAGAAGGGCAGCAAAGAAGCCACTTCTCTCCAAAAAAGGGACAGATTGATCTTCTGCAAAAAGTATGGCGAATGGACTGCTGAGGACTGGGGCAAAGTCATATTCTCGGATGAAGCCTCTTTCCGATTGTTTGGGGCATCTGGAAAAAGGCTTGTCCAGAGAAGAAAAGGTGAGCGCTACCATCAGTCTTGACTCCTGTGTAATGCCAACAATAAAGCATCCTGAGACCATTCAGGGGGGTTGCTTCTCATCCAAGGGAGTGGGCTCACTCACAATTTTGCCCAAAAACACAGCCATGAATAAAGAATGGTACCAAAACACCCTCCAACAGCAACTTCTTCCAACAATCCAACAACAGTTTGGTGAAGAACAATGCATTTTCCAGCACGATGGAGCACCGTGCCATAAGGCAAAAGTGATAACTAAGTGGCTCGGGGACCAAAACGTTGAAATTTTGGGTCCATGGCCTGGAAACTCCCCAGATCTTAATCCCATTGAGAACTTGTGGTCAATCCTCAAGAGGCGGGTGAACAAACAAAAACCCACTAATTCTGACAAACTCCAAGAAGTGATTATGAAAGAATGGGTTGCTATCAGTCAGGATTTGGGCCAGAAGTTGATTGAGAGCAGCCCAGTCGAATTGCAGAGGTCCTGAAAAAGAAGGGACAACACTGCAAATACTGACTCTTTGCATAAATGTCATGTAATTGTCGATAAAAGCCTTTGAAACGTATGAAGTGCTTGTAATTATATTTCAGTACATCACAGAAACAACTGAAACAAAGATCTAAAAGCAGTTTAGCCGCAAACCTCAGTAGGTTATGGCTGAGTAATAATTTTCATCTCTCTATGAAGAAATTTACAACTAAGTATTTCCCAATCTAAAAAAGGATCCAACTAGAGAATTTTAGGAACACTTCAAACAACAAAGAACTTGCCGAGAACCTGCGACCACTCGCTTGAACAGTGTAGCTTTATCACAATTTGTTCTATAATAAACACAGATATCAAATGATTTAACAGCTATTTATATGTATGATCACTTATATCTGGGAAGCTGAATGTGGAATGAAATGCTGGCAAACGTTTTACAAAAATACATTTATTATTTCTTTTCAAAAATAAAACAAAGTGCACAAACCTCTTGTTGTAATGTTCAGTTGACCTGATATTTTTTATACAGTTTATAATATTTGAATTAAGTTTTATAATGCCACAATAATTTGGATACAAATTTTAATATTCATTGGGGAAAGGTATTAGTAATCGCTACCACATTTGCTGGCATGACAGAAAATCATCTACAAATACACTAGCTATTTATAATTTTACTGTTTCAACAGTCCTGAGTAAACAAACTGAGTTGTTTAGTTTTCAGTTCAGAAATAAATGTCACAAAATAATACTTAAAAAAAAAAAAGTCTAAATTTGACCTCCTCTAGACACTAAATAGGTTAAATTACCAACAAAATTCCAAATAGATTAAGAATATTGAGTGAATAAAACATGCAGCGCTCACACATGGACACAAGATGGCGCCAAATAATGCACTGTAGTCTTCTGGATGCTTTTGGCCTGTTCGTGACACACATCCACCGGTCATTTTATTAGGAACAATTTAAATACTAGGTAGGATCTTATTTGCTTTCACAATAGTCTCAGATCTTTACGACACAAATATTTTCTTTTCCTAACTTTTTTCATATTCCTAATCTATAACTGTCCCATTTTGGTGAACCTCATTTTCCTGATCTTGGCTGATGGGTGTGAAACCCAATTTGGTCTTCTACTAGCTCATCCAACTCAAGGTTCAACTTGTTGTGTGTTCTGAGATATTTTTCCATTCACTGATTGGATAATAGCATAAACAAGCTGATATACTGGTGTTCCTAATAAAGAAGACCCATGGGTGTACTGTATGTATTACACAAAGGTGTTTACAATATTTTCTTTTCTTTCAGCAACTACACACAAGGCACATGTGTTATATAATTCACTCATTTCATATAAACATCTAATTTCTCCAGGTATCACATAGATTTCCTATAACACATTTTAAGCATGCGTTTGAAGCAAGGATGTTTAATTTGTTACAAAGGCCAGGGTTTTTATGAGACTACCTTGTTCTCAAATTCAATAGCATTCATTATGTGAACCCTAGACTGGCCCCAATAAATCAGCCATCTAATGCAAGCCAGAGACTCATTTAACTGTAAAATAATTTCCACAAACCATATCAGAACATATTCATTTGAGAGGATAATAAAGATATTTAAATAGTACACTATCAGAAAATTTCTTGACACTTGGGTGGTATTCTCAAAGGTACATTTTGTACCTTAAATTGTATCTTTCACCTGGAAATGTGGAAGTGCTTTCAGAATAATTTAAAAAGTGAAGCTTAAAAGGCACAACATACTAGGTTAAAAAAATCATAGTAAAGTTGTGTGCTTAAAAGTACCGGATAAAAATTGGTACAGTCCCTTTTTTTCCTGAGAGTTAAGGATTATTATAACTTTATGCATACAATTTTAAATTAATGTAAGCACCCTTCAACTATAGAATAGATTCCAGGAACCCACATAACGAATCAGTTATTCAACAGATTCCATCTACTCAAATAATATGATCATTATTTTAATGTGTACAAAATATTTTGCCTATTTGTTGAAGTCATAGAGCTTTCATCCTTCACCTTTCCATTCATAGAATTCATTATATCCAAGCTGACATCATTTATAGGCCTGGTTGTTTTTAAGATGTTGATTAACACCTTTAATGCAAGGGTCTGGTCAAAGTTAACTATAAAAATGTAATAAATCATGTACAATAACTTTCCCTGATGAAACATCCAGTTTAGTCCGACCAGCAATACCAAACTTTAAGCTATATAGTGTATATCCCTTGTGCTGCCATAACCACTCACACCCTTTGAAACACGGACTACACATGCCCTCTGAAATTATGCAGTAAAATCCCTAAAGTATCCTGTAAATTGCTGCGTGCTCCTCAATCGAGCTTAATTGTTTGTCCAGAGATCTGGGGAATTTCGAGGCCAAGTCAGTACCTTGAACTCTTTGTCATCAATACAGTATCTATCTATCTATCTATCTATCTATCTATGTCCCTCAATCCATTCCTTTTATAGGTATTGTATTATTGTATTGTATTATTATATAATTTTTGTAGGATGTATTATCCTGCAGCACTGTCGCCTTGCACTGCCAGGGTCTGGGTTCGATCCCCAGCGAGGCTCGATTCCAGTCTCTGTGTGCATGGAGTTTGCATGTTCTCCCCGTGCTTGGTGGGTTTCCTCCGGGTACTCCGGTTTCCTCCCACAGTCCAAAGACATGTAGGCTAAGTTAATTGGCATTCCCAAATTGGCCGTAGTGTGTGAATGAGTGTGTCCAGGATGTACCGCGCCTTGTGCCCTACAGTACGTCTCCTGGGACAGGTTCCAGGCCCCTGTGATCCTGAATACAAGATAAAGCGGTACAGATGATGAGTGAGTGAGTGAGTGAGTGAGTGAGTGTATTATCCTGCTGAAAGAGGTCACTGCCATCAGCTAATATTGTTGCCACAATTGTATTTTTTTTTTGATCTGCAGAAATGTAAAAATGTTGAGATAGCACATTAATGTTAGGACTCAGGGTTTCCCAGCAGAACATGTCCCAGTGTATTACACTGCTTTCACCAATTTATTTTCCTCCTATGGTGCGTCTTGGTGGCATCTCTTTACCGGAAAAATCACACACATAGACTTATAAAAATAAGTCATAAGACATAAAAAATGTGATCGATCAAACCATCTTTCATTGAGCCTTGGTTCGGTGCTGACGCTTATGTGCCCATTGAAGGCACTTTTGGTGCTGGACTGGAGTCAGCATGAGTATTCTGACCAGTCTGCAGCTATACAACCCCAAATACAGCAAGCTGTGCTGTACAGTTTGTTCTGATCCCTTTCTATCTTTTTTTCCCAGCAATTTGGGCTACAGTAATTCTTCTGCATGACAGGCTGGCCTTCGCTTCACACTCTCTGCATCAGAACCTCTGTTAAGCAGTACGGCAATCGTTTAGGCCTGATTCTGACTACTGACTAAATAAAATTGTTAAGTGGTTATATCTGGCTATTCTATTGTTAGTTTCAATGCCATCTTGGGTCTGAGATCTCAAAATCTCAAATTTTATATAAGAAAAATGTCTTTATAAATGAAAAAAAAAAAGTCTTCATATAAATGCTCTAACTGCCAGGTTGTGCTTATGACTGGTCAGACTAAACTGGATTAATTAGAAAGTGTGATAATTTAATCTCAGCTATGACTGAGAATAAAAATAAACAACTAAAGAATAAATAGAGCTTTAAAGCTGTGATTTACTGACCCCTGGGGAACCCTGACCCCAATAAAAGAACCATGGTTCTAATGCCACATTTAAAATTCTGTTCGGTTAAGTGCGGTTTTTGGATGCTCACACATCTGTCAGCTTCCCTGTGTATTCATCAAGATTTAAATTACTGTAAGTGGAGAAATTAAAGCCATCATCATCATCATCATTATTGCTTTCCGAGCACTCTGATTTAATCAGTGTGAATTTGGTGTTGTTTTCATCAAACGACGCAACCGGGCGCCCGCAGGTCACATGCGTGTAGGTGTTGTGATCGTCCTGGTCGTTTTCGCGGTTGTAGAAATAGCTGAAGTTGGACACGATGACGGGAACGGGCAAGGCAATGGTGAGCACACCAGCCACGGCACACATCGAACCAACGATTTTACCACCGACCGTGACGGGACTCATGTCCCCGTATCCTACTGTAGTCATGGTAACCACAGCCCACCAAAACGCCTCCGGGATGCTGGTGAAGCCCGACTCGGGGTCGTCGACCTCAGCGAAGAAGACCGCGCTGGAGAACAGGACGATGCCAATGATGAGGAAAAAGATGAGCAGTCCCAGTTCGCGCATGCTGGCGTGCAGCGTCCGGCCCAGGATCTGCAGTCCCTTCGAATGCCGCGAGAGTTTAAAAATGCGGAAGACGCGCACGAGGCGCACCACTCTGAGCACGGTCAGGGATTCCGCCTGCTGCGCGTTCTCGCGGTTCTCTGCAAGCTCCAAAGCCAGAGTTATAAAATACGGCACGATTGCGACGATGTCGATGGTGTTCATGATGTCCTTGTAGAAAACCGGCTTGCTCGGACACGACACGAACCTCACGAACATCTCGAAGGAAAACCACGCAATGCAGACCGTCTCGAGCAGAAAGAACGGGTCCGTGAACGGGTTACCTGGATTCCAGGGCTCTCCAGTCGTCCCATTAACTGCTGCATCCGAACTTCTGAATTCTGGTAAGGTCTCCAAGCAGAAGATGATGATTGATATCAAGATGATCATCACTGACACGATGGCGATCCCTCGGGCCGCTAGTGAGCTGTCGGGGTACTCGAACAGGAGCCAGACCTGCCGCTGGAACGCGTTGGTGGGCATCGGGCGCTCCTCTTCCTTGTTAAGTCCTTCATCCTCGATGAAGCCCTGTATCGCGGTCTCCTCGATCTCGTAAAACTTTATCTCCTCCATGAAAACCTCTACAGGGACGTTCAGGGGTCGGCGGAGCCTCCCGCCGGATTGGTAGTAGTACAGGATGGCGTCAAAGCTGGGCCGGTTCCGGTCGAAGTAGTACTCGTCCCGGAGCGGGTCAAAGAAGCGGGTGCGTTTGTACGGGTCTCCGAGCAGCGTGTTCGGGAAGCGGGAGAGCGTCTTGAGCTGCGTCTCGAAGCGCAGCCCGGACACGTTAATGAAGACATGCTCGTCCAGTTCTGCGTCGCCCTGGAGTGCGCTCGCGCGCGACGTGTGCACGGGATACTCGGCCGTCATGCTGCCCCTTCGGGCGTGCCGCTTCTCGTTCCTCCACGATTTCCTCCCGCTCCACCAGCTTCGAGGGTCCGGCAAATCCAGCCTGACGACTTATGGCACAAACTCGTGTCGTAATTAAGTGACAGATTTTTTTTTTTGTAGAATATGAACTTCCACCCGGACAGCGCGCGCATGGGGCAATACTCGCGGGTCGGTAATCTCGAGCTCTTTAAACAGCAGAGCCCACCCTGAGTTTGATTGGCAAACTGACTCCGGACTGGTGCCGTGCTCTTTAGGAAAACTAATGCTCCTGTCAGTGGGCAAAGACATTCGAAACTCGATATCGTTAATAAAATGTTTTGTTAAAACTTCTGGGCGTATTCTTACACTGTTTACGGGGTGTTAATTCAGATTTAACTGGCCAGCACGGGAGAATGATTTCATCAAGACGCCGCTTTATTTTTGAAAATGAAAAACAGAACTGTTCCAAAACAGATGTTAAGTGGTATCTTCTAGTGCAATTCATGAAAATGTATGTATCTTTATGTTATCATTTAATCAAAACGAGTAACAGAGTGTTTTCTATGACTTTCCTTTAAACTACATTTGCAGTGAATTATTGCCAGGTGACGACTTTATGTAAAGTGATTGAGGGCTGACGCAGGTTATCTAATTCATGAGGTGACATGAACACTCATTAACAGTAAGAGTGCAGAACCATCTTATCCATCTAACTGTATCTGGACCACCACAAGAAATGTTAGATAATTAAAGAGTGCAATATGCACACAGTCAACAGAAGGCAATCCATGCCACAGTAGTTATGATTATATCCAATGTATGGTTTAACAGTACAAGATGGTAAGCCAACCATTAGCAAGCAGCGAGATCATGACCTGAAACTGTCAAGTGTTGCTCAAGTTGTCTAATAAAAATCCCTCAAAAAGAAGATGCTTTTTTATGCTAGTGATATTAAATTAAGCTTGATGCCACTTTCTGCATCACTGATGACCCAAGAAATTAGTGTTGAAAATAAGTTTAAAAGAAGTAGGACCAAGGCATCTTTTGGAGGACGTGCAGGTAGAGCTGAGTATCATCAGCACATTTTTATTGAAAGACATTGGATAATACAACTGTGAAAGATTAATTTTGTCATGGAGCCCAGGTGGTCTTTAAGTGATGAGTGACATTTACAAACACTGAAGATCTAAAGTTTTTATTTTATTTCACATACTTTCACATTTCCATATGACAATATATTAGCATTATGGAACCTTTACCTTTACTTCATGTCTTTGAACCTGTTGGATGCCAGCTATGTGTCTAACAACAGTTCATTTACCCACAACATTCCAGACTAAATTTGTTTGGATTTAGATACTTCTTAGATTTTGGATTTTTTTTTTTTTTTTTTTTTACAATTAGGGCAATCACAAGTGCATAATGAAGCAAAATCAGCCCAGTTGTAAGCAGCAAGGTGTTCAATGGTTTTTGAAATCAACTGAACCAAAAATCATATTAACCAAAAACTTGGCAGTGGACTTCTCTGTTAGTGTGGTCTCTTCGAAGCTACGTTTTGGCTGTGAGATATGGAATTCATTCTCAGAATTTTACACAGAATGTGTATGGTATCCTTTGTAATGCTCCAATCCATTTTATGATTAGCCTAATATCTGACATGGATATTAAAAACGAAGAAGCATGGAGAGGGCATACTGAGACCAATCTTGTTCCATACACTGAAGCAAGATCCTCATAAAACCAAGGCAATGGAAACTTCAAGCTTGAGTGGCATCTAAGCACCATTTGAGGACAAGATGTTAAGGAAGCCAAAATAACACACCCAGCACTTCTAGGCTCTGGTTTTACAGCTATGAACATGAGAAACAAGTTGCAAGGCCGAGGGGTTAAATGAGAGCAAACCGTCTGAATAATAATGCTAGGATAAAAACATAGATACCAGTAAAATACATTAGAAAGGTATTTGGCAAATGAAAAACTCATTTGCTATGTTTGTGTGCAATATGTATTTGTTTTATATTTTGTTGTGATAGCTATAACTTGTGCCAAACTGTCTAACAATGTTTCTCCTAGAAACTGGCTTTATTGAATAACAATATTCTAAAGTGTTAAGCAAAATAATGATAACTTAATACATTGGGAATAATTTCAGCTCTGCACAAGTGCATTTAGCTATCTGTTGTTTACTCAAAGATGAGGGCAAGTCACTGAACGACAATCTATGTGAGAACCTTCCGTAGATGTCGTAGATAGTCTGGATCCGAGTTTAGGCTACAGCATCAAGTGACATACATGTGCTTCCTGCTGATAATTTGTGACCCTGCTGTGTTCACTGACAGCCTGTCTACATCAGGGGAATAGGGTCAGCACTCATCACATTAGTCATAATACCTTCATGATGGTCACTGCTACACTGTCGGTCAAAAAGTTTGCACACACCTTCTATTCTTCTATTCCTCTTTCCTGACTTTTATTTCTTTCTACATTGTAAAACAATACTGTACAACCATTTTTATTAATTAATTGCTCTGTATATATACAATTATGTGAGAAGTATGTCACAGGTGGCGGCACGGTGGTGTAGTGGTTAGCACTGTCACCTTGCATCCCCGGCCAGGCTCGATTCCTGTCTCTGTGTGCATGGAGTTTGCATGTTCTCCCCGTCCTTGGTGGGTTTCCTCCCACAGTCCAAAGACATGTAGGTTAGGCTAATTGGCGTTCCCAAATTGTCCGTAGTTTGTGAATGAGTGAGCGTATGTATGTGTGTATGTCTGTGCCGTGCGATGGATTGGCACCCTGTCCAGGATGTACCCTGCCATGTGCCCCAAGCCTCCGGGGATAGGCTCCAGGCCCCCCGTGACCCTGAATACAGGATTAAGTGGTATAGATGATGAGTGAGTGAGTATGTCACAGGTTTGATTCCACATGAGTTCACTGTGTTTTTCGATTTGCCTGTGTAGATGATTCAGTATACTTATTTTATTTTAATGAAATGATATAAATTTCCATATACCGTAGTGGTATTAAATTCTTGAATCTAATGGTCAAATAGTGTTGATTCAACTTCTATAAAAGCAGCTCTGACAGTGAAACCTGCTGCAGTTTAAATCACAGGTATAAATTAATAAACTATGTTATTATTTCTGTCATAATAACAAATTCACATGGACCTACACACGTGGACAAAATTGTTGGTACCCTTCGGTCAATGAAAGAAAAACTCACAATGGTCCCATAAATAACGTTAATCTGATAAAAGTAATAATTTAAAAAAATTATATGAATGTTAACCAATGAAGGTCAGACATTGCTTTTCAACCATGCTTCAACAGAATTATTTAAAAAAATAAACCCATGGAACAGGCCTAGACAAAAATGATGGTACCCCTAGAAAATACTGAAAATAATGTGAGCAAAGGGACATGTTAATTCAAGGTGTTTCCACTAATTAGCAGCACAGGTGTCTACAATCTTGTAATCAGTCAGTGGGCCTATATATAGGGCTCCAGGTAGTCACTGTGTTGTTTGGTGACATGGTATGTACTACACTCAACATGGACCAGAGGAAGCGAAGGAAAGAGTTGTCTCAGGAGATTCGAAAGAAAATTATAGACAAGCATGTTAAAGGTAAAGGCTATAAGACCATTTCCAAGCAGCTAGATGTTCCTGTGACTACAGTTGCACATATTATTCAGAAATTTAAGATCCATGGGACTGTAGCCAACCTCCCTGGACGTGGATGCAGGAGGAAAATTGATGACAAATCAAAGAGACGGATAATCCGAATGGTAACAAAAGAGTCCAGAAAGACTTCTAAAGAGATCCAAGGTGAACTTCATGCTCAAGGAACATCAGTGTCAGACCGCACCATCCGTCATTGTTTGAGCCAACGTGGACTACATGGGAGACGACCAAGGAGGACACCATTGTTGAAAACAAATCATAAAAAAGCCAGACTGGAATATGCCAAACTACATGTTGACAAGCCACAAAGCTTCTGGGAGAATGTCCTATGGACAGATGAGACAAAAATGGAACTTTTTGCCAAGGCAAATCAGCTCTATGTTCACAGATGGAAAAATGAAGCATATGAAGAAAAGAACACTGTCCCTACTGTGAAACATGGAGGAGGCTCTGTTATGTTCTGGGTCTGCTTTGCTGCATCTGGCACAGGGTGTCTTGAATCTGTGCAGGGTACAATGAAATCTCAAGACTATCAAGGGATTCTAGAGAGAAATGTGCTGGCCAGTGTCAGAAAGCTGGGTCTCAGTCGCAGGTCATGGGTCTTGCAACAGGACAATGACACAAAACACACAGCTAAAACACCCAAGAATGGCTAAGAGGAAAACATTGGACTATTCTAAAGTGGCCTTCTATGAGCCCTGACCTCAATCCTATTGAGCATCTTTGGAAGGAGCTGAAACATGCTGTCTGGAACAGGCACCCTTCAAACCGGAAACAACTGGAGCAGCTTGCTCATGAGGAGTGGGCCAAAATACCTGCAGAGAGGTGCAGAAGTCTCATTGACAGTTACAGGAATCGTTTGATTGCAGTGATTGCCTCAAAAGGTTGTGCAACAAACTATTAAGTTAAGGGTACCATCATTTTTGTCCAGGCCTGTTCCATGAGTTTTTGAGTTTTCATTTTTTTTTATAATTCCGTTGAAGCATGGTTGAAAAGCAATGTCTGACTTTCATTGGTTAACATTCATAGAATTCTTATTTATTATTACTTTTGTCAGATTAAAGTTATTTCTGTGACCATTGTGAGTTTTTCTTTCATTGACCGAAGGGTACCAACAATTTTGTCCACGTGTGTATATGTTATTTTTGTAAAAATAAATGGATTCCAAAAAAGTCAAAAGACTCAAAAGATAGTTCTTACTGGTTGGTGTATCTAGTAAGATTGAATAGAATTTTTCACATACTGTATATAAGGAGTCTTAAGGGTCAGCCCCATTTATTTTCAGGTCAGAGACATTTAACGTTTTAGTTTATTTGGTAACACGACAAATAATGGCTAGCATGTCACCTCTGCTCTGTGGCCTTGCTCGACTTCCTCCAGGGACTCTAGTTTCCAATCGTAGTTCGAAGACATGCCTTACGGGCTGACTCACCATTACAAAATTGTATCTGTGGTGTATAATTGGGTGTATGTGGGTGTAAGTATGCTTGTAAGTTGCTCGAGTTTGTAATCCATAGCTGTGTAACCTGCCCTACAATAATGGCCAGCCTAGTGTGGCATCATTGTAGGCATTATAATGCACGTTAGGTTGAATTGATGGATGGATGGTAACAAGTAGTGAATTAGTCTTTTTCACTTCAAGAAAGAAAAAAAGACACAGGCTAAAGTTTGATTAACTACATCAAGACATGGAAAAATTAAAACTGACAGTCATGTTAGACAGGCTTTTTATGTCAGTTAATAGAACTACACCGCAATTATTATATTCTGGCTCTGCCAACAGGAAACAGAACTTTGCCAAGGAAGGGATGCCAGGGATTCCAAGGAGTTTAAAACTTTGACAGTGAGCAATATACAATCGCAATAAATTGCAGCGGCCTCACCCATGTAAACGGAGGACATCCCTGCAGAAACAGGATACTTGCATGCCCTTCAACACACATAATGTGTTAATGCCAGTCCTATAAAGAAGATGAATTGGCACAGAATGCTCCTCCTGAAGTTCAGCATGGTTTTGCTAGTGTAACTTCATGTATGGTAGCTTACTATAACTTACTAATTCCATCATGGATGCCCAATACGCTTGAATGAGCTTGAATTGAACCTGGTTCTGCATATAGTTCATGAGCTCACAAACACTGGATCATATCACTATCACATCCTGTGAGTGTGTAAAGCTAATATACATAAACAGAGGGCATGAGGGTTGATTCATTCATAAAACTGACAGCGCTGCTTGGCGAAATGGACAGCAAATTGCGTGCACAAGGGCATGCATGTTAATTGAAGTATGGATAACTTTTAGCAGGTGAAACCTAAGCAGTCACTAGCTTCTAGGGTCAGCTTCCGGAGCATTCTGTCACCGTGCCAGGTATATACAGAATGTTGGTTTGGTTTGGTTTGGTTTGGCTAGAGGATCACATACAAACTTAAAGGATCAATTTAGTGGGATCTGTTGATGTGATAAGATGTAAACAGAAGCAGGTTTTCTTTCCAGTTAACAGGTGCTAAGCCAACATCTTTAAGTCCTGGGGAAGTGTGCCTACTTGAATTGCTGAACTGCGTGCATCTCAACGAAGGCAGCGTTTGTCCAGGGCAAGTGACGAAATTTCACTTACAGAAATGTTTATTCCAACTGAGCAAACCTTCAAACACCTGCTGTTACAGCTCAGGGGGTTCATACCTTGAGATCTTACACAGATCAATTTCTTCAAAGGTGTTGCAGATCAAGGCATCCTCCCAAGAAAGCTGATACAGCAGCCAGGCATCATGCCAGTTCCTGGCATTTGATTGCCACCAGTTTTAGCATGTTGACATCTGAGTTGCTGGACATGTTTTTGCTGATAGGTAAGTAAGGCATGGAGTGGGGGGAATGAAACCTGAGCCCGTAGATCCGGAAGGCTGGACCCCTCTGAATACTCCACTCACCCACTGCTCCTTTCCGGACTATGATTACACTCCTTCATTAGGCCTTCGTCTTATTTAGTAGATGCACTCAGCCTCCAGTTGTGGAATGTCTGTAGAGACACGTCACAGGTCATCTTGGTCAACATCGATATGGACTTTTTTTTTTTTAATGGTCCTTAGAAGCAGTATTTTTCTCGTGTCTAAACAAAAGCCAGTTGGATGTGTCCTTCAATTATTTATTTTCTCAGCAACATTCAGGATTTTAACAATCAGGTTCGTACCATTTTAGGAAAAAAAACTTTAATAAAACAGTCATGGGCTCTAGACTGAACCCAGACTGGGTAGTCTTGCCACCTCATACTGTCTGGATCCTCAGTTCCTCGGTTCATACCTGAGCTAGGGTTACTGTCTATGCAGAGCTTGGCAGGTACTCCTCATGTCTCAAGGGGTTTTTTTTGGATCGTCTGGTTTCCAGTAGATGAATTGTCTATGCTTATTGTGTGAATGAGTGTTTAATGGACTGGTGTTCCATTCAGGGCGTGTTCTGGCTTCACACCAGGGCTTCCTAAGATATTCTTCAGTCCTATCACAACCAGGATAAATAAAATGCCTTTATTCTTTTAAACGATTCTAAAAGCTGAATACATAAAAATGTATGCATGCAACAAGCAAACTATTTACTTAAAGATTTTATGTTATAACCTGCTATTTTTTTAAAGAAGTGCATTGCATTCACAAAAGAAAAAAAAATCACAGGAATTATCTCATAATTATGGATTAATATCTCATAATTATGAGATAAGGGGGAGCAGTCTGTGGCAGGCAGACATTTTAGTGCATGACATCGGAAACAAAAGTTACTGTCAATCCCTTTGCTTGAAACTGCCTCATTGCACACCCATGGAGATGTACAGTAGCAGCTATCCTATTGTTTAGCTTGATGATTGTACATTAGTTAAATTTACTATTACCATCCAAATTACTCAACAACATTAATATCTGCCAGTGCCTCAATCCAAGAAAGAAATAAACACAAGTTTAATTCGGATTCGGCAAAATTTGCTCTATTGTCCCCGTCTTGTCATAATTATGAGATAAGGATATGAGATATTAAGTCATAATTATGAGATACCGTAGTAAATAAGATACTACTGTATACTGTAGTGAGTAAGTAAGTCATAATTATGAGATACTATCGCTTCCATAATCTTTCTTTTTTTTTTTTTAGGATTAAATACAAATTCTCAGTTGACTGTCTCACAGTTAGCATCAGCTGAAACTCAAGAGCCACACAAACACCAAATAATTCTTATTATAATGAAGCTCTTGTCTGCATCCTGTCTGTAAATTTACTAGAACTGAAATACAGTTGAATACGATTATACACTTGTTATGGTACATCCTTACTAGAAATACATTTGGAAGACATTTCTGGAAGTATTTCCTGATAAAGAATGTCCCAGTGAAGAATATTTACCCCTTTATTCAGCTAGGAGCACAACATTCAGGAAATCAGGAAAATTGTTCAAAGCCTTGCCAGTTTGATCCAAAACAAAAATAGCATGTATTATTACATAAAATTCTATAATTATATTCGCATATTTGCTGTGACTATGTGCAAAAGAAGCACTCAAAAGTGATATTGTATTAAGTGATATTGAACATGTGCAATCAGGATAGGTGTCTGTGTATCTTTATACAAACAGTAAAGTCTTCATGCACCTATGAACGGTGTGTATGTCTACACGTATTTCATGGGCTCAGAGGACAGATACACTACACTACAGGCCAGTTGTAACTGTATCTGGGGCAGGATCCTCCAGCTGCGCTGCTGGGAACTAATGTTTCTATAAATGTTCACTCCAAAGTGAACAAGTTGTTATGGCTGTAGTGGTGTCAGTCATCCTGCTCATGAACCTACATATCATCAGTACATTTAAAACATTGAAAATGTGCAATGAGAAAGTCTAATTTTGCACAATTTTGGTCATTATTTGATAAATATTTGTTTTTCACGTATGCAAGTGCTTTCAGTTTAAGCTATTTTACATTTTAATGTTTTTATTATTATTATTTAATTACATTAAAACAATAAACACTTTATAATAAATCTTTGTACTCTTGAGAAAATAATATGTTAATGGTGTAAATGATGTGGAATGATCTTTTATGCAAGTTTGAAGTTAACAAGAACACTAATCTTTCAAACAATTGCTTCAATATGGCTTTGTATAAATTTTGCTTCATATGATTTAAATGTACAGTATGAATGTGAGCAGGAAACAACTACTTATCTAAGGCAGTATGGTGGCATGGAGGTTAGCACAGTGGCCTTGAACACACTGGGTAATGGTTTTGGTCTGTCCACAGTCCAAAGACATGCCCATAGTGTGTGAAAGGGTGTGTGCTTGTGTACCCTGTGATGGATTGGCACCCTGTCCAAAGCCCCCCCCCCCCCCCCCCACTCACTGACTATTACAGTATTTAAAGGTATAGCAATGGTGCCCTCTAGTGTGATGAAATGTCTATGCAGGCTTAAGGGACTACATTCAGTTTCCAACACACAATTACACACAAAAATGCTGCCCGCATTAAATAAAGTTCAGGCTAGCACAGGGTCAGGACATTCTTCAACAGGAGTTGTTTTTTTAAAAAAAAAAAATTTTTTTTAAAGACCGTTAGTTACCCTGAATCTTTCCTACGAGTTCAGACATCCTTATCTAAGACAAGGAAACAATAGATGACATCTTGACCTGTTGAAAAGCTGATAAACCAAAGCATATATACAAAGCATTTAGGATAAAACAGAGAAAGAAAGCACAAGACAGGACATATGTTAAATTATTTTACTTAAATAGAAAAAAGGTACAACACATTTATATTAGACAAGTTCTTTAAAAACTGTTCAGAGGCGTGATTAATATGATTTTTTTCTTCTTTTTTTTTTTTGGGTGTGTGTGTGTGAGAGAAAGTTCTGAATTTTTATTGATCAAAGGGCAGGTCTACAGCTCTTACTGACTGATTGAGAATTAGTAACCAAATGAAAGAAAATACTCATAATGGACATTGAACAGCATGCGCACCTACAGTAGATTTAAAAAACAGCATCAATGAATCGATCTGAGGTTAATGATGAATTGAATTGTCATCCTATACATGGTGTTCACATATACTGGTACCACTAAAAGGTCGTATTAAAAAAAAAAAAAACACTGTTAGTCTTTGGCTAACCATATAAACACAAACAAATAAAAAACAAAAAGAAACGTCCAACAAAACAACAAAAAGGGTGAAAGGTCCCTTATATAAATCGGTTTTCTTACATGTACCACACTTTGAATGATGAAAAACAAGACCCTACCCATTCAAAATCAAACCTCTTTATCGTATAGGCCAGTTTTCATTCATGAATGTAAACCCTCAGTACCTTACAGTACCACAGACACATAGCACAAAAACACTGGGCCCATCCTCATGCCCCTAGGGAATCTCTCTAGGGATCAAATTAGGCCAAGACAGCTATTTAACTCTGTCACCAGAGCAGGTAAAGGGCATAGCAAACAACAAACAGTAATACAGACGTCATATTTGGCAAATTGTTTCCAGTAAATTCTGTGCTTCTTGCTCTAATGTGCCATCCGACTCTTCACTGAGGTCCTATGATTCCTGCCATTAATCGCGAGCTACATTAATTACTGAGAGTTTCAAAACGCAAACGGAAAACTGTAAACGATTCGACGTTGTATTAGCTGATTGCTTTCACACTCAATAAGAACTCTAAACTTTTAATTACAGCACTGAACATTTAGAATTAAAAATCAGAGGTGACGATACATTCGACAAGACGAAAAGGAAAAGCACAAAGTGAGACCGACGGGTAAGAATAATGTGCCATAGAAGAAGAACATACAGTAAGCGACACACGGACACACGCGAATGCTACCTGTATAAAGTGCTGGGAACAGCGTCATGTGATTAGTCGACTACATAGGCTTTAGCAGGTGGCTTTTTCCACAACAAGAGATGGCGGAACAAAAGAAAAGTCAAATGCTTGTTTGGATTTAGCGAGTATTTAGGTAAGGAAGAGACCGACTACATCGTGAAAAGGCTACAATAAAATGAACTGGGATGCACAAATTGTAAAAAAATAGGACCATAAAAAAAAAGTCTGACTCCATTTTTTTTTTAATTTTTTTTTTTTTACTGTGTCTTTAGCAGCACTTGGGCGATTACCTCAACAAGAACTTCAACATCAATCAGAATGGAAAAGAAAAATAGTTTACTTGAAAATCCTGAAAGTGTATTATTCACACTCGACATGGGGTTAACATTTGTTCCCAGATACTTTAACAGAGGTGGCTTATTATAAAGAGTAACCTGAAAGTGGAAATAAATGTAATTTTCGGGTTTTAGTGTATTGCTATACGATTCAAAAAAGGGAAACTTTTTTTTTAAAAAGGCTTTTTAAGTCTTAACATTCACAATTCTCATAAAACAGTTCGTACCCAGGATTCACCCGAGCTTCAGGGAATAATCACATCTGGATAATGTACATAACTGCTTTAGTAATTGTAAAAGAATCTTTTTTTGCACTCATCCCATTTAACGTGCACTGTAAATCTGCTTTATAGCAATGTCAATTGAAGCAAATTAAAATGAACTAATTGTTGCTGGTGGTAGATTGCCGATTGCCGTTAGACACAAAATGGCATTTCTGTCTTTAAAAAAATCAAAAACATGGTACAGACTCAACGAACAGATATCATGAAGAGTAGTTTCATGGCCTACACATTTAGGTGAACAGGTGTTTGTGCAAAGAGTTTAGGTCGGCTAATGGAAGCGAATATGCAGCACTGGGCACGTAGTAGTTCAAGTTTGGTAACAATTATATACAAGCAGAATATTCCCTCACCCCTTCTACACATTCAGTTCGAGATAAGACGTTATGGTGCCGTTGTGCTTTTTGTATGAGCTTATCTAATTAATAAAAATGGGTGACGTAGAGCAAACACCGATTACTCTAAAAATGAACCCGCTCCATCCGAACCCTGTCATCAGAAGTCAAGCAGGAGAGTCCGCTACCATTTAAGGTGCATCAGTTACACACTAGAGAGCGGCATGGGAATGGGGACGGAGACAAAATAGTGGGATAAAATGTAAAGTATTTCCACGGTGACCAGAGGAATAGAGATCGGTTTACAGTATGTGGCACATATTGTTACAACAATAAGGTCAATGAACCCCTTATATATTAGTACATTTATATGCGTGAAGTTTTTAAATCAGGAAAAAATAAACCTCTTTATTTAATGGAAGCTTGTTGGGAGGAGACAACGTTGGTATATGCAGTTTTATAGCCGGGGAATTTCCTCCCCATACTGCTCTGTACCGCAACCAGTGAAATTAAATCAGATTACAATGTGATTTCAAGCACAGTTCATACTGGAAATGCTTCAGAGGTCATTTTTTTCACTTGTCCTTTTGATGGACTGTGCAAGTCTTCAGCTACCGCTCATTTCTTCATTTTAAATTTAATCATATGATGCGGATTAAATTAAAGAAATGGGAACAAATGTTTTATCGTGACAGCCTGCAACGTGGCTGATTCGTTCAATTCATTCATTTGGTCATCATCTATACCGCGTTATCTTGTGTTCAGGGTCTCAGGTTGTCCATACACACACACTCACTCATACACTAAGGGCAATTTGAGGACACCAATTAGACTAATCTGCATGTTGTTGAACTGCGGGAGGAAACCAGGGTACCCGAGAACATGCACACAAACCCTGTGGCGAGAATCGAACCTGGAACCTGAAGGTGCAAGGCGACAGTGCTAACCATCAAGCCACTGTGTGCCTAATGATACAATTTAACAAAACTTGTTTGTTTACTGTATATGGAACAACCTCAACAGCAACCTCATTTCCCTTCTCTTCTATTCCGACTCAGCATTCAGCATCACCAGGATACTAATCACCGGCCTGATCATCTGTACCCGTTTCTCACTGGTTCATGGCATAGGTTAGAGGTTGTTTTATGCATGAATAATTCATAGATCACTGTGTGGCTTAACAAACAAAATGCATTCCTCTGAAACGGCTCATGGTACTGCGACTGGACTGAAAATGAGAGGCAAAATCTTGCCAAATACGAGAGCCAAAAGAATTGTCCACGCAGCCATGAAAACTATTTCTCAAAATTACTTTTAAAAAACAAAGAAAGAAAGAAAAAATACAAGAAAGTCTGCCTCTTTGCGACCAAAATATGAAGAAATGAGGGGTGGTTTTAAGATTCTTTGCACAGTACTGTATATGCTTCCAATTTATACATTCTTGGACAAAATCCCTCTGCACTTTTTCTCTGTGGCTTGAGTGAAAAAATAGGACACATACTGATGCATTCAAATCTCACGTTTCATGAATTATATTTCAAACTACATTTATGTATATGATAGCTGCAGAACAGCCAAGAAAGGTAATCATGCTGGTTGCTTTCTATCCGTTTAATGTCTATTTTCTCACATTTACTGATAATGAAAATTCCGATTTGCCACAAAATCATTATGGATTGTATAGGTTTTAACAGGGGGTTGTTTGTACAGTTTTGTAGTTTCCAGCATAAAATTTAAGTAAAATCTAAGCTTGCAGCATAAAGATTTAAAACAAAAGGCCATGGTATGTGTGTGTGTGTTTGAGCACTTCTGTAAGAGCAGCAGCACCTACACTTCATAAGAGTTGATGCTTCAGCCCCTGGCATTCCCTAAATCTCAGCACCAGAACTGCAGCGTGTCTCTATGTGCAAGGCTAGGAGCAATACAATTTAAAAAAAAAAGAAAAAGGTAGAAAGCAAAGAGAGAAGGGGTTAAAAATTACCCAACAGAACACTGAGAAACACAGGTGAGAACAGTCTCAGGAACAGCAAGGAGAACCAGCTCCACGATTAAAAGTTAGGTGAGAAGAGTGACGCATAAGACATCAAAATGACGAAAAACGACTAGAACCCTGACAGGAAACTGTGAGGAGAACCAGCTCCGGGTTCCGTAAGAGCATTGCAGTGGTACGCAGTGGATCTTCACGAGATGCACGATAAACACTGGTGCAAATGTCTCATCACAAAGGAGCCATGTTTAAAACACTGATTCCTCGTTTTTAATATCTTTCTTAGTTTCCCTGCACCTCTTCGAGGAGGAGGAGGAGGACGAGGACGAGAAGGAAAAGTGGAAATAGCTGCTCCTCAGCTGAAGACTCCCTGTTGAACTGGAGCTCCAGCGAGACGCTTCACCGCGCGTTCTATGTTTCCGGGTGCGTCACTGTGACAGGGGGAGTGCCACCGATGATCTTTGTGTACTGACTGATGATGGCCTCAAAGGCTTCGTCTCGGTGAATCATTGCACCAAACACCAGAGGCTGGAGGATCATAGAGGAGAACAGAAGTATAGATACATTTAAACAGACATACTGAGGAGAAAAAAAAAAAAACAGGTGGTCTGAAAATATGGATGATATACCATGGTGGAGAGTTTGATTTACCTTTTGTGTAGATGGTGTGGCTATTGAGATTCCCATCCCAGATCCAGGCAATACTGACAAAACCTTATACTGATACAATAAAAAAGGAAGGTCAAATAAATGGTAAAGAATAGCTTCCCTTAACCCGAAAGAAATCACAGAATAATAAATAGCCTTGCGCTAATGTACACCAATACCTTCTGTATGTCTGTAATATCTTGGAGTTTGATGACTTTATTCTTCTTAGAGGATGTGGAACGCGAGCTGGAGCTCTCAAAGCACAAGTAGCTACAGGACAGAAGAAAGACCTTGTGAGCTCTGAAGCTAATTAGTTTGTAAACAAAATAAGCAAAACAGTAAAGATCAAAGCCCCAGTCAAAACTAACTTGTTGCTAAAAGATCACAAGATTTATTTTTGACTGATTTTTCGGGTTATTTTTCAGATGAGAAACAAATACAATCTGGCTTTTCATGTATTACTTGCAGAACTTAAAAGTATATATAATTGCCAACTTTATTATTTTCAAAATTCTAAATGGTGTTAAACTTTCCTTCTCCAATCCACTGACTAGCAGATTTTAAAGGGAAATCCTGGTTGACTCAGGGTTTACTGTATTTGTGACTGAATAGTGAGAATAGTAATATTCTCACTATTCAGAATATTACTAGAGTCATTATTTTTTTTATTATTATTCACTAGAGTGAATAATAATATTAACTTAATAGCAAAAATAAAGTTTGTGCAAGGAAAGATATAAACATACTTTTCGGTCACATAGAGGTAGCCGTTCCGTATGTAGTCAGTAGGCATTTTCCTGTCCCTGTTGATTAAACAGCAGCGCCATCCGTGCTCGCACACTGGGTGAAATACAAAAAGGCTGATGTCATTCAGAAACATGAAATACACTCAGTATTTTTCTGGAATGAACTCTGTAAATTATACAGAAAATTACAAAGTATGAGCAGCATACACCTCACGAATATGTATGGAACTAGTATTTTTGGAGGAAATAAAAAAAAAAAAAAAGATTGAACAAAAATAAAAAAAATGAAAGTGAATAAAAATAGTTGCAAACCAATACACAAATCCTCCAATGCAAAAAATTCTATAGAGTTAATTACAATGTTCTCCATTTTTCTTTCACTGATCATTTATTTTTTTTACTTTCATGCAAGTTTTCACTTTGTACACAAATCTACCATGTCTGTGGATTTTACAGCAGTAAAAGCAATACAAGCTTGCCCTTATGGCGGCAGTTAATCTGCATGCTCTCTACCTGCTAGGGGGCGCTCATTCTCAGACAAGTTGAAGACTTCATGGAAGGGACCTCTCTTGGTGCTGTAGGCACGCCCACTCTCCTCATCACGCCCAACACTACATTGCACTCCGACTCCTAGGCTGCCACGTGAGGCCACGGGCTGGATCTGCTGCAAGGGTGAGACACATCGGTTAATGAGTGACAATGATACGGTGAGGTGCAGGACCGTAAGCACCACATTCCTGAAGCAGGATCAGTCATCTTTCCCTGAAGAAGAAAATGTCAGACCGACACTGAAAGAGACACAAGAGACCTTCATCAAACCAGTGTAGAGCAGTTCAGCAAATGCTTAGATAAGGCGAGCTTTCTTTTCACTCTGGCGGTCAGTAATTAACGAGAGCATGTACAGAGCAAATGCATGGGATAAAACAGGCACTGATTTACGCAAAGTAAAAATTTCTTGACAATAAAAACATCAGTGGTTTACTCACGTATTGCTCTAATGAACATTTATATAACACTAGATCTCCTCTGCTCATCTGAACAATCAAATCTGATTTTTGGACATTCTATAAACCAAATCTCTCCACACTTTTCCAGCCAATGGATCTTGATTAACTCACAAATTTTTGACACAGCAAACGGTTAAAAAGATATTCTGATCACATAAGACACAACAGTCATAACCGACTTGCCTAATGCATTATAGGAATACATGAACTGTCAGACAGTGACAAAAGAAAAGCCAGGTTCACCCATGAGTGATGTATATCAAAATATACATATACAAAAAAAAAGCATCTCTTACCAAGGTTCACAGTTTGGCTGTTTTGATGTCATATTACTTTTGTCTCCACTAATGAGTACTAATACACATTATTTAACTGTAATCTTTCTACATATACCCACACACACACACATACATACACACACACAATTAGAAAAATCACAGGGGTAGAAACTAGTACCATGCTAACGGCTGTGGATCAAAAGATACCAATTATAACGTCACCCTAAATTTTTTTGTAATTAAAATATGCTGTCATGACATGCATACACGTTTTAAATGAAGACTAGTCAAAATGTAAAAATTGTCAAGGTCAAAAAAAAAAAAAAAAAAACTGAATTGAAATTCCTACATGAAAACTGAACTTATTGGACATTTGAAAGACGAAGATTATTGCCTAACAAGTTGTAAGAACCTACGAGAGCTCAATGTGCATAAAAAAAAAACAGGAAAAATAATCGTAAGGTGAATTCCTTATCAAAATGGGCAGCCCAACTTGCATTTATTTGAAAGAGAAATTATGCTTTGTACTTTTTTGATCCATTTGCCAGCAGAAAAATAGGTTCTGCTTAAAAACGGTATCTGAGCACACACACTCACACATCTGTGCAACCAGATGCTACTAGATTCCTACCTTTTCAAACCCAGACAGCTGAGAAAAAAAAAAAAAACAGAAAGCAAGTGTGACAGACTATTACATGACAAATAAATAAATAAATAAATAAAAACTCACACATGGGAAGGTGTGGGTGGTGGGTTGGATTTGACAACCATATGGGAGGGATGGGGTGGTGGGACACACACACAAACCACTGACTATCTCCATTACACACTAAATCCAATAGTCCATATACATATATACACACGCACGCGCACACACGCACACACACGCACGCACACACACGCACGCCCATACACACGCACGCACACGCATACACACACACACACACACACACACTTTTATTTTTAACAGCAACAACAAAAGAACCTATTAAATAAAACTCTAAACTAATGAAGTCTGTTGTAAGAAAACATGCTTGAGGGTTTACTCTGGACGAGCTAGCGGGTGGCACTTACCCGTCTGCTGATGTTGCCGCTGTGCCTTTCTTTGAGTTGAGGGTCAGTTGGCAGACTTTTCCATACAATGTACGGTGTGTCATACTTGTCCCTGAGTTTGGGGCAACTCTTAAACATAAAGTCAATGACGAAGAACTTGATTCCAGCGTAGAGCCCTATTGATCGGAATATTGCAGGTGTAAATGTGGCGAAGCTACTAAGAACTGGTTGCACGGACATTTATAATGGCCGAGTTTTACTGATGTCTTACCGATGATGAAGCCCAGGAGTTTGTATGGCAGCAGACAGGAAGCGATGAACGCCACCCACAGACCGATGTACAACTTCTGAGTGATTTCAGGCTGTACCCACATGAACAGGCTAAAAAATGCACATTGAAAAACACAGTGAGCAGAAAAATCTATTTCAACACAAACTAAACAAAAAAGTAATCTAGTTGAAAGTGTCTAACTTTTCAATAATAATAAAAAATTATAATAATTTTTTAAGTACTAACTTTTTAATTTTCTCCAAAACATCTGACATCTTTCCAAACAGGTTCTGTAAAAGGACAGCTTGTGAATAGAGTGTTCAACACCCGAAGTGCATTTGCCTGCTCTCTTTGATGAAAGCTCCATTTCCATAATTTCACATTTCATAATTTACCTGAGCTTTCTGTGCCACATCCAGCACTAACTGGAATTTCTCAGAGACGGTCAACTCTTCTTTTGGAGGCTCCTGTGAGGAATAGGAGAGATGCTAAATAAGGTCTTCTGTTAGAGTCACTAACTTCTGCTACAAGTACCTTCTGTAAGTTTATAGCTAATAAGATACATTAAGGGTTTTACTGCATGTTCATATTTACCATTGGCTCAGACACCTCAGGCACGATACTCCACTGTATCCTCCAGCCTCTGTGACGACAACACAGCTTCAATGTGCATTCAGTTTTAGACTGCTTAAAATCTTCATGTGTGTTAGCCTGAGAAAACTTTTTACATGGTAATGACATTATCTGCTATATATAGTTCTGAAAACTAAAAACTTTCCTAAACTGAAAGCTTTTTTCTTTGGCATACAGTACTGTGCAAACATCATGTCAAATACCTGCTGAAAAAGTCTATACATTCTAAAAATTATATAAAAAGCAATAATTAATGAACAATTTAATAATTGGTGTTATGATTCTTTGCTTAAAATATACAGCAGTCTCAAGTACAATTTGTGCAGTTTCGTAAGGAAAGTTGATTAGTTTTATCAAACATCTCGCAGAACATGCCACAGTCCATGCTTCTTTTTCATGGATACAAAAACAAGATTTCTTTTCATTTTTATTGGTGTGTATGTGTGTGTATACATATATATATATATATACACATACACACACACATACATACACAGTGGAACCTTGGATTGCCAGCATAAGCTAATTTCTCCGGAAGCTAATTTCGCCCATTAAGAAATTATGAAAACCTTCGATGATTGGTTCCACAACCCAAAAATATTGATATAAAAATAATTAGTATAAAATAAAAAAGGAAAAAATGAAACAAATTAACGTGCATTGGCAGACAAACAGCATGCGTACTACAGTACTCCTAACTGCATTGAACTGAACCGTGAAGATTAAAAGCAAAGTAAGAGGTGTTTGAAATAAAACTATTTATTGCAACTTCAATGCTGCTCAATATATATATATTGAGCAGCAGTTAATCATATATATAGTATCGCACCAGTCTTTGACATCAGGAGTAATTTCCTTTACATGCATGAATGGAATTGGTAAGACTAAACAGACACGATCTTTTGGTATTGGACTTACTTTGCGATGAGGTAATTTAAAGACAGACGGAGAATAGCTAAGAAGAGAAACATAGGAATTGCCCAGCCATGCCACACGGCATTCATATAGATCTGTGGATGAGGCAAAGAAAACAAATGCATTAATATAACTAATACAACTAATCTAACCGATTATGTATATTACAGTTATGTATATTTCAGTAGGCAAATGTTTACTTTTTTTTGTAAGAGAGATTTATTTCCTATGTATAATGTCTACCTCATATGACTCAAACCAGTTACACAGAAATAAAATGGACATTCTAAACATTTTTAAAGAGAAAATGTTGAGATGTTCTGATTCGGAATGTTAGGGTTAAAATTATTTGAACTAAAATACATTTAAACCAACATAATCATATCTTTATTAAAATCACAGATCACTTTGCTATTCTTTCCTAATTTAAGAATGATGTCTGTGTGTTTCTGTCTGATAGCAGAACATAATACTGTAAATGGCATTTTCAGACTTGTATTCCTTTTGGCAAATGATTATTTTGACACACAGGGTTGTCTGTAACAAAATGTTTCATTTGAAAAACGCTCTATAATCTTACATTAGAAGCTTTAAACTTCCATGTTTTGAGTAAAGCACGACACATAGCTGCCTTATTATACTAAGAGAGAGATGTACAGTAATTTAATGCACTCTACTAACTAGTACTATGGCTTTTTTGTGACTTCTCTTATTCTGACTTTATTTGTGCATTCACTCGTGCATTCAAGCTATTTTAGAGTGAATTTCAATAACTGACCTGTTAAAAAAAAAAAAAAAAAAAAAAAAAAGCTCTGGAGAGTTTATACTTTACAAGGGTGAGGGATACAAAGAGGTGGAGACAATCTAAACAAAGCATAGTGTAGTATCAGGAATCAGCCGGGTAACGCAAGTTCCCTAGCCCTGATCTCATCAGCATAACAGTGCCTTTTAAATGCATAGGTGCTAATCTAATCAGTCTGACAGTATCGTCCAGACCTTCACATCATCATAGAGACACAGGCACAGCCTGGCCTTGAGATTAGCATTCACATTTACCTTGGGACCCTACCCAGTGGTCAGGAAGTACAACGTCTCAGACACCTGGGCTACCAGACTTGATATTCTTAGAATATGATCATCTTTACCTCAAAATGTAAAACCCAATGTACATAACTCTTTCAGTTTATATACTATTATGTTGGAACCTAGATTTAACATTTTATAAATTTGTAATCCTACAGTGATGGTCTTGGACTGGACTGATGCGGACAGTTTTTCTGTGTTGGCGTGTGACAACAGTCGCTAAATATTATAGGACTGAAATTACCCACGGACAGTTATGTACCCGAGTCTCCATCAACGAATGTGGACTTTATATTAACTTGAACACCTTTCCCATTATATTGATTTTTCAGTCTCATAGCACACAGACATAACGGAAACTGATTTACAATATGGTCAGACTATATGATATCACTCAAATTAAGTCTGGTTCCTCTCAAGGTTTCTTCCTATTGTCATCTCAGGGGGTTTTTTCCTTACCACCGGGCTTCACCTTGGGCTTGCTCATCAGGGACAATCTGATCTTTAGAATTTACTTACATTTCCTGTGAATACCGTATTGTCTTTGTAATTCTGTAAAGCTGCTTTGTGACAGTGACTATTTTTAAAAAGTTGAATTAAATGAGTGCATGAGAGAGAGAGGGAGAGATGTTTAATGTGTGACTTCTCAGTGATGAGAGTAGTGCTTTTCGTTTCCTGAAAATGGCTGTACTGTATGCTCACAATGAAGGCGATGGCTGATGTGTAGACAGAGTGCCAGCTGGATAAGGCAGAAAGGTTCCTCATGAAGTTAGTGACAGGCTTAGCCCCTCGTTCTGGGAAAACATTTACACAGAGAGACATTCAGAATCACACCTTTCCTAACTTTAGAAGATAAATATTACATTAACACCATAGCAATATCCAGTAGAAATGTACAGTAATGTTCCACCTATTACTGTCATAACAATACTTACTGAGTCGTCTCATGTTTTCAGTTAATCTGTAATGAGAGCAGAAGGTCATGGTTAATTATTTGCAAGTGTGCCAAACGGCAACAAGCGCTGAATGGTTTAAAAAAATAATTACAGTGGAACCTCGGATTGTGAGTAACGTGGTTTACGAGTGTTCCGCAAACCGAGCAAAGATTTTTAATACATTTTTATTCAGAAACCGAGCAAGTATTAGTTTACGAGCGCCGAGTATCATGTATCACGATGCGACTCTTATTTTGACACCGAGCGTTACTCTCTCACCTTTCCTGAGACCTTCCCTTTTTTTTTTTTAAGGTAAAGTGCAGATTAATTTGTTTTATTTTCATTTTATAGATTGTATTAATTATTTTTATGTATTTATTTTTTGGGGCTGTGGAATGAATAATTTGAGTTTTCATTATTTCTTATGGGAAATGATGATTTGGTTTACGAGTGTTTTGGAATACGAGCCCACTTCCTGAACAAATTATGCTCGTAATCCAAGGTTCCACTGTATAATAAAATAAAATCCCACCCAAATCCCAATAAAATAAGATGGAAAAAAGCCACTGTTTGTCTGTTTGTGAATGTAATCAAACTAAGCAGAATGCACTGTTAATGGGGGGAAACTGCTTTCAGTAGATCAATGTACCATGTGGACAGGATTTGCATCATGCAAAGATAATAAATCAATCACATTCTTTTTTATTACTACACAGAATAGTGGGAATTATAAGAACCATGTTGCAGAACCATTGGCACAGGGCATCACGCTTGCACGTAAAAAGGCGCAAAAAGGTTTATATCACCATCAGTGCCAAAGACGTTCACAGCTGTCCCACTGTGTTGACCGTCTCTGTAGCTGGGCAAAATCTTTATAAAAGCGTGAGAATGAGAGGCTTCTTTACCTTTTAGCACTGAGTGGCTCCTCCGTCTCCACCATGTTCTCCTCAGGTTGGAAGCGGAAGTCCTCTATGTACACGCCAAAGCGCTCATACAGCCACTTCCAAAGCTTTGATCTCACAGACTCCTTCTGCTTTTCTCCTATCACAAAGCAGAAAAGCACCGTCAAGACCGGCTCTGGAATTAGTTCAGTTCAAAGCATCTCGCTTTTTTTTTGTGGTTGTTTTTTTTATAATTTTTATTTATTTATAATTTTGTGTCAGAGAGAGAGAGAGAGAGAGAGAGAGAGAGAGAGAAAATAGAAATCTTGTCAATGAATGATTGTTTACAGCTGCCATAACATAAGTGATAACAGGAACGGACATGTCACACTGAAATTGCACAACATTAAGTGTAACTATAAAATCAATGAAAGAAATAATAATAAAAAAATAGTGAGTCTTCCAAGGAAGACGTGTTGTCTGGTCATTGAACCGGCGACATTTTAAAAGCTGGACAGGGAAGATGAACAGCTATTGTTCCTAATAAGGTTCTGTGAAAATTCAAACAGTCAAGTTCCCATGAAAGAGTTCAGGAGTTGCGCAGAGAAGAATAAAGTGTTGATAAAGGACAATGACGACACTGACGTAACTACGAATAGTGATCCATATGTGGCACCTGTGCTTCACAAAAATCAGTTTCATAAAATAAAATAAAAGTCATAATCAATGTCAAACTGCTGTGATATAAGATGCAGGAACATAAGCCACTTTGGGGTGTAACCATAACCCAGTTTTACATGCAGCTATATTAAACCAGCCTGTCCCTGATTATTGTCCCATAACAGCAGCAATATAAGTAATTTTTAATAATAAACTTTTCTGACGTAATGCAAAGGTTCTTAAACTGTGAATATTTGACTTAATACAGAAATATTTTAGCATCAGCTTAAATTATCATAAGGACCATTTCTGCCCTTATAAGATGGTCATATTCATATAGTCTTCATATAGTCTTGTATCCATGACGCTAATGCAAAATCAAGCCAAAGGACCCATGTTAAGTTACAATGCTTCACAGCTCACCTGTTCCATTCACAGCAGAAGTGTGAGCTTTGGAAGGAGGCGGTGGGGAGTCCTCAGGTCTGAGAGCAAAACAAATATTTAGCAGACGTTACTTCTATTGAAAGTATAAACAGCGAGAAAAAATATCTAATTTAGTCATACCTGGCTTTAAGAACTTCATTCATTTTCTGTTCAAGGTCCAATCTCTTCAGCCTCTCTTTCTCCAGCTCCTGCTTCAGGTTCTCTACGTTCATTTCCTCTCGAAGTTTCCTCAACTCTTCCTCTGAAGGAGACAGAACAACATGGTACAGTACGGCTACGGCCGAGAACAAATGACTCTGGAGAGTTACTGGCACCATTCTGAAGCTGTGCGAATATGTTCATAATGTAAAAATGTACTTTTCAACCAACACCTGAAGATCTAAAAGTCTCTCCAAATGTTCATTAAAAAGGCTTTATAGTTGTGGCATTGAAATTCTAGGGTGCATTTAGGATAAAGACAAACAATCAGTTCCTATTTCCATTGTAAATACTAATCATACTTGACAACTTTCATCAGGGGGGGAAAAAAATAAATAAATAAAATAAATTTCACAGGGACTTTATTTGACTATGTCTGTGCAATCAGGCCACAGCTCCAACATCCAAGGTTACCTGGAACACAAAATTATCCTCATGTATAATTCAGCTCTGGTTTAAACTCATGCAATGGCATTATCCTAGTCATAAAGACCCTTGAGTGCTGATCAAAGGTTAGGGGAGATGAAGCATATTAGTTACCGTACATATCGCAATTATTGTGTGTGGCAGCTGAATTTATCATATCGATTCCAAAACCCGATTAAAAAAAAAAAATTTTTATACATTTATATACGTTTCCATTCGGGTTGTAAAATCTCGCTTTTCCTCTATAATCGTACAGGTGGTGCCCTCTAAACTATTCACACGGTGGCAGGCAAAACATCATCCTGTGTTGTAGAATTTTTTTAATAACTGTGATAGTTTTAGTGGAAACTGCGGGAGCTCCACAAGCTTCGCCAGGCCCAATACTTGTGTTAGATGGGCGCCTCACTGCCAAGGACTATCGAACCATTCTGGAGGACCATGTGCACCCAATGGTTCAAACATTGTATCCTGTAGGCGGTGCCTTGTATCAGGATGATAATGCACCAATACACACAGCAAGACTGGTGACAAAGTGGTTTGATGAACATGAAAGTGAAGTTGAACATCTCCCATGGCCTGCACAGTCACCAGATCTAAATATTATTGAGCCACTTTGGGGTGTTTTGGAGGAGCGAGTCAGGAAACGCTTTCCTCCACCATCACCATGTAGTGACCTGCCAACTATTCTGCAAAAAGAAGAATGGCTTAAAATCCCCCTGAACACTGTGCAGGACTTGTATCTGTCAATTGATGTTGTATTGGCCGTAGAAGGACGCCCTACACCATACTAATGAATTATTGTGGTCTAAAACCCGGCGTTTCACTTTCATTGTCCAGCCCCTGTACATTATACACCAAAATAAACAGTACTGAAACTCGCGCATCTTGGAAGTGAATTTGAGTTCGTCACCAGAGCAAAGCTCCAGATTCATGTGTTCCGAGTAGTGAAAAGGACTCTGTGTTGTGCAGTTGTTGGAAATGGGTCTCTTGGCGGAGGAAAAAGTATTCATAGTTGAGTATTAATTCCGCTCATATGGAAGCGGTCATGAGTGAGGACTGATTTTGAAAAAGGTGGTAGGACAATTCCCTCCCATACTTGTTCCATTCATGGTGGGGAATGTTAAAGGAGAGTGTGTTCAACTGTGAAGATCCGCCAAGAACTGTGTGCGCATTACGTGTGCAAATCGTCTCCTTTGCAGGAGTCTGCAGCAACCTTCGTTCTGTGAATCCTGGTTGAGAATCTGTGCAAACGATATGAACACTGTCGACAGCAAGGCATTTTTTTTTTTGGTTTTGTTTTGTTTTTTTCCAGGAGAAATAAACTCACAGATGATAACAAGGTAATATTGTTTATCTATTCAATCCTGATTATGTAATGATAAAAATTAATTTCTCTCTTTTAAAGTCTTGACCTGACCAAAGCCTGACCACTTAACAAACATCTTGGGAGTTTTGTTCCCACCTCCATGATACCAAAATCCATGGCCTATATCAAATTAAGTATTACAATCTTACCATTATTATAACTAACTCCTTAGCGTGATCAAGCACTCGACACTTCTCACACTTCTCTGCACATGTTAAATGAGCCACCATCAGATTACAGTTCAAAACATGAGCCTCATGTTTCAACATGCCTTTCTGGTTAAGAGTCTTGGACATGTGCATTGCTGGTATTTGCCGACTAAAACTGTCCGAACACCATTTTGCGCCTGGGGGAACGTCTCACCATACAGTATGCAACTTCAACAGGACAACCTGCACCTTCGTCCCCAAAAGTGCAGACAACAGGCAAATTTCTGCAACTGTTTCCAGATTTTGGTCCTTGCATGTACAACCTTATGTACTAACTATTCAGCTTGTAAACATGTGTAATGTAAATTTAAGTTACTATAAAAAATTTAAATCATGCTTATATAGACGTGAACAATTTTACAACCAACATAACCTTTTTTTAAAATTTTTTTTATTCAGCTTTATTCATTTAGCATATTGCTAGGACTGCTATCTTGCCTGTTAACCTGTTCACCAGCCAGACTTGATCTTAACCATACAGGCTTGTGTTTCAAGGACAGGGAACGGTTTACCCCAGCAGGCACGAGTGGCAGCACTGCAACATACTCTGCGACACGAGCTGGAATCCGTAACAGCTTGTAAATATTGAGCAGGCCATTCAGGAGTGTGTGTTCCTGACTGGAATGGCACATTAGATTCTTTAGTTCTAAATGAGGTTGCAGGAAACCATCAATGACTTTATGTGGCAGTGTTAGCTCGCCATCCAGACCAAGTGCCAGAGAGCGAAGACTGGATTTGAGCCTCCCACGAATACTGGTTTGTTCTTAAGGCTCGTGCTCAACAGGGAAGGAATACTTAAACTAAACACTCCAGAACTTCAGAATCTGTAGCATCTGTGTGAAATCAACAGACAGCAGGTTCGAAGGTTTGAGCTTGTGTGAGCTTGTGCCCTGCGATGGATTGGCACCACTCTGACCAGCGTGTACCCTATCCTTGTACCCCGGGGAGTACCCTGGGATCACATGCTGTCTCACATAATTAAATAGTGTGGGCCTTAATCGTGAGCTTCGTATTACTGTCTCCACATGCTGATGTGGGTTTCCTCCATAATCCCCATTTTTTTTCCTTTCAAATTCCAAAAACATTCCAATAGTACTGCTGTATTTCCTATATAACATTGCACCTTGTGAATGTTTGTGCATGATGCTCTGCGTTGAACTAGCATCTCATCCAAAGATGGATGGATGGATGGATGGACAATCCGGAAACGTAAGAACTCCAAAACCTGGTAATTATGTATTCAAGTACACACACTACAGCTTAACACAAAGCTCATTTCATTTTAGTCAATTGAATAGATCGGAGTAACAGAACCCCTAACGAAAATCCCTTTAATTAAAAGTACAGGGCTTGTATTGAAGTTCAGCATTCCAAACACTTCATTAGAATATCTTTTGTTAATTTGGCACAGAGGAGCTAAAACCAGTTCAGATATTTTGCCTCTGCCTTCTTCAGTTTCCTCAAATGTCATTATTGTGCAGCTACAGTATTTACGCTGGTCCTTTTATATTTGCATGCTATTTGTTGACTAAGCATGACGACTCTTAATTACTGTACTGTATCGCCCTCCAATGTAAATACCTTTTTTGATGATGAATTAAGCCTGACTTGTACATTATGTACATCTCTAACATTTGCTGCTCTGTAATTACATGACTCATGCTTTTTTTTTAAATTACTTAGAGAGAAAAAGCCCTAGTTTAAGGGTGCATTGTGGGGAGTATATACTGTAAATCATCCAAAATGGTGTTTCTTGAAAGTTGTGAGAACATATAAACTACAGCGCTTTAATTAGATCTGGATGTTCAACATATCCAAAGAAGAGTAGTTCTATGGTTATGATCAGAAGACCACAACGAGAGAGAGAGAGAGAGATCTGATTAGAGTGATCCACTAGCAAAAAGATATATGCAGAATTTTTAGCACAAGAATATAACCGGCTTTGTTCTGTTCTCATTAACTGAGGCTTATTTGTCATGTCAGGACTCGTCGTGTATGCTCCCTTGATGTTTAAACCGCTACTGCAGGCCTTGCTGTAAACAACCCATAGACCTTTCTTGGAATGACTGAGGTCTCAGATCTGTAGTGAATATTACTGAGAGTGACGATAAATCCAAACAGCTCATTAACAGGATATTCCAGATTATGGTAAGCAGTAAATGTCTACGTACATTTATTTTACTTGTCTAGGTAGGTTGTTTAAGTTGATGACATGTTGCAGGTGCTAAAGAACACAGCACCAATAAACTACCTGGCTAGTGATTGCAACAATAAGGGCCTGAGCAGGGAGCAAGAACTTCTTTCATCTGAAGTAGGAGCATCTGTATAATTCAGATCTGCACCAAAGCAAGTCCAACACATTGCTGGTTTGTCAAAAACATTACACTAGATTTCTGATCTATACATTTATATCTGAAGGATATAGTACCATGTTTTAGCTATGGAAATATCTTTCCATATTCATAACTGCTGAACTGTAAAAAAGGCATATGCTGTACAGTCCATAACCATTACAAGACACATGGTTATACTGTTCCTGTGAAGGGGTCGGCAGAATAATCGAACGGCGCACAACTGCACAGGATGCCTTTCCTGGCACAGTCCCCTTTTTTATCCGGGCTTGGGCCCGGCACTGCATCCAGTGGCTGGGGTCCGGGCTTTTCGCCATGCAGTGGCTGGAGTCCGGGCTTTTCGCAATGCAGTGGCTGGGGTCCGGGCTTTTCGCCATGCAGTGGCTGGGGTTTGCACATTGCCTGGGAATCAAACCCGGGTCTTCTGCATGGCAAACTACTATTGAGCCACCAATGTCCACCCATTAAATATCCTGACTCTCAAGTCCTACCCCCAAAAGACACAAAAGATAACTACTGCTGATGAGTTACAAATGAAAGTGGAAAAAATATAAACAGTGTTAATAAAATGTCAGGCCACCACAAGCAATGCAACTTCCAACTTCACAGATTCCATAAGTCTCTGGAAATTGACAGGAGAGGTGAACAAACATCCGTCTACAAAAAGAATTAAATCACAAGACCAAATAAAAAAACAAGATAATATTTCACAGGCAACTATGGCTTCTATGCCCCTTGTCTAAATATCATGTCATTGGTGTTTAGACGATGGTGGTAAGGCATGCAATCTAAGACATCCCTACGGATCCATGAGGTCATTGACATCCTGGAACTCCAGATTAAAGATGTTTCATCGCGGCATAAAGATGGTTAGTCAGAGGGAATTTGCATTGATCTGCAGTCGTACTTTCCTCTAAGGTAACACCTGGACCTAAATCATGGCAGCAAAAGTGTAGTGCAACAAAGTCGATGTTTATTCCTTTAGATTCTCACCCAAAAGGGCAGTGCTTGCTCATGGTTCAAGGCTCATGGGTTACTCCAAACACGTCAGGGATACAGTATGTGAGGGAAATATGTTGTAATGTACTGTATATACTACTACTTCTTCTTAATAGAGATACATGTGTGTGCTCCAAATGCTAAAATAACTGCTAGAGATTGTAAGACATACAGCTGCAACAAACCCTCCGGAGATACTGAATTGAACAAAAAAATCATCATCAATAAATCAAGCTCATAATCATCCAGCTATAATCTAATTTATGTACAGCTTTAACAAGCTACATCTCATATCCCACAAGCCCGTTTACTACTCTTGCTGGTTTACCCAGAGACTTTTTATTTACACAACCCCATTATCAGCACTGCATGTCTGAAACAAAGGTCAGCTGCACAGCAAGCGCATTGTACATCTACCAAAAAAAGAAACGAGAAGAAAAGAAAATCACTGATATTATCTGCAGCTTTGAGGTCACTTGTCAAACAATTAAAAGACGCCATCTTTTTTTGTGTTATGCAACTGCCTTTTAACAAATCATACCTATATTTACAGACAGCAACATGAAAGCCCTCGATTAGCCTTTGTTGCTTTTCTGTACAACAGCACCCGTGAGCCACACACGCACCGTCTAAAATTAGAACCATCTGCCTCTTGATACCTCTGATGTATGACTACGCATCACACAGATTAAAAGGTCATGTGCTATAGCAGGCACTTTCATGTTTTAATCAGACTTTATACAAATATAATGAATTTTTATGCATTTGAATCAACTTTATCTAAGCAAAGAACTGGTTTTCCTGTTAACTATACAGGACACACAGCTCACTGAAACACATTGAACCGGTGAAAAGCGCCTGTTCAGCCCAGCATGATTAGACTGGTAGAGGAAACAAGCACCGATTTACTGCTCAGGTGAATGTTCACGAGCACAACTGTGGAATGGTCGAAGTGACATCCTGTCTCAATTACTCCTATTGACGTTTGCTCTTGAGGGCGCTGAAGCCTTCATTAGTATTACCAGATAACAACAGGAAATGTCTGAAGTGGGAGGGTAACGGAAAACAATTCACACCTGAACCGGCAATTCACGCCTACTGTAGAAGCAACTCCTCAACTGCAGGATCTCCAGTAACGTGGAAGCGGTACTTACGAAGGAAATGTTTCTCCAACAAGGCGATCTCAAGGTGACCCTTGACCTCATTGAGCCTATCCGCCTCTGTCCTCTGGTAGTCCTGGATAGTAGCAGCCATAACCATGGACCCTGAACCAGCCTGGACACATACGAACAGAAAAAAAGAAGACGAAGAGAGTGAGAATAGCAAGAGAATCTGAGAAATATACAAATGAAACATGAAGAAAATTGGACTTAAAAATGTGCGGAAACCACCAAGGTATGGTGGCTATATCATTTAGGTGGGCGAGGTTATTCAAAGCTGTCGATAACGGCACTATCCAACAGTCAAACTGCCCTACTTAACCTCTGTAGCGAACTCCTTTCACCTTTTCGATGCAGACAACAGAAGCCAAATCAATTGTCTTCCTGGCTGCAACTCACTTTTCCATTACACCCAGAGCATTGCAACTTTACATTCAACTCGGTTACATTCAACTGAGACTTTGCTTTTGTATTATTTTGTACAAATAGTTTGGATTTTTACATGCATTCCCAAATTTATAGAGATCTGTGAAATGTGAAAAAGAGAATACAAATCATTTAGACACTTTGCTGATAACTGAGACAATTATTGATTTTTATGCAAATTTGTGGCTACCATGATGGCGATCATAACAGTGGAAGGAAGAAGTACTCTTAACAGACATTAGGTTACAATGTTTTTTGGTGAATAATTATGTTAATTATGTTAATACTTTTCTTCATAATTTAGTAATTTCCAATTTCCCCCGTCACCAGGGGACTCCCACATTAATGCTACTACTACCACTGGGAGGGCAGAAGACCATCACGTATTTCCTCCAAAAAACATGATGACACCAGTGACCATGTCATTTTGAAAGACTTGCGCGAGCTCATAGACGCCCATGATTGGCTGTACACCTGTGATTAATGTGAGAGCACTAAGTGCCTGGGCCAATCTGCTCTATACAGGCCCCCGGCTGCGAGAGGCTACTGAATCTCTCGGGATTTGAACTCGCTGTCTCTGGATGATCCGGCGAGCTTTATACCACTTAGGGGCCCGAATAATTATGTACAGTATTATTGTAGAATATCTGGACGCGCAGTGATGCATATAGTTAAAGTCCCAGTGCAGTTACTTTCTATCACCACTTGGGAAAGGCTTCTCATCCAATCAGATTGCTTGGTTGGAACTAACTCTTGTATAATTAACTAATACAATATATTACAATTGTACATGCTTGTCTCTATGTGTGAGGGAGAGAGAAAGGGACAGATTTACTTAGCTAAACTAACATATACAATATTAAATTATATGCTAGCTGCTAAATGCACAAACGGGAGAAAATGTAATGGTTCGACACATACGTACTGAGGAGACACGGATGTCTTTGAAAGGAGCCAATCAGAAACAGGTCGTCAGAAGGTAAGCCCCATTCAGATTCTGATTGGCTAGGTTTGGCTCTAGCCTTTGACTGGCTTGAATTAAGCGGGCACAGAGTTGTGATCCTGAGCGCGCACAGCTGAGAGAACGGAAATATAATTTGAGAGAGCGGAAATATAATTGGAAAAGGTGCGAGTGAGGGATTGAGCCAGCGCAAAATAAAATCACTGAGTGTAAAACAGTTTTACGCTCAGGTTTCTGACACAAAAATAACACGATATTACTCCGAGTTCACAAAGCACTGATTAGCTTGTTTAGGTCTACCTCCTTGTTACAGTACATACAACGTGAGTGAAAGTGGAATTCTGTAATTGAGGATGCGAGATGAGAGGAGTGATTGAGTTGTATGACTGAATCTTAGTTCCTAATTGGTTAATTAATTGTTTTTTTACACTGTGTGTGTGAGCCTGATATAGCAATCTGAGGTTGTTGTCAAGTTAATAAGCGAACATGATCTGAGCATGATCTAATGCAGGTAAATACATGCAAGTGAATCGCTGTCATTCACAAATGATATTGTGTGTACAATCGCGTGTAAAAGTTAGTGTTATGTGCGAAAGCTTAATAAAAATCATCTGATTGTAGCAAATTAGGCAAATACAACCTCGGACAAAATAACGTAACTTTTTTCATCATGCCATTATTTAATTAACAAAAATGAAGCCAAAAACAAAAGCAAACAAAAACAAAATCATAGTCAATACTAAGTACGCCCATATTTCAATAGTTTATAAATCCCCCTTTAGCAGCAATAACTTGGTAATCGTTCCCTGTGTGACTTTATCTGTCTCTCACATCGTTTTGGCCCATTGTTCTTTACAACATTGCTTCAGTCCATTGATATTTTTTGACCAGGCCATTCCAAAACCTTGATTCCTTTATTTTTAAGCCATTCTAAAGTAGATTTACTGGTTTGCTTCAGATCATTGTCCTGTTGCGTGAACAAATTTTGCCCAAGCTTTAGCTGTTGGACAGATGGCCTCACATTTGCCTCTTGAATATTCTGGTATACAGACTTCCTGATTGACTCAATGACTACAAGGTGCCCAGGTACTGTGGCTGCAAAACAAATCATGTTTAGCGAAATAGCATTTCAGCAAAACATAGCACTCAGCATTATGGCCATACACTTCCTACTTTGGTGTCATTTGAACATAGGACATTGTTCAAGAAGTCTCGTGGTATGTACAGATGCTATGCAATGTTGATTTTAGAAAAAAGAGGTTTCTCCTGGCAACCCTTACAAGCAACCCATGATGTTCAGTCTTCTTCTAATTGTGCCTTCATGGATTTTAACATTTAACATGCTTCGTGAGCCCTGTAGGGTCCGAGATGTAGATCTTGGGGTTTTTTTTTGTATTTCTCTGAGCATTGTACGGCCTGACCTTAGGGTGAATGTGCTGAGACGTCCTCTCCTGAGAAGATTGGCAACTGTCTCGATTTCATTCCTATTGTGAATCATCTTTTTTACTGTAGAATTTAAAACTTCAAATTGTTTGAAAATGATTGTACATCCGTTTCCAGATTGATGTGCAGCAAAAACGGTTTCTCTAGGACCATTGCTCTTAGCTCTTCTCTTAGCACTATGTTAACACATACTTGAATGCTCCAGACCAGCAAACTGCCAAAACTTCAGCTTTTATAGAGATCTGTACAAATGCTGATTATCAATTAATCAACGGATGATATTTAGCCCTTACACTCTTACTCTCTTAAATCCTGTGGAAGTGGTAAGGGGCAATTAATATTGACCACATCTTTTTTTTTTTTTCTTTTCGGCTTCATTTTTGTTAAATATGGTACAGTGAAAAAAAAATGTAATTGGTTGTCTGGCGTTGTATTCGCCCAATACTGCCCATGATCCGCTACAATCAGATAAAATTTTTTATACTTTTACACAAAAAGAAACAGAGAATTAAAAGAGGAGGCCCAAACTTTTACAAATGACTGTATGTATTCATTTAAAATTGTGGACCCCCCCCCCCCCCCCCATCCCAATTAATCATGCAGCTTCATTGCAAAGCACATCTTAAAGCGGTTAACAGAAGGTTGAAATATAATACTACAGTGCACGTGTTCACATAAAACAATCCAGTTTTAATAGTGACATCATCTCTGCCCAGGTACTGAGAAATTATTGAGTAATTCTAATTTACGACTCAGACTCAGCTGTAACTTCCCCAGCTCCCGTTACTCTAGCCTGCACAGGACATTAATGCAGCATCTTCCTGGAAGTATCCCATTGCTAGGCACAGAACGAGGCTGAAGTCAACAATCAAAGGCCCCCACGGGATGCGTACACAATCCAACTGGAGCCAGCGCAGATGTTTTTCAGGAGCTTGTCGAGACACAACATATCTGTCAGCTGATAGGATTTCTAAAACAGGTTTGATCCAGAGCTTACGCAATTCAATGCTTAAACAAGTACATTCATTCATTTTACTCCTTGAACAGTACAAATACGGAAAAGAAAGTTGACCGGAAGAATTTCAAATGAAAATGCATACGTGCAAAACGGAAGGAAGAGTAAGATACATTGTCTAGTATAAATCAAAAATGCAATACGTTAAAGAAACATTAGATGAACCTCTTACCCTACAACTGTAATAAGAGCATCTGTAATTCCAGCAACAGGAAGAAGCAATATACTCAAAAACCTTCTCAAAAGGACACTTTGTGCTTTGGTATGTTTTGCTACAGTATGTAACGAGGCTAAGCAAAGCTACAGGAGTGAACACGAAGTGTCTAACGTCTCCAAGGAACCTGCCTTTTTTTTTCCCTGTTGAGCCTGTTCAACAACCTGAAAAGCCACCCTGGGTGGAGTCAAGTCAGGATGCTTTCAGTTTAAAGCTAAATACTGGATATCAACAGATGTTGCTTATTAATACATGTTCAATCGTTAGAATAGCATAGGCACAACTGGCAGTTAATCATGGGATGGTGAATGGGCATAAACATTAACTGCGTAGACACACCTTTCTGAGGATCATGATAAGGTGTGGCAATTCGAGTCATTTTAATAAAAAAATGTTTCATTGTGCCATGTAAAAAAAAAAAAATCGGGTTCGATTCCCGTCTCTGAGTGCATGGAGTTTGCATGTTCTCCCCGTGTTTGGTGGGTTTCCTCTGGGTACTCCGGTTTCCACCCACAGTCCAAAGACATGCAGAATAGGTTAATTGGCGTTTCCCATACTGCCCGTAGTGTGTGAATGAGTGCGTGTATGTGTGTATGCCCTGCGATGGATTGGCACCATGTCCAGGGTGCATCGCGCTTTATGCCCCAAGTAACCTGGGATAGGTGTGAGTGAGTAAGTGCATTATGAGCATAGATTCCAATTAAGCCTGAATTCTATGATTTAAAAAAAAAGGAACAAAAAAAAATTACACTGCAATTGCAAAAATATTTAACCATTTTGTATTCAAACAAATGTATCTAGGCTATCACCAAATAATTGGACAAATTACCTCATTAAGAGGATGTCTGCCAATATTGATCAATCAACTGCAATTGACAGGCATGGGAGTTGGCTAACCACAAATTGTTGCCATCCTTTTACTGTCCACTGAACGTTGAGGCAGTGACTCACGTCTTTAAAACTAGGAACAATCTTAGATAGGACCGTAATGAAGCGTGCTATAATTGCTGTTTCAGGGATTGCCACTGGAAGTCCTTTGCACATGTCTACGTCAACAGGAGGTCATGAAGCGTATACTGTACGTCACGCGTGTATGTTCTGTGTCAACAGGAAACCGGGCTAAGAAGTCTAATCTATTTAGAAATAATATAATATTAAAATGGATTCAATCACATGTTCCCCCCGGTAACCATATAACTACAGTAATAAGTGAACGGACACTTACATTTTATTAAGGCAATAGGCTTTGATGAAGCCAGGAGGTATTTAAAGCCCAGTGGTCAAACCCATAAAGAGATAGTGACTTAACCCCCGACAGCTGTCAGCAATTCAGGAAGAGCACATTAAACACCACGCTGCACAGCAGGACAATGTCTCCTGGATTACTATTATGCTGGAAGACAAGAAGAAGCTAATTACTCTGATTAGGAGCCACAATGCTTTTTAAAATAGCACTCACAGGGTCCCGTATCTCCTCTCCATCTTTAACGGAGGCTGGAGGCTTTGTCAAGAGATCATCGTTGCATTCACTGTCCGAGGCGTTGGGCGACTCTGCGATGTCCAGGAACTCATCACGCTTCTGTCCTCTGAACCTTATCTTGTCCAGTCGCTTTAGCATCTTCAGAACACGGCTCTGCGCCTTTATCTTAGCATGGTGGATGGCAACTCTGCTGGGACACAAAACAAGAAAAGCCTGAGATATATAACAGAGATAAAAAGATAAAAATGTAACAAATTTATGACTGACTTATGAAAAATGGCTTCATGCATAATACTGTAAAAACCTTTTTTTTTTAAAGTGTGAATGTAATAAATAACCCTCTACTAAATATATCTTTTATATACATCAGGCTGCGCTGTTCTTTTCTAAATCACCAAGATTTTGTCAAATCATTTGCTGTATTTTATATATATGCCGTGGTTTGAAGGATTATAAAGGGACAGTCATAATTAGATTTAAAAAAAAATATTATATTTAAAAGTTATTATATTTTAGGGCCCGCAATGAAATTATTCAAGTAAATGTTTCATCTCCTAGATACAGTCAAGAGTGTAAGATACTTCAAAAAAATAATAATTAAATGGTCATGCATATAACGTGTTTGCTAAATAAATCATGTCTTATTTTTGTACGGTATTTAATTCATCATTCAGGTCCTTAAAAATGTATTAAAGGGGGATTCAAGTGAAACTGGGACTTTTTTGTTCCGAACAACAAAACATGGTTCTGAGAACTGTAATTAATATAACTCTAAATAATCCACAGCTACATTAATGCACTTATCCCAGTGCTTCACTGCATTTGGATACCATCAAGGTAAAAAGTTCCCTCAATACGTCATACCATGACCACATCTGATCGGAGCCTGCTTTACCTCTGAAACGCTGGCCTCCCAGAAACTCCCAAATGTCGAAATCGCTTGAATCTAGGTCAGGACTATATAGGTGATGTGGCAATAACTCCCAATCAAGTTCCTGTAATTCTCAAATCGTGTTTGTGAATGATTGAGTTTATAGACCTACGTCTCTCCTGCCGTTATTTGTCAATTTTCAAGGATCAGGCGTTCCACTATCGGGAACGACTGCAGCGGTCTTTGAACCACCTTGGCCGGGATCATCATTCAGGGACGTAAAACCTTCATTAAAAATTTTGCACCATCCAAATTATTTAATGCGGCTTAGAGTCTCAAGAAATTTCATTACACGTTCCGGTTCGACTTGTACACCCCTTTTTTCTTACATTTTGTTACATTTTAATAAAAAGGATTTTTTCCCCCCCTTGTCTCCGAGTGGCAAGCGGAAGGAGTGGATAGCGCGGTCCTCAGAGTGTGTTAACGCTGCCTCTAACGGTGTGTGAGTGAGCAGTTCGAAAAGATGCGGTTGGCTGGCGTCACGTGGTTCGGAGGAAACATGTGATAGTCTTGGTAGTAGTAGCCTTAATGTGGGACGCCCCCTAGTGACGGGGAGAAATTGGACACGACTAAATTAGGGAGGGGGGGGGGGGGGGGGGAGTAATTTTTATGAAGGAATGAGTGTAACAAGTGTAAATGTAAAATGTCAAACACTCAACAACATACACAGTCATGTAATATTTGCCATTTAAGTCATTTTATGTTAAAATATCAATTACCAGGCATAGTGTTCATTCTGAGTTGCCTTTTTTAACCTTTCTAAAATCTCATCAATCAGACAAGGACCGATACATGAAAAGAGGACAAAAATACCAAGCTCTGAGAATAAAGAGCTCATTAGCAAAATGTGACAAAGACATCCTCCATTGGCAGAGAGCAGAAGAGGAATTCGGGGCTTACAGACAGCCTTATTATTATAATGAGAGCTTCGGGGAAGGAAAAGAAAATCTCCGAACTGAAGGGGAAATAGACAGTTGTACAAGAGACATGGGCTGGGCGTCGCACACCCACACACCACGTAATAAAAAAATAAAAAAAATAAATAAAAAAAACGCCTGCTTTTCCTATCTGAATGAGTCAGTGTGTATGGGAGAAAACACTTTTGCTTAATACCATGTAAACCCCCTGGCTGGGTTAATAAGTGAAGTCACATGAATTATGCACACAGGATTTCCGCTTCTCCAAATATTACACATGGATCTCAAAGTGTGGTCTGCAACATATAAACACCCCTCGCCCAGGCTATATAGTTAATTGTTATAATAGTAGTATTATTACCTACTATCCACATGACTCTGGGTTAAACTGTATATTTATTCAATCACTGTTATATATAGAAATATTGCATTCCTGTCTCTGAAATGTACATAGAATATCATTTTGAACCTGATTGACATTTATTTTCCCATGATACGTGACTGCAGCAGTATTCATTCAATATCAGTCCTATAGCAGTGGGTGAATTATCCAGGTTCCCTCTCAACACTTTCATGAAATGTTGCAAAACCAATTTTGCTCTGAGCTGCGCCATATGGGAAAAAACAACATTTTTTTTCTGAACTAATTTTTCCAAGTACAGATGGATAGAAAACAGAAAAAACATTGAAACTCATCTTGAAGCCAGAAGCCTACACTGAGCAGAAAAACTCGGTATGGTGTGCCAACTCAGTATTCAGCACAGTGGTTTGACCTCGGAGCCAAAAACACCCAGCCTGGGAACAAAGCATGTGGGTCTGAGCTGAAACTTTCTAAAGCTCTAGTCCTGCTCCTTTTTTATACCTCAAGCAGGAATACGTGCTTCTCATGATAAACAAGATAACAACCTACCCATCTTGGAATTTCCTGAATGGAAAAAAAAAAGACTCTGTCCAATGTGATTCCAGTACTCAAGTCAAACCAGCATTTGTAATGAATTCTCATGAATGAAGGTGCAAAACCGATTTTTACAGTCAACTTTAAGCACAGTGCACTGATGAGACTCTTAGCTGTAGTAATGGTGCAAAACGTTTTAAACAAGGCCGTACATCTGATCCTCAGTGCCTCCAAACATACAAATTTTGTAGAGCAACAATAAATATAATATATATTTAATAATGTAAAATAAAATGGTTTGAAAAGGGTAGAGTGGTCTTGCTAATAGCAGCCTTCGGATGAAGCACTCTACATGACCTGTCTTTAGCCATGTCTGGGCAAAGTTTTTCTTTTTTTAAACACGTAAGGTTATTGTGCAAATAACAGCGTGTACAAATAAAGAGATAAAGTTGGATATTCTTTTACACAGAATTCATGAGAATAGCTCATTCTTTACTCAGTGAACTGTTTCCTCAGATGGAAACAGTGTTGAATTCCCATGGATTATTGATGAATGTCACTCTTTCATCCTTGACCTGCTATGCCCTGTAACCACAGCCTCTACAACTCTATACCTGTAATCAAGAATACTAGACAACTCTTTGTTGGATTTGTAGATCAACGTATAGGTTTTGAAAATCTCAAAGTCATATACACTGGTAAAAAATAAGTCGCAGTTTCAGGAGGGTGAAATTATCATCCTGCATGGAGTAAAAAACACAGCTAAGGAAATTTGAAATTACTGAGCTTGGGGTTAGAGAGGTCCAACATATTGTTAAAACCAGGAGGGATAGGATCAACTTTGTGGAGGAAATGTTGTGCAAAAAGATTCATGAATGGAAATCACCTAAACGCTTGGTCAAGAAAAGAAAAAAATAAACTGTAAAAATCACAGGTTTGTTCAACAGTGAAAGTAAGAGGACTTCCACACACACACACACACACACAGCTTGGAAATACTTGGAAAAATTAGTTCAGAAAAAAATGTTTTTTTTCCCATATGGCGCAGCTCAGAGCAAAATTGGTTTTGCAACATTTCATGAAAGTGTTAAGAGGGAACCTGGATAATTCACTCACTGCTATAGTACTGATATTGAATGAATACTGCTTCACACACACACACACACACACACACACACACACACACACACACACACAGACACACACAGACACACACAGACACACACATACACACACATACACACACACACAGACACACACAGAAAAAAAGGCTTCAGGCTTGGTAGGGATGATAAAGATTGGATGTTGGAGCAATGGGAAAAGGTTGTGTGGTCTGATGAGTTCAGACTGACCCTATTCCAGATCTATTGGTGCATCAGGGTAAGAAGTGTTATGATCTGGGGGTTCCTTCAGGTTGGTCACAACGTTATGTGGCAATAAAATGAAGTCAGCTGATGACTACCAGGTTATCTCATCCTATGAACATTTCGGATGACCTGATGGCACATTTTAGAACTCATATAGTTAAAGAGTTGTTCTGGGGCCATGACGAATCATTTTCATGCATGAATTGGCCACCATATTGTGTGACGGTTGAATAAATCTTAGTGTGTTTTGGCCAGGAAATGTACATTATTCTCTGGAAATGTTGTGCAATATACAGCAGAACTAGCAAACTATTCTCATGTTCTGAGATGCAAGTGTGATTCCATACACTGTAAAAAAAAAAATCCAACTAGATAAATGTTGAATTAATTTATATTTTATTGTTGGCCAAACTTCTTACAGTGGTATTTGTTGAGACAACAGGTAACCCTGTGTTCTTGAAAACTTTGGAGACACAGACTGAATAAATGTAAACAATCAAGTTGAGCCAGCAATTTACCCTCAGTGAGATGCAATCACGTGATTTATAACACCCCGCCCCCTCCCCCTGTCGGACTGATGCAATCAAACTGCTATGAAAGGGGTGAAGATGGACGTTTTGGTGAGTATTTATTGAGTATTTATTTATTTTTTCAATAAAATATTTTTCGATTAGCCTACAGGTATTTTAGACAGTTAACGTTAAATAGGTGAGGCTGATGTGTTGCCCCGTATCGTTATACTGAGGTGAGCTTAGCTAACGTTAGATACACTGTACAGGAGCTAAACATTCATAACCGTATCTATCTCTTTTTCCCAGCCGCGCGACCGCTCAGCTAACGAAACTTTGAGAAAACCCCGAAGTGTTTAACAGTTGAGGAGTAGCAGCGCTTCAGCAATCTACATCAAACTGCATCAATGGGAGACAACTTACTGTACCTTTTTGAGTAGATGAAAAGTCAACCCTAGAGAAAGATAATTAATTGAGCCCACAACCAATGCTACTTGAGCTGACTTAAATATTTGAGTTACAAGTTGAGTCAACTAAACAGCAAAGCGAAATATTTAATTTGGTCAGCAAATTTCTCTAAAAATTGAGTAAACTTAAAAAACCTGTGCAATTAGTTACTAAACTTTTTTACGTTGAGGCGGTCTGTTTACTGTGTGTGCGTATATATATATATATATATATATATATATATACGCACACACAGTATATATATATACATACATACATACATACATACACACACATATACATACACATACATATACATACACATACATATACATACACACACACACAGTGTATATATATCTCAGTATACACACACACACGTTCCTGCAGTGGAAATGTGTATGTTCTGTAAGCCTTTATATTACAATGACGATAGGTGTGAACATTATGTTGTGTTTTACAGGCAGAGCTGTAATTTATTGATGTGCTCACTGAAAGCAAATTACTACTAATATATCAAATGGCAATAAAAGCTTCCCATTTATACTCTCGTTATAAATCAGTTCCACTCCCAACCACAGAGGAGTCCAAAAAGGTTTGGGTCTAAAATCCAATCTTTATGAGACATGTAGCCATGTCTATTGTCAGCGTTATCATATAATCATCATGCTGCTTCCTACATACTGAATGCTTTTATGCTGCTTGACAAAAAAAAAAAAAAAAAACATATACATGTGGATATAGTATGTGTGTGTATATATATTACACACACACACACTGTATATACACATTGTATATATACACACACACACACACACACACACACACACACACACACACACACACACACACACACACACTTACTTGTACTTGTTTAAGGAGCTACGTGAGCATTAGGAGAATTAAAGATACTTGAAACATACACTGGTCCAGACGAAAAATCTCATTATTTGCATGTCAGATTTTCTGATAAGTATAGAGCCAGGCATAAACAGCATCTTTATATTCCTCATATCTTTATCTTTTATTCTCACTTGATTTTACATTTAGTGAAGTGTTACTAAACTCATTATGAATACATGATTATACTGTATATACACTGTTTCTTAACATGCTATATATTATTTATTAGTAACAGTACTATCCCAAATTTGTATCTAACAATTTTTGATGGAGAGATTTCTAAATGGGTGTATGTTTGTGTGTTTAATGGGTGTGTTTGTAGGTGTGTAAGATGTTTATTGGTTAGTTATTTGGGACTATGACCCCTGTTTTACTCATGGTTCGTGTATTGATCCCAGACTGTATGAGGAACAGCCTACAAATAATTAGTCTATTGATTTTCTTTAGTGTTGGCAGGAACACATAAGACACTGGCATTTAGATGCGAAAAATTAAGACATTCAGCTGTTTGACAGCATATTCCATCATTCACCCAGTCTGGGGTAAAGTATGACATTTGTGACAAACTCTCTCAGCTTAATAACGTGGCAGCATTGCCTTATGTGGCATTGTAATATTGTAATGTGATAGTTAAAATAATGATTTTTATTTTAATAGGCAAAATGTCCACGTAAAGAGAACTTGATGAATTATGTGAATACATTATTAAACATTATGTGGTGTTTTTGTTGTTGTTGTTGTTGTTGTTTGTCCCCACAGAACACTAAATCATACAATCAACACCTCAAATATAATGATGCATCATTTTTAAGGACCAGAGCCCAGCAGAAAACACTGAATAACATAACATCGGGACAAATATTTTTGCCATAACATTAGTTTATAAGACACCTTATAGACCTCATGGGCGCAACCAGGTTGTTGACACTTTGATCGAGTTCATTTATGGAAAAAATCCTGATAAAAGATTGTATGATAAAAGACTGAAGGTTAAAATATTGTATCTATTTGGACTTGAAACAAAAAGGGCAACAAAAACAATAATAAAGCTTACTATTATTGTTATTATTATTATTATTATTTTAGGAGTGTCCCTTTTGCTTTTACAGTACAGGTGCCCGGATATGAGGAATGGGCGGGGTTCACTGGGCTCACTCAGTTACTCACATTTCTGAATTCATGTCTAATGCGCTCTCAGCCGTCTGGGTAAATACTGCATTTCCAATAAAAACCGGCAGTTTATTCGCGATTATGTCTGAGCTTTTAATGCGAGAAAGTCCGATAATCGCCCATCAGCAGCCGGATAAAATATAGGCTGTATGCAACAACATCTCTTTGTTCTCCTCATGGTGGATACAGATGTTACAAGCAGCGGTGAAAACTTGCACGGAGGCGTTGCGCTCCGCATCTGGGTGCACCACGATGTAACCACAAATTGCTTATATACACACACATGTACTGTATACGCATACGATTCTGAAAGGCTAAAGTGTCGATCAAATGGTAGCCTATAATAGTACTAATAATAGTAATAGTACCACCTTAATCATTTCATTAATTGCTCCTATTATTTATTGTGTTTATTTGTTTATGTATGTATGTATGTATAAAACAGGTAAACTACTGTAACACACTCATGCATTAGCCCTGACAGTTATTCCGTTTGAAGCTGAAGTAATATGCACGGGGTTATTAATCAGAGAAGTGCAACAGGACGCCTTACACCTAAGCATGCACTGATCAGAAAAACACAATACACACAAGTGTAGAGGTCAAACAAGACAAATGCAAAGCTTTACGGTCAGCCAGACATCAGCACCGGGCTGAGAGACACGACCAAAAAGCGCGGCAGTGTTGCACACTCACCCTGCACGGAACCTGCAACAAAGTTGCATCAACAGGAACGTCAGAATATCCGCGCTTTGTCTCTTTCCGTCCAACAACCTGTCCAGAAAAATCCTCCTTCAGCACGTTTAATGTTAGAGATACACGCCAAATCTCAAAAGGCAAATCCAACACACGAACGCAGGCTTCGGCTCTCCCGGTAATACATGAGGAAAGGCGGCGTTTCCCGGAGCGAAGGCCCGCTGATGATCGCTGTCAGTCTGTAGCTGTGAAGTGATAACGTCACCGGAAATATCGTCACTAAGGCGGAAGCGCTTATAGATTTTGTCGTAACCTCACAGCGTTTCTCATAAACTATTAACCGCAGCGCAGCGGAAGCACCTGCTGTAAAGAAACATTAAACCATTCGAGGTACCGTTACAGTCAATAAAAGTGCTTTTTAGATGATAATAATAATAATGATGGTAATATTAATGATTAAAAATAGATATATATATATATTTTGTTAAAACTATTTGTATAACATGACACCCGCCGCCCAAATACTTTTCTATAACACGCAAAATTTCAACGAACCTTTCCAATAGCCGTACTAAGTCACGTGATAGGGATCATTATAAGACAATGGAGCAATGATTCAATTTTCTTCGGGATGAATAAAGTATATATCTATCTATCTATCTATCTATCTATCTATCTATCTATCTACAGTGGGTAGAGAAGAAAACAAACAATCCCTTTAAACGAATCACATTTTGTTGCTTTGCTGCCTGACAGGATTGGTTTTATCCAGCTGTATTTATTCAGTCCAATATTCCAGATCCAAGTGAAAGATATAAAACCAACATATCAGGGGGGGGAAAAAAACACTTTCATACCCTAAGTCTCCTGGAATAGGCTTTAGCCCCCCCGTGGCCCTGTATCCAGTGGTATAGGTGATGACTGAGTGAGACGATGGGTGATCATCATTAGGTGTAAAGAGGGATTGCTAATCAAAATGCACAAGTTGGGAATTAGAGGAAAACTGTTTACATGAGTTAAAGCCTTTTTCAACAAAAGAACTATTCAGGTGAAGATAGCGCTCAATAGTGTGAAGGTAGGGTAAGGTAGAAAATGGGACTCACCAAACAGTGCGTGAACACAGAGATGCTGAAAGAATGGTAGGATTGGTTGTTCCTCGGGGGTGACTTTCATCAAACTCTTCCAGTTATTCCACAAGGAACACCAGCAGACAATCTCAATGCTTGCCTCAAAGCGTCCAGTTTTTGGAAATACGTCTAGACAAAAACACTGTTGACCAATATGAGCGTGCCTGTTTTCTGCGATCCTACCTCAGAATCAAAATGCACATAATGGGAATTGGTGGGAACCTGTTTAATTCAGTTAAAGACTTTTTGGACATCACAGGCGTTCCTCACCAAATGTAACAGTAGGCAGCGTCATTTATTACCTCAACCTTTTTCATACCATGAGGTAATAAATTATCTTCATCTGATTACCGGATCCTTATTAGGTGGATGTACACAGACAGAACTGCGGGTAAACCTCTAGTTTAATATAAAATAATGTTTCAAGTCTCTGTAGAAACAGTTTTGTTTACGGTTATTAATCTCAGAAGGAATTGCGATTGAGCGCCATCTAGCGGCAAAGAAAATGAAACCTTCAAAACAAAAAATACAATTAGCTCATTTCATTATTTTCATGTCAAAATCGTTTTCTAATTATAAACAGGTCCTATATTTTTCTCTAATAATTTGAATGTATTCATATTTATATTTTCATGGTTAAAAAAAGGTCTTTGATTAAACAATATTTATTGCAGATATTTGCTACTTCAACTGATAAACTTTAGTTAATTACATATACTTTAGTGCACAGTGCAATTCTTTATTCTTTGCATATCCCAGCTTTTTTTTTTAACAGGCAGAGGTCAGATTGCAGGGTCAGTCATTATACTGCACCACTGGAGCAGACAGGGTTAAGGGCCATGTTGGAGAGCTCAACTGCAGCAACCTGGCGGAGCTGGGGCTCAAACCGTCAACTTTCTGATCAGTGACCTTCTGAAGAGCTTTAACACACTAACCCACAACAGCCCCTTCTAAATAAACCCAATCCCATCCCTCTGTTGTACTGTATGTTCTATGAGCAGAACACACATTACTTGCCCAAAACCATGTTATTGTGACTGCTGCATCAAGAATGGTCCTAATATTTTCTAATAACTCATCAATTATTGTGATAATATTTACAGAATTAAAAAAATTAACAATCAATGACTGCATAAACAAAAATGCAATGCATTATGCATCAATGTTTTCCTGATCAATTTCTGATTAGTGAGGATACAATGTAGAATTACCTAATACATAATAAATAATAGTGTTGTATTCAACATGCATGGAGGAGAGGTAGTATTCAAAGCTGACATCTCTACTGAAGCAAGATCAGGCCTTTGCTCGAATGAAGACAGAAATCCCAAGAAAGTATCTAAAAAACATTCATGATGTTTATTTACAGATTATGATTTCAGTGCAAACATATCAATTTACAACTTTCACATTTGTATCCAGTGTCTGACTAGCTACAAGCAAATTCTTTTTAGAAACATATAGACTGATTTTTGATTCAGATAAGAGTCCTTCTTGTAACTCTCTTAGTCACTTCCACTTGAAATAAGTTCTGTTACAGTTATTACTCCTTTATGCCATGTTTCCCAGTAATTTTTCTTGGCCATAATTCACCTCAATTAAACACTTGATATTGAAGAAAGATAATCGCTGTCAGTTCCTTTGCCTGGAGCTAATTCGAATTTATGTTTCGGCTATTACATCCACAGTAACAAAAAAACAAAGTAGGAGATGAACAAACATAAATTACTCCCTGAAGCAGTAAATGAAGGAGGAGAGGTAATTTATACCGTCTTCTTACGTACGTTAGAACATTAAGGCATGCTCTACACATTCAATTTCACTTAAAACACTGTGTGGTGTGCATTATAAAAAATAGTGTTAAAGTAGAAAAGCAGCCTCTGATGTAATAAATGTCAGTTCCTTAGAGAATCACAGTATGTTTGCACCAGTGTTGGACTCCTTCATTTGACTAAAACTCAGGTAAACACTGGGACACTCCACAGTCATATACATGGTCACAATGTTCAATGTTAAAAAAAAAAAAAAACAGCAAACAAAACAAGTACATGCAAAGAAAAGTACACATTCATTATTGGCAAATGGAAAATTATAACCAAATATACAAATTCCTATAAACAAAGACTGTACATATTACTTACAATTGTATAGACCAAGTCATTGAAAGCAGGTCTTTACAGGTACAGCAACTTGGTTATGTATTTATGGCAGATCAGACCAAGGCCAAGTATGGACAATACTACAGTATGCTGGGTTGCTGGCTCCCAAACATTACCAACACTGTTTTTTTTTTCCTTACATAAATACACATTCTGCTCAGCTCTGTAGGGTTGGATGATGGGATGTATAGTTCCCAGATCCATGTTCTGGAACAATAATGTTCTCCATAGGAGTGTAGTGATCCGGTGCTAATGGGTGCTCTTCCTAAACAGTTGGGTGAACTTTCTGAACCAAAGATTTCATCTTCAGATCGAGGTCTCATTGCTTGCACTAAGAGAGATGACAAAACATGAAAAAGGGAGGGTGTCAGGTTAGAATTGCTAACACAAGAACAATTGCATTACAAACATTATTATTATTTTACTTATAAAAATTTACTTAACTATTTCTCATGGCAGGTGGTGTAAATACAAAAATGAGGGTCACATGGTGGACAAAAAGATTTTGTTTCAGTGTTGTATATTATATTATTATATAACAACCTGTCCTCTAAAAAAATGGTTGAAATATAGCTAGTATGAGATTCAGCCACTACCTCTAGAATTCTGCTCATGCAGTGATACGGGGCAGCTTAATGCATACAAAAGCTCAGAGACACCTGATGGAAAGGAATAAGAGTAATGCCATCCTTTCCACCCAAAAAGCGATGTCATATACACTTTAATAGATTATGGGTTATGATATTGGCATGCTGCTGCAGAAAGGTTCAGCTAGAAAACACAATAAAATAAAAAATATGATAAAATTGAGAGTTCATGGCATTACTGACTCTGAGTTTGTGTCTTCCTCCGCAAACGCAGGACTCGTTCTGGGCTCCATTGTGATGGTGTTCAGAGTGTTCGTGAGTGGAAGAGCTGGGGCTTCAATGATAATACTGCCAGTCTCAGTGCCATGACGCAGGCCTTCATTTGACCCTAATGATGGAGTTTTATATGAAATGGTGGGGGAGTTGTAGTCACCAAGCTTCTCACGAAAACGGTTCTTGAGGTTCTTGTCAGTCAGTGGAGGAGGGTACGTGATTTTGTTCTTTAAAATGCCTAACGTGGAGGAAAAGGAAATGGGAATGAGGAAAGTGGAGAAAGAAGAGAGAAAATAGTTACTGTATATGGCTGAAATGAATTCAAGGTAATTAGATTTTTTTTTATAAGATGTTGGCCTGGAAGTCCAAACTCAACCTGCAGTGCCAAAATAAACCATGAATGAGACATTAGTATATAACATGTTATCATATATTGTATGTTCTTCCACCCCTAGAGATAGTTTACAGTAGCCAGTCCGCCTATGTTTCTGGGAGATTACAAAAGACACCAGAAAACCTGGAGTAATCTTATATGAAAACAAGAATAATATGCAAAGCTCCATATAGACAGTAACCAAAGTTAAGGATCGAGACCAAGAATCCTGGAACTGTGAGGTGGCCTTGCTACCTACTGTACCACCATGCCAGTCATGCACTGTATGAAAAATGTTTTCCATTACAATCATTTTTCTTTATGGTTTCACTGGAATGATCCCAAACCTATTTCAGCATGACAGTGCACCTATGCACAAAGCTAGGTCCATGAAAACAAGGTTAGTGTGGAACAACACAAAGTGGCCTGGACAGAGCCCTGACTTTTCAGATGAATTGGAACGCTGACTGCTTGTGCCCTGTAATGACACTGAGCACCCCATCCTCAATGTACCCTGCCTAGTGCCCTGTGATTGACTCCAGGTCCCCCCAGAACCCTACACGTGATAAATTGTATAGACAATAGATGTCTAGACAATGTTTATATGATATAGAAAATGTTTTCTTTTCAAAATTAAGAAAAAAATATCCAGCTAATGTAAATGGGAGAGGATGGAGCTCAGGAAAATTTGTCTCCTCAAATTTCTTTCATGCACTCTTGCTACCAACTCCTTAGCCAACTAATCTATCCAAAATCAATAATAATGTAATTTCTTAGAAGTACCTAATGCCACCGTGTGTGTGTGTGTGTGCGCGCGCGCGCGTGTCTCACCTTTCCTGGGCAGCTGGGTGCTGCTTGGTTGGCTAGGAGGGCCTTCGCTTGGTGAAAGATCTCCATTTGGATTGAGCTTATTGGACTGCTGTAGCTCCACGCTGGCTTTGGTCTGCACCCGCAGTGTATCCGAACCACCAGTCCCCTCTCTCTCACTGGGGTAGTCCACTGACCAGGAAGGCTTCACATGATTTGCCACAGTATCAACTAAAAGAACAATGAACATACATAGAATACAGTCGACTGATTACAATTGTTGTTTTGTTTTGCGTGTAGTGGATCTTAGCTCCAATGCTTACCGAAAAAGCACAATATATACAAAATACAATATATATTAATAAACGTATTGAAATTAACTTGGCTATAGAGGCATTAAGGCTACAGAGATGTAGGTAGTAACAGTGGGGCATTGGTGGATCAGTAGTAGGTTTCTCGCCTGCCATGCGTAAGGCCCTGTTTCGATTCCCACCCAATGCCAAAACCCCAGCCAGTGGATGCAATACCTGTCCGAAGCCCAGATAAAATGAGAGGGTTGTTGCTCGACGGGCGTAGCCAAAAGACCAACAACAATAAGGACAATAGTGAGCACAAGGTTAAAATTACAGTAGATCCCACAGTTTTCATGCACAAGTGTGCGTCCTGTGAAAGTGTGCTAGGCAACTGTGGAACCATCAGTAACTGATCCGTGTACAGGGTCGAGGGAAGACTAAACCCAATCCTAGGGGACTCGGGGCAGACCCAAGAGGGCCAATCCATCTCAGCACTCAATCATACACTACGGGCTATTTTGAAGTGGCAAACTGGGAAGAAACCCACCAAGCGAACCCGGAGGATGACTCAACCCTGGAGTTGCGAGGGTAACCACTAAGCCACTGTGCCTGAATAAAAAAAAAGGTACCTTTAGGAGTGCTGTGAACTGGACTTCTCTCATTATTCCACTTATGATTGGATCTCTTCTTCTCTTCCTCACTGTCAGATGAGTGGGATGAAGCATATGAGCTGCTGTGCTCATCCACTGAAACTTCACTGTCTGAATCAGAGTCTGAGCAAATGGTGGAAATACACATAACACAACACGATGCATCAGGAATCATGGGAATAATACAAATATCCTAACTTGATTGAACAGTATAATAGTTCAGGGTTTGATCACCATAATTACAAGTAAAGATCGTAATAAAGCCCTAGCTATCTACAGTGAATTATTAAGGAAGAATGATAAAAAAAACAAAAAAAAAACAAATAGACCACCTAAGACATTATGGTGATCTGAACCCATTAAAATGGAAAGTTATCACTTAACCCCAACCCAGAGAAGGTTTAAGCACTCATTTTTTAATTTATCCACACCTTTTTTTTTCTTGCTCTTTTTGAAGATCAAAGAAGATTCACCACCACATTGTGATTTTCTGCTGCTCTGGGTGACACTGCTCTTCCGCTCACCCCTAAAGAGAACACAGATCCTGAATAAACACGCTTACATACAGTATATATTCATGTGCTTTACATAACATTCCAAAACAATTCTTACTGGTATACTGGTATATAAAGCCAGATATGTTGGAGTGACACAAACAGTGTAATGATGGTTGATATTGAAATACGTTAATGTCATTTGCTACGAACACAATAATTCATACATTCTGTCAGGAAGAAAAACGCGTTGGGACAGCTGGCACAGCTCATTCATTAGCCACGACTCCATTTGCAGTGCCATATCCACTTTCACATTTTACCAGCTAATCCACTATTACAGTTTCAATCACTTAATGAAAAATCTGAACAAAATGAATTTTCTGATAATCTTTCCATCATGCTTGCTTTAGGGGCACCTGAGTGTATAGGAGATGTAGCTGCTCCCATGGCTTTTGCCTGATCGGGCCGAGTTCTCCAAGGATGCCGTGGACTCTCCGATCGGTGTGCGATAGATACAGCCATCCTCTGTGTATGCATTCCCATTAAAAGTGCGCTGGACAGAAATCAAATGATCAGAGTCCCACTAGGTGTTGTCTTAGAAATGTAGCTTAGACCTATATTTGTGTGTTAACACCATGCAAAAGGGATAATAAGTGGAGAAATATAAGTGCGGCTCCATACATTAAATTTTTTGAAATTATTACAAAATAATAATAATAAATAGTTTTTTGTTTTTTTTTGCAAAGAAATTACAATACAATGATCAATATTTAGTATCATTACACACACACTCACTCACTCATCATCTATAGTACTTTATACTGTGTGCAGGTTCTCAGGAAACTTCCTATCCCAGGAAACTTGGTACTCTCTGTCCATCATAGGGCACACACACACACACACACACACACTATGGGCAATCTGGGAACACCAAATAGCCTAATGCGCATGTCTTTGGACTGTGGGAGGGAACTGGAGTACTCAGCGAAAACCCACGCAAGCACGATGAGAACATGCACACAGAACCAGAGGCGGGAATTAAACCCGAACCCTGGAGGTGCAAAGCGACATTGCTAACCACTACGCCACCGTGCCGCCTTAATATTTAAGTATAAAGTTCTTTATTTTTTAATATAGTTTTCCACTATTTTTTTTTTCAATTAATTAGCACAACTTTTCAGCCGGATAAGCTTGAACTAATTAGTGGCATCAGCTGTTTTGTGCACAGAGAGAACTAAATCATGGCATACGTTGTCTTAACACTTTTGGCCACCACTATAGACTGCAGGTGATGCATGTGGTGCTGACTGTTAACTGCACTTACAGTGAGCTGAGTGGTATGGGTGGCAGTGGTCTCATCCAACGGTAGCGTCTTCCCACCAAAAACACTCTTCAGGTTCGTCCTCACATCTTTGTTGAGGATACAGTGAAAGAAAAATATACAAATACCCTGCAAGAAAGAAAAAACAAAAGAATAGAGATATGGCTACCTCGGACATCATGAAATCGTTTTAGTCAATTTGCGCACCGCACGCAGGATAACGTAAACATCACAAGAAAAAAAAAAAAACATTTAAACAATTTTTACATTATGGCTGCAAACTAATCCACATATGACCTGCTACTGAAGATGAAGCCAAGTTTAATGTATCCTTGTCAGTGTAGGGTATCTAAAGTTGGAACAATCCACATAATTGTGAAACTTAAGGCACATAATTGGGTTTATCTGTCAATCCTTTTTCTGGAACAGATCTCAGAGGTTGTATAAAGTATATTACCTGCAGGCAGCTAAGGATGGCGAACAGGTAGTGGAAGGGGAGCACGTCACTGTTAACAGCCATCAGACCGAGCAGCCAGGTGGCACTGATGAGCAGCAAGAGCAGGACGGCCGTACGCAGAGCAGAGCTACCAGGATAGAAGTTGTTTAGTTAATGAGGACAGTGAAAAAGCATAACCCAGTGGGCACAGGTAGGACTACAAAACATTTGAAGAACTAAAGACCTATTAAGGCCGTCTTCAGGATCCATTAAACTTCTACGAAGGTGATCATCTTAGAGCTCTTCGGGATTCATTTCTTAAGCTCATAATACTGATGGTGTCTTGAAGAAGACTTAAAGACCTCTTTAGGTCAGGGGTAGCTCAGTGGTTAAGGCATTGGACTGCGGTTCGGAAGGTCCCAGGTTCAAGTCCCACTTCCACCAAGTTGTCCCTGTTGGGCCCTTGAGCAAGGCCCTTAACCCCAACTGCTCAGATGTATAATAAGATAAAAAATGTAAGTAGCTCTGGATAAGGGCGTCTGCCAAAATGCCTAGATGTTTTAACACCTTCCACAGATTGCCCGAGACTAGTCTGCATTCCCACTGGGAACATTTGGTTAATGTAAATAATATATAGAAAGACATGAGATATATAGTATCTTACATTGCTCCTGATGTCTCACTCTGACTTCTCTGTCCACAAGAAGCCTTCGCTGCCAGCACAAATATTACAATGTTTATCTGAAAAGTATAAAAGAAAATGACAACAATGGGTCTCATTTATTAATCTTTTAGTTGAGTGGTAAAGAACGTGTAACGTGTGAGAAATAATTCTGTCTAGTGTTACAAAAGTTCTTTTATACTCATGTGCGAATGTTTATAACTATAAAGTGCAAAGTGCGTTCACAGCGCAGTAGACTTACATTAAGTTATGTCTATAAATATCTATTAAAGGCAAAAAGCTCAGAGAGAGCTAAAAAGACACAATGCCAGCTTAACAGCAATTCACCAAAGGCACTGGAGCATGTCAGCTACAACAACAAATTCACACTCTTTCTCTTACTCCTGTTGCAGGGCACGCTTTCTTTTGTCCGAATTGAAAAGTTTCATTGTTTGCTTTTTTTTCTCATTAATATGAAACACAAACTGTCCATTGTCAAAACTGTCCACAAATGTTGCTTTTCCATTGTATCACTAGTATTTGTAGCAACTCGCGTGAATTATATGATTTTAAGCCAATTATTTGTTTCTATTAATTAATTAATCCCTAGCGACACGGTGGCATAGTAGTTAGCACTGTCGACCAGCACCTCCAGGGTCAGTGTGCATATGAGTTTGCAACACTGAGTTTGCATGTTCTCCCCATGTTTGGTAGGTTTTCCCTGGGTTCTCTGGTTTCCTTCCCAGTCCAAAGACATGCTGATTAGGGTAATTGGCATTCCCAAATCGTCCCTTTCCAGGGAGTATTCACATGAATTCAGAATAAAGCAATATATACGATGAGTGAGTGAGTGAGTGAGTGAGTGATTAATCTCTTTATAATTAAAAATTCAGGAGGTAAATCAGAATAGAAATGTTTTTCTTTCCCTAAACTAACAGGATATTCATGGATACCACATTTCTTCTGTAAATGAAAGCGACAGAAAGGAAAAATGCAGCCTTACTTAAACACCCAGATACACAGACAGAGACACTAACCAGCACTACAAAGGAAATGGGTCCTGTGATGCTCCAGATCAGAGTGTCATGAACAGAAAGCCAGCAGAAGTCTGGATTCCCATAACCCTGAGGATCTAATCCCACAGCCAGACCTAAGGGACAGAGAGAGAGAAAGAGATGGTATGTGTGTGTGTGTGTGTGTGTGTGTGTGTGTGTGTGTGTGTGAGAGAGAGTAAGACAGCGAGATTGAGATTGAGAGAGAGAGAGAGAGAGAGAGATTATTGGGATAGTTCAGATTTTTTCATGTCTGTCTTAAACCAAAATTAGGTGCATCAAAGTACATTACAATAGGTGTTGTAAATTTTCCTGCTCTGCTCTGAAGCTTCTGCAGGCCCTTCAGCTAAATATCTAATAGCTAATAATCTTTAAAAGTTATCCTGTATTTAGTACAGATTTGACTCTTTTCTTTATTATTTTTAATATATTATTTATTTATTTATTATATTTTATATATATATATTCTTCACTATTATGATTATGATGATTATTATTATTTCTTTCTACATTGTGAAACAGTAATAAAGAAATCCAGAATATGCAGTAACCGACTTTGAACAGTTGATATTGGGATGTATCTGCTACTACTGCTCTGTAAATCCTTCATAACGGCTCTAATCTGAGGTTCTGTTTGTTAATTGGTGATTTCTGAGGCTGGTGACTCTAAATGAACTTCTCCTCTGCAGCAGAGCTAATCTTTGGTCTTTATATATATAAAACCCTCGGTAGGATGAATTTATAGAACACCGACTTAACATTGGTCAAACGGAGTCATGTGATTATTGTTGCTGCGTCTGATTGGTGAAACATACCGGCTGCATGTGTAGAATAAAGAGTAAGGAGTAAGAGTAGCGTTTCTTCTTCACAAATCTACTCAAGTAAAAGTAAAAAGTTTGGTGGGGTAAAACTACTCATAGAAGTACATTTTTTTTCCAAAAAGTTCCTCAAGTAAATGTAACGGAGTAAATGTACCCACCTCTGGATGTAGTTATGTGCACCTCAATTTTGATTTAAGACAGATTTTGAAGAAAAAAAAAAAAAAATTATTTATATTTATATATATATATATATATATATATATATATATATATATATATATATATATATATAATTTATTTATATATTATATGGTCAAGTAAACAATGAGGAATAAGTATGTATCATGTCCTCATTGATATCAACCTTACCTGTGATGATGGCAGGAATGCCCCAGCCAATGGCGTAGTAGAATCTCATTTGGCCCTGGTTAACATTGCGCATCTCTGTCAGCATCCGGTAAATATGCAGCCCTTCCACAAACATCCAGGCAAATGTACACATATAGGAGTAGTGCAGCAGGATGGCCACCACTGTGCACACAAACTACACATGCAGGCCAAGTGGATTAGCACAATTGGTTTTATAAATCACGTACCACTTTTCTTCGTCACCACAACATATTTGCATTATAGTGCTTGTACAGGGACAATTCATATACAATCTCAGCAAATTATTTCATGGGCTCAGCAACAGACGTGAAATGAAAAAGAAGAGTTTTTCAAAAGAAGATTTGTGCAGGGTGACCTAAACAGCAAATGTTTTCAGATTACTACTAAGACTATCAGAGACCACTAACAGGTTAATCATTGTGTAAAATAACTTTTATTTATTTATTTTGCTTTGACAAGGTAATACGCAAAGTTACATATGGCAAATGCTGACTGATTTTTTCATATTATAAAATTTCATATTATTCAAAATACAGTACCTGATATTTCATTATTTACAGTATTATTTACTCAATGACCAGAACAAAAACCTCTGAAATTCTGCTCACCAAGATATACACACACTTAAAATTTTTAGGTTTTAATTATTTTCTAACTATTACTGTATGTATATTTTACTTCAAAAAATTAATGTTGTAAATATACAGAAAATAATTTCAGTTTAATATAAACAAATATTTATCATTATTTATTTGTATTCAAGTTACATAATTTACTTGATTGGAAATTCTGCCCTTAATTAGAACATGTTGCAACGTTAATATATATTTTTTCAGCATGCGACCCAAAATGTTTCAGCCATTATAAATAATCTGTTATTTATTCAAAGGGCTGTAATTGGTCACTTACCGGGCTGTCAGTCTGATTGATGCCAGTAAGAAAGATGAGCTCACAGAGGAAGATGGCTGCCACCAGGTTTTTGTGAATGCTGTGCAGGTTGGAGCGCAATTTACGCAGAATAGCCAATAAAAGGAAGGTGACGAGGAGGGCCACCAAGGAGGAGGAAACAGTGGTGTAGGTCACCACCTTCAGCGGCAGGACATCCCCATGCTAAAAAACACAAGGGTTACATTGTTGTACGTACTTGGCTCCAGATTTACAGATGGAAATGTATATTTTTGTTTACTTCTCTTTTGGAGATGTCCATGAGGACAGCGAAGCTGGTCATGTGGTTACACTGGCAGCTGATGTGTGTGGTGTTCCTGAAGACCAGTTCACAGCCTTTAGACGACCAGGAGCCTGAGCGGCCGACCCTGCATGGGACATAAGCATCAATTAATAATTCTTGCTCTGGGTCGTTTTGTTTTGTGTGTGTGTGTTTTATTTTTAATGGTGGATGCTCTCAAGATTGCTTCAACTACTTATCATATTTTTACACTGCTTGGACCAAACGTCTTTGATGATTCTTCACCATACTTATTATGATTTCTGATATGGTTAACTTGTATCACATTTTCTGTGTTTGGTCAATTTTAGAATACTATGATCGAGCTTCCTTTTAAAATATTCCTTTGAATAAAGATGAATAAACTCTCAGTATGAAAGATCAGTCAAAAACTGCTGAGAGCATGCACTCACGGAAAAGAGTGGTTCCAGAAGACACACACAGGTTTAGTCCTCTCTTGTGTCTCCAGCAGACGGAACATCAGTGTGATGGGTGTGTGGAGTTGAGCAGAGGAACTCTCTTCTTCTTGGTGAGTTATAACACTCACTACGGGACTGTTAATAACTGGACGGGAGGGCAGTCTGGAGATTTTACAGGCACAGGCAAATATATGAAGGCTTTTTTTTCTTTTTTCTTTTTTTTTTACAAACAGCATATAGACAACACATTTAAAAGAAAGGATATTATAAATAATAAAACTTTTCTTCTTTAACTTATTCAAGGATTGTCTTTCATTTGTCACACGTCTATTTTTAAACACCAAAGCAAATAAAGTGACTAATGTTCTGCAAATGCTATACAACTCTAGATGAGTATTTATGGTTATTTTGAGAGGAATTATTTTAACAAGCTGTATTTTTTATTATTATTAGCTTTACAAGAGAGAGAAAAGTAGGTGCTTGTGAGGAAACAACTGTTTATGCAGTAGCTGGTATTACAGATGTGACACGTTGTTTTATGTTGTTCTTTTAATAAATAAAAATGATAATTATAGGGGAAACAACTTCTGTGGTATAAAAGGAATAAAAACATTGTGCTATGCTCTAACTGGAAAATAATTTTAAAAATCGCAGTTATGCATCATACCTCCTCATAGTTTATGTTCCTTGCATGAGATTTCAACTGAATACTTTACCTGACAGTGCGGCGGTCCAGGTCGTAGTTCTCAGGTAAAAGCTGACCTAATGTCCTGTAGACGATGACCAATGCAACACTTGGAGACTCCGCAATCTCGGTGTGTCGCCGTTTCTTTGCTGATGGCCCAGAGGTAGTGAGAGAGGGAGATTCTGTTCCTTCAGGAATGGATGGATCACTCTGTACGGGAGGTTCTGTGCTAATGCTGTCTGTGTTTCATAATACAAATGTTATAATATAAACCTTCTGGTGAGTATGCAACAGTTAATGTAAATGTTTCTCAAAAGATTTTTTAACTTCCACCATAGACTAACGTGGAGAAGAAAACGTATTTATCATGAAACGTGAGTGCAGTTGTTAATCGTTATCAATAAGAGCCATCGTTTGAACCAGCAACAATAAGTGTCTTACAATGAGACACGAGAGAGATAATAAAATAATATTATATAATTATAGATAATATACAATGGGTGTTCAAGTCAAACCCGGACTTTTGAGTGTAGAGAATAAGAAAATACAGCTCGAAGAGGAAAAAACTGCCTCTATTTCTCTACTTAATATCCTGCTATATCTCTAATGTCCTTGCACTCATATTTCGGCTGTGCTTGTATGACCATCCAGGTAGAAGGTTTTTTTCTCAGTACACTGGAGCCATGATCGGACTGCCTGCTTTCAAACTGAAACGCTGGCCTCCCAGGAACTCCTCTACTGGCCCAAACAAGTGGAAATGTCTTGGCGAGGTCAGAACTGTATGGGGAATGTGGCAGCAACTCCCAACTGAGGTCCAAGTGTCTAAGTAATGCGCAAGTCGTGTTCTTGAATGGCTGTGTGTACAGTTGGCGACCAGTTATCTGTCGATTCAAGGATCAGGTGATCCGCTCACAGAATGTTCATGAGAATGACTGCATTGGGCTCCGAGCCACCTCGACTGTGATCGTCGTACACGAACGTACAGTACAAACGTTTGCATCATTCAAATGTGCTATGCTTGAAGTCTTCTGGGTTGACTTAAAGTAATAAAGATAATATAATGAAAGTTCTTATGGTAATTTATTTAGTGTTACAACACTGGAGCACACTAAAGTATAATGTCATTTTGATTACTTAGCTAAAAATGGTACAAACTCATTTTCCCCGTCTCTGAAAAGACTTCATTTGTGTCCCAACAACATCCTTAATACCTGAGTTTTTAATATTTCTGGTCTATGGAAATATTAACCCCACAAATGCAGTTTAATATTATTATTGAAGTTAAAAAGACCGGAGTGTAGCTTTTATACAATAAGATTTTTTTTCCAAGTAAAGTGAATGGGGGTAACATCTACAGTACCTCGGCTTCCTGCTGTCCTCATAACCAAGTCCGGGAAAATCACGGAGGACTCCAGCTCTTTGGAATAAGCCTCCTTTATCTCCTGAAAGCGAGGGAGCTCAGCCTGGCTCACAGAGGAAGCATCCAGAAAGTCCATCGTAAAAACTGACCAAAGAGATGAGAATTGTATGAATACATTTGTAAATGCAGCACCATATGTTGCATCATTGCTATCATTTTTTGACCAATCAATACGGTACATATTATACAGTATCATTATTTCATATATAATAATTAAACACATTTAAATGTCAACAGCAGTGTGTGACATGGCCTGAAGGTGGGACTTGTTGTAGCACTCACTCATGTTATCGGTGACGATGGTGAAGGGTTTCAGGTAGGTCTTCCTCATGTTCTGGACCAGAGTGATGCCGTAATCCTCAAAATGATGCAGCAGGTCAGCGCAACCTCCATCTGAGTGATGAATCTGCTCCCAGTGACCTTTATTAACCGGGTCCAGGATGGCACTGGCTGCTCTCACCATGTCCTACAATAATTACAAAATATACTAACATAAATAATAGTCTCATGCCATATTATTACATATTAATGCAAAATGTGATATGGAAGGTCATGTTTTTTTGTATTCGAGCATGCACCCACACTAGGTGTCTCTTCTACAGTATGTACTGCTTAGTTCGTTGGTTTTACTCAGGCCTTGCATATTTGACCAGTTTACCAGTTTTTATTTTTCTGTGCTGTACCTCATTAAAGGTGGAATGATGTGTGGCAGACAGGTTGAACCCCTGCTGGAGACTTTCCCGCTGCAGGATGCTGCTCATTAGCTGGTACACCGTCCTCATGTCACTCCCATACAGTCGCTCTGTGCTCTCTGTGGCACTGCGCAACATGGCCGCCAGGCTTTTAGTCCTCTCAACATCCAGTCTGGAGGAGCTGGCGTGAAGCGCCTCGCTCTGAAACAGCAGCCATGTTTGCAACAGAAGTGAGCTACATTTAATTTTAAATATGCTTTATTTTAAATATTAGAAAACACAACAAGGATAAGCAGCCATTTACTGTGTGCTGAGGCAGAATAAATACAAAATAGAACCACAGTCCATAATACACTATGTCAGAACATAAAAACATTATGTAGATGTTCTACATAACTGTAGAAAATTAAAAATCATAATGTCAAGCATTGGGCGGAATACTGTATATACTGTAAGAAACCCTGACCTCTTTCCTGAGCTTGGTGAAGGTATAAGAGGTGCAGTTGAAGAGCTCTGGGGAAAGCCATCCCTCTTTATCACTGCAGTGCCGAACAGCTGTTCCTGCAAAAATCATAAGGCAATCAGAGCAAAATTCAAAAGACTGTCGACTTCATCTCTCACTGATTGTCTATACCGCTTTATCCTGTATACAGGGTCACAGGAGCCTGGAGTCTATCCAAGAAAAAAAAGAGAATACCAAGAGAAAACTGCTTTACGTCTGATTGATACAAAGTAGATATGTCTTCTTAAAATGTGTCCTTAAAAAATATCACCATATCATCATTACATACAGATTTAAGAATTAAACAATGATGAGTGTAAAAGAGTGCAGCCTAACTGATATATTGCACATAAACACTGCACTAACCTGATTTAATTATATTTTATCTTAACTGAATATTTTATACCAATAACTTTTACACTATGATGTAAACTATAAAGTATGTTCATAAACTATCGTTTTATTATACTATATATTATATAACTATATGTTATATTATTGACCACGACATAAAATATTATTTGAATAAAATGACATAAGATATTTTTCCTTTAGTTTAACTTACCACCAGAACCTTTGGGACAGTTTGCTGCTGCAGGATCACCAAACATTGTCCTGGGCCACCAGATGCCCACATCAAAGGCTTTAGGGCAACTGTCATAAACCACTAAGAAAGTGAGAGAGAGAGAGAAAGAGAGAGAGAGAGAGAGAAACCTTTGTCATTCACTTTCAATAATGAGGCTTCTGCAGACATTGAGATTTTATTGATCATTAAAAAGCAACACTAACAGTACTAAACAGTACTGTGCAAAAGTATTATCCCTCCTTTCTTTATATTAAATTCAATTAAATGATGTAGATGGGAACAAATGTTTTATTGCAGCAGGTTGCAACGCAAGATAGAATTTTAAAAATCGGTTGTTTATGAAACAACCTCAGTAGAAACCTCACAGTCATTTCCCCTCTCGTCTGTTCCAACCACACAGCATTAAGCATAACCAGTATACTAATCACATGCCTGATCATATGTCATCATCTGCACCAGTTTCTCACTGGTTCATGCCTTAAGTTAAATGTTTTTAATGTCAAATGATTCCTACAGTATGTCTCCGTGCAGCTTAACAAACAAACAAAAAAAAACCTTCCTCTGAACCTGGTCAGGTATAGGAACTGAATATAATGGATATAAATAATGAGAGCCAAAGACTTGCCAAATAGAAGAGCCATAGTCTTTCCTTTAGGAAACAAAGAGTTCTTTAAGTAGCCCAGAGAATGATGCCTTAGGACTACATAAAAAAAAAAAAAATCAAAAACGTTTATCTCTTTGGAAGCAAAATTCGAAGAAATACAGGGATGGATCAAGACTTTTGCACGGAACTGTATACTGTACATAACGTAACTGATGTGAATGTCACTCGTTCCAATCAGCTTCAGTTTTAAATTTGACTGATTTACAGATTACATACCTACACAGCCGCTGGCAGTCACTTCAGCAAAGGGATTGTCACAGCGATTACACTGACGCCCCACCACTCCGGTTTTACAGGGACACAGTCCAGTCACAGGGTCACAGGTGCGAGAGTTAGATCCCAGGTGGAAACACTCACAGGGGGAACAGGTGTCACTTCCTTCTAAACGGTAGTAATTATCCTGATAAAAAAAATGTAATCATATACCTCAATCGTTCTGATACCTTTTAATGCAGAGTACTGTAGGTACTGAATAATATGCATCAAAATAAATTCATCTGACTAAAATAAACCAAATCATGACCCCTGTGTTTAAGAGGTTAGCACAAACATTGGCACACACTGTACTGTAGCAAAAACCTGAGTCTAGATTCTGAAAACTGATGAGCTAATGAATTTAAGCCAAGCCAAATTTTTTTGAAAGTGTATTACAATTATGTCATAGGCTAGACATGAACTATAATCACTGTGTGCGGGCAGGGAAATCTGTTGACAACGCTATTACTGTAGGTGCAGCTTAGTGGTATTGGTTTCATTTAATTATTTTATTTAAGTTGCACTGAATGGGAACTTCCAACACCCGCCAACGAAATAACGGCCCACAAACGTAATAAATCAGAAACGTAATACAAATCTGCAGCTTTTAATGTAATAATCCCACAAACATAACTAATTTCCCACCGCTGCTATTAAATTTGTGGGAAATGTATTATACTATTATATATAGCTCTGTATTACAGTTTGTTTGTGGTTCATTTGTTATTATGTTTGTTGGAATTTCATTATGCTTATGGGCTGTTATTACTGTATGTTGGTTGATGTAATAGGGCTTTGAGAACTAATAATTTTTTTTTTAAGAACAAATGTATTTGTTCAAATGCAAGAAGACCTTTTTCCCCCAGTATGCACAAATTTATATGCTCGATTTAAATGCTGAAAGCTTGTGTATATAGGAGCGTGCTGTTCGTACCTTGCAGCTGCACACTCCCGTTGTCTTATTGCAGTCTCTTTTGAAGCCTTTGTTCACATCACAGTTGCACGGGCCACAGCTTGGGTAACCCCACCATCCTCGAGGACACGGCTGGTTTCCTCTGTGTGCACGTGCGTGTGAGGCAGAGACAGAAACACAGGAAACTATAACTGCTGAAATCAGTCAAACAAACAACACTTCCTTCAGAGAGCTACTGTAAGGCGTTTGAAGAATTTTCTTTCACATGCCAGTAAGAGAGGCAGAAGTGGCCTTAGTGCTACAGTAGCTCTCCATGTTCGAGCACCAGAGGCACAACACCACACAACATGTTTGTTTTTGTTTCAAGAATCTACAGTAATTCATGGAAATTCTTAAGTTACAGTATGACAATTAAACATGATGAAAGGTTTATGCTGGGTACTGAAAATAACATTCATAACTTAAACCTGGAGAGGATGTCGTGTGTTTTTTTCCATTTATGCAGCTTCCTTGTTTAAGTCAAATCTAGATTTATATCCAAATTTAAGCATAAAAAAAACGTGCAATTACAGAAAAATAGTCGACTTTGGGGGTGTAATGCTTCCCAACAGCTCATTGTTGATTACTTTCTTATAACTGCAACCCTCAAAATGTTTTAAAACCTTCTTATTCCACAGCACTGTCTGCTGCTGTTTACTGCATATGAATACCACATAAGGTTTGACATCACAAACAAATAAACTAAACTAAAATAACGTGGTTTCTTACTGTCATTTTTTTTTCATCCAAAGCACAACGTAAATGTGAATAATAATAATAATAATAATAATAATAATAATAAATGATTTGTCACATGTACCTTACAGTAAAGAGAAAATAAGAAAAGTTTAAAAGAACTGCGGTATACAAATATAACCACACACACACAGATCAGCCATAATATTAACACTGACAATCAGTTATATACCAGTAAACTGGTGACGAATGCTGTGCAACCAAAATTTGCAAAATATAATAATAATTTATATACAGTGGAACCTCGGATTGCGAGTAACTCGGTTTACGAGTGTTCCGCAAGACGAGCAAAGATTTTTAATACATTTTGATTTGAAATACGAGCATGTCTTGGTTTACGAGTGCCGAGTTTTTTGACACCAACACACACACATCGACACAAACACACAATCTCTCGCATTTACATCCCCCCTCCCCGACTTCACACAGACACACACACGCTACACAGAAACTCTGTCGCGATACTTTTTGAAAGGTAAGGTGCTGATTAATTTGTTTTTTTTTTTACTTTACAGCAGTGTTTCCGTTTGTCTGCGCTCACGCGAGTGTCATTAGAGTGATTTATTTTTTTCCCGTTAAAACAGTGTTTCCGTTGTGTGTGTGTTTGTTGTGTAAGACGAGGCGAGGGAAGGGGCTAATTCCACACACACACACACACACACACACACACACACACACACACACACGCACACACAGACATACGCACACAAATACACGGCTCCTGCGCGCACAAACGGAAACACTTATCAGTTGGGATTTAAAAAAATTTTTTTTTAACTTTTTTTAAAGGTAAAGTGCAGGTTAATTTGTTTTATTTTACTTTATATATTGTGTTAATTATTTTTATGTATTTATTTCTTTGGGCTGTGGGACGAATTATTTGAGTTTTCATTATTTCTTATGGGAAGATTTGATTTGGTTTACAAGAGCTCGCTTCCGGAACGAATTATGCTCTCCAAGGTTCCATTGTAATAATTTTTTCGCATATCCCAGTTAGGAAGCTGGGGTCAGTACCCCTGGAGCAGATAGGGTTAAGGACCTTGCTCAACAGCTCAACAGTGGCAACATTTCAGTGCTGGGCCTCGAATCCCCAACCATCTAATCAGTAACCCAATAACACACAGTTTGAGGCGCCACTGCTCTAAAAGACAGCAGTCTCCCCATCGGGGAATCGAACCCTTCCAAACCGTAGCCCAATGCTTTAACCTCTGTCTCGCTGGGGTCTTGTTTATTTTGACCCTGTTCATTTTGTTTAAGCCATGACATGAAAGGCATGTAAGGATACTGAGGAAGTTAAAGAAAGTAAAGAATGTGTGGAAAAAGCCAGGGGAAATGAAAGCTACCTGTGCTGGCAGTACTGCCCGTAGTAGTTGTGTCCACACTCACACGTGTAACCATGTTTGCTGAGAGGTCTGCGCACACAGCTGGATGTGTGTTCACACGGGTTCAGCAAGCACGCATCCACGCAGTCGCTCCCAAAGTAACCTGGCACACAGCCACAAGGCAGACAATTAACACATTTTACACATGAGTACACACAAACGCACACACACACACGGACACGGCCACGTTGGCAACTTTGCTCACACCTTTGCATGTGCACATGCACACATATCCTCAGTTTGGAATGTAATATGATACGGTAACAGCTTTCTGTGAATAGCAATAATCTGATTCTTCCTAATTCTTAAGCCATATTAACCTCAATTTTAGTAATAGCCTATTATGCGCTGTTATGCACGTGAACAACACACGAGCCAGAGATTCACGCTAAGCCTCCTCCAGATCTTGCATTCAAACTTAAAGTGCAGTAATGATTTCAAGACCTTACATGAATCTTACCTGACTCACACACGCAGGAATGTGAGGCCCAGTCGTCTGTGCAGCGGCTGTGTGCGGGACACACGCTGGACACACACGCATCAGGTACTTCACATCCGTCGTTCACTCGCACCCTCAGAGCCTTGTGCATGTTAATGTTCCCTGTGTTGGAGGAGGTCTCTCCCATTCGTAAGCCCTACATAAATAATAACAGAGTTAACAATATACGTAACTGAATAACAAAGTGTGTGTGTTTGTGATTATATGTGCATGTGGAGAAATATCCAAATTTACTGCCCAAAATAATTTAAACCTTGTGCGTTCATTTCCATTTATTTAGCATATTAGTATATTCTTTATAACCAGTACAAGCTTTTCAAGATTGAGTGTGTGTGTGTGTATGTTTGAGATGTTACTCACTTGCATGCAGCCATTAAAGCCATTTAGCACAGAGCCATCATTTTTCATCAGGCCTCCAACATATAGACTTTTCAGCTTCAGTCCTGGTAACTCATTTCCAATTTCCACTGTCCTCTATAAATCAGGGACAAACCAGGGAAACCCAAATAAACATCACTCATACTACTATTACTATTGTTACCAATGAGGCCAAGTTTATTGAGCAATATGCAATGTACTCAGGTGGAGACAGATGACGTGCTCATCCATGCCCCATTGATTTGCTCAGTACACACCTGGAACATTCCGTAGTCCACGGAGACCAGGGCCATATACTTTATGTCCTTCCCATCTTTTCCACTCTTCAGCTCCACCAGGATATGATGCCATTCACCATCACTAACCCGTACCTGTGGAAAATCCAGCAGAGCCACACGCCGCGTGCCCACAAACACCTGGAAACGCACGTGCATGTTACTGACCTGCAAGACAAAAACGCAGAGAGAAGATTATATATATATATATATATATATATATATATATATATATTTTTTTTTTTTTGGGTGGCGGGGAGGGGGGGAATTCATTCATTCATTCATCATCTATACCGCTTAATCCTGCATTCAGGGTCACGGGGGGCCTGGAGCCTATCCCAGGAGACTTAGGGCACATGGCAGGGTACACCCTGGACAGGGTGCCAATCCATCGCAGGGCACACACACACATACACTCTCTCATTCACACACTACAGGCAATTTGGGAACGCCAATTAGCCTAACCTACATGTCTTTGGCCTGTGGGAGGAAACCCACCAAGCACGGGGAGAACATGCAAACTCCATGCACACAGAGACGGGTACTCTAGTTTCCTCACACGATCTAAAGACATGCAGGTTAGGCTAATTGTCGTTTCCGAAATTGCCCATAGTGTGTGAATGACAATTGGGCGTAGAGATGGCAACCCGACCCCTTAAGAAACTGCCCAGAAACTATGGGTACATCTTCTAGATAGACAGTACCTGTTATCCGATGTGCCGGAGTAAACCGTTCATTTCACGTAAACAGTTAATTTCGTCATATGAAAATAATGCACGTTGACTTCATGTGGGCCACCCCTGGTATGGATAATATTCTTGTAAAATAGTGCTGTAATATTACAAATAAATCACTTAACTTATACAGTTCAGTAGTTTGGTGTGTTTGGGTGTGTTTTTGAGTACACACCTGTCAAATCGAACTGAGCTTAAAAATGTATTTGTCTGCATCAGGGGTAAAATGCTTCATTGGGTGCACATGAACAATACTGTGTTGTACTCACGAGTAAGCTGAATTTAGACATATGGCCAGCGCTGGCCTGGAGCAGAGTGCCAGCACTTTTACGGGTACGAAACATCAGGCCGATGTACCACGGGATCGTTACAGTGATGTCAGGGTCACTCCATGAAGTCAGGGCAGAACCATCAAAGTGCAGCGGTGAGAGCATCACTGCAGACAGAAAAGAGCATTCAGCATTCTGCAACTGCGGACAAAATAGTTTTCTAGCTCTTAACTTAGACAGAACATCTAATAATCCTACTCAATTATCCTATTACCCTTAAGGAAGCATGCCTCCTTTGATCGCTTCTCTGTGGGAGAGTAGGCATAGATGCAGCAAAAAAGAAGGTTTTTTTGATGGTTCCAAAGAAGAAAAGTCCTAAATGTTTGTGTGCGGTCAAATTTTTTCCAGTCAACTAAGAGGGAGCCTCCTAATGAGGACCATGCTGCATGCTTACTTGCTGACTGCTTGAGGTGAAATATTTTACTTCATGTCAGGGCCAGATGAGCTGGTCTGAAATCAGTGAAGCTCAATGCTGACACACTTTCTTTCAGGGAGACCTAGCACTTACAGAGGATATATATTGGATACATGTGTGACTCTGGGGATTATGGAGTGAGCAGAAAGTCTCTGCTGCCTTTCGACTAGCATTAATAACGATACAACTGCCGCTTTACAAACATGAAAACAGCTTTGTGCCCATATATACTGAAGAAAAAGGGTAAAAAGAGATTTTCTTTATAGCAGTAGGAATCGAGTTATTGAAGCGAAGGAAAGACCAAAAAAATCTGCATAGCTCATCAGCCGAAACATGGTAGTTTTCTAGCTATAAAGCACGGATAGCTATTAGTGATTAATGTAACATCAAGCATACAAAAATAGCCAATACTGGTCCACTTAGATGGACCCCAACAACAGAGGGTTTTTCATTTAGAAAATGTTACATATTAATCCCTAAGCTAGAAGACGCAGCAATAAAAAATTTTTTTTTAAACCCACAAGAACCCTTTTTGAAGTTTTTTTTTTTCTCTGCACAATACCATTTTGAAACTTTAAAAAGCCTGGGAGGCTGTTTTATCCTCCTACTGTCTCCTCTGTGTTAAGACTTTAAAACAACCTTGGTTTATAATGAGTGGCATAAGAAAGCCAAATCCACCAGCGGGATCTCAAAGAATTAGGCCATTAAGCTCTCTGAAAATGTTAAGCCACTTATGATCACATTTCTTGCTCTAAATCTCAGTGCACAATTCATCACATCCCGCATGTCACACTGCATATGGCATGCTTGCATTCATATTGGTTAAGGTGCTGAGAGCTGTCACACAGCCAGCAACAAATGGACTGACCTGGCACAAAAACGATCGCAAGTGTGGCTGAAGTGTGTCTGAAATAAAGTGGGAATTTCTATGAAATGGGTAAGGATTAGAAACATATGGTGTGCTGATAAAAGGATCTATATTTGTATCCCGACTATAATAATTTTAAAAAATCGAGTTTTCTTTAATTGGTAACAAATGAGACATTTTTTTTTCAGTTTACAAAAAAGTGTTTTTTTTTATACGGTTATACTTAACATTGAGGAATATCTGTGGAGGCAAGTCGGTTCCTGGTATGTCTTATAAAGTTCTCTGTTTTGAAAACCTCCTCGAAATATAGACTCCCATAAATTTTAACCTTTAAAAGCCAAAGGATTTGTAGCATTTTTTTGTGTTACTGTTTTATAATGAATATATACAGCCTTCAGGATTGTGCAACGTAGATCACAAAGACAAAGAAAAAGAAAGACAAAGAATATTATAGACACATATGATCATGTGCTTTATGGTTGTTTCTGATTGTTTTTATGACAAAAAATGTATGAACTAATTATATAATAATATAAGAGTATTTTATATATATATAAATATATATATATATATATATATGTATATATATATATATTTTTTTTTTTTTTTGGAGTGTTTTTTTTGGAGATATTTTTGCAATGCCATTGAAATATTCTAATGGCAGAAAAAAATGTTGAAAATAAGTTTTTAAAGTAATGATAACTTTGATTCCACATTACATAGCCGAACACCCAAACATTCAAAGTTTCAATGAGCTTATATAGAAATCTTTGCCATAACAAAAAAAAAATTTCTTTTTCTTTGTTTAAGTACCACACATCTACAGTATTTCTTTTTTATCTTAATCTTATTCATCTTCCACATCAGGCTCTGTAAATTTGCTGTTACTATGGAAACAATAATGTTTGCATTATTACCAAATTACTGTCAACGGTGTGGTGTAATAAAAAATCTATGAACATGAATTATACAATAAGTATATAATTTATGACTGCAGGATTCAACCTTTGCCTGTCTCCCGTTTAAGAGTTTGTTTTGATTGCCAAGATCATTAAAGATCTTTCAACGTGTACTTGCGGCCTTACTTCTGATCCCCAGGTCGCTGATGGATACAGGTTTTAACCTGTACGACTATTTCCGAGATTCAGAAATTCAAGCTCTCTCAAGTAGCTTATGTCAGCTTTAGTTTAACAAACGTCGCTACCTTATTTGACTAATCCTTTATCATCACTGGGGTTTTATGTGTTGTCAAATGTTTCGAAATGAAATGGAGATAAATAAATAAAAATCACCACCAGATTAAATATAATATTGAAACGTTTCATGACAGACGGACGGAAAATAGCAGTGACAACCCGAAGAGAAAAGAAATAGGGCATGTGGTGGCAGTAATGTTAATTTATTTCCCCTGAAACACATCTTCAACCTCAGTTTGTTTCTTTGGTTCTTGGTAAAAAAAAAAAAGCAGAAACTGGCTCAGCCAGATCTAGTATGTATAGCTAGACCAAGCGATTGATCAGAAATGAACTGAAACCGATATTCAGAACCTCTAACCAACGTAATCTTGAAAATTTATGTTAGTATTTTTTTTTTATTCTGTTAATATGTTTTTTTATTTTCGTTTTATTCTGTTAAAAAAATAACATACACACTATAAATATGTTGATTTACCACGGTATGCATTAAGTGTTCGAGGTGTGTGCACCACAGTGTTCATATCGTTTTACGCAGATTCTCAACAGAGATTCAAAGAAACGAAGTTTGCTGCAGACTCCAGCAAAAGGAGATGATTTTCTTCCGTAATGCAGGCACAGTTCTTGGCAGATCATCACAGTTGAACACCCTCTCCTTTAACATTCCCCAGAAGTAGGCATCAGGTGGTGTAAGATTGGCGGAATGGTAAATACGCGTGAGTCAAAAATGATCCGCCCTCTTTATAATACACTTTGCCCATTTGCCAACAAGCTTCCACGTCCACATCCACTGAGAACAATCATCTGCACACTTCTGTCCACATTGTTGACCTTCTGCAAAAACTTCTTTTTGAGGTGTTAAAGCTGGCTCACAGCTCAGCCTAAACCTTGAAGGGTCAGGGGTAGCTCAGTGGTTAAGGCATTGGACTACGGTTCGGAAGGTCCCAGGTTCAAGTCCCACTACCACCAAGTTGTCCCTGTTGGGCCCTTGAGCAAGGCCCTTAACCCCAACTGCTCAGATGTATAATGAGATAAAAATTTAAGTCGCTCTGGATAAGGGCGTCTGCCAAAATGCCTAGATGTAAAACATTTTTTAATAAGGGAATACGAGAGCTTGTTGGCAAATGGACAAAGTGTATTATAAAGAGTGCGGATCATTTTTCACTCACTCTCGTAGTTGAGCATATTTATGGTACAAAGTTGAAAAACTGCCTGATCATTTTTGTTTAACATTACCCTGAGTGTCATGGGATACCACTGATTCTCTTCGCACTTTTCCGATATTTCCACGATACACTTAATATATAACTTTGCTTAATCATCCAGAACACAACATAAAGCAACAAATTCAATATTACATTTTACTCGCTGGTTGTTTTGCATTATCTGTATGTGTTTGCCTGCTTAACAGAGGTTTCCCCTACCGTGTTCACAGTTCTTTCCTCCATAACCCAGCGGACATTTACAGGAGTATGTGTTCCACTTGTTCACACAGAGCCCTCCATTATGGCACACGCTGCTGCTGCAAAAATTACTCTTAGCCAGGCAACCTGAAAAAGCATGGATCAAGTTCATAAAGGCTGAATAAACCAAAAGACTTTTCTACATTCTACATTTAATCTGTATAAACCACGTCTAACCCGCAGCGGTGCCGTTGTTAGCAATGAAGCTGGCCATGTCAATGGGTTTGCTGTCAATCATGAGGTTCTTTAAGCAGCCCACAAAATCTCGGTTTCTCACTGGGAAATCCTCAGGAAGGTCAGGAACTCCACCCAGGAGCAAAGGACCTGTGAGGTCCAGGGACCTGCACATACAGTACACACAACACATGAGGTCGCAATCTTCCAAATGACCGACAGCTAGAGATCATCTCGAAGACGGGCTTCTACAGTACATATTATATTCACCAATAATATTTGAGAAATACATACTTTATGCAATTGTAGAAATCAAAACTTTTAAATGATAATGTTTAATCTCATGATTATAATATTTAATCTCAACGAAATACTTCCTTTTAAATTAAGTCATTGTTTGGAAGAAAAGAACCTTTTTTATAGCCTTTGCTCATTTTTAAAATGCATTTGAAATGGATGGAACTAACACAAAGTATTCAGGTATGTCAATTCATTTTCTACAATTTGTCAGTCAAAAAGAGTTCTTCTTGATACTAGTCTTCTCTTCACTCATCAGTCTAACAAGCTTTAAACTAAGAGAACACAACACACTATGTTTCCCAACATTTCCTAGAAAGCAACTGTAATCAAGACAAAGCTGGGATTAATCTTGACTTTTGAATCTACTGTAGTCTTTTTTTCTTTTCTTTTCTTTTTTTACTATTTTATGCTAATTTTCAGTGCAGAGTAATCCAAGCAAAAGGTCATAAAAGATAAAAGATGTCTCTTTAAAGTAATGGCACTTAAGTGGCTTAGGAGGTCTGATCTGGTGAAGTCATTTAGTGTTAAATCTTTTTGTCATTGCAGCCCATCCATGATTCATTTCCTCTGTTGGGAATCAAAGGAAAGCTTAATCAAATACAACATAAGAAGCACTTGAATTTGTTTTTTGAAACGATAAAAGCATTTCTGTTTATGACCTTCTACCCTATTTCACTCTGCTTGCTGGGCTTTGTGTAATTACAGAATTCTGACTACAGTTCTTCTTTATGAACCTCATGACCGCAGGGCTATTTAAAAAAAAAAAAAAGGAAAAAAAAATATGTCAACAGCTTAACATTTCGACAAAACATTCCACAGCTTAACAGACCATGTTCAGCTGTATTAAGACACAATACTGTACTGTATATAACATGTGCCGTACTATTCATAAGCCTTATAATAGAACAGCATATCTCCATAATGCATTTTGATTACTAATGCAGTTAAGAATATTTACTTAATCTCAACCAGAGAGGTATTGAACTTTAAGATGTTATTATAGTACCCTGTCTTCCAGTTCTCATGCTATGTCTTAACCATGCTTATTAATCTATTGACTGTAAAGAAGCCAAGGCCACTTCTAGTAAGCTAGTATTTTTTTTTTCATGCACACTAAAAAGGGACCTTAAAAATTCCAGGAGGATGTTTTATAAGCAAAAGATGCACCATAAAATCATATAGACTTGGAAACTGATTTTTTATTTCATGGTTATCAGTCAAAAGAAAAAGAATAAATTAACTCCAATCCTAGTTGAATAGAAACGACACTGAACTCTGCAATGACAGACTTAATGTCAAATACTTATGCAACAAATAAGTAGATAATCCGACCAGATTTCTAGTTCAGAGAGTTTTCCCATGTCCTACATGCAGCATTACAGCTTTTACTAAGTTGAAAATATTTGTGTGTCTCCTCATTATGACCCACCACTTATAGCTGCATTTCAAAGCTATTACCTCACCTGAAGAGTGTAAGGGTTGTTGTCCCTAAGTTAAACAGAGATTAAATTATTTAAGAGTGATTAATGCCAATGTCAAGATGAGCTACAAGTGTGTTTGAATTGTAAAGCCTATAAGGCAGGTTTGGCATGAGGACAAAACAAGATTTGGAGAGAGTCGAGCAGAGAGTGAAAGCGAGGTATGGGAATGTGCTCTAATCTCCTATAATGATGAGCTATTCAACACTTGTCTGCAGTTAACATGCTTTACTCAGCTCTTATTACATTGCTGTCCTGTTGAGTAGGTTTTTACACCTGGCTGTGAATGTACATGGTGGCTGTTTGCATATAATCTACTGTATACAGTATAACCATGTAAGATTCTAGGTTATATTATGCTCCTATAGTATACTGTATATAAAACAATACATTATCATTAAATACCATTAAAGACAACATTAAGCACCAGTATAAGAAGGAAAACTGGCTTAGACTCACTTCTTCTGGCCTTTCTGCGTGCCCTGGGCTGCACATGTGTAGTTTCCAATCTGATCACCAAAACGTACGGCCATTGCCACATCGCAATCGTCCACAGCAACCACGGCAACTTTCTCCTCAGAAGGGCCATGAGGGAGGCCGGTACGTCCAATGTTAGGCTAAAAAACATAGCAATAAATATTACCCCGTATGATTAAAACAAACCGCTTGGTAACCTTTCAAGAAACGGACACTTTAAAATGCCAGGAACATTTGAAAATCAGTTTTCAGTGCCCGCTTATGCCACACTGATCTGAATGAATCATAAAACAACAGATCAACACCACTTAGGTTTTAAATATCTTTGTGTTGTGGTTAATTGTTCCAAATGAAATGTTATATTGAGCCACTATTACATACCAGCATGGCCTTAAAAGAGATCTAGCTACTGTGTAGTTCTAATCTGTCAGACATAGCGTGAAGTGTCTGTGCGCCAGGCTGTGGAACTGTGCCCAACATTCAATTGGATTAAGCCAGTAAAACACTGGTGAAAATGAGATACTATGTAAGTCAAAATGTAAGTCAAAGTGCCATTACATGTCTGATAAACCTCTGCAGACTTTATTAGTGCATTACTATACAGTAACACAAGCCAGTTTGTGCTTTTTCTGCTTCTTTTGCTTCTGCTGTATTTAATTTTCCAAATTTATTTAGCAAGTTAGCCGATGTGTGATATGTCTCAGCAGATACCATGCATAGTGTGTAAATGGTCTAAAGAGTGTTACAGGAAACATTACAGAAATTGCACAAGATTGTGAAATAACATAGCTAAAGTAAGCTAATCCAATAAGGGAAGTCATATTTATTTTCATATAATATATATCCATGATAACCCTAACCCAGGATTTCTAAAAGAAACTCCACTCACTCACTCACTCATTGTCTATACCACTTTATCCTCCACACAGGGTCGCGGGATGCCTGGAGCCTATCCCAAGAGACTTAGGGCACGAGGCGGGGTACACCTTGGATGGGGTGCTAATCCATCACAGGGCACACACACATACTGTACACTCACTCACACACTCTTTTATACACTATGGGCAATTTGGGAATGTCAATTAGCCTAATGTGCATGTCTTTGGACTGAGGGAGGAAACCAACCAAGCATGGGGAGAACATGCAAACTCCATTCAGACAGAGGTGGGATCAAACCTGGCCGGGACCCTGGAGGTGCAAGGCGGCAATACTAACCACTAAGCCACAATTCCGCGGAACATAGAGAACATATTGTAGAAAGTTCATTCTCCATTCGGTAAAGCATTGTTGTTTTTAATTCACGATTAAAAAGCAGAAGCTGACAGGCGCCTAACCACAAAGCTCCATCTGAGGGTAGTCCAGCTACACGTAAATAAGCAGATGATTTTGAACCTTTGATGAGACAGAAGAATATTTCGACAGATGTTTTGCAGTTTTTAGTATCAACTTGAACCGTGGTGCCCTTTCCATCACACCTCATGACACATCGCAGGGCACACACACACTATACAGGCAATTTGGGAACGCCAATTAACCTAATCTGCATGTCTTTGCAAACTGGAATACCCAAAGCAAACCCAACCAAGCATAGGGAGAACATGAAAAGACCCGAGACGAGAATCAAACCCTAAACCAGGGTCAGGGGTAGCTCAGTGGTTAAGGACTCATTGGACTACGGTTCGGAAGGTCCCAGGTTCAAGTCCCACTACCACCAAGTTGTCCCTGTTGGGCCCTTGAGCAAGGCCCTTAACCCCAACTGCTCAGATGTATATTGAGATAAAAATGTAAGTCGCTCTGGATAAGGGCGTCTGCCAAATGCCTAGATGTAGATGTAAACCCTGGAGGTGCGAAGCCACAGTGCTAAATCGCTACACCACCATACTGCCACCATTATCAGTTAAAGTTAAAAAGTTTAGTTGAAACAAACATGGTATTTACAGCATCTCTTTACACAGCTATAGAAAAAGCCTTAGAAACCAATACACATAAAACATCTTGTCATCTTTTCGTGCTGGTGTTGCCGAGCTCATATACAGGCTTAAATGGCAAGGTCAAGGATCCAACAAATACATACATACATACACACATACAAATAGATAAATCACTGTCTTACGATTTTACATAAAAGATATGGGAGTTGGTGAGCTTGAATAAGGCATTAAATAAAAGAATGCTCTTGACAACTCTTGTTACTGTGGTATATACCACTCCAAATATCGGACACTGTGTACCAATTCCTCTGCTTTCTGTCTGTCTGCCTGTCAACCTCCTACTGATTGCTTGGCCTTGGGGATGTGGTTTCACATCTCTATTAGCTGATGACTAAAAGAGAAATTTGATCGTTAAACCCTTAACCAGGCACGCTAAACCCTCTAAGTGTTTCACCACATCAGATCTTAATGAGAAACTGATGGTTTAACTGTCACAATGGAGGAATCATGGTGAATGTCAAATCGTTCACAAGCGCCAAATAAGGACTGAAAAATGTTCTGATTCCAAACGGGACTCTGAAACAGTTCCGACATTTCAAGTGAGTATAAAGACACTGCAGGGGGGTGGGGGGGGTGGGGGGGGGGGGGGGAGGGGGGGGTTGACCTAATGACATTCCTTAGTGACAGCCAGTGGCTCGTTTTTGAGATTGTGTTTTGACAAACTGTCAATCAATCACTTAGACTTTCTCCAAAATTCATGATGGAGTGAGTTCTCACATGGTACAACTGTTTCTGTTGTTAGAGTTGCATGAGATTTGCAGTATTTCCACTGCTGCTCTCTGTAAAGACTTTTATTCTCATTCTTGCATAAACTTACCATTAAACGTTTTTGACACTGATGTTTTCTTACGACTGTTTTTATTCGAGACTAAAACGCGCTTGTCTTGAAAGTAGTGTCTCTAAAATATTGTACAAGGCTGTTCTATCTCGAGACAAGACGATTCAAGGCCTTTTTCTCGCTCCCTAAGTAACCTGTGCTAAAGTGTTTCTCCTGGTATCATTGCTGATGAATGAAATCCCCACCAGCAGAAGAAAAAGAATGCACAGTGAGGGGAGGAGCAACTCAGGCTCATCGGTCCAAAGAAACACAGTGATCACAGTGATTGAGAGCATTCCTACAGTCTGATACATGCACCATGGACAGAGTCCAACTAATCAAAATCCAGACGCTCCATCCTTCTAACAACCATCACTGTAATTTGTGTGTCTGTGTGTGTGCACTCACATAGGAGGGCTGTTTGGATAACTATGAAACAGAAAACAGATGAGACAACAAAAAAGCTTTTCTTCTGCTTAAACGCTAAACGTTCGTAGTGCTTTAAGCAAGGATTTCTTTTAGTACTCAAACTGAATCTGCAATTACTTATGGCCCAAATATTAATAACTAGCTTCTTAGGCACGACTCTCAATAATGATCCTGTGCTGTTTTTTACTGACTTATTTACTGACCATAATCAATCCCCATTCTTATATACAGTACTGCTAAATATCAGTGTTACTATATGATACATTATAGGGGGGGGTGTTGGTGGGGGTCGCTTTTGTCTCTACTTGCTAGGGATTTCAACCGAACATGGGTATAAAGGGTTAAAACAAAGGTCATGATTTTATTCAGCCACAACAGAGCAAAATGCATTCCTGATCGAGAAGACATGCCTTCAGCGTGCAGATAATGGCCCTCCATTTGCAACATACTCTAAGTAAGTGCCTTTTGGACGAAGCCAGAATTGATAATTATTTTCATAGGTCATGTGTATGTCTTCTAACATCTAACCAGATATAATAAATAAGCCAAACTCTGTCTCATTTTCAGCTAGGTTGCTAATGGTTACTAATGAGAACTGTTTCTGATATATAAATGAATGATGCATTATAATAAAAGAGTAATTAATTAATTAATTTATTTATTTACAGGAATGCAAAATGACTGAGAGAAATAAAACACTGCCAGACAGCTCAGTGCCTCCGAGTCGTACTGTAGCATTGCTTGGCTTCCCGTTATAGTTTTAGCATAAATCTATTTAAAACCTCAAGTACTTTAGTTTTAAACAATTACAAACATTAAATGTACTTTTAAGCCTAAAATCAAATGTCTCAGAACAAGTTTAATATAATTTTATTTATTATATATCTTTTGGTAAATGTTACATAATCTAAATTACATAAAAATTATTTTGCACTGCAACAAATGCACTTCTGGTAAGATGCTACTGCATTTCATTGCTTTGTACCGTACATGTGCAGTGACAATAAAGCTGAATCGAACCTATTTTAATAATTTGCTTTAATTAAATATTTCCACTTGTCAAGACACTAAAAGACACTTCTAAATCACACAGTAAATGACAGCCGTAATAATGACGAAAAGCAGACACATGTTTAACGCATGTGCCTCTACATCACAAAAGGCAAAACAAGACCGTGGTAAAACTAAAGCATTTCTAATGGCTTACAGCTATGAAACATGACCCTCTATGTATTTCACAAAGTGTCAGTGTGTATAGTAGGATATTATGTTTCTGGGTGTGTAATAAGAGGGTCTTAAGAGAAAAGAAGCGGGAAAGAAAACAAGCTAATTCTGACAAGTTTTTTTTTTTTTTTTTCCAAAATGGATATTATAGCTAATAGTTGAGATTGAGAAAACAATTATGCATACTTTCATAAACACTAGATTTGTTCATGGCTGGCATGTTGTTGGCTGGCTTCGCTGTTGTTTTTGTAAACTCTGTCCAGCAGTCTGTTTCCTTATCAGGAAGAAAAAGTAGTGAGAGAGTACGACCCCAGTCCTATCGAATCTGGGTAAATTAGTCATGCCTGTTATAATTGTACGTCCTAAGTGGGTTAGTCAGCTCGGTATGTTATTTATTTATTTATTTATTTATGGCAACATTAGGACATGCCGTACACTTGAACAAATATAATGTTTTTATTAAATAATTTTTGTTTATCATGCCATATTCACTTTTTCTGGTTTCTTTTCCTCTACACAGTGGTAAAATAGGAACTTCTTTCATTTATATAAATTTCATTAATAGTGATAGATATATTTCATTATTTTGCTTGTCCATGAATGTATTTAGTCTTGGAATCTTGCTCTGATGTATATGTGAAATCTACTGTACATTTCTTGCATTGTTTGAACTCAAAATTTTAAATAAAATTTGAAAATGTATTTAATTTATGATAATGATGATGATATATAGATGTATTATTATTATGAATCCATCCAACCATCATCTATAACATTTATGCTGTGTAGGGTTACTCCATACACACAGACCCGAGGCAGGAATCGAACCCTTGATCCTGGGGGTGCAAGGCGACAGTGCTAACCACTAAGGCACCATGGCTGCAATATTCTTATTATTATATTATTGATGTGTGCATTTGTGCATGAATAACATAATATTTAAGTAAATAGATGCACTTTGCTAAAATATATTTAAATTGTAATAAAATTTTCTACATTTGTTGTCATTTATTTTTAATCCCAGTAATGTAGCACAATAAGCCCTATAACCCTATGTAAATGCACATGCAGAAAACACACACATTACAACAGGGATGGTTGTTAGATGATTAGTTGTACTCTGTCCCTATACCCTAAGTCTCCTGGAATGGATAGGCTTCAGGCCTTTGAAAAAATAAATACATAAATAAATATAAATACATTTATATATCAATAAAAGTATTTATTTATTTAATGTCTTTATTTTTTTTTTAATAATTGGTTTACCTTGTTGTAGTAATGCAGCCACACCGTGTGCCACTGTCCATCGCTCACTCCAGCAGGTATAAAAGGCGCCACTGTGGTATTACTTTCTCCTAAAGACAGGATGCAGGACAGAGAATATAGCTCATAAAAAGCAGAACATGCATATCCTGAACACTTAAAAGTCTGTGTAAAACTGTGTGCATTCAAGCATTAAATGGGTTGAACGAAAACCAATGGCAATAAAAAAAAATGAATTGTGGCATATTATGTCATGGCACTGAAATATTATAAAACAGAGTGCTTTCAGGGCAGTCGTTTCTATAAATACAGTATATTTATCGCAGGAAATCTTGTTAAGTTGCTAAAGATCTTTCTCGCCAACAATAACACAAGTTCACAAGGAGTATGCTGCTATAGATGGAGCTCGTCCAGTTCAGTGGAGGCAATAAGTGAATCATTATAGAGGATATAATTAAAACCCTGGATCACCTTGAGAACAACTTAACTAATGTTCCTAAGTTCCATCAAGACGCTGTAAGGTCTGTTGGGAATTGTTTATTACACTTGCCTTTTTTTCATTATCCTGAGCAATGGATGTGGCGAAGGGACGTGACCCTTGACCCCTGCTGTGTCGAACATTTACCAAAATTAAACTGTTATTGAAATTCCTTCATTCCTAGACTGTGAGATGTTGTTTTTTGAGGAAATGCCTTTCAAAGCCTTTGCTCTTCACTACTGTCCATAGCCAACCCTTAACTCTCTGACAGAAATGGAATTCAGCTTCGCTCACTCAAGGACAGTAGGACAACACATTCCACTAAACTTTATCCTCTGGAAACAAGTCCAAATGTTAAAGAGACAGCACAAGGTTCTGGGGGCATGTTAAATATGTGCCACCCAGGAGGGCTGGAGTGAATGGGATAGAAAAACAAAGGGACAGGTAGATAGAGGATGTGTGTTTCTATGCTCTTTGGCCAGCTGCTTCCTTTGGCAGAAAGCCTCCATACACACTCTTATGTGAGCAAAAAAAAAAAAAAAAGAAAGTACTTTTTTTTTTTTTGTAGACAGTTAGCTACACTAATAGTTTTCAGATTTAATCAAATAAACCCATCCATAAGAACATATTGCAAATCAGCTCACTTAATGCAATACATGTTAATTAATGTAACATATTCCATGTTATTTTACAAGGGGCATTCGGGTCAAAACAGGACTTGTAAAGACATTTCTCATGAATGAAGCATAAAAACTTAGCCACATTATGATCTTTGAGCTCACTGCAGTCGTTCACATAAGCGTGCAGAGTGTGGAACTCTGATGCTCGAAAATTGACAGATACCAGCTTGCAAGAAATTCATCTGTCTATGGGAACTGTACACACAATCATTCACCAACACCACTTGCACATGACAGGAACTCGGCTAGGAGTTACTGCTGCATCCCCTGTATGGTCGTGACCTTGTTCCAAGCCATTTTCACACGTTTGGGCCATTAAAGGCCAGCGTTTCAGGCGTGAAGCAGGCAGTCTGATCATGGCTCAGAAAACTTTTTATATCAAGCACTAGTGAAACACTGGGATAAGTACAATTGTGTAGCAGGGGATTATATAGAGAAATAATGGGACTTTACACAAAGATAACAAAAAGCAGTGTTTAAAAGATGATTTAATTTATTTAGGGAAACAAGCTGCCCAATCCTATCTGGCCCTATGTGAAAAAGTAATTGCCATCTAAACCTAATAACTGGTTGGGTCACTTTTGCCAGCAATACGTGCAATCAAGAGCTAGCAATAACTGCAAAATATGTAAAAAAAGAAATAAAAATAAAAATCAGGAAGGGAGCAATTATAGGAGTTGTTTATTGACTTTTTTTACTATTACCTTGTATGCATTCAATTTGTTTCAATTTCCTATATTTAATATACCTTGCCTTAGCTTAGTAGCTTATCTGTCTGTCAATTTACAGTATGTTAACATATATAAACTCTACTGGTAGATAATACATCTCTCATTATTGAACGGTTCCCGCATTACTCTGCACTCTGCATGAATAATGCATAACCATATACACATGTATATACACACACATACGCACATGCACAAACTCACCGGCAGAGAAAGTGAGTTGGATTTGCTCATCTACAATCTCCACAGCGATAAAGTCATGCTTTTCGTTAAACCTTCCATTATAGAGTAACAGTGCGTTTCTCTCTCTAGTGGCAAACCTGTGGAACAAAATCATAAATGTCTATTCATTTATTTAAAGAAAACGTTTCATACAAATCATCCTAAATTGACTGGATAACAGTCTCTCAATATACTTTCACTCATACAATAAAAGTCCAGGGTCAGTTTTATGAACACTCCACACAGGATCATGCATTATTAAAAAAAAAAAACATGGGCACAGGGAACGAGACAGGAAAGATAGAAAAGGAAGTAAGAGAAAGATAAAACGCGTGAACAAAGCGTGCACTAATTGTAGTGGTGATGACGTTATTGACGGAGAAGTCACCGGGGGGAAAGTTGACCTGCAGGTGTTTGCACATTTGTGGCAGTTTTAGAGGTCACATGGGAAGCGGATTGAGAGAGGTGTCAGAGAGCACCTGGCACAAGGGCACACTCACAGGAAGCAGGAACAAAGATCTGCGCCACACACTACATCCTGTTTGCACGTTAGCCATGGAGATCTGATTGGACAGAGCTTTAATGGGAATTTATATCCGAGGAACAATTGAAAGCTCATTTAGCTGCAGTGGCAATTCAGCATGGAACAAGTGCTTGATGGGTTTTAATTCACTCCATACTACCTGTGATTCATAAGCGCCACGCCGGTGAAATACGCAGCATTAATTTCTATGTGTGTATATGTGCATTGACTGACTGATTATTTTATGATCATATTTATTTATTATATCTATTACAAATGTTTATATAATGTTTATTAGCCCATGAAGACCCATGCAATAAAGTGGCTTGAACCGATTCTTTTTCATGGCTTGAATGGATGGCTTGTCCCTTTTGTGGAACCAAGAATAGCATCATAATTAGTAAAACTGGATCTTTTTCTAGCCCAGACTGTTGATTCATCATCCAGCATCATACCATGAAGTTATATTTTTTCAAGCTTGTTTTGCTGACACAGCTCATCTTTGGTGCCGACTGAAAAGGCACATATCAAATATACTACTAGATATAATAAAGACAAACGAGGTGAATTTCTTTCTTGATGCTAAATGCGTTTAAAGAAAAAAGTAAACAATTGGCTGAGAACAAGCTCAGTGACCTTCCTTCTTACTGAGAAAAAAAATGGCATGATTAAAAATCCCCCTAAAATAAATAGGAAGCACAAATGTCTCTTTTAGTGTGTTTCCGATGAAAACCTCCCCCTATGCTATACGGACCACACTGTCTTCATAATAATAAGAAGAATCAGAACGGCCTTGAAAAAGAAAAAGAATAGGTGTCACAAAAATGTACCAGGCTTAAGGTAGTGTAGGAAGGGAGCACAATGGACCAGTAGTACATTTTTACCACAATCCTATTCGATATCACATCCAGCCATCGTTGAACAGGACCAACATGACAAATAATTTGGCAAAGAAAACGACACGGAGTTACTCACATGAAGGACAGTGTGAAGTGAAACCTCTGCTTCAAGCCCCTGAAAGTGACGAATGCATTTCCAGGAAAGCTGCGTGTGCTCATCCGACAGTAGGGCTTCTCAAAGTCTCCTTCTGGACACTGGCACATAAACCCGCCAACCAGCAGGTCCACGCACCGACCTCCATTCTTACACACACCCGTTACACAGCGGCCCGATCGAGAGCTCACTTCACAGTTCTCACCTGGAATGGATATACAGAGATGACACAACTTGACTTTGGAGTTGAAGCCAAACTAAGACACACAATTGTGTGACGCATCGCATTTCCACATTAACGGTGATGAGCTTGGCAGGCACTTGCAACAGATGTAATAAATCAGCCTGTAAAGACATCTTTATATCAGCATCTGTTTGTTCATACAGGTCTCTACAAATTACAGAATTATAAGCTGACAGCGTTGTCACACAGCTCGCAGTAAAATCGGAAAATCTCTGGTACAGGTCTCACACGAGTTCACCCTGAACTTGCGCCATGTTTTTCTTCCCTCCCTCTGTCTAAACACTCAACACTGTATTCAGTGACCAAGGCTGACCTCCGCTCTTAATCAAACTCAACCGTCCTACAGCCTAAAGGCAGAGTGATAATAGAAGAAACATGGTGGTCTGGAGGACACCTGCCACGCTACAACACCACCATTCTGGAAACTGAGATCTCTGAAGAAGTGATGACAGCTCGCTAATACACAAAGATGACATCATTTGCAGTTTTTTTGTTCTCTTATGAATGAATGAGTTTCTGTGGGCATTCTTTGAGGTTTTGTTATGTGCTGTATGAATGCCACGTACAGGACTGGTAATGAGATGTCAAAGAAAATCCAGGTGCAAGAAGAAAAATCTTTCATGGTTTAATGGAGCTCCACTAGAGACGGATTTACATTCCATGCACTAACTAAATTCTGTTTATTTTACTGTCGTTAATGAATATAAGGGGCAAACATCTTCCGCACTCCGGTTACTCCTATTGCCCGCATTGTCTTATCAGCGCTTTCTGTTCAAGGCTAATGTCTCCCCAGTCACTGTTGTGCAGATGTGAACGTGTTACATCAGTTGATTTGTAACTTCAGCACGAGCAAAAAAGGATGCCGCACCTACCTGGTGCCAAAACAACTCACGGGAAAGCATAAACAGGAGCGTTTGGATATCTGCAAACAAAATTCGGACCGATACTCTAACGGGGGTGAAAGTTTCTTAAAAAGAATCATTACTGATGACGAGACATGGATTCATCACTACGAGCCTGAGAGCAAACGACAGCGTATGGAATGGAAACATCTTTAACTGCCGACGGAGAAAAAGTTCAAAAGTCAACCATCAGCTGGAAAATTTAGGCTTACAGTTTTATGGGAATCTCAAGAGGCCAGTATTGGAACATTATCAGAAAAAAGGTTCAACAGTGCTCGTTATAGTGAGATGCTTATTGTAGAGTTGAAGCTTAGACTTCAGATTAAACGCAGATGACTGCTATCCAAGGGCGTTCTGATCTTGCATGACGATGCACATCTGCAAAATTTTGCCCACACTGTCAACACTCTGCGAAAACACCATTTAGTGATGTTAAAGCATCCTCCCTATAGTCCTGATCTCGCTCCATCAGATTGTTTGGTCCCCTGAAAGCAGCCCTACGAGGATGGAGATCATAGACAGCAGTGCATTTGTGGCTTGCAGCTCAGGTTAAAACTTCTTCTTCTTTTTTTTTTAAAGGGAATACAAAAGATTTTTGACAGATGGAAAAAGTGAAATTTTGGACAAAGATTATGATTATGTCTGAAAATTCATGTATTTGTCTTTTCTAAAACTTAACTAAAATCAATTCTACAGCCAGAGTGCGAATAAATTTTGACTCACCCTCATATTTAATAGTAAATACTATAATAATATTTTATCCCATTTTTCTCCAGTTAGATCACCTGGGGATGGTTAGGACTGCCTCCAGAACACCTGAAGACAGCCATCTACACTCATTTACACAGATGAGCTCACAAATGTTAATGAGTGATTAATGTCACTTTAATCAACAGGAAAGCTTATGCGAATTCAATTTAGGTAGCTCTGTGGTTAAGGTGTGGGATTGCTGATCGCTGTGCCACCAAGCTGCTCGTGCAGAGCAAAGTCCTTCATCCTCAACCGCTCAGATACGATTGGGCATCGAACTTGCAACTCAACCTTGTAACCAGGGATATATTTCCAGGAAGGGGAGTATTCATTGCCCAATGGCATGCGGATGAAACCTTACCAAATTTATGTAAATTATATAGGCACATACTGTTTCTACATAGTATTTCCCAGTTTTTTGTTTGTTTTCCCAAATAAGAAAAAATGAGCCACTAACAACACTTGGGTTTAGAATTTGGTGAGGTTACCTGCCTTACGTCTCCAGGATGACTCCTATCTTAACTATTTCTCCTAATGAATTTTATGAAAAACACATCAGAAATATATCAGACAAAAGATGAACTAAAGAGAGGCAGAATCGTATGTGTAAATGAGAATCGTAATTTTGTTTCCCAAGCTATAGAAAAGCAAACTTTGAGCAGTCATTTTAACCCCCCTGTTACCTTCAACCTCCAGAAAATGGTCATAATTAAATTGTTTCCCAAGTTTATGTATAAAAGTCACTGAATATGAAGCAAAAGAAAAATGTCAATCATTTATTTTAAGACTTTAAACATTGAATGACCCCCAAAGATAATAGGAGGGTTAACTCTGGATACTGGTGATGTACATGTGTGTGTATCAATAAACTTTTACAATTCAGTGACTACACATTACATAGCTGTAATCTAGCAGGCAGATCTACTGTATCTTAATCCTCAGTAAACTGCAGCAGTATGTTATAACACGAATAAGTACAAGGACAACATGTAATGGAACCGAGGGATCTATTACAGTGTAATCATCCTGTGAGCCTGTGTTTCAGATGCAGGTCTGACTCTGTACACTGGCTATTGTGCACCTGCCACCTTACGCTGATAAGATTTGGGCCCTGAGCAAATATGTGTTAGGATGCACAAGGAAGGCTTCAGGGATGTAATGACCCAAATGCCTGCTGGATAATCCCGTATTTCAAAGGAATTACAGGGATATATTACACGGTAATGAGAGAAACACACTGCAGGGACTACTGAAGCCACTGTCAACACCTCAGAATAAGACCACAGGCTATAAGAAGAACACGGCCTCACTGTTCTTTAGCATGAACAAGAAATACGAATCCATGGAGAAAGCAGTTGTCAAAGTGGGTGAAAGATCCAGAGAGGACTCTCCACTACTCATGTTAAAGGTATGCCGAAGAATTCTCCTTAAACATTTCATCCTATAGGAGGGGCCCTGATGGGTCATATTTCTACATTAGCAGACTTAATGAGGCTCTGATAGTGAGAGGAACTCACGATTTGCTGAAAAATCAGCTGCACTCACTGTTAGTACATAATAACCCTCTAATCCATTGTTGCTACAAGTTGAGCTGGTTTATTCAAGCAATGTTCAGAACCTATAGTGAGTGAAAGCACAAAAAGCCACGTAAGATGAATGCCAGAGAGGAGTCAACCATATCAGGAGTCAACTTTCCCTCTTTATCAGTTAAACTGATTTTAGCTCTATGATGTTTTTTTGACAATTGGTTCCAGATCAGAACGTCAGGAAGAAAAATAGGAAAAAGGATGTAATAAAAAAAATAATAATATCACTCACCTGTAAAATCCTCAGGGCACTCACAGGTGTATCCCCCTTCACGGCTGTGGCACCTCCCGTTGTTTTTGCACGGTGCAGAGTAGCATAGGTCTATCTCCGTCTCGCAGTAATCTCCAGTAAAACCATCTGGACAGCGGCAGCGCAGGCCGTTTACAGGATGGATGGGCCTGAAGAGGACTGTGTCGGAGGCCACAAAAGGAGCTGAGCTGTCAAATTTCAGCACTGACACACACTTCATGTAATTCTGACAGGGTTCACGCAGGCAAATGTTGTCGTCAAAAGGGAGGACGTGTTGTGAAGTAATAAGCGTCAGCAGCGTGCGTTTCAGGTACAGCTGTTCCTGGAGCTCCTCGGTGGGGTAGAAGCGACCAGGAGTACCACCAGGGAGCAGGGCTGAGAAAGTAACATTGAGGACACGAGTGTCCACGTCAGTGTCGTTCTGCACATTGAAGATGAAGACGCAATCGCGACTGGTGGACAGCACGGCAGCTACGCTCTCTGTGAATAGGCTGAGCAGTGGTGAGAGGAAGCGCTCCTGCGACATGTTCTCGAGTCGCACTGTGATACTGTTTGTCAACATGTCATCTGTTATGATGGCAACGTGGAGAGTGCAAATAGCAGAAACATGGTGTAGGCCATCTGGAAACAAAGAAAGAATCACACAATTCTGAGACTAATAAGAAAATAAAGGAAAAATAAAATGACCAAGTCATTATATATGATCCAAAATAATGACTACTAAAAACTATTATACAACAGTTAGTTCCAAACAAGTGATCTGATGGGACGACAGGATTCATGTACAGTGGAACCTTGGATTACGAGCATAATTCGTTCCGGAAGCGGGCTCATATTCCAAAAACACTCGTAAACCAAATAGACTTTTCCCATAAGAAATAATGAAAACTCAAATTATTCGTTCTATAGCCCAAAACAATAAATACATAAAAATAATTAATACAACATATAAAGTAAAAATAAAACAAATTAACCTGAACTTAACATTTTAAAAAAGTAAAAATAAATCCAGACAGTTAAGTGTTTCCGTTTGTGCGTGCAGGCGCCGTGTGCTTGTATGTGTGTGTGGAATTAGCCCTTCGCCTCGTGCAGGGGACTCTTATTTTCACACAGGGGACGCAGCAAGGGAGACGATTACCCATAATTCCCGCAGAGCAAGAGAGAGAAAAATCATTGGCTCAGTTGTGATCACTTGCCGCTCGGTGTCAAAATAAGAGTCGCATGCGTGATACATGATACTCGGCGGTCGTAAACTAATACTTGCTCGGTTTCCGATTAAAAATGTATTAAAAATCTTTGCTCGGTTTGCGGAACAATCATAAACCACATTACTCGCAATCCGAGGTTCCACTGCAAGTATGAATCACACATGTTTTTTTGTGTTAAAGTTAATTACACTAACTGTAACTTGCAGAATTAGTGAACGTATGTAAGTTTGGTCCACAGTACTGAGGAGGGAGCAGCTACCTGGCATCTCACATAGTGCACTAGCTTTCAATTTAATGCTATTGGGATTCAACCAGGAACCAGGAAGGTAACAGAGCTAATATTGTAAAGCAGAATAATTGGAAATATTAGAAATTTACCAGGTGTTACAGGATTGTCAAACACGTCCAAGGTTTATTCTCCTCACCTTTTGGCTACAGAACCAGTGGCTTTTACCAGTAAGAATTTAAAACTAAGTTTATCCCAGTTAATTAGACTAACTCGCAGTCATTAAGTGCCGGTCGCCAGCTCCTCCAGTTCTGCCAATTGTGGAAGGATATGTATCGTGGTACAAAAAAACGGTTCAATAAACAAGCAAATACAGGTGGTAATGTACCTAGGCCAATTATGTGATTTCTTGGAGATTAAGAACAATTATAATTTTACTATTATACATTAATTATTTCAAATATTTTGAACAGCTTAAAATGACCTGCTCAGGAAGGCTGAAGTCCCTAATGATGTGTGTAACTCTTAGCAAATTCAATTCAATTCAATTCAATTTTATTTATATAGCGCTTTTAACAATGGTCATTGTCATAAAAGCAGCTTCACAAAATAAAAATAAAATATATATAAATTATGAATAAATTATAAATATGCGTAAATATAAATTATGCGTATAAGAACGCACCAACAGAAAAAGTTCTAAATCGGTACCAGATTAGATTATACTATTAAAATAAAAATATACATTTCACATTCCATCAAATTGTATATAAAAGTATATAACAAAAGTATATAACAACTAAAAATATACATTTAAAAAAAAAATCCATTTACAAAGAAAGAGAACTTAATAGACTTTAGTAGAACTTATTGAAATAATTAGAAATTTTACATTTTTACATTTCAAGACTTTTTCCAAGACTTTCTTTTTTACGTCTGTGATTATTTAAACATTTTATTTCTTTTTATTCTGCAAATAAAGATTAGTCTAGAGTCCTTCTTTATCCATTTACAGTATTCTTTTTTGTTTTTGTTGTTTTCAAAAAGCTTATATAGATAAATGTAAAGGCATATTTAATTACTTAAACAAATATATAAAAATACAAAATTATTTATTTTATACAAATATTTGTTTTTTCCTCTTGAATTACTAAGACTGACAATAATAAATGTGGTTCTTTGCCCAATTAAACATAAAAAATTCTAATCAAGTAATTTCAGAAACCTTTAAGGAAATCCTGTACTTTTTCCAATATCAAAATAAAAAAAAAAAAAGTATAAATCATAGCAAAAAATATGACTAAACACTAAACAAATCTTCCGTTTTAAAACTGCTACAAAAACCCATCTGATGCTCCTAAACGAAAATGAAACAGTAAACAGCAACAGTAAATCCTCGAGCAGCACTTCAGCATGTCCATTAAGCCGTGAGAGTGGAAGAGCCCTGCGTTACATCTACTAACAGCACCACAACACTTGTGCTGTATTGTGTGCCTGTTGTTAAAGCTTTGTTCAGATCTATTGTTTTCTTTCTTCTCTCCAGTTTGTCCCTGTGTAAAGGGCTCCACTACTGGTTCGAATAGAGTGAGTTATAATTGCGAGACAATGAGGAGACATTTCCATTATATCACGCTGTACGCTCATATATTGTCGGCTCAGACAGCTGCACAGCGATAAAACTTACTTTAGCTTATACACATAGACACATAAAAACACACATAAATATATTCAAACCTAGAGCATCAGAATACACAATAATAAAAAAGTGTCTTAACAAAGTGTCTCAACAGTTTTCCAGTCTCATTAACCTCGTGAAATATTAGCCATACTCTGACACATCAGGTAGATAGTATCTGGTCCAATATGGTTCAATCCTGAGCTTAGTTTACAGTCTTTGTGGTCCCATTTTTATATGGTCTTTAAATGTGCATGTTGATTACTGTTCAGGTTTTTTTTTTTCTTCCAACCTTCCAAAAACAAGCTGGTAGTTGGTGTGGCTGCAATAGATTTTCTCTAGGTGTGAAGATTCTAGCATTTTCTACAGCACTGATAAATTAAGATGCTTTTGTGACTAGAAAAACACTTTAAAATGGCATAAATTACAATCACTGTGGTCTCTGCAGTTGTAATAGCACCATCAGCGAAGGGTATCTCCGTTACACAGCATCAAAGTAAGTACTAATTTGTTAGATTTTAATGGCATGTGCATTAAAGTCCAATCCTCAATCATTCTCTACTGCACTAAGTAAAGTGTGTTTCTCTCTCACTTTCATTGCTTCCATCCACTTGCCAATAACATGAAAATGAATGGTTTTCACAAGCAGATTTTATTACCATGAATAGAGTTATCTTCGGGTCAGATATCAGCTAATTGCACAGAGAAAAGAACAAATGATCCAATACAAAACACAAGACCACGAAATATATAATTACATTTTGATGATAGGATGCTCAGACATAAATTATTTCTTCCTGTATAGGGTTGTACAGTTTTATGAGGACAAAGCTTATAGAAACGCTCCAGGATAAGTACTAAGCAGGCAAATTTCTATAAATTCCACTCTCATTCTTTCCAAGTAGGCAATGCCACGAACACATATTTAACACAAGTGTGGTCTTGGCACTTTTCCAGTTAAGGAGCTGTTTGATGCTGATGATATCATTAATTTGTCAGCCACTAATGTCAAAACAACTGCAAATGTACAGCTTTAAATAGCCCTACTGCTGTAAGACTTCTGAACCATCATGCCAGAAATAATGAGAAATCGCAATACATAACCAGTGTCCAATGGGGTCATGTTATGTAAGATGCCACTCTTTACCCCATTTACAGGTCTTAGCTTTGGGGTTTGAACAGAATGCATGCTTTTTGTATCTTTATCACATTTACAGGTATCAGTGTGCTCATCAATACCAAGGGGCAACATCTGGTTCCGAAAAAATAAACCTAACAAGGGAGTGCCAAAACATGCAGTACCTCGAATGTCCACTGGGAGCTGGGTCAAGACCGATCTGAGTGGCACTGCCTGCATGACATTAACAAATCAACGAGAGTGGAATCGTTGTAATTTAATTTACCACAAGAAATGTAGGAGTTGACATGGCACAATGTAGTGGACATTACAGAGCACTGGAATTATCGTTAACCACCTTCGCATTTCAGCATTTTAGCTTGTGGTAACTGAGGTAAGTGGCCAACAAATGTTCCAACCAACAACCAGGCTCAGTTCGTTCTGCCCATTTGCCCATTTATGTATTGTCCAGGGTTTAAATGTTAAGCGTCACAGTTGACACAGTTAAGTGTCAAAGTGGCTCTTCAGAAAACCTATAGATTATGTCACAAAGTGTTTATCCAGTTATATGATCAATACCCAGCATTGATTAAATAGTGACTGGACTATTGACTATAGACAAAGACTCTTTGCACAAGTCCTCAGAGTTTCTGAAAGATGTTTCTTTAAATAACCCGGTCTCAAACATGTTTGAGTCCTGCTCAGGTTTTTCTGCGACACAGAGTTTAATAACATTAGAAAACCTGCACTTACAGAGTGCAATATACAGTACAGAGGTTAGGTGACTATGAAGGGGTTGATGTTTAACATTTTGCACTTTTTATACTTCGAAAAATGCATAAACATAAAGTGGTTACACACTGCAAAAATATATTTGCAAGATTGCCTTTAGTTAGTTCATATTAAACTGGCCTGCGGTTCTAAAATGCTAATTCCTCAAAAATACCAAACATGACATAATGAAATAGTACATCACAGTTTTTTTTCTGTATCGTATCAGACAAACCATCCCCAAAGCGCATTCTATACTTTGAAAGACACCCACACTACAAGAACAAGTGTGCCACACGCCCTGTGCATCCAATGAATCTTAATCAAGCCACATTCCTAAGAACGATGAGGTGAAAGGAAAAAAATAATAAAAACTGCATCCTGAAATTTTCCTTTTTATGTACCCTAGCACAATTTAAACAATATGAAACACAGAAATGATTACAGGCTTCCTTTTTGGCATTTCAACTGATTAATGTTGACATTGTAAGGACTGTGAAGATCTTTTCTTGTAGAAGTGAACATGGCACCCCTCAACCCGACCCATCCCCCCCACCCCCCACCCTGGTCTCCAACCCCCAACACATGACTTGTTATATTCCAGTTTAAAGAGTTAAATTTCAAGTGAGACAAATTTATAGGGAAAGAATTCAGATTTCACAGCCCGGTGGGAAACTAACTTAAAAGCCTGCCATTCAAAAACACAAGTTGATTAATGCCAACAAATACCCTTCTTTCAAGGCATGATCTGTACCAAAGCCTGACCTAAATATGTTTGGTGCTGTGCCAGCTGGCCTTCATAATACAATGAGCACAGCTAACAGTGGTGCCAAAGACTGCACGATGCATGCTGTGTGGGTGGGCAAAGCTGTCAAAAACACAATGCCAAATTTAAAACAAGCAATCAAAACTTGGGATGGATAGGAAAGTTGGAAGAGCGGCCAAGATAAAATGCCCGATAAGTTTCCTTACAAGTTGTTTAAATTCCTAGTGCAGCAGATTCTTGCAATAATCCCACACAAAATCTGTCTAGAATTTGAATACTGAAACACAACCCACATTGATCCAGTCCAAATATTTTCACCTCATCAAGATTGTGCCATCGCAAACATTTTCTTTGTTTCAATATGTACTGAAAGCCTGTCAGTTCTCTAATGTGTCTTCTAGACGTACAGGTTTTATACATTTTTCAGACATATTAAAACCCCATGGCTTCTGTGGAATGCAGTAAAGGTGCACTCAGAAAAACTTAATGAACAAAAGTGCTTTCCACCGAGTGCACACTCTAAGTGCTTTGTAACGGAGGCCGCACTTCTCCGGACCGCCCTTGTGAATCTGTTATGGATCTTGTTAACGTCAGCAGTGGCACGCCTGATTCTGGCACAGCTTGCGAGAGGAGCAGCGGCATGCCACAAATGTCTGCCTTTACAGCGATAAGGAGACCTGTTTATGGGAATTTCTGAGTTTATAGGGACTGCTGCAAATCAGATGTTCAAAGCTGGGCTAATGAGCAGGAGTTAAAAGGTGGTAGGTACAGTATAGGTAGGTATAGATGCATACTGTAAGTGTTTATAAGCAGTGACACTAAGGAAAGGGTGTCTACAAGTTCAGATCTCTGCCTTATAAATAAAAGTGGGAAGAAATGGCCAACCAGACATATTTTACTCCATCCAGCTCAGTACACAAACATGATTCTGGTCACTGAATATTCCTGTTTTACTTAAGCAAGAATTGGAGTTAGTCATTGTACAAAGTGCTAAAAGCTTGTCAGAGCATGGACAAGCTTGAGGCCTCACCCTAACTAACTTTCCTATGACTTGAATTCTTGAATGATGTCTTTCAATGATCCAATGATCCTGGTTGCAATGCAGAACACAATTCCTGGAGCATGTATCTCAGAAACTGAAAACAGCCCAGAAGCCAAATCATTATCATGAGCCAAAAAAAACATTGCTGTACATAAAGACAAATTCCTCCCTTCGCCTGAAGAACGCAACGCTCTTCTAAATCATCCATTGTTAGTTATTCTGCAACACTAAACGCATTTTGTATACCCTTAAGCACACTCAAAAAAAAAACTTAACAAGGAATTAACTTAACTAGGAATTTCACCTCATTACTTTGTCACCAAATCATACACACCAGGCCAAATGTGCATTTTTCAAAAGATACCGGTATTTTTCAAGGATACACCGGTTTCTTCTGATGGGTAAATGTGGAGTTTAAACTTATTACAGAATAACATAAACTATAATACCCTTTGGCCTTTGTACTGCTGCAGCCCTGAGAGAAATCCTCCAAAGTCCCTTTCTGGACTCTTTGTTAAATATTGCATGGTATCCCATGGCAACCATTTGTATTTTATGTGAAGATGAAGCATAGCCATTGAACATGAGTGTAACTAAGCTGCATTAAAGAGAAGCTCAGAGAGAACAATGGCAATCCACCACTGCATTCAGGGCCACACTTTGTCATTTGGCTCAACTTTAGTGTGGTGTTGCACACAAAATAAATAGTTTTTAGATAATAGGATAGTATAGACAAATAGTAGCATAGTAGAAGTCATTTTCATTGCTTGTATATAAATGCATGCACAGCAAATGACCCAACTGAACTGACATTTAGAGTGTTGAATTAACACCTAGCACCTCAAATAAACTTTGCAAGTATTGAATCAACGCTGAGGAGTTTACTGTGTACCTAGGCCAAATGTGCACACATGACGCTCAGTGCTATCTGGTATTGGGAGGATGAGCTCCTCATAATAGTCTAATCTCTGAGACAGCAAGTGATATGGAAACACTCGCCTCATTCAACAAACTCCCTTTCTTCAAGTTCTCAACACACAAACAGCTTTGTCTTCAGAGACAGAAATCTGCATGGGGACAATGGCTCCCCCCACCCCTCCTTGTGTAAGAAACCCCCTCTTGCTCCTATCACAACCCCATCCTTCTCATTCTTTTTCACAAAAGGGGCCCATGCTCAAGACCCCCAGAATGCCTGAGAGTCTTATAAAGCTCATGGTCTCCATGCCAACAACAAACGAGAGCCAAAACCTCTACGATTCTCCCTCTAGGACCTTCCTCTGAAGTTGGTGGAACGGCCATGAAGGATGCTCTGGTTCTTCAGGAGTCACGCAGAAGATCAGTTTATTTAACTAAGAACCATGATTGGGAGCAATTAGAGGTTAATGGAATATATAAACCGGCCAGGTGTAAACAGCATTTGATTCTGAGTTGTTCAGCTAAATGAATCGCATACGTCCCTCACATGATTTTTTAGTATTTCCAAACAACTGCCAACAAAAGATAACAAGCCAACTAGATCATCATTAGCAAGGAAATTAGTATTGAAATAGATACATGAGGACACATGTTTTACATCAGCAACATGTTCAGCAAATCTGCCGTACTTTAGAGAAAGAGCAGATGACTGAAATATATCAAACCCCCTCCAGATAAGGATGAAAAAGGCTTAAGATTAAAAGATTTAAAGGCTAAGATTCAAATCATATCTAAAAGGTCAAAATCCAGAAGATTTATGAAGTTCCTTCTCACTGGTATGTGGCCTGGGCAAAAGTAACATAGTAGAATGATAGCAAATTACAAAGCAACCTCACTCAGATGGCAATAGGAAGAGAAGGACATTTGTGTGTTTACATAAAATTATTTATTCACTCATCTTCAATAACTGATTTATCTTGCAGTGGCTTCAGAGTCCCAGTTAAAAAGGATTATACCTGAATGGAATGCCAGTCTATTGCCAGTAGGGTTGGGTACCGAAAACCGGTTTCAATACGGCACCGGTACCTATATAACCGGTATGTACCGGACCGAAACAGAACGTGAATTTCGGTGCCTCATTTCGGTGCCACTTAAATCCCTGAACTGTCGATTGAAATATTTGTTCTCTGGGGCTATGATGACACAGTTGTAATAAGCATTAGATTCATCAACACACATGATCGCTAGGATTTGAGGATTTGATTGCAAAAAAGGCTTTGATAATACAAATCCAAAACACTGTTGCAGTAATGTTACTGTCCATTTTATTTTTGTAATTGTTAAAAGTTTATTAGATTAGATTAAAAAATTCAAAGCCCAAATCATCAGGAAATGAGACCATCCGAGATGCGCGTGAATGCAGCAACTAACGTTACACTTGCTCTGATGGCAGCAGGTGGTCTACTGCTATCTTAACTTGCTAAATTAAACAACTTTCGTTAAAATGCCTAAAACTAAACGGTCGAAAGTGTGGCTATATTTCACGAGAAAGGATTCCGACACCGTGACGTGCAGTAAATGTTTTACAGCAGTTGCGTGTAAAGGGGGAAACACATTAAATCTAAGGAAACATTTGAGGGCACACGGAATAAACTTAAAAGCAGAGGGATGCGCCGTGTTTGACAGCTTCAAACACATACCTTTGTGTGCAGGCCTCATCGAGGGTTTTTTTTCCTGTGCAAAGCATGCAATAAGTCAGGAAAGGTGTTGTATTTTGCCAGAAAAGGCAAATATGGTGATATTTCAGCAAAAGAATTGCTAAAATTTGAAGCGGTTTAGTTATTGTAGTTGGGTTAGGTGGCTTATGTTTTGTTGTTGTTGTTTTTTTGTATTTACTTATATATTCATATATACTTTAAACTTTTAATATATTGTTCAATTTAAGGCATTCAATTTTTTGTTCGGTAAAAATGTATTCCTGTGTCATCCACCATAATTTTGTGGCTTTTGCAAAGTATCAGTTCAGGCACCGATTTGGCATCGGTATTAAAAAAACCCCAAATGATACCCAACCCTAATTGCCAGTCAGCATTCCACGAATATGCATCATTTTTTATAATGCAAGGAAAACTAAGAGAAAGAAAACTAAAAGAAAGAGTTATGGGAACGTTTGGAATTGGAATTCCAATGTTTCTTCTTTTTTCATCCAATTGATTGATCTCCAGTATGTAAGGCCACTGCAAAACCAGGCAGCATTAAAGCCCAGGCTGACGAAAGTGAAGCACACACCAGGTGAGAGATCAGAGAACTACCCATCTGCGTCCTTACTGATCAACACTTCCCACTCTTCTCTTTGTGCTCTTTGTCTTCATGGGAGCTCTCCTTACAAATCTCTCGAAAGCAGACATGGGGAAAAGTAAAAGCTCAGAAAGGCATGCTATTCCTTGGATGATTTAAGGCATAGTTTTAAAATCTCAGCAGACAGCTGTGCTGCGTTGACATTTCTTTAACACTCCATCAGTTCATTATCAAGCAAATTCGTGAGGAATGAAGTATGTTAGAAGATAAAGACAGCAAAATACTGATAGAGGTCAAAATACATATCACAGTACAAAAATCAAACAAAAGTTCAGCTCTGAGAGAGTCAAGTCAGCCAAATGTAAGTAAGAACGTTTCTTCAAAGAACTAAGCCTGATTTTGTATCATACAATCTACTGTATGATTGCCATTTAGTGTTATAATAACTGCAAGCACAGTTGTGCTGATTTGTAATAGACTGATGGCAATATATAAGGTTAAATCCTTATATTAGAACCTGTTTGTGGGTAATTTAGGAAACCAAGTGAAAATGGTCAATTAAAGTTTAAAGATAAAAGTACAAAATACATTTCTGACTTTCATTACAAAATAAAACTTGGACACTTCTGAAGATAGCGGGTGAAATATAAATATTATTATATAAGTCATTCAGGATAGACTTTTTCCTTAAGGAGGGCAGTTATCGCAGTGTAAAGTAGAAAATGTTTAATACAAATGACATTCTATGAAATTTTACAGAATTTTCATCACACAGTCACTCACTCATTATCTATACCGCTTTATCCTGTATACAGTGTCACGGGGGGCCTGGAGCCTATCCCAGGAGACTTAGGGCACGAGGCAGCCTGGACAGTGTGCTAATCCATTGCTGGGTACACACATACACACACACCGGGCAATTTGGGAATAGCAATTAACCTAATCTGCATTTCTTTGGACTGTGGGAGGAAAAGCACCAACTACACAGAGAACACGCAACACGTGCATGCACACAGAGACGGGAATCGAACGCGGACCCTAGCGGTACAAGGCGACAGTGCTAACCACTACACCACTGTGCCGCCGCAGACCGTTGTATATATTATAAATATTAAATACATATACTGTATACTTGTACGTGTTTTAACTGTTGTTTGTAACAAATAGATAGCATATTTGACTTAACTGATTAGTAACTAATTGCTCTTATCATCTAACTGACCTCCTAATTAACTAACCTCATGTGAGATACAGAGTGATTCATATATATGCCCCTTCTGTTTACAATCTCAGGCGTTATAAACACAGAAGGTTTAAGGTTCTTACCTGACACTGTTACTCTCATAGTGGCCTCCAGGGGTCTGTTGTTGTCCAAGTCTTTGCTTAGCTTGAGCTCTCCTGTGTCCCGGTTTAGATTAAGCAAATTGAGTTCGTTCCCCTCCACAAAGTTAAAGAGGAGCTTATCAGACATGTCTGGGTCATGTGCAGGAACCTTCCCAATCACCCCCGCAGGAAAGCTGTTGGATTTATTAGTGATGTAGTTGTTAAAAATAATCTCAAAATCCTGCAAAATGGGATAGTTGTCATTAACATCCACAAGGTGAATGTGTACAATGGCCCTGCTAACCAGTGGTGCGGATGTGGCCTGAACTACAATTAAGTACTCCATCTTCGTCTCGTAGTCCAGATCAGTGAGAGCAATTAGATCTCCATTAAAGATGTCCAGCTGGAAAATTTCAGGAACATTACCCTCGATGATCTGATATAGGATTTGAGCATTTGTTCCCTCATCAGGATCTGTGGCAATGACACGTGCCAGGGTGGAACCCACAGAGCTGTTTTCTTCCACATAAATATGTAACTCGTCCTTTTCAAACACAGGTGCATTGTCGTTAATATCCAGCACTGAGACCTGGATATCCACTGCTCCTTTCAGCGGGGGGACGCCTTTGTCCACTGCAAAAGCCTTGAGATTATAGGTGGCTACGTTTTCCCTGTCCAGCTTCCTGGCTGTTCTGATTATCCCTGAGTATGTCTCAATAAAGAAATCACCATCACCATCATCCCCTCCTTGGAATGTAAAGGTCACTCTGCCATTTGATCCTGAATCTCTGTCGGATGCAAAGACTTGAAGTACGCTTGTGTACACAGATGCGTCCTCAAACACAGTGCCTTGGTAGACAGCACTCAGAAACAGGGGTGCATTGTCATTGGCATCAAGCACTATGATTTCTACATAGGTGGTGTCAGACTTTTGGGGAATGCCATTGTCTCGAGCGATGATGGCCAAAGTGTATGAGGCTTGATCTTCATAGTCAACCTCAATCTGTGTTGTAATGGCACCAGAGTCAGGGTTAATTTTAAACTGAGGCACGTTGTCCTCCATCACGTAAGTAATGCGTGCATTCTCACCAGTGTCTTCATCTGTTGCACTAATAACCACAACTGTGGAACCCACGGGCCTATCCTCACTCAGTAACACTTGGTAGTTGGCACTCTGAAATACAGGCCGATGAGTGTTAGCATCAGTAACGTTGATGATAATCTGTGCTGTGTCAAAGCGTGTTCCGTCTGAAGCCGTTACAATGAGAATATACTGCCGTTCCTGCTTGTAGTCCAGCGGCAAGGCTAAAGTAATAAGCCCGCCACCACTCTGACTGGTGATGGCAAACCGATTCCGTGTGTTCCCACTAGATATCTGGTAGGTTACCACACTGTTCACATCCCTGTCGATGGCCATGACAGTGAGCACACTCGTCCCTACTGGAGCATCCTCGTTCATTTTTAGATTATACAATTTCTGTATGAAGGTGGGAACATTGTCATTCACATCCAACACTGTTACACTCACACTGGCTGAGGATAACATCACAGGGACTCCATGATCCCTTGCCTCCACACCAAATTTATAAAACTCAGTGGTCTCCCTGTCCAGCTCCATACTGACTGTAATCCACCCTGTGCTGTTGTTAATAATAAAGGGAAAGCTAGATGATGTGTCGGTGAGTTGGTACTCTAAATGAGCATTGTTCCCTGAATCTGCATCGATGGCTTGAATGTGTATCACAGAGTAACCAATGGGAACATTTTCCAGCACTGAAGCTTGAAAAGGTGTGCTGACAAACATCGGAGCATTATCGTTAACATCCACGACCTGCACCACAACCATACCTGTGCTGTTAATGAGAGGTGGTCGACCACCATCTTGAGCTTTTACCCGCAAATTATACTCCCTGATATTCTCATAGTCAAGGGGGTTAATGACATCAATGATGCCTGTGGGGGAATGAATGTAGAACTGTCCCTTTACATTCCCGCTGATTATGCTGTAATGCACTTTACCATTATTTCCAGCATCTTTGTCTGTGGCTTTAACCTGCGCTACTTCAGAATTGACAGGCACGTTTTCGAGAACTTGGACAACATATCTTTTCTCACTGAACTGAGGGAAGTTATCATTCTCATCCTCCACAGTGATATGAACAGTGGCGGTAGCACTGCATGGCGCAGGATCTCTACCTTGGTCATTGGCTTCCACTATAAGCTGATAGTGTGAGAGGACCTCTCGGTCAGGACGAATCCTGGTTTTTACCAAACCGTTCCTTGGATCAATTTCGAAGACCTCGTTCACCTTAGCTTGATCTAAGATCTTGTATATCATATTGGCATTGGACGGGGCATCTCCGTCGGTGGCTCGGATCGTCATCACTTCAAAACCCACCTCTACATTTTCTCGGATGCTGACCCTATACTCATTCTGCTCGAACACTGGCTTGTGGTCATTTGTGTCACTGACCGTGATTGTGAGATAAGCCGTTCCTGATCTCTTCGGGGTGCCCTTGTCGGTTGCCACGACTTTAAACACATGGGTGTCTTTAACTTCCCTGTCTAAAGATTGTAGAGTTGTAATGCCACCCGTCTCTGGATGTATTTGGAAGTAATCATTGGATCTGCTGTCAAACAAAGCTTCCATGTCATACTCGAGTACTCCTGCGTCTCCGTCATCAGAGTCAAAGGCTTTGAGAGTAATTACTCGGGTTCCAGGCGGCTCGTTCTCAGGTATGGAGACCTGGTAATTGGGCAGCTGAAACTGCGGAGCTGAGTTGGTGGTTCGTTTTTTACGTCTAGCCCATGGGTCCTGGTACCGACGCTCTGAACTCTTGAACAAACTCAAATTTGATAAAGTTCTGTATCCAGTGTGAATGTGTTCGTTGTGGATGTTCATGCCATGTCCTGGGTATTCACTTCCCATAGTGTGATGCCCCTGTATGCCAAACTGAAAATGTACTTCCCAACGTAAACTGGGCACTGTGCAGAGAAAACTGATATCATGAGGTGGACAAAGCTCAGCGGTCAAGTTTGTACTTCCAGTGTGTGTATCCTTGCTCCCTTTCTCCTCACAAGCAGCTTGAAGCATCTGTGAGTCTCGCGCAAACTGAGGTACATGTTCATGTATAATTCTGGGCAATGCACCCGAGTTCAAGCACTGCCCGCTCACAGACTGGAAATAAATACAAAGGTCAGGTTTACTCCTCGGACCTTTCCTTCTATATTTAATAAAGCAGTTCTGACCGTGAACAAACGTGTTGAAATGAATCAAGACGAAGTTTTGCGACGTTGACGAAGTGGCGCGTAGGAAGAGCGGGACCGCGCGTCGCGCAAAGAGCGAACAGTGAAGTTTACACGCCAGAGTTACGACTCCATCCCGTCTCCCAACCTTCACACAGGCTCCGAGGGATCTTTGCGTCAAACTCCTGTCTGTTCTGTAAAGCCAGCCCGGTCCGAGAGAGGCGTTTACCAGCACCGACCCAGGGTGAAGAGACTCCGGAATGTGAAGATCGAAGCATCCATACAACGGGACGCGAAGAAGTATCCCAAACCAAATCCATTTCATTAACTCTTCCATGACTCATAACTCCTCATCGGGGAAAGATGAACTCAGACAAGTTAAGCGATTAATCCTCGAATGGTTCAATATTTTAGATAAATAGCTATCTGTACTCCAAAAGTCGCCGGCGGATCGCACCATGCTGCCGTTCACTGATGGATGATCCGGGAGTGAATCATTGCCTTCTTCCCAAACGACTCCTTTAAGTGAATCAGACGAATCGGTTGACCATGACGAATTTTAGTTTTAGAATAAATGGAAATGACATTATAAACAAAACCAGGTATGACCTATTAGCAAAGTGTTTGTGCATGTGTGTAAGATATCCCGCATTTGAAATCGGAATAACTGGATTAGTTGTGATTAAGTCGAATCAAACGCACCAAAAGAATCAGCAAAGTGAAGTTCATTAGAAGATCTATTCAAATTATACATTCAAATCATTCTTACTTGCAGTCTACTTATATTGCACTTTTTGTGATATCTTTCTACTTGAATTCTTCACTTTATCGTTATAGAATATATATATATATATATATATATATATATATATATATATATATATATACACCTGAATTAAACATGTTTTTTTTTTTTTACCAGACTGATTGGCAATATAACATGGTTTTCCTTTTTTTAACTGATTGATTGGCCAAATGAAAAACAAAATGACAAGGACACTAAACAAACTACGGATTCTTCTATCATTTATCTCAGCAGGTGATGAAAGAAATGATATGTAATTACTGAAAATGGGATTGGATCAAGTAAAGTGACCAGTCTTAATTTAGGTTTAACTCTAGTGATTAATAGTGCTCTCCTCCACGGATCATGTGCTTCATGAACCCCTACTTTAACTACAGGCTGTAGTGCGTTGCTCATGCCACACTATTAAGTTGTGAACAGTGCCCCCTTGTGGATGAATCGCATACACAAAAGTAATACATTCAGGCATTTGGCAGACGCTCTTTTCCAAAGTGACTTACTTACATTTCATTCTTCCTACCAAAATACATTTAGTTAATCAAATCAAAAGGTTGAATATCAAATTTATCATAATATGAATCATATGTGAGTTTCCAGATATTCTTGGTGTTTGAGAAGGTGTAAAAAATTATAATGCAATGTATTTTTATTACTCACTTTTTTAAACTTGTTTATTGCTTCACAACTGAAAAAGTATTAAATAAACAACAATAAAATGTAGAAAGAAAAGAAGGAATTTCTTCAGTTTGTGCATTTTATTGCAGTCAGTGGGTACAAGATTAAAGTGTTGTCATGTGTTATGAAAAGTGTTCAAATATGTAAAATGTTTTCTAACTGTAACGTTTCACTGTTTTTTTTTTTTGCCACCAAACAATAGAGAACGCTCACTTGATTCCAGATCAGTTAAACCATTAAATACCAGAATACAAAACATCACATAAGTCATCACAGAGTGTATGCACAAGTTCAAACAAACCGTTAACTTACAATTACTTGAACTTCTGATTATCTTGTTAATGTTCAAACGGTCTGATATAATTGTTCCTGGCCAGGTGCTATTGGTAGTATGGTCTATATCGAGCCTGTTCTGGGTGGTGTCCAGGCATCTGGCTCTGAGGGGGCCCCTGAATGCGAGGGACACGTGGTGCAGGCCACAGACCTGGGCTCAGGGCTCCAGGCTGGTTAAAGGGTGGGCTCAAGGTGCCTTGGTCCTGGGGCAGAGTGTTAAAGTGATGAGGTGGAGGGGCACTAACGGGAGGGGCGCCGTGCTGAGGATGAGCAGCAGACAGCGGGTGGTTCAGAAATGGGGGCATCTGGTTTATAATATGTCCAGGCGGAGGGGTGATTGGAGGTGGTGCAGTGGACATTGGAGGTGCCTGGTTGTAGACCATATGGGGCGCCCCTGTGGCCTGCATGGGGTGGCTAAGTGGGGGTGGTGGTGGTGGAGGCCCGTAATGTTGCTGCTGAGGTGGAGGCATGATGTGGTGAGGGTGGGACACCACCTGTCCTGGGTGGTGATGAGGGGGTAGACCCGGGGGAGTCTGTGGGATGGGTTCACGTGGAGAGAGAATGGAGTTTCCCGAGTCATCCTGGATCGGCACGGTGATGAGGTTGCTGTGTTTGCGTGTGGTCACAGTGGCTATGCGAAATGTCTCCGGTGGCAAGGATCGGGATGACGGACCTAGGTCAGAGGGAGACGGTGATGCAGGGGGTGGCTGCCCATAGGGGTCGTGACCCTGCAGTGGCGGTGGGATCAGGGGGTGGGACTTGGGCAGGTGAGGGGGTGGGGGCAGGCGGAAACGGTCAGGTGGTTCTGAGGTCAAGGTCGGAGTCAGAGCTGGGGTTGGGTGAGGTGGCTCGACCCGCGAGGCTCCAGGTTTGCCCGCTCTAATGTGCCGGTGGTTGATGTGGGCCTGCAGGTCCCGCTGGGAGAGGTAGGTACGCTTGCAACCCTGCACAATGCTGCACATGTAGAGGGATCCACGCTGACACTGTTCGATGCGCTGGACTGGCTCAGTGCAGCTATATAGGGACAAACTGAACTTATAATTTAGTATAGGAAGTGGAGACAGCACACAGTTATGTACTTCATAATGTTTAAACTTAACCTTACTCACATTTCGCAATATTTAAACATAAAAATATACTAATCAGCAATATAAAAACACAAAAGCATAGACTCAACAGGAGAAAATCTACACTCGTATTAGCAATGTCTGGCAAAGACATTAAGGTCAATAAAAAACAACTACATAATTATTTGCAACATTGTAATGGGGTGCACAAACAATTAAGCTATTAGCTTAACGACTAGTGAGGTGGTAGCATTCTTACAGTGAGTAAATTTCTTCACTTTTATGATTTATCTATAATTTATATGCCTGATATTGTAATGTAAAAGTTCATATGATAAAAAATAAGTCTGAATTAATAAATCATAAATAATCCTGATAATCTTATTTTGCACATCACCATGCAGGATAAACAACAGGATTTCTTCAACTGTCAGTGGCAGCAAGCTTAGAAAACTACATAATAGATTAAGTTTGGAATCTGTAAATGAACTTACCCTGGACAGGTCTTATCACTTTTCTTCTCGTAGAGAACTGCACAGTCATAACAGAATACGTGCTTACAGGGAATCTGTTTAAACATGACAAAGAAAAGCATTTAAATACCATAATGATGAGACCAGTATGATTTCAGTCTGCGTTTATACCACATATGGCAGTGCTGCCTCTGATTAAGCTGAATTAACATTGTTAAAAATGAAAGACAATTATCTAACCAAAGTAATCTGGATCAGTGATATGATCAAGAATGTATGAGGATGAGTCAAAAGTTATCCGCATTCTGGCAGTAGAATTCATTTTAATTCATCTTTTGAAAAGACAAATGCATCATTATTTAACATAATCTGCTTGCTTTTCCATAAACTTTGTGCATCTGTCAACAAGCTTTCGTATTCCCTCATTAAAATTTTTTAGGCTTAGCTGTGAGCCACGAATGTACCACTGGGCCATTAGAAGTGAATCTTTATCCTTGTAGGGCTGATTTTAGGGAAACAAACAGGTCGGATGGAGCAAGATCAGGACTATAGGGAGGATGCTTTAACATCTCAAAATGAAGGTTTCGCAGAGTGTTAACGGTGTGGGCGGAAGTGTGCAAGCGTGCATCAGCATGCAAGATCACAACACCCTTAAATAGAAGTCCTCTGCATTTAACCCGAAGTTTGGACTACAGTTTTTCAATAAGCATCTCACTGTAACGAGCAGTGTTGATTGTTGAAACTTTTTCCTGATAATGTTCCAGTACTGGCCCTTAAGAACTCCAGACATCTGTAAGCATCAATTATCCAGCTGATGGTTGACTTTAGAACATTTTAAGCAGTTTGCTCTCAGGCTCGTAGTGATAAATCCATGTCTCCTCACAAGTAATGATTCTCTTCAAGAAACGTTTACCTTCCTTACGGTATCCATCCAAATATTGTTTCAGATACCGAAATCATGAATCATTGCTCTGCCAAATCACAAGTGCGGCATCCATTTTTGCTCACACCGCCGTTTCAAATTAACTCATTTATCATGTTCACACCTGCACAGCAGTGACTGGGGATACAGTAGCCTTGACCGGAAATCGCTGATGGGACCAACTGAAGTTTTAATATAATAGGAGTGCAGATCATTTTTGACTCACCCTCGTATATAAAAATCATATGTTTAATGAAGTTTAACAAAGCTAGTACATTTATGAGAACAAATGCTAAAAATGGTCCTAATAAAGTCAATCAAGAGACACCTCTCCAAAAAAAACAAAAAAAAACATATTCATTTGTATATGAAATTACAATTACAAGCAGGAGAGGAAATGCAGGTAAACGTATGCAGTGCCATATTCAGCAATGAGGAGATAAGACATTTAATTGAACAGTATGAATATTTATATATATTGTTTTCCCAATCAATCATCAGAATCGTTCTTACCATTCTTCCATATATCTTTATGGGCAGGCCACATTTATCACAGAAGTGCACTGGAGTGTCATCTTTCTCTCCAACCAGGTTAAGCTGTAGAAATAAAAACAGCTTCATAAACCAGATAATCAGATAATTTACAATCTAGAAGCATTAAGCAGAAACAACTTGTACATTTCCGTCCCATGTGACAGGTCTGGCTAAAGCAGTTACCTTAAAGTCCCAGAAAAATGGGTGGGGGAATCTCCGCTGTTTCCCATACGCATCTCCAGATTTGCACTCAAACCTCTCCTCCTGCTTACAGGTAAATGTTTCTAAAAACACAAAAGTTTGATAATGAGACTAAAGCCAATTTCGATTAGAACCTCAAACAGAAAACCTTTGTTCTCCATATGACACATGCCATTTAGGGAGAATTATAGCTTTCACTTAAACTGTACTGTGATGAACAGTCATTATCAACAAAATAAATCCTTTCAACAACCATGTCATGGTTTTACTCATATTTATTCATTCTTATGCATGAACACTCACCTTCATCATTTTGTCCACTGGAGGGCAGTCTCGTGGTGGGCCGCTGGGGCCGGGCAGGAGGCTTGCTTCTGAGAGTTTGTTTGGACAGTAACTTGATGGGTATCCGTCTGCGAACATCGGGCCCTCCCAAAGCCCCTGAACCATCAGTTCCTTGAAGGTCATTGTCTACTACAGACAGGCATACACACTTCAACATCAGGCAAGTATTCGCAAAGGAAGACGAATTAACAAGCCAACGTAATTAGACAAGCAGGGCTAATATCCCTGCATTTATGTTCCACCAAAGCTATGTATGCTAAGAGCTATTGGGACAACCAGACACTCGGTCGAATGTTGATGCTTAGCCTAGCTTGGTTTTGAAGAAGCAGGACAATGTTATGATTCCAACATGTTGAAATGACCATAAATAAGGAAACTGGAATATTTTGCCAATGCACTTGTGTGCCGCAACAGTATAGTTAGTTTAACCAAACAAACATAAACAATCGGAAAATCGAAACATAAATTGGCTAAATTTGAGTTCCTACAATTTAACTTTTTTAAACTAGATAATATACCACATAGGAAAATATACCACAGGGAAATGCAGTTTATAAAATAACCCTAATGTAGTGATCTAGAGGGAAGGTGCATAATAACTATGTTGTGCCTGTTTGTTTTGTGTGTGTGTGTGTGTGTGTGTGTGTGTGTGTGTGTGTGTGTGTGTGTGTGAGAGAAGAGTTTAAAGTGCTAAATGAATGATGTCTTTTATAAACATGTTATGCTTCAAACTCTTCTTTGCTGTTTTAACTGTAAAGGTAATAACAGTAAGAACCAACAAAACCAATACAAATATGTAGGAAAGTAAATATTCATACTGCTGACATTTAAACCCCACAATTCAGTGAATATAAAATATTTTACATTAGGTTTACATGCAAATTAATACTTTTAAAAATGCTGTACACGTTATGTTTGTACATTTTGAACTAATGTGTATATGAGTCTTTTTCATTTAAAAGGTTGTTAATTCAGGTTGAATTCAAACTGAGAAAAAAAAATTCTCCTGAATGAAGGCATAAAACTGATTAAACAGTTAAAGAAGACTTCTGTGAATGCCAATCCAGGCAGGGTGAAGTTCATAAATATTCAGCGAGTGGAACGCCTGACCCTTGAAAACTGACTGTTAACTTTCCATAGTTATTTCCATATCCTCTGTACATTCCTGATCTCACTGCAAGTAATTTCCAGAAGGAGTTCCTGGGAGGCCAGTGTTTTAGACGAAAAGCAGACATACTGAGAAAACACCCTACCTTGATGGTATCCAAGGAGATTTTATTCTCATAAATGTTCTTTTATTCTGCACAATCAAAAGTCCCGGTTAGACTTGAACACCCCCCTCGTACATCTCCTTCAATTAATCCGGGTGTTATTTTCGTTTCACAAACTCTATAAATATTCAGTCTTATTTATTTATTATGTTTGATTCGTGATTCAAATGAAATGTTGAAGTCGATGAACACAATAATGGGCTCGCCCAGTTATCCAACAGATTTCTGATTCTTCCAGTGTGGCTGCAACTAAACACACCAGTGGTACCTAGCACAATTCAGGACCCATTAGCAGTAAATCCGAGCTGTCTGAAAGGAATCTGGACAGTTGTAATTGTACTCTGCGATAACAGTATGATATTTGAGGTACATTAGCTTGCTAAGCGGTTAGCTGCAGGTCTAAGTGCGCCGCTCTGCTAAACGATCTCTACACAACTGTACACAACTAATCTACCGAATCAAAACCAAACTCCGTCATCTTCAGACTGTCTCTATAGGTGAATACTGAAACAGTTGTTTATTTTTAAATACAAAAAAGCGCATTGATATATATTTCACACACAACTGATTAAAAACATTTGATTTATTCGGGCAGCTTGATGCTCACCATTTTGGTCCATGTCTCGCGCTCTGCATTCTGGGACGCCCTCTGGTCGCTGCGAGTGGGCGGGGCTTCCGTTCTGGCTTTGAATCGGATCATTATTGCGCACAGATTACGCAATATTTTTAAGGTAACTTTTCATTATTATTATTAATAGTAATTATAGTAGTAGATATAGTAGTTGTAGTATTTTCATTTATCATTTCTTATACTATATATTATAATACCTATATGCATAAGGTTTGCATGTTCTCCCAGTGCTTGGTGAGTTTCCTCACCTTGCGCCTTGAAGGTTCAGGGTTTGATTCCCACGTTGGGCCTGTGTGCGTGGTGTGCGGTGATCTTGTGCTTGGTGGGTTTCCTCGTGGTACTCTGGTTTCCATCCACCGTCTAAAGACACGCAGGTTAGGCTTATTGGATTTCCCAAAGTGCCTGTAGTGTGAGAATGAACATGTACATGTTTGGCTTGCGATAGATTGGCACCCTCCAGGGTGTACCCCGCTTTATGCCCTAAGTCTCCTGGGATAGACTCCAGCCATACACACACTCGCATATTGGTTAAAGTGGTATAGATGTTGAGTGAGTGGCACTAGATATGACAAAATGTAACACACTGCAATTAATATTATATTTTAGTTATTTTTTCCCCTAATATTTTAGATATTTATTTTTCACATACAGTCACAAATTTAGAACAAGTGTAGACGGACCGTTGATCAAAGACTGGTGTTTACTTATATTTATTTTTTGACTACATTCTACTGTTATTCATATAAATTAATTTAGTTGTCTTATTTATTACTGGGCAGAACTGGGCTATTTGAACAAGTGTAAAACTATAATCATAATCTATTAACTACAAGAGCACAACAGCAAATATAACTTTGATAATGTGGGCTGTCATATTTCACTGTGTAACAAAATAAAACTACAGTATACACCAGTCAGCCATACCATTAACACCACAAACCACTTAACATTAATTATCAATGCTATATCAGTGAACTGGTGAAAAGGTGTGCTAGCCTTTTAGCCCGTCTGGGCCAATCTCATAGAAAAGCCAATACAGCAACAACCAACAAAAAAGTCTATGCTGGCCGCAACAGAAAGGCACCAGAATACCCAGTGCATCATACCATTCACAGAGCAGCAGACAGACCCCACCTCAAGGCTCATGCATGGGGGGGGGGAATATACTGGATATTGATATTTGATATTATGTATACTGGAAACTGTCCACTGTGCATTCTGCCATAGCACAAAAAAGTGCACTATTTAGAAGTCTCAGTCACAACAATCGTGGCTTAATGATGTCCAGTAAAGGGTACTTTATATAAAGCTATTCCCTACTCCCTGATCATGATCTAAATAAAACGTGTGTAAAAGCATTGGCTAGGCATGCTCTTCAAGTCTGGCTTTGAAAACCCCTTATTCGATTTACCAGTACGCTACAAAATACCACTGATTCTCCAGAGTTTGCATGTTCATCCGCAGTTTGCATCTTGTGCTAGTTGGCTCTAAACCTCTTTCATAAAAAGCAGCTCATCATAAAAACGACAACAAAATCACACTGAGCCATAATTTAAGAACATACAACTGATTTATTCCAAACACTGTACTTTCTTCTATATTTACAATAAAGCTTTTGGTATTTTTTCCTTTAACAAAGAATGAAAAAAGCAAATATCAGCAAGACATAGTTCACATAGTTCAAGTACGTCTGTATGCAATCTGACAAAGCCAGTATTCCTGGAATGAAGAATCAACACAATGCAAGCAGGACAGTGATTCATGTAGGACACATTACAAATTAAGCAACAAAATCTTTTATGTATGAATATTATTTCATAGTGAAATACTAGACTTGATCTTTGCTTAAGACCTCAACCCAAAATAGGTTTAGAATATTTACAAATGTTAAAATCAGACTTTAAACCTAAAAAGTTTAGGTTTCTTTCCTGCTTATTTGAAATATGTTCTCAAAACCTGTTAATCAGATTCTCAAACCATATTTTTTTCTGTAGTTCTCCAAACTTTCTTCCCTGCTTATATGGGGGGGAAAAAAACTTCACAAAAATACAAATAATTTCAAATACCCTGGAAAAAAACAATCATACAAATGTAACTTCTAATAACACTAGAGGAACTGTAGTCTCAAAACTTTTCAATCAGTCTTTCAAATAAGACAATTAATTTCTCTCGGTTCTTCTCATGTGGAGTGTCTAGACTGCATTCTGCTAAGTTTTTCCCTTGGTTCTCAGCTTTTAGAGTCTCTCTGTCTCTCACAAGTGCTGCCTTGTCCCTTTCCAACGCTGCCCTGTCCTTCTCCAGCCGGGCTCTGTCCTGTTCCAGAGACGCTCTATCTCGGTCCACAGCGGATCTGTCCTTCTCCAACTGTGCCCGGTCTCTCTGGAGGGCCAGCTTCTCACGGTCAGCCAGATCTTTCTCTCTATCTAATACCAGTCTTTCTCTGTCCAGCTCTTCAAGCTCTTTCTCGAGAATCTGACGTTCTTGGCCTAGTCTTGCCCGTTCAATGTCTAGCCCCGATAGCATTGTGGAGTTCTCCTCTCCCAGCAGTCTCTCCTGGCTAAGCACAGTTGATCCTGTGTCCCCGACTCGTGTTATACTCTCATCATCCACCAGAAGTTCTAAGACATCACTTCCTACTTTCACCTGACATATTCTCTTGCTGGCCTGTGGACCGCAGTCTTCATCTGTTGATGAGGCCATTGAGTGAAAGCTGCCATCAGGAGTGAATTCATCCTTTAATGCTTCATCCAGGAGTTTAAACCATCTCCACTGAGAGGACCTTGCAACTGCCTCCATTCCAGGGGGAGGATATTTTATTTCCTGAAACAATTAAGAGTAGAAATAATCTTGTCTTTTTATCACATGATTTTACCTCATCGTCTATACTGCTTTATCATGTATACAGGGTTTAAGGGGGTTTGGGGCCTATCCCAGGAGAGTTAGGGCACAAGGCAGGGTACACCCTGGATAGGGTGCCAATCCATCACAGGGCACACACCCTCATTCACACACTATGGGCAATTTGGGAATGCCAATCATCCTTATATGCATGTCTTTGGAACGTCCAAAAACTTTCAGTTGAATTTGCAATAGACCAACCTTGTATTTTAGCTTTAAGTTTTCCCATTTCTTGGCAATCTGCTCAACTGTCACCTTGTCGTCCAAACCCAACTCCCTAATTATTGCACTGAAGGAAATACACAAAAAAAACAAGTTTTATTTTAATATTAAGGTCATCTAAAATAATAACAATTGTTCATTGAGGTTGCTGAAATTACCTCCAAGCTGCCTTGGCTGCATTTCTTTTTCTGGTAAACAGCAACGAGTTTGTGGTCCGCAGGCGTATCAGATTTTTTATATCCTCGTCGGTCACTACATAGGACAAAAGAAATAGGCTAGTTAGCTAGCGAGAGCACACACTCAAATGCTGCGGTTGTTATTGAACCAAAACTGAAATATATCAAACGAATCCATAATAGCTAAATACATTTTCATCCACTTACGTTTATATGTAAATTCAGAGCTGGCCATTGCTTATTTTACAATATTTAATTCAACAGATAAGAAGACTAGAGCTAGGGCTCTTGAAATGAAGTGTCCTTCGGCGCGCTGTTCCTTCCGTAAAACAAAATGGCGCCAGCCCTAACTCCGCCTTCAGCAGAGCAAGTGCCCTAGCTCATTCGCCCCTTAGCGGTGAGAACTCAAGTGGGTAACACACACACACACGTAAGTTAGTTAGGTTTTTTTTTTTTTTTTGTCTCTTCGCCTTCTGTTTTGGCGAGTGTTGAAGTAAATCGAGGCGTCGACCATATTTTGAATGATGTTTATTCTTATTTTTGTCTCATACACTGATTTTGATCTTTATCAAAGCCACACACATGCAGAGACAAGTATTTATTCACTAAGGCACTATTGTGCACTCAGCATATTTAAAATAGAGATACACTATATGGACAAAAGTATTTGGCTAAACCTGTTCATTATTGAATTCAGGTGTTTCAGTCAGGCCCCTTATCCCCAGTGAAGGGCAATCTTAACGTTTCAGCATACCAATACATTTTGGAGAATGTTTTGCTTCCAACTTTGTAGCAACATTTTGAGGAAGACCATTTTCTATTTCAACATGAATGTGCCCCACTGCACAAAGCAAGGATCATAAAGACATGGTACTGGCCCGCACAGAGCCATGACCTCAACCCCATAGAGCACTTTTGGGATTAACTGGGATGGCGATTGCAAGCCAGGCCTTCCATCCTATATTGATGCCTGACCTCTACACAAATGAATGGGCACGAATGACCACAAAGACACTCCAAAATCTTGTGGACAGCCTTCCAGGAATTGGGGGAGCTGTTATAGCTGAAAAAGAGCGACTAACTCCATACTGAAGTGTATATTATTTTGTCCATATAGAGTACAAGGCAAGTCATTATGTTCTTACAAACATGTTGCAGAAGAGTATAGTGACAATAATAAGGATATTACTGTACTGTATTATGTAATATACTGCATTAAATGTATTTGTATGCAATTACAGTTTTTAATTTTTGTGTTCTCTGTTTAATTCAATAGCAGGTTGTGCATGAAGAGCTGATGAGTGAGTGAGTTGTGTCTTGGAGAGGACATTACCAGTCAAAGGTTTTGACATACCTTCTAATTCAATGCTTTTTGTTTATTTATTTATTTATTTATTTATTTACATTCTATAACAATACTGCAGATTTTAAAACTATAAAATAACTCATATGGAATTAATTAAGTTAATTTGTCATTTTAAGACATAAAGGTCAAAGCGTACCTCTGCTGCAGAGATGTTCATTCAGTTACCAGCCTCAAAAAATCAACAATTTACATCACCTCAAATTAGAGCTGTTATGAAGGCTTTTTTTGTTGAAAAAGATAAGAATAAGGCACAGGTATGTGTCTTTTAGAACTAATACAACAATACTATTAGATTAGTAATGTCTCTAACTGAGGTCTTTACACACTATAATAACTAGTACAGAGTCCTATTAAACACAGTTTTTATAGATATGTAATCCAGAACCAATAATAATCTGCTCATTTGTCTCTGATTACAGGAAAACCACACCTACTGGATACAAGATTCCTACCCCCACTCCTGCATGTGATCCCAACTGTGGCTAACCACTAAGCCACTGTGCCACCCATTTTATATATTAGTATGTTTTGTGGCACTTATACAATGATCTAATATGCAAGCATACATTATCTAAAATATTAAGTCAATTTTCTTTTAAAATTATCACACCATCTCAAATGATGTAATCGAATAAAAAGATTTCTGACATTATTTTGTGTCAATATGTGAATATTATTTGTGTCTGATTTACCTCTCCATGGGTTTGCTTGTCATATTGATGACAGGAGTGTTTGCCAAGAATAGCTTTATGAAAGACACAATAATAAGACAACATATTCAGCAATTTCTGCTGTATTACAGAGAATGATAATTGTAAGGAAATTAAACTGAAAGCCATTACCTATAGAGACACCACAATAAACTCATTATGTCCCAGAAAAGCAAATGTGGAAAACAAATTAATGTAATACAGTGTCACTACAACTCATTGATTGTGCTACTGCCACAAGCGCCCTGAGAATGATTAGGAGACTTACTTGGCATGCTTATCTTGGCTAAATATTCAGTAATTAAAGATCAGCAATAGATTCTACATTGTAATAGCTTGGTTAGAATGCAATATTTTAATCACTTGATTTACTGTCTTTCAGATAAATACAGACAAATAAGAGCAACATACAGTACTGTATGCATCTAGCAGATGCTCTTGCAGTGATGTATCTCTGGCCCACAAAGTAGTCTTTTTCTGTGCAAGTGTGTGGAGTTTTTGTATTTATTCTTACAGCCTATCTTCACCTGACTGTGTTTAATTATGCCTGTATATTGTGTCATCATTATTTGTGTTTTTACATCTTTTTGTTTTTACTAATCCTGTATACGTGAGCATTTACAAATGTATTAATACCATTTGACGCCATATGGTTTCCCTGGAAGCAAAACACGTACTCATGGGTGTCATTGTGTCTCGACATCACCTATTGTCGGCATGGTAAGCACCTATGGGAGGGTGATGTCTGAATCTGAGAAGTCACTCCTTCATGTTCTACCTTTCAGAAAAGGAGTTAAGGTAGACAAAAATTGGCTGGAAATACTTTAGAAAAATTGTGCACTGTTTTAGGGTCAGTTTTCCAACTGTAAATCTCTTCATCATTTGTGATGAAAGTTTATCCAATTTTAGATTAGATTTTATTTGTTTATTTATCCAACAGTGGAGGGTGACAGAGTGAAGAATATGTTTGAATTCTATAGATGGAATGATGAGCTCTTGGCTCTGAAGGTGTAGGTGAGGTTTCGCCCCATAGCACACAGAGCCAGGATCACAGTCATCAGATGAGCTGCAGCCACGCTGCTGCCGAGCAGATCGGCAGCACTATTTATAGCTAATCCTGTTTAAGCGAGGTCATGCTCTCTACCATCCCTAAGGAAGAGCAGTAGAGTTAAGCATGTTGCATACCAGGGTGTGACAGAGGACAGCGGTGGAACACCACATCAGCTTTAGCTTCCACTCCTGATCATAAGCATGTGAACACATACAAAGTGTATCAAAGACACACTACTGTGGTTTTTATAAGCACATACTACATAAACATAAAAGCAAAAACTTGTTGTTTGTATTATGTACTATAAAGCAAAAAATACCGTAAATATGAAAATGCCAGTGGATATTACATAATATGACTCCAGAATGGATACAGTAAAAAAAATGCTGTAAAACAAAAAAGGAAGAATTTTACATAAAAAAGGCTTTGTTTATTTCAGACATTTCCCAGTCTAGTCGTATGGGGGTAATATTAGAAAACAATGTGACTTATATATATTAAAATAAATAAGAAACCCACATAATTAGTTCATTATTCTTGATGCATGCAACCCCCTGGGCTCAATGGTATTGTATGATGTGCACATAAGAAGATTTTGGGATTACTCTGCTGTGTTAGACCAGGCATGAACTTTGATATCAATAGTCCTAAACAAACAGTCCTGTGATCATGATTCACCACATTTCCTTTTATAGCCCTCTAGAAAGCCCTAAGTTTCCTCTGTACAGTTTATTATAATAATCATGAAAAGTATCATTAATATTACTCTGTGGTAGAACAGTATTGTGATGTGGGATCTATTGGTGAATCAAATGGTGGACGCAGCAAAAAAAAATATATATATATATATATTTAAATAGCTAATATTACAGTTGTCCTTATTTGGCACTTAACATACATTTTACTAAGACAAATTTACCTTTTTTTTTTTTAATGTGATGATTAATTTGCTTTTCTTAATCACCTTAATCAATGCACATTTTAAAAGATATATATTATATATTTAGATATATAATATAATATCCAGACATTTTAATTTACACACACAAACTCTCACTCATTCCTTATACCACCTATCCTATTCAGGGTTGCAGGAGACTTGGAAACTATCCCAGAGGACTCAGGACAAGACAAGGCATTGTACACTCTGGATGGGGTGCCAATCCATCACAGAGCACAAACACACAGGCACACATAAAAAACACATACACACACTATGGGCAATTTGGGAACTCCAATTATCTTAATCTGCATGTTTTTGCTCTGTGGGAGGAAACCACAGCACCGAGAGGAAACCCACCAAGTATGGGGAAAACATGCAAATGACACACTTGAACCTGTACCCTGGAGTGCAACGTGACAGCACTCAGCACTAAGCCACCGTGTCTCCATAATATATTATGGTGATTTCTAATTTAGAATGAAAAGGTAATTTTAGACGATTCCTCATGCCTCATTCTCATGCTCACGTGCACACTTGCCACCCCTAATGTTTAAAATGATTCATAAGAATGGAAAAAGTATGAGCTTTTGGTGTTAAAATTCCATAATTATACTATTGGTTTTGGTAATGATTGCAAATTCTAATAATTATAAATGTAAAAGCTACATATATTTAATCAAACCTAAACAGGGCCCTTGTACCAAGGTCAAAGAGACAGTACAGTCTGTGTTAACTAGTGCAAAATTATACAAATTAACTTTGGTATCTATCATGCTTTATGTGCTATCATTGGTGCAATTAGCTGTAGCTGTGGGAGACACCTGTACCTGTAAAGAGCATGTCAGCCAATCAGAATGCGAGTTCAATTCCTCATGACGCAAGCACCGGCGGAGCAGAGAGCGGTGGGCGGGGCTTTCCAGATGGAGTTGTAGAACCTTCAGTTCGGCAAGATGTGGCAGACCCTTCACTGCTGAAAGTAAGTACAAATGTCTTTTTGGGAATAAATAATAATAATAATAATAATAATAATAACACAGGCAGGTATTGTTTCATAATTTGGTCTAAAAGTACTGGTTTTTCATGTTTGTCCGACTATAAAAACGGTGTGCGCATCATGTTTGTCCTTAAAGTAATAATTATGTACCTGCGTGCTTTCCAGAAGAAAATTATTTTGGCATCACATTATTTAGCCTGTCAATGTGTAGCCTGGCTCATGAGTTTGGATCTCTAATAAATGCAGAAGGGGGAAAAAACGTCCGTTGCAGTGTGTAGTGAGGTGCTGGATGCAGCTGTTGTTAAGATACCAGAGAAGACGATTTACACCAGCTTTAACCAGGTATCCTGATTTGATGGCGCACCTGTTCTCGGCTTAAAGCGCCTAGGTTATTTCCAGGCGCATTACATTACATTAGTGCAATCATTTATTTCGTGAAATGTACATTATTAACTGCATGGAGTCCAAAAACAAGGGTATTTCTCATAGCTATACCATTTATTTATTTATTTATTTCATTGTTACAAATAACTGTAGCTGGCAACACCTTTTTGTCTAACTAATGTTTATTTCAGGACCGAAAAGAGAGCGAGAGAGAGAGAGAGTGTGTAAAAAATGTGTGTGTACTACTAGACGCTACAGGTGAAATAAAAACACACACAGATTTGTATACACAATTAATCTTTGGTTGTCAAATACTGAGACTGTATTTATAGTAAATACAGTATTTATATTTGCATTGAAACATTTATTTGTGAAAACAAGGCTATGCATACAGATCAAAAGCAAAGGATCCTGTCTTTATCTTGTATCTTGCATACATAAAAAAAGCAAAGTATCTTACCCTCAGCTATATTTTAATATTTATTTCACAGTGAGTAAAAAATACAGTACTTTTGTAAAAGTTTTGTGCCACCCCTCATTTCTTCATATTTTGCTTCCAAATACCCAGACTTTCTTGTATTTTTAAACGTAGTCTTGAGGACTTTTGTTGTTTGTTTTTTCTTGGCAAATTTTGCATCTTATTTTCAGTCCAGTCCCTACTCCTACTATTAGAAGTTTGGAAGGAAAAAAAAAACGTTTGAATTTAATTTATTAAATCATTTATTATAATAATTTACAATATTTATTAAGTTTCTCTGTACTATCCGTAAGTAGGGATAAAAATTAGTCTCTTTTCATAAATGCTGATTATTATAAAAAATAAAAAATAAATGGTGGCTTTCGTGTGTTTCCACTTTAGTCAGTAGGGTTTCTGTAGAAAATTTAGATTAAAAACTGAGATACTATATCAGTAAACTAAAAAACAGATTGGCATGATTTATAGTTGGTTTTTAACTGTAAGACTATTAGAGTACATTAAAAAATATATATTTTTAGGAAATAAAAAAAATGTTTTAGAATGTTGGGGAAAAGGTTCAATTTCTTTTATACATTGAAATGTATATGTTATATATATGAATATATTCATTAAATGTAAAGTGAAAACTTTCAAGCCTATTTTATTTTCATTTTAATGATTAGGGCTTAAGCTTAAAGCAAACATCCAATACTTCAAAATATTTTAATATTTAATTTAGAATTTAATATTAATGTTTGAGTCAAATACTATTCTAACAGTATAAATAGAATATCTCTCGATCTACTGCCGTACATGCATTGGTAAGACTGTTGACTTGACAGTTGTCCAGAAATTGATCTTCGACACTCTCCAGAAGGAAATAGGGGAAATATTGGAGCATGGAAAGTTGCCAGTAGTGTGTGAGTAAGTGTGTATATGTGTGAGTGCCCTGCAATGGATTTCAAGCATGTACCCTGTCTCATGCTCCAAGTCTCCTGGTAAAGGCTCCAGGCGCCCCATGACCCTGTTAACAGGATAAAGTGGTGAGTGAAAGAGTGTTTCATCTAGAGATGTGCCTGAATGTGTTAAAATCATTTCAGTCCACATTGTGGAACAATTCTCAAAGGAATAAAATGTGAGGAGTTTGCATGCTCTCCTCATGCTTGGTGTGTTTCCTCTGGGTACTCCGGTTTCCTCTCATAATCCAAAAACATGCAGATTTTGTTAATTAGCGTTTCCAAATTGCCTGTTGTGTGTGTGTGTTCTGCAATAAGCTGTATAGAAAATAAGTTTATGAAAGAATGAAAAATTTAATGTCTAATTTCAGCAGCTATAGAGGTATACTTCATGTCTTTTACTAATCACCATCACTGATCTCGGCATTAGTTTATGCCCTCTTGCCTTTTGAGCTGAGTTCATCCGTTGAAATCAGTTTGTCCATTCTGCCCCAAGCGACATGCTTATTTTATATAGTTTATATATGCATTTTATTAATGCCTTCTAAATATGACTTACTTTAATTAATTTAGGCATTTTTAAATTTCTTTAATTATAAAGAAAGTGTAGTTAATAGAATAATAAGTAATCCCTAGAATAATAGAAAAATGTCCATTTACATTTCTATGTAATACGTCAAGCAAAAAAATGGACTGTAAACTTTTGTGCTGTTATCAGTTGCCCTGGTAACTCCAGTGTAACTCCTCCATGAGCAAATGAACACTCATTATGTGCGAGTGTCTCCATGAAAGTATAAGAGTGCAAATTATGTATTCCATGCTATACTCTGCATCTCACCTGCCGTGTTGACTGTAGTCCCACAACTCACTACAGCCACAGATTGCCTAATTAGATTAACCAAGAGGCTTTCCTGTGGTAATCATTTAGCAAGCCTGTTCCTTTGATGAGCACTGTGCTACTCAAGCTGGCATGATGAAGGTCAAATGATTTTCATCAAAGCAATGGACTGTATCTTGGGTGTATGAATGGTGTTTCACTGTTCGAATGTGCAGAGCTGATCAGTCAACTTTTAGAGAGAAAGCCTTGTCTACGTAGGTGTTGTGAGCTGCTCACAGCTTAGTGGTAATCTTTCCGTAGCGTTGCTTCAGGAATGGATGTGATGCTACTATGTGAGTATACTGGACATTATCCTTCTTGTCTGTAGAGACATGTTCAAAGTTTTAGGTTTTTTTGGTGAGTATAGATTACATGGGTTTTTGATTTTTCATTTATTTTGGGAGTCTAATGTATGAATGCTGGGCTGAGCAATAGGTAATGTTATTCTGTAGCAGTAGTGCCCTTCTTAACCTCAGCATTATTATAAACTAGCTTCTCTTCATATCATTTATTTACACATTAGTGCAAGACATTGATGCCTGTTTTTTTTTTTCTCATGTATTTACTTCAAACTAGAACTTTGCCTTTCGATCTGGTTTGCACGTATTGCCTATAGGCAATAATTTATAGGACAAAGTCTTGTTTTACATAACTGAACCAAATTTATCCCTTCAGTCTTAAATGGTCTTGGCAGATCTCGTCTCTGAAGCACTGCCGGAAAAGCCAACTGTCACTTCACACACTTGTTCATGTCGCCTATAAAGATAGGTGACATACTGTTGGTATGATTCCCTCATTGATTAATCATAGAGTCATCTCTCTTGGCATTTGTGACGGAACAGTGACCTGTCACTGGCTTTTAACAGTGCTCAAGGAAGTTTACCAGCAGTCAGGTTTCTTTATCTGATTTTTAACAGATGTGTAGTAGAATTTAAAATGACACAGAGTTAGTTTAGATCTTGGCCTGATCTCTGATTTACTTCTGATTCAGAAGTCATAACCCTAACACGCCAATAACAGTTCTTGTCCTCTTTTTCAGATGTAGCTCAAAGTGGCTTGAACCAACCTGTATCTTCAGTCGCCCTTATTAATCCAAGATGAGAAAACACAGACAGTTGCATCCAATGGACATAACTGTTTTCATGCTGCTCACCTAGTTCAATAGTGGTTTATGGGTAATTTTGAGGGTTGTTGCTGAATACTCTACTTCAGAGGAGACATGGCCCATAACATTCGCCGTGGTTCCAAGTACAAGGCAGATGCCAACCATGAGGCTGATTTTGGCTGCACGCTCCAAGAGCTTCGATCGCTCATGGAACTCCGAGGTACCGAAGGATTACAAAGAGTCCAGGAGGGTTATGGAGATGTCCAAGGACTGTGCTCCCGATTAAAATCGTCACCCATGGATGGTAACTATGAGCTACTTTTGTATTCAAGATTTTCTGGTGTGCTAAAGCAGTGGTTCCTATTGGTGCTACACTACTTTACTTTTCAATGCATCGGAAAGTTTTCTTTATTGGTTTCATTACAGTGGGAGGTTTAGGTCACATGTGCCCTGCTGATTTTTGGTGGATCTGATGTTTGAGCAGCTAAGTAGAGGCCCTTTGTAGCTCTCCACTATTTCTGTAAAGTCTGTTTCTGGATGGTACACAAAAACATGCCGCAGACTTACATTTTTAATCAAGATCATATTGAGAACCTACTTGTGGTTTTCTGTTTATCACAGATTAAACTAGGAAGTGATTAAATATAACAACTGTTTCCTTGTTTTTAAAAGTTATTTTTCTTTATGAATGAGCTTTTAAATATTGTGAAATTTGACCAACTTGGTGTATGTAATGTGGCAACTCCTAAAATGCTCCCTATTATCTACTGATTTGCGCCATGTACTACCCAAGGCTGCTATTTCATGTGAAATTAAGTCATCAGTTTATATCCTTGCTTGGTGATGTGTGGTGGTTGGCAATCACTGCTGTTTATGCAGTCACATGGAAGAAATGCTTAGCCTGAAAATGTTATTTGTGTCCTGGTAGCATTGCTAGATGAAAAATAAATAAATAAAATAAATAAATAAATAAATTTGTCTTGTAAAATGGCTTGTAGAAACAATAAGCAAGACAACCCGGAACATTTGGTTTAGTTTCAGTTATGCACTCTTGCCTTTAAAGGGGAATTCTCGAGCAGTTTCCTAATTCAGCTTCATGCGACAGTGAACTGTCACTATGCTGGAAATGCTGCTTACATTTTGATGTTTTTTTCCAAAGGTGACCATGGATGACACTCTTTCTTAAAACCCTGTACTTCAAAGCTTAAATTGCTCACATTAATACGCTTTCATTTTACATAATTCAAATAAATGAAATGACCTTCACTTGTATCAATCAAATCAAATATAACTCCAAACATTTACATTCATCAGAATGGAGTAATTATAATAAAATATTCAGGCTTGCTCCTCCAGGGTCTGGGTTCAATTCCCGGCCAGATTCGATTCCCGCCTCTGAATGCATGGAGTTTGCATGTTCTCCCCATGCTTGGTGGGTTTTCTCCAGATACTCTTTCCGGTTTCCTCGCACAGTCCAAAGACATGCAGGTTAGGCTAATTGGTATTCCCAAATTTCCACGTATGTAAATGAGTATGTGTGTGCCCTGCGATGGATTGGCACCCTGTCCAGGGTGTACCCTGCCTCAAGTCTCATGGGATAGGTTCCAGGCCTGTATACAATATTAAGCGGTATAGAGTAAGCAAGTATTCAGCTTTCTTTATTTAGGATTTTTAAGTTAACAAAGTTTAACAAAGAGCGAACATGAAATTCTGTGTGAAACTGGGTAAATCTGGCACAGAGACATTTGACATGATTTACGGCGATGCTGCAATGAGTCGTTCGGGGTGTTTGGAATGGTACAAGTGTTTCAAGAGTGGAAGAACATCACCGGTGATGAAACCTGGGTGTATTTGTACGACCCTAAGGCGAAGCAACAGTGGAAGAGCCGATTATCTCCATGACCGAAAAAGCCTAGAAAGGTGTGAAGCTTGTCTAAATGCACGCTCGTCTTTTTCAACATTTATGGCGTTGTGCATTGCGGCAATAGCAAATTCTCCTGCCAGGTTTTAAGGCATCTCGGGGGGGGGGGGGGGGGCATACTGTATGGCAAAAGTCTGTGGCTTGAAAGAATTTTTATTTTTGAATTTGTTAAATGTCGTGTGAACACTTAAAGAATTTGAATAAACATTGTGTTCTGGCTTTGTATGCATTGGTGCATGACATATTAAACTTTTCAAAATCTTGAAGATTTACTTGCTGATCATATTCAATATCTATGTTAAAATAAATAGGTTATTTTTTGCCAGAATATGAATGAAAATCTTATCTATGATAATTGGTTAAAGTGATTTTGTTTGGCTCTGTATACATTTTTCTTTTTTCATTTCTTCCTTTGATCATACTAATCATGGAAGGAGACAAACTGTACTTAATAGGAAGCAGTTTGTCTAATATAGAGAATAGATTTGCCTGTTATGCATTACTTATAATTTGGGATTCCACAGACTGTTATCAACTAATGTTTCTTGGGTATATGAAATGATATTTCAAGAATAGATGATGAAAGTTTGTGATTGACTAAATGCTGATTCATTCTTTTCATTTTTAGGGCTGAGCATAAATGCTGATGACCTTTCAAGACGAAAAGAAAAATTCGGAAAAAATTTCATACCTCCGAAAAAGTCAAAAACATTTCTTCAGTTAGTGTGGGAAGCACTGCAAGATGTGACGCTAATTATTTTGGAAGTTGCAGCCATGATCTCCTTAGGCCTTTCCTTCTATAGACCACCAGATGCTGAAAGAGAAAGTAAGCACAGGCATCTTAAGCACATCAGAACAACACAATCAGGCAAAAGTTTGGACACACCTTCTAATCCCATGGTGTTTCCTGATTTTTATTTCTTTCTACATTGTAAAACAATGCTGAATGCATGCAAAGTATGCAGTACTCTATTTTGAACAGATGCTACTTCTGCTCTGTAAAGCCTTCATAACGGCTCTAATCTGAGGTGCAGTTTGTTAATTAGTGATTTCTGAGGCTGGTAACTCTAAATGAACTTCTCCTCTGCAGCAGAGGTACGTTTTGCTCTTGCTTTCCTGGGAAGGTCTTCATGAGAGCCGCTTTCATCATGGTGCTTGATGGATTTTGCAAACGCCCTTGACAATACTGTTCTTGCATGAACTATTCCAGTTCACCTGACTGTTGTGGCGAGTGTACGAGTTATTTCATAGTTTTGAATCTCCAGTATTGTTCTAGAATGTAGACAAATAAATCCAAACTTTTGACTGGTTCTATATACTGTATCACTGCATTATTTGCTAGCAACATGAAATTTAAAAAGTTTTACATTAGCATTTAATCTATCATGTTTATTCTGTACGTATGTCATTCTACAGATATTTTCTTGCATTATATTAACCTTGAGTAAATCTTGTCCTTTTCATACAATAGTTTTACAGTAAATTTATTACTGCATGGATTTTTTTTTCAGTCCATACCTGAATCAAGTGTATATTATTTCAGTTTAAGACAGGTCTATTTACATTATAGACATTCATGAAAACGAGAATTTTCATGTATGGTGGCATAGAAGTCCACTGTGATAATACTCGTTAAACAGAAGTGTGCATGCTCCGCAGCTATGCTCTTGATCTTATTTTCTGTGCTAGCATGTGGAAGAATTGCAGGAGGAGTGGAGGATGAAAGTGAGGCAGAGACAGGATGGATAGAGGGTGCCGCCATCCTTTTATCAGTCGTCAGTGTGGTGGTTGTCACAGCCTTTAATGACTGGAGCAAAGAAAAGCAGTTTCGTGGTTTGCAGAATCGCATCGAACAGGAGCAAAAGTTCACAGTGGTGCGAGGAGGCCAAGTTATTCAGATTCCTGTGGTCGAGATTGTCGTTGGAGACATCGTTCAAGTAAAATATGGTAAAATCCCTCACCTCCACCTCAGTGATGTGATGTCTTCTTTCAGTTACAAAGTGACTGTTCTTGCTATTTCTTGATCAAAGCCAGGGCAGTTTGTCTTACCTCTCCTGCCCCTTGTTCTGTTTTGGCAGATTGAAAGCTTTTATTTTGGTTTATAAAGTAAAGCTTTTGTACGTTTTGTCTGACGCCTGACCATCTGGCCTGTGCTGTATGCTTTCAGGTGACCTCCTTCCTGCTGACGGCGTTCTAATCCAAGGAAATGATCTTAAAGTTGACGAGAGCTCCCTCACAGGAGAATCGGACCACGTCAGAAAGGCTCTGGACAAAGATCCCATGCTACTCTCAGGTTTCGAATGATTGGAATGTAGCCATTTTCAAGATTTGCATGGCACTGCATGAGACCCTGGAAAAACAGCAGCACTTTGTTAATAACAAATATCTGAATAAATAGATGAACAGATGCATATAAATATCAGAATATGTGTATATTTTATATGGATCGTTATCTGATAATGTAAAAGAAAGCGTTCCAATTAAATAAGTGTTGTATTCCATGCCTATATCTGCTGTCTTATTGCTTTAGGTACTCATGTTATGGAAGGCTCGGGAAGGATGCTGGTCACTGCAGTTGGCTTGAATTCCCAGACTGGTATCATCTTCACTCTCCTTGGTACAGGAGATGATGAAAAAGATGAAAAGGAGAGGAAGAAAAGGGAAAAGGAGGAAAAGAAGAAAGAAAAGGAAAGGCAAAAAAAGGAGAAGAGAGGAAAGAAGGGCAAAAAAAGTATGAATTTAGACAGAAGCTTGCACTTTCACTTTCTTCAGTGACTATATTAAAAAGGCTACTAAGATACGTAATGCTTGTCTGCTTATCAAATTTCTGAATGTCTTACTGCATGATCTAGTGTAAATAAAGATTGCCCCATGTATTCCAGTTAAACATCTAATTTAATTCATTACCTGTGCTTTGCACCTTTATACACTTGCGTGTACATCTCCAAACACAGTTTATCGCCGGGATGTTGGTACTGTACATAATATATGAACAAGTGATAAATGTACTATATGGCCAAAATCAGTGGACACCTGACCATATGCATGTGCTTAATCAACACCCCATTCCTTATTTATTCTCCTTTTAACAGTTTGCTGTTATAACTCTTTTGCAAATGTATCCCAATAAAGCATGGGTATGATGATTTGTTCATTTGGCTGCAAGAGCATTAGCGATGCCAGGCAGACATGTATGATGAGAAGGTCGGGTGCGGAGTTCGTGTTTCAATTCATCCCAAAGATATTCTTTGTGGTTAAGCTCAGAGTTCTGTGTAGGAAACTCAAGTTTTCTTTTTTGTTTTTTTTGGACACCAGCCTTGGCAAGCCATGTTTTCATGGACCTTACAGGACTGTCGTCCTAGAACTGGTTTGGGCTAGCCCGTTTAGTTTCAGTGAGAGGGAATTTATAATACTACAGCTTGCCAACACATCCCATACAGTCGTATTCTTTAAACATTGTGGCCGCAGTTTGGGAAAGGCCCACATATGGATGTGATTGCCAGGCCATAAAACGTGAATGGAAGTCACACAAGATAATGTGACTTGTTTCAACAGAGGGAAGAGCTCTTTCTAGTGTGTCAAAATGCACACCACACATCTCCTTGCTGATTTTTGAAATGGTATAAAATGAATGGTTCAATGTATACCCTAATTTCACATGCAAAAATAAATATCACGTAAATGTGCTTTTTTTTTTTCTTCTCTCCAACAGACAACCATCAAGATGTGTCCGACAAATGCAAGGGTAAGTACTTTACTTGTACAAAACATTTTATGATGGTCAAAATGAAGGAAATCCTACTATACCTGCATGCATAAACTTAAAAGCCATTTGCAGAAATTGGAAGCTGTCTTGGATGCATGGTTAGCTATGCTGAACGTAGCCATTTGAGTGTGTGTGTCTATTTGTTGCCCTAGACACATGTAACTTACCTTTTTATAGTGATCATAAGTAGCTTATTGCGACCTTTTATGTTACAACACACATTTTATGATTATTTATTTGTTGTTGTTTTAATCCCGCTTATAGCAGTATAAACACGCACATGCAGTATATGCCAAATTTTTGATGTTTTGTTTTCATTATTGATTGCAAAATCAATAATGCAAAATGCAAAAACCCCATATCTGGTAAGATGTACATTTGCCAAATGTGGTCCTACTGTATGTGCTTAAAACTCATTTCAAAAGGCAGTTTTATGAATTCTAATAATTTCTTCGTAAACTGTGGCCAGGAGTAATAATTTTACAAATATGAACTGATAAAATAAAACAGATGCGACCTTGCTTCAGTTATGTGTAGTATGTAGAACTAAGTGGGAGCAAAGCAAACATAGTGTCCTGTCGCAACTTTATCGGCCAAAAAAACCTGATGTCATCACTGCTGCTTCTTTTGGCTGTGCAGATAAAGATGGAGTAGGTGCTGAAGGCCAGCTTCTCAGCAGTGAGGATGAGACAGTGGTTGAGAACAAAAAGAAATCTAGTCTACCGAAGAAAGAAAAATCTGTACTTCAAGGAAAGCTCACTAAACTAGCTGTGCAAATTGGAAAAGCAGGTTAGAAATACCTGGTGCTGTAGATAGTTGAATTAGACTTTTATTCATATACTTGAATTGTATGTTTGTGTTTTAAAACGTACACTTGTTTTATTCACCAGGCCTTTTCATGTCCACCATCACAGTAATTATCTTGGTGGTGCTCTTTTTGGTGGACACTTTCTGCATCCAAGGGCTGCCATGGATTAAAGACTGCACCCCTGTCTATATCCAGTTTTTTGTCAAGTTCTTCATCATTGGCGTCACTGTGTTGGTTGTTGCTGTGCCTGAGGGACTTCCTCTCGCTGTCACCATCTCATTAGCATACTCTGTCAAAGTAGGATTCCGAGAAAGAGAGCAAATATAGATATGACCAAAGATTTATGGATACCTGACCATAACACTTGAACATCCCATTCCAGATGTAACCCTCTCTTTGTAACAATTTCCACTTCACTGGGAAAGCTTTCAGCTAAATTTTGAAGCATGGCTCTGCAGATGTGCCATGAGCATTGGCGAGGTGAAGCACTAAGGCTGGGACATGTTCTGTTCCGTTGCTGTTGAGTGGCATTAAAAGAAGGGAAATCTACATCCTATACAATTGTGTGATTCTAACATTGTGGCAGCAAATCCTACAAATGGGTGTAATGGTCAGGTTTCCATTGCATTTCACCCATATAGTGTATCTCTATAAATGATTATTATGCATTTACTTGTAAAAGGCCACAAATGTGAACGTGGCCTGTTTTCTTATTGTAACTGTTTTCTTGATTTGGTCTTTCAGAAAATGATGAATGATAACAACTTGGTCAGACACTTGGATGCGTGTGAAACTATGGGCAATGCCACTGCCATCTGCTCAGATAAGACGGGCACATTAACCATGAACAGAATGACTGTGGTGCAGGTTTATGTGGGAGACAGACACTACAGGAGGGTACCTGAAGCTGACCTCATTCACAGGAAGATCTTGGATCTGCTGATTATCGGCATTAGTGTTAACTGTGCATATACTACTAAGATCATGGTGAGTAATCTTAATCACATATACGCACTGTATACTGTAGGTGAGCTTAAAAGTATTAAAGTTGAACCTAAAAGTTGATCAGTGAGTTTGGTGTTGTTTTATTTGTTTAATTTCCATTCTAATAAATAAACTTTTATAAAATTTTCACAATCAGTTATATTGTGAAATCTACAATCTGTTTCAAGTATGTATTAACTTGGGTCTCCTTTACATTTTTGCTTCTGTTTGTGTGTATTTTTAGCCACCTGAGAAGGAAGGTGGACAACCTCGTCAGGTTGGGAACAAAACTGAATGTGCCTTGCTGGGGTTTACACTTGACCTGGGAAGAGACTACCAAATCATCCGCAAAGAATATCCAGAAGACAGGCTTTTTAAAGTATACACCTTCAACTCTGTGAGAAAATCCATGAGCACAGTGCTGAAACATTTTGATGGAAGTTACCGAATGTTCAGCAAAGGAGCCTCTGAAATTCTCCTGAAGAAGTAGGTTTTCACTTAACATTTTGGAAAACAAGTACTATGGATGAATAGAAATGAAAAATCAAAACATTTATTGTTACATCTTGTACAACTTCTCGGAGGGTTAGCAGCTACAAAGGCCGAGGGCTAGTATATCATTATTTCCTCTAATAACAGTGACTTTATATACTGTAAAAAAGCAAACTTAAAGCCGTTTTAACTTGTTGGCATACAGTACACAAAGAAATAAATAATGTATGTATATGACCTAGGATTCGCTGCTTGTTTGCAGATGTTGTAAAATCTTAACAGCTAGCGGGGATTCCAAGATCTTCAAATCTAGAGATCGAGACGACCTGCTGAAACAGGTGATTGAGCCCATGGCTTTAGAGGGTTTGAGGACAATTTGTCTGGCCTACAGGGACTTTCCTGCTTCAGAAGCTGAACCAGACTGGGACAATGAGGCTGACATCCTTACAGGGCTCACTTGTATCTGTGTCGTTGGCATTGAAGATCCTGTACGGCCAGAGGTGAGCACTTACCTCTTTAACTAATTTACATGATACATTTGCACAATTTTAAATAGATCCAATTTTAAATCCTTGTTACTATGTATGTACGTATATAATTGTGTACGTTTTTAGTTATTAACCTATATGCTTTTACTGCCTCAGGTCCCTGATTCCATAAAGAAATGTCAGCGGGCAGGAGTCACAGTACGTATGGTCACTGGGGACAACATTAACACTGCTCGTGCTATTGCCAATAAGTGTGGCATCCTTCATCCTGGAGATGATTTCCTGTGCCTTGAGGGCAAAGAATTTAACAGGCGAATACGCAATGAACTAGGAGAGGCAAGTTCTTTACAATGTACATGCATTTGAAAAATAGATAATTGAAATTACTTTTTTAGCATGCATTAAATTCTATTGTAATGTATACATTTAACAATGTGTATAAATGAGTTGATGCTAAGATGCCTAAGAAATCTAAGGTGCTACTTGCATATTTATCTCATATACTCTGACCAATGCATAAAATAAGCAGCTCCGGAGGGGGAAAAAAGTCTGGCTTTTTTTATGGCTTCATACAAAAGTATGTTTTTGCTGTCCATCTGTTGTGATATTGTGATATTGTCTTCCATTCAGATTGAGCAAGAGCGTCTTGACAAGATTTGGCCTAAATTGCGTGTGCTGGCAAGATCATCTCCAACCGATAAGCATACATTAGTAAAAGGTGAGACCAGTGTGGTTTGATACTGCGCGCTTTATCCCATTTATACATATAAATACTGCAACTCTTTTCTGTAATTTATCATCTCAGGTATAATCGATAGCACTGCTATAGAGCAAAGACAAGTAGTAGCCGTAACGGGAGATGGAACAAATGATGGCCCTGCCTTGAAGAAAGCTGACGTTGGCTTTGCAATGGTTTGTGTTTTTAAAACTGTTAAACAACTATAAAAAAAAAAAAAAAAAAAACATGGGATAGGAAAAAAAAAGAAATTATTTGAATTAATATAACAATCATTACAAATAAAGAGAACACTGCAATCTGTGATGGATGTTGAGACAGGACTAATGTGAGTTACTTGTCATGTTGTTTTGTTACATTTCTTTAGGGCATTGCTGGAACAGATGTGGCCAAAGAGGCCTCGGATATTATCTTGACGGATGACAACTTCACCAGCATAGTGAAAGCTGTGATGTGGGGGCGAAATGTTTATGACAGCATCTCGAAATTCCTGCAATTTCAACTGACAGTCAATGTAGTGGCCGTAGTCGTGGCATTCACTGGTGCCTGTATCACACAGGTCAGTGTTCCCTCAAAACTGTTCTATTAGAACATATCAATATCTTCTATTAGATGTATTTTTTATGGAGACGGCAGAGTTTACAGTGTTTCTGCCCCACCTCACAGGACTCTCCACTAAAGGCAGTCCAGATGTTGTGGGTAAACCTGATCATGGACACATTTGCATCGCTAGCTCTTGCCACCGAACCACCCACTGAGGCTTTACTGCTGAGGAAACCCTACGGTCGCAACAAGCCCCTTATCTCCAGAACAATGATGAAAAACATTTTGGGTCATGCTGTATACCAGCTCACCATCATCTTTACTCTATTGTTTGCTGGTGAGACGTGCATTTGTATTAGTTAGGTAGTAGCTGTTGTAACAGTGTCAAAAGGCTATATTACTAAGCAAGAGTGAACTGAAACTCCTTGTTTAAAAACTGCAACGTGAAATAAAATGAAGGCCTAAAAGGATTTTTGAAATGGCTTACAATTTATCCCCGAACAGGTGAGAAGATCTTTGACATTGATAGCGGCAGGAATGCTCCTTTACACGCCCCTCCTTCAGAACATTACACGATTGTCTTCAACACCTTTGTCATGATGCAACTGTTCAACGAGTTCAATGCTCGCAAGATCCATGGCGAGAGGAATGTGTTTGATGGCATCTTTAATAACCTGATTTTCTGTTCTATTGTTTTTGGCACATTTGTTATACAGGTAAAGTAAGAGCAATATTGTAGAAATACAATTTATTTAGAGTGACCACACTTGGGCTAGGGAATATGGTTATTTTTTCTTATATTTTTTTTAAAATTAATCATTATTCATTGAATAATTATTCTACATTCTACATTTAATGATTTTTTTTTTTCAGATTGTGATTGTGCAGTTTGGTGGAAAGCCCTTCAGCTGTGTAGGACTTAGTATTGAGCAGTGGCTTTGGTGTGTCTTTCTTGGCTTTGGATCCCTTATATGGGGGCAGGTGAGCCAAAAGACATATTCTAAAAAGACATGGTTCTTTGTTTTTTAATTTTTTTTAGGGTTTTATGGTGCTCATTCTTTGTGATATCACTACACAGCTGATAACTACCATTCCCACAAGTCGGCTGAAGTTCCTGAAGACTGCTGGACATGGTACACAGAAGGAGGAGATTCCAGAGGAGGAACTGGAGGAGATGGAATCCTTGGATGAAATTGACCATGCTGAGATGGAATTGAGAAGAGGGCAGGTCCTCTGGTGCAGAGGCCTCAACAGAATCCAGACACAAGTAAGTGACGGCTGTGCCACCATTGTTCTTTTCCAAACAAGATAAAATGCACTTCTTTTGTATGTGTTTTTTAAATTTTTTAGCAGTTTATTTCTGTATAATGTATTTCATAGATTTATTAAAATTCTGCATTCTACTTTTTATTAATTAAAAACAATAATGATGATAAAACAGATCCGTGTGGTGAATGCTTTCCGGGAAGCCTTGTCCCCATATGAAGGCTTGGAGACTCCAGAATCACGAAGCTCCATCCACAACTTCATGACCCACCCAGAGTTCCGCATTGAAGACTCTGATCTGGCCATCCCCCTGATTGATGAAACAGAGTCTGAGGAAGACAGACCGGCAAAACACAATTTTGTACCTTCAGCCATTCCTTCTGGTGCATCTTCACCTAACCAGAACAATAATTCTGCCAACACCAGAACAAATCATCACTACAAGGACTACACTCCTCAAACTCCTGGTAGTCCCATGCACAGTCTGGAGACATCGCTGTGATTTTCGCTCCTTCTAGAAACCCTGCTAAGATCACATCTATACCAAACATACTATGGCCATGTCAACACTGACCACAACCAGGAGGTCAGGTGACAGTGATTTCTTCAAGTAGCTCATTCCTGGACCCAAATCCCTTTGTTTTTGCTAGAAACTTTCATTTACCTAATCACTGCCTGGTGTAATTGGGGTGTGCCTTTTACTCCTCAGTTGAACATTTTCCCCAGATATATTGCAGCTCTGCGTTTCTGTGCATAAAATTGTACAGAAATCCATAATGAAGGCTGAAGCTGCAACACTTGTGTTATATAGTGTTCTGGTGGATATGTAGTCTATTAAGTAAATTAATAGTGCAGTGCTTGTTTGAACCATATTTAACAAAACTATTGAATGCTTATCTAGGGTTTCAGTGAATGTTGTCCATTTTTTTTTTAAACCATCTATACAATTTGATTATATTTATTTAGTAAGGAGTTTGCCTGTTAACCTACTTGTCAGAAAACTGACCAATGTGTCTGGATGTCATTTTCATGTGGATTAAAAAAAAAAATCAAATGTGGGTGTGAGTTTCATGTGATTCTGTAAAAGAAAATGTCAAAAAACAAGAAGTCAACATCATATTTAAATAAATCAAGTCCAAAGAAAAAAGATACTGGGTGTTCTTATGAAATGGAGCATTTCCTGTCTGTGTATTTCATCCGAGACCGGACTTTGTTTGTTTTTTCAATACTTTGCTTCCATGGTGTCTATAAAAATAATAAAACGTATATGGTTTATATATTTTTTTTCTGATAATTTGCATAAATGAAACACAGATAGGAAATTGTTGTTTATATTGTAGTTAAATGCTCTATAGGGTAGGGTTTTCGGTGGATCAAATGGTTAAGACTATGCGTTTCTGATCAAACTGTTGCCACTTGCGCAAGGCCCTGAATCCTAACTGCTCCAATGGTGCTGTTTCCAGGCTGACCCTGTGCTCTGACCCAAACTTCCTAACTGGGATATGCGAAAAAGCTACAATTTCCCTTTCGGATTAATAAAGACTGCCCTGCTTTAAAGTATGGACGGTCATTCAGTATGAATGACTGGTCCAGAGGAGCACAGAAAGATCCAAAGGACTGAGGGACTACATTTTCTTTTTCTTTTTTTACATTTACCCTCCCAGAACAGATCCTGAAATACATCTGGTTTAGTGGTTTCTCTGATGACATGCTATCTGATTTAGATCTTTGACTAAGTAACAGCTGAGCAAGAAACACATTAAAACGTTGTGGACAGGAGATACTCTAGATCAGGGATATGAGCCTGTGCATTGTATTGTGCAGTAATTAAAACAAACAAACAAACAAACAAAAAATCCTGTTGTTGTCAACACCATCATCTCAGTATGGACATACTAGAACACAGACCCCTAGGCGGCGCTGTTGTGGAGCCGATCTGGATTTTGTGGTGACGTTATAAAGTTTGTCTACTACAACTAACAAGAAGAATAAATAAATCTCATGTGTGTATATGTTTATATAAGTTTTAGATTTAAATTCTTTCCCTTTTGTTTAGTAAGAGTCGCAAACCATGAAACCATTTGTTTTTACCTCCAGTCGAGTTTGGATTGCTGGTTCAAGACTGCTCTTTATATTCACGTGTAAGTAACGCAATAAGCCTGTTTTAATGATTAGTTTCGGAGACACCATTATGTTGTACTCTACTGTTGTGGGAAATAACTGCACGTGCAGATTAAATGAAATAAAGGGAGGCAGCGCTGGCCTGTACAAACTGCTGCTGCAAAGGAAAATGGCGGAGGAGTGACGCATTTGTAAAGAAACGTATTTAGCATTTTAGTAAGTTTGGGGCTAGTTCGTGGTATGGCTCATTTTTTTATTGTTACAAATGTTTACTTCTTGTGGAGCCCCCCAAAAAATTATCATTATAATACATTAATCATAAATGTAATACATTATCATACATTACTAAAAATCAGTTTTAGGTGTAATTAGGGTTGACGGTTTTTTGTGTGTGTGATTCTAACCTCTTTTTAGTTGTTTAGCTTGTTTCAAGATTTGAAAATGTGATTTTTATATTAATTGTAAGAAGAAGGACTTTAAAAAAAATGGTTCTACTTCTTACTAAATGTATACATTTGTCCAAATCTAACAGAAATAAATAAATTTTTTATTTTTCACAAATGAAAGTTTCTCTAGTTAACTGGCATGTTGTGTTCGGTAAACCTGAATTCACAGGTTTCCTCTAAAAAAAAAAAAAAGTGCAGTTATTTACGTTCATTTGTCATGAGGTTCCATGACTTTGTTCACACATGGCATTTGAACATATAAAATTAAATAAATATTTTAATGAAAATGTTTGTTTTATGGACTTTTATACACCCATGGTGTTCCCAATTAAAGGGAAGGCTGTCTTCCACGAATGCCAAAAAAGGACCGGCCATTGGAAATGAATGGGTAAGACTAAAATCAGTGTACTGTACAAAACAGAGTTCAAGCACGTTTCTACACTCGTTTCCCACACCTCAACATGCAGGTATCTTTGAGCACCCACACCCCTTTTTGGCTTCCATGACAACCCTCACTTGGACCTACCCACAATATTATTTTTACCCCACCCAGAGGTTAAGGATGACCGAGTACAACCCGGAGGAGGAAGACTCCGCTGAAGTTGTGGTCTCCTTTAGGCCAAATTTTTTAAAAATTCTTTCCCCACCTGAAAAAAAGAGGTAGTTTTCAGCTTTTCCTCACAGGCTTTTCAATATCATTGATGTGTCGACCTATAAATCAGCTTTGTGGTTTGGAGTGAGATCAGTCCACACTACAAGAGGAGACCGTTCCTTAAAGAACTTGGCAAATGCATGATGGAGCCACTCATTTAAAGACGCCTTCCACGAACACCATCCTCTGATGCATTGGTGAAAACATGCAAGCAACAGCAACATCCACAACAACCAAAGAAGGAGGTTGCAAAAGAAAGAGGTGCCAACATTGTGCACCGACATAAAAAAAACAAGCTTTGTGTGCCACAGATGTGATGTATATATTTGCAAAGAACCTCAGTATATAACCCATCATGCTCGTGAGAGGACAAAACATAGGAATATTGGGACGACACTGGTGTTCATACAGTGTTTATATATATTTTTAAGTAATTCTTGAAATAATTATGTTTTCCCTGTGTATATTTGAGCTTTTGTTTTCAATTAATTACTCCTACTGGTCAGTTTTGACTGGGAACACAAATTATTTTGGGCCAACGTTTAGAAAATGTAACTAAATTTAGTGATGTATGTATTATTGTGGATTTATAATGGAATAAATTGATACCAGTCAAAAGTGACCGGGAACATTGAGTGTGAGCCAAAAACGAACACACGAGGGTTAAACTAATTTTACCTGCAATACCACAGTTGGCCACTGTGGGTCAAATATTATATAATTAACATCCATTTTGTTGTCTCCTTTTTATATTCCATACATTTGCTTTGTCGCGTGTTAGTTGTTACACTCAAAAGATTTAAATCAAATATAAAGCTCTGTTGTGAAAACTACTTTCTAAGTGACGAAGTTTGTAGTGTGAGGGATTGATTGTGATTGGTCAGTTCTTGCATTCATTACCGTTTAATATTGTGTGAATTAACATTTGTCAACGTTGATTTTCTTTTGCATTTTTTAAGCATCTTAATATATTTTATACTGGTTTATTATTCAGTGTTGATAAAATGAGCATTTCCTTCTTCGGGATTGCCGATCTGTAGAATGCCCCCGTTGCTTCTTGGCCTTTTGGCTAAGATCAAGTGTAGTATCTGTTCTTATCAGTTTAATATCTGATACGTCCCCCATATATTAAATAGATTTTTGGAACAGGAATAGGGGCTTGCTCTGTCCAGTCCGCGCATCGACCGGTATTGGAATACTTCCGGGGATAGTGCACCCCCTCTCACTCTCTTAAAGAAAGATCATTATAGTGAATCTGTCTGTGTGGAGTTCTGCTTTAGAGCTAAAGGTTATAACCTTGCTTATTCAGGGCCGATGTGTGTTTCCCCCCCCCCACTTTGTGCGTGTAATGTAATTTAATAATAATAATAATAATAATTATTATTATTATTATTATTAAGATTGGACTACAACTAATTATTATTAATAATATGAATGATAGTAGTTTTATTACTGGCGGGCAGTAATCCGTCAGCAATAAAAGGATAGTAATTTTATTGCTGGCGGAACTATCTTCCCCGGAACTATGTACCCGCCTCTTGTAACCGGTCGGGCAGAAATTTCCACGCTCGTGGTTTTTTTTAATCTATTTTATTTTTAATTTAGTTTTTTTTTTTTTTAAAACACTGTCAGTGGAAACCGGCTATATAAATATCTTTACATTCATGTCTCAAATGTTTTTAAAGAAGTCAGTTTATTTTGGCTGTAACTGAACTGCACGCCGAGGGGGCGGAGCTAACTGTAGCGAGGCTTTAAAAGAATTCAAATAAATTATTTGAAATATTTCTAATAAAGTAATAATAATGAAGTAGTTGAAAAGTCTTATTGCTTAACATCGGAACAATACGCTGCTTCATTAGGACTGACTCTTGTGATGTTCGAGGACTTGAGAAGCAGCTTCCTGAACGTTATTGCTCTCGTATATTCAGAAGCAGTGCATCATGGGAACCGTTTTATTGTTAAAAAATAGGCGACAGCACGGCTTTAAGTGTAATAAAGTTAGTATTGCTTTAGCAGTCCTCATATATTGTGTTTTTTACACTCGAATGATTGTTTAACGGTATGTGGCAGATTTGTCACCATGATTGTAAACAGTGTATGTGGTGGTGCAGTCGCTAGGCGACGGTCTAGCAACTCATACTTACCTGGCAGGGGAGATACCATGATCAAGAAGGTGGTTCACCCAGGGTGAGGCTCAACCATTGCACTCTCGGTTGTGTTGACCTCTGCGAATTCCCCAAATGTGGGAATCTCGACTGCATAATTTCTGGTAGTGGGGGACTGCGTTCGCGCTCTCCCCTGATATTCACTGTGATAAAGTTAGAACTTGGTGGCTTTTACTTGTTAAGCTGTGAGGTGGGTTATTGCTTTGTAATTGATAGAAAATATCAGCTAAGTGTATGTTTTCTTTATTAATTTAATTATTAACTGTGTGAACTTTGTTGGTCTTATTACAATTTTTGTTATTATTGCAAAGTTTCTTAATCCCCAGTGTATATTCATACTGTACTGTGAAAGTTCTATAAAACCAGCAAGTTTCTTTAATGCAGAAAGAACGTTTTAGTACTGCTGAATATGCACTCACTGCCACAGATTTAGTTAGAACATTGTTTTTCTCACCTTCCTCATATGACTTTGGAAACAAAAGCATGAAGTAACAAAAAATAATAAATAGCAGAGTATTTACCCAAAGCTTTGCATAATTTAGAACTGCTGAAATTTTAAACATATTTGCTAATATGAAAATCTGCCCATAGTTGAGCACAGCAATCAGGTCAGGATAAAAGTTTAGATTTTGTTTCTTGTACCCACTGTGGCAAACATTCATTTTATCTTATCTTAAAATGGGTATGAATATATGGGGGGGCATATTGAGACCTTCAATACATATTAATGTACACCTTGCACATAAATTAATGTTGAAATGATTGAAAGATTGCTGGATTAAAATAATTCATATTTCACTGAAAAGCCAGAAAGTCATTTAGGGAATTAAAATCTATATCTGTAGAGGTTTCAGGGCTTATGTGACAAGGAAACTGGATGGGACCTTGCCACAGACTAATTTTTATTATTTTTATATTCTTTTACTTTGAGTATTCTATTACTTGGTCATTCTATTATCTCCTAAGCTCCCCAATCTTAGCTCTTATATATTTATTTAAATTGTGACTTTAAAATTGTTTTTGGTCATGTCTTTTGTAGTTTTAGGAGTTAAGAAAACATTAAATATTTATGTTCCTTATTATTAGGCTGTTCTTTTTGTATATGTATGTAAGTGTACACTAAAACTAGAAAAGACACCCACTCCAATCCACCTTATAAACTGAGATTTCCCTGGAAATCAATGTGCCATACTGATTAATAGTGATTATTATGTTTCAGCTGATAAGTTATTTAACCCTAACAGTTGCAGTGAGTAGCTTCACATTTCCAACAACCATGTTAGAAGACATATCCAGTGGATACTCTGTACTCGTGATAGAGATGCTACTGTGTTTCAGGTGGGGCAAATTATTGGTCTGCATTACTCAAAGTAAACAACTGAGGAGATTGCCGGAACTACTAAAATTGGGTTGACAAACCTACAAATGCATTATTTATATCTAGAAGGATATGGTGAAGCATCATCGTCGAGGAAGAAATGTGGCCAGACTGTTTTTTTAATACTTGTGATTGGAGATCACTTAAAAGTTGTGGTGAAATTAAATTGCTTTAAAAAAAGAAAAGAAAGTAGAATATAAGGCTATGTTTAATATTGAAACAAAAAGCATTTCCAGATACATAGTTTGAGGAGTTCTCAAGAGATTTGGACCAATCAGCTGTGTAAACACATGTGGTGGAAAAAACTTGCAGTGTTCTGATCATCCCATCATCAGTACAAAGGAAAGAAGTGCCATTACATAGCTCATCGAAAGGATGCCATCGTGAACATGTGCCATAATCAAAGCAAAGGTGTCCGGGGGGATGATGCCATCCTTGATCAATTAACTAGTAGTGTACAGTTTCCTTTCATGCTACCGCTCCTGTACCTGTTTATTCGACCAAGGGAAGGGAGGCAGTAAATGTAACGGATGCCAGGAGCCGTAAAAAGAATTACAAAAAGGGCGTACTGATCGTTGCACAGAATTTAAGATAAGTCTTTATTAATCCCCAAGGAAATTGTTTCTCCAGTGGCTGCATATTTAAAAAAAAAAAAAAAAAAAAAACCCAATAGAATGGAAAAAAAAATACTATAATGTCAAAAAAGATATAAATAGAATAAAAAATATATAGAAAATCTACAGACTGTACAGAAAGGTGCAGAATTGTCTGTTTTGTGTTTTTTTCATGTATGTTATTGCACACAGGATATAGATTGCACATAATATTTGATATTGCATATAAAGTAGTAATGATATTGCACACTGGATATATTGCACATGATTTCCATAATATTGCATAATTAATGGTTTTGCATGTGATATTGTTATTGTGATAATAATATTGCACAATGTATCAGGGCATGATAAAGTTCTATTGATTATGCTGTCAGTTATAGAGTTTAATTGCCACTGGTATAAAAGACGTCTAGTGGCGTTCATTTTTATACTTTGGTAGTTTCAGTCTGTGGCTGAACGTGCTTCTGTATGATATCAGTGACTCGTGTAGGGGATGTGATGTATTGTTCATGATCCTGAGAAGTTTCTTCAGCATCCTCTCCTCTCTTCACCTCAACTAGAGACTCCAGCTCGACTCCAATGACGAAGCCTGCTTTTCTGATGAGCTTGTTAAGTCTGTTGATATCAGCTGATTTTAATCTGTTACCCCAGCAGACTACAGCAGAGAAGATAATGCTAGAGACCACAGAATGGTAGAACATCTGAAGCATAGTTCTGCATACATTAAAGGACCTGAGTCTCCTGAGAAAGTACAGATGACTCTGACCTTTTTTGTACACAGCATCAGTGTTCTTTAACCAGTTCAATTTATTGTCAATGTGAACATCCAGGTATTTGTAGCTGTCCACAACTTCCACCTCACTGCCCATGATGTTTATGGGGTTAGGGATAGTCCTCTGCTTCCTAAAATCTACCACCAGCTCTTTAGTTTTTGAAACATTGAGCTGCATGTGATTTAGTCCACACCACTGCACAAAACTGTTGATCCCTCTTCTGTACTAAGTTTCAGAATCACCTTAACAATTTAGCACAGTGAATGGACTCTTCTTTAAAAAACACAAGGATTATCCCTTAAAACTCAAGTGGTTAAACAAAAAACAAAACACTGATTTAAAAAAAAAATATATATATATATATACATGAAGTCGTGCTGGTGTGCGTCGTCGACGGAGGAGGCTTCAGACATCAAACTTTGCATTTGCATTTTTTGCCTATGTCATGTAGAACCAAAGTTATTACTTTTAAAACGTCTAAATTTTACTCACAAAATGCCATTATTATTATAATAATAATAATTATTATTATTATTATATAAAATGTATGTTCGCTGACAGAGTTTTTATCTCTTGTAACTTTATTTTGACAATCCTGACCCAAAAATATAGTAATGCAAGCAATGGCTAAAAATGCTTTGGGTTTTCAGGGCTACGCACTCTGACAAACAAACAGATGGAGGGGAGGGTTTGTATGTTGGATCTCTGAAATTAATAGAAATACCAAATGAATCAAAATATTGAGTTAAGGGTAATGCGTATTTGTTTTATTTAATAGACCACTTTTGTGCTGGCACGCAGTGGCGGCCTGTTCCACTGGCTACCACTCCAAGTATATGTCAGATCTGTGGGGAACACTGGGCAGTCCAACGAAATTTTAACGTGTGACTTTTTTTTTTCTTTCCCAGAGCTCTTCTCCTTGGCATACAAATTTAATTCATTCCAGAGGCGAGTTCTTAAGGCGGAATTTTCTTTTTTGCTAAACACATTTTCCCATAGGTAATAATGTAAATTCAGATAATCTGTTCGAGCTAGTGAAAAAATCTTACAAATATTAGCAATTTTCAACAGTATAAGCATATTTTTGCAAATAAAAACAATCAAAACATTTAGAAAAGGCATGCAAATGAAGTAAAATATGGACTTTCTCACAATCACGAGGGGAATACCGGTGACACAACGAGGTCAGCTATCCCCGTTTAAAGGAAAGCCGTGTATACGCCAAGAGGCCAACACCTCATTGTTGTTTATACGTATACACCTAATATATATATATTTTTTCCCAGTACTACATAAGACTGAATCCTTGGGTCTCTTTGCGGATACATCAATATGGATTACGCACCATTGGCTCAGTATCACAGGACTACTTTTTTTTTTTTTTTTTTTTACCCATCATCGAGCACCTGCCTTGACTCATAAAGCCCTTAAGGCTGATACAGTACTCACTCCGTATACAGGACTTGACTATACATCTTATTCACTAACGCACCAAAATTTTGTGTTTTGTGAACTGCTGTATTTTTGTATAAAGCACATTTCTGTTTTTGGTGTATTGAGTGTTGTTTGTGTGTTTTTCGTGTTCTTCGGTTACTTTATGTAATCTTGCTAGTAATTAATATGAACGTTACAAACATTCAACACCCATGGTGCTATGTGGGACCCATGACGCTTAACTTCGTATTGGCTTTACACTGACACAGACAGTTTTGACCAGCAACTGCCAGTATGCGCAAAATGTGTGTGTGTGTGTGTGTGTGTGTGTGTGTGTGAGAAAGTCATCCTACAAAGTCCAACAGATTCTTTCATGGGGTCAGGTGTAGCATTGGACTATGGTTTAGAAGGTCCCAGGTTCAAATCCCACGACCACCAAGTTGTCCCTGTTGGGCCCTTGAGCAAGGCCCTTAACCATCAATGCACAGATGTATAATGAGACTGTTAATTCATTCTTTTGTATGCTTAAACAGGTATGGAAGGAAAGGAAAGTGATAACAGTGGTGACAAGGTTTATATCAATCTGATGGCATTTTATCATGTTGTAACCTTTTAAATAAAGTAAAAAAAAACATGCACAGTGTTTTTAGTTTATATGAAATACAAATTACAGTGGTACCACAGCACATGAATATCCTGATATCACAAATTCCCGCCTTAAGAACTGAAATTTAACTAGAAATTTGCCTCGGCTTATGCAGTATTTTCAGCATACAAGTGAATGAACTGAGCCGAACCGAATGGCAGCTAAGTTACATGTACAGCCAGAAGCTGTTCAAAGCCTTTTTGCGTCAGTGGAAAGCCAAACTAAATTTAGTGAAGACATAGCACCATGGGTCCGTAGAATGTAAGCAAAATGGTTGCAAGAAAAAAGTCTTTTAAAGAAGCCGAAGCCAAGAGGTTAAGTGTGGTTTGATGTTTATTTATTTCATACAAGCGTTAGCACCTGTCATAGACTGATCAAGAGTTTTTAGAAGCAGTTACTGTAAAAGGTTGAAGCTAAAAATAAGTTGGACAACTTTAATGTTAAAGTTGAGATGTTATTATTTCAGGTTGAAGCCCACATAAATGTCTGCCTGTCTTTCATGTCCTTTTGGCAGAACCCTCTGCCTAACTTTTTAATGCAACAAAATTTTTTTTGTAAGGTTAAGTATCTTGCGCCTTGTTTAGGCTTGCCTCGGACAACTGTGGATATGTATGCTCTAATGTCCCGTGTTTTATTTCATTGACGTTCCACATGACTGCTTTTAGCAGTCACGGTTTCAGAACATGAGAGAAAAACTGGTTTTAAACTTTACACAGGAAGGATAAGCATACATGGATGGATCAGTTCATACATCTTTAAAAGTTTAGTTTTCTTTTTTTGGAGTAGTCCATGCAGTCAGACGTTTGTTTCTGTTTCGTGAGGATTTGGGAGGTGCATTTTTGTGTCTTCCACATACTCTGTGTATTTACAGTAAATTATCGTGTTGATTGGCTCTGTTGAGTGGCGTGTATAGCCACACACACACTTTGAGGGATAAACCTCTATATTCTTCTAAAGAAGCTCTGGCTGCTGTGACGTACTCTCACATAACTGATCATAATGTCCATTCTATGAAATCAAAAAACATTTTGATTTCAAGATCTAACTTCAGGCAAATACTGGAGGACTGGCAAAGATTCATTAAATTCTGTCAATCTGGTTTTGCCTGATGCTGTGACAAATTCGATTGGACAGAGATACAAACGTACAGACCGATTTACAGACAGAAATTTGTCTGAGACTGCTTTCCAGTCCTCCAGTGTATGAAACGTAAAAATATAATTGAAAGAGCGAGGTGGACCAAATGCTTAAATGTAAATAGGTTCTGACCAATGTACAGATAAAACCTGTCTTTTCTGAATATTTTGTTTGTTTTATATGTAAAAAATAATAAATATATAATATGTAAATAATATATATATACACACACGTGGACAAAACTGTTGGTACCCTTCGGTCAATGAAAGAAAAACTCACAATGGTCACAGAAATAACTTTAATCTGACAAAAGTCATAATTTAAAACAATTCTATGAATGTTAACCAATGAAAGTCAGACATTGCTTTTCAACCATGCTTCAACAGAAATATTTTTAAAAATAAACTCATGGAACAGGCCTGGACAAAAATGATGGTACCCCTAGAAAATACTGAAAATAATGTGACCAAAGGGCCATGTTAATTCAAGGTGTGTCCACTAATTAGCATCACAGGTGTCTACAATCTTGTAATCAATCAGTGGGCCAATATATAGGGCTCCAGGTAGTCACTGTGTTGTTTGGTGACATGGTATGTACCACACTCAACATGGACCAGAGGAAGCGAAGGAAAGAGTGGTCTCAGGAGATTCGAAAGAAAATTATAGACAAGCATGTTAGGTAAGGTAAAGGCTATAAGACCATTTCCAAGCAGCTAGATATTCCTGTGACTACAGTTGCACATATTATTCAGAAATTTAAGATACATGGGACTGTAGCCAACCTCCCTGGACGTGGCCACAGGAGGAAAATTGATGACAAATCAAAGAGACAGTAATTCGAATGGTAACAAAAGAGCCCAGAAAGACTTCTAAAGAGATCCAAGGTGAACTTCATGCTCAAGGAACATCAGTGTCGGATCGCAACATCCGTCGTTGTTTGAGACAAAGTGGACTACATGGGAGACGACCAAGGAGGACACCATTGTTGAAAACAAATCATAAAAAAGCCAGACTGGAATATGCCAAACTACATGTTGACAAGCCACAAAGCTTCTGGGAGAATTTCCTATGGACAGACGAGACAAAAATGGAACTTTTTGCCAAGGCACATCAGCTCTATGTTCACAGATGGAAAAATGAAGCATATCAAGAAAAGAACACTGTCGCTACTGTGAAACATGGAGGAGGCTCTGTTATGTTCTGGGGCTGCTTTGCTGCATCTGGCACAGGGTGTCTTGAATCTGTGCAGGGTACAATGAAATCTCAAGACTATCAAGGGATTCTAGAGAGAAATGTGCTGGCCAGTGTCAGAAAGCTGGGTCTCAGTCGCAGGTCATGGGTCTTGCAACAGGACAATGACCCAAAACACACAGCTAAAAACACCCAAGAATGGCTAAGAGGAAAACATTGGACTATTCTAAAGTGGCTTTTTATGAGCCCTGACCTCAATCCTATTGAGCATCTTTGGAAGGAGCTGAAACATGCTGTCTGGAAAAGGTGCCCTTCAAACCGGAAACAACTGGAGTAGCTTGCTCACGAGGAGTGGGCCAAAATACCTGCAGAGAGGTGCAGAAGTCTCATTGACAGTTACAGGAATCGTTTGATTTCAGTGATTGCCTCAAAAGGTTGTGCAACAAACTATTAAGTTAGGGGTACCATCATTTTTGTCCAGGCCTGTTGAAAAGCAATGTCTGATTTTCATTGGTTAACATTCATAGAATTCTTATTTATTATTACTTTTGTCAGATTAAAGTTATTTCTGTGACCATTGTGAGTTTTTCTTTCATTGACCGAAGGGTACCAATAATTTTGTCCACGTGTGTATACTGTATATTATAGTGGATTATCTGCATTATCTACATTTACATTATTTCCTATGGGAAAATTAGTTTTGCAATACGAATTTCCCCCTTAAGAACTCATTTCTGGAATGAATTAAATTTGTATGCCGAGGTGCCACTGTAATACTCAATAACAATGACCAATTCATTCATATTAATAAATCATATGATTATGATTTCATATTAATTTTATTACACTGAATATTCAGGGGTGAGAACGAACATACCGTCAGTACCAGAAACTATGCAGTTGGGATTCCCAATTTATTATCGTCTCTACAGTGGTGAAATGTTTACGGTAACTGTACAGTTATGCCTTCTGATTGGTTGAGAGTCTAGAGTTTGCCGTTAGGTCAATGTATGCAACTTAGCAAGTGTAACGACGACAAAGCAGTTCCACATTCTGATTGGTAGCCTCTGATCATAGACTACTAATTGAGAGGTATGGTGAGGATTTTTGTCATTAACCAGACTACATTGTTATAAATACATTTAGTCTGGTAAGAAAATGTTTTGTTTTAAAAAGAAATCTACATAGGTGTGATGGGAAAAGCTTCCCAGGCCTTTTGCTAGAGTTCACATTGTCTCACATATCAAACCTTTTTCCTTACTTATAGTTGACCTGATTATTTAATCAGCTATGAAACAGCTCTCTGAATTAAAGTCGTGTTAGAGCAGTAATCTTAACCAATGTCCTGCCCTTCACATTTTAGTGTTTTCCCTGCTTTATCACACCCACGTCAATGTAGAAAAAGCTGTTGATTAGTTAAATCGGTTGTAAATCAGCTAAAATCTGCAGGACAGGTGTGCTTTGAGGACCAAGGTTGTGTTTATGACCGTTGTTTTGAATCTGACCCCTAAGTGGCGCTGTTCTTGATTCTGTAGCAACAGGTGATTGCAATTTTCGGCGAAAGACTACGGTTTCCTTCATTTTGGCACACTAGAATTAGTAAATGAAGTTTTTCACGCTCGTTTTGAAACATGTAAGTAATAAGTGGGGTAAACCTTAAAACTAATTAAAAATGTTTTTCTTATTCATAATTTTACCGTCAAATTAGTTTGGCTCGCGCGCGCAAAACTGTCATTTCGATTCACGTGAGACAGTTTTATTTATTTCATGGTTTTGAAGACAGAATTGTCCTTTTAATGCATTTTGGTGAGAAGTGCTGCACCTCCTGACTAAATGAAGGTGTTCGGCGATATATAAGCGAGTAGGCCTGTATAAACCGCGCTGCTAGAAAATGGCGCACCAGAGACGTGATGGTGGTAAAGATGCACTTTTTACTATTCAGTAAATTTAGAACTGATGGTCTGTGTTTTAAGAAACCGTTTGTCCGTTTTAATGTTCACTTTTTGCACTACGAAAAAAATATATTGGTAATTACAATTGTTTTTTGATGAATTTGTATGCAGTGCTTGTTTGATGATTATAGCCTCCTGTTGTTTAGATTGCACATATTATGATATTGCATTTTCTTTTCAACAAGAAATCCTCGTGTAAAAGTTTTACTTCTAAGAGCAAGTGGTGAACGTGTAAACGCTTACTTAACCTTCAGGGTTTTGCTCTAATTTTTCTGATTTTCTCCCGCAATACCAAACTTGGCCACTGAGGGGCAATGTTATATAATTCAGCTGAAGTTTAACATCTTTTTAATTCCCTCACATTTAATTGCAGTATTGGTTGTTAGCGCTCACATTGTTTTACTCTATTTAACTTTAAAGGTTTGTTTTTGAAAACTACGTTCTAAACCAATATGTTTGTACTGGGGGGGGGGATTTTGTACTCTGGCCCCTGATTGGCTAGTTTGCGCATTCATTATTCGTTTCTTTTGTGTTTCGCTTTAAAAAGCCACTTTCGCCCGCTAATTTTAGTATGAACAATATTTTAACAATTATTATTTTATCTATACTGATTGTTTATACAGTATTAAGAAAAACGAGCATTTGCCTTCCTCGGGATTACCGATCTGTAGAATGACCCCGTTTGTTGCTCGTTGCTGTCGGTATCGCTTCTCGGCCTTTTGGCTAAGATCAAGTGTAGTATCTGTTCTTATCAGTTTAATATCTGATACGTCCCCTACCCGGGGACCATATATTAAATTGATTTTTGGAACAGGGAGATGGAATAGGGGCTTGCTCCGTCCACTCCACGCATCGACCCGGTATTGCAGTACTTCCGGGAACGGTGCACCCCCTCTCTCTCTTTGTCAAAAAAAGATAATTCTTGTGAAATCTGTGTGTTGAGTTCTGCATAAGAGCTAATTGTTACAACGTTGTTTATTAATAGGCAATTAGTTTTATTTTTTTGCACTTTGTGCGTGAAATGTAATTTAACGTACCAACACTTATTATTAGTAATGATGACCGAAGGATATCAAATTAATAGAACCGTATTTTATTGTTGGCGGAACTCTGTGTATCCGCCTCTTGTACCCGGTCGGACAGAAATTTCCACGCTCGTGTTTATTCTAGTTTTATTCGTTTTTTTCAGCACACATTGTCTATGGAAACTGGTTATATAACTTTCGAATATAAAAAGTTACATTCACTGTTTATTAATGAAGTGAAGAGAAGTCGGTTTAATTTGGCTGTAACTGAACTGCACGCCGAGAGGGCGGGGCTAACTGTAGCGAGGCTTTAAAATAATTCTAATAAGGTATTTAAAAAATATTTCTAATGAAGTAAAATAATATAGAAGTTTAAAATCCCGACTCTTATTGCTTACAACGGAGCAATACGCTGCTTCATTTGACTGTTGTGATGTGACTTCAGATGCAGTTTCTTGAACACTGTAGCTTTCGTTGATTCAGAACCAGTGCATCATGGGAACTGTTTCCTTGTTAAGAAAATAGGCAACAGCGCGGTTTTAAGTGTTATAATGTTAGCATTGCTTTAGCGGTCTTCATATATTGTGGTATTTTACATTCGATGTTTGTTTTACAGTTTGTGGTAGATATCACCATGATGGTAAACGGTGTGTGTGGTGGTCCAGTGAGTGGGCGCTAGTGTAGCAATTCATACTTACCTGGCAGGGGAGATACCATGATCAAGAAGGTGGTTCACCCAGGGTGAGGCTCAGCCATTGCACTCTCGGTTGTGCTGACCCCTGCGAATTCCCCAAATGTGGGAATCTCGACTGCATAATTTCTGGTAGTGGGGGACTGCGTTCGCGCTCTCCCCTGATATACACTGTACTAAAATAAGATCAGCGGTTATAGTCTTTGCAAGTGCAGAATTTGTAAAGCTTGGTGGTTATTGTCTTGTAAAGATTACAGTGTACATTAACTATAGCAAGAGGTCAGTAACATGTTATCACCACTATTGTGCCACACAGATTATTTTGTAACTCGCATGGTTTCTGTGCCTCCAATGTGTTTCATGAGAGAAAGAAAAGGCTTAGTATTATTGAATTTGTTCAATGTTGAAGTTAATTGCTTTTAACTGCTTTTTGTCGGTTCCTCAATCACACTCTTTGGTTTATTTGATAGATTTGCTGGGCCTGTATTATCTAAAGGTCTCAGCATCACTCATATGAACTGCATTAAAAGTTAATTTAGAAAATATTCTTAGCTCTCAGTCGGACAAAAGTTCTTTAAGAAGCCCCCCCCCCTGCTTCAGGGAGGTGTAGGACTGTGTCCTGGGAAGCATGTGATGTCATAATCTGATCAAAATGACTGATAGGAAACCGAATGCCTAGAGGAGTTTTTTGCTTGCGGAGGAGGGAGTAAAATGTAAAACTACTCTTACCTCTAAAGATAAGTGAGTAGAGGCAGTTCGTGAAAGCATCAATGCCATCTGTCAGTTTGCCGCACATAACCCTGAGGAGTGTCGAACACTGGCGTACGCAGTGTTAATGAAGTGCTGCTTATAACAAGGAATAAAAAATAAATAAATAAATAAATTGTGTACACTGTTGTATATATGATTATTTTAATGTGTGTGCCGTGGATGATGCCCAAAACTCCACGAATGCAGCTTGTTTTGGTTGTTGCAAATCAAGTATCCTATGGTTAGGCTCATATATAATGTATAGAAGAGTAATCTGGACAGCCTTATTGTTGAAGGCCTATGACCTATAAATCACATGCAGCCTACAGTATATCCAAGACTAAATTGAAATGGATTTCAGTCCTTGTTCTGATCAATATAATAGGGCAGCTACACCATTCAGCCATAGCAACACCACCACCCGGTGAAATAAATGGTATCAAGTATATACTGCAGTTGTACCCTGGTGTACAGTACAACCACACAGACCCGAAGATGTTAAGCCTGTCAGCAAATCTTACTGGAAATGTTTTGCCAGCAGCTCAACAGCCTTGTGCAAAGGGTCACACTGGAGGTCCAGGGAACATTTCTGCTCAGTGGGTACAGTGGGGGAACTGAACATGAAATAAAATGTATAAGGAGTTATGATAAGGTCACACATTTCCTTTGTTGCAAGTATACCAACTACATGGGCATACCATGAGAATCATATTTGGCAGAGTCTTTTGCAATCCCTGTGGGCTGTTGCTTCCAGGCAGATGTGCAGCAGAGCACATCCACATTGCTGATTGTTTAAAACGTGCCACTCGATACATGTTCATGTCTAGTGGATCCTGAATGCACTTCAGGTGTCACTCCTGGCTTGCCTACATCTTATCAATGCTCTCTGTAAATATACAGACAGTACATACTGTACATTGAGTGTCCTGTGTACACTATCAGTACTGATGTAGTAAGAATTCTTGCTTGTGGTCTTTTATTTACCAGGTGTTCTGAAGAGACTCACTTCACTTTCATCCAGCCCAGTGGCCAGGTGCATTTTTTAATATATATATATATATATATATATTTTTTTTTTTTAAACAAAGGTGTTGTGTAATCATGCATACTACTTGACATATTCCACGTTATTTGCCACAAGCCAGAGGAAAGCTGCGTTCTTCATATTGGCCACAGCTAACACAATGGTGCAGGGATCCTTCCTGCTCAAAGGAGCTTGTCTTTGCATGGGCCAGACAATGGAGTATGTACAAACATATGGTGGACTGGTGCTCTTCAAGAGGTTTGGGGAAGACCATTTTTTTGAATATTTGAATAATTGACCTGTCAGCGCTGTTTAACTCTTATGGCACTATTTATGACTATTACTGCCATCAGTATTAAAATATTCTAAGTTTTTTGTAGAAGATATTTCTTATAAGATTTTTTATTAAGAAGTTAATTATACGTAATGTATACGTATATTGTTAGTTTTTTCACACAGTGTTTCAAATAATCTTCTTAAGGCTTCGAAGGAGGCCAAGGCATTGGGATCTCGCAACACATGCTATGAAAGGAACACAGTACTGGATAAAAAGACAGCTTGTGAAGGTGATATCTTGGCATTAAAGCTGTTTTTGCACCCTAGGTTTTTACACTGCAGCATAGAATATTTTGTGCTAGTCATTTAACTCTATACAGTTTCTCTCTCTTCAGCTAAAAAGAAATGTCAGCCATTTACCTCAACTCCATCAGAGATGCAGTACCTTGGCCAACTTAATCTGACCTTTGGCAAATACAATGGCCAAAGTTTTAAATGGCTGGTTGAGAATGACGTTGGCTCTATTAAGTAGTAAGATTGCTGCACTGAGCAATTAGTTTTTGCTTAAATTTAGTTTTTCTGTAAATTAATTAATTCTTATGTTTTAGTCTGCTTGACCTCCACATTAAAGGTCACCATCCTGACCGTAAAGCGAGCCATGACACCTGGGTGAAAGATCTCCTGCTGAGGTATGTGCAGCTGTTTCCACATGTCTCCTGCCACCTAGAGATCAACATGGTCAGGGCCATTTAAAGGTTTAAAGTGCCCATAGTAAAAATCATTTAATACAAGCTTCAAGGTTAAAATTCATCTATACTTCACAGAAACCTCCACATGAGGAGGCAGCTTCCAGCTCCAGCTTTTCAGGGTCCAAAAACAGTGACACTTGGGTGGATGATGCTCTGCTATTGGAAGCTCTCAGCACCTTTGAAAGACAAGGTATATCAGTTTAGTAATGCCTTGAATCATTAATGTTACATACAGTATATTAACTTGTATTAATGCATAATCTGTATCAAATAAGCCAACAAAGACATAACTGATGATGATAGCTAGGCTCACTTTAGGATGGTGTTATTTTGCTGCTTTGACTGGTGTGTTGGTTCTCATTTATCAGAAGGGGATGCAAAAAAAGGAAAAGAAACGAAAAAAAGTCTCCAGAAAAAGAGGCCTGTTCAGAACCTCCCAAGAAGCAACACACAGACTCTGTACCACAATCAGCTGTAAGTCTATAGCTCATATATCACAATCCGGCCGGTTTCTGGTGGGGCAGCATAAATGGGGAGATCATGCAAAAGTATGCTTAGGTTAGCAAAAAGCTTTTTTGTTTTGTTTAAACTAATACCACATCATTTTTAAGGTTTCTGCATCAGCTCCTGAGGTTGAAAAATGGAGGACTGTGATATCTGATGTGACCGCTGCATGTGTGGCTGGTGCTGATGTCACTGGTGCAGCACTTCGGTCATGTGTGGTATCTACAACATCAGCAGCAGACACCGTACATCGTGAGTTAACTGTTTAAGTTCAAGTACATAGTGGTTGTCAGATGTTTTAGTGCCAGTTCTGTTAAAGTTTTGTCTTTGTTATACTACCAGGTGTCTTTTGAGGGCTGGCACAAATTGTGGGAATCTGGTCCAAAGCGGACATCAGATGGCTAAAGGAGGATGAAGAAGGGGGACTCTTTCCATGTCTTACAGAGACAAGCATGGCAACACACGGTGGAGGAAAATACTGAAGGATGAGAGAATGTGGTTTTATCCTCCTGAACTTCCTGGACTGGTGCAGACTCCTTTTATAATAGCTCTGTCTTTTTCTGGAGACCAGTTGGAGTCTAAAGTTGTCCAAGGTCTGAGTGCCTTTCTGTACCGTTAAGTTAAGTCAGGCTTTATTGGTCACACATACATTACTGCACAGTGAAATTCTTTATTCTTTGCATATCCCAGCTTCTTGTTAGTAGGCTGGGGTCAGAGCGCAGGGTCAGCCATTTTTAAGGGCCTTGCTCCAACCTGGTGGAGCTGGGGCTCGAACCGCCGATCTTCCGATCCGTAACTCAGAGCCTTAACACACTGAGCCACTACTGCCCCGATCTGCCACATGTCTGGTACTCCATGCTGACTGAGGTCCTGGCATGTAATGTATGCAGAAAAGCTGCCAAGGTGTCTGTCGTTTCCTGTCATGGGACTTGTGCATCATGGACCAGCTAAGTCTAGCTCACAGAGCTGCGTTCCCTGCAGTCTTAACATTACGATGAGTCTCTGCCTTATTTCACAATAACCTGATTTCAAAACAACTGCACTAGAAAATAAAAAATATTGAAGACTCCGCGGCAATGACTTTAGGCTCCGCGGCAATGACTTTAGGCGTGGTGTGGACAAGCAGGTGATCCGCCTGATGCAGGATCGTACTGAGGGCAATACCATGGCCAAGGTGTGGAGACGGGCCCTGAAGAGCCACTGTGAGGAGTATCTGCAAAGGAAGGACATGTACACCACCCTCCTCAGCCAGTACAAAAAACCTGGGGAGATCACAAGTAAGTCAAAGTTTTTTTGTTTGTTTGTTTAGGCCAAGACTAACATACATACATATGAGTGAAGATTCCCACCTGACACAAAGTCATAATCCTCACTGTTATAGGAACAAATAACCTCCGGGTTTTTTTTTTTTTTTTAACCACCCATAATGGCCTGTATGTTTTCTCTGCTTTCAGGGAATTTGTGCCATTCATTTCAATAGCCGCCACCAAGGAGAGAGCTGCCATCACCAAAGCTGCTGAGAAAAGCATTTCTTATTGCTGAAGCAGAAAACGTTGAGGATTACCGGACCCAGATAATGTCCACTTTTGGGAAAGTTCTAAAGTACGACTCCACAAAGAAGGTAAATTTAACAGTCTTACGGACACAAAACATATCTGATTAACATACAGTCACTGAATTTAGCGATTATCCACTGCACATTTTTGTACTCATGGCTTAGTAGTCATTTATGGAAATTCTTATTCATTAATAAAGATTAATTACTGTTCTGATAAAGATAAATTAATATGGCAACACTGAAAAAATTAAAATATATAAATGTTTGAATTTCCTTTTTCATTCATTATCAGATCTGCAAGAAACTTTGTGGGGACGGAAAAGGCACTGCAGAATGGTACACCAATGTGACCAATGAGCTGGGTCAGATCCTCATATCCATCCTGACCTGTGAGGAGCTGGGGAGGCATCTCCCGAACTCATGTATGTGGACCGTGGCTGCTGTTGTGTCCGTGTCTTCCATTGAGCAGCTCTTCAGTGAGTGGACAGCCAGGGGTATGCTGGTACGACTCTATCTTCCACTGGAGTTACCAATTTGATGCGGCCCTGCGGACAGATCGCCACCCGATGTTTGGCCTGTTCAAGTCTGCTCTCTCTGTAGTGTTTGCCTACAACAAGGGTGACATGGCACTCCTGGTACAAGCAATACGCGCAGGTCACCCAACAAGGTATGCTTCCCTGACTGATAGCAAGATCATAGAATTACACGTCAGCAAGTCAGATCTGAGCCATCATGTGAGGAGGATCACACTTGGTGCCCTGGAAACGTGTGCATGTGTCCACAGTGCTATTGACATCCTGAAAGGACCAGCTGGGATGGATGAAAACCGGGTAAATCTGTTCAAGGATGCAACCATCGACCAGGTCTGGAAGAACCAACAAGCACCTTGAATGCATCCAGGATCCACTGGGAAGGAACATGTATAGCATCACGAAGTATGTGACCCGTAACGGTGTCGCCTTCCACGGTACATCACGGTGAGAGGTAACAGTCTGAAAGGCTTTCATTCTTTTCTCCCCCAACATGATCCCGGGGCCCTACTGTGCTGCTGTCCTCTTCCAGGTCTATCTCCTGACTGGCATTGCTCGATGGAACTCTGACAGGGAGTCAGCAAGGCCAAAAGGGAAGAAATCACATTGTTTGTCTCTCCTCTGGTACATCGACTGAACCAAAGATGCCAGGAACTGTTTGGGGAGGTGGAGGAGATGAACTGCAGGCCTCCAGTTCCTGCTGGTGATGAACGGATAGGTTTGAAGCATCTGTTCAGTCATCAGAGCCATTCAGTACTCCTGACCATTACGCTCAGACCAGAGAGACACTTCGAGCAGATGAAGATGAGGAGGTTTCTGCTGGTGTGGCAGTAAAGGAGAATGAGGATGATGTGGGCTACAATTCCATCAGTGAGTGAGAGAGTCTGAATCCACTGAGGAACAATCTGTGCCTCACTGACCGGGAAGTTGCTGCTGAGTTTGATCCCTGTGTGGAGGATGTGTGTGGTCCAAATCATCTCCCTGGGTACACATGTAGAGGAGCTTAGCAAGATCCTTGTTGAGGTTGCTTTGGAGTTGCACTGAACTCAGCAAACTTGGCATTCCGATCCTGAAAAAGTTCATCAGGAGGCCTTTTCAGTCACAAACGTGACGGATCAACGTCCCCAAGTGACTGAAATGTTGGTGGCTTTTGCTGTATACAGCACTGTGTTCCTTTGCTCAAGGAAGTGTCATCAGATGTTTCCCCAAACCTGCACACATCTCCAGCTGCAACACATAACACAACACTTTTTTTTTTTTAAATAACCTTCATAATAACTTGCTTTATGTACTACTGTCAAAACACTGAAAGCTTCATCAAATTAATTGTTGCACCTTTAAAATTTGTCCTCTGATTAATTCCACATATAATCTCATGAGCAAACTTTTAATACAACATATTCATTCAAAGCAGGACCAAAACAATTTCAGATAAATGAAGCAGAGGGAAGTCCAGAAGGACTTTGCACACTGGCTAATAGATGGTCATCACACCACACTGATACAAATATTGATTTAAATCGGTCATGGCCAGTGTCACAAATGTCCAAATGTTGATATTCTCTCTGAAGGTTTATTTTGTTACTTGGATGACGTAGCGTTGTGGGGGAGTTTCTCCTTAAACAGTTCTATTGATTCTTTTTATCACACATCACTAACCAGCCACTAACCAATCCTGTTTCGTATTTGTCCTACATTCTACATTAGAATTTGCACATAGTACGGTCCCATCGCCTAAGTGGGCCTTGGGACTGTACGACGTGCAAAATTTAATGTAGCCTGTGAGACAAATACGGAATGGGATTTGTTAGTGATGCGTAATGAAAAAAAAATCAATGTCAATGTAAAGGGAAGTGCCCCCACAATTCTATGTCATCGAAGTAATCATGTAACATTATTTAAACATTTAAAACACTGTACATGACTGAAAAAAATCTTTTGGCCAGTGTCCAAAGAAAAGCTGCTTCATTCATCTGTAAGTGTTTTGGTCCTGCTTTGAATTAATATGTTGTATTAAAAGCTTGCTTGTATGTGGAATTGGCCTTGCGATTGGTAGTCTTATTTGATTGGGTATGCTCTAGAATTATAGACAGTTCAGCCTTGTGATTGACCAAGAGTCTACGATTACTGTAGACACCGTAGACTCTCGGGGCAACGAGATGCCTCTACCGTCCACAGTAGCCATTGCACGTCTCTTTATTCATTGGGATAAAGCTTTTTTATCTTTACTTGCTTCTCTTGGGAAAGCTTTTTTCTGCTGATTAATATAAATTATAAAGTGGATGCTAAAAACTAAAGGCAGTATTACGAAGCTTTAATGATCTCCAAAAGGCTGGAAGTACACTTATCTATTCACAGCACTGGTACACTATCAACACTAAATTGCAACATCTCTTCAGATTAGTGGAGGTCAACTATACAATTGTAGGTTTTAGAGGAGAAAAATCAACAAGATAGAAATGTAAAAGTTTAGCTTCCAGAGAGACTGAGGTCACTCGTTTTTTTCTTCTTCAGTGCAGGAAAGACTGAAGGCTAGCTTTGTATCTATACAACCATAAATACTTGCATGCACTAATGTTCCCAGTAGAGGGACAAAGCACAAAACATTAATTTGTACAGATTCCCTTGAGTCTGAACCAGACCATAGATTCAGGTAGAAATTAATATGTTGGCCTGTTCAGTTTATAAAACTTTAGGAAAATTTTAAAAGGTGTTTTCAAGATTGTATATATGAAGACTAATGGGGAACAAGCCCTCTTTAAGAACAATGTTTTATTGAAAACTGAATTATTGGGGAGTGAATTGTGTCAGGTGACTTTCTGGCTTTTCAATGAAATGATGCAGTCTCTCATCCACCCCCCCCCCCCTTTTCCCATCCACATGTGCATCTTTTTAGTACTTGTTATATACATATTTGTGTATAAAAGACTGTTAGTCTGAACTGTGGGGAAGATTCACTTATGGAAGATTCCCCTACATACATTCATACTTGTTTTTACAGGAAATAAAACACTTTATTGTGATTTTAATGCTATGTAACACTCTTGCCTATATGGCAGATATTCACCCAACTATTCACATGTATTCGGTTTTTCTCGTTTGGTTATTTCTTTTGAAGCAAAGGTCTACATTTTATGTTACATTATATTTACGAATTATAACCAACATGTTCTTGGAAGTTTTAACTTTCCTTCAGAATTAAAGTACTGGACCACCACACACACTGTTTACCATCATGGTGACAAATATACCACTAACTGTTACACAAACATCCGAGTATAAAACAACACACATTTAAGAGGATCACTAAAGCATTACTAATTTTATTACACGTAAAACAATGATGTCGCCTATTTTCTTAACAACGAACCAGTTCCCATAATGCACCGCTTCTGAATCTACGCGCGCTACAACGTCATAGAAACTTTTAAAAATCGTAGCATCACAACAGTTGGTCCAATAGAAGACGCGTATTGCCCCGCTGTAAGCAATAAGAGTAAACTACTTAACTATTAGAACTATTTTAAAGCCTCGCTGCAGTTAGCCCCGCCCATCCGTGTGCAGTTCAGACAGACGTTACAAGACTTTACAGGTTAAAGATTTTACAGACCTCACTTTAATAAATAAAGAGGAATGTAAATGTATACAATTAAGAGCAGCTATATAACCAGTTCCCATAAACAAAATGAACAAAGTCGTTTAAAAACACCGCGAGGCGCGAAGATTTCTGTTCAACCGAAATGAATAATAATAAATTACGTAGCCTTTCAGAGTAGAACAAAAAAAAACCTCACGGTGTGTGTAAAAGTACATGTTTGTACTTCTCCCTAAAACCCTTCGCTCTGAATAAGCAACGATATAAACTTTAGCTCTACATAACACAGACAGAGTAACTATAATGACCTTTTTTTGACAGAGAGAGGGGGTGCACCGTTCCCGGAAGTACTGCAATACCGGGTCGATGCGTGGAGTGGACGGAGCAAGCCCCTATTCCATCTCCCTGTTCCAAAAATCAATTTAATATATGGTCCCCGGGTAGGGGACGTATCAGATATTAAACTGATAAGAACAGATACTACACTTGATCTTAGCCAAAAGGCCGAGAAGCGATACCGACAGCAACGAACAACAAACGGGGTCATTCTACAGATCGGTAATCCCGAGGAAGGCAAATTCCAATTTCTCTTAATATTGCATAAGAAATCTGAATAAATTGTGAAAAATATATAATTTATACTGAAATTATCAGGCGAAAGAGGCTATTTAAGTGAAACACGAGATAAATTATAATTAATGCGCACACTAGCCAATCAGAGGCCAGCATACAAAATCCTCCTCAGTACAAACTCATACTGGTTTAGAAAATAATTTTCAAAACAAACATTTAAAGTGGAGTAAAATAATTTGACTACTAACAACCAACACTGCAAACTAAATGTGGGGGAATCAAAAAGATGTTAAACTTCAGTTGAATTATAGAACATTCCCTCTCAGTGGCCAAATGTGGTATTGCAGGAGAAAACAATAAGGCAAAACGAAGGCAAGCGCCTAAAAAGGTTAAAGTTCCTATGTTTATCACCTGCTCTTCTATGTAAAACTTTTTTCACGAGGATTTATTGGTGAGAAGAAAAAAAAATTATGCAATATAAATTGTAGGAGGTTAGAATCACCAAACAGGCACTGAATGCAAAATTTCACAAAAACAATTGTAGTAATTGTAGTAATTACAATTTTTTTTTTGTCATAGTGCAAAACGTGAACATAAAGACAAAATTATTTAAAAACACAAACCTTATACTAAGTTCTAAATTTACTGAAAAGTAAAAGAAGTGCATCGTTACCACATGCGTCACTGAAGCGCCATTTTCCAGCAACGGTTTATACAGGCCTGCTCGCTCATATACAGCGCTGAATAACTTTATTTATTCAGAAAGTGCAGCATTTCCAACCAAATTACATTCAAAATTACATTCATCCAAAATCATGAAATAAATAAAATTGTCACACGTACTCAAAGGACAGCCTTGCGTGCGCGAAAAATTAAAGGATAAAATTATGAATAAGAAAACATAAAAAACAATAGTTAAGGTTTACCTCACTTAATACTTACATATTTTTTTATACTTGCAACTACTCTTCTCATTAGTCTTTGTATGCCAAAATTTAGGAAAACGTATGTTTTCGCCGAAAATTGCCATCACCTGCTGCAACAGAATCCAGGTCAGCTCCACAACAGAGCCACCTAGTGGTCACACTTTTTTCAGCTTTCTCAGCTCTCAGCACAACTGATTTGAATAAGTAATCAACAGCTTTTTATAAATTGATGTAGGTGTAATAGAACAGGGAAACCACTAAATGTGAAGGGCAGAGTGTCCTTCAGGACCAGGGTTAAGAAATACTGCTCTAAGAACAACTTCAACTCAGTGAACTGTTTAATAGTTGATTATTTATTCAGGTGAACTATAAGTAAGGAAAATGGTTTGAAATGTGAGACAATGTGTACTCTAGCACCAGGCCTGCAAAGCTTGTGATTAACAAAGAAGTTTATTACAGTGTGCTAGCTTGACTGTAATGCAGCTGCAAAAACAAAAAAGAAGTAAATTAATTAACAGCACCTGAACTATCTGTGAAAACAAGAACATTTCATTAAAAAATAGCAGTACTACACAGTTTAAACATCTATTGTACCTTAAAATTTCAGGATGGTATTCTACATAATAGATCTGCTTTTACTTGCAAATATAATTTAGACAGTAAACAAAGAGGTGTCCACATACTTTTTCGAACCCTGTCTGGCTGTAGATACACATGTCTAAGTTAGGCTCAAAGAGAACAGACTTGTGGAAAACTCTCAGCATTATTTGTAAGGTATACAAATAATGTAGTAATTTTTCCACCCAATGTTTTAATTAATTCCAGAGATGAATTCTTAAGGAAAGAATTCGCACTGCGAAAAGCATTTTCCCATGGAAAATAATGTAAATGCAGCTAATCATATCAAATGATCAAATCACCCAAAGATTTGAATAAATACCCTGCTATTTATTCATATTTGTTACTTTATGCTTTTGTTTGCCAAGTCATATGAGGAGCGTGAGAAAAATTATGTTTTAACTAAAACTGTGACCATGATTATATCTTCAGTGTTACTAAACCTTTCCTTCGTGCATTAAAGAAACTTGTTGGATGTATTTTAAAACTCTTCACAGTATAAATAATCTCAGGGTTTATATTAATTTAAAAACAAATAATAGTTCAATTAAAAAAGAAGACATAAACCCAAATGATATTTTATACCAATTAGGAAGCAACAATCCACATCTACATAAACAAATGCCTCAGGTTCTGACTTCAGTACAGTGAATATCAGGAGAAAGTGCAAACACAGTCCCTCACTACCAGAAATTATGCAGTCGAGACATGGGCCCTGGCAACTTGCAATGGCCACTGTGGACTGTAGACAATCGCGGCACCTCATTCGTCAAGAGTGACCATGTCTACAGTAACCGTAAACTCTTGGTCAATCACAAGGCCGAACTGTCTATAGTTCTAGACCATAGAACTGTAGACTACCAATCAGATGCGCTATGCAAATGACCAGCAATCGAGTGGTGCGCTCGCGCTCCTCATTGGCCGAGAGTCTACGGTTACTGTAGACTCTTGGCCAATCGCAAGGCCGAACTGTCTACAGTCCTAGACCGTAGACTAGCGAAAGCATAACTGTGGGCAATTCCACATGGGTCCCGGCAACGTGCAATCGCCACTGTAGATGGTCGCGGCACCTCGTTGACCGAGAGTCTACGGTGTCTACAGTAACCGTAAAATCTTGGTCAATTACAAGGCCGAACTGTCTATAGTTCTAGACCATAGAACTGTAGACTACCAATCAGATGCGCTATGCAAATGGCCAGCAACCGAGTGGTGCGCTCGAAGGCAAGGCCGAACTATCTACAGTTCTAGACCATAGACTAGCGAAAGCATAACTGTGGACAATTCCACATACAAGCAAGCCTTTAATACAACATATTAATTCTAATGAATGAAGCGGCTTTTCTTTCGACACTGGCCAAAAGATTTTTTTTGTCATGTACAGTGTTTTAAATGTTTAAATAATATTAAATGTCTTCGATTACTTTGATGACATACATAGAATTGTGGGGGCATTTCCCTTTAAATTGTGACAGATTTTTTTCATTATGCATCACTAAAAAATCCCATTCCGTATTTGTCTCACAGGCTACATTCATTTTTGCACGTCGTACATTCCCAAGGCCCACTTACCATTTCACCAACATCGGAGTGTAAAACATCCCAATCTAAATAAACTTGACAAAAGAAACACTAACTTTATAACACTTAAAACCATGCGGTTGTCTATTTTCTTACCAACAAAACATTTTCTATGATTCACAGCTTCCGAATCTATAATCAAGAAGAGTCAGTAAAAATGTAAACTATTGTACTATGATTAGTTTAAGTCTCGTTGCAGTTAGTCCCACCCCCTCGACATGCAGTTCAGTCATAGCAAAACAAAATGACTTTTCGAAAAGAAGTTAGAGAGCCATTCTATACCCATTTTATTACCAAATAAGTGAGGAATTACCAAATAAGTGGGTAGAATTCACTGATTTCAAATGCCTACAATTAGAAAGATCTATATTAACACAGCCTATAAACCAAGTGCTGGAAAACATGCTTGAGCATGGAAATTTATTTATTGAATTACATATTATGCATGAAAGTGTTTAAACATATCCTTTATCGACTGGCTAGAAATCAAGCTTGCTTTAAGTTCACATGACTTCGCTTTGTTGCACAGTAAATACAGACTTTGTGTTTCATAAAAAAATGAATGAATTTATTGTGCGTGTCAGGTACAGATTGATTAAAAAAAAAAAACCAAAGCCTGCCAATCTTAAAATAAGTGTCTATTTGAAGGACAATATTGGTGAAAATATTACTGATTTTGCTGATGAATACCAGAACACGTCCTCTCCCATTGTACACAGTATGAGCATTATACATATATAAAACAAATGTCTGACATTCTTAGATTCAACAGGAAAGAAGAAAAAAAACAGAAACATTTGATATAGTATATACATACATTTTCACATGCAAACAACTCTCTACAAATGTCTGTACAGATATAAGAAATATAATTCAAAAAGGAAAAATAATCTCATCATTGCATTGTCAGGGTTATGGATAAAAATTGAAAAAAAAAAAGAAGCTGTACTGGAAGTGGGAAAAGGGGAAAAATAAATGACATGGAGAAGGGTGACTAAAAGCCACTAGCTGGTATGGATGAAGGATCAACTAAGGGAAAAAAAAAGAACAAACAAATTACAAATTTGCAAACAGCTTCATAACACTTACAAAAATTACTTTGAAAAAGCGATGTAATCAAGTACAGATTTTGGGCTTATTAACAAACGATACCTGCAGTTCACCTCCATTTTTTTGTCCCCATCAATTATCATTTTGTGCCTCCAACATCCAAAAGCCCTGGAGCCCAAATTTCCTTGACAAGTGTGTGGAGGGCCTAGAACCTTCTGTAGGCCAGGTAGTCTTTCATGCGTTGAGGTATGGCCAGTGTGTAGACTTGCTGTGTGGATAGTACTCTTCTCAGTGCCATGCGACACAAGTGCTGCAGGCTGGTGACGCTGTAAGGGCATGCCCAGAAATGAACGTTGCTATCGCGTGTGCCAGCAGCTAAAATGCTTCCGTCTGCTGAGAATGCACAGCAGAGGCCATTAGTGAGGGATGCGATGGCCTGGGGAGATTTCTCATCAATGCTCCAAAATCGCACAAGCCGGTCATCTGTGATGCTGGCAATATGGCGGCCATCACGACAAAAGGCCACAGAGCGAACCCAACAATCATTTGTGCCCCTTGCAAAAATGGGAGGACGTGGAAAGAGGTGCCTCAACCCCAGAAGCATAGTGGCCGTGTGAGGATCCCACAATATGATTCGAGTGTCACAGGAAGCTGTGGCCAGCAAGGTTCCGTCAGGAGAGAAATCGCAGGACACCACATCATTATGGTGGCCCTCCAGCTTATGAATCAGAGTGTACTTATCCATGTCCCACAGGAACACCGCTTTGCCAGCACCCACAGAGCACAGCACTGAGGAGTCTGGAGAGAAGGCACTGCAGTACACCCAGTTCTTATGTCCGTGAAGCACTTTCATCATGTTACCATCGTCCTTGAGGTCCCAAACACGTAAAGTCTTGTCTCTGGAGGCAGACACCAACATTAAACTGCCATCTGGAGCGAAAGTAAGGTCTCGAACAATGTCTGTGTGAGCCATCAAATTCAACAAAAGTTTTCCTGTGTACACATCCCATATCTTGATGGAGCCGTTGTTGAGACCAGTAGCCAGCAGCAGGTCTTGGTGCCCCTCGATATTCACACCACGGCTCTGTTTTCCAGGAACGGAAGAACCAAATGCCAGGCCCCAAACGATGTCGCCGCAGTTGACTGTGTACTCTCGTGGCACCAGGGCGCTGTCGCTACCTTGCCGAGGTGAACGCCTAAGTCTTGAGCCATTATGCGACTCCTCCTTCCTGACAGAGAAGTTGCTTAAGCATTTTGACCAGGGAATGAGACGTACGATGCGGCGTCCTTGAGACCAAGCAAAATAGGAACCATCAGGAGCAAAAGCCACAGTCCATGTCTCCTGTCCAGACTTCTGATCAAGATGAGTCGAAGGAGCTAAAAGTTCACCAATGAACTGGGCTTCAGGTATTTCATTTTCGTTGACCAAATCCGGGAAGCTTGCCATCAGAATCTAAATGTAAAAAACGCCTCTGAGATTAGCGGGATATACCGTGTGGTGAAAGCCGGCAAATGAAACCCTCTGAGAGTTCAAGCGTAAACACTTAACACACTCAATACGTCACGTATAGTTCTACGTCACAGTAACAATGACGTAAGCAGCCTCTAAAACTCGGCCGTTAACAACGCCTGAAATCAAACGTAAACAAAACCAAAAAAAAAAAAAAGCCGATGGATAATCAGAAATATATTGAAAAATCATACTGAAATTAGTGGACGAAAGAGGCTATTTATTTGCCAATTAACACCGAAACAAAAAATGATAATGAACGTACAAACTATCCAATTAGAAATAAAAATAACAAAATAATCGTTCCAACTACAAACTCACCTTGTTTTAGAAAATAGTTTTTAAAACCTTCAAATTGGAATGAAATCCATCGACCGTTAGCAACTAACACGAAAAACGAAATATGGGGAATAAAAAAAAAAAAAGAAAGTTAACCTTGACCCGAATGTTCACATTGCCTCTCAGTGGCTAAATCTGGTATTGCAGGAGAAAACAATCAGGGAAAAATTAGGAGGAGGGAGGAACGTAGGCGTTGATTGATGGATTACTTGCTCCTCTAAACTAAAAGTTTTAATTTCTTGGCGAAAAGAAAATAAACTGTGGGCATTAATGTTAATGCGTGCAAAAACGTAAGAGGCGAGAATCACAAAAAAAGTACTGAATTACCTATTCAGTTTTTTTGAGTAAATACAAAAAAGGAAATAGAAAACCTTCATGCTTTTTGTAATACAAAAAGTTACCATTTTGCCAATAAACTCTCGCAGTTTCTTAAAACGCAAATAACCTTATCCTCAGTCAAATTTAATGTTAATTAAAAGAAGTGTACCTTTACCAGCAGAGGTTTATACAGACGTGTTGCTTATATACTTGCTTATATATTTTATTAAATAAAATAATTATATATAAAACTACAATTTTGTTAGGTTAAAACCTAAATTACAGTCATTCATATATTTATGTTTATTTACATCATACACTTTTAAAATTAATCTGAATTTTATGCACCTCACAGCACAAAGAATAAAAATGTTTGTTATTCTGTTCTACTATTGTGAACTCTCTTCATGTGTCCAGATTTTTTTCTTCTTCAAAAGTGACCTGGTAGGCACTGTGCAGAAATGACAAGGAGACTCCACTATATCAATTTTTACACAGTTTTGTGAAAAAGTACAGTATTTGGCCTCTTCCTGTTTCTTTCTCTCTTTTTTGCATGTTTGTCACAATTAAATAATTGAGATCATTGAACAAATGTTAATATTACACAAAGATTAAATACAAAATGTAGTTTGCAATTGATTATTTCATTTAGTAATGGAAAAAAGCTGTCCAAAATGTGAAAAATGTCCTCTATGAAAAAGTACACCTAGGCCTGATTACTGCCAGTCCAGTTGAATTGATAAATCACGTAAATTGACCCTGTCTGACAACGTGAATCAATCAGAACTAAGCGGTGGCTTGTTGTCATTACACTCGCTAATTTGCATACATGCGATACATACATGTGACTGATAGTTTACAGTCGAATTCTACAACTTGATTGATAGTCTATGGTCAGAGCCTGCAGTGACTGTAGACTCTCAATCAATCAGCGGGACTGTCTACAATCTCGATAGACTTTGCGTTACTGTAGACACCAGTCAGTAGACAGCAGATTCTTCTAATTGGTTGAGAGTCTACAATCACTGTTGATTCTTACTCTAGACTACCAACTGAATAAGGAGATTCTCAAATACATAATTTCTGGTAGTGGGTGATTGTGTTCATGCTCTCCCGTGGCATTTATTGTACCTGGTGATATGATTTCCTGTTTCTTCTTACTATTGTATGTTCCAGTTTCCTGTTATTGTGAATAAGTTCCAAACAGTTATGTAGCAACCCTTAAAAATACTAATACTCCACACATTAGCTCTATAGTATATGTTGCCATAATAACTGACTGAGTTTAACTGAACTGGAAACAATTCAGTTAAACAGGAAACACAAATATTTCCTGAATTATGGGTGAACTAACTATGAATTTTCACTCAAGATGCTTATTTAAATACTGCCAGTAATTGTGAACTTGGGTATGATTTTATTGCTGTAATAAAAAATAAAAAAACACACAGTGGACATACCTATTATCTCTAGACTTTTTTGTCCTGTTGTTTTGAATCCGACCGCTTGGTGGCAGTATTTTGGAGCGGACCTCGATTAGGTAGCAGGAGGTGATTGCAATTTTTGAAAAAATACTTAATTTTCCGTTAATTTCGAAAACCACGACTAAAGTAAATTAGAAAAAGTAGGTAGAAATGTAAATGTTGAAAGTTCTAAAAATAGATTTGTTTTCTGATATGAAGTGTTTTACGATTACTTGTAATTTTACCAGCGTCAGATGAGTTTATTATGCTGCCTTTATTGTTTATTATGTTGTCTTTCAGGATTCGCACGTGTAATGTAAGCATTTATTTAGTTCGTTTTGTAACTAGACTTCTATTCATTATGGTGGAAATACCTTTCTTCCAGAATAAATGAAACGAAGGTAGGTAACGCTGTACGTGGCCAGCAGGCCTTTATAAACTCCTGTTAGATAAATGGCGGCAGAGTGACGCATGCTTGAAATTGAATTATTTTTTTTTGGTCAGTTTGGGATTGAGGAAAACGTTGTTCATGTTTTAGAAATGTTCACACTTTTCCATGTCAAGTTTTCTTGGTAATTAATGTGTCACATTATTTTGGTAAAATAATGCGCACAATTCAGTGATTCCCACCTTTTACTATGGGTTTAGATTGTATGTATTATAAAATCTTGTACGTCCTTTAATTTTCCAGGAAATCATCGTGAAATAATTTTTACATTGCGTTGCATGTCAACTTGTAGACATTTAGCTTTTTTGTGTGAATTGTTTTTTTCTTCTTCTTCTTGCAATACCATATGCGGCCACTGAGAGGCAATGTTATACATTTCAGGTCAAGTTTAGTACGTCTCTGAAAATTCCACACACGTGGTTTGTCACGTGTTAGTTCCAATTAAAGGACGTTATTCCAGTTTAAATGTTTAGTTAGAAAGCTGCATTTAAACTTATCTGTGCTTATAACTTGTATACAGAGTCAGCCAAAAATATACGCACTTCAGGAAAAGATACATAGTATGATGTATATTACTAATATAAAATTAATATAATAAAATAACAAACACACACTGATTAATCCATGAGTTACTACCCTAACTCACCCACAGATACGTTAATTGAACTTTGTCTTTTAGACTTTTGCACCCACGAACTACTGTAGTTTAAACAAGGTGGTGTTAGTGTTTGTAATATGGGAAGGGAAATTGTTTATGAATAAAGTTCTGTAACTAAAGTTCAGTTTTAGAAAAAAAAAAACAGTTATTAGTTTAATATCTGTTACGTCCCCTACCCGGTACCGTAATTTTAATTCAATGTGACATCATTTGATGCGTCTAAAAATTCACACATTTACGAAATAAGTCACAAGTCACTATTTTGTGGCAGGCGGAACTATCTATCCCGAGCTTTGTATCCGGAATCTCATTAGCGGGCGGACACCGCTCTCGTGTTTGTTCAGATCTTTTTTTGTCAGCAGATTATGCTCATTCTACTCCAATCTATTGGCTAAAAAAATAGCTGTAAGTGAACTTTCTTGTAGATCATTCATTTTGTGTCGGTTGTACCTCTCCGTCTGACCTGCACATTGAGGGGCGGGGCTAACTGTAGCCATATTTCAAAACTGTTTACATGAAATGTATATTATAATAACTGAAAACTATAATTGACATCTTTTTTTTTCTCGCATTTTATTTCTTACCGTGTAGTGATGAGTTTTATTCTGAATATTGTGATTCTAGTGCATGTATCATGATAAAAAATAAAACTTTCTTGAATATTGTGGATCTCGTTATCTATTCAGTAGCAATGCATCATGGGAAGTTGTGTACTGTTTTATTTGAAATAGAAATTGGAGGACCACACGGGTTTACATGTAATAGAGGTTATTTTTAGCAGTATTAGATTGACATCTTTTATACTTGGATGTTTGTGTGATAAATGGTATATTTGTCACCATGATGGTAAACAGTGTGTATGGTGGTCCAGCCGCTGGGCGCTGGTGTAGCAATTCATACTTACCTGGCAGGGGAGATACCATGATCAAGAAGGTGGTTCACCCAGGGTGAGGCTCAGCCATTGCACTCTCGGTTGTGCTGACCCCTGCGAATTCCCCAAATGTGGGAATCTCGACTGCATAATTTCTGGTAGTGGGGGACTGCGTTCGCGCTCTCCCCTGATATACACTGTTCTAAAGGCAGCAAACATATATTTTCTTACTATTGTAAGCAATAAAGAATAGTTATGATGGTGTAATCACATTTTGAAGAAATCAAGAATGTTGTGTATGCCTGGGCTTTTTGCTTGTTTACTAAATAGTTGTATGTACTTTCACTGTATTGTCAGATTAATATGAAACTCACTACCCCAGGTTAATTACCCAAGGTTTTTCAGTTCATTGAGATTTTTGCTTTTAAACCCTAAGAGTGTCTTTACATCCACTGAATTCATGATTTAATGCAGAGAAGAAAGGTTTAGGTTGAATTTTGCATTTATAGTCATGGTTTTAATTAGACTTCTTGTCATTACACATACAAAATAAGGAATTAACAAAAACTAATGAATAAAATAATAATAAAATGAGTGAGTGTGAGTAAATATCAGGGTATTTTCCCAATGCTGATTTTAAATGGTGATTTAGAATTGCTGAAATACAGTATGTGGCAAAATATACAGTACTGATATGGCAAGATGAACAAATTGAGATCTCTGAGTTTATTTCTCCTGAAAGAAACTAACATACACACTATTAGTGTGGTGATTTACCATGGTATGCGTAATGTAAGCGTTCGAAGTGTGTGCCTTGCTGTATCCTGGAGAAAAGATTGCTGCAGTTTCCTGCAAAAGAAGACGATTTGCTCGCTTAAAATTGACACAGTACACTACCAGAACAGCGAAATTTGGTAACAATAGACAGCATAACTGTGTTACATGGTGCCGTTTTATTAAATCCCTCTAGGAATTATTCTGCCACCTTTTTCATACTCGGGCCCTATTCACGAACACTTCTGTGTGAGGGAATTGTTTTTCCATCGAGAGACCTATTTCCAATAACAACTGCCCAACACAAAACCCTTTTCACTCCTGGGAACACTGCTTTGCCCTGTCGTCAAACGTATATGCCATACCAGATCAGCACCTAGAATATTTTACTCCCCTTCAAGAGACTGAACTCATTTCACTTATCTCTTCTGCAAAATAATCAACTTGTGTACGAGATCTTATACCTGCACATTGTCTCAAACAAATAGTACCAGAAAAAACTAAACCTCTGTTACAAAAAAAAAAAAAAACCTCTTTACTCAGGAAAAAGTTAAAGAGGTTACTCATCTCTTTGCTTATGCTACTTGACCTTAGTGCAGCTTTTACACAATTGATCATAGCATTCTCTTTCATAAATTAAAAAATGTAGTAGGAATTAAGGGAACAGTCCTCTCCTGGCTCATATCTTATTTGACTAATCGTTAACAGTTTCTAGATTTAAATGGTGACTATTCTGCATGTTATGAAGTGAAGTTTGGTGTTCCACACTGTTTGAATTTAGGCACATTTCTATTTTCTCTTTACATGTTTCCTTTGGACAACATAATTCGTAAGCATGCTAGTTTCCACTGTTATGCTGATGACACAGTTATATGTCTCAGCAAAACCAGATTAGAAAAAAAAACAGATGAATAAATTTGAGGGATATGTGAAGGACATTAGACACTGGATGCTAATTAACTTTCTTCTTCTTAATCCTGACAGGACAGAAGTACTGATATTAGGAGCACATGCAGCTCGAAGTTTGATGACTCTGGATGCCCATTCTGTTTCATCTTGTGCAGCAGTAAAATAACTTGTTTATAGATTCCAATGTTTCATTTGAAACCCATGTAAATAATATAAACAGTATGGCATTCTTTCATCTCAGAAATATTGCCAAGATAAATGTATTGTTGGTGCAGAAGAAAAAATTAATGTTTTTGTTACTTTTAGGTTGGATTATTGTAATGCTTTCCAGTCTAGTTGTTTAACTAGGTGCATAAACAAGCTCCTGTCAGTCCAGAATGCAGCAGCCAGAGTCCACACTAGAACCAGAAGATACGAGCACATCACATCTTATGCACACTGCATTATCTCCCAGTGAAATTTTGCATTGATTTTAAAATACTACTATTGACCAATAAAGCACTAAATGGCCTTGCACCACACTATCTAAGTGAATTGCTAGTGTCTTACAATCTGCCACGCCTACTTCAATTAAAGGATGCAGGCTACTTGTCAGTACCACATATTATGAAAACCTACAGCAGGGGCAGAGCTCTTTCTTACAAGTCTTACAATGGAATAGCTCTCCAATTAATGTTCGAGACTCAGCCTATGTCCACACGTAGCCTGGTAATTTTTAAAAACTGAGATTTTTTCTTCTTCGTTTTAAAAAATAATTCTATCCACACGACCTAGGGTTTAAAAATATCTTTGTCCACATGAAAATGGAAAACGCCCTGTTAGTGCTGTTAGGAGCCTCCTTAATTGACAGGGGGCCAATCAGAAGCCTAGACAAAACGTCATTACCTGTTGCGCTTTGTAGAAGTCCGACCGGGTCTCGTCCGAAACCGCCGTCTCTGTCTGCGGGGTCTGTGGTGTCAGAGTTTTGTACAGTATGTATCAGCAGTGAGTTACCTTCAGGCACGTCTGTTTATTAACGTAATGTGTGAGTAACTGCGCGTGTATGTAGCAACGTTAACACAGTCACTAGTTTACTGTATGTATGTCCACCATTGCACAAAATATCCTCATAAACAAAGCTGACATCAGAACGAAGTTTTGCAAAATCTTCACTTTGGACGGAGTTTTCTAAAAGCTCAGTTTTCAACAACAAAACAGCGTTTGCATGTGGAGTGCTAAAATAGTCTAAAGTGTAATATGTAAAGTATGTAAAACTGTAAAAGTCGAAAACCGCCGAGAAAAATCTCCATTTTTAAAAATACCCGGCTACGTGTGGACATGGCCTCAGACACAGTCTTAGTGTTTAAGTCTAAGCTGAAATCCTATTTATTTACCCAAGAATGGATTTGTCTTGGGTAAAGAGGCAGATCTGGCAGAATCATTGATTGAGTATAATGCTGAATGCTCCCTTTTAGTTATGTTGTCATAGTTAGTCCTGCTTGGTTAGTCGTCCCTGATTGAATTTTGCACTAAGTATATATTATGTGACTATGACCATACCTAACTGGTATCTCTCTCTTCTCTCCCAGATTGGTGGTGACTGGGGATGGTTCAACTTTACCATGAAGACGGTCTTGGACTCGGCTGATGCACACAGCCATTCTCTGAGGATGTGTGACTACAGGCACTCAATAGTTTAGGACTGGAATTTCCTACAGTTTTGTACAGTTTTGGACTCCAATAATTAAACTAGATGTGATATTACTTTAAACACAGCTTGAACTTCCAGCAGCCTACCACACAGGATGACTGCAAATCAATTCCCATTATCACCCAAATGAAGATGAGTCCCCTGTTGAGTCTGGTTTCTCTCAATGTATCTTCCTATTGCCATCTCAGGAAGTTTTTCTTTGCCCCTGTCACCCTCGGTTTAATTATCAGGGACAATCTGATCATTTTTATTTATGTGTTTATTTTCTTACACATTTAGTACTCATTTACCTAATTTTCTTTTTATTCTGTAAACAAATAAAATAATTAATAGAATAATTATATAAATATATATATATTTTTTGTAGTAATTATTTATTCATATTCTAAATAATGTCAAATGTCAGAATCAGAAATATTTCATGGAAAAAATCTCTTTAGATGAAAAGTACATGTTCCCACTTCCATGTATGATCATAGTAACAAGACATTTCCATTGGCCTTTAAAAAAATTCTACAATGAAATAGTTAACATTAAAGTAAGAAAAATAAAAATTATTATTATTATTTCTTATAAGCATTTATGCCTCCTTGCTTCTTTTTTTTCTTTTCAAGGTCAAAAACAGTTGTGTAAGCATTTCACAGCATATCATTTTGTGTGTGTTTGTGTGTGTGACAAATAACAATTTTTAATTTATGTAAATTTAAATGATTTTGGCATCAGCAGAACGCAGTGACAAGACTTTTCACACCTTTTTTTTTTTTTTTTTTTTAGAATGCCCCATATATGAGTTTCATTTTTTAAATTCAATTATGAAAACAAAAACCTTTTATGATGCATTATGTATTATATCCTGATTGAAAGCTAGCAAATGGATTTCTTGCATAGCATTATCACCCTCATTAGGAACCAAGGCTGAGTCTTCTGCATAAAAGTCTTCTCGTGGAGATACATAGGCCGTGTAATCAGTCATTTGCGAGGTGAGGTGAGGCGCTGTCGCTGCATAACCGCCACAGAGATCACACAAAAGTCGATTCATTACACAAAATGCTAGAGAGAACGATTCGCTCTTGACTCGAACGTTTCTGCCTGGCACCATAATGGACCATTTGGTCCACCGGCAGCGCTGGCTGCGGCATCCAATAAACAAGTCGTCTAACAAAACTATATGAACGAACAAAAATAACCCAAGAAATCCCTTGAAAAAAAATCCTTAGTCTGCAACCACTGTTAGAAAAATAATTGCACTAAAAGTACAACGTGCTTTTATAGGGAAGAATGGGAAATGGATTATAGTCATAGCTTCATGTGTTTAATCACTGGCAAAATCACTGCATTTAAGAGCTACCAAGACTTCTTTGATGAACGCACTGTTTATTGAACCGCAACAGTGCGCATGCGTCGGCACTTTCACTTCCTGGAAGCTTTCTACACCAATGCGGCCGCACCATTTAAATCACGTGATCTTTGAATTCAGCCTACGGACGAAATTTGAAATGTGTTCAGTGTTGTTTAAAAGTGACTGTTTGCAGTAAGCGCCCATTGGGGTGGGTAAATAAAGAAATAAAAGATCCAACGTCGCACCGTGGGTTTGAAAAGCACAAACAACAGGTGAGATTTAGTTTTAAGATGAGTGAAAGTCGTTGTACTGCTGGTTAGATGTTCACCCTGTATTGTGTTGGCTAGCTAGCTATCTATCTCGTCATGCTAATCATCACTTCCGTAAAAAAATAAAATAAAAACAAATCTCCTTAACGTAGAACAAACCATTATATTTTAGTTGAAGTAAATCATGCTATTTTCATAGTGTTATAAATCAATTGTGCATCTTTTAATTTGGTTGGCGTTGTGGTTGTTTTTCTTTTCAGGACTTTGGACTCCCATCTTATTTGCTGTTGATGATGGCTGATGATGGTAGCTACGTTAATTCACATATGCTAAAAAGCCATAACATTACGATCAACCACCCCTTTCCATCAAAACAGTAACGATCCTGTGTGTCCTGACACCTTTCTATAGAAACCAGCAATAACCTTTTCTTCAATTAGATCTACAATAGCGCTTCTACAGGATCAGACTACACAGGACAGAATTCACTCCCCATGTGCATCAGTGAGCCTTGGCCACCCATGAACCAGTTCACTGGTTTTCCTTTATTGGATCACTTTTTGTTTGTCCTGACCACTGCAGCCAGGAATATCCCACAAGAGCTGCAATTTTGGAGTTGCTTTGTCCCAGTTGTCTAGCCATCACAATTTGGCCCTTCTCACAGTAGCTACGTTGTCAATATCTCATTACACTGGCAGCTGGAAATGGGTGGGATATACAGTACAGACCAAAAGTTTGGACACACCTTCTCATTCAAAGAGTTTCCTTTATTGTGTTCTTTAGCCCAAACAAATCTCTTCTGCTTGTTGCCTGTCCTTAGCAGCGGTTTCCTAGCAGATATTCTACCATGAAGGCCTGATTCACACAGTCTCCTTTTAACAGTTGTTCTAGAGATGTGTCTGCTGCTAGAACTCTGTGTGGCATTGACCTGCTCTCTGATCTGAGCAGCTGTTAACCTGCGATTTCTGAGGCTGGTAACTCGGATGAACTTATCCTCCGCAGCAGAGGCGACTCTTGGTCTTCCTTTCCTGGGGCGGTCCGCATGTGAGCCAGTTTCTTTGTAGCGCTTGATGGTTTTTGTGACTGCACTTGGGGACACTTTCAAAGTTTTCCCAATTTTTCGGACTGACTGACCTTCATTTCTTAAAGTAATGATGGCCACTCGTTTTTCTTTACATAGCTGCTTTTTTCTTGCCATAATACAAAATCAACCTCTTTGAATGAGAAGGTGTGTCCAAACTTTTGGTCTGTACTGTATATTAGGCAGCAAGTGAACTTTTTTACTCCGGAATTTGATTTGTTGGAAGCAGAAAAAATGGGCAAGCATAAGAATTTGAGTGACTTTGACAAGGGCCACATTATGATGGATAGAGGGCTTGGTCAGAGCAACTCCAATACTGCAGGTCTTGAGCTGTTCCTGGTCTGCAGTGGTCAGGACATACCAAATGTACAGTAATCCAAGGAAGGAAACTGGTGAACGGTGACAGGGTCATGGGTGGCCAAGGCTTACTGATACACATCGAGAGCGAATGTGTAATCTGTAGTGAGCTGGCCGTGTAGTCCTCTTCAATAGTCCTCTTCAATAGAAGAGTTAATGTAGATCTATTGTTGAAAAGGTTAATGCTGGTTGTGGTAGTAAGGTGTTCGAACACACAGTGGTCATTGTTATGGTGGCAAAATGGGGGGGGGGGGGACTATTATGCAAATTATGTGAGTTGATTTCTTTTTTCCCCACACAATATATTTGTAAATTCTAGATTTCTGCTCATTGGCTGAAGAGAAGTTTGATTTTGAAGTTTCACTGTCACCAGCAAGGTGGGTGCTGTGGGTATATGTGCAATCTAATGTAACTACTTGTCATTTTTACTGGTTGTAATAATATGAAACACTGTTTCAGACAGGTCAGAGTAAAATAGTAGTGGAATGTCTGGGCACCCCCCCAATTGATACTGAAAATTCCATTTGATCATGTCAGAATGTTTTGATTTAGGTGCATTTTATAAAAATACAAGTTTCCAATCATTAGCTGAATATTAGGATCCATTACAAGGGCTATTGATAAAAAATTTACATATTATATTATATAGCAATCCAGGCTTTCAGAACAGTAATGGAACAATGCCCTATAATCTCTAGAAATGCCATTCCTTTTTTTCACACATATTAAAGATGCCTTTTTTTTCTTTAGTTCTAAAGGAGATGATGTTGAAGATGAAGTCTTCCTGGGTCCTGTCTCCCATAAGGAGATATGCATTTCCCATGGAATGGTGACCCAAATGAAAGAAAGCGTGAGCAGTGGGCCATCTTTGGGTGAGGAGCCCAGTTGGAGCCCGCTGCTTGAGGAAAACTTCGAGGAAATTTGCAAAGAAGCTCATCTTTTAGCTAGCCACCTTGAGGGAACTGAGCCAGCTAGAAAAGACCTCACAGTTGCTTCCAGTTTGCCCGAAGATGCAGAAAAGTTTGAGATGGACTCTTCAGCTAAATTAGGCATGTTCAAGCCGGCTGATGCACTTAGCCCTATTAAGAGAGAAACATTTTGTGTTCAGGACAGCCCCATGAAACAGCTTCCACCCGCCATCCAGAAGCAACTGCAGAAGTTGAGCAGTATATCTGTAGGCAAACCACGTCTCAGCACGTCCAGCCCTGTGAGAACTATTGACACTCAACCTAAAATAGCCTCAAGAGGGAAAAGCCTTGTGCCCAGTGGAAGAGTACTTCCCAACAAACCCACAGCCATGGGGGGCTCTCGGCTTTCCTCTGGCATTCGACCAGCACTTTCTAGCAAAACTCGGCTTCCTCCACCCAGCAGTGTAAGCCAGATTTCTGCCCCTCATTCTCAAATATAAATTTGTAGAAAAGTACAACCATTCACATATACGATATACTGTACTACTGTTACTACTGGCAACTTTATCAAATTTAAAAACAATTTGCATGTTGAATCAGAACCTTCAATCATGGTTTTAATGTATTTTATTCTTAATGTCTCAGGGTTGTTTTGGGCTCAAACGGAGTCCTGGTAGCAGAGACACAAGCAGAACAGGTTCTGCTGAAGACCTGCTCTCTGATACAACAAGTGTGGCTTCTGATATGAGTGATTCTTCCTTCAACACAAGCCTGCCGGTAAAAAGAGGCCTTCCAGCCCCCAGCAAGGTGAACAAATCACTTTTGTTATTTATTATTTAAAATGGCTGATGTTGCCTGTAAAATTAATAGTTATGCTAACAGATGAAAAGAATTTAGAAAATTATTGCATTGTTCTTTAGACTGAATTAAGAGGTGGTGCACCTCTTCGCAAAGTTCCTACGCTACCTAACAGGAGAGTGGTGGACCGAAGCCGAAATACTTCTTCCTCTTCCTCCTCTGTGTCTAGTATCAACTCGAGCCTTTCTGTTTCTCCAGCTGGAAAAAGTGAGTCTTAATGGTACAAATAACATGTTTGATTGATCATTTGTACTGTTTTAGATGCAATTATATTACTGTAATTATCTACCTGTAACAACACTTTCATGCAAATTATCTATAGATATCTGTAATTCTTTTAGCCCAGTCTGTTGCTTGCCACATTTGCACCTTTTTTTTTTTTTTTTTTTTTTTTCCTTAAATGCGACCTTTTTTATATATTTCAACTTGGTATACTTTATAATTTTTATATCGTACCAATGGTTTCTCTCACCTGACTGGTACAAGGCTTAATGAAATTTCCCAGATGAGGCTTGTAATTGTTAAAAAGAAATGAATAAAAATAATGGTGGGGAGAGTGTTAGATTTTTATACATCTGGTGAGATCAAATCTGGCCATCCATTCAAAATGAGTGGACGAGATTATAAAAAGGTAGAGAATGTAGAATTTTTTTCTTACCTTCTGTTGTTGGTTATTTTTGGTATCAACCTGGGCCCAAAAATGTATGCCCACTTCAACATGAAAAACATGTCTCTTCTGATGGTCACTGTTAATAACAATAATGGTGTCATCTTGTAGGAAACATAATATTCCACATTTCTGCCATCATTTAATTCAAGTTTTAAAAAACGGCATGGATAACAACTCTTGAAGTTTGTGTATACATATACATTTTTAGCCCCTCTATACATTTACACAACATTTGATCTTTAACATTTGATCTCTTAATAAGGTCTATAGTGTTTCAAAAAAATCATACGTTGTGCATATTTAGTCGAAAAAGATGGAGCAGTACCATTTTTGGTGAATGGGATTTAAACTTTGTAACTTCCAAAAACAGAATTAAAGTTGAATATTTTACCCTACTCTACATCCAGGCAAACTAAATTCCTCCCTGAACACCAGTGTAAGTAGCATGGGGAGCTGCATTCCCAGCAGTGGCAGCAGGCTTCCCAGTTCCAACCGAAAGTCAGGAATTGTCATCAAACCTACCGAATCCTCTGCTAGAAGAACATCCTTTTCTGCACAAATAAGGAAAGGATCTGAGCCTGTTACCAAACCAGTCAAGGCCACCTCTATAAGGAAAACGGAGACTGGACTGTCTGTTCAGCAGCAAACACCAGCTAAGAGAACTATTGAGAGGACCACCTCTGTGCCCAGCATATCCACACTTGCTACTAAGACTGTTAAGGTGAACCCTAACTTGAAAGCCTTCATGGCTCCAACTCCAACAACCTCTCTGAAAGGAGGACAAAAATCTGAAGGTAAGAAATATTGGCTTGAATTGGAGATGCAAAGCAGTTTGAGCATTTTGAATTGACCAACTGTCTGATGTGATTCATATCATGTAATATGAATTAGTTGTGTCATCGCCTGATGTTCCTCGAATTATGAAACCGAAAAGACTGATGTCAGCTTGCAGTGTGGACAGGTACTGTAGCACTCTAGTATCCTGCTATATAGATGTGAACAAGTGCTTACTTGTAGGGGGTTTCACATTTTTTCATAATTTCTATTTAGTGTTCCACAGAGACTTGTTGTCCCTACACCTTATGGCCTACAGACACCTTCAAGAGAAACTCAGAAGCCATTGCAGTCTAAACTCAGGCGCCCATCTGCTCTACCTACACCTGTAAACCGCCGCGTGTCTGGCATCCCCATGCTGACGCCCAAAAGTGTGCCTCGCCTCAACAAAGTATCTCGTACCCCTGAGCCACAGTCACCAGCTTCCAGCTCAGGGAGTTGCCATGCTAGGTAATGTGATTACAGGCAATTTAGCCTGTAATGAGGATTTGACCTTGAGACCTTTTTCACGATTGTAGAAATTACTCAGCATTTTTAAGGTAGATAAATTGATTTATAAAATTACCTCTGAAAGATAAACATGTTGCAGTTTTATCCTAAATTGCTGTTTTGTCCATATAATTACATTCTTAGTTTATTTAGGAAATCCTTGTGGCTGTAGATTAAGTAAGGTCATCCATTTGCATTCTCATTGCTAATTTGTCACACACTGCCACCTTTCCTGTAGCTGTAAAACTTTCTTTTAGCCCAGGTCAGCTGATACAGAGTGAGCAGCACCAATTAGACACGCAAGCAGTGCCCACGGAAAACTCCTCTGCTCCGGCTGAGTTTCAGCCCTGCTCCTTGGTCTTTACTCTGGAAGATGACTTTGATAGACAAACTGCTTGTGAGCCTGCAGCAGTGAAGTCTTCCAAACCAATGGCAGATGACCTGCCCAACCCAGAAAGGCAGATGCTTTCAGAGACTGAGAAAACTCTGCACAGCCATCAGTTGAAGAAGATGGAGGCACCAGAGGTCAGTGGGGTGGGGTGGCATGGGGTAGGGGTTTAGTACATCGTGTTAAAAAATACATTTTGATATGAAAATTTCTAGCTTGCATAATACATAGTTTCAGTGAATGAACCAATGAATGTTTTTACACTGTTAAAATGGTTAAAACAGCAGCAAGGTTTGTATTAAATGATATTGAAATTATCTAAATATCTGCCATGCTGTGATCAACACTATGATTAGTCCTGTAGAGCCAATATAGACTTTAAGTGGCATGTCTTTTCTCAGGTGATGCTGGTAGATGCACCTGCTCCTGTTTTGAAGCCTGAAGAGAAAGTACTCATTGACCTTTCCAACACCCCTGACCTGATCAAAACCATTCCCAGTAAGGCTTTTAGTGGACAGGTAAGACATCAGATAAATATGTTTATCTTCATCTAATGATTTACAATGTTTATGTTTTTAGTTTTTCATTAAAGCATTGGCATGTCACAGAATCTTCACATCTCTCAAAATATATCAGTGACTTGGTATTTTTTTCTGTTGTATTCTCCAGCTGATTGATTTGAGCTCACCTCTTATAAAATGGAGTCCAGAAGGAAAAAAGGAAAACCCTGTAACTAACTCTCCTCCTCTCATTAACTTGTCCTTCTGAAAAACCTGCATTTGAAACTGAGCAAATTCAAGAAATATAAAACTGGAACTACAGAAACACTGTCATTTGAAAAGGCTGTGAGGATGGCTACCTAAGACTCTCTAATAATAATAATTAATAATAATCACAATGTACATTTTATTCATGTGGTTGATTGTATGTTCTATGATTGTTTTATCATGCTGGAACCTGTCAGTGTTACTCTTTAGAGTAATTTACTTTTGAATGTGTCTCTGGGTTAGTCTGTTTTTTTTGTTTTTTTGTTTTGTTTTTCCTCTCCGAAAGGTACAAATAAAATGTCTAATCTATAAATGCAGGAGTGTAAACTGATGTGTCCACATGGTTGATTCTGGGTTATTTTCTTTTTGAGACTGAGAGTATGCATCTTCCCATACAATGGACTGAACTACTCTTACCTTGTGCATAGTTTTTCCAGGATAGCCTCCAGATCCAGATGTTGGGGATGAATAAATCTATGAACTATAAACAAGTGGTTCTCAAAATAACCCCAAAGAGTCAAATGAGCAGCCCCACCTTTCACACATACTGTGGTAATTGCAAAAATTATTATATGACAATCAATTTGGTGTCTTGTCTAAATTAGAATTATTAGATTTATTTCAATGTAATTCAATTCAAAAGGTCTAACTAGATATAGTCATACACACAGACTGATGTATTAAGTGTTTAAAAAAAATTTTTTGTTGATTATTCCTTACAGCTAATGAAAACCCAGAATTCAGTATCTCAGAAAATTAGAATATTACAATAAAAGTTCAATATTAAAGACTCAGTGTTACTCTAATGAGCTTATTAACTCAAAACTCCTGCAAAGGTTTCCTGAGCCTTTTTCATGAAGGCTCAGTCTGGTTCAAGAAGTTGAATTAAAGAGAAAAATTTGTTTAAAAAAAAAAAAAAAGCAACAAGCAACAGGGGCAACTGCAGCATTGGGAAGATTGTGAAACGAAGCCTAGTCAAGAATTTGGGGGCGATTCGCAAGGAGTGAACTGCAGCTGTAGTTCGTGCTTCAAGAGCAACCATACCATATACTGTCAAGACTACAGAGTGTCTAGAGTGATAGGGCATACGACAGGCAGAAATAAGGGCTGCTGAAACATCGCAACTAAGAGCACAGAAGAGCGCAGTGGACCGCATATTCCATTCGCAACTAATGGTCGCATGCATTCGTCCATTCGGGGTAACTCTAGTTTCTATTATATTTGGTTAGATAAGTCATTGAATTTAAGGGGCTGTCTCACCAAACCTTAATAATTCAAAATCCTCACTCACCTACTCACTCATTGCCTATACCGCCTTATCTTGTATACAGGAGTCCCAGGAGACTTGGGACACAAGGTGGGGGTACACCCTGGACAGGGTGCCAATCCATCGCAGGGCAAACACACGTTCATTCACACAGTACAGGCGATTTGGGAACACCAATTAGTCTAACGTGCATGTTTTTTGGACTGTGGGAGAAAACTGGAGTGCCTGGAGGAAACCCACCAAGCACAGGGAGAACATGCAGACCTGAGGCAGGAATCAAAGCCGGGAGTGCGAGGCTACAGTGCCATCGACTAAGCCATCGTGCCGCTGCTCAAACCCCTATATCCTTATAAATAAGTTTGTGTTCATTCAGTATAATGCTAGAAAGATAAAGCTCTGGCAAAAAAAAAGGTATTATTGTATCCATTTAAGTAATATTGTAATAGATTTGTTGGAAAATGTTCAAAAATCTGTTGGGGGGGGGGGGCCTGCTGGACTGTGTTAAGCGAGGGCTTACCTCCAGTCCTGTAGGGGCGCTATATGCGCGTAATATAGCGTTTCATAGACAAGCATGTACAAGGAGAAGAAAAGCTGAAACGGAACCATAAGACACAGAGACAGTAATGATAAACACCCCCAAATAAGTATGTTTTTGTGTTACAATTAATACTAAGACCGTGTTGTGCCATTCTTTCTGAAAGATTTAATGCGTTGTAGCGATGAGAACCCTCGTTCTGGACAACGGCGCCTACACGGCTAAGATTGGATACAGCCATGAGAAAGCCAGGTGTGCTGCTTTTATCACTTGAATGAGATAAAAGTGTGTGGTGTTTGTATTCGGTGAGTAATAAAGATGTTTTTCCTCCTAGTGTTGTTCCTAATTGCCAGTTCCGTTCCAAGTCTTTGAGGTTAAAAACCTTTACTGCAAATCAGCTGGATGAAATTAAAGATCCATCCGGACTCTTTTATATCCTTCCGTTTCAAAAGGTAACATATATTTATTACAAAATTATATCTGGTACAGTTTCAGTCATAAAGCATTGCGTGTTTCACTTAAATCTGTTTGTTTTAGGGCTATCTTGTTAACTGGGATGTACAACGGAAAGTGTGGGATCAGCTGTTTGGAAAAGAAATGTTCCAGGTACTTGAAGTGTACCGTCAGAAAAAGATCAGAAAACTTCATTACTGCATGTGAAATATCTAGATCTACAAGTGGTGTATGAAGCGGTATCAAAAAGTTTTGAGAATAGTTTTTTTAACATGCCTACAGATTGCATCACAAGGCTGCACGCACAGTCACAGGGAACGCTGACCATCACAAGGCAGTGTGCCAAAAGACGTCCTCCTGTGTACATCCGGAGCTGGTGCAGTTCTGACCATGTGCATTACCACGTTTGCTATTCCATCATGAACAGCAAGTTAGAACAAAAAGAGAACGTGAAATACTGTGTGAAACTGGGCAAATTTGCCACAGAAACATTTTACATGATTTGGCAAGTTTACGGCTATGCTGCATTGAGTCGTTCAAGGTGTTTGGGGTGGTACATGTGCTTCACGAGCTGTAGAATATCGCAGGAAGATATTGAGAGATCAGGAAGACCTTCAACGAGCTCAACCCCTGAAAATGTCAAAACCATTCAGCAACTTATGCATGATGATCGTCAGAGAACAATCCACAACATTGCTGCCATCTAAGTGACATATGGAACAGTCCAGGCAATCATCACGTGTGATTTGAACATGCACCGCGTTGCTGCCAAGTTTGTCAACAGGCTTCTGACCCAGAAGCAGAAGGAACATCGCATCCAAGTCTGATCACTCGTCCTTCATGTTGAGGATCATTGCCGGTGATGAAACTTGGGTGTATGGGTATGACCCTGAGACGAAGCAACAGTCTTCACCCTGGAAGAGCCTATTATTTAGCCTATTATCTATAAGTTCACAGCTTGACCCAGTGCATGCTCATCGTCTTTTTCAACATTACATTGTGCATCGAAAATGGTGAAAAAACGGAGCTAATCTCAAAACTTTTTGATCTCCCCCCTTCACTGTATTTTGGAAAAAACTGTAGATTTTAATAATGCAACATCACTGATTTATAGTAATGCTACTGTTAATGATGGCAATAAGGGATCAGTGAACTTCCTCTTCTTAATTTCTGCCTAGAACCAACTCACCATAGTTCTTCATGTAACTAAGGAATCTTATTTCTTTTTTTCCCCTTATGACTTCCACTGCCGTGTCGTACTTGAGAAAAGAAATATTTTTTCATCATCAGTTTGATGAATAGAATAGAAATAGTTAGAATTTTGCTTAATGCAATGGTTTTATTCCTACTTTTTGCAGGTGGACTTTGCTGATACTAACATAATTATAACTGAGCCCTATTTTAACTTCATTTCAATTCAAGAATCCATGAATGAAATTTTGTTTGAAGAGTACCAGTTTCAAGCAGCTCTCCGAATTAACGGTGAGTCCAGAGTGTTAATTTGTAAATGATTTTAAATGCTAAACTGTACTGTTGTTTCATGAACAATGTAATAAGCAAAAAAAAAAATTTTATGGTAAAGGGTCTCTGTCTACAGTAGACTTATTAGCTCCTGTTATAAACTAATGGTGTGTCAGTACATTGATAACACTGGAAAGCTATAAAATAATATTTATTTTACAGATTATTTTTTAGATGGTGGCTTCGTTTTTTTTTTTTGATTGACCAACTAAAGTTATTTCTAGTGTATATATAATGTTGAAAGTGTGAGTATGTAAACCTTTTGAAGTAACTTGTATGCATTTTTTGCCTACCAAAGTAATTTAAAGAAGCCCTCAGGTTTGCAAGATTCATTTTCAGCTTGATTTTTGTTTCTATTTAATTTAATGATGAATAACCAAACCCTTATGCTTAAACTAACAAACTGATAAGCTTCCCCAAAAAGCCTGATTCACTAATAATGTGCCATGTTTCAGCTGGATCTTTGAGCGCGCACAGACACTTCTATGACTACAATTCAGAGTTGTGTTGCATCGTGGTGGATAGTGGTTTCTCTTTCACACATGTTGTCCCTTACTGTAGAGGAAGGAAGATGAAGGATGGTATTTGCAGGTCAGGTGATTGTTCATCTGCAGTGAGAATTTTAAAGGTGATCTTTTTGGGGTATGATATTCATACACTAATTTTTTTCCACAGAGTAAATGTAGGTGGAAAACTTCTTACCAACCACTTAAAAGAGATCATTTCCTACAGGTAAGGATGCACTGTGTTTAATATATTATAAATAAATCTTCTACATTTTTTAAGGAATTCATATTTTGTTTAAAATAACCATTATATAAATATAAGAAACAGAATTTAAACTGTTCAGTTCTATTATGGCTGCAGCTAGGCTGCAACTCTAGGTGAACTATTTGTAATATATTTCTGGTGACTCAGCTTATGATGTTGGCCTGACGTGTTGCATTCCTTTCAAAGGCAACTACATGTGATGGATGAGACTTATGTGATCAATCAAGTAAAGGAGGATGTGTGCTATGTCTCACAGGAATTTTACAAAGACATGCACATTGCTCAGTAAGCTTCAGTGTTGTTTTGTTGTTTGTCTTGTACGAGAGAAGTCTGTCGTCATACATTCTGGAACCTTCAGTCACCATCTTTTATTTTTAATAGGTTGAAAGGGGAGGACAATCTGGTAATGAGAGACTACGTTCTACCTGACTTTAGTTCTATCAAAAAGGGCTTCTGTAAGGTGTGAAATTCCAGCCAATATGCACTTTGCCTTTTTTAAACTTTTGGTTTCTAGACATTTTTTAATTCATAATTATTTGCTCTTGTTCTTGCTTGTTATAGCCTAGAGAGGAAATGAATTTCACAGGAAAGTATAAAACTGGAGAGCAGATCCTGCGGCTCACAAATGAGAGATTTGCTATTCCTGAGATACTTTTTCACCCATCGGATATTGGCATTCAGGAAACGGGCATACCAGAAGCAATAGTCAACTCCATTAGCAAAATGCCAGAAGGTAGGGTAGGCCTCTAACACCCATCACCACCCTGGGATATAGGGTGATACAGGGCTAACAATCTATCACATTTTAGTCATGTTTTGATATCCATAGTAAAATTGTCATGATGTTCCAAGTAGTACGTGTTTACCATTGTCTAATTTATTATTTTGTAAAAAGGAGCAAGCCTTTATGGTTAAGCAGCCTGTCTAAGTAGACAATACTTTTATCGTATGCAATACTTTTATCGTATGATGGGGTGATGCATGATACTACAGTGACTGAAGAACACAATGACTTTAACTAAATAATAAATCAGACACAGGTAAACAAATTGAATGTCATGAAAGGAGGGAAAAGAGTCAGAAGGACTTAATGAATAAATTAAAAACCTATTAATCTGTTTAACATTTACTTCTGAAGGACTGTGAGTGCTGTACTGTCTCTACACAAATTAACATTTACTCATGGTACAGCATGTCTAGAGATGCATGCATTAATTTATTTTCAATTTAATCATGTACAGAAGTGTGAAAAATCTTAGGCTTTGTATTATCTTTAGTACAGATTTTGTTATTTTGTTATCTATTTGTAATATATTTAGTATATATTTTGTTATCTCACTCACTCATCATCTATACCGCTTAATCCTGTATTCAGGGTCACGGGGGGGCCTGGAGCCTATCCCAGGAGACTTGGGGCACATCGCAGGGCACAGACACACACACATACGCTCACCCATTCACACACTGCAGACAATTTGGGAACGCCAATTAGCCTAACCTACATGTCTTTGGACTGTGGGAGGAAACCGGAGTACCCGGAGGAAACCCACCAAGCACGGGGAGAACATGCAAAAAGGAATCGAGCCTGGCCGGGGATCGAACCCGGACCCTGGCGGTACAAGGCGACAGTGCTAACCACTACACCACCATGCATGCCGCCTTATATGTTTATCATGTCTGCATTATTATGTACAAAACCATTCAATATTTTTAAACATGACTTGAAAATTAATAAATAAATACATTGCAGAAGAATATTTGCATGCTTGTAAATACAGCAGCAAATTACAAGACAGACCGTCTTTCAGATGCAAAAAAAAAAAAAAACATAATGAAGGCTTCTGGGTTTTGCATGAAAATAGAAAGGAGCAAGTGTGACAAAGTTACCAGAAGAAGAAGCAAAGTTGTTGTTCAGAAAACTGGTTTATTATGTAAAATGTTGCTTTCTTTACAGCCTTGCAAATGTTGTTCTTATTTATTAATGATGTATTAATTTGGAAATGGTGAATGGTTATGTACATCATAATGCAGACATCACAAACATATACAGTCTTATGCAAAAGTTTATGCACCCCTTGATAAATAACAGATTTTGGTGATTTTCTTAGGATTCCTCTAAGCATCTGTGTAAGACTCTGCAAATGAAAGTTAGCAGGTAAAGTTAACAGATAGCAAAGCGTTGTCGGCTTGCAATTTCCACATTGAGAAATGTAATTAAGAGATGGCAGTTCAGGGGAACTGTGGAGGTCAAGATGAGATCTGGAAGACCAAGAAAACTCTCAGAACTGCTCGTATGCTGGTCAGAAAGACAAATCAAAACCCACATTTGACTGCAAAAAACCTGCAGGAAGATTTAGCAGACTCAGGAGTGGTAGTGCACCGTTCCACTGTGCAGCGATGCCTGCATAGACAAGACCTTCATGGAAGAGTCAGCAGAAGAAAACCTTACCTGCGTCTCCATCATAAAATTCAATGTCAGAAGTATGCAACAGAAGCACTACAGAAGCCTAATGCGTTTTGGAAAGTTCTGTGGACTGATGAAATTAAAATAGAATTTGGCCACAATCAGCAAAGGCATGTTTGGGGGAAAAAAAACACCTTGCCAACTATTAAGCATTGGGATGGATCTATCATGCTTTTGGGTTGTGTTGCAGCCAGTGGCACATGAAACATTGCATGGGTGGAGGGAAGAATGGATTCCACTAAATACCAGAAAATTCTGGAAGCAAACATCACACCAACTGTAAAAAAAAAAAAAGCTGAAGCTGAAAAGAGGATGCCTTCTACAACAGGACAATGATCCTAAACATACCTCGAAATCCACTATGGAATACCCCAAGAGACTCAAGCTTAAGGTTTTGGAATGGCCATCACATCCTGATTTAAACATCATTGAAAATTTGTGGGTAGATCTTAAAAGAGCTGTACATGCAAGACGACCAAAGAATATTACAGAACTAGAAGCCTTTTGCAAGGAAGAATGGGAGAAAACCCCAAGAACAAGAATTGAAAGACTTTTAGCTGGCTATAAAAAGCGTTTGCATAACATTACTTGCACTAAAGATAAGATGGTATCTAGGATGGAGTACAAAAAAAACCTGAATGCTGCAGACCCACTAATAATTTGTCTTATTTGTTTTAGAAATGCAACCTCACTTCTTTAAGAACATCGTCCTGACAGGTGGCAACACCTTGTTTCCCGGCTTCAGGGATCGTGTATATAAAGAAGTCCGTGCACTCGCCCCTAGTGAATTTGATGTTTGTGTAATACAGCCACAAAAGTAAGTGTACATTAAAAGAGGAATGAACTGTGATTAGTGTTGAAAATTTTTACTGTGTTTACTTTACTGTCTTTGGCTTGAATTTTTTTCCCAGTCCAATCTGCTATCCTTGGGAAGGAGGAAAGCTCTTAGCAGAAAACCCAGACTTTGAGGAGATGGTGGTAACACGAGAGGATTATGAAGAAAATGGACATTATGTGTGTGAGGAGAAATTCGACATTTAATCTGGGGGAAAAGCTGTTATTTATCCTACATTTTATTTGTCTTATATGCTAATGTCCTCTTATGTTGTTTTCTGAATGTTGTAATTAATTTTTTTTACAGAATTTTTATACAATGTTGAAAATAAATATAACTTCATAATGGGAAGTGCTTTTTTCAAGGTTTGTGTGACTAGGCTTGTGTAACTGGTAGTTTCTTAAAAGGAGTTGATTATTTTAGCTAATATTAAGAGGAACTCATCTTTGGACTATGTGAAGAGCAAACTAAGCTGAGTTCTTAACTGTAATCTGAATGAAAATGTTAATCATAGCGATGGCTTATAGTGGTGGCTTTAGTGTTGATGATGAGGATGTTGATACACTTCATGTACATTTTCACAATGCTGTAGAAAAAAAATACTTTAATTGAAAAATGTATTTCTTTATAGACGGCAATTATCTGCTGGATATGTGTACATTTTAACCACTTTACATGCATTACTATACCATGCACATTTTCCAGAAATTAGAAGATATTTTTTATATCATTTAGTGTAAAAGCTGATAAACATTGTGACAAAACTATGGTTTGGTCGCTTAGATATAGTGTATTTTAATTCCTTAGAACAGAATGTATTGCATAACTTGATTAGAACATTGAGAACTTCATATTCTGAAACCAAATTTTCAAACTGAGAAGGTATCCATTAATTTACTGTATTGAATTTGTACTTTCAAATACTTTCAGCTTTATGATGATGTCTACTGATGTGAGAGGAGAAGGCCTGTGTATGTAGTCAGTATTCAGTGGCATGGGGAAGAAGCTCACATGTGGATATAATAATATATTATTATTATATAATATGGATATAAGACAAACAAATTTTCCTGTACCATTCCATTTATTGACATTCACTCTATATTTTCAAGGCCAAATTTTTTCACAGGAAATTCCACAAATATGTATTATTTTTGTCGCCACAAACTAACGCCCTGAGAACATTCTAAAGGTTGCTTTTAAGTTTTTTTTTTTCCCTGCACAAGGATCCCAAACACGAATCCTCTTTTAACCTCTTGACTACGGTGGTGTAGGTCAAATGTTCATCAGAGAAGCTGCTACAGGGCGCGAGAGGAATTTTTCATCGTGTAGCGGGAACGTTGAACCGCTTCACGCTGGGTTGCCAGTTCTGTCATCCAAAATCCTTTAAGTAAAATTAGCATACATATTCTTACAATTTGTCATTGTGTTAAATGATTCTTGTAAATAATAATAATAATAATAACTACAATGTAGGTATTTACACACTTTTATACACTTAGAAATAGTGTTCATGTTGTTAACGTGATTACCTCATCTATGGAGGATAACAGAGGACCTGGCAACAAGTCAACGAAAGTTCACTTACCACTCAGATCAAGCTGAGGTAAAAATAATAATAATAAAATTATATATCTTTATATATTGCGTAAAGTGGGATAGCAGAAAATAATATCAATAATAGTTTAAAAGTAGTTGTAATTAATTATATACCATGTCAACAGTTATCCGCAAAATAGTTAACAAACATAGATGTCATGTTAGCGGTAAACTTCCTAGCTAACTTCGCCCTAATAAATCAGTAAAAATTAATGTACTTTAATAATAGTCTTAAATGTCAGCTACATCCATCCATTAATGTGTTGTTTATTTTAGCAAAATGGCATCAACAGGAAGAAAACAGACCAAGAAGCCCAAGGTATCAGAAGAGCCCTCTCACCATCAGGCTTTTGATTTCAACATAAAAGATGAAGCGCAGTGTCTTACTGGCTCTGATGATGAGGCTAGAGAAGGTGCTATTTATTTATCTTTTATATTAGTTGTATTTCATGTCTTGTAATTAAATTAATTTATTCAAATTAGTTACTGTGAATAAAAATGCTATGACATATAGTATACGTGTGAAGAAAGTTGAATCGATATCCATTTGTTATATTTATAAAGGGTTGTTAAATTGCAGCTGCAGTAACTCTATTCAGTTTATCCAATCATGATTCCATTGATAGAAAATCCCATCATTGACAAGAAAGGCAAGAAGAGACCTGCTGGTACATTTGAGGAAGATGAACTAATTGGAGGTGTGGGGTGAGTTAAATATCCTTTATTAGTAATATAACAAAATGTTATGTATAATGTTTGCTGATAGAGGCATACATATGCTTATTTCTCTTAGAAATGAAGTTCAGACAATGTTAGAAAAGTTTGGAGGTAAGGTCATGTAAAGTGATATTCAGTGATTTTGCACTTTACTGTGTTTCTGCATTTCAGTAATGAATTTGTGATGTGTAATATGTATTTGAATGTTGATGCAGCTGACATCGGCAAAGCAATGCAGACTAGAAGAAAACGCCTGGAGGTTTTGACCAGAAGCTCTATTAAAAGCAGCAACCAAAAAATAGAGCAGCTGTGGAAAACCCAGCATAGCCAGAGGTATATGTGCATAATGTTTGTGAACAAGAATTTGAATGTTGCCTATACTGAGGGGGAAAAAATTCAAACCTCTTTACACAATGAATACTTGAGTAACTTCTTTTATAATATGCTTTTATTTAATTTTATTTGTGAATTTATTTTTAACTCTTGAACATTCATGCTGTCAAAGATGATACTACATCTTTAGAAATGGTAGTTATGTGTAGGCTTGCCGGTGTAGCATGGCGGCTGCCTCTCAGCTGCATGCTGCTTGCATCCTGAGCACAGGTTAGTGTCTTTGTAAAGTCTTCCTTGTTCTGCACAGCTCTCAAACCATGCAGGGTCGGGATTAGCTATTGTGTGTAGGTGGATATGATGCAGTTCATGCTGTTATCGAATGCCTTCCATGCCAGATAAGACTCTGGAAGTTACATGACCTTGACTAGCATAAAGAATTAATTAGTGATAAGAGGTCAATTCCTGTCTGTGGTGATTTGCCATTGAGGAACTATTTAAAAATATTTTCTCACCACAGGCAGAAGCTGGCACAGGATTATTCACAGCAGGTGCTGTCAGTGCTTCAGCAGTGGGAGACTGATGTTAAGAAGTCTGAGGACCAAGAGGAGAAACTGAATGTTAGTCTCTACTGAACATGACACGAAAACCCACAGCATTAATAACAACAGAGCTCAACAGTGACTTTTTAAATGTTCGATTTAAATTTATATAATCTGTTTGTTTTTTTTGCTATAAAAATAAATAATATACACTGCCTGGCCAAAAAAATGCACATTTGCACAATGTGTCCACGTGCATAATGTAATTAGAACTCACAGCTTGGGACTAAACAGCTGTGTGGCCACAGGAAAGCCACTTAGAAAGACTAATAAGGGAAAAAAAACTTTTAATTTGCTAGGGATCATTAAAAATTACAATTAAGAGAAAGGGTAATGTGTTTTGATGAGTCCAGACTGACCATATTCAAGAATGATGAGTGCGTCAGGGTAAGATGGGAAGCATGTGAAGCAATTTAACCATGATGCAGCCTCTGGAGGCAGTGTTATGATCTGAGGTTGCTTCAGTTGGTCATGTCTAGGCTCAGCAACTTTATGTGGCAATAAAATGTGGACATTTTTTCCTCTGATGGGACAGGCATATTCCAGGATTCAAACAAATTGAAAGTGTGGTTCTGGGAGCATGAGGAATCATTTTCATATATTAATTCGCCACCGCATTGTGCATTGTAATCAAAGCTAAAGGCTGTCAATGAAATTTGAATTTGTGACTTTTTTTCTTCTATTCTCGTCCTATTTTTGTGGTTTTCTGGGATAATGCTTTCTTATCACTACAGTACATGGCAAAAAGAAAAAATTTCAAAATTATTTAACTTGTCATTGTTATGTGCATAGAATTTATTTCTACAGCAGCAGAAGCTCTTCCAACAGGCTCGGGTGGTACAGAATCAGAAAATGAAAACAATAAAAGAGCTATATGAGCAGTTCATTAAGGTATGATGCCTCATATCAGTTCAAAATCAGCTTGCCTTTTTATGTATTCTATAGTTCTATCTTTGCTGGATATGTTTCTTTAATTATCCAATAGAACATGGAGGAGATGGAGAAGAGTCATGAGACATTCCTTCAGGGAGCACAGTTGGAGCTGAAGAAGGAGATGGCTCTGCTGCAGAAAAAGATAATGATGGATACTGTAAGTGTATTTACACACATTCTCTGGCTTTGTTTTAGCTGTAGAAATTTTTGCATTGATAAATTTGTTCTGTAATTATGTTATAGCAACAACAGGAGATGGCCACCGTCAGAAAGTCCCTCCAGTCCATGCTGTTTTAAAGACTCATGTAATTTTGTTTATTTGGAAGATTTAATTATTGTTGTTTATTTTACCAGAAAAATGTTTATCAGATTAAATTAATTCAATATGGGTGTGTACGCAAGTGTCATTGTGTTGTTTTTCTGCCAACTGTTTATATATTACTCTCTATAGACTGTTCTTGAATAAAGGATGTATTAATGTTGACCTCATCAAACATTCTTTACAAAATATGCAGCAGGCCAACACCGACCCAAAGGTGAACTTTGGAGCTGATATACAAAACTTTTTAAACCTAGGAATTTTCTATGGTAAATATCTGAAACTGTATTAAAGACTGCACGTAAAGTTTATGTAAAATATTGTGGCATTCATGGTTTCAGGGTCATTCATACATATTGTTTTTTGCAGACCTTTGGTTGTACTGAATCTGTCAGGGGTTAAACTGTTTGCAATTACGTCCTAGTATAAAAAAAGTTGTTTAGTACAGATTAATGCTAAAAAATAAACCTACTAATCCATTCACCAGCCTCTGTAGTCCAACTAGGGACCATTGTATATATTCCCATTGTTACTACCACCATGCTATGACCTCTGGTCACCATTCACACACTACAGGTAATTTGGGAGCACCAATTAGCCTAACCTGCATTGGACTGGGGGGAGGGGGGGAATCAGCAAATACCCCAAGGTGGGAGGTGCAAGGCAACAGTGCTTACCACGACCATGCTGCCAAATCTACTCATATAGTAGGTATAATATGTGAATGTCAACTGTTATTTTTATTTATTGCCTGTCTGAGGTCCCTAACCAATAAAATAAAATAATAATAATTAAAAAGAAATAGAGCAGCTGTGGGAAAACCCAATATTCTGTAGCTAGTGAACTCAAGTGAGCAAAAATTTTAATGTTCCCTATACCGAGGGAGGAAAAAAACTGAAAACCTGTTTACGTAAAACTGTTTTAAATTCAGAAGTTTCTGTTTATTTGTGACTATTTTTAATGCTGTTAGAGATGACCCTTCGTCTATATATACACACTACTATTTTTTATTTGTTTTAAATATATGTAATATTTTTTTGTTTTATTTTAACCCAAAAAATTCTGATGTTTTGATTTGAAGGATTCCACAACATAGGACTTGGCTAAAACGCGCCGGAGGAAATGACGTAGGCGGAAGAGCTGTTACATGGTGCTTATCGCTGGAATTTTGTAATAATCACGCGGTTTGTTAAATAAGAATAGTTTGTTGAGTAAGAATAGTCAGGATATACACTGTACACGTCGTAAGTGCGCTTTTTGTTCGACATGTCGTCGATATAGAACGATAAGTGAGGTGATAATTTCAGAAGTGTGACCGTTGATTCACAGGAGTAGCTACGTGCTAACCGACTTGCTTGACTGGCTCCATAGCCTTGACCGGAATTTTTATCTGTTATACAATTTTACAGTGTTGAAAACTGGTTTCCTAGGATTTGGTAACTCACCAACATTTAGCACATTTTATGTCCTAGCTGGCGACCTACTAGCTTCATTGTTGTGGTTTTCAGGGTTAGGTTTTAATTTCCCTCATACTCAAGCAATAAACTAAACTAAACAAAAGCAGATCAGATGGAGAGGACACTGGAAGACCCGAGGCCCAGCAACCTGGATGAAGATGAAACCAGTGAACGGTTAAATGATGCTTGTTTACTCAGTGACACTGAACTATCTTTTGATGATCGAGGGTCCTCTTATGAGTTTTCTAACCTGGTCGTTCCAGAAACTCCAGAAAGGTAATTTCAAGGTTGAAGCAGAATCAGATTATTGCTCAATAAAGATTCTAAGTATAAGAAAATGGCCCTCACACCTTGATGACGTAGGTTTGATCTTAGTGCTTGGGCCCTAAATAGTTAGAAAGGCCATGACTCTTTCCCACCAGGTAGTGCTGTATGATATGGTAAAATATCTGATTCCATATTTTGCCCACAAATTCCCCAAAAATCCAACAAATTGATTTTTTGAAAAACGTAGCTTTTTTTCACGCTCCTTGCCAGAGTGAAGACAGATGCAGTTTTTGTTTCATTCAGCTGTAACATCCAAGTGAAAAATATAACACCAACATGTCAGAAATAATAGGGGGGGAAAAATGTATTGCTGATTTGGCAAAGACTTACCCAATCAGGTGAATCTAATTACCTTCTCAATGGCACACAACTTTGTGAACTGTAGTCTTCAAGTCATTCCACAGATTTTCAGTGGGGTTTAAGTCTGGGCTCTGATTAAGCTGTGCAAGGACATTTACCTTTTTCTCGGTGTGCTTTGGGTCATTGTCATGTTGGAAGATAAACCTTTTTCCCATTGGAAAAAGTTTGCAGCTAGTAACTATATTGTGCCATACTGCACTGGTCTTTTGCAAAGTACAACCTGTCAGCATTTTCTACCAAGTCTATATATTTTATTATTTTAATTTATCAATACAGACTTGTGTCTGCTCCTTCTTTTCAGCCCTCTTACTTTTGGAAGGAAAAGGCATTCCTATGTAACCGATAACTTCAGTGGGGTAAAGACAGCTTTCTTTTTATAATAAAATATTTTTTGTAACAATTTTTTTGTAATTGTTTCTCATGGTGGCTTTATTCCCTTAGACTTCAATTTGTGGTCAAGATGTCAAAAAGTCAGAGACAAATGACACGATACACGGATACCTACACACTACCCCAAGCTCTAATCGGACACTAAAACGAAGGAGATTGCAAAACCCTGTAGGAGCTGTGAATGATAGACAAGCAGGAAATGGACCTAGATTTGTACCCGCCTCATCTCTTTTGTCCGAAATCACGTGGCTGGAGTCTCCACGTCCCTCACGGTCCACTTTCTCCCTTTCTTCCACTTCTACCGTTACAAATTCTGATGCAGCTCCTGAATGCTCAGTGATGGGAGGTGCTACTGGTCAGATTTCTTCCAGTAAGATTTCTCCCCGTGGCCATATGCCTGAGCAAAAACTTCTTAATAAATGCCATAAGGAAAAGAGACAGAAAAATACGTCAACTATGATTAGTCATGGGTCCTCTAAGTGTACACCAGCACGTTCATCAGCAGCAGGGGAGAGACACTTGCAAGGTACAGGCATGAGTCAAGGTTGTGTGTTATTTTTTTTTTTTTTTTTTTTAAACAGTGGGTACAGCAAGTTATGGTCATGAATTCACAGTTTGAATCTGTTTAATCATTGACAGACACAGAAAGAAGAGCTGGACAAGATGAGATTGTCGTTATAGATGAGGATGATGATGATATGTTTGTAGAGGCTACAGTTCATTCTATTCAGATGGCTGAAGATGAAGCATTTGCAAGAAGCCTTCAGGCAAGTATTGTCATAAATCTTTTATGGGAAGAAAAAAATTATATTATTCGCTGATGGGTGTAGAGCCAGAGCCCCTCTCCCACTCACACCCCTTATGAAGTGATTTTTAAAAATGTTCTATATATATATATATATGCAGGAGCAGTTTGATAGAGAGGAGCAGCTTCATCAGGAACAAAGCCAATTACAGAACACGTCACCCAATAGACATCCACAAAACCTCCAGGTTAGCTGTCTTAACCTCATATTCCATACACAATGATGACTGCAAAGTTGAAAGAAAAAACTATTTTTAAAAATGCACCTTCTGTAGCTTGATTCCTATGTAGGTTTGAGCTGGATCACTCCCTGGGCCACCATGGTCCACTCGGAATCCTTCTCAGAGCTGCAGCAAGCAATGATTGCAGGGCAGCCCAGTAAGTTTTTATTATTATTATTTCACAAAGATTGTTAAACGATTGTTTAGCACAATAACATTGAGAGGTTAATATATTTAGTAAGAAGTATCCTTGCTGACGCTGTGTGTTATTGTGATCAGGCAGACAAACGAGAGCCACTCTGGGAGGTCGCAGCTCTCGCCGCAGAAACAACCTGCATGTGTCTTTAAACCTGCTTGATGACAGCCAGGGAAATAACTATGAGGTATAAGTTGTTAATCTGCAAAGCATTTATTCTCCATTAAATGGTGCTCTCATATCCGTCAGTGCCCTTTTTTTAATGAGTTTTATTCTGCATATTTTTCTTCAGGCCCTTTTGGCATTTGAGGAGAACCAGGGGTCTGTGGTTCCTAAGAAAACCCTCAGTAAAAGGGAGATTGAAAGACTCCCTGCGAAAGCATATGATCCTGCACACAATGCTGGCAAGACAGAGTAAGTGCCTGAAGCACTTTTTCGTTCTTATGCGGGCTTTTATTCCAGTTATTTTTGGTAATGTGTTTCATTTCTCTGTCAACAGCTGCCAAATCTGTTTTTCTGACTACAAGAAAGGAGAAAAGCTGCGAATCCTCCCTTGCTTCCATGACTACCATGTGAAATGCATTGACCGGTGGCTGAAAGTGAGTCATTGTGCCCTTTTCAAACCTCACCTTTTACCGCAGACACTGCTATTGTGTAATATGCACACCTTTCTTTTTTGTTTGATGCTTAGGAGAACGCCACCTGTCCAATTTGCAGAGCAGATGTGTCACTGTAGTGTGCATTATCTCAGGACTGCTTCTCTACCTCAACACAAGATTACAAAATCTGTATGCATGCAATTTTAATTTGCGTGTGCCTCTAAAAAGGTCTGTTTTTAAAGGTCTTTTTAAGACCTTTTAAGGCTTACTGATGGACCATAAGTTCTGTAACGGAAATAATTTCAGTACATCCAGGTTCATTGTTTAAATGTACTACTGTGCACATAACTTTTTATGAATAAAATTATTTTTTTCCTCACTGATCGTGATAAATATAATTGCCAAATATTTAGCAGTGCTTAAATTTGAACATTTTATTACTTTTTTTATTACCCTACCTAATCTTCATCACTTTTGGTAATGGTGCTTCTTTTGCATAATTATTACATTGGGATAACTGTCAAGAAACACCAAATGTGTTTTAAGGAACAGTAAAAAAAAAAAAAAAACAGCCTTAATTTTATTTGGTTTGTCAAGATGCAATTGATGTCCATGTGTGGAGCTGCAGCAAACACTGAAGCACTACATACTAAAGCTCAAGCGTAATAAAGAGCATGCATAAATATGACTTATGTCAGCAGAGCCTGCTTTAATTTAAATTAAAGAATGAGGTATATGTCCTATTTGTGCGTCCCTGTATGCATGTAGAACACTTATCAATAAGGTTGCCAGTGATTTTAGAATTCATCGATTAATTATGAATAGTACCTAATAAGCATCCTGTGCTGGTTCATTGCAATAATTTATTCAACATACAAATGTTTTCTTGACTACTACAAAAGTTCACTGTAAGCACTGGAAACATATCCATCCTTTGATTCAGCTTCTTTCTTTTTTTTCTCTTCTTCTTCACGTGGCCACAAAAGTGTTTGGCGTTTACAGGACTGTCTCAGTACTGATGTCCCCAAAATGTATCATTCTAATGTATAAAATCGTCAATATTGGTTATAAAGTTCTCATACATCCTTGTTACCTATTACAAACATGTAAGACATATGACATACATTTGATAACAAATTAGCTATTGTAAAATATGCACAAAATTGAAACATCATCATCATAATCATTCTTATTTTAAGGCACATACATGGGGTAACCTTTCAAATGTGTGCTGGTGATAAGGCTGTGTGCTTGTCCTTTGGGCATGAGTACATACTTCAGATATCAGCAGGAAAACGGAAAAATCTCTGGGTCATTTATCACTTAAGCCTAAACCTTTACTGAGCATACTCTACATGTCAAACAGGTAGCCACTTGTTTCTTAGTAATTGGCTCTGAGTCGTTTGTTCTCCTCTTTCAGCTTCTCAATCTCCTCCACCAGACTCTCGTTCACAGAGTACCTCTCAATGAGCCCATGGATTTCGTTCTGAAAGAGCGGGAATCACAATATTAACAATGCTGCATGAAATCTCTTGAGTCTTTCAAAAGGGGTGATTAAATTGAGATTTGCAGGTAATATACGCTACCAGCTGAATGTAGAACTGCCGCACCATTTCCACTTGCAGATTGATGATATCCCTATGGCATGTATCTCTGAAAGAGATTGCAAACGCTCTTTAAGGCAAAATCTGAAAAATAAATATAATATACACACGTGGACAAAATTGTTGGTACCCTTCGGTCAATGAAAGAAAAACTTACAATGGTCACAGAAATAACTTTAATCTGACAAAAGTAATAATAAATAAGAATTCTATGAATGTTACTCAATGAAAGTCAGACATTGGTTTCAACCATGCTTCAACGGAATTATTTTAAAAAATGAACTGATGGAACAGGCCTGGACAAAAATGATGGTACCCCTAACTTAATAGTTTGTTGCACATCCTTTTGAGGCAATCACTGCAATCAAACGATTCCTGTAACTGTCAATGAGACTTCTGCACCTCTCTGCAGGTATTTTGGCCCACTCCTCATGAGCAAGCTGCTCCAGTTGATTCCGGTTTGAAGGGCGCCTTTTCTAGACAGCATGTTTCAGGTTCTTCCACAGATGCTCAATAGGATTGAGGTCAGGGCTCATAGAAGGCCACTTTAGAATAGTCCAATGTTTTCCTCTTAGCCATTCTTGGGTGTTTTTAGCTGTGTGTTTTGGGTCATTGTCCTGTTGCAAGACCCATGACCTGCGACTGAGACCCAGCTTTCTGACACTGGCCAGCACATTTCTCTCTAGAATCCCTTGATAGTCTTGAGATTTCATTGTACCCTGCACAGATTCAAGACACCCTGTGCCAGATGCAGAAAAGCAGCCCCAGAACATAACAGAGCCTCCTCCATGTTTCACAGTAGGGACAGTGTTCTTTTCTTGATATGCTTCATTTGTCCGTCTGTGAACATAGAGCTGATGTGCCTTGGCAAAAAGTTCCATTTTTGTCTCATCTGTCCATAGGACATTCTCCCGGAAGCTTTGTGGCTTGTCAACATGTAGTTTGGCATATTCCAGTCTGGCTTTTTTATGATTTGTTTTCAACAATGGTGTCCTCCTTGGTCGTCTCCCATGTAGTCCACTTTGTCTCAAACAACGACGGATGGTGCGATCTGACACTGATGTTCCTTGAGCATGAAGTTCACCTTGGATCTCTTTAGAAGTCTTTCTGGGCTCTTTTGTTACCATTTGGATTATCCGTCTCTTTGATTTGTCATTAATTTTCCTCCTGCGGCCACGTCCAGGGAGGTTGGCTACAGTCCCATGGAACTTAAATTTCTGAATAATATGTGCAACTGTAGTCACAGGAACATCTAGCTGCTTGGAAATGGTCTTATAGCCTTTACCTTTAACATGCTTGTCTATAATTTTCTTTCGAATCTCCTGAGACAACTCTTTCCTTCGCTTCCTCTGGTCCATGTTGAGTGTGGTACATACCATGTCACCAAACAACAGTGACTACCTGGAGCCCTATATATAGGCCCACTGACTGATTACAAGATTGTAGACACCTGTGATGCTAATTAGTGGACACACCTTGAATTAACATGTCCCTTTGGTCACATTATTTTCAGTATTTTCTAGGGGTACCATCATTTTTGTCCAGGCCTGTTCCATGAGTTTATTTTTAAAAATATTTCTGTTGAAGCATGGTTGAAAAGCAATGTCTGACTTTCATTGGTTAACATTCATAGAATTGTTTTAAATTATTACTTTTGTCAGATTAAAGTTATTTATGTGACCATTGTGAGTTTTTCTTTCATTGACCGAAGGGTACCAACAATTTTGTCCATGTGTGTACAAAAGATAAGCTAGCCTACCACACAAGAAAACACTAAAGTGCTGCCCAGTCCCATTTTATGTTTGTCTGGAGGACAAATGACTAAGCTAATCTCATAATGAGAATGTTGATGTGTGTGGTATTGCAGACTTCAGAAATCAGAACCATGAGTTACAGTTACAGCATAAAGGTGTGTCTGACCTTCTTCAAAAGTGAATAAGCAGTAGGTTTAGAAGGTGCCCACACACTCATAAAAACGTGCTAAAAGCAGATGAATTATATATGTATATATTTTTTGTTAACTAATGCAACCATCTTTTAAAATAATCTTTAATCTAAAATTAAGTTTAACCTATTTAAATTAAAGCTGAAAAAAAAAAAAAACTATTAAGCTCATCCCTTGCCCCTGGAGTCTTGGTTCGTTATCTTATTAATTATGGTGCGTTAAAAGATTATAAAAAGGAAATATGTCAGAACTGGGAAATACAGCCCTTTAGGTTCGAACTGGAAGTCTGGAAGAGGAGTGGGATCAGAATATAAAACGTGATTCATCTTGTGTTTACTAAGTTCATGCTATAAAACCAATCTATGTTACTTTAGATAAAGTTAAGAACATACATTCTATTAAACTTAATTTTTATTTCCTGTGAATACAAATACTGTATGTGTATGTGTAAGTATTTTTTTTTTTAAAAAGGAACCTGAAATCTTCTAGAGCTTCATGGATCATGTTGCGCACAAAATTCATCTGGACAGAGGTGAGTGGTGCTCCATTACTGGCAGCACCAGATGCGCCTGCTGCTGCTAGAGTTAGAAACACAACTTCTAGTGACCATCTGTTCATGTATATATTTGATCATGTCTATGTGTTGTCCTTTTTTCATACCTGATTCAGCTGTAGGTTGACTGCTACTCACTGGTGAATCGTAACGGAGTTGGGTTGGTACCTCTCTTCTCTGACTGGGTTCAGGAGTGTTGAACAAAGGCACTGATTCCACATGTGTGCTTTGAGGAGCTGGGGGTGTGGTCAGAACATTCTGCCTTGGAAAATTTGTCTTTTCCACCTGTCCATCATGAGAACATGATAGTAAACTAAATATACAAAAAATATATTTTTCTAGTACATGTCTACATATAGATATATAGTAAAAGTTGAAGTATACTATATATTTAAATACATATTGTAGAAGTACATTTGGGTTGTTAGGAGCGAGGCTTAATGAAGAAACAAATGGCAGTGACTGACCGTGTTGTTCTGTGTGTCCGCATGTGTGGGTGATGTGACAGGTTCTTCCTCTTTGATTGGAGGTGGTGTGTGGACAACAGACAGAGGACTGTAGCAGCGAGTACCAGGTGTACCCAGTGGGTTCTTACGATGGGCTGAACCTTGCTGAGGTAAGAAATCTAAATCTTTAATACAAAAAAAAATAATAATAATAATACAATAACAAATAAGCATGTAAATAGTTCAATAGAATGCCATTTTTATATTAACTTCAGTCATCAGAGGTCGTCACTGATGCAAATAATGAAATTTCACCTTTCTTTCCACTTGAAGCATCGCTGACTCTATGCCCTTTGTAATCTAGAATTAATGAGATATAAATAATAATGCTTAAGTAGCATAGAATGGCATTTACTCTTAAATATCCATTTGTATTTGTAAAAACTAATAAAACATAAAATAAATGTGTGTGTGTATATTCTGAATGTTGACTATAGCTAGAAAATCTCTCACCTTCTCGGACAGGTGAAAAGATGTCCAGGCTGTTGCGACCCACCCTAAACTTTTCAGAGCTATGTTGTCCCTCAGGTTCTCTAAAGAACACATCAGCACTGCCTCCTAGTGGCAATACAAACAATATCACCATCACACAAAAAGTCACTTTTGACCACTGAATGTGACTTAAGTACATGATAATTGAAAAAGTACACACCATTTCTTGAAGTTGGAGTATCACTAATGAAACCATGAGTTTTAAACCCTGCAGTGGAAATAAAAACAGGGGAAGAAAAAGTAAAAACATGAATTACAGAAATAAATGCAAATTAAGAAAAATCTAGAATCTTTTCAAGCAAGCAAATACCATCAGCTACAGGCGAGAAGATGTCTAGGTTCAGGCTGTTTCGGCCCACACTGTTGAACTTATCCAGACTGTGTTGGCCTTCAGCCTCTCTAGATGGCACTTCGGAACCACCTCCACTCCCTAAACAGATCCACAGCACAGACATACAATATAAAAGCACTGGTACAATGTTATAACCGCTGTGGCCTTGCACCTCCAGGGTTGTGTGTTCTCCTAGTTCTTGGTCGTTCCCCCCACAGTTTAAAGCCACATAGATTAGATTAATTGGAGTTTCCAAATTATGTGTGTATGCATGCTTGTGCCCTGCAATGGACCCCACCTACTGCCCCAAGTCCCCTGGGATAGGCTTCAGACCTCCCGCATCCCTGTACAGGATAAGCCCACAAGGTTTTGTGCTGCTGCACATAGATGATGACTTGACTTGAGATGGAATATGGGGTAGATTTGAGATACTGACATGCTTAATATTCATGGATATAATGTACATTACGGATACATTCAGTGATGAAAATTTTTTATCTCATCATCTGTAGGAAATAATAACTCTCATCAGATAAAACGTTGACTAGGCTCAAAACAAGTCTACAGAAATAATGATTTGTACTGGATTTAGTTGAAAGGAAATACTCGCCCTGGTTGTGAGCCTGTCCGTCTCCTCGGGTTACTGGCTGCTGTTCAGGGATTGCAGGAACTAAGGTGGTTGGTGTAGGAGGACCACTCTGCTGGTTCTGCCCTAGCTTAACCGAGATTCTTTTGGACTGAGAGGACGACGTCTTACCAGACACTGTTTTACTAGTCTGAGGAAAAATTTAAGTTGATCAATATGCACTCACTGTTCATTTTATTAGGAACATTCATACAGCAACAAATGTCAGAATGGGAAAAGTGTGATCTCTCTGACTTCACTGTGGTATGGTTGTTGGTGCCAGGTGGACACAAAATGCCACTCTAGAATTTTTCATATTTATTTATTTATTTATTTACACACAACAGTCACACAATATAGTGTGAAAAACAAGAAGAAGAAAAAACTGTTTTTTAAGAGAGCTCAGAAGAGTGACTGTACTAGTTTTGACAGGAGGACGATAGTAACTCAAATAGCACTCTTTATACCAAGGTGAGCAGGTGAGACCCTACTGATGTGTGATGTCAAGATTAATTGAAACACTTGACCTATATATTCCTAATTTTCTGCATTGTACTTTCGACATGATTGGCTGATTAGATATCTGCACGTGTAAAGGTATTTCTAGTATAGTGTACGCTGAGTATTTATTAAGTTCAGTGAACTGCAAATACATACATACAATTTGTAGAAATCACACTGCAAGCCATACCTTTAGCCTAGTGTTGGAGTGCTGGAAGCGGATGCAGGTAACTGAGGTCTTGTGAGCGGTGGTGGTTTTGACAGGAGCACTTAAATTACGCAGATCATACATGTAGATCCGCCCCTGCGTGGAGCCCACTACAAGCCCTGCTCCATCTGGAGTAAAGTCTACAGCTGTTAGCGGGGACTCGACCTGCTTACTACGGAAAATACTGCACAAACGAACACAAACATTACTCAAACAAAATACAACCTCAAACAGTCAAAATTATAAAACACACCATATCTTGCCATGCGTTAAACTAACCATTATTTAATTAAACACACCCTAGACACAGACATGACTTACACTTTGCTGGAAGTGTCATAGCAGACAATCTTTTTATCCAACCCAACTGTAATAAAGAGCAGGTCATTGGCTGGAGAAAAGACCAGGCCTGATGCAGGAGCTTTGTGTGCTCCTTCAAATGTGTGCAGTTCCTTCTGCGTGTTTGCATCCCAGAGTACGACCGAGCCGCTGTCTGATACACTCCCCAAGAGAGAACGCTTTATCAGTGAGTACTTCAAATCATGCACAGGCTGCAAAGTGAAAATGTTATATTTATTCATAATATTTTTGTCAGGGTGATCTGGCATGAGAATATGAAAGGAGTTTGTTAAAAAGATACAAACTTACCTCATTTGGCCCATGGCCAAAGGCTTTGCTGGACAGATTGGTGGTAATACTGTGGAGGATGATGTCCCCACTGGTGGAACCAGACGCTATGTAACTATCGCCACCATTAAAGGATACACACGTCACTTCCTCCTTATGGTCCTGATGACAAGAAGAGCATATGAAAAACGGACGAATGAAATACAGTCTGAACAAATGTAACCGTTTTTTTTTGGGGGGTGGGGGGGGGGGGGGGGCATTGCCCTCCCTTCTCCTGCACAGTTTAAGCAATCCAAATCCATTCCCATATTTATTCCCTGAAAACGTTAAGTAATTAAGTTGCTTACAATCACCAAAATATAAATTAGCAGAACAAAGCATTTATTGGTGAATGAGTTAATGTGGTAAATGCATCATGGAGAGTTTTTGACTTTAATCATATCACAGATAAAATCACATTTAAACACTGTCTATTAAGTACAACTGGTCAATTCAGATAGACTTAGATCCGAATACTTTTAATACCTTAAGGCTGCGATGTAATCTCTTTGTCTTCAGGTCCCAGATGTTCACCGTGTTATCCAGTCCCCCACTGACCAGGAACTGTGATGTTGAATTCAGTGCGACTCTTGTCTGTTTTTTCTGAAAACAAAACCCCAGATGAGGCACAGATGTGAATGCTGTGACTTGAAAATTATATTGTGTGAGATTTTTGTTGAAAAATGCAGTTTGTCTACTGACCCCTTCTGCAAGATCCATCACTGGCACCGGTGAGGATTTTAGACTGGTCACTACCAGCTTGTCTCCTATACTGCTGGCACTGACAATGTACTGATCTGACTGTTGTTAAGGCAAAGAAAATGGTATAGATGCTCTACAAATTCCTTTGGGACTTTTTAAAAAATGTTTTGTTTATATATATATATATATATATATATATATACACACATTCAGTGGAACCTTGGATTACAAGCATAATTCCAGAAGTGGTCTCATGTTCCAAAATACTCGTAAACCAAATAGACTTTTCCCATAAGAAATAATGAAAACTCAAATTATTCGTTCTACAGCCCAAAACAATAAATACATAAAAATAATTAATACAACATATAAAGTAAAAATAAAACAAATTAACCTGCACTTAACATTTTTAAAAAAAGTTTAAATAAATCCAGACAGTTAAGTGTTTCCTTTTGTGCGCGCAGGCGCCGTGCATTTGTATGCGTGTGTGTGTGGAATTAGCCCCTTGCCTTGTCTTAAACATTAAAACTCCTTCTCTCTACCACACCTCGCTTTTTAAGTTTTACAACTAACAAACAATGCAAACACTGTTTTAACAGAAAAAAAAGAAATCTCTCTAATGATACTCGCGTGAGCATACTAACGGAATCACTGCTGTAAAGTAAAAAATTAAAAATAACAAATGAACCAGCACCTTACCTTTGAAAAGAATCGCGATAGAGCTGAGTTTTCTGTGTAAATAAAGCGCGTGTGTAAAGCGCCGGGGAGATCTGTGTGTGTGTCTGTGTCAAATTACGCGCACACGCACACACAAAGTAAGTGTGTGTGTGTAAAAATTGTGTGTGGGGCACAGTGTCAAATTACGTGCGCAAACAGAAGAGAGAGGGAGATGGTGATTATAAGAGACGAGCACTAAGCACAGCAGGGGACTCTTATTTTGACACAGGGGACAGAGCAGGGGAGACGATTACCCATAATTCCCACAGAGCAAGAGAGAAAAATCATTGGCTCAGTTGTGATCACTTGCTGCTCGGTTTCAAAATAAGAGACACATGCGTGATACATGATACTCGGCGCTCGTAAACTAATCCTTGCTTGGTTTCCGATTAAAAATGTATTAATCTTTGCTCGGTTTGCGGAACACTCGTAAACCACGTGACTCGCAATCCGAGGTTCCACTATATATATATATATATATATATACATACACACACACACAAAAAAACGTTTGTATAATGCAGTATCGTTATGCTGGAACATTTTTGGTCTGGACTCCTTCAAGAAATTCTATTCAAGGAATAGGAATTTGTAAATTGTATGAAATTGTATGCTTCAGGGCGGCACGGTGGTGTAGTGGTTAGCACTGTCGCCTTGCACCTCCAGGGTCCAGGTTTGATCCCTGGCCAGGCTCGATTCCCGTCTCTGTGTGCATGGAGTTTGCATGTTCTCCCCGTGCTTGGTGAGTTTCCTCCGGGTACTCCGGTTTCCTCCCACATTCCAAAGACATGTAGGTTAGGTTAATTGGCATTCATGCCTGTAGTGTGTGAATGAGTGTGTGAGTGTGTGTACTGTATGTATGTGTGCCTGTCCAGGGTGTATCCTGCCTCGTGCCCCAAGTCTCCTGGGATAGGCTCCAGGCTCCCCGTGACCCTGAATACAGGATTAAGCGGTAATGACGATGAGTGAGAGTGAGCGTGAGTGTATGCTTCAAACCGTATCCATATATACAGTATATCCACAAAGAATATAATTATTTTCTGACTTTGCATTTCCCTCCTTTTCATTCTGTGTGTTGAAGATTTCAATCAGTTGTCTTAAACAGCACACTGTATCATCTATACATCAAATTGTCTTGGCAGTTCATAATGTGGAGGATTATGGGTAATTTACCAAAATGAAATAAGCCTCACATCCTTTAGCATGTTGGTTCCTGTATTAGAAACCCATTCTAACACATTTACATTACAGTTTTTAACCATTATTCAAACCTCCATAACTCACTGTCATGTCAACATAAAGATTCAAAAAGTGTAAATTACTGTTTATATAATGGCTTGCTGTAGAGGATACTGCTACTGCTCCAGCACACCTGTGCTAGTGGGTGACTGGCACTGTGAGGGTTGAACTGCTCCACCACATTCATGGAGGTGGAATCCCAGATCTTCAGACAGTCGCCTGTTGACACCAACCGGGTCACCTCCTCCATAGCAACACTGAGAAAGGAAAAAAAAACAGAAAATACACGCCAGCTGTCAGACTGCCTGGTGACACTTGACTCTTTTTGTGATTACAACTTCAGCATGTGAACATTTAATAAGTAGTTTACAACCTGTGACAATTACACTGGGACTTATAGTTAAGTTTACCAATCATCAAAAACAGTGCTGCTGACTATTTAGCTCATAAAATTAACTCATTCAAAGCTGAACTGTCTTACAGTGATGGATAAATGTAAGAATGTCACAATGAACAAAAAAAAAAAACAACGAAAATACAAGAACATGAAAAAAGCTATAATTTTCATTGGTCTTGAAATTGTACAGTGTTATAGAGCAAAAAAGTGTTCAAGGAATAGGGAATAGTAAATTGTATAACACCATATAAAGTACAACACTTTCTTTTTCCATTTGTGTATCATAAACTTTCAACATTTTTGTTAGTATGATCAATAACGTTTTAACATTAACGTTTAACGTGCGTGGAAAAACATATTAATTGGCCATAATAAACTTGTGACCAGCTAGCTAGGAAACTTAGCAAGCTAACTAGTGTTGGACATGGTTAACTTTTTTTCCCCAAGAAGCAAAACAATCAGCTAGAAAACAACGACTATAAAAATTTCACGAATCCTAAATATTTATACTATACCACAGACGAATCATTAAAAAAAAATGCAGACATTTAATCTTAGGTAGGTTTGCAGCTTACTTAGCCCCAGACAAGGTTATGCTAGCAAGCAGTTGTTGTTGACATTTCGTAAGTTTTTCGTCCTAACTGTAGTGACTTACCGTAAGGTTTACGGACAAAGTCACTCCTGGATTGATGCAACAAATTAGGTTTTGTTAAGAAAACACCTTGATTACTAATATCCCCAGTTTTTTCTAAGCAATTATTTGAATATAATAAGAATTTGAAAAACTGTACACTCGGACTGGAACCGCCACTACGGCTACCCGCGAGGGTCAAAACGCGCAGCCAAGTGTGGGAATTGTTTTTAGGGTAAAGTAAGGTTATATAAAGCAAGTGTACAAGAAAAAAAAATCCCAAGAAGTAGCCAGATGACGTCACTGGATATCCTGCGAATTCGTTACATTTTAATTCTTTCACAGCGCGGCAGAATGCTCCAATCTGATTGGTCAAAAGGTGCACCTCATCTTTGTATAATAGCAAAGCTTGAACAGTATCTCTGCATTTAACTAACACACTTGGAGCCCCTCTGGTGACCGTGGGGGCAAAAAACATTCTGTGGCCACAGCTTCCCACTCAGCCGTGGGAACTAGATACTATACTGTGGCCACGGCTTACTAAGGCGTGAGAACGAGATACTATGTTGTGGCCGCAGCTTACTTATTAAATACACTGTTATTCTCACTCATGTATTTATTTATTACATCTCGCACAGTGGTATTATTGTCTTAAAATATCCCACAAATCTAAATCCGTAATAATACACGGCTATCGTTCAGCAAAAACTCCTCGGATATGTACAACAGACTGGTGGTGCCAAACAAGGGCATCAACGCCCTACTACTTGTACTCTACTTGGCCGCTGCGGAGAGACTTTATATACTTTTTTGTTTTATGTATAAAGTAAGCAGTGGCAACGAGCAGTCAAAAAAATGACAAAGGAAATAGTTACAGATAGAATAACATGTTTTATTACTTTAAAAAAAGAGATGAGTAATTGGTTGGTGGCCGGTTTGTATAAGTACAACTCAGTCAGGCTTCAAGTTCATCATGAGCTGGAGACTCGTACTGAGTGCAGAGAAGTTATTAATATTAGGTTTGTTGCTAGGCATTAATAAAATCACTAATATAAATCACACATTCACACAATAGTGATGTTATCTGTTTAAAGCATATTTGATTCAAATCCATTTGTATCATATACACCGTTATTCTCTAAAGCAATTAGCAAATGCTTACGTAATTAATCACATAGCACAGGTTTCAATATGGTCATACTAAAAGAAAAAAACAACAATACATCATACAACACATAATTTCCCCAAAGTCTATATCAATATTGCTTCATAATTGCATAAATTCTTAGTACAGTGTGGCAAGACTATATACGGAAACTACATTCACCTAATTAGAAAGTTAGTAAATTATGATTTAATACCCAGAGTGGCAGAAGTACACTAACTCAATACTTATGTAAAAGTACAAGTATTTGTCTAAAAATGTACTCTACTACAAGTAAACGTAGCACTTCATTATTTTACTTAAGTACAATGTACAAAGTACTTATGCTCCAAGTATGCTTTGTACTTTAAGTACAAAAGTACAAGTATTTCACAAAAAAAAAAGAAAAAAAAAGAGTTTTCTGGATATCTATCTAACGGAGTTACTGATAAACATTATTTTAAAGTATTTAAAAATATACATAAATTAATGATGAATAAATAAATGTACAATTCATTGGTTATGTTTAGTTGATTTACAAATTTATAAAACCTTGTAGGTATTACAAGAGATAAATTATTTCAGGCCAATTCATTTAAAATGAATATCAATTATTTGAGACATGGCTGGACAGGGAGGAGCAACCAATACACACGTTTTTAGACAAAGCACATTACAACTAGACTGTTGAATAACTTTCAGCATTGGTGAGTTTGCCAATAATAGAAAAGGGGATCACTGTACAATAATGCTTTGTTAAAAATTAAAGGTTTCACCTTCTAAAAGCCAGTGATGTAGTCTTGGCAATATGCCTTGACCCAGACAAATATGCTTTGTCTAACTGAAAGGAGGTCCAGGACATATTGATAGTGACAATTGTGACATTAATTAATCACATGATGAGCAGAATAGTTAATCCCTTTCATTACTTCGGTAAACTAGCTAGTCACTACCATTGCTATCCTCTGTAATGCAAGTAGTCTACGCAATTAAAGACGGGAATACTGCAAACATACTGTAGGAAATATAATAAACGATGCACCAAAACATTATAAGCTTATTATAAAAAACACAGTTGTTATTGGCCTAAAACACTAAACAAACACATGAGACTTCACATCTCTTTTCCTTGGTATTACCCAGATCACTTCTAATCTTACCATAACAAATTAGCCTGTTTGAGATGCTTGCAAAAAGAGCCAAAAGAATCTGCAGCCTAGAGACCAAGTGGATGGGATCCATTGTCCAGGTAACTGTCAATAAATTGACAATAGCAATTTTGCTAACCAATCAGCGCTCTGTAAACTAGAATTATTAACCCTTATGTTTAAATTAAGCAATCAATGCACTTGTGTAATTGTGATCAGAAAAGCAATTAGTATCTATTTAAAATGTAGTGAGTAAAAATACAGGCTAGTAACCAAAAAATGTAGTGAGAAAATTAAGAAGTATCACATATGGAAAAGGCTTAAGTACAGATAAACCTAAAAATACTTAAGTACAGTAACAAAGTATTTGTACTTGGTTACTTGCAACCTCTTTAATACCACAGTAAATTAATATTCATATTGTGCTTACTCTCATACAACAAATCAAATCTTAATAGTTGAAAACTAGTAAATGCTTCATTGGTCACTTAATATAAAAATAAAATATAAAGAAGAGATCAAGACAATATATCGATATACTTGCATAGTGGAAGAAAAGACCCAGAGAGAACAGTTTTGAACTTTGAAGCACATTCTTCAGATATAGGTGTTCATCAATAAAACGCACAGATTCAACCAAACACCGAAAAGATGAAAAGTGTATGTAATGGCTCAGGGAACTGGGGACCGGTTGTCACTTTGGCAGTGGCACAAGGATCTCAACATAATTGACAGGAAAAAAGCCAGTCTGCCCATTGAGCAGTCCTTCATACCAGTTCTCATCTACCTGGCTAGTGAGAATAATGGTGTCGCCCTTCTTGAAGCCTAACTCGTGTTGATTTTCAGGATTGAAGGTGAAAAGTGCCTTACAGCAAGGCTGGTCCATTGAAAGATCACAGTTGCCTGTAAGATAAATTATATACAATGAACAAAACAGCTTGTTAAGCAGAGGAAAGAATGGCCTAACTAGTGTGAGCTTCCAGGAAGGTTGTGGTAACTTCTGTAGAAATCTGACGCTACAGTGACAACAGGCCAGGCTCACCTGAATTTGACAGCTGAAGATTGGGAAAAAAACATAACAACTGTCCAATTACTGAGAACACATTGACGCAAACATTATCTGAAATACAAGGCCTGAGCCACATGATTGCCTGTTGAATTAATGATTGAATAATTGAAGTGATATGCAGTTGTTCCTATTCAATTGTTTAATGAGTGTAGATTCTACAACAAAAGCTTTACTTACTTTTTTCACTTAGCTCCTGAGTTACTTCAGCATCTGCAAGTGTCAATAGTAAATTCTTACTTTGTATAGTCTTAACAGTATAATAATAATAATAATAATAATAATAATAATACTTCATAATGATTTAGCACTGGGGCAACAATAAAAATATCACTGACCATAGGATGAGGTTGTGGGAAAGACACAAGTGTCCGTGCAGCGCATTGTACTTGCGTTAGACATTGATGTGAGCTCCCGCTTTGGACTGTTGCTGGTAGCAGCAATCCTGAATAAAAGACAATTAATAAATTCATGAAATTCATAAATAACCCACCTAAAATGCTTAAATCGGACAAACGTGTTATGTAAAGGAATGTTTGGCTGACTTGTTTTGTAGACCGCTTCTGAGGTTCTCCAAAATACCAAGGGATTGCTGATGGTAGTTCATCGATGCTTCAACGAGGCCTAACAGCTGTCGTATTTGATCCACCTAAAGCAAAGTAATCACCAACCCATATTTGACTTCAGTTTCACACAAAAATATGGACAGAAAATTCTCTTCAATGCTTTTTTAATTTTCTTACATCATTTTCTAAGAAGTTGAACATGCTTCTTTTTGCCAGCTCTTTGGATTCCTCAAACTTGTCTAATGCCTGTTTAAGCTCAGCCTCTTCAAACCTTCTTCTGGAACTTTTCTTGTAATCAAAATCTAAACGGCGACCCTCAAGTTTTTTCAGATGAAACTTGCAGACGAAAAAGAAATAAGTAATAATTTATACTACATAATCATTTAAGTAAAAAACCTTACACAAACCACATCCTTCTGCTGATTATATTTGTGCACTAAATGATTGTTGTGCTTGGTTACTTCATATATTTTTGCTCATATGTATAGAGACAGAGAAAAGCAACACTACCATCTTAAGACATTACACTGATTTTATTTTTCTCTATTACTCATAATGACAAGACTCACTGCAATTTCCTTAAGCTCTTTCTCCTGCAGCAACTTAAGTGGATTGATAAAGCAGCGTTTCACACGCACGTCCATGCAGTCTCTTACTTCGGCCATCTGCTTTAATGCCTGTCCCATGTCCACCAGTGAACTACCTAGTGAAAAACACCATGATTAAACTTAGGGGTAAAGAACAAAACACTGGACTGAAAGGAAATTACATTCATAATTTTTCTAGACTGTATAGCTGAGTGAGAGATAAAATATTATACTGCGATTACACTGATACATGTTCTAACTGAACTACGTTTTGCACCTAACAGCATTCATCTTATGATATTACAACATGTAATAAAGCCCTTATTGATTGGTTTACAGATTCGCTTGCATATTTAATAGTTCTGAAGGCCAATACTGCAGTAATGATTAACAATAATATCTTTTGCAGCACCACACTATGGCCTTTCACACACTACATATGGTAGACCAAAATTTTATGCTAAATAATACTTTAATATTACTATAATACTTGGTTTCATGCTGTGGCTGACAAACCTATTTAAACCTATTATGTGTCACTGGACTCTAAAAATCGTTAGTGAGTTACTAACTAGTTAGCAACTCACTCTAAAAAGTGAGTTAGCTTTTACACCTTCAAAAAAGCTAGTATTTTATTTTATTTTTTTTATTTTATGAATAGTTTGTAAAAATTACACAGTTGTTTTCTTCTCTGTGAACAGTGATGGTACTATTCTAAACTTTTTTTTTATTGTTTTGCACAAGCAAAGAATAGTCATGGACTAAAATACTTCATTTTGGTTAGACACAAAGGTATCTTATTATAGTGACCTGTATTAAGGCTAATAAACCTACCAAATGCAGAGTCGACCCCGAGTTCAGCACCATAGATTAACATACAGTCCCCCAATATTCCTTCTGTATGTGGGTATCCAACCGGTCTTACATTTCCACGAATCCTGGACATTTTACTGAGCATACTGAGTTTTGCTCTATATGCTAAGAATCCAACACATAAGGCAGAAAGTAATAAATATGAAAAACATTTCCACCTATGAGTGCCAGAAAAGTAAATATATGCTCAAGAAAATTTCCTAAAGTATACCTGGGTTTGGCTGAAGAAACTCTGTTGTTTTTGCTAGAAGTTCAACAATCAGCTTATTGGTGATTTCAGTTTTCTATAATAAAGCAGGGAAATATGTATTTTCATTGAGAGCAAGACCACATTTTTAATCTTGTCATTATTAACTTTTTATCTGATTGAAAAGAAAGCAACATAAGTTATACCTTTTCCATTCTGATAAAATCTTCATCCAGCTTTGTTCCTTCAGCACCACTGATCTTTTCCTTGAGCAACTAAATTGATAAAAAGCACAATAAATCCGATGGTCTGTGGGATACATACACACGTGGACAAAATTGTTGGTACCCTTCGGTCAATGAAAGAAAACCTCACAATGGTCACAGAAATAACTTTAATCTGACAAAAGTAATAATAAATAAGAATTCTATGAATGTTAACCAATGACAGTCAGACATTGCTTTTCAACCATGCTTCAACGGAATTATTTAAAAAAATGGAAAACTCATGGAACAGGCCTGGACAAAAATGATGGTACCCCTAACTTAATAGTTTGTTGCACATCCTTTTGAGGCAATCACTGCAATCAAACGATTCCTGTAACTGTCAATGAGACTTCTGCACCTCTCTGCAGGTATTTTGGCCCACTCCTCATGAGCAAACTGCTCCAGTTGTTTCCGGTTTGAAGGGTGCCTGTTCCAGACAGCATGTTTCAGCTCCTTCCAAAGATGCTCAATAGGATTGAGGTCAGGGCTCATAGAAAGCCACTTTAGAATAGTCCAATGTTTTCCTCTTAGCCATTCTTGGGTGTTTTTAGCTGTGTGTTTTGGGTCATTGTCCTGTTGCAAGACCCATGACCTGCGACTGAGACCCAGCTTTCTGACACTGGCCAGCACATTTCTCTCTAGAATCCCTTGATAGTCTTGAGATTTCATTGTACCCTGCACAGATTCAAGACACCCTGTGCCAGATGCAGCAAAGTAGCCCCAGAACATAACAGAGCCTCCTCCATGTTTCACAGTAGGGACAGTGTTCTTTTCTTGATATGCTTCATTTTTCCGTCTGTGAACATAGAGCTGATGTGCCTTGGCAAAAAGTTCCATTTTTGTCTCATCTGTCCATAGGACATTCTCCCAGAAGCTTTGTGGCTTGTCAACATGTAGTTTGGCATATTCCAATCTGGCTTTATGATTTGTTTTCAACAATGGTGTCCTCCTTGGTCATCTCCCATATAGTCCACTTTGGCTCAAACAACGACGGATGGTGCGATCTGACACTGATGTTCCTTGAGCATGACGTTTACCTTGGATCTCTTTAGAAGTCTTTCTGGGCTCTTTTGTTACCATTCGGATTATCTGTCTCTTTGATTTGTCATCAATTTTCCTCCTGCGGCCACGTCCAGGGAGGTTGGCTACAGTCCCATGGATCTTAAATTTCTGAATAATATGTGCAACTGTAGTCACAGGAACATATAGCTGCTTGGAAATGGTCTTATAGCCTTTACCTTTAACATGCTTGTCTATAATTTTCTTTCGAATCTCCTGAGACAACTCTTTCCTTCGCTTCCTCTGGTCCATGTTGAGTGTGGTACATACCATGTCACCAAACAACACAGTGACTACCTGGAGCCCTATATATAGGCCCACTGACTGATTACAAGATTGTAGACACCTGTGATGCTAATTAGTGGACACACCTTGAATTAACATGTCCCTTTGGTCACATTATTGTCAGTATTTTCTAGGGGTACCATCTTTTTTGTCCAGGCCTGTTCCATGAGTTAATTTTTTTAAATAATTCTGTTGAAGCATGGTTGAAAAGCAATGTCTGACTTTCATTGGTTAACATTCATATAATTTTTTTTAATTATTACTTTTGTCAGATTAAAGTTATTTATGTGACCATTGTGAGTTTTTCTTTCATTGACCGAAGGGTACCAACAATTTTGTCCACGTGTGTAAGTAAGCAGTGATAGCAAAAGCATATGAACTTATTATTGGGTACATTTTCATGGCAAGTGCATTATGATAATTTCTTGCACCATTTCCTGCACCATGTCATTCCAACCTAAAAACAAGAAGAAAAAAAAAACACTAATAGTCATTAATGAGTTTAAGGTAAGCCTTTAATAATTCCCTACAATGACACTGTTGTGGGCTACATATTTTATAATAAGAATGAGATCAAATATTTATATAATGGTACAATATGGTCTATTTTGTGACTACAAGTGTGCTGAAATAAGACAAAGTTCATATGGTGCAATAATGTCCATAGCTGTTAAGGATGTTAAGAAGGTTTATCAGCAATAAAACCTTTGTATCTTTTCTCAGAGAAGGAACTGTTCTGTCTTTATATTTGGGAAGAGAAAGAAAATGAAGTTCGGGCGGCAAAGGTTTACTAAATGAAAAGCAGAACAGAAAATTGATATAAAATATGAATATAAAAAAATATGTATAATAATATATAATATATAAACATTGCTGCCCAAAAATGCAAACTGCATCTTTAACAATATTCCTACAGCAATCTGAATGAAAAGTGTGAATTATGTGTGAATGTGATTATTATTATATGAAATAATACAAACTATAAAAACAATACTCTGACATGTACCCTACTAGCTGAAGAACAAGGAATATTTTACAAGTGATTTATAATATTTCATTTCCCAAAAAAATTAGAGAAAGAGTTGTTGTCTTTTTCATTTCATTTCTTTTTCATTTCAAAGAAAGTATATATACAGTACCTCCCACTTACTACGTTTAGTTTCATGTCTGTAAAGTCACCTCTAAAAATATTTCTCAAGCAGCTCTGCAGTAATTCATGCAGTTCTTTGAGTAAACAAAGCGATTGAGGTGTGTGCATTGGCTTGATTACTTTACGATTCACTTCACTGTTTCTGTTTCTTCAAACAAATCTTTTTAACTCAACCAAATCATATTAAATTTGCGTTATTTGATTCACTTTTTCTTTTGATTCTCTGCCCTAGGTGACCGATTCAATAACTAAATACATTAACATTCAAGATATTCTTACTTTGTCTTTTTTGGCAAATTCTTTTTGATATGTAATAAACTAAAAAAAAAAAAAATCTCACTTACTCAACTCATCGTCATACCACTTTATCCTGTATACAGGTTCATGGGGGGCCTGGAGCCTATCTCAGGGGAAATACAGTAGGATCTCCTGTGATCCTATCCCAGAAGAACCCTGGATAGGGTGCCAATCCATCACACACAGGGCACACACATTTACACATTATGCGCAATATGGGAACGCCAATTAAATTAACTAGCATTGCACTATGGGAGGAAACCCACCAAACACGGGAAGAACATGCAAATTCCATGCACACAGACCTGAGGCGGGAATCGAACCCAGACCCTGGGGGTGCAAAACGACAGTGCTAACCACCGTGCAGCCCTTTCAAAAATATATTATTAATTAATCAATGTAATAATGAAAATAAGATAAGGGGAATGTGCTAAACTCTTGATTAATTCGTATTTGCAATTCCGTTGACCCGACTCCCTTGAAGGAATCGTTCAAGAGAACCGATTCATATACATATTGCCGTCAATAAGACAAGTTGCACAATCTGATTTCACTTCTCATTCCAATTCCAAGTACAGCATATAACTTTACAAAAAACTTATTAACGACACAATTAGACAGGCTCGTGACTGACCGCTTTTCCTGACATTACCTGGCTCGCCTTGTGAAACTGTTTCTTCAGTCCCGCCACGGACATATTTCATGCTTTTTTTTTCAGCTTCGTCCTTTTCCTTATTCAAGTAAAGCTGAGACGACCGATAAATCTTGAAATAAACATGTGTAATCAAAGCAGTGTCCTAGCCGTGGGACTTTCTGTGCATAAAACAAAAGGGTAATATAAAAAAAAAAAAGTCCAGGAAAAGCGAAATCAGATAGACTCCAAGACACGGCGTCTACTTTAAGAACACAATAATGTCAGAGTCCAGGGTCACACCCATTATGACGTTTCTTAGAAGCGAAACTGTCCGTCCATACTTGAATCCTTACAGGGATTCTTTTTCGAAATTGGTCAAATAAACAAAATAGCACGGCTACGTCGAAGCACGCAGTCAAGATGCGCAAAAAGCTAGAACCAGTTTTTCAGGTGACGTTACTCGGCACGTGGGCTACGCGTACAGACGTCGCTTATGCAGAATCCCACACAGCTGTTCACTTTATAGGGTTAAACAGTAATCCGGTGCATTGGACAACGTTTCCTGATCTGCAGGGTGGAACGTGACAAAATTAGCATGGTCAGGCGTATTGTGTTATTGTGCAGTACTGTGTCCACATGCTTGTAGACATGGTGTGGAGAAAGAGAAGCAAGAGCGCGGAGGCACCGAAAGATTGCTAATATTTAGGATATTAGTCAGTTGGTGTTATTCCTTCCTTATACTCAAGAGATTTGGTGTAAACCATCTACAATACAAAGCTACACTTTTACAGCCATTTACATCAGCACGTGCGAATCATGGTTCATTCAGTCTTTCCGAATTGCCTTGACTCGATTACGTTTATTGCCACATCTCCAGAAAGACTTTAAACCATTGATTATGATCCTTTTGAGATTTTGATATGCATAATCTTTCTAACCTACTGTAGCTCACACAGTGGAATAGTGGTTAGCAATGTGGCCTCCCACCTCCAGGTTTGAGGGTTCAATTCTCGCCCTGCCTCCGGTTGTGCTCATGTAGTTCTCCCTGTTTTTGCTGGGTTTCCAGGTACTCCGGTTTCATCCCACAGTTCAAAGACATGGCTTTCCAAAATTGCCCATAGGGTGTGTATTTATGTTTGCCCTGTGATGGACTGGCACCCTGACCAGGGTGTACCCTTGTGCCCAAAGTCTTCTGGGATAGGCTCCAAGACCCTGCAAGACTATACAGGATAAGTGATATAGACAACAATCATACATTACTTGCAATTTAGAAACACTGATCAGCCTAAAAGGAAGCTGGAGTACCAACCCTGAAGCTGCCACATATTCTTAGAAATTTACTGCTTGTGCAATGTCTCTGTCTGAAGAAATGTAGCATCAGTTACAGGATCAATGGCTTGTCTGTCTATCTGTCTATTAATCTGAACAGTTCTTGCCACATTAGTATACAGCTTGTTCTCTGAGACAATACCAGAATCTGATCGGTAAAGCTTATGCCCAGAATAGCTTCTGTTCATGAGCACAATGCACATTTTATTGGAATGTGTTTTATATACAGTATATAGCCAAGTTTCTTTTCTTTATACTGAACCACCTTCTAAACCTCTCCTAGTTTGGGATGAATCAACGGCTGCTGCTTCATTGGTCACTGCACAACCTCCAAAAGCTTCACTCTTGTTGGTTTTCAATTCACCCCCAGACTGACTGTCCTCTATTTTCAGCCTTACAGGACTGCTCACAAATAGTTAAAATGTTGCTACACAGCAAAATCCACAGTGTTGATTGACACCCTGATTGTTGTGGCTTATATAAGTCTATCCATCCATCAATCTAGGAACCTTTGTAGACCAACTATGGCCAATGATGACTTTTATAGGTCCAGCTGGACTCAAATGAAAGTGTTAAAAGTGTAAATAAAAATTCTGAAGCCAGTTGTGTTATCTTTTTCACTGTTATTGGAATTTGCATTTTTGACAAAATTCCTCTATCAGCTGTGTAACCAGGCTTAGGTATTACTAATGCATTATTACTGACATAAACAGCATTTATCTTTAAGCTCTGAAACAATTAGAGGCATTAGACATTGTTAGACAGCACATTTTATTGAACAAACACGGTTGCTCTAGTGGAGGAGTTTTCGTGATTGTAAAGAAAAAAAATTAGATACAAGCAGAACTAGTGAACACTTTGCTGTACAACGCTTCTGCCTTTCTAGACTCACCAAACTATGTGTATATTGCATCTCTAATAAATTTGAATGTTTCTATGTAATTTATTTCATAAAATGAGCCTCATATATTCTAGTAATTGTATTAATTATATAGATTACAGCTAATGAAAAAAAATATATAACAGTATCTCAAAATATTCAAATATTTCCAAACATTAATCAGAAATGGATGTACCGCACAGAAATGCCTATCTTCTAAAAACTATGTTCACTGTTCACTCTATTCACCTTTGGCTTATTTTGCTTTAATTACTGCATCATTGCGGCATGGCATGGAGACGATTAGACTGTGGTACTGCTGAGGAGTTATTAAAGACCAGATTGCATTGATATACAGTACAGTACATTCACCAGCCACTTCAATAAGTACATTTAGCTAGTCTAGAACTGCCTTAATTCTTCATGGTATAAATTCAACAAGGTGCTGGTGCTTTGTTTATATTCCTGAGTTTGGTTCATATGGACATGATAACATTACCCAATTGCTGCAAATGTTTTATTTTTTTAATGATTATTTTGGCTTTGTAACATGGCATATTATCCTGTGATCATAAAGGGATGTGGCATTTAAACAATGCTCCATTGGTACTAAGGGGCCAATTTGAGGCCAAGAAAATACCTCCCACTCCATTACACCAGAACCACCAACTTGAACTCTTGATACAAGGCAAGGTTACTGTTGTTTTTCTAACAGCTCAAATCATTTTGGCAATTCAGCTCTGACCTCTGACATTAACAAGACATTTTCACCCAGAGAAACATCCGCACGCTTGATATTTTTTCTTTTTCAGACCATTCTCTGCAAACCCCAGAGATAGTTTTTGCAGGAAAATCTCAGTAAAAACTGAGACCAGTAAAAAAAAAAAATATTCAGACAAGACAGTCTGGCACCCACTACCACTCAAAGTCACTTGTCTTTCTCCCTCATTCTGATGCTTTGCCTGAACAGGTGTTCCTAATGAAGTGGCCTGTGAGTCATTGCACAGTGTAAGCTGAATGTGTTGGTTGATTATCTTGGTGTACTATCATAACATTTCCTTGTAGTCTGAGTACTTTGTAAGGAGCTGCACAGCAGGTCCTTGATTGCATCTTATAGCCTCCTGCAAAGCTGTGTTTCCCCATCTGCCAACATCAATACAAAATCCAATGACAAATCATCAGTAAAATGTGTATAACTGTATGAAAGTGTAATGAATTTTATTGTATTAACTTACATAAAGCATCATACTTTTCATAGTATTTTTTAACCTTACCTGTCTTTGAGTATGCCGTTGGCTCCAGTGCTCTCCATCAGAAACTTAATGACCTCCAGACGCCCTTCTGAGGCAGCCACATGAAGTGCAGACCTTCCATCATAGTCAACAGCATTCACATCTGCTCCTGAGAGGAAATACCTGCCGAGGTGAGGAATGACACATTTTAGCATTCCATGCGTCCTGATTACTAAGTGGTGTGAGAGGTCTTTAGAGTGTGAAGTGACAGAGAGTGATGCTTGTTTTAGATGCAATTGTGCGTCATTGTTTTGGACCATCTGCATCGTGATACCACATTGAGCATTGAAAGCACTGGCCTATTAAAATAACTCACTGCAGGAGACTTGTTTTTTAAGAAGTAAAGAAATGGAGGTATTTAAAAGTATTTTTTTCTAATCAGAAAAGAGATGTGCCAGGGGACTGCCTCTAAGTGGACTCATATTCATGTCCATGTCAACTCCAGAAAAGTTGGCACATTTAAAGCGAACTGATCGCAATGATTGTAGAACAATATCACGGTCCTTCACTATGATTCAAGACTATGCATAATAATCCACACTTACAGTATCTATACACTAACGAACAAATCATTCTATTACAAGAAATTAATTTTATAGTGGTTCTAAGTACGTCTAGAAACTACATTGTTGTTTTTGACCCAATAAATTGCGGTCACAGATCTTCTTTTGTTTAATATTTATTTAACCTGGTAAATGACCTGGGCAGACTTGTTAAGATAAGATTAGAAGTGATCTAGCTTGTGTATGAGTAATTTTTTACAACAAGCTTATAATGTTTAGCATGTCCTTTTATCCTATTGTATTTTATATGCTTACAGTATACCCATGTATACCCATGTTAAATTGCATAGACTACTTTCATTATAGAGGATTAATGTCAAGTTTTGTTGCTATCAACTAGTCGTGGCATCATGCCTCCTTTTCATTTGTTTCAGTAACTTAATAATCTGACAATTATCAATTTTTCATCTGCGAAAAACAAAAAAACAAACAAAAACAAAGTGCATTTCTGTGGGTTGATTCTTATTTACTTTCTTTTTATTTTTTTTCAAGACATAATACCAACAACTACAGCACTGGCTATTAGAAGCTGAAACCTTTAATGTTTAACAAAGTTAATCAATGATTTATTTTCACCATCTGAAAAGCCACAGCTACTTGCATAGTTGTGCAAGTTGTCTCTTTTTTTTATCCATAAACCTCACCAGCGCTGAAACTTATTCAACATTCTTGCTGTAATGTACTTTATCTAAAAATGTATGCAGTGTAATGTCCTTTTTCTAAAAACAAATGCAGTGTCTAATCCAACCAGTTAAATAATGAATATAACTTAGAATTTTTAAAGAAATGTGCATTTTATCTGTCATGATGCCTAAAAGGTTTGAGGAATTTGTAAATCATCTGAACACAGCCAATAAATTGTATATTTATTAATTCATTATTAATTTAGGCATATATTCTGGTAAAAACAATGAAATTTGTAAATTTATACTAGACCTGTAGTCTGTATATACTAGTATAGTATAGTATAGTATAGTATAGTATAGTATAGTATAATAGATTCCTTGACAAACTATTCCAAATGGTTGGAGAAAACAACAAAGCTTTCTCTCCTATTCCAATCCATACACTAGGGACAGAAGATTTGGCTTTTACAACTAATTTATTCATTTTCAGTAGGAAGAAAGCTTATATAATATCGCCTTGAAGATAAAAATATACCAGTGATTTAATTGGTGTATCAACAGAGATGACCAGCCAACCTTTTAGTACAGAACACAATGGTGAGTTAAAGGCTTTAGGTTAGTAATTAATCACAGTACACTGTGCTTTATAGAATCCAAAGCATTAAGACAGTGTTCTGGGGTATTCATATAAAATATCACTGTAATCTAGAACTGGTACAAACATGGCTGCAACCAGCCTGTTTCTAACTGCAAAAGAAAAACAGGTCTTGTGCCTGAAAAAAATCCAAGCTTCACTCATAGCCTTTTCACAAGGTTTTCAACATGTTGTTTAAAACAAATACAACCATCAGACCAAATACCAAGGTATTTATTATTATGACAACATTAATTTTTATCCCTTTAGTTGTCACAAAATAAATAAAAAAATCCTTGCATTTAAAAATAGCATTCATTTGGTTTTATCAGCATTCAACACAAGCTTTAAATCAAAACCCGAGATTGTATAATGTTAAAAGCAGACTAAATTTTATGAAGTTCCAGCACAGCTGTACGTGACATTGTCATCATCATAGATCCATCTGCATTGACACCTAAATTATTTATGTAAAAAGAGAATAAACTTGGACCAAGTACTTAGCCCAGGGGCACTCCATTTGTAAGTCAGTTATACGTAAGAGCCCTACCATACAGGTAATTTGTAAACTAAAAAGCATTTTCCCCATGAGCTGTACATTGATTCCTCAGTTAGTGAAATTGGAGCCAGTCTATCTTAGAGCATGTCTTTCTTGCTGTAGCCCAAGCATTACTTCTCTCATGCAACATGTTTATTATATCAGTAGTGAACCAAGGACTATTTTCTGTCCTAAATTTTTTAATTGATGTATGCTTTTTGAAAATACTGATTAAAAATGACCAAGTAGCTCTGTTTCACAGAGTTAAGTAAATCATGTTTTATAACCCAAAAGAGGTTTTGTTTTGGGGACCTTGTTATCTCTTAAAGTAGCTACAACACAATGACTAAAAACTCATTTTATGTTAAGACATGTAGGACAATAAAGAACTTGTGAGAAATTTAAGGAAACACATATATCTTTAAAATTACACAATTAAGATCACTCATTAAATCAACCACAGTTAGGAGCTGAGCTAGACAGGACATGGCCTCACTCACTGTTAAAAAGAGTATATAATTCCATGCCATAGTAATACTGAGTTCAACACCAATATTTTGAAGTGTTTTCTTATAGAAGTAGAAATCAAAATATGACCATGAAATTTATTCTTAATATATTTAGCCACACCACCCTGTTCCTTGGTCTGCATTGGAAAAAAAACCTACTGTAGGTATAAAAATGTCACTGTCAGAGATGGTTTTTTGACGCAAAGTCTCTGAAAGAATAATAACATCAGCGTCTTATGTACCCAAATGAGACCAGCTTTGAAATTAAACTATGAACATTACTTTGGATAAAACCAATGCTAGATTCAGAGCTCACATGCAGACTTGGCATTATCAGCACAGTATAATACATTTACCTCCGTAATGAATTCAGGTCCCCACGATAAGCAGCCAATAGGATATTCATGATTTGGTAGCCCTGTCAGACCAGAGAAAGGAAGCACTTCACCATAAATCAAGCAAGGTTTTATATGCTGTACAGCAAACTAATTAATGTCTCAAACCAATCATTAGAAAGTTATTCAGCTGACCTCAGACTCCACTTTCCACTGCCTGTAGGATAGCACCTGTTTGAATGGAGTCCTGATATCAAAGCTGTGCAGCTGAAAAACTGACACCAGCTCCTGTAACAAGGACAGAAGAGTATCATTGCACCTGCATCTACTGTACCAATCATGTGCTAAATCCCTATTTGGATAATACTATAGGTCTTTACCTCACAGAAATGCACAGCCCTCCAGGAATTTCCATATGCATCCAACTCTGGTGACCAGCAAGTGATGCCCAGCACTCCAGGGACAACTATTAACACAACACCAGAGCTGCTGGATTTTGCAGGCAGGGATGTCTGAGAGGGAATGTGAGAGGTAGTATGCTTTCTGATTAATGTGAACTCTTACCTCAGAAAGTCATTTTAACTTGGGGAGGTGCACAAATACTAAACAAATCAGTGTTTTTACCAGGATATAACAGAATGTCACTATCTGTATTTGCATCTCGTTAGTGCTCCGATTATCAATTTGCAATCAAAATAAAACCCAAAGTGGGTGTGGCCTAATAAGAAAAAAATCTTTTTTTGTTTTTGTGTTTTTGAAACTTAATATGCATGAGAAACATAGAAACCACCGAATAGCCAAGAGGAAAAAACAAAATTGTCAGCAAGGTCTGTGATAGATTACCCCTCCATACACACACTTAAATCTAATTGCATTACTGAACTTGCACTATTCATTCCTCATGTGATTTGACTTGTGCGATACCATTTCTCCCACCTCTTTTTGTTTGTTATATGCAGTTTATGTTAGCTGTTTGGTTTCTCACTCAAACCTGACAATAAAACAGACTTGTACTTGAGCCTCAGCTACATTATCCAAATAACTTATAGCTGTTCCCAAAGATATGTTAGGACAATTGTTAAGAATAATTTTTTCCCTAAATATAAACAAAATACAAGACAAATATAAATCACTGTAACCCTGATCAGGCAGTTATTAAGGATGAATTAAGGAACGCTATTAATGCACTTATTGTGGAATGCGCAGTTTTTCTTTTTCCTGCAAGGTGCATATATTATCACTTGTGGCACGTGTCTGAGACGCAGGTCTCACGAGGGGCAGAGCCGCGCAAAAAGTCTTTATACTGTTCAGAACGGGCAGATCCGCGGAAGGCACGGCCATTTATACACACGGTTGCCAGGCAACACTGCAATCAGTGTGGACATGCCACACCTGGCGGGGTGTTGATTTAAGGGTCCTGATACTTCGGCATTTTTATATTTTATTTTTAGTTACCAGAGCCCCGTCCACTCTCGTGTAGACTGCGAAGCTTTTTTTGTTTTTGTGTTTTTAGTTTTCTTATATTTCCTTTTACCTTTAAATTAATAATCCCACGCTATCTCCGAATGGAAAGGTCTTCCCGTGCGTTTCATAAGCACTCTCTCATAAGCTCCTATTTCTCCTATATTAAAGCCCTGCATTATAACATCTCGTAGTGCGGCTCTCCACACTGCACGTAACAGCGTCAAAGTAAAACCTTGCCTCTTGTGCAACTTTTTTTGTTGTGCCCCACAGAATACTAGTTCTTATGCACACTGTTGCACAAACAAACAGCTCAGCTCTTATTTGTATATCAGATTTGGAACATCCCTAGTTTCTAGATTGTTGTTGTTGTTGTTTGTCTTTCGGCTGCGCCCGTTGAGCGGTCGCCACAGCGGACCATCCGATCTGCACAACAACTTGGCACAGGTTTTATACCAGATGCCCTTCCTGACGCAACCCTAACATTTTATCTGGGCTCGAGACCATCCCTAGTTTATAGATAATATAGATAATTAACATGCCACATAGATTATCTTTGGAAATCAGATGATGAATCTTGTTTACCATTAAAACTAATTCTGTACTTTATGATACAGAAGATTTAAAATGCATGAAAAGTTTTGGCTTTCATCAGCAATGGGTGATTAAAGAATATTACTATTAAAATGTCCTGTCCTTCACCTCTGTGCTGCTGATGATTAGGTTTGTATATGCAATTCATGTATATGTCAATATACATTATACATGATGAAAAATACATAATATGAATTAGTGTTGCATATCACACATAATTTAAATTCAAACATATAGACAATTAAATCATACACACTAAGAAACCCAAGATATTTTAATCACCTTAAAATGGAATATTCTGGAGTAATCATTCATTCCTGCCACTTGCATTATGGACAGAGTACTGCGAACTGCAGAGGTGGAGAGGACCTGGTCACCTGACAAAGGGCAGAGGCCACCATTAGCTAAGGTTGCAGCCAAGGCTGCTCCAGACTCACAGGTGACTTCTGTAGACAAACACTAAAAAACATAAAAACCTCAGGTTTTGTAAGAGATTAGAGCTTGGACCATGCTGTGATGTAAAACAAAACTGGTTAAACTGAGTACCTGTAACAGGAGATCCAGTGTAGCGTTTATGTCAGTGGCTTCTGGAAAGCACTATAATGGGTCATGAAGTTAAATTTAAAGCAGCAGGATTTTTAGAATTCATTATCCTGTTTTGACTATAAACTTGATGTACATAATAAAAAAATATGTTTACCTTCTTTTCTTGGAGATAAAATGAGAGTGCGTGTAGACGAATAACATCCTTCCTCAAGCCTTGATAACTGAAGCCAAACAAGCAATATTAAATAAAACGGAGCATTTTATCAAATGTTATAAAAAAAAATTTTTTTTTAATCCAGACAACTTACCTTGTACAGTTTAAGTTGGCATGTTCCTTGTTACATAATCTTCGTACAATGTTTAAAACCTAAGGATGCCATTTACAAATAGAACTGGAATAACCATTAACGCATATATAATAATATAACTCACAGACATGATTTAAAAAATATCTTAAAGTGTAAAATATGTATATTAAAAAGCATGCCTGTAGAATGCATACCGACTCATATTTCTCCTCCTCCTCTGTAACTTGCCTTAATGTTAACTGTTTAAAGGTAAAAACAATCAACATGTCTGATGTGATCCTATTATACCCACATTAATAATAAGGCACATGATAACAATAAATTAAACCGGTCCACACCCGCAGCAGCAGTGATGCACATATGATAGCGCCTGTCTCTGACAGTGGAGTATGAGGGACACCTACAATCGAGAATGATCTTTAATATAATAATTAAGAATGAATTAAAATAACCACACCAGTGTTCTACATGTTTCACCTTTTTCCGAACATTAATTAGGCTGAGCTGATTACCCATTTCTATGTCCCAGTGCTGGTGATTTGGTGTTGTTACCTTGTTTGCTCAGGGTAAAGGGAGACTCGTATTTTGCATATTCTTCCACACCTACATGTCTGTGAACATGGTCAGCTCCAAGCTGATCTACTGCAAGTCCATAAACAATGGGCCAGGCAATCTCTCCAAGAACACACGGCTCATTCCAGTCCCCGAGAGAGAGCCTACAATACAAAAGACATCACATTTACAGTACATCTTATTTCAGCATAATCTAAATCTCATCCATCAACACAGGGGATTTCAACTATATGACAGTTATCAATTTGAGTGTAGATTGCTGTGAATAGAAGTGAATGAAATATTGCTTGGGGTTTTATGTGAAAATCTTGAATTGGTGATATGACAAAATGTTAGATATTTTAAAATGGTTTCATTTCTAACCTCTGGCCATCCACGGTGCAAATTGAAATCCCCCATTTTACACCGGACTTGCTTCCATCTTCCTTCTCCTGGCAAAAAAAGGGATTATAATTGAATATAAACTTAAGTACTATTAAACTTGATTTTAAATAACAATTTAGTTATTATATAGTATTATATATTACGTACTATTTGGCTATTATTTAGTATTATAACATTATAATTTTGGCTTCTCTAAAAATGAGGCCTCTTGCCTCAGTTGGGGCTAAAATACATCTAAAATAAATACACACAAACCTCTACAGACGACAGCTGTTTACATTTAATGAACAACTTTTGGGTTTCTTCGGCAAACATACAGAAATCTGGAATGACAAATCTGCCTTGCACTGCTTTTAGAATGAAAGATACAAAGCCTGTCACACACCTGCAAGATGGTCACAAAAGAGTACAGCGAGTGTCACAAGGTACAATAAGCAGGTAACAAGCATTTAATTTGTGCTTAATGACTATACAGGTCTGTGACTCTTTTATGAGGTCTATGACCTTTGGAAAGTGTTCCTGTCCACTGCCCCATCAGCATCCTGCAGTTTTTTCATTAGTGCATAGCAGTCCTTAATCCTTGGGTCAGTTCTTAAAATGCCGGAGCACCACAGGGTCTGTTGAGAAAATAATAAAAAAGCATGTAAGATGTCCTAAACTAGAGTGGTATTTAGGACATGACAGATTATGCCTTTCTCAAATACCTCAAAGAAATTATTGGTGCTGACTCTTCCTCCACAGGCAAAGCTGTCGAACAGCACATCAGCAGCTCTAAAGAAAGCCGGGGACAAAATGTGCGTCACAAAAACACGTTGGTAGCAATAAAGTTACCTTAAGTAGATTTTAAGGGGGTGTGAAAGGTTAAAACAATTTTGTGAATGAAACACGAGACTCACACTTTTTTCTTGGAATGGCTTTGCTGAGTCTCATTCCTGCTGATGCTTAGCCAAGGCTGGGCAGTGGGCATTCGCTCTGGCTCTGTCTGAGGTATGTTCACGCCACTGTTGCTGATGAATGCTGGTAAAACAAAAACAGTTTAGTAATTTAAAACGTTTGGTTCCTGAGTTAATTCTATTGCCATATATGTAGGTATGTTGCTGAGCCTAGACCTGACCCAGATCATAACACTGCCTCCAGGGGCTTGTACAGTGGCCACTATGCATGAAGAGTGCATCGCTGCATGTGATTCCTTTCTTACCCAGATACACCCCTTGCTCAGGAATAGGGTCAATCTGGTTTCACTCAACCTTTTTCCATTGCTACAAAGTCCTATCTTTATGCTCCCTAGCATACTGAAACTTTTTTTTCTGATTAGTCTCACTAAAAGTGGTTTTCATATGGTCACAGCTGTTTAGTCCCAATCCTGTGTGTTCTCATCACAGTGTGTGTGGAAATGCTCTTACTTTCACTATTTAAACATAGCTATGGTTTTTACTGTTGATGTTTATGCTACTTTACCAAGTGTTAAAGTGATTTAAATTCATGATTTTTTCCCCTACCACAGTTGACAGTTCAGCACTTTTGCTCCAGGTTCTGACAATGTATTGAAGGGTTCCTAACCCCGGTCCAGTAATTTCCGATCTTAACACGGGTTAAGGCAAGTTCTTGTGGCAGAAATTAAATTTGATCTGATAATAATTTTAGTCTGAGCCCATAAACCCATATAAAATGATTTAAAGCCGTCTGATTGTTAACTTAATAAAATGTGCATAAGGCTAATAACATAATGCTGTATATAGCTTGATTTAAAAATCTACAAACTTTTTGAGTAAATCTTTTTCCTTTTTAATGCAAAGAAAGTTTGCTGAAATTCTAATCTGTCATAAATTCCCAAAATAAATAAAGATACATGTCTTATTATAGCCTTTTTCCATAGCTTTCATAGATTTTTACCTGTTGATCCTGGAGCCGCAAAGTTGACAGGCCTCTGAGATGGTATAGCTTTTCTTGGAACAGGATTTGAAATATTCTCTGCAAGACTGGTCTCCTGGAAACATTAAAATCAACATGACAGTCAAAGCAGAGCTATAAAGGGAAATAACATTTCATGGCACTCCTACTACTTTCTGAAAAATGCCATAAGATTTTGCCTGCATTTCTTTATTATTAAAAAAGTAAGTCTAGTCTTGGTCTAGATAAAACCGTAAGACTCAAATTAGAATACATAAAGTGTTTTTCATGCCTCAAATCCACCATCTGTATAATGTACACAAAGAACAACCTTTAAGATCAGATCCAGACACTTACTTTGATGTGTTTGATGTCTAAATAAATGCAGGTGTTGCATGGGGAAAACCTAATTGTTACCTTTACAAGGTAACATGATGGCTGACAAGTATAGTGCTGGCAACAAAAAGCGCCTAAAGCAAGGGTTTTATTACAGGACATGTCAGCTTAGTTTCTTGCACAGGCAGGCTTCTTTATGTTTATATGGTGCCCCCAACAATGCTATACATATATATGCTACACAGTAAATATATATAGCAATATCATCTCATATTGTTTGTACCACACAAATCTTTAAAAAGGTATTAGATCGGTACTCTCTGTAACTGATTTTTAGGTCTATCTGGATCATGTGCGTGTTGATGTGGCAGTGGCAGGCTTAGCAGGACAGAGCTTGTAGACAGGCACCTGAGCTTCTGCACTCTTCACAGGGGCGGCATTCCTTTCAGAGAAGCCATCTGTCATCACACTATTCTCTAAAAAGAGGTAAAAAGGGGAACAAAAAGATATGATCTAATACACCTTACTCCACAAGCAGAGATGAAGAGTCTTTTATTTAAAAAAATAAATAAATAAAACAAGGAGAGGATTTGTAGCAAGAATATGCATCTAGGCTTTTGTACAATGTACGGCATGGGTTCTTAGTTATTGTTGGCTGAGATGTTGGTCCCCTCCCAAAACCTCTGAATTGCAGGCAATTGCATAATAAAACTGCAAACATCCAGCGCTTGGTGTGTGGGTTATGATTGTAATTTCTATTTTAAATCTCAACTGAAATTATGAAGTTTTCTTGTACAACGAAAAGTATGTAGTGATACTGTTTTGAGGAGCCAATTTGTTGTTTTTTCATCGATTCTTAATTTTAATTTCTAATTTTCAAGTCTAATTACAGCCAATTTTTGAACAGGGCTCTGTACCATTCTAACGCAGTTCTGACGAGATTTAAGATCCTTGTTGTTTATATAAAATGGGGATGAGGCTACTTTTTCGATTTAAAATTTTTACTTTAACCAGTTTACAATAATAATATAGTAATGAAAATGTATGACATTAAAATGACAAAAATGACCGGTCAAATAATCCCTTTACTGAAAGTTTATTTACTGTAATTCCTGCTTTACTGGCATATTCCAGATATTTAATTAAACAGTGCTGCCAAAACTTTGGCTCATGGCCTGATAGAAAAAATAAAAAGGAGGACATTATCAGAGAATAGATACAGCTCATAAAGAGATTGCACAAAATATGTATTAATTATAGTGGCACATTTAGATTCCTGGACTTCTGAGGAAAACAGGATGACTCAGTGAAGACATCAATAAGAAGATTAGAACTGTAATAGTTCAATTCAATAAAAGTTATATCATGTTATTAGTTATGACTTCTCATTCAGGTTAATGGGAAAATAAGAATCAATAAAAACAGGCAAAGCAAAAAGAAACAATTATATAATCTAAAATGGGTGACTTATTTATACTCAGACTAAAAAAATGGGACACCACATCACTATGCTGTTGATTTTGCTTCTCGATACACCCACTTGTGTTTTTCCAAACTCAAACCACAAGCACACTTAAATGAGACACTCTCCACAGCAGCATTCCTCTACTTTCAGCCAGAACATCTTTACTGCTGTTGAACTGGGACTAGACTTTCTTTTGTAATAATTAAAATTGGGATTTGGTTCCAAACATCTGGCTTTAGTTGCGTGTGTAAATTTATAACTTGAACTACAACCTCCATAGCGTTTTAGGAGTTTAGGAACTGCCACCGTACATCACAGCATGTACAGCCACATGGATTTACTTTCAAGTTATACATGTGATTGGAGCAGAGTGTGGTCTTGTACCTCTCACGTCTTCCTCCTTATTTGGCTCCAGTAATTTATTCCCATCCAAACCTCCATAGCGTTTTCTCCACTTGCGACGAAGAGAGGATGTTCTCTGAAAACTAGTAATACAACATTTACAATTATACATCGAATACTATTTTTAACAGAGAGAGATGCAATATAGACTAGTGAATGTTGAATAAAAAATAAATAAACAAATAAATAAACTGTATACTGTATATAGGTGTATATATATATATATATATATATATATATATATATATACTGTGTGTATATATTCTGTTATATATATAAGCAACAACATCCTGTTATTGTTGGTGAAAGAAAAAATAATAAATTAAAAGGCGAACCACACACATAAAATTATAGACTGAAGAGTGAGTGTCTGTGTAGAGGCAAGTCCAGTCATGAAGAATAGGTACTAAGCATCTTGACTATATTCATGTTCGGCACAACTTCTTTTTCATTACAAATATTTTTTGTGGTTTTGTCAAGTTTTGACCTTGTTTAATTTACTCCTACAAAAAAGATATGAATATTCTTAGGTTTAGTAGTCTAATAAAATAATAATTGTCTGCTGAGTAACATATGAAAGTAAAGACTTCAAAGTAGAAATAATAATAATAATAATAATAATAATAATAATAAAGCCTTACCAGAGATAAGGGTTTTCATCTGCTTCTTGGCTTGACATGGGTTCCATTCGGACTTCTTTTTAAACAGAATTTCCCGGTAAATTAAACTGCAGCACAAAACTAAAAATATAATAAAAAGATAGTTAATGTTGCTAGACTGGGAACAAGCACACCTCATGCTCATATGCCAAAGACTATGTAGCTGAGACTTTGTGGAGTGAGTAAAAATGTTTATTGTCTGAAAGCACTGCGTCTCCACAGGCTGGAGGAGGGACAGGAGAGCACATAGTTAAAGAAATAGGAGGGACCTCAAGTACTGTATAGTAACAAAGACAGAAAGGAGACCAATATATATAAAAATATATATAAAAGTTTGAAAAAAGAAAAGCAATTACCATTAGTAATTGATGAAGGATATAGGCTTTCTACTGTGCACCAGAGCTAATACTAATAATACTACTTAAACAGACATGGGCCAATATGTTTTAAAAGATTCACATTGGCGTTGGTCTTATTGGCTGTCATAGTTATTAATTAGTTAAAATAACTGTAGTGTTATTGTATAATATAAATGACTAGATTAGTTGAGCTATAAGAAATCTCAAATTAAATCTAACTGCAATTGTTATACAACTTTCATTATTTCTTTCATCTTTAGTAACAGCTTTATCCTGCTCAGGGTCATGGTGCTTTTGAAAATTTCATGGGGGCACTAAATGGGAGGCAGGAGAATTCACCCTGGATGGGACACCACCCCACTGCAGGGCAACGCATACCTCCTAAGGGCAAACACAAAGCTTTAAGCTTGACCAATCTACCTATTTCTTTCGTCATTCTTTCGTCATCGCTCTTTCTTTCTTTCTTTTTAGAAAACCAGAGAATCCAAATTGAGAGTTATATATAATATAAGAAAGGGGTCGTGGTGACTAAGTGGTTTCCAAACTTTCCTTGCACCTCCAGGACTTGAGGGTGCCAATCTCGCCTCTCGTATGTGTGTGTCAAGGATGTGTTCCCAAACACTTCAAAATAATGCATTATCGGCTGATTGGGGGCATGGATGGGTAACTCAGTCGTTAAGTCATTGGACTACTGATCAGATTGTCCTGGGTTCAAACCCCAGCAAACCCCTCTTGAGCAGGGCCCTTAACCCTCAACTGCTCAGATAAAATACAATAAGATAAAAATTGAATTTCCTCTGGATAAGGGTGTGTGCCAAATGTAAATGGCGTTGGCAAATTACCTGTAGTGGGTGCATTTGGCACCCCATCCAAGGTGTCCGCCTCCCCCCATCTTGTGCCCTGAATTCACTTGGACAGCCAGTATTACAAATGAATGAATGAACGAAAAGGATATAAAGTTCAGTAATCATTACTTGTTTTGTGCATGGAAATAAATAACAATTAAATAAGTCCGATGGTACCTACACAATGCGTTTAACATGCGAATATTTCATTTGCCACATGTTCCTGTAGGGTCCTGTTTTTTTTTTTTTTTGCAGTACAGAGAAGTATACTACATTACAAACAGTGTGAGAATCCATGCATTAGACTGGAAATTTACGCGCCTGCGCGCTTATGTCGCAATATTGACGTTGTCGTTCTAAGCGCATGCGCAGTGCGTTAGCTTTCATTTTACAGATGGACGTGTTTTGCTAACTAGCTAGTTAAATTGTGTTTAGTCTTTTTCTCTGTATTGTCTGGTTGTCTGCTATGTAGTTTGGGTGTTTTACAACAGTTTTGTCCATGTCCTGTCCGAGTTTGCGTCATGGTTTTATGAGAATAGCGCTATTTACACTGTATGAAAGTAACAGTAGGGGAAGTTTGTGCGCCTCAATCAAGTCTCAAAGGAGAGGAATTTCTCTTGTAAACAAGATGCCCAAGAAAGAAAAAAAGGTAGGGTTCCATTATTTAGAGGTAAATCTAATCTATAATGTATATAATGTATAAGTATTTACATCATTGTGGATATTTTTTGATAGTTTACTGTTTTTCCTATTTTCACCATAATATTAAATCATCAGAGCAAAATTACTGAGACAAAGAAGCAGCCAGAAACGCCGAGCAGTCCGGTTTCTGCCCTTAAAGACGGCGGAGTCGCAATAGCAGTGCACGCCAAGCCTGGCGCGAAACAAAATGCCATCACAGGTTGGTGTGTCTTCAATCATGTTCATGCACATCTTGCCTGCCTCGTTGGTTCAATTCCAGTGTTTTTGTGGGTGTAGATGTGAGCTCGGAGGCAGTAGGGGTCGCTATTGCTGCGCCACCCACAGACGGCGAGGCCAACGCGGAGCTCGTGCGCTATCTGTGCAAAGTGCTGGCGTTGAAGAAGAGTGAAGTCATGCTGGATAAGGTACACCTACACTGATCAGCCATAACATTATGACTACCTGCCTAATATTGAGTAGGTCCCCCATTTTTGCTCCATAACAGTGATGCACTATGTGTTTGGACACCTTTCTATCACAACCAGCATTAACCTTTTCATCAATTTGATCTACTGTACACTAGCGCTTCCATTGGATCGGACTACACAGGCAAGACTTCACACCCCATGTACATCAGTAAACCGCATCAACCCATGACCCTGGCGCAAGATCACCGGTGTAGGGCCAAATGTAAATGTAATGGCTAGACAGCTGGGTCAGAGCAACTTTAAAACTGCAGCTCTTGTGGGATGTTCCCAGGCTGCAGTGATCAGGACTTACCAAAAGTGGTCAAAGGAATACCGGTGAACTGGCGACAGGGTCATGAGTGTCCAAGGATCAGTCATGCACATGGGAAGTGAAGGCTGGCCCATGTAGTTTGATCCAATACATAGCGGCTGGTCATAACGTTATGGCTGATGAGTGTACATCAGTAAACTGGCAAATAGGTATGATATTTATATCTATATTCCCTCATTTGTTTCATTTTTTTGGCATTACTGTATTATTACAGGGAAGCAAATCCAGAGAAAAAGTTATTAAAGTCACAGCATCGATTAGTCAAGAGGAGATTCTGGAGAAACTAACACAAGAGGCTGCTGGGTGAAGCTCGGCACTAAAGCAGGAGTTTTCAGACGTTTTTGTATTGAGTGACATCTTTTAATATAAAATAAATTCCACTGGCACCCTCAGAACTGATTTATTTCAAGAATATTATTTAAATGTGTACAGTAATATTTTGTCTATTTATTAAAGCTTTTGATTCCTGAAACTTCTACTAATGGTCCATATTGACATTATTTATAGGCCAACTTGTTTTTGAGTTATTAAGATTTGTATGAAGTGGTATCAAAAAGTTTCGAGATTAGCTCTGTTAATACTATAATATACTAGCCCGTATGTCCACCACAGACACCTTAAAAACCTGGCAGTAAAATTCGCTATTGACTGTCTGGCCCCTGAGGACAAATTCACAAATGGCATGCACTTGGTCGAGCTGCGGAACTGCCTCGTGTTTTCCGGTCATGGAGATGATGGGCTCTTCCGTTTGAAGACTATTTCTTTGTCCCCGAGTTGTTTTCTCCCAGTTCTCTGGGACTTTGTCCCAGCATCCATAGCATGCTGACAGAGTTTTGGCAGACTTTGACCCAATGTTCTTTCTGCTCTTGGGTCAGCAACCTGGGGACAAACTTGGTAGCAATACAGTGCATGTTCAAATCACATGTGAGGATTGACTCGACTGTTCTGTTTGACACACCGACAATGGCAGCAATGTTGTGGATTGTTCTCAGATCATCATCATGCACAAGTTGCTAAATGTGTTTGACATTTTTGGGGGGTTGATCTCCTCCAAAAATAATCTCCCTAATCTAATTTTGTCACAAAGTTAAAAGCAAACAACTGCATGCTGTCACATTATAATTTTCCTTCAGTATAGCTAAGAAGCATTCATGGGCATGTAACAAGCCCCATGAAGGCATGTTTTACTAAGGTTGGGGGGGGGGAGCTATCCATTTTTCTGCTCAGAGGCCTGACCTCAACCCAGTTAAACAAACTTTGGATGTACTGGAATACAAACACCCTAGGCCTCTTCATCTGATATCAGTGCTTGACCCCTCTAAAGCTTTTATGGCTAAATGGGTGAATCCCATTTAACTACCGTATATGTTCCCATGCTCCATAGTCTTATGGGGTACACTCCCAGCAAATTGGAGATCATTATATAATTAAAGGGGAACTCTATCAGAAATGGTACACACAGTTGTGGTTAGATGCTCACATACACTAATTGAATTTTGTAGTTTTCCTTTTCCTTTGGCCAACTGATTGTACAACAGACACCTTCAACGATAAAATATGAAGAACATAACATGTGAACCGTGACATTGGTGTTTTCGGCAGCTTCCAGTTCATGGCAGGGCTGTGCTTTGGTGGTTCCTGGGTTCTCCATAACCATCTAACCACTTTGCTCTTTTACAAGGTCTGGAAGAAAACTCAAACTGTTGAGTTTTTTTAAACAGATGGTCACCCTCAGCTAAGTGCCTCCACCTCCCAATAACTTGTGCTTGCGTATAGTTGTTCGAACTGATAGGTCCAGTAAGTGCTGTCAAAGAAACTCTTTAATATGGGCACAGAGTAAGTATCATCTGTGGTCAACCATGACCACTAACAGGAAATTAAAATGTCTTGGGTTTGGCAAATTAAAAGACATTACTGCGCTTTCAAATAAATAAACGAAGTAGATGTATAAATGTTTTTGAACCTGTATGTATAATTTTGACCTTGAGTTGATGTCACAAATCCCTTAAAAGAAAAGAAATCTTTTGCTCTAAATTCTTGTTGTTTTCTTCGATTAAAGATGTATGGTCATGATATTCCTGTTTGTGATGTGTGTATGTAGACCTTTGACCACAACTATGTGGGATTGATGCTCAGGTGCCCACAAACATTCAGCCATGTCATTTCTACTACTGAAAAAATAAAAACCTGACCCCCCCCGAATATGAAAACTAATGCACTGAATGATTTGTGAGCTTAATGCCTGTATGGTATTTTTAAACAGATGGACTAAGCATCTTGTTCCATGCTACTGAAACCTAATATAAGAAAAGGTAAGATCGCAGGCGACCTAATGTTTGCCAGTAGTATATACAGTAGGAGCATTAAATTAAATTGCTTAGTCCATTTTTCTAAAAATAATTATGGAGCGTCTTGCAACAGGGCTTGAATGATGTCATGCCTATAAACTACATTGATAATCCAATATACATTCATAATATTTTATAATGTACTGTGGGTTTTGTATGTATTGTTAGTAAAAAAAAAAAAAAAAAAGCTAAGCAGTCCTATTTTTGATGTTTGTTGCCTTTCCTGTGTGAATCAGCTTGACCCCAAATGTTGATTAATCTGTCTTTCCCATCTCCTTTAAACCTCTAACACTATCGCAGTGCTTCTGCCTGACAAATGTATTTGTTATAGATAAGCCTAATGAGTGTTTCTATTAGAAAATTTTCATTAAGTCCTACCAGTATATCACCTGATTTAAATGGGTTTATTGCACAGTTCCTTTTAGAGCATGATCCATAGTGTAATTAGTGATTATTTCACACAACCTACCTTTGTGTAGCCATAAACCATAACAGTGGCATAACAGTCCATTCTAAACTACAGATGAAGGTGCAGATCTAGGGCTCTTCAAACTCTTGTCTAGAATATATTGGAAACAGCCTCAATCCACTAGTTTCATAAACAATTTCAGTGTCTGATTGTACACATTTAATATGAATATATGTGAATTTCTGTTCATTACTGATTTCTGCTAATTTATCATCTTTTAATACAAAATGCCACAAAATAAATCAATATCATTCTCTCTGCATCTTTAAAAGCCGACAAGTATCTCATTAGAACAGAGTTTTCTAGATGGTGATTGATGTTAAAGTGATTGCAAACAGATATCAAATCTTATAATGCGAGCCAAGGAAAACCACTTCATACTCAATCATGGTTGCAGCTAATTATATTGAACTGAGTAAGTACGTTGTAGCATTAATTACACTTAGTTATAATGACTTTTTTCCACTTCAAAACCCATTGAGCATATTAAAATGTTCTTACTTTTGTAACCTTTTGAGGTTACTAAAAATGGAGGAGGAAATCAGTCAAGAATCACAAAAATGAACAAAAAAATGTTTGTGTAGTAATTTTGCATTAATCATTACGTCTTCAGGATTAAGACGAGGGTAAGTCAAAAATTATATTAAAACTTCTGTTGACTTCACACATCAGTTCGTTTTGTTTAAGGATACTGTCTCCCAAGTCACAGGTGTGAACGTGTTACATCAGTTCATTTGTAACTGCGGTGCACGTAAAAGTGGATACCCCAATTGTGATTTGCCGGAAAGAAGAGCAATGTGCAGTGATTTATTTTTTTTGTGGTCTGAAGGTGTACCTGGGGAAAAATAACTCCTTAACAGAAATGTTTGGATATCTGCAACAAAAATTTGGACCGATGCTCTAAGCAAGGTGAAAGTTTCTTAAAGAGAATCATTACTGGTGACAAGACATAGATTCACCATTACGAGCCTGAGAATAGAACAGAACCATCCTCGATTGCCAACCAAGAAAAAATTAAAAAGTGTGAGATGCCTATTAAAGAGCTAAAGCCTAAACTTTGGATAAAACATAGAGGACTGCTATCCAAGGGCGTTGAATTTTGCATGACAATACACATCCACACACTTCTGCCCAAACTGCCCAAAGGGTGTTGACACCCTCGGCAAAAACTTTTTGTAGCATCGTCCCTGTAGCCCTTATAGCTCTTGTACTGTACTTTCACCTGTTTGGTCCCCTGAAAGCGGCCTTATATAGAAGAAGATTCACTTCTGATGAAGAAATGAAGACAATTGTGCATCCATGGCTTGCAGCTCAGCCTAAAATATTTTTTTATGAGGGAGTATGAAAACTTGTGACAGATGGTCAAAGTATTTTGAAAAGCAAGGAGATTATGTAAAAATATTACTGTATGTATTTGGCTTTGTGTTTATTTAAAAAATAATTCTACAGCCAAAGTCCAGATAATTTTTGACCGCCCCCCCATTGTACCTTGGAAGTTAGTAGAAACACAGCCTCCATCAGAAAAATACTTCTCATGTATGAGTCTCAGTTTTATTTATGAGTAGAAGAAAGAAGGAGGATGTTGTAACATATTTATACAAATATAATCTTTTCTGTATAAATGTATGAGTCACACTTGATGTAAAGTAGAATAAATGTACTCCTGAATGACATACTTGATTGCCAGGCACAGCTGTTAAAAGCTTTCACGTGAACCATCATGGTGTATCAAGACATGCAGTAGATGCTTTTACAAGACACAGAATGATGCATGGTAAGCGGCTTCAAGTAATTAAAGAGCAGAGTTTTTTATTCATTATTTAACCGCGTGGGTGTTGAGATCACTTCTTTGTGCTAAGGTGATACCTCATGCTGTCTGTGCCTTTCCTGTGCAACATGCAAAGGTTTAAACACTCAAGTCTGTTAAAGCAAATGTGTCAGTTCTAAAATGTGTGCCACTGAAAAATAGCTTTTCGGTCATCTTTGAAAAACCAAATGCATAGCTGAAATGCAAAAATGTACTTTTGTTTGCACTTTTATTTTTTTAAACTTGGCTTTAGTGAGTAATGTTGCAAGTACAGTAGAGGTGATAGAGTAAAGGCAGCTATGTTCTTTGTTATGTTATGACCATGTCATGGTTTCCTCCCACTGTCCAAAGACATGCAGATTAGGCTAATTGGTGTGCTCTACGATGGATTGGCGCCCCGTCCAGGGTTTACCCTACCTTGTGCCCTAAATCTACTGGGATGGGCTCCAGAGGCACCACAATCCTGTCGCGGATAAAGCGCTATAGACAAGGATAGATAGATACTTTACAGATACTGATCTACACTTGTGTGATTCCTTGTAAATAATATGTCTGATTTTCAGACAGCTAAGAAAATGTTTTTACATAATATCTATAAATGATCCTACAGCATTATTGAATTTTTTTGAATTTTGAATTATCAGAATTCATTCTGCATTGTTATTTTTGTATGAATGGAAATGTTGTATGTGCAATATTATTATAACGATACAGCTAAAGATATTGTAGGCATTAAAGGATTACATTATTCTGGGCTTGTAGAACCAACCTTTTTAAACAAACAAATAAAATTGCAATGAAATGACCTGGGAAATCCTTTCGTCGACCTGGGTGATCAATAGGCCACAGGGGTATGTAATGTTGAATATGTGTACATGGTCCCAAAGAAACAAGTATGGAAGGGTCTTCATCGTAATATTAAAATAATTTAATAAAACAGTGATGATGAAACATTTAGGTCTACATTTCTATTATCAAAAGTCCTGTCCTGGTTGGTTCTTAATCCAGATGTACAATATTTAGATTAAAAACAATTACTTTACAATATGTAGCTATACAGCTCATGGCTTATGATCGGTCTAATTAAATTATAACCTACATGACAACCCCCAGAATTATTTTATTATCGCTGAAGTATTCCACATCTATTGTAGAACAACTGACCTTTCTGTTTTAAAATAACAAATGAATGTTGTTGCTTAATGACCTATTTATTTATTTATTTATTTATTTAAAATCCAGTACTGTTCTAGAGTGTAGAAAATAAATCCAAACTTGTGTCCATACTTTAAACTGGTACTGTACCTCTATAGATTGAAGATAGATGGATATGGTAGAAGCCAGAGGAAACCCTTTGTGCCCATTTCACCACAAACTGCTTTTCCACTGAATAAAGTCACTGATGTTCAAACAAAATTCATAGTTTTCTCCATCATGCTGAAACCTACCCTAAATGATCCATGAAACCAGTGCAAGATCTTGTGATTCAGATTTATTTGTTTACTCTTCTGTGCTAATAAAATCCTGTTGGTGCATTAATTAGAGAGGATTAACAGCAATCAGGGGGTCATCTATGATGTTGGGTAAGATAAATCTTAAATGAGTCTAATAAATCTAATAAATGAAAAACACAAATAAATATATTACAGTATAAATATAATGTTACAGCCTACAGAACTGGATTGAGTCCATTTCTGTTTTCTGTCTTGATAGAGCACTAGAAAATAAGGCGAGTTTAAGATGGGATAAGGTTAATAACTGGGTTAAACCTCAACATATAATTCCCCATTGATCCTAGACATTTTCCAGTTTTCAGTTAGTTTCCAGGTAGTTAGAATTAATATTAGGGTGCAAAATTATTTGTTTACAGGGTTACATATTAAAACATAACAATAAAACAGAGTAAAACATCCCTGCTGCGGTAATGCTGCTTTTGTAATATATAACATACCTGTAAGAATTGTTTTGAATGAGTAGCTATTATTAAAACTGGCATCTATAAGCACCTGGAATTACTTTACCTTGTAATTCATTACACATTACTTTGTGGAGGATTGTTTGTAGAACCATGAGGGGGGAAAAAAAGATATGAATCTATTTTAAGATGAGTGTGAAACATGAAAAGTGGAAGACTCAAGTGGTTTCACTTTGCCAAACAGGTTCTATTTGGGTGACAGGTAACAGTAACAGGTCAGCAGTACAGTTTTTTCCCTTAAGAAATGAAAGTATAATTTAAAAACATAATTTGTATTTAGTTGGGTTAAATTTGTGTAATATAAAAATTTGTTTGATGATCTGAGTGACAAATATGTGAGGGAAAAAAATAGGGGCAAATATTTCATTACATGGAACTGTGTATATACACTCACCTAAAGGATTATTAGGAACACCATACTAATAGAGTGTTTGACCCCCTTTCGCCTTCAGAACTGCCTTAATTCTACGTGGCATTGAATCAACAAGGTGCTTAAAGCATTCTTTAGAAACGTTGGCCCATATTGATAGGATAGCATCTTGCAGTTGATGGAGATTTGTGGGATGCACATCCAGCACGAAGCTCCCGTTCCACCACATCCCAAAGATGCTCTATTGGGTTGAGATCTGGTGACTGTGGGGGCCATTTTAGTACAGTGAACTCATGTTCAAGAAACCAATTTGAAATGATTCGAGCTTTGTGACATGGTGCTTTATCCTGCTGGAAGTAGCCATCAGAGGATGGGTACATGGTGGTCATAAAGGGATGGACATGGTCAGAAACAATGCTCAGGTAGGCCATGGCATTTAAACGATGCCCAATTGGCACTAAGGGGCCTAAAGTGTGCCAAGAAAAAATCCCCCACACCATTACACCACCAGCAGCAGTCTGCATAGTGGTAACAAGGCAATGTATCATGTTCTCATTCTGTTTATGCCAAATTCTGACTCTACCATTTGAATGTCTCAACAGAAATCAAGACTCATCAGACCAGGCAACATTTTTCCAGTCTTCAACTGTCCAATTTTGGTGAGCTCGTGCAAATTGTAGCCTCTTTTTCCTATTTGTAGTGGAGATGAGTGGTAACCGGTGGGGTCTTCTGCTGTTGTAGCACATCTGCCTCAAGGTTGTGCATGTTGTGGCTTCACAAATGCTTTGCTGCATACCTCGGTTGTAACGAGTGGTTATTTCAGTCAAAGTTGCTCTTCTATCAGCTTGAATCAGTCGGCCCATTCTCCTCTGACCTCTAGCATCAACAAGGCATTTTCGCCCACAGGACTGCCGCATACTGGATGTTTTTCCCTTTTCACACCATTCTTTGTAAACCCTAGAAATGGTTGTGCGTGAAAATCCCAGTAACTGAGCAGATTAGACCGGCCCGTCTGGCACCAACAACCATGCCACACTCAAAATTGCTTAAATCACCTTTCTTTCCCATTCTGACATTCAGTTTAGAGTTCAGGAGATTATCTTGACCAGGACCACACCCCTAAATGCATTGAAGCAACTGCCATGTGATTGGTTGATTAGATAATTGCATTAATGAGAAATTGAACAGGTGTTCCTAATAATCCTTTAGGTGAGTGTATAAAAATGCAATCAATAAAACAAGGATTGTACATAGAACAATATCGGTCCTCTGAAAAGTATAAGTATGCATATGTACTCAGTACTTGGTTTGGGCCCCTTTTGCAGCAGTTACTGCCTCAATGCGGTGTGGCATGGAAGCAATCAGCCTGTGGCACTGCTGAGGTGTTATGGAGGACCAGAATGCTTCAATAGCGGTCTTCAGCTCTTCTGCAGTGTTCTTTCTCATATCTCTCATCTTTCTCTTGGCAATGTTCCATAGATTCTCTTTAGGGTTCAGGTCAGGCGACTTTGCTGGCCAATCAAGCACAGTAATCCCATGGTCATTGAACCAGGTTTTGGTGCATTTGGCAGTGTGGGAAGGTGCCAAGTCCTGCTGGAAAATGAAGTCAGCATCCCCATAAAGCTTGTCTATGGAAGGAAGCATAAAGTGGTCCAAAATCTCCTGGTAGACGGCTGTGTTGACCCTGGACTTATTGAAACACAGTGGACCAACACCAGCAGATGACATGGCTCCCCAAATCAACACAGACTGTGGAAACTTCAAACTGGACTTCAAGCATCTTGCAGTGTGTGCCTCTCCATTCTTCCTCCAGACTCTGGGTCCTTGGTTTCCAAAAAAAAGTTGCTCTCATCAGAAAAGAGGACTTTGGACCACTGAGCAACAGACCAGTTCTTTTAGTCCAGGTAAGACGCTTCTGATGTTGTTTGTTGTTCAGGAGCGGCTTGACAAGAGGAATACGACATTTGAAGCCCATTCCAGGATCCGTCTGTGTGTGGTGGCTCTTGATGCACTGACTCCAGCGTCAATCCACTCCTTTGTGAAAGTCCCCAACACTTTCGATACATGAACTTTGGGAACATCCAACTTTTTTGCTGTCTTTCCCATGATTGTGCTTCCTACTGAACCAGATTGAGAGACCATTTAAAGGTTCAGGAACCTTGTGGCTTAATTAGCTGATTAGAGTGGGACACTTTGAGCCTAGAATATTGAACCTTTTCACAACATTTAAATTTTTTGAGATTGTGGATTTGGGGTTTTCATGAGCTGTAAGCCATAATCACCTCAATTATGACAAATCAGGGCTTGACCTATTTTGTTTGCACGTAATGAGTCTATCTCATATATTAGTTTCACCTTTTAAGTTGCATTACTCGTACAGACTTTTGCACGATATTCTAATTGTTCGAGTTTCACCTGTGTGTATATATATATATATATATATATACAAATCTGCATTATCAATAATGTAACATACACACGTGGACAAAATTGTTGGTACCCTTCGGTCAATGAAACTCACAATGGTCACATAAATAACTTTAATCTGACAAAAGTAATAATTTAAAAAAATTCTATGAATGTTAACTAATGAAAGTCAGACATTGCTTTTCAACCATGCTTCAACAGAATTATTTAAAAAAATAAACTCATGGAACAGGCCTGGACAAAAATGATGGTACCCCTAGAAAATACTGAAAATAATGTGACCAAAAAGACATGTTAATTCAAGGTGTGTCCACTAATTAGCATCATAGGTGTCTACAATCTTGTAATCAGTCAGTGGGCCTATATATAGGGCTCCAGGTAGTCACTGTGTTGTTTGGTGACATGGTATGTACCACACTCAACATGGACCAGAGGAAGCGAAGGAAAGAGTTGTCTCAGGAGATTCGAAAGAAAATTATAGACAAGCATGTTAAAGGTAAAGGCTATAAGACCATTTCCAAGCAGCTATATGTTCCTGTGACTACAGTTGCACATATTATTCAGAAATTTAAAATCCATGGGACTGTAGCCAACCTCCCTGGACGTGGCCGCAGGAGGAAAATTGATGACAAATCAAAGAGACGGATAATCTGGATGGTAACAAAAGAGCCCAGAAAGACTTCTAAAGAGATCCAAGGTGAACTTCATGCTCAAGGAACATCAGTGTCAGATCGCACCATCCGTCGTTGTTTGAGCCAAAGTGGACTACATGGGAGATGACCAGGGAGGACACCATTGTTGAAAACAAATCATAAAAAAGCCGGACTGGAATATGCCATACTACATGTTGACAAGCCACAAAGCTTCTGGGAGAATGTCCTATGGACAGATGAGACAAAAATGGAACTTTTTGCCAAGGCACATCAGCTCTATGTTCACAGACGGAAAAATGAAACATATGAAGAAAAGAACACTGTCCCTACATTGAAACATGGAGGAGGCTCTGTTATGTTCTGGAGCTGCTTTGCTGCATCTGGCACAGGGTGTTTTGAATCTGTGCAGGGTACAATGAAATCTCAAGACTATCAAGGGATTCTAGAGAGAAATGTGCTGGCCAGTGTCAGAAAGCTGGGTCTCAGTCACAGGTCATGGGTCTTGCAACAGGACAATGACCCAAAACACACAGCTAAAAACACCCAAGAATGGCTAAGAGGAAAACATTGGACTATTCTAAAAGGGTCTTCTATGAGCCCTGACCTCAATCCTATTGAGCATCTTTGGAAGGAGCTGAAACATGCTGTCTGGAAAAGGCGCCCTTCAAACCGGAAACAACTGGAGCAGCTTGCTCATGAGGAGTGGGCCAAAATACCTGCAGAGAGGTGCAGAAGTCTCATTGACAGTTACAGGAATCGTTTGATTGCAGTGATCGCCTCAAAAGGTTGTGCAACAAACTATTAAGTTAGGGGTACCATCTTTTTTGTCCAGGCCTGTTCCATGAGTTCATTTTTTTAATAATTCCGTTGAAGCATATTTGAAAAGCAATGTCTGACTTTCATTGGTTAAGTTTAATAGAATTCTTATTTATTATTACTTTTGTCAGATTAAAGTTATTTCTGTGACCATTGTGAGTTTTTCTTTCATTGACCGAAGGGTACCAACAATTTTGTCCATGTGTGTAGTTGTACAGGTGTTGTGTGAGTGTGAAAGGGTCAGTGCAAAGCATTTTCTCTGTTGAGGGTCCGAATTGCCTGCAGGGTGAAGCTCCATTTCATTCTTTCTCTGTTGGCCTTATGGGAAAGGACGCTAACTATAAGCTATTTATCCAATTTATTTTATTTATTTGCATTAACAATATTATTAATTGTTCTTTTATGATTATTTTACATTTTTGGTGTTAATCTGTAATTTCATTTAATAAAACTAAGGAAATAGTTATTGACTTTTTAGTTTTAGTTATTAGATCTACTTTCTCTTGTCATTTAGAATGATTATGTGGAAGTAAGCAACATCTACGAGTACTTCTATCTTCAGCCATTAGGCTCTATAATGAGTTTGTGCAAAGCCAGAGTAGTTTTAACATTCTTGTGTCTTATAAGGACTGAATCATCACTTTATAAATGTATTTATTTTTTCTTGAGCTGCTAAACCATTTCACAAGCAGTAAGCGCAACATTGCCTGAATTAATTAAATTGAAATACAATAAAATGTATTTGTATTAATAATTTAGATTTAAGTATGAATTATTTAACCTAGCAGCCTTTTAGTCAGTAAACTAACCAAATGTAGTTATCTAGGCTAATAATCATGTAATACTATGTTTGCTAATGGTAAAGGTGTTTAGTGTTTTATCAAAGGTTAGGAAAAGTGTCTTTTGCAGCTTCATTGCCTCTGGTACCTAGTTTAATATTGACGTTATTCTCATGCTTAGTAGCATATCCGGCAATGATAATATACGCTACCACCTTCTTATTTATGCAATTATCCAATTCGCATGTCAGTAGTGATTCTATGTATGATCTTCAACTGATATTCATGCCAATCATCAGAAGGAGGGAAAATGCCAATGCTCTCACTGAATTGATCATGGCATGATTGCTGGTGACAGATGGACTGGTTTGAGTATTCAGGATCTGCTGATATCTTGGGATTTTCACACACAATCTCTTGGGTTTACACAAAATGGTGTGAAAACCAAAAACATTTGGTGAGTGGAAGTTCTGTGGACAGATTGTAGATGAGAGAGGTTGGACGAGAATAGCCAGACTGGTTTGAGCTGATAGGAAGACAACTCAATTATCCATTCTTTACAACTCTGGTGAGAAGAAATAAATCCCAACATGCACAACATTTCAGATGTTGATCCTCAACAGTTTCATTCAGTCTGTGCCCACTGTAGTCTCAGATCCTAGTTGTTGGCTGACAGAAATGGAATCTGATGTATATGGTCTTCTGCTGTATGGTCTTCTGCTGTTGTGGCAACTGGCTTATGTTTCAGATGGTTGTGTGATTGAAAGACATATGTGCAAAGGTTTTAGGCTCCGTATATTTTTTAGATACACATTTTTATCATAGATGTTTATTTTAGGACTTCTGAAAAAATAAATGTTGCAGATTTTCTTTGTATGCTAGTAAAGAAAGAAACATTACATAACAGATTTTTTTTTAAAGACAAAAAAGGAAACAGAAATAGAAACAACTGCATCAGTCTATGTCTCTAGGAGAACTTTGGAAAATAGTTTAGTACAGCTCTTAATAATACTGTTATGTACTATAACCATTTAATTTAACTTATTATTATTATTATTATTATTATTATTATTATTATTATTATTATTATTATTATTAATGTAATAATAATAATAATAATAATAATAATAATAATAATAATAATAGTAATAATAATAATAATAATATAGTAACCAAAATCATTGCACGTATTTAAGAGGAGTGAAGAAATTGTTAATACAGAATCTTCTCATTAAACCAGAACGAACTTGATTAGAGAAGGAAGACCCTAATTTCTTGTTGCTATTTTAGCTAGTGATCTTATTTGATACTAAAATAATAGGGATCAAATACACATTATAATCTCCACCTCCATAGCCATCTGTTTTCTCTGCTGAGTCAGAGTCCTTTTATTCTGACTGTAGACATCTTGTTCCATATCCACTGGTGCTATATGTATTTCACAAGACAGGAGTGAAGACAGTCACCCAGGCACACAGATCAACTGAGGGCATTAGAACCAGGAAGATCTGTGAGACAGATTCATTGCAGGAAGAAATCTGAATATTTGACTGAAAACAATCCTCGGGAGCTTATTAAGACTGTGGACAAAGAAAAGGGTTAGGGAATAATGAGAAATGAACTCTCCCACACTGTATAAGGTCTTTGTCCTGCAGCTGATACTTGCCTTCAAAGGGCCATTTCTTGTTTACTCTCTCTCTCTCTAACTCTTTCTCACTCACATGGATCTTGGCAAATAAATGCTTAAATATTGAATTATTAACATACTGATGTTTACTTTCCCATTATTTTCTTTATGTGGCTCTCACATGCATATACATGTGCAAGAAATATTAAGCACCAACTCTACCAAACCAAGTGTTTTGGACAGTGCAGAATACATTGCAGTTCTCGAGAGACCTGTGTCACATAGCCCTGAGGCTCAGCGATCATTAAAAAAGAGCTTTGAAGAATTTCTCTGATCTTATAAATTGTATCACTTCTTGTTCACTTCTTTAATCACTGCAGTTTTTTTTTTTACTTTAGAAACCCTTTTTGGAGTTAGTAAAAAGAATGCATTTAGCAAAGCAGTTTTGTAGAAGAAAACACTTAAACTTAAAAGACATGAGTGAGGCCTGCAAACATAACACCGGCATGAAAGCAAACTAAGAAATGTCAGCAGCTCAACAGCTCCAACAGTGATGCGATGTAATTTCCCAGAAGCCCCTTGTTCCTGAGAGTGAGCTGCCTGTCAGGATGAGGAATTGGGCAGATGTTGGAGAGAGCTGTCAGTGACATAACCTTTAAATTAAAGGCATTTGCCCTGTATTTTCCTTCATACTGCACCAGGATGAGCATCACCTCTCCTGTGGTTAGTACACAGAGCTTGTACTCGCAAGTCAAACCTTTTACACTAGTCTAGCTCTTAAAGTCCTATGTGGGTAGAGGTTCATTGATTTTCTAGATACATCTATGTGCAACTTAATCTTTAATTGCTCTTGCCACTTTGTGTCCCTACAATTTGTGTTCAAAGATATGATCGTAGGGAGATTAAGCTATATTTTATTGCAGCAGGTTATAAACTAAAATCTCTTTAAATGGACAGCAGGACTAATAGCTGAAAGTAATTTCGATGGCCAGTAATTAAAACCATCTGCCTGTTAGGGGCAAAATTATCACCTGAAATAGGCCCTCCTATCTGTAATTTTGTTCAGTTTTACTCATGACGTCAATATTTCACAGCATTGAAATTATTGTTAAACTGGAACTGGTTGCCTAATGCCTATACTTTTGCTCTCTGAAAAACAGGTGTTCATATTCCAGTGTATTGTTATAGAGTCCAAAGGAGCTCTTTGATTTTATTGACAAGGTTACCAGGATGCAATTAGGTGTTAAACACAATAAGTCTGATGGGTACTCTGTCAGCCTCTTCATTAAGCCTAGAAATCCTGTGATATTGCCTTCCGATCAATAATGGAATTAAAAAAATTGATCTTTCTTTTCTGCACAGTGCATAATTGCAACTTACTGCTAATGAAGGATAATAACGGTGCTAAAAGCATAAGAAATTAAATGAAGACATCAGCTTTTGTTTTTCTTACACAAGGATAGAGGCGAAATGAAAACTTGATAGCATTTTCTTCTGGAATTTTGAATTATGTAGTAATGCCTGTAAAATATTACTCCTGAACAAGACACTGAGGAGTATCAAAGCATTAAACAATTTACTTGGGCTAATGCAAGACTAAGGATGTAACTTTTGATTACACCAGTTTAGGCATGAAATATACGTTGACACCAATTCAATTTGGGATTTTTTAAAGCATCACAAAGTTAGAATTACCTTTTGAGTGTTTGAAAAGAGTGGGTTGACAAGAAGGTTTGTTTGAGTGGGGATGAATTTAGGGTGGCCAAAGCAAGACACAACTGCATGCTCAGTGATTTTCACTTGGCTGCAGGCATAAGCGGATCCCGAGGGAACAAAAAATGGAACTGAATCATGCCCACGAAAAACTGAATGTGGCAGGGGAACAAATGTACGATTTAGGATTTTAAACCCCTTACCTTCAAACTCTTTGCACATCTATATATAGCAAGATGCAACTCACTGCAATAGCTTTAAGATTGATCTGTTACCTGGGCTTTAGGCAGATGTGTCAGTGGCAGATTCTGCTTAATGCTACTTTAAATGTGGATTTGCATGTGGATGATGTCAGAACATGTCATTATACTGTATATATAGAAAAAAAGCTTTGGATTTACGGTTGCTACTTTTTCAGTATTTTTTTATTCCTAAATTGCATTAAGCATAACATTTAACAATGAGGTTGCTGGGTAATTACAGGCATCTGCAGTTCACAGGCTATTGACTCAGGTTAAAGGACCATTACTAAAGGTAAAATTCCTCTGAGAAGCTGCCTAAGGGACTTTGGCTACGCTTAGTAAGTGGAAGATTGGGAGATGTTAATATTAATATTACAGATGAAGAGACCTCTTTTTGTTGTTGTCTCCAGCTTGTAACATGAATGCTATTCAAAATTAATATAAATCATTTACGTTATGACTGTGTAAGACCATAGGAAATAATAATGGCATTATGAAAAGATTAATTTTAGCACAGACAGCTACTGTGCAGTGTCCACATGAATACAAATGTGCTCATATTTTTAAAAAAGCATAACCATAACCACCTCAGAGTATTTGAACAAAAAAAAAAGGGGAAGTATCTGCACCCACGGAAACTGTTGACATCCCACTATTTAAATATGTCTAGACTGTGATAAGCCTTGCTCACATCTGAATAGAAATTTATTTGAGAGGGGGAAAAAAGACTGTAATAGGCTGATATCTTTACCCAGTTGTGACGTCACATATAGAGGAAATGATTTTGAAGCTGAGTATAATAAGACACTTGTATGCCTGCTGATGATTTCTGCCCAACAGCACTGACTCTTTCTGCAAAAATAAGCAAAGCACCTACCAGTCTATGTGTACTCACAATGGCCAATGTTCAAAATATATATATATTTCTGTTAACATACATAATGGTTAAAATGGGTATATGTGTAAATTTTAATTATTGTAAAAACCTGGTTTCAGTTTCCCAAGAGAGTCCTAAAATCATGATTCATTTCCAAATATGCATCAACTGAGGAAAAACAAAGAACATTTCCTTACCCCAAACACTTACATATATATTAAACATCTAGAATCTAGATATCTGATTCAGTATTCTTTATATTTGAGCTCTGTAAAGATTATGTATGTCTGGGTGTCTAAAGCAAATAAATAGAAATTGAAGATTGTTCCTGTACTCATTAGCCAAAATATTGTAAGGTAAAGTTATAGTTTACCACTAGTTCAAATATAACACATGATTATAGCTGAATGGAAAACAAGGATTGCATTTCAGCCCTTTGTCACTAGCTTTGAAAATGCATATTTGCAAAACTCTCAGAAGAGGCTTTTTCTTATGAAATATTACATGCTAAAAACAAAAATATATACATTATATGTTTCATACATGCCATGTTTTTTATTTGTTTGTTTATTCTGTCATTCCCATAGTCAGACACTAGGCTCATGTTTTGCCTTGGCTGCTTGGCAGTGTCTTTGCATTTTCAGAGAAAACAACAGAGTGTCATGTCAGTGAAACAGAACAAGTTATAATCTACTCTTATACCAAGATTCGAAAGTCCTGTTGAAAAACAGAAAATGTAATTATGAATTTTCTGTCTCATTTAACACAATTCGACTTATTGTATCCAAAGCAGTGATGAAGATAGAAAAAGAGGAAGTAGGCTCTGAACTTGAAAATGGTGTACAAACACAAAGTGATAAAGGGCTTCTGGATCACAAAGTGTTTAAAGGACTGATCGACCCTCTGTCTAGCCTACAGCCAGCAATATAAACTGCCCTATCTGCCTTCTTCTACACCTTCTATAACCTATTGAATATCATTATTAGTGATATACACTCATCCTCATTCAAAGTCATAACCAGGTATAAGAAATGCCAAGTGAATGCAGCCAAAAGATCAATCCATACTCATGCACATCGGAACCCTCACTGACTAATATGCCCTTGGAAAACTGGGCGGGAGGGGTTGGACTGGAGGTCTATGGGGTGCACAAACCAATCTGGAGGTATTATTAACGCATTCGATGACAGGTCATTGCGCAAAGAGAGCTCGCGCTTACGTACGTGGGAGAAATAAGCGCGCGAGGCGGGGCGACTCCCGTTAAACAGCGGAGCAAATAAAAAGCCCAGCGCGAGCCTGAGTGTGGTAGTTTGAGCATCGCGCGCCTTCGTGCCAAAAATCAAGGTCCTTTCGATCAGCACCATGGAGAGCTCGAGTACCGCCGCGCGCTCTTTGCTGCTGCTGCTATTAGTACTACGGAGTTGTGCACGAGCGGACAACGAAGACACCGAAGTGGACCTGGACACAAGAGCCATCCGAGACTTCTATCCAAAAGACCCCAATCTGACCAGCGAAAAACAGCTGGTGAGCTGAACGAATCTGAAACACGTTAAAAAGTTTTGTGATCCATCTCATGGATGGGTTACATCATACTCAACTACTGATTTCAGTGCTTAAATTAACAAATTTTAATGTTCCTAAAACGTTTTCTTCTTACCAGCTTGGGGCTCTCCATGAAGTTCTGGAAAAGCTTCAAATGAAAAGAATTCCGCCTTGGGAGAAGAAATTTGGACAGGTTCCTATGGTAATTGGCAATTTCTTAAATTCATGAAACTACAGTTTAAATTGTACGTAAATCTGTAGAAACAGAAGGCAAAGTTGTATGTATGCGTATTCATAATGCTTGTATCACTTTTGCTTCGTTGCATTTCTGAACGATTGATTTGATCGTTGTTTTGTCTTTGCAGTGCGACGTGGGAGAGCAGTGCGCGGTCCGCAAAGGCTCAAGAATCGGCAAAATGTGCGATTGTCCACGGGGAGCCTTCTGCAACTTTTTCCTTCTGAAATGTCTGTGAGAATGGAAACAGCATTTTAAGCGGCTTCATCGATGTATCACAAAAGTAATTAATTAATTTATATAGATATTTTTTTTAAGTGCAAGAACACGCTGAAGATTTGTGTGCGTGTGTGTAAAGTCCTGTTTATCTGTTCATGCACTGCACACATACTAATGTCATTAACACGTAACGTCTATGTTTTGTGTATTAAAGTGTGTACACCCCTTCTTTTGTAAAGTAGTTTGTGTATCTGTTACTTTTTGTATTAAGAAATGTAAAATATATGATGATTAAGAAGCTAAGCAGTCACGACAACACGACAACTACAAGGTTTCCTGCAGTTTAGGAGTGAATGAATGAAGCAGTAGAAAACTCAAATAACTAAAGCTTAAGGAAATTTATGAAAACTCATTTATTTTGCACACTGACAAATGTGCATTGTTTAAGAAATTCTTTGATACCGTTGATTTGTGCCAAGGTGGACTCAAATATTAACACTTTGAGTTATAATTTAACACTATGCTTTCTTATGCACATTTAGCCTGTTTAAAAAAAATTGTCTATATTTCATAAACACACAACTTATTAAAGAAAATTTATTTCTCCCCATATAAACTTTTCAATTTGAGCAACATTAGATTGTGTAAGTGCACCCTATGACAATTAACTGGGTTAGATCCTTTTTGCCAAGAACATAGAAATAGTTCAAAATCATTTATTATGAACTATTTTACTATTGTCATAAAATATATAAACTTTGAATAGTAACAAGAAAACAGAGAAAGCATAGCCAACTAGGAGACACAATATCAGTGAATATCTATTTAATGTGATGTAAATCTTTAGTAAAATGTGGATGATGATCAGACTCCACAGGTTATTTTGTCTCTTTGCTGTATGCACTTAAGGTACATGCATGCACTTGTTATCAATATTTTTGGTTAAGTAAATTCTTAAAATATGTGTCCTTCAAATAAACCAGAGAAAAAAGAAAAGTACTAAGAAGCAAAGTGCTGCCTCTAAGTCCTGTATTTGTAAAAAAAAAATGTTTGTCGCGTTATGCTGTGCATATTTGTCAGTGAAGTAGAATCATGCTGCTATAATCAGACACAACAAAGAGAATCTAAAATGAAAAAGAAGAAAAACTGTCCCTGGACTATAAGCTTTTGCCTTGTTTTCATTATGGCTTGAAAGAACTTTTTAGGTTTTTAATGAGTATGTATTAAATACAGTATGTCTAAAATGTTTTCAAACAGGCCTGTCTTAAACACTATGAACACTTTACTAGTGGATAATAATGGATTTACTTGCGGATAATTCTCCACAAATTGGTTTCCCTTCCATTTTAATGAACATATGTCTGCTAAATATGTGCTACTGATGATAATTAACCAGAAAAGTAAAAAGGTCCAATATGAATATTTGAATTCTGTAGTTAACCAGTATTCCATTAAATAAGTCAAAACAGGCTTCCTGTTTTGATGAGTTTTTATTATTAAGAGTCTTTCAGCTTTTCACATAACAATGACTGCCTTTTTTTTTCCCCCCAAAAGAAATGTTGTGTAAAGAACATTGTCAAATGTTGAATTGTCAGTGAGAGCCCCTGGAGTGTTTCGCAGACCTTTATTGTGAACTTTCATGCCTACAATTGTGGTAAGCAAAAATCATCACTGTTACCACTGCCAACTAAGATACGTTGCTTTGGAAACTGTCTCTATTAGCCTCCATCTAATTTAATGAGGACTTGTTTGTCATGTCACTACAGAAAGCAACATTGCTCAAAATAACCTTTTTAATGCTATTATTAGAATACTGGGATGTTAAAGGTCTGATATGAGGAGAGAGAGCAAGAGTTGAATTGCTGGCCCATAGAAAAAAATACACCATATATTGTATCTTTAGAAGAAAAAACAACAATGACTTTTCAAATGCTGTAATGTCAAACTGATCACAATTACTTATGCTAAGCCTTTAGAGCATACCGAACAAAATTACACTGCAATTACAGAGTGAGTAATATTTAGTGCAATTTATGTTGTCTTTTTGTTTTTAGCTAGTTATGTTAATTTATTTTATTAATTTATTTTGTATGTATTGTCTTGATCATGGTGGAACATTGTTTTGTTTCACTGTGTACTGAACTGTTGAAATGATAGTGGACATATGGTTGAAATGACAATAAAAGCCTAGTTGAACTTGATCTATAAATGACACTTTTTGTTATTTATTATAATTTTAGTCCAGATGTCGATTTAAAAATTACATATGCATTTCGGCTTTATTTGGAGAAAGAAGAGTTGTGCATGTGGGCACAAGAACATTACACCCACAGTGAAGTACAGTGGAATAGTAATGGAGTATTGAATGGAGCACTGTGCTGGGACATATTACAACTATATTAAACACTTTACTAACAGTCATTAATGCTGACTTCCTTGAAGAGCTCAATATGACCTATCCTCGCTGTAACCAGGGAAACGCAGAACCTACAATCAAAGCTGAGCCTTTACCAGGTGACCTGTCTTTCAGTTAGGTGTGCTCCACTTTGAGTAGAGTGAATGCAAAGCTGCAGGGAAGAGGTCTAGCACCTGGTGCTGTGGTGTACTGGCAAACACTTAGATCAAGAGAAGATACAAGCACACATCTATTTACAGCATGAGGTCTATAGCAACCAGAGTCCTGCACTATCACACCATTAGTGTTGAAAACAGCCTTTTTCAATAAGTCGTCATAATGCTGAACAACTTGGAATAAGTCCAGTCCCATTTTCCCCAAGCCCCAAATTGCTCATAAGTTACCTACAGTTGGATACATAAGTTCTTGTACAGTAACACAACATCCATAATTCTGCCTCTGTTCTATACCACAGTCAATTTAAAATAGAGTGATCAAGATGGGATTAAAAAGTAGACCGCCCGTTTTAATTCAAGGGGTTTAACAAAATATTGCATTAAACATTGAGAAATTACAGTCATTTTTAACATAGCTCCCTATTTTCACTAGCTCAAACTTTATTGGACCAAACTTACATAGCTATAACACTTATTTTTTTCACTTGGAAACAAATCTTTTACAGTCAGTGACTACCTGCAGTCTGGGACCCAAGGGCATAACCAAATGCTGAGTTATCATTCCATATGTTGCTTTACCAGGCATTTACTGCAGCTGCCTTCAGTTAATGTTTGTTTGTGGGTCTTGCACATTTTGTTGGGTTGAGATTAGGTGATCGACTCAGCCCTTAATAACATTCCATTTCTTTTCCGTAAGAAGCTCTCAGGTTGATTTCACAGATTGTTTTAGGTCATTAAATATCTGTATGTGGAGACCTATCCTATCAGTTTTGCAGCATTTTACTGAATCTGTGCAAAAAGTTTAGCTCTAACCAGTATACTGTACTTTAGAATTCATCCTGCTACTTCTATCAGCTAGTGATTCAGGTCCCTTGGCAGCTATACAGGCCCATGCTATAACATAACATCCACCATGATTGACAAATTATATAGTACTTTTTGTTTTTTGTTTTTTATGAGCTTTCTCTTTTCTTCTCATCTCCTTCTATCATTCTGGTATCAAGTTAATCTTGCTTTCATCTGTCCAAAGAATCTTACAGTATATCAAAATTGGCAGACTTTTTTTTTTCATAACAAAGTCCAAACAAGCTTGCTGTTTGTGAGTGTTACCGGTTTAGATCTTAGTGTAAACCTCCATTTATAAAGCCATTTTTGCTAAATGTTGTGAGGGGGATTTTATTCACCAAGGTAATAATTCTACAATCATCCAATTCAGTTGACATTATTCTAATTGCACATAATTTTCAGTTGTACTGTAGGGTCTTACTGTAAGGTAGATTTCACTCACTCATATCACTAGATCTATTTTTAACTACTGTCTAAAATATATCACCACGTGGAGTTAAATGGCAAATGCTTAGAAAGCTTTGACCACATAATTACTGCAGTGATTAATATGTTTCAACTGGTGACCATTCATTTAAGCTTAGCTGGTGTGGTAAGTATCTTCTAAATTTCTTCAACAGCCATGCTGCCAAATGTGTTGAAAGACATTTCCCATGTTCATGGAAAGATGTTACTATGCTTCAGAAGGGTCAAATTACGGACATGCATTAAGCAAAGAGAACAACTAAACAGATTGCTCAAATTACTGAAATTGTGTTGGCCAGGCTTTGTATATACCACACCATTTGCACTTATGTTTAATTAGACTGTCTTGGATTACATTCACCCATGTTTCTAAACAAATGTCTCTTATTCACATATCAGGCATTTGCACCTCATTTGCCTCTTTTTTTGCAGTACAGTACACTCAAAGCTGTTCCAGTTTGCACTTCTGATTGGGTGTAACTGCATTATCTTTGTGTTGTACTATGCAAAATTATAATAAACTTCAATTCTAATATTAGAAAATAATTACATTTTCTCTACCAAGAAACTGAATCTAGAAGAAGTTTGACATTTTAACCGGACAACAACCACAAACATACAGCCAAAATAGCTCAGAAAGGCATTGCATGGCCTAACCAATGTCCTGACTTAAATCCTGTTGACAGTTTACGGATTTCGAAATTGGCAGTCAGACAGAGAGACTCTCATAAACCTGGGGACTTTAAGATAATTTGGTAAGAACCAATGCAGTAAAATGCTAATTACTTCTTACTGTAGCTGTCTAAAAGCTGTATTCGCCAAGAACAGCTGCACAACAAAGTATTAATGTTGGTAGATTATTAATTTTCATTTTCATTTTTAAGCATTGATTTTTTTATGCTATAAATAGATATGTTTTCTTACAGTATTTATAAGTGCAAAGTCACACTACATTGCGCCTGTACTCACATTATGTGCAGTTATTCAATACATTATCGATTTATATGCTTGGCTTTAGAATGAGGAGAAATGCCAGGGGAATGATGAATGCACAGTAATTTCATATGTAGATGCAAATTAAATCCTTACCCTTCATTCATGCTAGAATTCTGGAAATGAGTCAGCTACCCTCACAAATATGTTGACTTAAAAATCACAGTGTGTAACTTGTCTATGTTCCTGTCTTCAATTCTTCTGTCTGAAAACTGATACTTTTATTACTAGACACAGTATTAGTTGCTGCTTGAGGTATGTCTGTACTGTACCTGCAATCCCTGCCCATTCAGATGCACATTATTTGCAAACAGTTAATAACATTAGCTTATTTGCTGTGTGTTAAACTGAAAATTAGGCTGTAATTTCTAACTGCACATGTGCAAGGTGGATTAAGATAGTATGTCCAGTAGATGTACATAAAGTCAGCAGTAAGAATACAGAACACTTATGAATTTGCTGCTGTATATGATGCTTGGAACAGCTGAATTCATCCACAATCTAAATAATATCTGGACTTTCCACTTACAGTATATATGAGGTCAAGGGTTTTGACAAGTGGGTGTAGCAGAAGATAGACAAAATTATGCTCTGTTCAAAGTCCTGCTGGGAAAGCTTGCATCCTGGCATTCATATTGATGTTACTTTGAGATGTATCAACTACCTAAACATTTTTGCAGACTAAGTGCATCTTTTCAGTAGGATTATTTGCTCTGCCACACTGCAAAATTTGTTCAGGAACGGTTTTTAGAACATAAAAAAAGTTAAGTGTTAGATATTAATGTGGCTGAAATTGGCTGTAGAAGTGGTTGTTTGCAGATGACACTTTAGACTTTTAACCTTAGTCTACACCCTTTAGATGACTTTGCAGTAGAACGGGCAGATTGTAATCTCTCTGATTGACACAGACTTTCAGTCAATAGACACTAGCTTCAGACACTTAAAAATAATAGGCATCAATAAATGGGTTTAATAAAAATTGATCATGTGAAGTTTTGCTTCTAATATTCCATTCTTTTCGCGATCTGCACAGTAAGATGAGCATCATGTATCCGCCCCAGGATTACACAAATTGCTAAATAAAGAAATTATTTCTGGTAAATAAGCCTCTGATTCTGATTGTAGCCAGCAAGTGGCAGTAAGTCTTCACACATTGAGAGCTGTTGGATTGCTGACTCACTGCAGGGCTGTTTATGGTGAAGCAAGGTTACTGCACCATAACACTGCCAGCCACCAACGCAGCAGGAGGGCTGGAAGCAAACCAGATGATGCAGATAACAATGAGAATATTGAAATCATGATTTGAATCAGTTGTGCATGTGGAGGATCCCACATTCTCAGGGTTAAAGTGAAATTGTGTTTTAAAATGACCAGTTATGATTATTTTAGTTGACAGGTATATTTCCTGAATAATAGCTTGCACTGCTCTTCTCTATCTCTCATTCTTTATACATATAATCAACGAGTTTGCTCTGCTCCAATTTCTGCTGTTCATTAATTCCCTCTGAATAAAATAACATAAGTAAAAGATTATAATAGCAACTGGTAGTTTCATATTCAAATTTTGGAAATGGAAATAACTGAAAAGAAAATTTAAGCATACTTAAAACCATGCTTTAAACAAATCAAAACTGCTTTGAAATAAACTGAGAAAGGCTGCAGGTTCCAACCAAATTATGAGAAAAAAGAAAATGCGCTTATTTAGCTGTTTAACAGATGAAAACATAGATTTGTGCATGTCAGTGTGATCATTTCACAAATTCGTGTTGTATGAGATCACTGTGGCACTAAAAGACTGATGCAGTAGAAGGCTGAAGACAATTTGAAAATTGGTTGTTAATGTAACAACCTCAGCAGCATCCTCATTTCCCCTATCGTCTGTTCCAACCACTCAACACAAAGCATCACCAGTTCATCTTGTCATCATCTGCATGTGTTTCTCACTAGTTCATGCTGTTCAGGTCCAGGGACTGGACTGAACATGAAATGGAAAAACTTGGCAAAAATTTGAGTGACTTTTTAAAAAAGTTTATGTGAACATGCATTATTTGTTATTACAATAACAGATCATAAGCAAAGTAACACACAGCTCAGACAATAACATTATTCAGAATGCTTTATATTTCTTGAATGCTATTTCTGATTCTAAACCATTGCGCGCATACACGAATGAAAAATATTAAACATGGCATTAAAAATAGTATTCAAATCGACAGTATGTGAGTAATGCAGCTTCCACTGTTTTTGAGTGGCCGGTGTGACGTCACTCAGGCGGCCTATCAGGAAGCCGCAGCCCGCTCCCCACACTGCGCGTGCCTGTCTCCTCTCCCGTTGCCTCTCGCTCATAACTTTGCACTCTGAGCTCTCGGCAGCGGCAGTTGTCATGGAGATTGACTCCGGCCCGGCGTCGTCTCCAGGTACCGTTGCCATGGGGACTCGGGTCCGTAATTCGCTCTCCGCCGTAGAGGAGGATGAAGGCGAGGAGCTGCACCGACACCGCAGCAGACACCACGGAAACTTCTCCATACTGATAGTGATCGGGGACATCGGCACCGACCACCAGCTGCAGATCGCCAAGCAGCACATCGAGCGCGGTGAGTGACGCCATCTAGCGAGGCGCAACGCTGTTGTCCACAGCTGCATGCTCGGATGATGCTGTTGCTGAGCACACGCTGTACTGGGTTATTTAAACAACTTCATACATTACAGCCTACTACACGACAGGGGAAGTGCGCAGGGTTTTGATCGCAGCACACGTTTCCCTTTAGTTGAGGGTTGAGATATGTTGCGTCATGTTGTGATTTCGATTTTGCTGATGCAGCACTTAGTTGAGCGTCTGCGCCACCAAGACTGAGAGGCAGGACTGTGCTGCACGTTACCTCTAAACGCTGCGAATGCCTTTGTATAACGCCGCGTAACTGTCCAATTCAGGAGTATTGACCAGGTTTAAAAGCTTGTTATTTTCACCTGAACTGAAAGGCGAGACAGAAGTAAAGCATCCGTCTGAGTTGTGACGCTCACTGCGGCGACCTCGCGCGACCTGATCGAGCACTGCGCCACCAGTTTGGACGCGCGCCATGTCTCTGTTTTCGATTAATACAAGTGCCGCCTGTGCTGATTTACTTCGCTGGGAAAGACGAGTGGTTATACAAACGTGGTATTGCCCTGCTTACTACGCACAGATCGTTCTGGCTCCATGCGAGCAATCAGCCAAAATGCATGCAGACAAACCAGTCGTCCTGCACTGTCATACATTTATTACAGCTTAGAATGATGACTCAGGAGTCATTCATTTAGTTATTCTGTAGACACTGATATTGGTCAATAATAGACTGTCATTAGAGGCCCCATAAGGCAGTATTATTAGTGTCCACAGTTTCATAATAACATAAATGTGTACTCGATTAATTCCTCTCTACAATACAAATGCACACACCCTATCCATCAGTCTGGTAAGGGACCACCAGAGGACCAGTGCTGACCAGATATTAGTTAGGTAGTGATTCATTATCACTGCAGGGATACTGATATGGTACGGGAGTTGGTATTGTGCTGGTGTATCGGACATAGTAGCATAGTTGGGGTTTTAAACACCATATACTCATTGACCATGTAAAAACACCTAATCTTTTACTAGTAAAAATCATATAGAAATAAAGTAAAATTGCTTTAGGCAGTAAGTAACTTGGTTATCAAGAAGTTGAATAGACGCAATTACAGTCCTTGTTAATGCTAACTCTAGTTGAAAGGAGCGGGCCTTTGTTTAGACGAGTGTGAATGGGGCAGAGTCAATGACTAAACAAAACATCATTTAAATCTCATTTAACCTTACATGCTGTATTACTCTGTTCGTAGACCTTTTTCACTAATCCTACCAAATGCACTTTTTTATTAGACATGCCTGCCATCTTAATTAATCTTGTATATGTCTGTTTAGAGACTCTAGGTGATTTTTCTGTATATAATTTTCATTACTCATCCTCTGGCATTTTATCATTGGCCAATTTCTGACCAAAACACTCCTGTTAGCCAGATATTTTCAGTTGATAGACTGATCTCAACTCAGAAGTACCGTAACAATGAGGTGTTTAAAACCCTAAAACACTGTTGCATCTGATACATTTATATAACATACTACTTATATCAACACACTAACATATCAGTATCATTGCTGTCTTCAGAATAATCCACCACTCAAATGGCTGCTCAACAGATTGGGTCAGCGAGGATACGCCACAAGTTTGATGTTTTTTTTTTTGCTCTTGATGCACCTGACACAGCTTGTTAAGAATTGGACAGGTAGAGATATAGAGCACGGCCTGCATTCACAAAGCTTCTTAAGCCTAAAAGACAAAATTCTCAGAATATTTTTTGAATTGTGACATTTTCTTAGAATTTCCCCTTAAATTTAGGACTAAATCTTAGTGGAGAGGAAGACTTTTAAGAGGCTTAAGAGTTTCTATAGCAGAGGACAAAATGGCATAAAGAAGAAATATTCTCCAAACCCTAAACGTAAAAGTAAACACTGCTCTTCTGTCCAATCTTGTTTTCTTGTTCTTTTACTTCTTTCCATCTCTCTTGGATTGTTGGCTAGATATAATCTAAAAGTGCAAATTAAATAGACTGTCCCTCAATCATGTAAATTGGTAAAAGGTGGGCCATTTTGCTCTTATCAATCTGAAATGGATTAAAAGTAATAAAATCAGTATAGTAAATAAATGTAAGACTTAAGTACAGTAACTACTGTGTGGAAATTGGTTGCTTCAAAAGTAGACACATTTTCAACACTTCGCTCTTTTATTTAACTTTAAGATATTTAGCCTATAACAGAAACTTATACAGAAACTTATATATACTTATTCAATTTTCTTATATACAAACATTATGATTTTATTGTCCATTCTATTGTCATATATTCTATTTTCACAAAGATTTTTTTTTTTTTTTTTTTATCAACCAGTCACAGTCCTTGAATTGCTGCGTCATTCCTAGCAACGGGATCAACCACATCTCCTCACTAAGATAAAGGTTTTTGTACTTTCCTTACTCATATTTGCTTGATTTAGTCTAAGAGTTCCAGCTAGAACTTTTTAGGCTAAGATAGGAGCTCTCTGAGAGAATCCTAAGAAGCTTGGTGAGTAATGAAATAATACAGAATTATGCATACCCGATTCTAGAAGACTGTCCACAGCAACACACCACAAAACACAAATGCAAAAGCAGCCTAACAGAGAGTACAGTTAAGGAAGGCTCATTTACATTTAGGCATTTGGCAGACACTCTTAACCAGAGCGACTTACAAAAAGTGCTTTGAAGTCAGTGCTTACATCACTGGATAGATACTTACACTGGGTTACTAGGTTACTAACTAAGTGCCATCAGTCAAACACAACAGGGAAGAGTTTTTTAGTCCAAGTATTGAAGAAACATACGTCTTGAGTCGCCGTTTAGTGCCACAGTAAGAACAATCGTGTTTCAAAAACAGTTAAAAAGCTAAAAAACTTACACTAATTGTTGTTCCCTAATTGCCTAAAGTGTGTGAATGTCAATCGGGCATTTAGCTGGCATCCCGACCCCTTAAGTAACTGCCACCGAAACAACGGATATATCGCCAGGGTGGAGAGCATCCATTACCCGATGTGCCAGATGCAAAGTGGACGGACCAAAATACCAAAAATTATTATACAAGCAGTTATAAAACTAGCGAAATATTCGTACAATTCAGGATCCTTGATTCTTATATAACCAGGTAGAAAAGATTCAAGCCACAACCCCCTGAGTCATTCAGTCTAACATTCATTTGTGTGCTTTAGCACAGCGTTTTCTGGATTTTATTTGTTTTTGGTAGCATTTACAATTTGAAATCGAGCCAATGTGCTTGGAGTCTCATTTGGATGTTTATGTATGTGAGTTGGAAACTGCAGAGTGTGCACTATGTGCTTTTTTAGCCTCTAAGCAAAACAGCATCTAATGAAAAAAAAAAAAAAAAAAAACGCCTTAGAATCATTTGAAATGAATGACAGATATAGTGATGAGAATTTTATATAAGGATTTGAATTCATCCTGTAACGCTTCATATGCCGATTTCAAAGGGTTACGCCACAGAGCATTGAGAGCCATCTGCGCTTTTGTCCATCGTTGCGTAATACTTAACGAGATTCTATGAATATTCATTAAACACATAAAAAATCCCAAAGACATTGTAGCAGCTTTGATAGTACAATAATACTATACGCCACTGTAACTTCAATTATAATCCTTATATCGGGACAATTCCTTCAAATAGCTTGTGCGTTCCTCCTTGTTTTAGGACAAAAATCAATCCACCATATAATATTCCATTCATTTGTATATGTTTGTGTCCCTATACGACCTCTTTGTGTGTTTGAAGGTAACAACAGGTATCTATGCAGTAACATAGATATTTTTCCTTGTTCTTGCAGGGATCCGCTCCTGGAACGTCAGCCTTGAAGACTGTGATCTCAACAAACAGCTTCAGCTCTTTATAACTAGACACTCCGCCCAATTTTCTGCAGAGGTCAGAGGTCAGTCATGGGTTTAATCTGGGAAGTAACTGCAGAAATAAAGAGGTTCTATAAGGGTTTTGGTGGAGTTTTCTTCTTCTTTCTTCAATACAAACTATACTAATTTGGTTACTTTGATGCCAGGAACCCTCAAATATCATTTCTGCCTATTCAGCACACGGGATTTGGGGAACACGTTAGTTTGTTTATGAATATTACTGCTTCAAGGTCACATGCTGTAATCACACATGAGACTTTACAGCTTGTGGCTACTGTATGTCTTGTAAACATAAGCAGACTGTAGCTTCTCTTCCATCTGCTCCAGAAGGATCTCTCTGCATGTGTGTTTGCAGGGTAGCATGCAGCAGCTTAGCACACTGCACTGCTTCCATAGTCATTAGAGTGCAATGTGAGGAGGAGGGGAGCTGCAGAGTCAATCTCTCCTACTGCAGTGTGTGTGTATATATGTGCTAGCATAGGCCTTTAGTCTGTGTGACTGAGCAGAATAGGGCTTTTTCAGGCTCGGTACAATGGTTCAGGTGATTCTTAAAGAGTATCTCCATGAAGCCTTTTTAATCCTCTTCTGCAGAGTCTGAATATATTACATAGCTGCTAAAGAGAAAAAAAATGGGCTAAAAATACATCAGTAATATGGGGCATTAATATTAATATAGTATACAAAGCTACGCTTTTCAATACAGAAATATTTGTTTTTCTTGTTCCTTCTCTTGTTCTTGTCCACAAAGAACAAGAATTGCTAGTTGTTTTGCAGATGGCATTGTGATCAATTCTGTAATGTTAGCATCTGGCTTGTATTAAGCCATGAGTCATGTTCCTGATTATGTGGGTACAAGCTGTCCTTTCACATTTCTCTGAAATCAGCTTTTAGGTATCTCTAAGTTTGCAGGGGCGTAGGATCATTGCTTTTTTGCAGAGGAAATGTATTGATTGTGGCCAAGTTAGATGCTTTGCTTAAGTATTTTTTAAGGCTAAAACAAGGCTTGTGTGTTGTAATGGGTTTATGATCCCTGCATGTTACACGCCATTAGAGTGAAACATGCAGGGATCATGGGATGATGCAGGGATGATGATGATAAATGAAATTTATTCAGATTATATTAACATGGCACCCTTTAAGCTTTCGGAATCTGGAATTATTTGTGCAGGTGTTTTGGACTCACCCATGTTAACTGGCACTGCCTGGAAGTTTCATCCCCTTCTCTCATCTCACATCGTCTCCAATCCCTCTGGACTTGTGTGGCTTTATGTCAATCCAAATGAAGAGTTTTGTTTATTCATGTTTAATAAAAAACAATATTTGGCTAGCACAAATGTTTAGCTAACATACAAAAAGTATAAATTGAATAAAAAATGAGAAGGAACAAAGAAAAAAATAACAAATATTTTGACCTTAAAGCATTAAATAGCCCTATAGTGATGTGTCAAATCTAACAATACATAATGTTAAAGATCATTATAATTAGAAAATGGTGTAGTACATGTTCATGTCATTCATGCAAAGGATTATATGCATATTTTTTATTTTTCCATTTCTTACAAAACAATCCACCAACCAGGTCAATTATTTGTGATTGCCGCTGGTATCAAGCAGTTTCTCACTGCAGAGCTGATAATATTATTACATCCATCCTGATTCCCCTGAGATGGTGAAATTGCTATTATCGTTTTTCCCTATCAATTTGGGATAATTATATTGTTTATGGTGAATTTTTTAAAATAATTAATTGCAGAGACAAATTAATATATCACACAGCTTTCAGCACCTTACTTGGTAGCAATTTTTACATTTGCATAAAAACTGCTAGGTAACTAGCACAGTATTATACCAATCAAGTTCAAAAAGCCAGTAGTATGGTGGCGTAGTGATTAACATCATGACCTCGCCTGTCCAGAGTCAAGAGTACTAACTTTGGGTCTGTGCATGGGGAGTTTGCATGTTATTCCTGTGCTTGGTGGGTTTCCTTTAGATACTTTGGTTGCCTCCCATGGTCCAAAGCATGTAGATGTGGCTAATTGGCGCTTCCAAATTCCCTGTAGTGTATGAGTGAGTGAGTGTGTGCATGTTTGTGCCCTGTGATGCATGTCCAGAGTCGAGCTGGCCCAAGTCTCCTGAGACTTCCCATGTCTCGAGACTTCTCATGGCCCTGTACAGGTTAGGTTGACTAGAGAATGAGTGAGGCTTAAAATTTTAAACATTAGTTTAAAAATCTGTAGTTTTACTACTGTTTAGGTACTGATTTACTTATTTACATATATATCTACGTATAGAGAGTGTTTTTGACCCATTTCATGGCATCAGTGCTCCGACTGAAGTTCCTTTTAGTGGAGTGCTAAAATGGGTTGATCAGTGCCCAGAAAGCCCACAGTAATACATGATGATGGTCTAATCTGTAGCCTATCGCATTGACTTCCCAGTCTTATCACATTACACCACATTTATTTTAAATATAAATGATACCCTATCATATTTACAGTACACCTCAGCATCCTGGTAATGCAGGAGGTAAAGTGTGCCTGCTTGAAACCCATTTCCCACATAAAACTGTTTTTTAAGGTAAGGTAAGATGGTGGTAGTGGTTTTGTTTGGTTTAGAACCACCATGCACAATGCAACATTCATGTATAAATAGAAAAGAGGGAGTATGTAATAATTTCAGTTAAAATCATTGGATGTATTGGCTGCTGCAAATCATGATATGATGCCCTCTTGTGGAAAATCACATAAACTGCAGCACATGCTCCTGTTTGCTACAAATTTGCCATTCAAGGTCTCTAGAAGCTTTAGTGTATAAAAGCATAGGGTTAAAAATAAATTGAGCTGAGTTGGATGTATGTAACTGTAATCTTGCAAAAAATATATACTTAATAAGTAATATAAGTTGTGTCTCTTAAATGATTTGTACTTAATATATGTGTGTTTATTTGTGTGTGCATGCGTTACACATGAAACTGTATTTGACAGCAGTAACACAGTTGATTATTCAAACTTAATTAGGTTGCAGATAAGTGGAGCTCAGATCCTCCCAATAGGGGGTGTGTGGACACACACACACACACACACACACACACACACACACACACACACACACACACACACACACACACACACACACACACACACACACAAATAAAAGTCAGTGCAGCATTAAGTAGCTATAAATATGACCCATCCCTAACAGAGTGGGAGTGACCCAGATGAGCAACAAAGTCTCCCTTTCTATCTGCCTCTGTCTGTGACTTTGGGAGCTCTTGCATTTTTTTAAAAAGGGAATTCAGATAAGGCACTGATCAATGGTTTTGTTTTTGCTGAACTGCATCTCTGCCTGCTTTCTTACTTCTCCTTTTAGATGTGCTTTGCATGGAAATAAACATGACAAAGAAAATATTGTTTAAAGCATCTTTCTGTCTAAGTACATTAAGAGATAAGTATGATTTAAGAAGCAATTTGATTTCAAATAAGGTCATAATTTTATTTGAGGTTATGCAAGTCAAAGTGCTAGATTGTTTGTATAAATTCCGAGAATTAAATTCATAGATAACAGACAATTCCAGGTGAAATATGTTTGGCACACAAAAGTGCATTACTGCAAAAGCAAGTTGGCTGAAAGCCACAACATAAGCTTTCACAGCCTCTGAAATCTGAGCCAGAAATGGTCCAAATGCAACCATCCATATTCAGTGCTTATGCAGCATTTTTACGTTTTGGCCTATTTCACATTTAAAATAAGAAAATTTTGAGGATGAGCTTTGGTGGAGTATCTCATCATAATTTCACAGCACTATGTGAGTTAAGATGAAAGTCAGATGAAAGCTTGTGGCAGCACAGAGTCATTTGGGGTCTGTTTAATTATCTAGTCAGGACTGTCCTTCTCTACGTTATCAGTTTCAGACAGAACTCATTCTCAAGAACATTCTGTTCTACAGGGAAAATTTGGCATTTTACTAGTTGTAGTCTGAGAGATGGCAGATTTATGGCTCATACAATTTGGAGTGTAAAGAGTCCTTTCTGCCATGTTGAACCATTTCCACAAGCAAAGAATTCTCCATAAAGCTTTCCCTTTCCAGTTTCCACCCAACATATTGGGACCCTTTACTTGCATTTGATATTTTAGCATACAGGAGGACTTTTTTTTTTTTTTTTTTTTGAGGTTGGGGCAGGTTGTGTAAAGAGTTTAGTATGATTGTATGTCCTTTGTTTGGTATGTCATCTGTCCTGGGGGTACATTTTTGACTAAAACCCCTGTTTATTATGATTAATGGCATTTTAACTGCTTATTTCTTTAGATATTCAGAAACTGAATTTTTTTCAGATCATCAATGTGTCCGATTTCTATTTAATGTCCTTTGGGTTTCGCTATGGGCGTGACTGATGAAGAAATGTTTACATGTGTACAATCTCAAATATAAAAAAGTTTATTTATTTGTTTAATAGTTTCTAATTTTGACATATTTTTGAGACCATTATTTTTAAAATTGGATTTCTTAGATTGATTTATATTAAAGGTAAGTGATTTATTATTTTAAGATTTTAATTGTGTCTAATAATTATTTCCTGTTTCAAATGTTTGTGTGATAAAAAGAAGTATGCATGTAAATGTCGATGTAGGTGAAGTTGTCTGGAAGCTGAGTCATGGCAACTGGAATTCTTTCTGTTGGTCCCAAATGTTTCACTACTCATCCAAGTAGCTTCTTCAGTCAGAGAAAGGCTGGTTAGGGACTCCAGATATATAGAAATATGCTCCATGGCTCTTTCTTCCCTATGGCATAGGTGGGCATACCTCCTACATTTCTTTGCCCTCTCTGCTGGAAATGTGATAGGTTCTTAATGTTTATATGAAAAGGCTAGCATGACGACAGATCATGTCTGGAAGCTCTACCTCTGTGGACGGAAGGATTTTCCACTTGGGTATAAATGGTTTCTTTCGCTCCTCTATCAGACCATTCATCCTCTCTGTTGGAAATGTGTACATTGTTATCCTCAAATGTCATGTAGTGAAAGCTCTTAAAGAAAATTGCCATCTGCAGGTGAATGTTTAGTAGTCTGAATGTGTAAGTAAGTGTAATTAGGTGACAAGAGTAGTTTCAAAGAAAAGTAAACATTGAGCAAACTTGTCTGCACAGTCACATCCTATTAAACTGGATAGCTCTAACCTGTGACCCTGGTCTCCTTCAGGAGAGGAGTCAATCAATTCTGCTGTACTTCTGGTTATTGCTCCATTACCAAATGTTATATAATCCCCAGCATGATTCATCTGAGTGAGCTATATAGATATTTTACTCTCACTGGAGAGTGCTGACAGCAGGTCATAGAGGTGTGAGAGATGTGCAAAAATACTCCTGTGCTGGCAACAAGGGTGACAGTGGCAAATCACCTACAATCAGGGTATAATTGTGTCTGTGTGTCTTTTAATCTCACACCGTTTCACTGTGTCCTACCACCTCCGCATGCAAGTATAAATAGAAAAAATCGGACTAAATTACCGCCGTGAGCAGGGCCTTAATCTGAAACTATATGAAAACGGTCAGCATGATCTGATCATTTTAAGTATTCAGTTTATAATGCATGCCAAGGTTAAATAATTATTTATACCTGAGTAATGCACTGACTGCAGAGAGCTCTGATGTGCTGTGTCATTCTGCGCAGCTCTTTTTAATTCTCCCTGTTGCTGATGTCATATTCTGGAGATGCAGTGCAATAAGCATCAACAGTTTCTCTCATACATGTTTCTGTCTGGGGCTTCTGTGTAAATGGTTTTAAAGAAGAGCTTCAGAGTCTCGCTCCAACTTTTAAGGGATTAGGAAAAAAGGAACCACATTTGGAACTCATGGAAGCCAAATGAAGCATTAGATGTATAAAAATGGCCATAATGTATTCAGCACTCAAAACTAATAAATATTATGCTGGATGAAAAAACTTTACATTTACAACAGACGCAGTTACAGTACTTTATCTTATGGAGACCATCTGCAAGCTTCTGACACAAACACATATTGATATAAAATATCCAAGCTTGTTATAGTGGTTAATTCTAATCACCATATTAAAGCATATGCTGTTCTTGCTTTTCTGAAACTACTCGGGAAACTACTGTTCCTTTGCTGTCTAAGAATAATAAATGTGAACATATTGATATTTCAGAAGATCATGTCATAGACGACCCATAGGGAGGAAGCTCATACATTATCGACTAAGAAATTGTAAATGTTTTGAAAAGGTAAATACATTTAGGCACCTATACAAGCAAGACAGTAGATTTATTGGCTCTTTCTGAAATTATGCTCACTACAGACTATTATTTGAAGTTGTATTACAGTAACATTTCAGTTTAGGCATTCATATTTGTAGATGATGGAAAGATTGGCATCAAACCTTCTTAATTTGTAAGCATTTGATTTTTTTTTTCCACATGTGCCATTGACAATTGTTGGTCTTCTGTTTAGAAGTTTCTTTAATGGGATTTTTGGTTTAGAGTTGAGACTTGTACTTACATATTTCTGACAATTATGATTCTGTAAAATTAATACCCATGGGGATTTTGAGGGTTGTTTGTGCGAGGAATAATGCAGACTTCCTCGGCACCATACATAATGGAATGTCCTGAATAATTTAGAGTTTGGATATTGATATCACAGCAGATTGGTTCTGAGGGCTGGCTTTGCATCATCCTGTAAACGTCCTCTGGCATTGATTGCCCAGGCAAATTTTGCATCACTATGGATATCACAAGAAAGCATAATCTTACCTGCGCTGCTTCTTGAGCAAGCAGCACTCAGACGCACTGGACAGTAAGCCCATTAACACCCATTTATGTGAGTTTTCATTCAATTACTTACCAAATGGATGTTGGAATCAGTGATGGAAATGGATTTTTTTTTTATTTAACAAAAACGCTTTTAATAAATTTTTTTTTTTTTAATGTAGAATAATTGTACACAGCTAAACATGAAAGCACATATTTAAATGACTGTTTTTTTTGGTCATATATTGCTATTCATTTAAATGTGCTAATTTAAATGAATAGCAATATGCTCATCTCATCTGGGTGCATGGTCAGATCTCAGGGCAGCCTGGCTAAATAGTTATGGTTTGAGGGACTTGGTTAGTTAAGGGCCCTATCATTGTAGTATGGACATTTTTGCTGGCACTCCATCTAATGTTCCAGTTATATCTATCTGTACCTTGGGTAGATAATAGTGCAATGAATATTATTAGTAACAAGTCTAACATATAAGCAAACATCATAAAATATAACAGTAATCAATTAATAGCATCACTGAAAGTTATGATAAAATAGGAAGCCAGATAAATTGTCTGAACCAATCTCTTGTTGTATTCTGTAATATGCATTAGAACAATAATTCATCATTTACTACAGCTCTATCATGTATAATAAATCATAGAGATGTCATGTTGCATAGGGAGGGACAGAAAATGGCTCCTCTGGAGGAACTGACACAGCAATAAACCGTAAAAACTGCTTGGGATATAGACTCTCTTCATGCCTTATCTCGAGTCCAGGCCATCTCTCACTGTCTTATATTGGAACTTGTTCTCTAAATCTTAGTTATCTGACTAAAAATAGGGTATTTTAATGACCAAATATCTAACATTATGTGATGCACTGATATTAACATCAATTAAAAATAAGCATTCATTCTGAAATATAAATCTGTTAAATATAAAGGAAGTGATTACATTATTAGATTATTACATTAATAATCTTTGTCTTGTAGGAATTTTATGACTTCATATGTTGTAGCTGATTCTTTTGTTATAAATGAGTAACAGTGGGGGATATAAAAAGCGGTCGGTGTTACTGTACCTGATACAATCATACCCACATAAAACATACTTCCATGCCATTCCATGGCCAAATAATATATCCTTAAATAAGGGCTCTAATGTCATCCCACAAGGATTTTATTAAAGTTTCCAAATTGGGCTGATAACCCCCTTGCTTATTTAAGCTCTGCATAAACTACTGGTTTAGAGAAACAATTTAGTTGTCAAGTAAATGGTGATGCAGTGGGTAGAGGTTCCGCCTCCATGATTCACTCTGCTAACTGTCTGTACTGTCGGTGCTCATGTGAAACATGAGTTTCTCATTTTCTCCCTGTGTTTACTTGGGTTTCTTCCCAGTGTCTAAAAGCATGCAGGTAGGTGGAGTGGATGCACTAAATTGCCACTAAATACTGTATGTGCCTGTGTGAAGGTATGGACGTGTATACAAGGTGATCTACGATGGACCACCAGTGTGCATTCTACTACTTTGTGCTCATGCTTCCAGGATAGATTCAGGATCCACCATCACCCTTACCAGGATGAAGCAGTTACGGAAAATGAGAGAACGAATGAATGAAAACTACATAAAAAAGTTTTGCATGTTCATTTATAAACACATTTTAAAATGAGCATTGACATCACTGTTTATATTTGCTTTAGAAACAAATTTCAAACCTTAACCATTATTAAAATATTAAAATAAATTTAAATATCTTCAAAATATCTAGTGTACCTAATATATTAGTATTATATATTAGATATGGAACTTTTTTTACTTGTTATAAGTGGCACTTTACTAATGTCACTGTGAAATGGACTATTCAGGGTGAGCCAAAAGTGGGGTTACAGTTAATTCATTATCTGCTTCATCTTCACAATCACGTTTTAGATATAAAAAATATTATTATCAAGAAGGTGGACTCTTTGAACACTTGAGAGATTAAATGTTCAATGTAAAATGTCTCATATGTAATTATAATATATGTAAATTAAATAAAAGTCAAAATTTCTAATAAAGGAAAAATGTTTGTGTTAACTGTAACCCTACTTTTGGCCCACCCTATAGTGTGTATATGTGAATATAGAGAAATAAACAGTATTTTTTGCCTACACAACCACACCAAAAAAAAAAAAAAAGGTAAGTTGACAGTATATTTAAAAATTGTGACCGAGTTATCTTTAATGGTTCTTTACATGATTAAGCAATTTACCTAGATGAGTTTTAGTTTAGTAAAACTGGAAGAAAAAAAAAAGGGAAATTGGGATAAAACCTTTCCAGACGGGCAACCGAAGATTAATTTGGTTTTAGATGATTTCTTCATATAAGTGAGCTTCAAAAGAATGTATTTCTAATGAAACAGGCTAGGTGAATACTTTCTGTTTAGTACACTGCAGAGTGCTTTAACCACACCTTTAACATGGCAGGTGTGAAGTCATTACAGCAAGCTGTTTAAAAGAGGGCTACGCTGTACAGATTAGATTGCTGTACGTGTGGCAGTGTACAATGACGTTTCAAAGCAAAGGCTTCTTTCTCTCACTCTAGTTCTTATGTGATTGTAATCACCTCCCACTTAGGATCAGCACCGGCTGCAGCTGTATTCCAAAGCTTCTCTCTCTCGCTTGAGTTTTTTTTTTTTTTTGGGGGGGGGCCGTATCCCAATTCTCCAGCCTCCCTCCCATCCGCTCCTCCCTTCCCTCCCTCCCTCTCTCTCCCTCCCTCCCTCGCTGTGTCTCTCATCAGACTCGCACACACTCCGCACAGCACTCGCAGCCCCGCGCTCGGAGTGACCGGCATCAGCAACGGTATGTATGTCTGCATCTGTGTGCACGCTTTCTGTCTGCAGTTTTTCACATGATTGCGGATCTCAGGTGAACCTCTCTCTCTCTCTCTCTCTCTCTCGCTTTTTCTAATTATCAGGATCAATGACGTCGTTAAATTCAGTCGCAGGCTGCATTTTATCCTTCCGTGACCGGATTTTAGTGACTTCATCAGTGCTGAAGGAGGAATTAAAGCTAGTTAAACCTTCAGACTGGGCGTGCGCAAGAGACGCGCAGTGAACCCGTCGCCTTATCCAAACTAAGTGGATTAATTCAGGAGCATCCACGTTAAGCAAGTTCAGGTTCAAAGACACAATTGTTTAACGTCCGAGTAATGTTAGGCACGGTGCAACGCTTAGTCGGAGACTTGTAGGAGTTGATATGAAAGTGATTATCTGTTGTTAATAGAGAGCTTCAGCATCCTCCGACTCGAACGTCCCGAATGACGCACTAATGCAGCAAGGCGCAGAGACTCAACACTGCTTAAAGGTATTGAGTTTGTTCACTGCGTTATGTTTAGCCATTCAGTCCGTGCCGTATGTTGAAATGTTTAGTAATTATTTCTGTAAACTGCCAAATACAACCCGCTGACTATAATCTTAGTGAAATTTTGAATGTAAAAGTGCGCCAGGACAAAAACCTGCTCCGTGATTGATTATGTCCCGTGTCGCATAAAGAAAATTGGTGGAAAAAAAAAATCAAAACAATTCCACGTATTGATTAGATGGTCAGTGACTCAGCGTAAACCCCCCCCCCCCCCCACCCCATCGCTTCCTCATCTGTCTCTCTCTCTCTCTCTCTCTCTCTCTGTCGCAACATTACATCCCCCCAAAAGACACTCACTGTCTGTTTTGACTCTTTGTTTCCCATCTAGGTTATTCAAAATTCGTTTTGTAATCCATCTACAAATCCATCCAACAAAACCAAAATGTTAATTTTGCGCTTATGATAACATCTATATTATTATCAACTGTCTGAACAATCAGGGGGTTTTTTTTTGTGACTGACATGGTGTTTTTCAAATACACTTCATCTAATATCTCACTTTTCATGGTGCCACTTGAAGTGTTGGCAATGCCAGAGAATACACAGGAGAATACCAGCTCACATCAGCTGTGTGATTGAGGCTTAGTCACTGTTTCATTTGCTCCCACTTACAGTAAATGGTGGCTAGGCAACCACTGTGCAAAAGCCTGTTAGTTTGTACTGTCCTGAGAGCAGACTTGGATCAAGGTTAAGACAGTGTAAGTAGGATATCAGGTTGGGGATCAGCATAAATACCCATCCTGAAATCAAGCTTCCAGGCACCAGATTAGATTTTAAGTATGATTATAAATATGAACACTTTTCAAAATGATTCTCATTCTGTGTCAGAAATTAATGCTGCACAGATCCTTCCATTCAGTTTTAGTATCTACAAAAGAAGCTACGAAAGAGTTTCTGTCCCGTTGGTTCAGATCTATCTGGCACACTTCCTGCCCCTGGTGGTAAAGTAAAGGCTACTGAAAGTCTTGTTGTGAGGAACGCTGAGATGTTCAGGCCACCTACAGTAGGCGTATATTCCGATAAGGCCAGGAAGGGTAACTACCTTAGTAAGTAAGTGCTGAGCTCAGCAGGTCTTTATGGAGTTATTATGACATGCATTTGAATTTCTGCCTGTCATCGTTGTCCTGTATTCACTGCATCGTGTTTGTCTGTTGGGATGTATGAGCTTGATTTGCAATAAAGTTAACATGGCAGACTGAAAAGACCCTGAAGGGCATGTCTGTCAGACTGGGTGTTAAAATGGGACACAGAGAGAACAGGCAGACAGGGACAGTGAGAGCATGGCTCTACTGAGTCATTCATTCAACTTCATTCTACTTACAGCTGAGGGAAATTGAGGACACAACATGACCCCTTTGCCAACATATTATTAATGATAATCATTACATTAGCAATTGCATCTTTGTGATTGTTCCTTAATCCGCATTAGGTGTGACTTGTTGGTTCACTCTTTGTGGAATTAATGAGCTCGAATGTGCTTCAACTGACAGATACTTATCTGGAATTTTCTGCACATAGGAAGCATCAAAACAAATGACTGGGCAAGAGTAAGTGTGCCATCAGTTTAATAACTGCATCCAGCATCTGAGCATAGGTGGCAAAATAAACATAAAGTGCCATTTTGAAACAGCTTGCCTTTCACTTCTGCTTATTACAGACTGTAGATTGCTGTTTCTAACACCTTAAATGGGCTAGAGAGTTGTTTTTTACAAAAGTTTATTTGAGGAAAAGTCTCCTGGGGAGAGCACGCATGCTGTCTTTGAGGTGTTGTAGTGATCTGATGTGGTGTGTCAGGGTTTCATTTGCAGTGAGATATGCCGAGACCCTTTGGGCAGAGTAAGATGAAAACATCTCTGTCACTGTCTCTCTCACTGTCTCTCTCTCAGTCTCTCTCCCTTGTTTGTTACACACATTACATAATTTTGTCTTTTATCCCTGTTGGTGTGTGAGTGTGTTGTTGGGGGAGATTGCAGAAACTGGCATTATAGCTGAACACCAGTATTAGTCTGTTGTATGCGGGTGTATCTCCTGCACTGAGCACTGCAGCACTGTGCAGTGAGGACCACTCCCACTGTCTGACTGGGTATTATTGTTACATCTTAGGTCTCAACTGTTTAGAAAGGCAAGCACTTTATCCTGCATAGACTAGCTTTGTCCTTTAGTCATTATTATGTCAATCTAACGGCTTCAGTTTACATAATGCGTAAGATTAACTGTATAGATGATTAGTATAGTATTGTAAAGCACAATTAATCCTTAATGAAGATGCCATATGGGGGTGTTAAAGCTTTCTTTCATTCGCATACGCATTACTCATATTATAAATAGAATGTGTACTGCTTTGTTGCGTATTCTTTTTTATATTATAGGTTGCTTAGTTTTTTTTTTTTTCTGTGTTTGAATTCTGAATAGTGGCTGCTATTTAATTGTTCTCCTAGTATTTAAGAGCTAAAAAGTTATTAATTCAGTGATGAGGCATAGGAGACAAATGTGGTACAACATCCAAAGACTTACAGGATATTGCTTATCAATGTCAGTTGTGTATAGCAATTAATAATGCAGGAGAGAATGCATCAAATCGAGTGATTCAAAAAAAGGTTTTATCATTCTTTTATTTTTTATTGAGCATCCCAGCCTTTTGATCTCAACAAAATGAATTTATCTGTAGTACTTTGCAATGGAAAATGACACTTCCTTGAACTGTGAAAAAAGGTTAAATCAGCTGCTATAGTCAATCAGAAGCGATGCTAGTGTTACTCAACATTATCTTTACTGACTCACAGCATGTTAGTGCACATTTAAAAGATTATGTTATGCTAGACTTACTAGTTAGTTGGATTTATATCCAAATCACATTGAAGTTAATAAGTTTCTTTAATCCGTTTAAAAAAGTAGTATATACAGAGCAGTTCAAAGAAAGGTTTTTACTTTTACATCTTGTCTGAGGTCAGCTTGTCCTGTGTGTTTTAATGTAATTTACACCAATGCTAAATAAATAAGTATTCATATAAATTAGATTATATGTCTGGTAATGTGATAGTATTACATTAGTCAAGTTTACTTTTCACTATACATGCATTTCTATTTCGTATAGAATATACACATTGTATGTTAGTTGCAGATGAAGCAGTGCAATAAAGTAGCCAAATTTAGTGACTCCTGATTTGGATCTCAAGATGCTGAGTTATTGTTTAATATAAGCTCCTGGTACTACTACTTTATTTATTTATTTTTATATCCATGCTTTCTGTGCTTGCTCTGTCTCTATCATTTCCATTTTTTCTTTATTAGTTCCTATTAGGTTTAACAATAGACAGTGAAGCCTAAAAGATAAACATAAAAAAGAATGAATGAATGAAAAAAATGTGAGGGAATTGGGTTGGGTGAGGGCTTATGAGCTCATCTTTATCATAGGTTTAGTCTGGAGTTTCTGTCTCTAGGAGACAATGGTAGTGTACCAATCATGTTCTGTTCCTTTGGTCTGCTTTGTCACCATTTTGGACATTTCTGTCCTCATTTGTGCCCTCCATTTTGCTCATTGTGTCATGTTTTTCCTATTCATCTTGTTGATATCCACACCTATCTTTCCTGTCTTCTAGGTGTCTGGTGGTATATGCATTCATTATACTAAGTTTGTAAAAAAAAAAAAAGTAGAGAAGGCATTTGAGCTGTTTTAGTTTACCGAGAGAATTACGGTTTACTTATTATAGGACATGTACATATGGGTGTGGTTTATATATCTGTGACTGAGGGCACATCTTAGCCCAGGTGGAAGTCCTAGTTTTAGTCACACAGGCTTTAATTGTATTAATGGCAGAATCGATCAGTGCTGCCAGGTTGCCAGACAAGGATTACCTTAAGAACCTAGGACAATCATTATTGAGAAGGTACAGTAGGAAGGAACGTTTAATCTACATGTCATGACAATTTTGGATGGCTTAGTAAAAGCAAAACATATTAGAGGTATCTTGGGTTGAAAGAAGACATAAGCTTTGTTGTCCTATAGCTAATGATATGATTAATTAAAAATCTGCTTTAATTCTATTCTGCATATAAATTGAATAGAATACATTTGAACTTCTTCCTCAAGAGACAAACATTATGTGCTCAGTCTTGTAGAAATATCCATTAGGCCTCGGCCTGATATATGCCCTGGAGCAGTAATTTCCACAATACTCTCAGGAATCATCCTCAGGCTGACCATGCCATCAAAGAAATAATAATAAATAAAAAAAAACAGCTGAAATATATACATTGCTTTGGACCACATACACCACAGCAAAATCTAAAAGTCATTATGCTGTCAAGTAATGCTATGAAAAGCCATTTTATCGTCGCATCTCGTCAGATGAGGTGATTTCATTCCCAGATTCCATAGGCTTCTTCTCTGGGGTGATTATATCTGGAGCAAACTATCTGGAGCAGTGCAGTGGCTTGGTCTGTGTTCTGTCACTGTTCTGTTTGAGCTTATTTTAACATAGTGCTCCCATTTTGAGTGTTCATAAGTGGATATTTATATCTAACAGGTCAGTTGAGGTAGGACTGAGGTGCAGTTATTCGATGTGCAAGAGAAATGGCTATTTTGCAGAAACTCTAAGGTTCATTTGACATAGCAGCACGTGTGGTAAGCAGTTTTGTGTTAGTTACTAATAGAATTAATTGTACCATTTCTAGATACTTTTTAATGAAAGTAATATATTGCTATTACTTATTACTTTTATATAACAATAATATATTGGGATTTATTCACAGAAGTAAGTATGTGAAAAACCTGCAGAGGTTTTGTCTCAGGTTTTGAAAAAATAGAAAGGCAAAGTGAGTGCTTGTTATCTGTTTTTTCCATTTTTGATTTGAGCTCAAAATCGGAAACTGGAAAACTACCCATGATCTGTTTTTTCATTTTGGTTTAGGATGTGAAATGGGTGAACGAAGGTTTCACGGAGTGTAACGTTTCTGTGATTTTGATAATACTGAATATAAAATGAAACAGTCGAGCAAAAATAGTGCAAAAGTAATGCATGTTTATATTAGCTACTTAAGTAATTAAGTAATTACTAACCAGGCATTATTTTTGTACAATTCATTGTTGATAAATTATAAAATAATCACATGAGATTTCCCACACATATAAAGTGCACCAGTGGTTGTGTGACACCTAGCATTTTTATACTATTCAAAACTATTAGCTTTAACTGTAAGTCTTAGGTGGACTGATTCAACACTTTTATGTGTAATCACTCTGGTGTTAAACTGTATGTTTCTCATAGTTTCTCATGTTTCTCATAGTTTCAAAGTTCATAACTGTTTCTTACACTTTGACAGTATTGTCTGCTACAAATGAAAGAGGAATGTCTAAAGAAGACAATAATCCATAAACTGTAGAAATGTAATTAGAACTATTAGCAAAAAAAAGTCACTGATATTCTCACAGAATAAAAAACTACAACACATTGTCGTGATTAAGTTAGACAGCTCATGTACTGTAGCAAGTGAGAAACTGCTGTGTCACTGAAATCTCTGAAAATAAAGGACACTCTGGGCGTCAGCTGGGAACCTACAGTATCTACAGTCATTCTGCAGTACTTTTACTAAGATTCAGTTTAATCTTGCATCAGACTATTTACAACTACAAGAGATCTGACTTGGTTTGTATCGGTAAAGGAGAAATGGATGTTTTTTCAAGTTTTGGCATTTGCCACCTTACTTCCTGTCTGAGTTCACCGTATTATGGTTATTTATTCTTTCCTAACCCTCTATTACGCTATTACGTTGGTTGCAATGCAGAGCTATTGAAAGTTAAAGTTTTAATTGATATTAAATACATTATGTTATCACAGGTCATTTATTTTCTATGAGTTGATGGTAAATAAAATTATTAAATTAAAAGTGGCATGAACATAATGACTTCCTGTTTATTCTGCGATGAATAATTTGTATAGAGAAAGACTACAAGTCACCTTATTAGGCTCCCCCCCCCCCCCCCCCCCCCCCCGCTTTTACCTTCACTTGATTCCTCGCCTCCAAAATATAACAGGATCTATGGATTTTGTGGCATGTTACATGCAATATATTGTTTGAAAAGTTATGTTGCATGTAAAAATTTGCATTGTACATCTACATCTTTTTCAAGGGAAGTAGTATAAGGTCTATAAATCTACAAAACATATTTCCTTAAGAATTTCTATAATGTTATTAAGTTTCCAAAAACTGGACATTAGTCCTCTGTCAATTCTTTAATTTTGCTGTCAGTAATTAAAACCTTTGAATGTTTCTTACAGGGCAAAGGACTCTACACCACAGAAGTGATGTATTGGAAACAGTTGTCTTAGTCAATCCATCAGAAGATACAGTTCTTTCAGAGGTCTGTTTTCTGAATCTGTTTTGTGGAAGTTGTCTACACGCAGTTTTGATCAAACACAAATTTGATGAAATATATATTTAATATGATTGCAAAGTGTATATGACTTGCAGAAACTGAAAGTCAAAATATTTCTAGGCTTTATTTTAAATATCCTTTCTGTTTCTATCTTTGTCCTAGATCCGGTCTCTGGTGTCTGACCCAGCTGTGCACAAACTTCTGGTACTGAGTGGGCAGAACTCGGACCAAGGTGACCTGGTTCTCCAAACTGGGGTTTTTAGTCATCAAGCTGTCTCACGTGTCTTTGCTGATCCTGGGGTAAGTCAGAGACATTTTAAAATCCTCAATTTACAGTATATCTAATTTAATAATCAACCGAACTGTAGTTGCTTTGTGCCCTAAGTGTCCTGGGATAGGCTCCAGGTCCCCCACGACCCTGTATATAGGATAGAGCGGTGTAGACGATAAGTGAAAGTGAGTGAGCGAACTGTAGTTTCTGTCATAAATACACAGAGTTCCTGTTTATACTCATATTTAGCATCTGACATAGCAATGAAATAGGTCCAATGACTGTAGCCCATCTGTTGTTGTGTACCATATAACAATGTTTTGGATGGATCCCTACAGGAGTGTGACATGTTAGTGTTATGAGGGTACAAGTGTGTCAGGCATACTATAGCAGTGGAATTTATAAGCACTGCTTCTTTTTACAGTCCATTTACCTTTTGGTGTAATCTTTATGAACACAAGACTGGTGTTGGCTGGATAAAAAAAATAAAAAAATAAAAAACATAGAAAATAATATCCAACTTGAAATTTGGCCTACGATTCTTTACAAAACCTTGTCACATTGCATTAGGCCAATACTGTGGGGGCTTAATTAAAAAAAGAAACGTTCACAATATCTATGTAAATGTAATTTACTGTAAATGGTGAGTGTTCATGCTGACTCGATCTCTCTTTGTCAAACGTAGGTTGTTAGCGTGCTGGAAAAAGCTGTCCCCGGGCAGCGGGCAACACTCACTGTGTCTTCCCGGGTTGAGGCAGGTTGGACATCACTGGGACAGCCTTTGAGGGAGGTTATGGACTTCAAATTGAATCCAGAGCCCACACTTCCCAAAATGGAAGGTGTGACAGAGTTCACAGAATACATTTCTGAGACAGTAGATGTTCCATCCCCATTTGATTTGCTTGAGCCACCCACATCTGGAGGATTCCTTAAGCTGTCCAAACCTTGCTGCTACATCTTCCCTGGTGGTAGAGGGGACTCTGCTCTGTTTGCAGTCAATGGCTTTAATATTTTGATTGACGGTGGCTCGGAGAGAAGGTCATGCTTTTGGAAGCTTGTCAGACACTTGGATCGTATTGACTCCATTCTACTCACCCATATTGGTGCTGACAACCTCCCTGGTATAAATGGACTGCTTCAGCGGAAGATAGCAGAGCAAGAGGAAGAGCAATCACAAGGCTCAACTACCTATAGTGACTGGATGAAAAACCTTATCTCACCAGAGCTTGGAGTTGTGTTCTTCAACGTACCAGAGAAGCTGCGCACATCTGAATCTAACTTAAAAGTCAAGCGTAGTATTGAAGAGGCCTCTCTGACATTGCAGTACCTTGACAAGCTTGGAATGACACCTGAACCTCTTTTCCGAGTAGTTAGTAATACAATTGAACCTATCACTCTTTTTCACAAGATGGGTGTGGGCAGGTTAGAAATGTTTGTCCTCAATCCTGTGAAAGACAGTAAAGAAATGCAATTTCTTATGCAGAAATGGGCTGGTAATAGCAAAGCGAAAACTGGCATTATTCTACCCAATGGAAAGGAAGGAGAAATATCTGTGCCATACTTAACATCTATTACAGCTCTTGTGGTTTGGCTCCCTGCCAGTCCAACAGAGAAGATTGTTAGAGTTTTGTTCCCTGGGAATGCTCCACAGAACAAAATACTTGAGGGCCTTGAAAAGCTCAAACACCTGGACTTTTTGCGTTATCCAGTGGCAACTCAAAAGGACATTGCTTCAGGGGTATCATCCTCTGTGACAAAACAACCAAAATTAAAGCAAAGGGCTGAAAGCAAAGAAAGTCTTAAGTCGTCTCCCAAGGCACACACACCTACAAAGATCGTAAAGAAGGAAACTGAAGAAGAAGACACATCCATTCTTGAGACAAAGACTGAAACTGTCAAGGAGATCAAAACTGAGAAGAAAGAGGAGAAAAAACATACTCGACCATTGAAACCAAAAACCGAGGTAACAGAAAAGAAAAAGTTATTAAAGGAGAAATCAATTAAAAAATCCACCAAAGAAAGAGCAACTAAAATGGATGAGAAAAAGGACAAGGAGAAGAAAGAGAGCAAGAAAGATAGACATGAACTAAAGAAAGATGACTCTGTGAAAAAAGATGAGAAAAAAATAAAGAGTAAAGATGTTTTAAAACCAGAATTGAGGAAAATAACCAAACCTGAGCTAAAACCCTTTACACCAGAAGTCAGAAAGACTCTTCACAAGGCAAAAACTCAAGGGAAACCCAAAACAACTAAGAGCAAGGCTCCTAAGGTAGACACTATTGTAGAACCAGATACCAAGAAACCTGAGTCTGAAAAGCAAGAGAAAGAAACAACAGAGGTTAAATCTGTTCCCTCAACTCCAGAAGATCTGACAAAAGATTTTGAGGAGCTCAGAGAAAAAGAAACACAGATAGTTCAATCTGAGGCGGAGAAAATTGCCCAGGCACCTTCCAAAATATCAGATGAAGAAGAACTTGGACCAATCCCTGACACTACTTCTGAGAAAGAAGCGGTATTTGATTCTCAGAGTACAGGGGAACCCCAGGAAACACAATCTAAAGATAAGGAAGAAGCACTATTGCCAACAGAGATCAAAGGAGAACCTGAGAAAACTGCAGATGAGTGCCAGTTGCAGGAGGCCGATAAATTTGAAGATGAAGGGACTGCTATAGAGGATGAAGAGGAGGAAGAGGAAGAAGTGGTGACAGTTGAGAAGAAGACAGTAGAAGAGGAAGAGGACATGGGAATAGGGGAAGAGGAAGATGAAACTTTGGTTAAAGATACTAAAGATATGGAAGGGATTGACAGAAAACATGAGGTTGAGGAAATGGAAAAACACATAAGCAGGGAAGAGCTTACTGACCAAACAAAGGCAGAAATTGAGGAAATGCATACAGAAGATGAATATGTGATTGAAAAAGCTGAGCTGGAGGAGGCAGAAGATTTGGATGCCATTGCAGATGAAGAAATCAAGGATGTCACTGATGAAAAAGTTACAAAGGAATGGGAGTATAAGACAGACGAGGATACTCATGCACCCAAAGAGGAAGAGGAAGCATCCGCAGTTCAAGGAGCAGCTGCAGCAGAGAGTTTATCCTATATTCAAGATGAGACCATACCTGGTTACTCAGAAACTGAGCAGACCATCTCAGATGAAGAGATTCATGAGGTAGCAGAGGACAGAATACATCCCCTTCAGTATGAAGTCAGCACATATAATGTCTCAGTGCCAGATCAACCAGGTTCATTTGAGGCAATCCATGGTATGAAAGAAATGCAAACCATGGGTGATGAAACAGCAAAACCATTTATGGCTATCCAAGAACCTGCTATTTCTCTGTACACAAGCATAATTGCTGCTCCACTGGCAGAGGAGGAACATGTTTCTTCAGCAACATCCATCACTGAGTATGAAAAAGTGTCCTCATTTCCAACCTCTGTTACTGAGGATCAGTCAGTGGCATCTGTCACAGCACCTCAGACTGAGGACACTGGAAAGAGCTCACTGGATTTAGACACAGTAAATATTGTGCACCCAATAATGCAAACAGAAGCTACTCAAGGAAAAGACTACTTACACTCTGCTGGAACCATCTCACCAACATCCTCCCTCGAAGAGGACAGGGGCTTCAAATCACCTCCTTCAGAGGAATTTCCACCTCTTCCCTTGGAGGGGAAGATAGAGGAACTCGAGATCACTGCTCACCATGATGAAGATGAGGAGGATGAGTATGAAGATCAAACACCAAATGTTGACATGACACTTGGAAAACTACAGGAAGAATATGCTGTGTCCCAGAGACTACAAGAGAAAGCAAAAGAAAGTGACAAGCCCAGGAGCCCTGAGCCAGCCGTTTTAGAGTTCACACTGGACAAAAAATCTTCATTCTCTCCTGAGCTAGAGGAAAGGACAGTCTCACCAATTAGAGAAGCGACTATTTCTAAAGCAGTAGTTTCAGATTTGGCTGGTTTTACAGAGACTGAAGATCGATGCTTCAGTCCAGATGACAGCACTGTGAAAATGGCCTCTCCTACTCAGTCTGGACCACCTAGTGCCACCCACTCCCCTCTTCGTCTATCACCAGTGGAAGATAAAGCCAAGACATTCTCTGAACTTTTGGAGCAAGAGCAGGAGAAACTAGTTCCCCCCTCAGAGCTTAAAATGGATGAGCATGAAAAACAAAGTATACAAATTGAGCAGGCAGAAGAATATAAATCAGACACCATCACAGAACCTGATAAAAAAGTACTACAGACTCAGGAAGAGAAGGAACAGTCTTTGGGGCAAGTGAAGGAATTATCTCAAGATGCAAAGTTGTCCACCACTGTAACATCTCCACTCAAAGCAAAGGAGGACATTTCAATGAAAATGGAAGATTTAGTCACAGATCAAGATGCAATCAAAGGAGCGGAAAAGGCAGGTGGAGATGATGAGGAAAAATATCAAGACATTATCCATGCCAAATCCGTAGAAGACAGAGAAAGTGTGACGCTTGAGGATCATAGTCATTCCGATGAAGCTCTTGCGGTTAAAGATGAGAAAAGAGAAAAAGAGAAGGAACTTTATGAAGACGAGAAAGAAAAAGAGGAGAAACAAGATATTGATAAAGACACAGATGTGTCAGTATTAGTATCTACAGAAAAACAGACAAAAATAGTACTGCAGGAGTGTATAATATCAGGATCAGAGAAAATAGATTTGTCTAAAGAGGAAAAGGTGTCTCCAAATGTTTGTGACAAGACAGAAAGCCAGACTAAGCAAGATCAAGAATCTGAAGAGAAACATAAAGAAAGTGACAAGCCTCAAGATGTAGAGTCAAAAACCAAAATGGCTGACCTCTATACCAAACAGGACCATGAAACAAAAGAGACAGATGTGGCCAGTGAAGAAGCTCAAGACTTACAAATATTACCACCTACACAAGTTGAAACATCGGATGAAGCTTTGACAAAAGACAGAAAGAAGGAACAACCGGATGGTGTATTGATAGCATCAGAAAAAATAGATAAATTAGATGAGACCATGGACAAAAAAATAGAAGTTACTGAAACTGTAACAACGCAGCCCACTTTCAAAGATGTTGATGCATCTTTAATTAAAGAAGAGTCTAAAGAAACAGAGAAAGAAAACATTAAGCCTCAAATACAACAAATAACTTTGGAAACAACAGAGAAAACCTTTGAAGAAGGTGTGGATGAGAGGCATTCCCAGACATCACTGCTAGAAGACAAAACAAAACTGGAAGAACAATCCAAAGAAGAGCCAAAGGAAGACATGTCCTCTCAAATACAGCACCCAGACTCATTAGGACATGTATCTCCAAAAACAGATAAACATGTAGTGAAGACTGAGTTAGTTATAGAAGTACAAGATACCATGGTGGTATCAAAACAAGTTCAAGAATCTAAGGAAGAACAAATACCAAGTCTGGATACGACATGTTTATCGTACAAAAGTGAGGAGCACACTACAAAGAAAGCTGTAGATGAAAAAATGGACGAATCACTAAAATCTAGCCCTGACATTAAAGACCAACATATGACAGAGGTTCAGCCAGAATTCTTCCAGGTACCCTCAGAGGAAAAACATTTAGTGGTGAAAGAGGATCAAATGTCTGGTGGGGAAATTGGGCCTCAGTCAGAAATAACATGCAAATATGATGAAGGATCCACAACGAAACATGAAGAGGAATCCCAATCTATAGCAGATCTTAGTTCAGAAAAGACAGAAATACTTTTCAAAGCAGACCAATCAGATAAATCTAAAGATGAAAAACTAAGCAAATCTGAAACACCAACAGATAAAGATAAGATCGGGGAAGATATTGCATCAAAAGAATTAGTTCCGGGAAAAATAGATGATTTCCCAAAAGTTGATCATGAAGCCAAGGATAAAGATATAGCAGATGACAAATCCAAAGCCTTCGAACCTATTTCTGAGAAAGCTGATTCTGCAGACAAAGAGGATCAGTACTCAAGAGAAAAACAAGAGATTCAAATAGAAGAATTTTACATACCTACATCCACTTTAGAAAGAACATGTGTAACTGACAAAGATCAAGAAACTAAAGAGATGCACACAATAGTCAGCAAAACACAAGAGTTTGAATTATCTTCTCAAATGCCAAAAGTAGATCAAACGGAAATACCTGACGAAACAGTCACTTCAACACCTGAACTGGTATCTAAGGAAAGCCCCATCAAATCACTAACTGAACACCCTCCTACATCTGAATCAGATAAAGTAATGGATTTTAAAGCTGATTTACCAAGTAGAGAAGAACCTAAAAAGGAGGATACCTCCATACCTGTGACCCAAGCACCACTGGATCAAGAGCCAGAGAAATCAGATCTAGAAGGAACAAAACGAATTTCGCTGTCAAGTTCAGAGACAGAAGATGTTGAAGACCAGACAGATCTTGTAGATAGAACACAACTGCAAAGAGATGAAGAGCACCTGTCAGCCTATGAAACTGAGACCTTCTTGTCAGTATCTGAGAAAATGGACATTGGTTCTAAGTTGAATTTAGAGTATAAAGAAAAGTGTCTTGAGGATATTAAAACTGGAGCTTTATATTCAGTAACGGAAAAAACAGAATGTAGCATAAAAATGCCACTGGGCACTGAATTTCCAACAAAATACTCAGATAATGAAGTAAGTCCCGAAGAAGATGAAGGAGATGCTGTCTGCATGGGGGGTGCAGGTTCAAGACCATTGTCAGTAGAACCACGGGTCTTAGAGGAAAGTAAGGAAAGTTCAACCGAACAAATCCCATCTCCATCAGGTGCTTTAAAAGATGAATCAGCAATTCAGTTAGATGACAAAAATGTATTGAAAGACTTAACAAAGATTTCACCAGAGTTAGAGAAAGAAAGCATGGTACCAAAAACCACATCTATTCCAATAACTCCTTTAGAACATACCACCACGGTAACAACGCTTGAGTTATCGACTCCTGCATCCAGTCAAGCAAGTGTTGAGAAAAAACCTGAAACGCTGCCTCCATCAACAGACATTAAACCTGAAAAGGAAATGCAGAGAGAGATGGAAAGAGAGCGTGAGATGGTCTCTCCAGTGTTAGAAACATCTTTGTCATGTTTTAAAAAATCTGACAGTTTTGAAAAGACACAAACAGAAAAAGAGCAAATGGATGACCGCACCACTTATCAACCAGAAAAATGGAGTTACGAAGCTTCTAAATATGAGCCTTATGAAAAACCAGTCTCAGAGGATATTGAGAAGGACAGAGAGGACAAAGGCAAATTTTCTAAAACAAACCTTGACATAAATGTAGGTGACAGCAGAAGGGCTAGCCAGTCATCACTGCAGGGAGCTGCATGCCAAATAGATGAACAAAGTGATGAAGAGCCAGTATCATTCAGCAAGGTTGACTATGACATGTCTTTCTCAGAGATGAAGACTAGTGTCCTTAGTGGACCCAGTACATGCACTGAGCAAGATAATAAAATGAGATATCAGGAAGAAGAAGCAGCTAGAATGAGAGTAGATGACACCTTGCATGATGACAGAAAAGCCACCTCTGTATCTGGATCAAGTTATTTTTCTTCTAGTGAAGTCCATGACAAATCAGAGAAACTAGAAAGAGAAGAGAAAGAGAAAGAGAAGGAACCTGCCAAAGAGGACACATGCTCTTTCCACAGAGAAGAAGAAAAAGACACTTATTCTGAATTGTCATCAACACTACCTTGTCCCTCTGCTTCCAGTCGGCCACAACCTGAAAAGTTAGACACTGCCAAAGAGAAAGAGAAGACAGAAGAGACAGTGGCTACATTACATGAACGTGTATGTGACAATGCTATGACATCACTTCAAGCTGGGACTCATGTAGATGATATGACATCCAAACATGGGATGGTTTCACAAGATCAGATAAGTTCAGAGACCACAACAATACAGTCAACCTCATATCCGCCTGAGACCATACCAGAGAGTCAGACCAGAACAAGTGAAGATGAGATGCCAATAAAGTCAGCAAAGCAAGTCGAAGAAGATTCATCAGAAGGCAAAACAGAGCAGATTTCGTCTGGTACACATACACTGCCAGAGACAACTATGCTGCCTGCTCAATCAACTCCTATAGATGTAAGCAGCCATGTTTCCACTTCATCGTCTGAGGAGCACTACAGTCCTCTGGTCACCAAATCACATATGACAAGTGAAGAGACAGAAACATACACAGTCAAAAGCGAACAGATATTTGCAGAAGCAGAAGGTGATTATGAAGGCGAGGAAGGTGAAGAGGACGAGGCCAGTGATTTAGGAATGGAAAAAGGTGCCAGAGAGACGTCTGAGAAAGAATCCAAAACCCAATCTGATACAGTGGATTCAAAATCAAGTGAGAAAAAACAAGAGCAGCCATGTGTAGCAGAATACTCACCTAAAACCCATAAGGAGGATGTTGTATCAGTAGCTTCAACAGATCCTTTACAGGGGGAGTCAGCCGAATCATTTTCCAAAGAAACTGTTAAAACCTCTTGCGAGACAGTTACAACAGGTCTGACATCTGCAGATGAGGTAGTAAGCACAGACACCGAACAGTTCAAGGAAAAGGACAGGAGTTTACCACATCCTGATCTAAGCAAGAGTAGTGAGATTAAACATGAAGGCGAGTTAGAGAAGACCTCTGATAGTAAACATGAGGGCACCTGTGCGCAAACTGTCACATTAGATACAACTCAATCTTCATCCTCTTCATCCTACAGTTATTCATCGTCAACCTCTGCCTCATATTCTACAGGTCAGCACTTTGCTGAGGGACTTTTAGAGACTCCTATTACAATACCAAGTGCTCATTTGAGGACAGATGTCGATAGTATATCATATGAGTACTCTTCTATCAAAGAAGAGGAATCTCTTGCAATAGATTCATCCTATTTAAGCTCTGGAGTACAGTCAAGAGATGAAGCCATGGAAGTTTCTGAAAGGCTCACATCTGCAACAGCTGAATCTGTATCCAGTCTTGCAAGGTTTTCGCCACTTAGTCCACTGGAGGAGACAAAATCTTTCCTTCAAGACCATTTATCATCAACAGAAGATAAATCAGAGGAAGAATTAGCAAGTATTAAATCAGACAAAGATCAGTTGTCTGACCAAAAAGACATTTTGGCGACCGACCCACCGTGCTCGAAATCCCCTGATTCTGCAAAAACTGTGCTACAACAGCCCGAGGAGGCTTCTGCTTCATCAGCTATGTTTGATATTGCTCCACTAAAGAAAGCTGACTCATCAGATAAACACCCCTATGAAGAATCATCTGACACTGAACAAGAAGAAGGGACATTACCTTGTAGAATCGAATGCGAACGAGCTGCACTCCATGATGAGAAAGGAATCACAGAGTTATTGCCCGGACAACAGACTGATATCACCTTAACCATGCACTCTGTTCAGTCTAATTTAGGGAAACAGATGGCACATCTGTCAGTTGAACAGTCATCCAATGGGCCAACAGAAGTTTGTACAGACTCCCAAGTAGGTGAACTTGGCACAATGTGCCTTTCAGAGTCAAAAGAGAAAGAAGAGAAAAAAGATCATGTCAAGGATCATGAGGTAGTTTGTGCTACACAAAAGCCAAAAGATCAAGCAGACCAGCAGAAGGAGAAAGAAGATGAGTTGAAGGTAGAGGAGACAATCCCTGCCAAAGAGGTGAGGGGTGACAAGAAAGAGGGAAAAGAAGAAGGGCAGGATAAGGGGGAGGTTAAAATGGAGTTTGAAAAGATTGGTGTGAAAGAGGAGAAACAAGAAATGCAAGTTAAAGAGAAATCTGAAGAAAAGAAAGATAGTAAAGAAATGGGTGAATTCATGAAAGAAGTAAAAGAGGAGTGCAAAGAGAAAGAACAGATGGAAAAGGTCAAAGCAGAATCTGACTGCAAGACAGAGGAGAGAAAGCAAACAGTGAAGGTAGATTTGCCAGAAAAGGATACAAAGAAAACAGATGGAGATGAGTCAATTCAAAAAAGCACCTCCGCCTCTGAGATGACTCAGAAGACTACTACATGTTCCACAGCTATATCTGACAGTACATTGGATGCATCTAAACACCTTCAAGAGGGGAAAGAAAAGAAAGAACAGCTGGAATATGACTTAAAAGGGCAGAAAGATCATTCAAGTGATCAGACCCCTAAGCCCTCAAAAGAATCAGAGGATGTCACTCGACCTTCTGACCTCAGCATGGATGTCAGGTCGTCGCACTCACCTTCACTGTACAAACATCGCAAAGGAGAACTTTCGCCATCATTTATTAATCCAAGCCCACACCATTTATCCAGTGAGGAGGAAGAAGAGGATGCCAGAAGTGATTGCTCAAAGGATGACGATTTTGATGATGAACGCGAACAACATTCTGTCAAAAGAAGATCTCACAAACAACAGCGCCATCATTCTCCTGGATACCATGGAGATAGCAAGGAAGGAACCCATGGTCCTGCTAGTGGCATGGCAAGTGGACATGGAGTATCGCTTGCAGGAGAGGAAACCCCTCCAACCTCTTTGAGTGAGTCTCTTCCTTCTCAGTCTGACTCAGACGTACCACCTGAGACGGAGGAATGTCCATCTATCACAGCTGAAGGAAACCTTGACTCTGATGAGGATGCAGAGCATTTACCAGTGGACAAGATGTCTGCTACTAGTGCAAGTGGAGGTGGCATTCAGTCGTCATCTCCAAGAACCCATGATCCTCCACCTGCTCCGATGAAAGACCCAGTTCCTCAGCCTCCCAAACCTGATGTGTGCATGGTTGACCCAGAAGCTGTTTTAAATGGGCAAAGCCTCACAGAGAGGCCTATGAAGAAGGATATTAAAACCAACAAAGGGTTGAGGAAAACTCTAGGGAAGCAAAAGTCTGCATCTCCAGCACGTAAAGGTGATGGTAGAAGCAGGAGGTCCACAACACCTGTAAAACAGGCATCCAAGGACTCCTCACCTCATGCCCCTTCTATTAAAAGATTAGATTCTGAGAAGACCCTCCGTGTGTCTCGCACAGCTGAGACTCAAGGTTCTAAGGGAGACAACGTTCCAGGAAAAGGACTTGTCAACGGTCTAAAGAGCAATGCAGGTATGTTACCCAGCAAACAATGTAAAAGAATTATTAAAAGAATTAGTGCTGTACATGAAAATGTTTTCATCACTCGCCCTTTTTAGGTGCAAACCAGAAGTCGACCTCTGGAGCTCCCCCCGGACCACCGTTCTATGTTGACCTCGCCTACATTCCAAATCACTGCAGTGCTAAAAATGTAGACCAAGAATTTTTCAAACGGGTGCGCGCTGCTTACTATGTAGTGAGTGGAAATGATCCAGGCAGTGGAGAACCAAGCCGTGGAGTACTGGATGCCCTGCTTGAAGGCAAAGCACAGTGGGGAACCAATCTGCAGGTACACACCTGATTTTAAACTTATCTGTTACACCAAGAGAGATCAGCCATGTGAAGATATAAAAGTTTTAAATGAACTGGATGCCTGGAATCATTAATAAGGTTCTTTTTTTACTTCCCAATCATTTAATTGCCCTCTAAACAGGTGACACTGATCCCTACCCATGACACAGAGGTGACTCGTGACTGGTACCAGCAGACTCACAAGAAGCAACAGGATCTGAATATAATGGTCTTGGCCAGTAGCAGCACAGTCGTTATGCAAGATGAGTCTTTTCCTGCCTGCAAAATAGAATTTTAGGCATGCTTTATATTTAGAGACAGATAATTTCTCATTATTAATTTAGACAAATTAAGACAGTGTATTCCTTGCCACCCACTGCATCCCACCAACTGCCGTTTATAGTTCGTATCTTAGCCTGCAGCAGCAGCAAATCCTTGTGCTCCAAGGCCTTAATATTAAGCTATTGTTTAGAATCCTGATTTATGTTGTGTGCTATTTCATTTGGCTTGCAAGACCTAGGCAAAGACTGTGAGATGAATTCAACAGAGGTTGTGACAAAAGTCTCGAGTTTGTTCTATGTTTAGTTTATTCCCATATTCTCAATGGCGATTTTTAAGAGAGACCTGCTCACATTCTAATGCCCAAAATATGAATATGAAGCACAAAATCCCCTCCACATGTTCTTCCTAAAATAACATCAATCCACTATTTTCCTCATTATCAGGGTTAACAGGCTCTGCTACAAGTTTATTGTAATATAAATCTGGAATGAACGTAGCACCTGTACAAGTAATTTGCCATCAACTCTCCATTTCAGACGACAAAATCGAGAAAAAGTATGAGTAAGATATCAAATCAGTTTATATAAGTTTAAAGACTTAAACCATGCTATCCTGAAAAGGCACATACACTGCATATACCAGCAAAAACAAGCTAGCAACCAGCCCATAAACAAGCAAACGGACATGCAAAGCATATGCAAGTGCCAAATCTAAATTCTATAGGCTATTACCCCAGCTAACCGACTCAGTTAAAAGTATTCTGAGATAAATCCAAAATACATTGTTTATGATCTGTGACCAGGGGGCTGTAGGTATAGTATTTTTGTGACTTTATGGATATGGCACAGTAGATGACCAGCAACTTTGTGGTATTTGGCTGACTTGCGTTGTGGGTCATGTAAAAAAAAAAAAAACATTGGTTTTAGTTTATTCCTAACATAATGGTTGTTCAGCTTAGGTTTATTTAAAGATGCAGTATTTAGGGGTTTTCTTTTTATAATTGAATGTTTTTTTTTTTTTTTTGGATTTCCCAGTTTTACATAAGGATGATTTGTGAAAGGGGCTAAGATTCAGTACGGTTCAGCACAATGTTCTGATTCCAATAATCATTTTTACGGCAACAGTTTAACATGTTGTTTAAAGCCAGAAACATTCATTAGTTCTTCTTTGGTTTGAATGGAGGTACCAGTGGTTTATGTAGCAGTACATGTGAGTGTGTAATTGATAGCTCGCATAAGAATCGAGCTCTATTTCACATATACACTGTAGAAATAGAGCGCATGGGTCCCTGTCATGTGCCTTCTGCATTAAACATTTAGAGACAGGAAAGAGTTTACAATAAAATGCCAAAATGCATTAAATCACATGGAAAATGAACAGCACTTTTGCAAGGTTAACCAGATTTCGAGGAGAAGGAATCGAAAGTCCTTAGTAGCCTTATTCCAGATGTACAGTGACACGTAATGGACTGTCTTATTCTAAAGTGTAATCCCAAGCAATGCAAAATTATAAACGTTTCATTATTTTGCACAAAGAAATATTGTAAATTTTAATGTGAAATAAGAGCCATGAGAATAAAAGAGTATGGTAAATATAATGCATGTAAATATTTACATAAATAACACTGGGATTATTAGATTATTTTTCATTAAATAGAAATATTTATTGATGAGAACTGAGACACAGAGAATATTTACTGAAGCCTGAATATAACATAGTTAATTGAATCTGGTATGGCATCCTAAATGTATAATCATGTATAATCGTGTTTGTCTGTTATGGAATGAGTTTAAGGCCAGTCTATGTATATACATTCGGATAAAGTACAAATAACATAAGAACCCTAGGGCAACATGATGACCATAAATTCTTTGAATTTAGTTAATTTTACTTATATTTACTTCATAGCTTCAGTGTTACCTTTGTGTTTACCTGTTCATGAGATTATCATGTTTAATTTTTAAAAACACAATGCAAATGTGTCTATGCCTCTGTCCTTATGTATATGTAAATGCTTATGCAGTCTTTTAGGTTTTGTACAAAATTTGTACAAAAAAGGCTGGCCAGTGTTTTGTTCATATTTACATGTGTGGTTTGCAGAACAGATTAAGAGAAGTCAGGGACTGTGTATGACAGATTTATGCCCTAATTACTGTGACGAACTTTTTTTTTATATAAGCTTCTAAATCTAGATGAACAATCTTTTTTTTGTGTTTTTTTTTTGTGCATACTCTGATGCTGGCTTTTCCCCCTAAGACAAAGCTAATACATTACTACCTGGGAGCTTAAAAAGAACAATTAAGTTAATGTCAGAAATGTATGATTCAGTATTATCAGTTACATTTGACACTATTTTTTTTTTTTCAAGGTCAGTTAAATTTTCAAATGGAAATGTATGATTTTTCTTTCATCTATTATTATTTTTGGATTATTATTATTATTATTCAGGCATAATTCCATTGTGTTCCTGGATGGTTAATGCTCAGAGCCCAAAGCAATGAAATTACCTCCGGTCCTGTCAATCTCAAAAAGGACATGAACCTAAAAACTGACTGAAACTGCTCTCTATTCCTAACATAAACTTTAACTACACCAAGGACAATAGTTATTTTTGATAGGTGAATTGTACTAAAATGGGATTATGTACTGTATGTTCATAGGTATGGATATATTTTAATATTTGGCCTTAGGAACAAGTATTGTCTGGTCTTATTGATTATGTGTGATTGCTGTACACAGAATTCTTGTGCAATGTATGCACTAAATTCATATTATTGAATGTATAAGTTGCTTTGCTGGATGCTGCTTGAACAAAAACAAAGAGCTAGCAAATATGCTTACAGTACAGTGCACTTTGAGCAAAAATGGTGACAAGACTGTGATAAGGTTTTACAACACAACATAACAACAGCATACTCAGACATTACCGTATTTCAGTAATGATACTTTACTCTCTCCATAACAGAAGACTGAAAACTACAGTTACGAGGTTTTCTTCTCCTGAGTGACTTGAATTGTATACGACAAAATCTAAATAGCAGTACAACCTCTCTGACGTACACTTCTAGACATCTGTCAAAATAGCAAATGGCTATAACACGTACTCTTGTGATGCTTTTCATTTTGAAGCATTTTAGCATCAGTGGAATTTTACTTTGCAAAAAGCAAGAACAGGCTTCAAAAATAAGGTACCTCTTTTGGTTTAACTCTGGAGTCCATTCTCCAAAATCGATGACTTTATCTGCCCTCACATCATGCCAACGCATCAATTTCTGCATGAAAGCTTATTAGTTATAATCCTGAATGTACTTCTTTAATAACTAAAACAAGAACAATATTTTAAAAAGGTATATTTGAACAAGCTAATTGTCTTAATAGTACTGAAATATGCATATTATTGGGCTTTGCTTCTGTTTGCCCTAAGAAGTTGTTGAGAAGATGCTGTGATAGTTCTTGTTTTTTGCTGCTGTATGTGTCTTAATTCTGTTTCTCTTTGGTGCAATATAACAAATCAGCTCCTTCAAATTCAACCACAAACATAGATTTCTGCTTACTATAAACTGGAACCATCCTAGTCATCATGAATAATAATAATTAAAAACCTACTTAAATTCTGACAGTGTCGTCTTTGTTTTCTGTTTTCACAGATCTTTGAAGGAGATGTATACACTATAAGTATTCACTCGCCTGCCTTCACATATATATGAACTTGAGTAACATCCTATTGGTAATCCATAGGGTTTATATATGATTTTGGCCCACCCTTTGCAGCTACAGTATAACAGCTTCGACTCTTCTGGAAAGGCTTTCCACAAGGTTTAGGAGGGTATTTATAGGGATTTTTGACCATTCTTCCAGAAGTGCTATTCTTTGTGAAGTCCAATGTTGGATGAGAAGGCCTGGCTCACAGTCTCGTGTTCTATCAAGTTAAATTCTGGTGCACAATCATGTTGGAACAGGAAGGAGTCATTCCCAAACTGTTCCGACAAGGTTGGAATGAAATTGTCCAAAATGTCTTGGTATGCTGAAGCATTAAGAGTTCCTTTCACTGGTAACGGGCCGAGCCCAAATCCTAAAAAACAACCCCACACCAGTTTCAACGTGACTGTTCACCAGTGCCCAAAGCAAGGTCCATAAAGACGTGGATGAACGACTTTGGTGTGGAAGAACTTGGCTGGTCTAGTCCTGACCTCAACCCACTAGAACAGATGTGGGATGAATTACAGCGGAGAATGTGAGCCAGGCCTTCTCGACCAACATCAGTGTCTGACCTCACAAACTTATGGAAGAATGGTCAAAAATTCCCATTAACACACACCTACACTTTGTGGAAAGCCTTCCCAGAAGAGTTGAAGCTGTTATAGCTGCAACGGGTGGGCCAATATCATATTAAACTCTAGGGATTAAGATTATATATAATCAGTCAAAAGTCTGGACACACATCATGTAAAAAAAAAAAAAAAACTATGAAATAACATCATTTGACATTAGGTATTTACACAACAAAACCAAGAACAGTCAGTTTGGAGGCAGGAAGGTCTTGCAAGAACAGTATCGTCAAGTGCATTTGCAAAACCCATCCAGCATCATGATAATACTGGCTCTCATGAAGACCATGCAAGGAAATCAAGACCAAAACTTACCACTGCTGCAGAGGAGAAGTTCATTTAGAGTCACCAGCCTCAGAAATCACCAATTAACAAACAGCACCTCAGATTAGAGCCTTATGAAGGCTTTATAGAGCATAAGTAGCAGACACATCTCAATATCTGTTAAAAGATTTTTGCATACTTTGGATGCCTTCAGCAAACTTTTAAACGGTATTATAGCATACAGTATTTACACACACATACACATGTATAGTCCCCTCTAAAAGTGTAGTAGCAAACACAAAGACTAAGTTCTGCATTTGATACAATACGATCAGAATTTTCTATTTTCACATCCTGATAATGTAGATGTGTCAATCAGCTTCGTACATGGCACCTTACCAGCAGGAACCCTAACTTGTAGGGGTAATTAAGTTGCAATGTCCTCCACCCAAAACAGAACATGGCATTGGGACAATGTTATTTTTGAAACAAAACAAAAGAATAGCAATATTTATATATAGTATTTATGCAGTTTCATGTCCGTCTGCACAATCTCTGACTGCACTACATCTGTGGTCCCGTACAGTATGACCATAAAAAGTTGTTGACCCACTGACATCAACAAACTGCTGCATTCTTCTTTTGCGATGCTTTTCAAGACTTGTTTTTCACTGTTTTTATTGCTTTGAATGGTTTCTTCCCTCAGTCTCCTCTTCACGCTTCATAGGGATAAGGTCTGGTGAGGGATTTCCTCAGTCTAAAACGTTCTAGGTTTATCTCCTTTGTTGCACTGGTGAATTTTGAAGTTGTGGATTCTGATGATGATGGTGATGAAGTTCCACCCACTTAAAAATACAGTATATATATTTTATAAGATTAGTGAGCCCAGTGGAGATGCAGCCATGCAGGTCAAAGCCACAACACAAGCTTGTATGTTTTGGATAAGGAGCCGATCTGTTCTTTTCCCAAAGTTTCACATCAGTTTGGTAGAGTTCCACAACATTTCTGGCTCCTCTATGTATTTCTTCACAAATTCCGATCAGGACTTCTGATATTATTGCTATGACCCCTATACTTCTCAATGTATACTGCCTGGACAAAATATTTCCCATTTCAGAGGAGTCAATTTATTCGGCTGCATCAAGCAAAGAAAACAAAAAGGAGATTTGAATTTACTGGAACTGGGTTAAGAATAGTTCAGTACATCAAAACTTGATGCTGAAGTGTCTGAACTGTCACCTTTGTGGATGAAATCTGGTCAGAGAACATCATGAATGGGATCACCAAAACACTCAGTGAAGTTGCATGGTAAAAAAAAAAAATCCACGGTAAAAACCATAGCTATGTATAATAGTGGAAGTAATAGCATTTCCATACACACACATTTTTTCCCCTTGAGAACAGGATTGCAACTAAACAGTTGTCCATATGAAACCATTGTTAATGAGACCTTCAATTTGCTAGGGACCATAAAGATTGGACTTTGGAGCAGCGGAAAAGGCCATGGGAGTTCAGACTGAACCTACTCCAGAGCGATGAGTGCATCAGGGTAAGAAGGGACGCACATCATGCATATTGATCATCACTACACGTCTCTGGAGGCAGTGTTAAGATCAAGGATTGCTCCAGTTGGTCTGATCTAGGCTTAGCAACATTATGCAGCAATAAAGTCGTCAGCTAATAACCTGTACGAATGCCCAGGTTATCACATCGATATAGTTTTTCTTCCCTTATGGCACAGGGATATTCCAGGATAGAGTGGTTCTGGGACCAGGAGAAATGATTTTTACACATGAACTTGCCAACTGTGCTGTAATCAAAGCTACTGCATGCACAGAACTGAGCTGTTGCCTGCGCGGGGGAGACACTGGACACAAATAGAGTGCTTTGTCTGCCCTCAAAACATCAAAATCGTGCATTCAGGAATGTGGCATGAATATAACACCATGGAGGGATCCCTCTTTCCTCACTTGATTATTCTAAACATCAAACAGTATCTTAAGACTTTTTTCTGAGGACAACAAACTTGCTCTGACCATATCTCAGCAAACGATCATGATAGAATAATAAAAATTCATTATCAAAATAGAGCCATTTTGAAAATATGCATAAATCAAATCATGATTTATCACCTCATTTGATGTGACCTGTCACATAAAAAAACAGTAAATAAGGAACCGACTAAAATTTGGGAAATGGACTACATTTAACGTTATCTCGAGGCATTTGGTATACCATGAAGTCATCTTGAATGCTTGTGAGGAACACTCTGTAGCAATGACATCATCATTTGGCTTCGTGTTTAAGCCTGGCTGAGACATTTGAATAAATCCTCTTTGTCCCTGCCGCTCCTGTGTTACACAGCCACTGGTTCAGCCAAGCTTTCACGGAAGTCAATGGGCATCAAGACCCATCACCATAGTAACGCAGCACAGCTAAGGACAAAGCATGAGTCATCACAGGGTTCATTGCTTCCTGAATAAAACCGTGAGACTTTAGTCCTACCTTCACAACCATATTATTAAACGCGTCTTTTATTATTCATATATAAATAAAGATGCCAAGATTTCATATGCATATTTTTTTTATTATGATGACATAATATTGAAGTCTCAAGAATGAAAATGTTCAAAGATTTAAAAACAAAAACAATTTGTCAGAGACAGCAGATCATGAGCATTCGTACAGTAAGCAGGACAATACCAGACTATGTAGAGGTAAAGAGCCTAAATTAGTACTGGCTGAGAAGTTCAGTAAAAAACACCTGTAATACTTATAATGGAAATAAGGCACTGCTGTTCATAAAATACATTTTTTATTTAAAAAAAAAAATCATCATATCAAAATATCATCATTTATATAACATCATACAAATAATTCTATTTCATTCAAGTCTTCCTTTCATTACAAGATAAATTATGCAATTCTGGCTAAAAAAAACAACAAAGACAATTCAAAGACTAACAATTAAAGCTCTTACAATAAAGAAAATCCATAATTAAAAAATGTGATCATCTGGCTGCAGGATATTTAGTTTCATTTTTCTTTTTTTTCACGTATTCAGTGGCACAGTGACTCAGCTGTATGTGCATGCTGGAGAAGGAAACATCACCACTGTGATCTGATTGGTCTACCTGAGTCTCTCAGCTGTTGCGTGACACAGAGTGACATCATGTTGTCCAATGAAATTGCTTGGCTATGAGATGTGACAACTGCAATCAGCCGACAGAACAGACAATTACTGGTGTGTATTCTTATCTTCACCCAGCTCAGAATAAGCTATAATTAAATCACACTCCTGCAGCTCACAGAGGTATAAAAGTGCAACTAATTGCTAGACTCAGTGTTCTGCTGATTTTCTGGAGCTGAAGAGGCTCTGCATAACTGGACAAAATACAAAGTGCAAAACAGAGAAGATGAGCATGTGGAGCTACAAAATGGTGTTCTCGGATTAGCACCAGCCACCTGTTGTACTGTAAAGCAAAGTACGCATAAAGCTGATCTCAGATCAGAATAAATAAGCAATTTGTGCAGTGTGCTGAGGTCCTGTCAGTGACTGAGCGGAAGGTCATGAACTGGAAACTGGATATGGTGCTGGATACAGTGCTGGCATCTTTAGATAGAGAGACATAGAGACAATCGGGTGCTAAGACAAAATGTCCTAGAAAAAGCACTGGTTCAGCACCTAGCAGACTCACAAATCAAACGTTTAGCTCATGTTATGAACAGTCTGCTGCTTTTGTCCATAAATTTAACCATCTTTTACAGAAAGTGCCATTTGTCTGACATTTCAAAGGTCTAATTCTTGAGCGACTGCCACCAAAGAGACAAAGACGCTAGCTATTTAAAACTAAAAAAGTGTTTTTCTGTCATACACCGGGGTATATAAGAGTGACCAATCAGTCAGGTGACATACTGTAAGCCTGTGACCAGCTAAGCGTAAAAATGATTTTAGACCCTCTGTGTGCCAGGGCATATAAGCGAGAGAATACAGTACTATTGATTAAAGTAATCGATTTTACAAAGGCAAATCAACTGTACGTTCTATTTTTTTTTTTTTGTTGACTTCTTTACTTTAAAAGCCTTTAAAAACAAGCCCCAAATCATACACGTGCAGTTACGCAGTGACAGGTAGAACAAAATTATTCTAAGCTGTAGCACATTTAGGTCCTTATGCATGTACGTAGTTTGACTATAAATCAAAACAAAAAAAAGCACACTGTAAATAAATTATTTTAAAAAATCCAATCTGTGTCATATACAATAAGCACACTAGATTTACTGTGAGTGGAAATGCTCAGAGCTGAGGCTCGAGGCGATACAGATGAATAACATTAACGAAACAAATCTAGAAACACAACTCACAGAAGACACTTTAGGCTTAATATGAGAGTGGGATATAGTTATAAGTAGAGCCAGCACTGAGCTTAATGGATGGGCTTAAAAGAAGACATTTTGTCAAGTGCCTGTGACAGTTTAAGGCCTGCACAGACTGGCGTCTTTGTCTCTTTGGTGGCAGTCGCTCAAGAATGCTGCATATTTTGGAGAGCTCCTGACTCCAGGAGACTAGTGCGAATGGCGACATGACAGGGATGATGGATCGCCCCTGGATTCCTGTAAAGCTGCTATATAGGAGGAGATGCTCACACTACAGGGATCAGGCTAGCTGTTATGACAAAGAAGACATAGTTGGCTCCTGACTCTCAGGCTCTGCGGAAGGTTGAATCTGCGAGTCAAACACTGCTCTCATAGCTGGAGGGTACAAAAGAGAAGAAAGTACAAAGCATGATTATTTTCTTTAGGTTAAGTTGCAGTTAAAACCTTTTTTTTTACAGCAAAAGATTACAATGAAAGGTCAGTTGATTAAAGTTTGAAAATGCAATATAACAGGATATATAACAAAGTATGGCCTTTTAGTCCAAAAATGCTAAGCACAATATCTGTGATTATGAGCATCCACCTACATTTCAGACTACTGGCAAGAGTCTCTCTCCGGCTTTCACACACTTTGTTGAGGAATTCATCCACCTGTTTCAGGGAGAGAGAGTTGTGCAGGGTCTCCAGGGGGTATATAGATGGCACCATGGAGCAGCCTTCAAATCCTGAACGACACAAAATACACTAAATCCAAAATCAATGTAAAAAAGGTCATCCTCACTGTCTGGTTCATACATTTATGAAACATTAGAGAGCTACAATGGTACATGCTTGGCAACAGTTTTGCCCCAAGCAAAAAACCTCCAATAACCTGGCAACACATCAAAACACTCTGAATATAAAAGTGATTCATCTGTCTGCTCACACTTATCCTAACACCAAGGTCGATCCCGGAATTTACACATTCATTTCCATGTTTTTACATTGACAACACCTCACATTTAACACCTTGTTTCATAAATCACTGTGAGCCTTATAGCAACTGAAGAACCACAGGGCTCTGTGCACTGACAAACTGCTGGGGTGAGTAATGCACCAATTTAACAAACTTGAAACGGGTATAATTCTGAAAACTCCCCACAGTGTTCCGTCATTGTACATAATCTGGCTTGTTTTTGATTTTGCTCTCTATAAGACGGCAGGATTTGATGGAGTCAGATGGTACCTACTGCTTAAAAGAATGAAGTGATGCTTCTGCACATGAACAGGAAGTATGATACCTTCGAGGCGGAGAAAGTCACAGTCTGGTTAATTCTGAACCAAGAGCATATCATACCAAAGAATCTGTCCAGAATGCAATCTAGCATGGTGAAGAATGAGCAGCCTGAATGCATCAGGGACAATTTATCCTTGTTGGCTCTTCTCACAAGGATCACGGCTCACACATGGACTGCAGCTGAGAGAATCCAATATACAAGGCGGCGCAAAAATATTTTTTGGATCCATAGCTATTTTTCCTTACATGAAATATATTTTTCTTTTTATCTCAAACACAAGAAAATCCGAAACTAATAATAGGAAATCAATTAAGAACACCACTCAGTAATCAGAATTCCTAAAAAGAAAAAACACTGGTTGCTCTAAAAGTTAAAATCATCTCTGAATCAGTTTTGACACATGCAGATACAGTATGTTCAACGTTTTTGTATGCAGTATGTACATAATTGCAGCAAAGACAGAAGCTGTCAATTTAAGCATTTGCTATAATTTAGTTTAGTAACCTTTTTTGTCTATGCATCCACAATTCTCAGTTCATTTACACAGAAAGAGAGACAATGGAGAGATGAGTGGAAAATAGATGAACGGAAAATAGCAAGCTAAAAATGAACGAGAGTGGGGGAGAATAAAGGGGGGGAAAAAAAGATAAACAGTCCTAATTAAGCAAAGGAAAGGGTTTTTTCACATTATCTGTGGCTCTGCCTGCTTGAAAAGCACAAACTACAAAATAGACCAAAGGTTCTAATTTTCTTCTGAGCAATTTACATTTTATATCTGATTTCTCTTCAAAACACTCTACGTAAACAGAAATGGACATATAAGTGATATAATAAAAGTGATGCAGGGTAAATTTGGCCAGCCTAGTGTTCGACCAGGATGCAGCATTATTAAGCTGGTATGGAAGGAAAGTTGTTAATATTCACACACAATATAACATTAAGATATTAAGCATTTGATCATATCAATTATTACCAATAAACCAGTGACAGGGTAATGGGCACCCGAGGCTAGCCTGTCTTGTTTCACACAGAAAAGCCAATGCAGCACAATTTGCCGAGAAAAATCGATGCAATCCACAAAAGAAAAGCCACCAGAACATCCACTGCACCACAGGTGCACTGTGCTGTCGTTTTGGCAGATCCAGCACCAATCGAGCACTCATGTGATGCACTGGACAAACATGTTCGATCCATGGATGCCCCTCCTCACAACCCGCAGCTCCCAAAGGATCCACTGCCAACTTGCAAAATTTTGTTTAATTAAACCACTCATTCAAATCACATGACAACATCTTGAGTTCCCAATATTTTCCATTCTTTCATTCAAAAAGATGATAGGTATGTCAAATTATCTCCTGTGCACAGATCACTTTGGATCATCCCTCAAACAGGCTCAAGATAGACCATTCAAAAACGTTGGTCTTTGTCAAATTAGATGTATGCTTCTGGTTACGGTCATACTGTAAGGTTGAAAATCCTTTTCATCCTCAGCTTACAGTCACCCTAATGTTTTAATATCATAATTCCCTTCATCTTGATAAGAGCTTCAGGTTTGGCAAAAGTAGGGGGGGGGGGATGTTTCACTATTTTTCACCTTTTGGAATTGGTCTCATCTGACCCTAATTAATTTTGACACATGATGTGGGAAATTAGGTAGGCTTGGATCTTTTGTCAGATAGGGTATCTCTTGTCTAGCCACGAGAGCATGTGAAGAATATGAGAGGTCGTTGTTACATGCAGACAGTAATTGTTACTTGTCAAATATTCCTGCAGCTCTTTTAATGCTGCCATAAGTTTCTTGGAAGATTTTGCCTTGTGATTTGTACATTCTGGAGAGATGTCAGCTACGGCATGTGCTGGGTAAGGTTTCATTTGTAAAACATGGCTTCAGCAGTCAAATGAAACCAAGTCACGAAAATTCTACAGAAACGGCTCGTTTAAATTTTGGGATAATCATGATAATGTAAAAGTTGACAGGTGTATGAACATTACTTTTGAATCCAAGTTTGAATGCGATTCGCTCATTCTAAACACATAATCCTATACACAGAAGCCATAACACCTTTCTTATAAAAGGCAACCAGGCTATTTCAAGCTTTTCCCTTGTTTTTCGATAAAATGTTTCTCACCATTCTTTACTTATTTTTTATATTTGAAAATGAAAAGTTGACATGATTTAGCTCGATTTCATGTTTTTTACATCACAAAAACTATCCATTGTAATAGGGATGTGTAGACTTCTTATATCCACTGAATAGACTATGTCAAATCAGATCTACTCTTCATAGTGTGCATGGTTCAGAGATGCAGGTTTATTTCACTGTCAACAATCTCGACTGTGTCGTCTGTCCTGAAATTGGCCGAATTAACCAGAATATAACAGCTCCACCGTTATTAAGTGGAGCTATAATGGCTTTTATCCCTCGTTTTATGTGACACATAACCATACACAGGCTGTCCATGCAAATTCTCTTAGGCAAAATCACACTGCTATGAAATGTTGTAATAAAGCACAGGGCAAGACTGAAGATGTGTCCTTATTTGTTTTGGATGTTTAGAGAGAAGAGAGCAAGGATGAAAATGTAGCAGGAAAAGGGGTGGGTGTAGTGCTGCTCAGAAATCAGTCATGGGGCTGAGAACGAGATCTAGCAGATGAACATGCAGCGGGGGTAGGTGCAGCAATGTAGGTGGTGAATGAGCACAGGATCAGCTGAGAACCAACTCAGCAATTCAGTGACATGCTGCTGCATCTCAGGAGACTCTAAGAGGAAGGAGGAAGAAAAGAAAAATGTAGTGGTGAAGAAAAGAGAGAACACAAAGGAAGGAGGGTTAGATGGTGACATAAGGGTTTCGGTAAAGTCAAGGTGGGCAATTCCTCCGTCTTTGTCTACAAGCGGAAGAAACTGTCTAGGACAGAGACTAATACAGAGGAGGAGAAGCAGGAGAAGAGAGTCAGGGTAAGGATAAGGAAGATAAATAAGTCTTGTTGCACAGCACACATTTCAAACGTCTCACAACTTTTCAGCTGAGTGAGTCAGCAAGCGCGACAAATTACCAACTACAGAAGAGCATTTCCAAGCTAAACCTAGACACACTGCAGCCACTAATTCACACTCGCAAGATAAAATAAAAAAAGAATGCAGTATAATTAATGCCACCAAACCCGTGATCTTGTCTGAATGGGGCGTGAACATTAACATGAGAAGACTGTTTGTGCATAGCCTAATGTGTTTTCCATTATGCTGTGGGCAGAGCTCTGTTCAATCACATGGGACATGACCTATTAAACAACGAGGCAGTTTCATCACCACTTTTGATTTAGCTGAACGGGGGGGTTTTATGTTGGTTTTTATTACTCATTTATATCAGATTATTAATTTATATGAAGCTAACTTGCTAGCAAATATTGGCAAGAAGCCATGCTAACTGTTTTACTCATTACCTGAGTGCACAGAATAACCAAAACACTCTGCCACTCTGCTGTACAACTCAGACCTGACTCAGAACTGAACAGATTATACCAACCTATCAAAAGGAAGCTTAACATCAACTTTCTGTTTTACCCACACACACATGTGCACACAAACATACACATGCACTTGCATTCACACTAGTCATACTCTAATTATTAAAACCCCTAAAATGACTTTCCTCTATTTTTCATGACTTTTCCAGGTGATTCTTAAATTCCATAAAATGTTTCCAATTTTCTGTGAGATTTTCATGATCTTTCAAACTATTTCAAAAGGATATATTTGCTATTACCAAATGCCCCGAGAAACAGAAAATAACGTGCTGTAGTAAAAGCTCTAGATGGCAGCCTGCTTTAGCCAAACAAATGTTTATAGCAGTTAACACAGGCACTGTGAAGCCAAGTCAGACGTTCATTAGAAATAAAGGACAAAACCAGCAAGGCTACTGCTGCACTAGTACCTCTTACTGCTGTACCAGTTACTGCTATAAAGTGCTTCTGTTTTGCAATCACAAAACTAACCCAAAACTGTGCATTAAATAAAATGACCAACAATGTTAGATAAATTAGCTAGTCAACATCATGTAGCATCAAACACAAGACAGCACTACTTTTCTAGTGCTACATTCTAACATAACTAAACAGAATATGGTGTTAATGAACCTTCTCAGGTATAAACACACTTAAAATCTTCTAATTGTAAAGAGTTAGGTCATAAGTTCTGGACAAATTTATTTCCCTGAGGCTGATTCACTACTTTTTTTTTTTTTCATAAAGCTGCCACTTGAAATTGATTGAGAAGTTGCCTGTAGTCCTTTCCACAAACTCTTTGAACTGCACTGTTCCAAGCACATTTAGGATTCTACTAGTATTCTGTCTCTGCTGGAACAGGGCCTGACTAGAAACCAAATTATGTTCATATGAGCTGACATAAATGTTAATGACTGAGATGTCTAGGGTGGTTAAAAAGGCTAAACCAAAAACCAAAACAAAACAAAAAAATGTATTCATTTCATTCATCTCATTTTCCACTCATGTGGTCAGTTCCCACCCACAAGCTAGTTCTAATATCTAATAGCAAAAGATTCCAACAGAACAGGACAGCCACTGCATCATTTCAACCCAATGCACACGTTTGTACTGTACACTACCAGCTACATTTGTTGAGAAGATGAAAGTTTTCAACTTTGCTACAGGCATAAATTCTGAAAACTGCACTATATTTAGATCGACTAGATAGTTCCCTAAAATCTCATTCTTTCCAGAACTATAGCTTCTATAAAAGAACAGGTATTCAGGACAGTACTTGTACTTGTGTCCAAAGCTGTAAATAAACAGTTAAAACTATTGTTTTACTACTGCTCCCTATACTAATAACCTAAACAGATGTAAAGGACAACATGACAAGTTTGTGGCCACACATTACCCACAATCCATCTGTTACCTAGACACGAAATACTGTTTTTCAGGTTATCGGCAAACGATTTCTTCACATCAGCTACGAGGATGTCAGCCAATATGTGTGAGGAAAGAGAAGATCCACAGTGGATTTTTAGCAAAAACTGTGAAGACATTTTGGTAACCCCTGCCTTCATTATCAGCTTTATTCACAATGTGTAATGTATCACTGCTGTTCAGTAGCTCATTATATAATAACTACAGCAAGTCCAAAACGGAAACTGTTAAAAAAAAAAAAAAAAAAAATTAAAAAAGAAAGAAAATTGATTATTAATTGTAAAGCACAATGATGGAATAGTTAACCAGGGTAAGGAAAAAATGGACATGCACTCATCCACTGTAAAAGAAGAACAGATTGAAAAGAAGGAGTAAATGAGTCTGGAATGAATTAGGCTCAAAAATGCGATGATGTGCATTGGGTGAGAATAGTTGGGAGTAAAATTACTGGAAGGGAACTTCACAAAAATTGCAAATTGGGGTCATAAGATCAAAATTGTGAACAAAACACTAACTACTATGTTGATTTAAACCCCAGGGAGCATGCATGTAGCTAAACACACGGACTCCAAACGACATTCATACCATTAGTTGGATGCCTGGCATATGACACAGAAAACCTCTTTACAGCCGGCATCGAGAGCAGCTCTGAGGAAATAGAAGAAGCATTATCACTCGGGTGCATTTTGACCCAGAAACCCAGAACTAATCAAAATGTGTGTGCGGAAATTCCAAACCTTCTGCCCAAAAGTAACAGCTTTATTAAATACATAAAAGATTATGTAAAATGTATTTTTTACGGTATAAACAGGACTCATCCCGTTTCCATAAAGTGACATGACAAGGCAGAATTTTGGCTATAATCTTAGAGGTCTAACATACTGCAGACCTTAGGCATAATCATACAGTGACACCCTGTGGACAAAAGTCTTATTATGCACACTACTGATGCAATATTCCTGCAATAAGAACCAAATTAGTCCCACAATATTAGCAATACAGATGTCAGCCAATAGAGATATTATTACGTGGAAAATCCAAGGAACTGAAGATGAAGTACTGTAACTCCGTCAAGCACAAGCATTACTATTAAACTTCAGCAATTAATACTGGGTCAGGGTTGGTGATATCAAAAAACAAACAAACAAACAAACAAAAAAACGAATAAATCACAGTATTTGAAGACATTCATACTGTATAACTTATCATACAGAATACATGCATGCTCCAATTTAATTTAAATACAACTGTAAAATTGAATTTGATTAAACTTTTATAATGTCAGTTGAAAAAGTGAAGTTGTGCAGTTTGTCCAGCCTTCGCTACCCTATCTCTCTGTCTTAAGAGTCCACCAAAGGGTCACTACTAGAGGGTTAGAGATTATGCAAATGTGCATGGAAGAACATGAATTTCTACAGCAGAGAACAAAGCTAATGGCCCTGATAACCTCAGTCCATAACACAGGCACTGACATGCTAGATTACATGCTTCTCTAAAATAATAGATACATTGGCACTGATTAAAACAAATATATCAAATATAACATCTGATCAGTGGTGCTCTAGTGATTATGGAGGGACACTGAATTGCCACTGTTCGCTTGAGCAAGATCCATAGCTTCCAATTAATCAACTGCACTTAATTGCCTCAAGTGTAACTCGATTAACTGATGAAGAACAAGGGGTTAACATACAGTATAGGCTACAGACATATACACAAGGGATGTTCAAGTCAAACCGGGATTTGTGCTAAAATTTCTTGGGAATGAAACATAAACCTGATTAACAGTAAAACAATTAAATGGTTCAAATGTTTTAAAGGAAGCCGTACATCAGTGAATGACGATCTCAGTGCGCACTGCAGTTGTTTATGTGAACATTCGGCGAGTGGAATGCCTGAGCCATAAAAATCAACTGATAACTTGTTAACTTGTCTGTGGGACCTGTACACACAATCAATCACGAACACCACTTGCACTTAACAGGAATTTGGGTGGAAGTTATTGTCACATCGCGAGCACAGACACAACCTCGCTCCAAGCTACATGTTTTCAACATTACACAAGTTCCTGGGAGGCCAGGGTTTCAGACGTGAAGCAGGCAGTCCTATCCTGGCTCTGACATACTGAGAAGACCTTCTATTTTGTTGGTATTTAAACACTAGTGAAACTCTGGGATAAGTGCATTAGTGTAGCAGGGGATTATACAGAGAAATAAAGTCATATCTGTTCTTTTATTTGGCACAAAATAAAAGTCTTGGTTTGACTTGAACAACCCTTGTGGTAGACTTTCTGGAACAAAGTGGGTTTACATGACAAATTAATAACTGTCTATAAACGTAAAGGTGTTAAGTCACTATGTTGAACTGCCATATACATTTCCTAGATTCTTCCTTTCCTTCATTTTCTAGCAAAAATGAATGTGACAAGGTAACAGTCATGACGAAGCAATCGTACTATGCCGGCAAAACAAGTAAAATAGTGCCCTCTGGAGGCAAGCACAAACAGGTGAGTTTGAATCAATAATTGATGGTTTTATATATACACACACAGCATATATACAGTATATATAAAACCATACAACACACACAATAGCAATAATAAGGCTTTTAAAAAGGGAACAGAACGCACATTATTACAAATACAATACCTTATATGAGTCTCACACACACAGTTGATTTGCAAGCACAACTAGAGGTGCTGGATAAAATCTGACATGCTATGCATCAGCCTAGAAGTTTCAGCATGTTATGAATATGAAACAAATTAATCATAAAATCACTAGAGATTGTCATGATGAATTTTAAGCATCCAGCTGGATGGAACAGAGGGGTGGTTAGAAGGTATAATTCTAGCATAAAATCAATCAACAGGGAAGTGAGTTCAAGGTCAGCTGAAGCCAAGAGTTTCAAGCAAAGACCGGGATTAAGAAAGAAGCTGGAAATAGACAGAAATCCAAACACCAGTGCAGATTTGAGCCAAGTCTGCAAAAAAAAAAAAAAACCCGGAAGATTTGTGTGGAAAGGTAGATTTTTAACAACAGAGTTGCACAGAAATTATTGGAAAGCGTGGATTGCTGAGAGCAACAGAGACGGATTAGGATTACTGCCAAGGAACTGTGTGTATTCTTTTGATCAGCTTGCTCTATTGAAGGCAGAAGGCGCCATCGGACAGAGGACATACCCTCTCTACTGACTCGTCTCTGAGGGGACGTGGCTTTTTTGCGCTGGGTTCGGGCCAGCTCTCGAAGGTTGGGGGCACTGGAGGACACCCCCCGGGAGGAGGAACTGAAGAGGCCAGTAAACAGGGAGCCTGTGAGGGGGTGGGAGAGACCATGAGGTGGACAGGGAGGGGGTGTAGGAAGGGAAAGGGTTGATGATGGTTAGGTTTCACTACAGACCATGCAGCGGCTGTTTAACGGTCTAATTAGTTTTTATGCCCAGAAATGAGCTCACTTGAGGCACTTTTTGGCATCACATTATACTAGATCATGTAGGTTAGCAGTAACATACCAAGCCAAAACTTTTTTTTTTTTTTTTTTGGTCCTGCACCAAACCTTTGTGTGTGCAGGATGATACGTAACTGTTCAGTGGAAACGTGAAGTGTGTTTGAACACCGAGTAATGGAAAACCGATGGGTTTCTGGAAGAGCAAAAGGAAACTAAAAACAGTGTGACGTTTGAGACATTCCAAATATTTCCCCTGAACTGCGAGACACAGACAGGCTGTCAAGTTTATTTTTGCTCTGGGGACAGAGTCAGACCAGATGTACTGTAACATGCACACGGTCACTGACAAGTCCTGTACAAAGAAATCAAACACTGTTTGTGCATTTGATTTAAACTGCAGTTATATTAAGACAGCAAAGGCATGTCTCCATTATTGACCATGCTCATATCTGGTAAAAGTACAGCAGCTCACAGCCAACATTTATTATATAGGATTTCACTTCACACTGCATGTCCATTTGGCTTAAGTTATGTGCATGATGGTGTGCTTGGCATGATGTTAAGCCTTTCAAAAATAAGCAGTATAAAGTGCCAAATACATCATTTGTTCAGCTTTCCTATGGAATATAATGTTTTTTCTGTCCTTGACACATAAAGTGTGAACATAGCAGTTACACAGATTTAAAGTGGTTCAGTGACTTGTAACCTGACACAGTGTTTGCATTGTTTTTTTTTGTTTTTTGTTTTCCTGCCAGGAATAGGACAGTGTAGCACTCTCTGTACTGCCAGCTGCTACATTTAGACTATGAGGCAAGTATGAGCTGAAGAGCTCTTCATGTAAGAGCCTCATAGGTGCTGTGCAGAAAAATGTTAACGTGATCTGATCGCTAACGCTGCTGATGGAAGGTCATGTAGTGCAACACTTAATACATACCCAGGCCACCGGATTTGACTTCGCAGGGTTGGCGGGAACATGAAGGAAACAGACGATGAGCTCCACCACGAGAGGCGGTTGTGCTTTCGGAGAGGACCTGTGTGCAAAGTACACACAGCTAAGCCATGCAATAAGATGTTAAGTCAGTCAACAAATAGCAACCTGGTGATCAATTCCAGCTCAATATACTGTATACGATTATTTTGGCCAGGAATCACATGGGGATTTTCACTTTCAAAAGAACTGGCAGAATTCACTCTGAAGCTTAAACTTTTAATTATAAGCCAAAATTATTTATGGTTTGCAGTTTATGCTTGCCTTAGCAGATCATTAGTTAATTTTCTAGCATGTAACTTTTATTTTAGAAGGACAGTGCTGGATGTGAAAAAAGAAACCGTACCTCCATGGAACCAGTTTTTCGGTTACGAATCAGTGGTGACTTTCTGTGAACATTCGGTTGCTCAGTGAGAATCGCTCGATCTGGTTCATCCTGAGACAAATCCTCCAGACTGCCCAGATTTTCCTGCTTCTCCTGATTCTGCATTCATATAATACATTTCCTTGAACCCTCAGTCTAAAGCAAAAATCTCTCTATAAAGGATTTTCATCCACTTTGTGCTTATACTGTATACGGTATATTCCCATAAACACAAACCTCTGAAGAGGCAGGACGGAACCCAAAGCCCATTGGTGCATTCTCCTCATCACGACAGCTCTTAACCCCGGGACTGAAGTGAAGCTCTACATGGAAACGTTCCTCTGAAGACGGATCCTATCCACGTATACGCACATACAGTACAAAGCTACTTATGAGGACATTGGCATATACACAGGAGCATATATATAAGATATAGAGAAATGGACAAGGGGTTTTACCTTATTGTTGTCTTCATACAGCATAATGACTATCTGAGTCATGTAGTTGAGTTCAGTTACAGCACTGAGGTAGTCCATGGCCTGCTTCCACTGCTCGTCTTTCTCCTCCTAAAACACAACAGCGTGATCAAACTATGAATTACTTCACAACTGGATTTAGAGTAAGACCCTATTGTGTTCGATTGACTCGTACTCACGTTGAGAAGGCCGCCATATCGGAAGATACTGAGCAGGGAATGGACGTGACTCTCGCTGGTGAAATAAAGCCGGGTCCGCACATGCCGACCCGGAGACATGACGCCTCGCGAGTACCTGAACCACCAGAAGGAGATAAAAACTCAATCTGATTACTCACAAAAGTTCGCCTCAGTATGACAAAAATTGTATCTCAGCCATTTTGAAGACAGCATTTTGAATAAATCAAAATTCATTAAAAATCATAAAACAGGGGTTTTCTATTTGTATTTGTATTTTTTTGGGGTGTGGTTGTTAGTTCATGTTTGATTGTACTTGATGCTTGTTTTATTGTTTTCTGCATGTTTATATTGTTAAAAATGGACAATCGCTTAAAATTTATATCTGTAATGATGACTACACAATAAAAAGTTTGAAAAAAAAAATCATAAAACAGGCTTGTTGAAGAGTTTTATTTGATTTTGTTTTACTAATTTTAAGTGCTTCCATTAGTTTTTCCCTTCCATTCCATTATTAAACAAATATTTTATATATGCTGTGATATATTGATAATACTAAGCAAGATACTGTATTTACTCACTCACTCATTTTCTATACTGGTTATCATGTACAGGGTCATGGAAAGCCTGGAGCAATAGTAGTATTATTATTCACACACTATGGGCAATTTTGAAAAGCCAATTAGCCTTATCTGCATGACTTTGGACTGTGGGAGAAAACTGGAGCACCCGGAGGAAACTAACCATGCTTGGGTTGAAAATGCAAACACAAAAGGCAGGACTCAAACACTCAACCCTCGAGGTTTGATAGGAAGTAGCAAAAAGAATATTATATAAGTAGTATTATTTGAAACCTTCATGGATAAGATTAAGGTCAAGGCTACTTCGGTGCTTTCTGCAGTAGTATAACCACTAAACCTTAAAATCTTACTGCCTTAAGGAGATGAATAAAGTTGCATAGTGCATTATGTTTAATAAGGTCCAGAGGCTCACAGTGGATGCAGCTTGTTGACAGCCTCGTCCTCATGTGTCCTCTGCAGATCCAGCTGGATTTTCTTAACCAGGGGCACACAGTAGGCACTTGCAATGTCCAGCTTCTCAATTTTACTTATTCCATATTCCTGAGGTAGCAAACACACATGAGAGACAGAAAAAACTATGGAGCAAATACATGGAAAAAAAAAAAAAAAGTCTCTCGGATGCTGTACCTGTGGAATGATGATGTCAGCGAGTGCACGAGACAGCCGGAAGAGCTCCAGGGTGTTCTCCAGGCCCACAGAGCTGTTGTGCTGCGTGTCATACTTCACACAGTCATAGATGTCGGGAATTTTGCTGATGTCATAGCGCCCATTCTTCATGCGGAAGTCCCTCTCCAGCTTGGACCAGCGTTGGAGCATGAGCTCGAGCGTCTCACTGTGGTACAGCTGCAGATCTGATAAGAGGTTCAATTACATTAGAATAAACAAACTACTACAATAAACGAGAGTATTTATTTTTAATGGGTAACTTTTCTGGAATGGCTGTCAGAAAATGCAAGTGAATGCAGGTGCAGACAGTTGATAGTAAATACAAAACGAACAAAAACACTCAGGACTAGGAACTGTGGTAACATTGGCTGTGAGCAATAGTCAGAAACATAAAACATATGCATGGAGCATAATTAACACTAGACAACACCAGAATGTGATTTGCACTAACTGATGCGAGCAGTTCAGTAGATTTATTCAACCCCATTTTCAACCAAATGTAAAATTCAAAATTTATATACAGTAGACACTTTTGCATTACGTTAATATGATCTGGAAAGGCTATAGAAGCTGTGTACTAAACTAGCTAACGTGAACAATGCTATTAGAAATCCATCAACGATATGACGATGCAAATCAAGACCAAAATCCTGGCAATGTCTACTCGAGAACTAGTTGTCTACCAGTTAACAGGTCAATGTTCCCTTAATATGCGGCGGTGAGTCAAACATTTTTGCACACTCTGGTTATATTAAAACTTCTGTTGGACCCAGTGTCTTATCAGACTACTGTCTCCCCAGTTCCTACTGTGCAGGTGTGACCCAGCTGTATCCATTCATTTGTAACTGCGGTATGAGCAAAAAATGGACGCCCCACTTGTGATTTGCACGGAAGAAGAGTGATTAGTTTTTTGTGGTCTGAGGGTGTACCTGATGCCGAAACAACTCCTAAACATGGAAGAGCATAAACAGAATCCTTGACAAGACAGAGATTCATCACCACGAGTTTGAGAGTAAACTGCAGAGAACGGAACAGAAACATCCTCAATCGTTAACCTAGAAAAAGCTCTAAGGTCAAGCATCAGCTGGAAAATTGATGCTTACAGTTCATTAGGATCTGTCATTAGGATTAACGCTATCCAAGGGCGTTGTGATCTCGCATGACAATGCACGTCAGCACACTTCTCCCCACACTGTCCACACTATGCGAAAACTTTTTCTTGAAGTGTTAAAGTATCCTCCCTACAGTCCTGATGTTGTTCCACTGGATTTTCACCTGTTTGGTCTCCTGAGAGCAGCCCTACAAGGATGACGATTCACTTTTGATAAAGAAGTAAAATCAGTGGCGCATTCGTGGCTCGCAGCTCAGCCCAAAACATTTTTAATGAGGGAAAACAAAAGCTTGTTGGCAATGGACAAGTGTATTGAAACACAGAGATTATGACAAACAAGATAATTTTTTTTGTCTTTTATGACAATTAATTAAAATAAATTCTATAGCCAGAGCGCGGATAATTTTTGACTCACCCACGTATATATTTAAAGGTTTGAACATTTTGAATGAATTGTGCACAAAATGTCTTCGACTTTAAAGCAAAAACGAACAAGAAGTAGCCATACCTGCAGACTTTGGGTCCTCTAGCCGCTTGCGTATCTGACGTGTGAGGCTCTGAATGAGGGCGAAAACCTGGTCACATGTTTTGACAGGATTTTCGATGATCTTCATGGAATTGACCAGAGAAGGGCTTTCAGTTGGGGCAAGCTGGAACAAAATTCAAATGCAAGTTAATCTCACAAAAGTGAGAAGTAAAAATAGAGAAAGCCGTTGGTAGAGAAATACTTTTTGGTAGTCCTCGTTAATGAAGTCTTGGTTTTTCTGCATGATCTCATGGAGTCGAGCTTTGACGCGCTGTTGGCAGTCCGTGAGCGAGTCGCTGTCGCTGTCCAGCAAGCCATTCATGTTGGCACTCTTAACCATCTGCACCAGGATAGGGGTCAACTCGCCCTCCAGAGCCAACAGTCCCTAAAGCACACACTTCATATGTAGTGCATGTGACTTATACAGGTAGAAAAAAGAAAATGTGCATGTTCAAACAGGTACCTTAGCGAAAGCAGCAGCGGTCATTTGTACCCGGCCCTCGTCTGAAGCATAGATCTTGAGGTCATGGCGGTACGTGCTGTGTAAACGCAGTAGGCCACAGCCAGGGAAACCAGCATAGTCTCCTGCAAGAGGGTATAATCTTGTATTGTCACTGCAGAATATCATTCACCTACTGTATATATATATATATATATATATATATATATATATATATATATATATATATATATATTTGCAAATAGAAACATTTTCCCTGTTGTTTCTATTTGTTGCTAAAATGTTAATGCATGGATACTAAATGTTATGTCTATTGAAATCTTTTTTTTAACCATGTCGGTAAAATACGACTACTTCATGCAAAGCTTGGGCATGAAAGATAAATGCCTGCATGACTTATTTGATATGTGGGACCTCGGGTCACTTAAAGTGTACATTTGTAACAATAAACAGGATTAAAAGCAACACTAATACTTAGTGTAAAACAACCAAGGCACAGTACAGACTCATCTACTTCACACTGCTTAAAAAAAGTACACAAAGCTTTATTACAGTCATGGAGGCGAATATCATAGAATCTTTTCATGTCTTATACCACGTTATCAAATCTTCTGCACATACCACAGGCAACACATCGGGCATTATATGAAAATGAGCAAAGCAGCACAGAAAGCTCAATATCATTCCCACACTTGGAAGCCCTTCTTACCACAGTCAGTAGGGGACTCGCAGCCCAGGGATCTGCGGTTATCTAGTTCATAATTCAAGGCAAGAGAAAAGCAAATCAGCGAGTAACACAGTGCTACCCTCTATCCTGCAGCAGAGTATGACTCAGGAAGAGCACAGGAAACAGCTTGACCATGGTTAGCTCCCGCTTACTCCAAAAATAAAAAGAAATGTCATAAACACTGTGTAAAAATATCAAACATGAAAGCCGTGTCTTCCTGGCCTGGCAGGAGCTTATAGACCTGCGTACAACTTTGCGGGAAATGATGTTTCAGCACTATTAATGGAATGGTGAAGATTCAATAAGCAACAAAAAAGGGATTTCGGAAGCTGTAGAAAACCTTTATGTAAATCAGATCACACTTGTTTTGGTTTGTGTGGTGGTGTGCACACACTTTTTTTTTTTATTAGCTTTTATATAAAAAAATTATGAACAGTCAACAAAAATGTATAGTACTGTGCAAAATGTTTGAGCCGCAATCAATAGCCAGACTTTCTTATATTTTTATGTCTTCTTGAGGACTTTCTTGCTCTCATTTTCTGCAGGTTTTTGGTTCTCATTTTCGGTCCAGTCCAGATACCTGACCAGTTTCAGAGATGAACCAGTAAGAAACAGGTGAAATGATTGGTGCATTGGAGATGCTGATTACTGAGTGGTTGAAACAGATGAGAGAGGAAATGAGGTTGCTGCTTTTTTTTTTTTTTCTCAATACCTCAACACATACCTCAACACATACCTCATCACTAAAGAAAAAGCATTTCAGTACTGAAACGAGTTACATTGTTGTGTTGCGTTGTTGTGTTATCATGTAGCTCTTGTTTGTACAATTGCACATGCACTTTGTTGTCTGTTGTCCAGTGTGATCTCTTCTAGTATAAAAATTGATAGCTTTAGGTTAACTTAAAAATGTAAAATCTGCGTTGCTAATTTATGTTGTGTCAGTTAATTTATGTTGTTTGCATGTATGTAGCACCTTGGTCCTGGAGGAACGTTGTTTCGTTTCACTGTGTACTGAACTGTATATGGTTGGAATGACAATAAAGCCTACTTGACAGCCTACGTGATACTGATGCATGATTTTTTAAAATAAAATGTTGTTGTTTTTTATCTGCTTTTCTGAACCATGATTTACATTCACAGGACTTTGATGGGTATTGGCAAAGAGCCCCGCTTTAATACTTTCTTGGAAATGCCTCATGTGCACTTTGCTACTATGTCAAAGATTTGTCTCTCAAATAAAGTCATAAAGTAATGAACGAAAGGTATATATCTGTTTAGATAAAGTCCACCAGATTAGTCACTTCAAGTGTGCATGTTTGCCTGTGCGTACCTTGTCCTCCAGGGTACATGCAACGGAAAGCTCTTCCCAGCTCTTCAGCCTGTACACGACCGGCTGGAGTCAGCTCGCCTCCCCATTTTAGCACCAACAGCAAAGAAGGAGCTTCCTTCTGAGAGTCTACACAAACACACACACACACATGTACAGTTTAATGTCAATACACATTCATATACACACAATATTTAGTGTTAATGTTCAGTATTAAACCTTAATTTAAAAACATGTTCACCTTCTTCCTCACTTGATGCTTTAGGCTGGCCATTGGGCAGATAGGTCAGCTGCACTTTGCGATTTATCCCAGAGAAATGGCCGTACCTTAAATACAACACAGGGAAGAACATGGGGTGCAGACATTACTGTCATACTGTCACACATAACACTCAGCGACCACAGCATGGCTTATCATTCGCTAGCACATGCTCAGTAGCTGTCATGTTTCCAGAAACATGTGTCAGATTGACCTTTCCAAAGAGGCTTTGGAACCATTAATATTTTCCATGTATGCCATGCCAAAGCTGACCCTTTTGCCCTTTGAGCCTTAAACGGATATAAGAGAACATTGCTCCAAACTCTGATGCAAATTTGTCACTACACAGTATGTGTGGTGGTCTGGGAAAAACAACACAAGTTGAAATTTAAAAATGTTTGTACTATTCATCCATCAATATCTCAGGGAACGTAGGGCACGAGGCGAGATTTGAACACCCTATCCTGATCCTGATAACTACTAAGCCACCATGCTTTAGCATTTTTGCTATCCCAAAAATACCAAAAGTTCGTAAGCCTTGCACCTCCAGGGTCCGGGTTCGGTCGTGGGTTTCCTTCGGGTTCTCCAGTTTCCTCCCACAGTCCAAAGACATGTAGGTTAGGTTAATTGGCATTCCCAAATTGGCCGTAGTGTGTGTATGTGTGTGTGAGCCCTGCAGTGGATTGGCACCCTGTCCAGGGTGTATCCCGTCTGTGCCCCAAGTCTCCTGGGATAGGCTCCTGGCGCCCCGTGACCCTGACTACAGGAATAAGCGGTACAGATGATGAGTGATGACTTCATTAAACGATTCAGCATCAGCACTGTCCTCATTAGCAATGCGTCAGCACCTCTACCACTTCACTAGTTGAAGACAGTGCCTTATTATGAATGGTTATGACCGCTGTGTAACTGTGATGGCAGTCAGCTGACTCTCAACCTCCCTTTTTATTTTTCACTACACATCATATGCAACGTCAATATGTTTTTTTTATACATAATTTTAGCTGTTTGCCAGAATTCAGCCATAGCAATATGTGTTGGTTTTTCCAGACCACCACATGAATAATAATACCATTTGTCTTTTAGTGTAAAAGACAGTTAAAAAGATCTGAAAGAAACAAGGTAGTTAGAACTACATCCACAACTGAGAGCCACATGCCAACACAAGGAATATGAAAGAGACATAGACATCTGATTATTCAGCCTCTGATTATCAGATGTCAGACAGTCTAAAATACTTTAACACTTGGTTGGCGTCAGTCTTTAAGCAGAAAGCCCAAACTGACATTAAACAAGTTTTAAGGCATTTTACAACTGCAGAGATTTTACAATTCCAAACCAAGCATTTCTGTAAAAGTTATAGTTGTACTAGTGTTCACTAAAAGTAGCTTTCCCATCAATGTGTTAATTCATCGACGATCCTAAGTGATGCATACCAAGTGGGTTGTTCGGAATGGGCTGAGGAAGCATGAAGGATTAAAGAGGGATTGAGTTTCTTTTTGCAATGGAGTCAGTTATAGAGGACATGCCAGAGGTGACATGCATCATAAATGCATAAACAATTCCCATTGCCCTTATTGCGAGAGAAGTCTAGAGAACCAGTATTATCTCAGTGTTAAAGAACACAAGGCTACAGGTTAATAACTATGAACTCAATGGCCTTCATATGGATGAATGAACTTCTGAAGTGCGTACTGATTATCATTCAGGCTGGATTCCCTTTGGAGAGAGGGGGCAGAAGAGATGGAGGGAGGGGAAGAGAAGAGAACAGAGGAATGAATACGATACTAAGCTCTGGGGGCTACATCACAGTGGCTTTTTCTCATAAATCACAAATTCCTCTTGACAGTGCTCATCATTAAATAATGCATGAAGTAGTTTAGCTATCAAAAGGCCATATTCAGAGTTAAGCGTGTTCAGGATATAAAGTTAAGCATACACCATTAAAAAGACCTCAAACATAGGAAAAAAAACTAAACACTATTCAGAAATTGCACATGAGCAGTATACGCTCAGTAGGGTTCGCCTAAAAAAGTTCAATACTTAAACCTTTTTAAAAACATATAATAAATGTACAATGTATATTAAATCTATGGGAGTGTATTTCTTGCATATCTGCATTTAAAATGGAATAATTTCAATGTGCTCCAACTAAAAATTTAAACTTACAATGTTAACAGGACAGAAAAAATAGAGGGTTCATTAAAAAAATTATAATAATAATAATAATAAATTATGGCACATGTGAGACATGACTGTGAAAAAACGTCTTTACTAACATTATACACTCAGGCTTTTGGCAGAACGTATTCAACTGAGCATTCGTGTGGTAAGAGCCTTGCTCAAGATCCCAGCTGTGGCAGCTTGACCATGCTGGGATTTGACCTTACGACCATTCGATTAGTATGGGACTTAACCACCAAGGTACCACTGCCCTCTGATAATGTACAGCATCTCAATGCTGAGTGACAGGCCTGGCGCACACAGTTATTGTTCTGCTCTTGATTTTAAGTCTTCACTTATATAGTGTACTCACATCTCCAGCACAGTCTTCAGTTGTTCCAGTTTGGATTTCTTCTCCTCAATCTCACAGTCATTATGCTGCCCCAATTCAGCTAGCAGCTGACGGGCAATGTCCAGCACCTCCTAATGACACAAATCAGTGATTGTTTCATTATCAATTTTCATTATAATAATAATAATCACTTTTAATGCGCTGTGGGGTTTTTTATGTGCATTTTATTACTGCAGGGACCAGATCTGCAAGTTCAGATATTTAATGAGACACATAGGGTATCAGCTAGATATAGGATCTCAGCTGTCATTCATTTTCATTATGATTAAGTGCTTCATCTTGGTCAGGGTATCCCAAGGACACTGTGTGGAAGGCAGGAACTCACCCTGGAATGCAGAGCCCACACACACACACACACATACACACACACATTCCAGTGCTCATTCAGAAGGGTAATTAATAGCACAGCCAATCCACGTACCCCCTGCACACACAACAACCCAAGCTCAGTACTGAATCAAGGACCCAGGGGCTGTGAGGCGCTACTTAGGCACATCAGCTATGTGTGCATCAGAGTGATATGTTGTGATAGAACGGAGCAGCCACATTCAGCATTCCTGAGGCCATGTAAAGTGAACTGAAGAATAAGGATCACTATCCATTTTGAAACAAGATGGAATTATACAGAGAAGTATGTAGACATGTAAACCTAAATGGACACTAGGTATTTATTAGAAATATACTAGAACTGTATACATGATTTCTGGACAAAGTCAGGTTTGTTTTCAAGGCTAAAAAGTCTCTTCACCAATATAAAAATTAAATAACCTGAAATCCACATACAATCTTAGCGAGTATGTCAGATACAGAACAGTTATGGCTGCACAGGGAATTATGGTGCTGAAATTTTGCCTTCAGCCCCGGTGTGCATGATGTTTGCACGTTCAAACACACACGTCTTGGCATGTTGGGATTTCTCCACATATTCCAGTTTCCCCGACAATTCAAAGGCAAATGTTATAGACTGACTGTTTTTCCAAATCGAGAGCATGAGGTTGCAAGAGGTCGGGATCCTCAACATTGTACAGTATCTCGTCCCTTAGTCACAGGTCATTGTGGGCGACGCTCTAGTCAAACCCCTCTGTTTAACATTTATACTCACCTGGAGTTGCTTTGGTTTCTTTAGTTTGAGTTTGCCTGTCCTGTAACCACCATATTTTTCAAACAGGTCAAAGAACCTGAGAGAAAGACACATATGGTATAAGTACGTAACACCATAGCTGACAGCTCTGCCATGAAGTGAGACGCACAAATGGAACTTACAAAGCATTCCTCACTTCCATCTTCATCTTCTGCTTGGGTGTGCGATCTCCATGGCGAATGACTGCGATCACACAACGGAGCTCCATCCTGTGTGGTATTTACAAAGTGCATTTGTGTAAGTAATATGCGCTATACTGTATATGAAGTACTGTATGTACAATGTGGGTTAAATTTCAGTTATAACTTGTAGGAATGTTTTATCTTGCAGCAACTTTTCTGAGGTTGAAATTTGCTCTGATTAGGAGAGAACATGATCCTAATCACTAACTATAACACATCCATGTGGAGAAAGGGGGCATTATGGGTCAAAAATCAGCAACGGAGTATCCGTTTATAATTATGAATAATATTATGCCACATGTAAACCAGATGTCCTATTTCATACAAACTTCACCATATAAATGATCGTGTACTGATAAAATCTGATAAATAACATATATTCTAATCAGTTTATTATTAAACTTATACTTACTTATACTTATTATTAGACTTATAAAGATCAATGGCGTTTGGTTTGCTGCCATCAACACTATCCTTAAAGAACATTTTTATTCACTAATGAAGTTTTATCAATGCATAGTAGAAAAAAGACAATTTTAGTGAGTAGCACACACATGGTTCCTGAGGTAGTAGGGACTATTGGGATGTCCTCTGCTTCCATGGGGATGGACCAGGGGATGTGGAACTGAGGAGCCAGTTCTCGCATCACCATGTTCCTGCGGGAGCAAATTCAGTGTGACACGGATTTATTTAAACTGCAATCAAGCATGACAAATGATGACATCAGATGTAAAAAAGTAATATCTGATACATAAATGTGATCAATTAACCAACCAATAAATTGTATACAAAATCTGATTTAAACGAAAAATAAAAGCCTCACCTACCCCAGAACTTTAGCACAGTCATCATAGTATTTCATGGAGTTCTTTACAAAGCTAAATCCATTTACATCACACACAAAGGAGTGGCCATTTGCCCGGAGTAGGTCGAAACCGCATACGGTTTGCTGCGGTAAAAAGACACGAGTGTCACTCGATTCCAAACGTCCTTGGTGAACATAAAATAGTGTTGCTAAACAACAACATACCTTGAATGCCATACACACTTTGCGAGCCACAAGTTTCTCCATGGCTGTGAGCATTACCGGGTATCGAATCTCCTTCCCCTCGCTGTCTCTCTCTACCTTCCCGTCCAGAGCAGGGGACTTACGAGCTTCTGCATGGGCATAGTCAGGTCCAACTGTGTACACCTGTTACACCACCAGAGACACTGGATTAACTTTCATTTTAGTAGCACAGGCAACAACAAGTAGAAACGAAATTAGACATGCCTTCACGTCTGTCCCATCTGTAGGCATGAATTCCTCATAAATGTAAGATCCAGTCTTACGAACAGTGCTCTCAGGGGAATAAACACTGCTGCGGCTCCCAATCTGAAGCACATAAGATAGGGAAAGTATTTACCCTGAAGTAGAAATAACAGAAACACACACAGTCCAAATCATCCTGACTCCTGTATAAGAGGATAGATAGATAGATAGTACAGCACCTTCCTGAAGAGGCGCTGACTGCCTCCCCCGGCTGAAGTCGGATAATAGATGTACACATTGTGGTCCTCTGCGCAGACAGGCTTCTCCACGAATGGCTTATGAAACACTTCCCCATTCACCTCGACATGGTCCTCTCCTTCTACCAGGTTACATTCTGACACACAAATTATACAAATATTAAATTATTATTATTATTATTATTATACAAAGTGGAAGAATTGCAAAAACAAGTATAACCAGAATTTCTAAAGTAGTTTTATCTCCATCCCAGTACTCACTCACACAGTCACTCACTCACTCACCATCTATAACACTTAATCCTATATTCAGGGTCACGGGGGGCCTGGAGCCTATCCCAGGAGACTTAGGGCACATGGCAGGGTACACCCTGGACAGGGTGCCAATCCATCGCAGGGCACACACACACTCACTCATTCACACACTACGGCCAATTTGGGAACGCCAATTAGCCTAACCTACATGTCTTTGAAAACCGGAGTACCCGGAGGAAACCCACCAAGCATGGGGAGAACATGCAAACTCCATGCACACAGAGACGGGAATCGAGCCTGGCCGGGGATCGAACCCGGACCCTGGCGGTGCCACCACCGTGCCGCCCTCATGCCAGTACTATGTAGAATTATTTCATACTTCCATTTATTCCAAGGTTGAGTCTGCAAGCGGTGCTATTTACAATCTCTTGTTCCACACACTAAGTAGTGCCCTTTATCAGGGGTTAGAGAGGGATTTGGAATTCAGCCTTGGATAACAAACTAAATCCATCTCAGGACACAGACACAGACTCACACACTCATTCACACACTTTGGCAACACCAGTTAGCCGACTACCCTGCATATCTTTGAACTGTGGGAGGAAACCAGCACATGACAAAACAGCACATGAGGAAACACTGGGAGAACATGCAAACTCCACGCACAAAAACAAGAGGTGAGAATCAAACCATCAACCTTGGAGGTGCGAGACCACAGTGCCAACCACTACACCATCATGGCTCCTATTCATGGTATTATTCGTAGTGTTATATCATTGATAGACGTCTCCATGTATTCTGGATACACTGAATTTACCTTCTGGTCTGTCAAGGTCCCGGTTCAAAACAACATAACGTGGCAGGTCAATGCCCTCCTCCTTCAGAATGCGGTAAACCTCTCTCCTAAAATAAGCAATAGACAGAAGTCAGGGGGCTTTTTCAGATTTAAAAATAGTACACTGTTAAACCTCTGGAGATTTAGACAGATCTACCTGTCCTGAATGAAATACTGCATGTTGAGATCATTGATGAGAAGAGGGTTCCTTAGTTTGGCGTAACTCACTGCTTTGTCCAGGGGAAATCCTTGCACAGAATTATAATGAATTATTGTCATAGATTTATCCTCAGTTAAATATTAATAATAAATGATACATAGTTAAAAGTGTGTGTAGTACCTTTAGAGTGAAAGGAGATGAGACAGTCACAAACAGGCCAATTCTCCACTGGTTCGTTGAGTATTACCTCCTCAGGGAAGATGACTACAGTGATGTACTCAAACTTACAAAGGCGCTCCATGATCTGTGTCATAGGTTTGGAGTTGGACTTCTTCATCATGGAGCAGATCCCCACCACGATCTGACGCTCTGAAGCCTGATTTCAATGGGGGATAAATATTGCATTACCTATTGTTGCAAAACCTAGTGGTAAATCAAGTTCTGCATAGTTTTGCTCAGGTTCCTGTTACAGATCAACAGTGAGAGTATAATACTAATACCACTGCTCTCTCAAAGTCTCTCTCTTTCTCTCTTAATACTCATATATTTGCTTAAATTTTAATAGCTATTTAATGTTAAGCCACATTTCTCTCCTGAGATAAATAACTCTAGTGTCGTTACCAGATCGTCATCCTCCTCCTCTTCATCATATGCTTCTGAAGTGCTTCTCATGTTTCCACCTTCCGGTTCTCCACACACATGGTCCTCAAAACCTACCAGGAAACGGGGACTCTCACTACACACCACTACCTCCTTCTCCTCCTGTTCCTTCGACCTTGACATGCCATGCATGTATCAGCCAAATACTCCAAGCTCCATAGTACCGTTACGTGCCATCAATCACCATCATGAATTAAATGTGTGGTCCAAATGATCAGGGTGCAGAAGGGGAACTTTTGTTTCTTCTCAGCAGGTGATTTCAAGTGTGTTCTGCGCTGACTGTATGATCTCCTTCCAAGATCATCTTTCCACCGCTCAGTGCTCAGACAAACGTCTGCAAAGTGTCATTCTGCAAGGAATAATAATGAAAAACAAAACAAAAAAGTGAGTCAAAGTGACTGCTATTAGTCATTTAAAAAAGCATAAGATGTCAATTGCACACAACAAAATAGTTTTAAGTCCCGGAGCACAAACTGGTCTCTGTCTACAGTCATGCCTTGTCCATCAGAAAAGGTCAGACATGAGAAATCTGACTTAGACACTGACAGTTTACTATACATGGTAGCAGGTTTCAACAGAGAACAGAGAACTAAGAGAACATTAGATCTGTGTCTGTTGGAGTATGAGTGTGTGAATGAGTAACAAACACCGCCTAGGAATAGCTCAAACACACGAAGCAAACTGGGGGAGGGAAGAGGGTAAGATCAAATGACTCAAACATGACTCTGGTTCCCAAACGTAATTCATCACCATGTTTAAGTGCTAACAGGCAATATTAACCTGAGAGGTAGCTGTTCTATGAGAACTAGTGTCCTGTAACACTAACACATTTAAATATTCAGAAATAAACCCAGTCACAAATAAACAGAGAAGGACGTACCACTAATAAACATGCATAAAGAATCCAGAGTGCCTTCCAACGTCATATAAAGTGTCCATTAAACTGACTCAGGAGTGGCTGACTTCTCTCGGGCTCGCCAACAATGCGGCACGCCGTTCTGATTGCGAGATATGCAGTTGATTGATGAAGGCTGGCTTTTCACAACAACACGTGAAACTGGCCCCATCCATTACTTATCTACTCGCTTTGTTACGGGGACTGTTATCTTAAACCTCTGTTTACACTGGAAAATGCAGACTTGTTTTCACATGCTCACTCATTTGTTGCACGCCTAAAATTTCACTGTGATACAGAACGTACCTCCGGTAAACCGGGTCAGAACACCTTAATGAAAGCAGCTTTTCCATAATGTGTTTTTTTTTTTAACGGTTCGTGAACTATAAACAGGCGTTTATTGTAATAAAACCTTGGCCTTAGGTGGTATGAATAACTATAAGGGGGAAATAAAAGTAAATAAATATATTCAAAAGATAGCTTTCTTGTTCTGTACACTCAGAACAGTCCTGCCCTTTTCTGAATTTTCTCTGAGCTAGCAGTGACTAGGAAATGTTGCATAATAACCAAAAGCAAACGTCTCGGAGTAACTAAGTAGTCATTTATGCCATGTTCAAAACATATTGTGCTTGTTACTTTTAGTAATTTTCCAACTTTACGTAAATGTTTTTCTAAGGGAAAGTAGATCCCAAGACAGCATTTAATTGTTCTCAAATCGTTATAATGAGAAAATCCCAAGCTTTGACTGCAAGCCTTTTTTCTGGCGGATTAACAGACAGTTTAACCGCATGCCATACACTATAGTGCTGCCATAGTCTTGCACACAAAGCAACCTGCCAATCTCCGGCAAACACTCTGGCCTTTCAGATCAGATCCTGCAAAAACACCTCTATTAGCATTAGGAGGACTGCCAGGGCGTCAACAGCTATGAAATCACACACTGCTGCTCCTGTAAAAACAAGTGGAGAGTAACTAGCACGGTTAGTAATTAGTAATTTGGGATTAGGAAACAACAAATAATAAGGCTCTATTAAAAATGAAGTAGGCACTGGTTGAACTTTAAATAATGTTCGATGACGATGATTGATTTTGTTTGAGGGGGGAAAAGACAGACGGATTGCCAGACTACTTATGCGGTGACACAGTTAATACAGCATAGTGTGACATGCAGGGGTAAAAGTAGGTTTAAATTCTTGCCGGTACTAATACCACAATCTTTATCCCACCGTATTGTTCATTTCTTTCCAGTTTTAATGCATGCTTCAAAAAAACTTTTAAATATTTTTTAAAAAAATTAAAAAACATACGGACAGGACAGCTAACCAAAAGAATGTTTGAAATTTTGTTGGAATCATTTCTTATTCGCCCTGTCCTGGTGCGAATGACATCAATAAGCTCTGTGTCTTGTTGTGGAAAAATTGAACATCCCAGAACAATAAATCAAACACACCCTTTCACAGACACTGTGTTTAGGAAGTAAAGAAGGATGTGCATGCTCGGCCGAATACTGTTTACTGAGAATCCCTGATTGTCTCCTCACACGCAGCTGCAGTCTGTGCTGTTGGAATAAATCAGAATATCGTGAATCCTCACAACATATTCTGCTCCACATTTTACTTGGGAGATTTTGGAAGAAACATCTGCTTTTGGTGGAAGTTTGTGCTAATGTTAACTAACAAATGAAAGATGAAAACACAACACTGACTGCTCAGAGGCAATTCAGAATGACTTTAATAAGGGGAGAAGGTGTTGTTTAAGATGACATCATTTTAGCAGCTGTGTTTTCCGTGACTGCTTTTGGACGTTGGTTGTGGCAGGCAGCTGAATCGTTTAAGGGTGTTTTCACATTAGGGCCCCAGGATCGATTCTCAGAACACTTGTTCATTTTGATCAACGAGAGCACAATCATCTCCTCAGAAATATCTGTATTCACGTACTGTAGCATGTGCCAATCTTATCCTCTAACCTATGCAACAAATAGCTGATAAGGTAGGAAGGCACATGAAAAAGATCAATAATAATAGGTATAGCTTAGGTAAAGATTGACTTCCTCGTTCTCTTCCTCTCTTTGTGTTTAATGGCGGGTTGCAAACAAACTAGATGCAATTGTAATTGCAAATAAATAATTGTACCACAGAAAAATAATAATGTGAATGGCGGCCAGCGAGGTATTAGGAAGGGGGGAAGCAATTGTTCCTGGGCACTGTACAAATCAATCGTGCCTAGTGTGAAAGCATCCTTAGTGGTACGCACTACCAGACCGTACCGCCCTTCTTTCACCTGTGGTAATGTGTAATCAAATAATAAGGCAAAACATCAAGACTGTAACCCAAATGTAGTCTTTGATTATCACTGGATGACGTTAACTAACACTGGTTATAATCCCTGACTACAGATTTATTTTTTTTTGTAGTGTTTATTTTGCCAGCATCATTTTTGACAAAACACACCAATTCTGCACCCGTATAAACACAAATGTCCACAAAAATTTTAAAATATTCATGCTAATAAATATATAACAGAGAACCCCATTACTCTAAATAAATAGACAAAGGGTGGTACATTGCATCACACTGTGGTTGTCCACTTTAACTAAGGTTATGATGAGGAATCGTGGAAACTGTAGATTTTGAACTGCTGCTGAAAAAGCACTTTTTATCTCTGCTAGGTTATTTATCCACCAAACGTCAGTGACCTTCCTTTGAACACTGTTTGATAGGGTTCAAAATATGTGACTTAGTTAGCAAAAATAACACTGAGCAGTTATATTTTTGACAGAGTAAAAATCTACCATCTCACCTTATGAAGTGGAACATCTGAATTTACTATTAATTAATTGAAGTGAAGGCTCATTATAAGTAAGAGAAATACATTACTTCTGTGAAAATACTATTGTTCTTACAGGAGTCCAGGGAAGGCAAGACGCTCACAAGAACCATATGAAACAAAATGTTGCTAGGGTGATGAATAGGGCACATATAAATTAGATTTAAAATGCATGAACCATTAATAGTTGATATAGGCCCACAGTAGGGTCAGTACAGTGTCATGGTTTCATGCACAGGCATAATTTCTGGGGGGATGGGAGAGTTGTAACCCCCACAAGAATCATAACTGGCCTGAAGAACTGCCCCAAATGTTATATGTTAATAAGAAAATAAAATTACTGCTATAAATAACTGTTATAAAACATGATAATGTGTCTGGCTTTCTCGATTCAATGTAATTGGCAAGCAAAAATAACGATGCCCCTGTGTTAGACTTGGTTGTGTCCAACCCATCCTCCCTAAGCAGCACTAATTGCAGCCACAAGCAATAGCAAGTGCATACACAATGAAAAGAGGAAGAGGAAAAAGACCAACCTACAATTTTAAGTTGTTGACCAGTCAACAAAAGAAGAAGAAAGAATAAAAAACTGAAAAATCTCTTTTCCAAAGGAGCTACAAAGTGAACAATTTTATCCTATTCAATCACATATGCTGGAAAATATAGATGAGCATATTGTTTTATGTTTCTTCCTCTTAATATTAAAGTGAAATAGGATATTTTAAAAAAAATGTAATAAAAGAAAAATAATACGCACTTACAAAATAAAACTAATAACTCCTGGTCAGGGGGTGGGGTGGTGCAGAACATGTCCTTGGATACCACCTACCTGAATACCCGCTTCTCAATATACAGTATATATACTATAGGTCTGAATTTGTGAGGATGAAAAATAATGAAGATGGTATATTTAACAATTGAATATAATTTAGAACAGCAATTTAAAAAGGTCAGTGTTTTTGCATTGACTTGCATTTGCGTGCCATGTCTTTTGCAGTATCAATAATAATAATGCATTAAAAATGCTGTGGGGATTTTTCCATTCAGATCAAATTGTAATACAGAAAAATTCAAGCAAATTTACTGCAAAAGCTTTTGTTCAGTTCAGGGAGTTTATCCTGCTCCTCTGCATTAAGGAATATTGGCACTGCTACTGTATACTTCTATAGATATAGATATACATTACTGAGGCATCTTTCTATCCATTGACAAGTTTAAAGTGAATGTGTGTGATATTTCTAATTTCACCGTGTTTGCTGGTGTCTGTTACAGAAAGGGTACTGACTACTAATCACATCCATACAGTCGAAAATTCACACTTCCTATTAAAGCCCGCGTGCCAACCACAGCGCGTGCGCTGATGATAGTGACGCGGGTGCACGCGGAGAGGCGCAGCTGCTCGGTTCCTGTGGCTCGCGCACATCTAAACGCGACCCTCAACAGTCAGGACTGAATCGCCACTAACCTCCTCCTCCTTCCGCAGAGGCTGTAGCATTACACAGGGTGTAAAACTACAGTTCCTGGTCTCTATCTAGTGCACTATACATTACATATGGAGCAATTTAGCCGCATTCAAAGTTTCTGGTTTCTTTCAATCGAAATGAAACTCAGTGAGGATAAATGCAGCCTCTTTACGTTTATGGGTTAACAGGGTATAATGAACCCTAATGGCATTTATGCTGTTCTTAACTACAAAGCTGCTCTTTCTTTCATGATATAATTTGTTTAATGTTTAGGCAAACTGAAACAAAGATTGCACATCAGCTTCAAGGACGTCCTAGTGCTAAGACAGAGAGGAAGCTGCTTCCTTGAAACCTTGTGAAACTAAACAAACTAAGAAATAAAGAATGCACGCTATAGAGTACTTGTATATAAAATGACACCTTGGTTTTTTTTTTTTTTTCATCTACTATAATTATTGACACAAAAAAAAACCCAAATACCCAGCCAAATCTCATTATGGTCTATGCAAATCATTTAGTTCCACTCTTAAAAAGTAGCAAAAAGTAACCGAGAGTCTGATGTACTCACTTGTTGAGAAGGGGCTTGTTTTGATGACAGCGGCAACTTCCTTGTCTGTTGCCAAATGTGAAAGACACCGACCAACTTCAGAAAGAACAAAAAAAAAAAAAAAACAATGAACTGTCTGGCTTAGGACTACAACACTACCCTACTAAATAGTATGGGAAAACATGGTAGGTAACCTAAAGAGGTGTAATATGTGAACATACTGTTTAGTACGGGAGTGTGTTCTCTTCTTTCGTTTAAGGTAGGCATGTGGGTGAGTACAGACAATCACTATCAGATGAAATGACTGCCACCTACAGCCCTGGCGATGAAGGTAAGTTCCATCTACTGTACGGTACTTCAAACAGACAGCAACAAAGTGTCTGCGCTGTGATCAATACAGTTCCCTCTGTTTTTATGGTCCTCATTTTAATGTCATTCCTAATCTTTACAAAACTATAGTTTAGTTTCTCACATCAAAGCAGGATTTTCAAAGAGCCCGGAACTTACGTAATGCACAGCTGTCTGTCTGTAGGTCTCTCGCTCACTCTCTCTCTCTCTCTCTCTCATTCAGCCCATATGATTATGCAATATTGCCTACAGTAAAGAAGCTCTACAACCCTAAGGGAGCAGCAGAGGGCTCCATTTGCACAATGTACTGTACCATATGGCCTTGCATCTCTCTACTCTCATCATGACCAGTAGTCCTGGGAAGAGTTCCAGATCCACACCTGAATGCGTGAAACTGTTTAATGTTTAACCTTCAGGGGTTCTTTCTGCAAAGATTTTTAAATACCTATAATTCTTCCTGTTACTCAACAGTCAAATGTACTTCCATTGATAATTTTATAACAAGCCAGTAAATTCTTCAACTTTTTTCCCTCGTAGTATACAGTATTAGCATGCATAGCTTAAAAATGACCTATGCTTTTGCTCCAGGATCATGTACAGTAACTGAGTTCTGCTCCTGCACCATTTCCATAAAGCCTCTATTCATTTAAATGGAACACCGTAAAAGACCACTTTTTCCCCTGATGGACTGTGTCAATTCCCCAGTGAGCAGAAGAGCTGGGAAATAAGTCAAAGAGAGTCTGTTTAGCAGCGCTACACCTCTGCGCTGTTTCTGAGTGATGATTGGAGGAGAGAGGGCTTGAGAAGAGAGAGAAAAAGAGCTACCTACTTATAGCTGATTTACCTGAGAAAGGTCAACGAGGACAGTTTGCTCATCTGCCGATCACCAAGGAAAAGACTTGACACGGTATTTCATGTGTGTGAAGATAATTAAGGTACTCAAAACAACAAACTTATTCGGCTTTTAAGCACTGTGTCATTATTTACATTTTTTACATATAGTATGCATCTCTCATTGTAGTCAAGTAGCTATTATAGATTTTCTCCTTTTATATTCCCATTCATGACTAAATTTATTACATGTAAAGTAATATATTTAAATATTTATGTGTTTTTCATTTAAATGATTAAGGCTTACAGCTCATGAAATAAAAATCTAAACCTCAAAATATTATAATATATATTTACAATACATGCATGTCAAACTTCTGAAAAATATGTTGATTTTGTTGACTCAGTACTTGGTCAGGGCTCCTTTAGAACGAATTGTTGCATCAACGTGGCACGGCCTGGGGACACTGCTGAGGTGTTATTGAAGACCATGTTGTTTTGATAGTAGCCTTCAGCTTGTCTGTAATCTTGGGTGTTACTCATCTTCCTTATGACAATACTCCATTGAATCAATATGGGGTTCAGCTTGGGTAAGTTGCTGGCCAATCAAGCACAGTAATATCATGGTCAGCAAACTAGTAAGTAGAAGTTTTGGCACTATGGGCCGGGGCTAAGTCCTGCTGGAAAAGAAAATCGGCATCTCCATAAAACTTGTTAGAGGACGGAACCATGAAATGCCCCAAAATCTCCTGGTAAATGGCTGCATTGGCTTTGGACTTGATAAAACACAGTGGTCAAACACTAGCCGAGGAAATGGCATCACAAACCATCATAGACTGTGAAAACTTAACACTGGATTTCAAGCAACTTGGATTCAGTGAAGTGAAATATTTCAAGACTTTTTTGTTGATTTAATTTCAATTATTATGACTTACAGCTCAAATCTAGTATTTTAAAATATATTTTTAATTTAGAGTGAATTACTTTTCAGACAGTATAATATTGGTTTAGTTCAGCACAAAAAGCCAAATCATGGGAAGACTGCTGACCTGACAGTTAGTCAGACTGACGGTCAGTGACACCCTCCATGAGGAGGGTAAACAACATGGTCATTGTTAAAAGGGTTGGCTGTTTGCAGAGTGCTGGATCGAAGCATATTCATGGAAAGTTGACTGGAAGGGAAAAGTGTGGTAGGAAAAGGTGCACAAGCAACAGGCCTGACCGCAGACTTAAGAAAATTGTCAAACAAGTCCAATTCAAGAACTTGGGACAGCTTCAGAAGAAGTCGAGTGAAAATGGAGTCATAGCATCATGAACCATCATACACAGATATTTTCAGGAAATGGGCTACAAATATTGCGTTCCTAGTATCAAGCCACTCCTGGGCCAGAGACAATGTTAGAAGCATCTTTCCTGGGCTAAGGAGAAAAAGAACTACAGTATACTGTTGCTCAGTGGTCTAAGCAGAAGCCCCCTTTTCAGATAAGAGTAAACTTTGCATTTCATTTGGAAAGCATGAACCCAGAATCTGGAGGAAGAGTGAAGATTCACATTATTCAAGTTGCGTGAAGTTCAGTGGGAAGTTTCCACAGTCAGTCATGATTTAGGGTGTTATGTCATCTGCTGGTGTTGATCCACAGTGTTTTATCAAGTCCAAAGTCAACGCAGTTGTCTACCAGGAGATTTTAAAACACTTCATGCTTCCAGCGGCTGACAAGTTTTATGGAGATCTCATTTTTCTTTTGCAGCAGGACGTTTCCCTCTACCCACAGTGCCAACACTACCACTACCTCATGTACAGTACTGATATTATTGTGTGACACTGGTCAGCCAACTCCCCTGACATAGAGAATGTATGGGATAGAAGAAGATCAGAAACACCTGACCGAACAATACAGACGAGCTGAAGGCTGCTATCAGCAGTGCCACAGGCTGATTGCGTCCATGCCATGCCACAGTGATGCAGTAATTTGTGCTAAAGGAGCTCCAACCAAGTATTGAGTGCACAAATGAACATACTTTGTACAACATACAGTCACAAAAGGTGGACATTTGTATATTATATATTTTATTTTTTTGATTGATCTGATTTTTTTTTTTAAAGAAAGAAGAAAAAAAAAACACTTTTCCATGATAACCAGCATTTTTAGATGCACTAGTATATGCCGGCCATATACAGTACTAGTAAATGCCAACACACCGGCCACTTTATTAGGGACACCTAATTTCTATTTCAAATAAATATGGTCTGAAAAAAAGGTTTATAGATCTGCATAGTCTCCATGTCCTACTTTTCCAGTGAAACTCTATATCATATGCAAACATGCTCCAGGCTTGGAAAACTTCAGATCTGCAGATCAGCAGTTTTCCACAAGCTTGAAATTTGCCAGCTTGGAGAGATTGGTTCTTGTAAACTGTCTTTACTACTTCTGCGTGAATTATCGTCTGATGCCTTCACTCTCAATTTGAATTGACAACTGAATTTTTTTTTTAAGATAGACACCTAAAAAAATTCTCTTATAAAGGCATGCACAGGGAGTTAAGCTGTATATCAGTGGACTGAGGACACCTCAGACCTTTGAAAAGAGAGGAAGCTTTGTCTGCTGTTTACTCAGTCAGGCTAAAAAGGAGCATGGCCTGAATTTGCTGAAAACTTAAATCACAGCTAAAAGATAAAGAGCAAGAAGCTACCGATCACTTTGTAAAGTACACTGCCCGTCACTTTGACCCTATTTGATAAGTGATTAACACCTTAGTTACGTCCTTCACTCTATGTAACTATGTACCATTTTCTGTTCTTTTTACTATAGTCACTGTGTTCTTGAATACTTGAACAATAAAGTGGAAGAATACATTCCAATTATATTCATTCACATGCTAGAGACTAATGTATGTACTGTAATAGCTTTAATTCGATAATGTCAACTAGTCAGTTGTGTAGACAGATTTATTTTGATGTCTTGCTGACAATTCCAATTCCTCCAATGTAAAAACGTCTATAAGACATGTGACCCAGTTTCTATACACTACTCAATGACTAAGCTGTTCATAATGATTTACCATTTACCATTCCAAATACCCTGTGCATAAGCAAATGTAAAAAATAAAAATAAAAAATAAAAAGTAACAAAGTTACAAAGCACCCAAAAGTACAAGTTACAGTTTTTTTTATAAAGAAATAGTAGGTACATACTGTAGGTTTGCTGAAAAAGGTAACTCAGACACACACACACACACACACACACACTGAACATAAACAGTAGTTGCACACAGTCTAGTACATGTATCCTAAGACATTCTTTGTCTATAACTTTTTAAGCCTCCGCTGGTCCCTGTTTTTGGTTCTGATGAACTCTTTCACCTACAACACACAAGCACATACAGTATTGACTTACACACCGGGCAGTAAAGGATAGGGGGTTAGGGGGTCACCAGACTTTGCTCTGAACATAAGTCTGGTTACCTTTTGCTCTAGTCACCTTTTTGACTTCATAAAACCTTAAATGTGTTTGCACAGCCAGTGCACTACTGTATGTGTTATATTAAGGATATTAAGTTTTTCCGTCCTCCTCATTTTACAAACAATGAAGCACTGTGATATCACATACAGTGTGACACATAAACTAGAAAATTTCCAGACCTTTTACATCTAATTTGCTTTCTTTTTTTTCCACATGAGGTTCATGACAAATAGTCCATAGTGATCTCACTCGAGAGCAAGACAGGTGCAGACATATTATGATGTGAAATGGAGCAAACAACTCATATGAGTTCTATTCACTACATTGTGTTATAGACATGACGAAATCCTTTTCTATTTTTAAATATTCCAAATAATATATCAACTTGGTATAAGATGTATAAGCATCTTTATTTTTGACATAACCTAGCTACTTGAACAACACAAACAGAGAGGGAGAGGGACAGAGAGTCATCGGGACAGAAGTAACTGGGCTGTTAGATATTTCCTGTATGAAGTAGGAGAGTGAGAAGAAGGAAAAAGTGAAAATGCTTTCCTCTGCTAATTTCACAGCCACTGAGCAAGATGAGAAAAATGGCTAGGGCACAAAGCAGTCATATAAGGCATTCAGCACTGCCTCACCTGCTGACCATAGTCTACCTGATTTTAGCTAAGACTTTCTGCCAATTCCTAGATTTCTGAAAACGTTTTCTTAAACGTTTAATCTGAAATTATATGATGTAAAGGTATTAGTCATTTATTATCTCTTGATCTCGTTATTTTAGGATATATATATATATATATATATATATATATATATATATATATATAAATTTTTTTTTTTTTTTTTTTTTTTTTTACATTTTATTATAACAAAATAGTCACTAAGCAGGCCATGGCATGCTATAATGTTTTTAATAGATTGAGAAACATGTAGTTATGGTTATCCGCAGGAAAACAGATTAAAGTAGTTTAAAATAGCATAGTTGCACGTTCCCTTACCATATATGAGCCCTGTATTTTTACTTTCGGCTCAGGACCAACAGAGACTGGTTTGTGTATTACATCAAGTGTTTTTATAGGCACGTTCCTGATGCTGGAACTGTCAGGACAACTCAAATCTAAAGTTAAACACTAAAGTTATCTGGCTAATGATAACAGTACATTATTTCTGTCTAATACTGGGGAATGCTGATTTCAGTGCTGATTTCAGAATCTCATCCTCATCAGTCCTAATGTCCCAGTGTTTCTCTTGCTTCGTCAGGTCTGATTCAACTTGTGGCCTAATTTAAAAAAAAAAAGCTTCCTTCAGTCATATTGCGTGTTACAACACGGAGACCCTGACATAAATTGTGCATGACTGGAGTTGCCAAAGATCCCAAATGCATAATAAGAAGCACAGAGTTTTGGGGTGGGCAAGTTGGGAGGGTGTCAGGGGATGATTGTAGGCTTAGTGTGAAAAATTCCTGTCCCATAAGAAGGAGACTGATGTTTAGTTGAGAAGTCTCCTCAAGTAGGGTGTATGACCCAGTGTATTCCTGTCCATTACACTGCTGTAGCAATGTTCATAGTGTTGATAGGCTGGTGAAACTGAGAATCTATGCACTCTCTGTGTTAGTCTGAGTAATGTATATGTACATATGTTCCAGTGTGGGTGTATGTGACACAGTCCACAACCTAGAGTGGAAGTGTCAAGTGACCTATTACTCAAGTTGATTTTTTTTTTGCTGTTTGTCTGGAGATTAAAGTATGTCATTGACGATATGTGGTACACTGTACGTTTAGAATCCACTTTAATAGGAACACGTGTACACAGTGCATTAGATCATGCAAAAACAAGTCAGGGGCTTCAGGAAATGTTCACATCAAACATTAAAATGAAGAAAACGTGATTTTTATGATTTTAATGTGGGATGGTTATTGCTGCCAGATTGTTTGAGCGTTTTAGAAACTGCTAATAAATTTTCCAGATTTAAGGGATTTTCCACATGTCTTTAGTAACTCAAATGAGCTTACAACTATACAACTATAGTGACATTACAAAGCTTGAGATGAATGCACAAATACTGTATTCCCTTAGTGTTGTTAAAGTGACAGAAATGACACTTTTTGTATATTATACTGGGCGATTCATTACTGAATCTCTTGACAGGTGTCTCAACGAGAGTTTATGCAATGTTCTTCTGCCATATGATGGGCTGAGTGCAGAAACATGTACTCTTTTAGTAACTAAAATATATGTTTTAAACAATAAACTGTATAAAAAGTACATCATTTACATATACAGTACATGCTGTCGAGAGGTTTTGGACTTTATACAGCATTTCTATTATGTCCTTTGACATATCCTCTAAGAAATAGGTATATTAGGTAAAGATGTCACTTTTTCGGTACAGTAATTGGATTGATCTATGTATGGTTTTACCTGTAAAAACATACATTTGTCTTACAGTTGATCAGTTAGGTATAACTGGTTTAGTTTGCAAACCAGAAACCAAAAAACATGCCTCTAATGAAACACTCATAGGATCTGATTAAGGGCCAATCCTTGAATATTTTCTTTTGGTTGCTAAACATATTTTACTTTATATAACCGCAAGTCTGAAATCTTTTGTTTTGTCTATGACACTACCTGTGATGAACTGCTGTGATAAGCAGTCACTTTTTTCAGTGGCAAAAAAAACTGCAGCAGAATATTTAAGAACTCTTCTAACTATAACCCTCAGAAACGCCTTTTAGCAGCACGTTTACACTGGTGGTACATGTACATGTTTGGTTTGAATTTTTATTTCTTTTTTTTATGCTTCCCAGTTGATTCAAATTAAATCCAAAGTGTGTTCTCACTAAAATTCTTTATTTTATAGCTGAACTGGGCTTTGAAAAAACTGTAAAACCGTTAGAACCAACGAAACTCAGGAGCAGTTAACGGCTCAGCCTCTTTTTATTTCTCTCTCTCTCTCTCTCTCTCTCTCTCTCTGTCACTTTTCTAAACTGGTGTCCAATTTGAATAAGACCTCTTTCTGCGCCCAGCGCACACAGGGGAGCTGTCCAAAAGACCAGCAAACCAACAGCAAGCCGCTTCTAAGCCTGGGTCATTGTGAGGAGTTAAGGCACTGCAATAAGAGAACAAGTTAAAAGGACAGAAATAATTTGGTGAGTTTCTGTCAGTTGATCTGCAGACTTCTGATTATTTATTTATTTCAGAATTTATTATCAGCATTGATTTTAATACTTACATTTACATTACATTTAGTAATGCAGCTTGCATTTGATTATTTTCTGGTTGTATTGATGTCACTTGGCCAATTTTTTGCAAGACTTGACAAGTTTTAATAAGAATTCATAAGACTTGATAAAGAAAATGATATTTTATGTGCTACTGCTGCAGTATTTGTTTGTCAGTGGGGTTTTTTCTTCAGTTTCTCCATGCATTATTATAGAATAGAATTTGTAATAGATAAAAAACCTTTTATGTTGCAACAGCTTAGACGGTAATTGTACTGTAATGAAAGATAACTTATTTTAATTATCTTTTCTTCATTTGATGAAGTATTTGGTTTATTGCATTTTGCATATCTGTAAATATACTTCAAAATTTACCATGAGCCTTAATCACCATTCAGTTACATAGAATTTTACAGAGATGAAAATCTAATTAATGTCACAATTGTGGATATACGAAAATCACTTATAGCATATTCTCTGGCAAAAACTACAAATATGTATTCATTATGCACAAATTTTAAATACAATATGAACAGGATTCTAAAAACCCTGATTTTTTCATTTACATAGATTTCTAATTTCCAATGCAACATGGCACTGTAAATGGTCCTGAAGCTGGCTGGTCACCGACTGGTGTGTGCGTGTGTGTGTGTGTCTGTGTGTGCGTGTGTGTGTGTGTGTCTGTGTGTGCGTGTGTCTGTGTGTGTGTGTGTGTGTGTGTGTGTGTGTGTGTGTGTGTGTGTGTGTGTGTGTGTGTGTGTGTGTACGTGAATGTTGACAGTGTTCTGAACATGTTGGTCTCCTGAGGCGTTTTTTTTGGGTGAGGGCCTCCACTGGAACACAACGAGGTGTTTACTTTGGCCATCACGGAGGCCTCAGCCCATGCGCGAACAGACCTCTGCTTATTGGTCTTTACCTGATGGGAAAAGAACACACCACACCGTGTGAATGAAGACACTGTAGAGTAGCTCAACCCCTTGCTCCTCCCCAACCCGATGAACTCTGTATACAAGCCCAGACGCAAAAGTAGCATTTTTTGAACTGTGAGTGGGACGTTTATTAGAAGTGCTGCGATTTGACACAGTCAGCATATATCACATACAGTAGCTGACCATACTGTAGCATTTGCTGACTAGATGCTTCGAAAGGCTTGTAGCCTGAAACCATGTCCAGTAGGCGATTCAGTCATGAAGCTGAGACTTACTGTAATTTTTTATATGCAAACACAGTACCGCCATCTCCAGAATGTGTTGTCTAACGCTGCATTCTTTGACTAATCATAATGCATGAAAAACATTATTTTAGTGCAGTTGTTGTTTTCATGGCATGGTAAATTCCCTTCTGATTAGTTGAATTTTCCATCTGGTTGCCTAGGCCAAGTTTAGACTGAAATAAGTAGCCTAATGAATGCTGTTGCAAAAAAAAAAAAAAAAAATATATATATATATATATATATATATATATATATATATTTGATTATCTCATCATTTCTGTTAATGACCGAACATTAACAACTGCTCACACCTTTACGCTGCACCTGAAAGCCAGTCGGTAAGAAAGCTGGCTAGGCTACTGAAGGTTATCGCAAATGATCTCTGACTAAAGTGAAAAGTGAGCCCTGAAGTCCCAAAGGGTGTGGATCTCAGAGAATGTGTTTCCTTTATAAGCCAGGTGTTAGGCGTTGACCTGGATTTCCATAGTAACTGGAACATTTTGTTAGAACTCGTGAGAAAAAAATGATCTTTTACACAAATGTACATTCCCTTTTTGGCTCCAGGTCAGCTGTCAACAAGTGCGTACATACTGTACAGTGCATTTCTCTTTATTTAATGATGTAATTTGTACCTAATTCATATCAGTTACTGAATAATGTCCTTTAATTTAAACATCTGAATGTGTTATATGCAGTCCTGAATTTAGTTTAAGACAGCATGCAGTTTGTTTTAATGTAAATTGAATAGATTTTTTAAAATCCGTTAAAGAAACAGTGATACAAATCAAGGAAATTTCTATAGGGCCCTGGCATCAGGGTGTAATAGTCGATTTAGATTCTATTGGCCCTTTTCCAGCAAACACCAGCCTCTTCCGGTACCATTAGAAGTCTGAGACAGAAAGCTCCGTGAGGATCCTGCCAAAAGGAAAGCTGCTCGGTGCATTTAAAAGAGCTTTATTCAGGCAAAAGCTGAGCTATAGCCAGGCGGTCAGTTTTGAACAGAGAAGCCATTATCACTTAGTAAATTATGCTTTCTAACTTTCATGGAAGTGATAATGAATTTCCCTAATGATAATGTAGATATGCATATACCATAATTAAAAATCAATCAAACAGTCTTTTGTCTTTTAAATGGCCATGGGCTACAGTATGCCAATTTGCATACATTTAAGCATTTAACATGCATGATTGTGCATGAATAACTTTTTTTTTTTTAAGCTGTGTATTTCATCTTTTGTGTTAACCAACAGAAGAACCATGACAACTTTTCTTCTACTGTGTGCCTGCCTCTGTGTCTTCTCTGCAACATTAACTTTTGGACAAATAAATGGTGAGTTATGTTTTTTTTTTTTTTTTTTTTTTTACTTTGACATTGACTCTGGGTTATTTGGGAGCATGCAGAGCTATTATTGCATGCCCTTAGGGATATTTATACTTTACCTCTACGGTATGTGTGATATACTGTAATATATTTTACATTCGTCGGATTTATTGTATCATATAAAAAAGAGTCACTGGGCTGTTACAAAGAAATGTGACTTACTGTATGTTGTACTTCACTGTAACTGATTGTGTCCAATGTACCTCTCTTTCCAGATGAGGACAGTAACCTTAGTGTTAGCATCCCTATGGAGCAGCCGCTACGTCCCCAGCTAGGCGGGAAGGTGGTCATCCCCTGTTATTTTCAAGACAACACGGTTCATGACCCTGGAGCCCCAACAATTGCTCCCCTATCACAACGCATCAAGTGGAGCTACATTATTAAAGGCAAAATAAGCCTTATCCTGGTGGCGCTTGGGGGGACAGTACACATTGAGCCTGATTATGTGGACCGGTTGACCATGGTGAACTATCCCTCAGTACCCACGGATGCCACCATAGAGCTCTCAGAGCTGCGCTCCAGTGACTCTGGGACATACCGATGTGAAGTCATTCAGGACACAGAGGACAACTATGACTCAGTCGAGATGCAGGTTCAAGGTAATACTCCAGATATCTCACGGAAAGTAAAATGTTATATTATATCTCAGCCTGATGGTAACACCACATATAATTTACTATACTTGGTATTTTGGTTCTATTTTCTCCATATACAATTTACATATATGAATCTTTATGAGAGAATATATATTTAAATCCCTAACTACATTTTTTTGTCATTATTTCACATGGCCTCATAGTTTTTCTTAAAATGCCTCAGTCTGTGGAATATTAAGGCGGCATGTACTGTAATTCTTTTCTACAGGGATTGTATTCCACTACAGGGCTATAACCAGCCGCTATACCCTGACATTTGAAATGGCAAAGGCAGCGTGCATCCAGAACAGTGCCGTTATTGCTACCCCTGAACAGCTACAAGCTGCTTACGATGACGGGTTTCACCAATGTGATGCGGGCTGGCTTTCAGATCGAACTGTCAGGTACAGTGTGTCTGTTTTGCACAGGTTTCGCCGGCTTTGTGTCCGCCGGCTTTGTGTCCGCAGTTTTGCCATAACTTCTCACAAAAGTTCATTTGAAAGTAAAAAAAGATGAAACATTATAAATGTTAGCATTAATAAGTAATTACAAGCACAAGCACTAATAATTCATTAATGTTTTTATTAATGATTGATGCCAGTGATTATCTATATAAATGACAGTAAATCTGGGTTAATTTACTGTTTTTTTTAAAATAATTAATTCCTTCATTCCTTAATTAATTAATTCATTCGTTCATTCATTCATTCATTTAAAAAAAAAATTTTTTTTACATTTGTTTAACATCTGTATCTGTTGGCATTATATGGACAGATCATTTTTAAGGTGGAAGGTCTTTTTCAATTAGTTTGTTAAAATATTGTGAAATCTAATTGTAATGGCTCTTTGCCATTTCTTAAAAAAAACTGTTTTCTGACACTATTGCGTTATCGTTTTGGACACTATATACCTCAGGTATCCCATTCATGAGCCCAGGGAGCCTTGCTACGGAGACAAGGAAAACTTTCCAGGTGTACGAACATATGGAATCAGAGATGATAACGAGACCTACGATGTGTACTGCTTCGCAGAGAAAATGTCTGGTAATGAAGACATATTTATTAGACGTTTTTAAAAAGCTCTTAATCTATTACTTGTGTTTTCATTTTACAATATTAATCATGTGATTTTTAGGCAGAGTCTTCTACTCTATGTCCATGACAAAGTTTACATTTTCTGAGGCATCTGAACAGTGTGGGAAGCTTGGCGCCCAGTTGGCCACCACAGGGCAAATTTACATGGCCTGGAAAAATGGAATGGATGTGTGCAATGCTGGCTGGCTAGCAGATGGGAGTGTGAGATATCCTATCAACATTGCCCGTCCTCAGTGTGGCGGCGGTCTTCTGGGTGTACGGACTGTGTACCGTTTTCCAAACCAGACAGGTTTCCCCGACCCAGACACCCACTATGATGCCATCTGTTATGAGGGTAAGTGCGTTGGTCATACCAAACATGAATTTGTATTAACGTTACAATAATGAACCCTGAAGAACACCACTGCAAATAATGAATCTTGTCTCTCTGTTCAGGAGAGGATAAAATACCCAGTCCATACCCTCCAGTACCTGATGTTCACGTGACCACAGACGTCTACTCCCCAGGAACTGACACTGACATGACCACAGACTTGTATTCCCAAGTGCCTGATATTTCCATGACCACAGATGCTGACTTTAGCGTGGGCACTGACACTTCCAGTCCAATCGCTTATCATGAAAGTGACACCACTAAAGATGTTGAAGCTCGTCAAGGAGTTTTTGCAACTCATGCGCCCTGGGTTACCACCATGGTTCCATCTACTTCCTTTCGTCCTACTGTAGAAGAGACTGTTGATGAGGAAATCATCGCTGTAGATAAAGCTCAGCCTAACCTGGGCCATGAGGTACCAAGTGGTAATGTCAGCATTGGTGAGTGGGCACAAGTGGCTGAAATGTAAAAAGACTTATTTGCAAGAACCCTATCATGAATCTAGTCCAGTCTTATGGGAGGTATCTATAAATTATTAGAATATTTCAAATTTCTATGACCTATTCCAGTACCTTAATGTCTAAACTGGTAAGGTCTATAAGGTCTCCTGGTTTGTGCGTTGGTTTATTTAGCCAATTAAAGACTAAACAGAAATTGTAGCAATTTCACAAATATTCTTAATTAATATACTTTCACAAGTGTTTCAAATATTATCAAGTAGCAAAGGATGAACATAGGTCATCTTATGAATGACTGTTTAAGACTCAGTAATCATTATAACATCAATAGTGTCCTTCTCTCAACATACAGTTACTGAGTAATTATTGAATAGTTTTAGTAGTTAATAGATGTAATGTAATTAATGATGTAATGTAACTACTCACTTATTCATGCTTATGTCCTGCATAAATATATATGAACTATGGAACAGTGTTGTAACTTGCTTCCCATTAACTTATTTTTGCATTTGTTACTGTTTGTTAGGGGACGTCTTTGATGTCAATTCCCAGGCAAACCTTACCTACGAAGAGGCGGTAGATTACTGCCTGAGCCAGAATGCCACTCTGGCCTCACCGGATGAGCTGTATGCAGCCTGGAACCTGGGCTTTCATAACTGCCACCCAGGCTGGTTGTCTGACGGCAGTGTCCGCTATGCAGTTCAGATACCAGAAGTCAGCTGTGATGTAAATGAAACGGGAATTTACATCATTTATGATAACTCTGACCAGACTAGATTCCCAGATCCTTCCTCCAGATATGATGCTTACTGTATAAGAGGTATTAAATACAGATCACATCACTAGAAAAATGTAAGACAAGGGAAGGGCATAGATCAACACACCTATTCTATCCCAGCACAGTAAGACTGATGTGTTATTACAGTATGTCGAATGTTATGATCTTCAGCGACTCCTCTTGTCTTTCCAGAATCTGTGGCAGAAAGAGGTAACGAATCTGGCAGTGGGTTACCCAGTGCTGAAGGTTCCAGCAGTGGGTCCCCCAGTGGAGATGTATCTGGCAGTGGCATCGACAGTGCTGAAGGCCCGATCGTTGTTTCTGGCAGTGGCATCGACAGTGCTGAAGGCCCGATCGTTGTTTCTGGCAGTGGCCTTCCTAGTGTGGAAGGTTCCAGCAGTGGAGATGAATATGGCACTAGCATTGACAGTACTGAAGGTTCCAGCAGTGGCTTGCCCAGTGGATATGGATCAAGCAATGGCGTTTCCACTGCTGAAGGTTCTACAAGTGGCTTGCCCAGTAGTGATGGGTCAGGTAACGCAATCTCCAGTGGGAGTTTATCTGGGTCTGGTGACCATGGCTCAGGCATCGTTGTCATCCTCAAGGAAAGTGTAGACATGGAGTCAGCAGAGGGATCTGCCATAGGAGGCTCTCAAGAGGCAAAAGAAGGGAGTGCAATATTTTCTTCCACAGGAATGGTATCTGGAGACCTCAGTGGGGACCACTCAGGATCTGGTGATGTGTCTGGATCTGGACAGTATAGCAGTGGGTCTGGTGGTCTGCCATCTGGCAGTGGGGAAACGATCACCTTGGTTGATGATTTAACGACCTATATGGCCTCTCCACGACCAACCACAGGGCAGGAATTTGTTGGAGGACAGCCAGAGATTAGTGGCTTCAGTGGGATCACAAGTGGCTCTGAATTCAGTGGCATGCCAACTAGTGATATCATTAGTGGATCTGGATTCAGTGGCATGCCTAGTGGCGATATCACGAGTGGTTCTGGGTTTAGTGGAGTGCACCCTGGTGATGTCTTGAGTGGCTCTGGATTTAGCGAAGCACCCAGTAGTGATATCCTGAGTGAGTCTGGATTGAGTGGCGTGTCCAGTGGTGATTTCATCAATGCCCCTGGATTACCCAGAGAGGTTATAATGGGATTAAAACCTTCGCGTTCTACAACCATAGTAACTTCCATCAACAGTACAACGTCCAGTCCCTTGACACTGCATCTTACACCAGCTACAGTGGAACAGCCCACTGTCACTGAGGGTAAACACAGTCGCTTATTGTTCAAATTTTAGGTACAGTAGAGTGAAGTTAAAAATTACAGGCCATGCTAGCTATAACCACTCCATGGTTTCAACTACGACCGTCCATCAAATATAAATTTTTAATAGCCCAATCATTTTCAGGATCCAAGAATAAACACTAAATAATTTGATCAAACCCATGTGATTTTTGCAGCACGGGGATGTACAGGTGACTGGGTGGAATTAGAAGGCAGCTGCTACCTCCATGTCAGTGAAAGAAAGAACTGGACAAGTGCTGAACAGCACTGCAGAGAGCTAAACTCTCATCTGGTTAGCATCACTTCCCAGCAAGAGCAAATGTTTTTTAACAGTAAGTACAGGATTGCTGTAGTTGAGCTAATCTGTGAAAGGTTGATTATTTCACTTCTCATTATGAATCCAATTTAAAACCTATTTAGATAGGGATTACCAGTGGATTGGACTCACTGACAGAGACCAGCCAAATGAGTTCCACTGGACGGACGGGAGCCCTTTGGTGAAGAAACACTTAATTCATAACTCGTCAATAACTTTAATGATACAAAGTGAAATTTAAGTGCACAATATAAGTCTGTTCCTAATTGACTGTCACCTTCTCAACAGGAATTTGTAAACTGGAGCCCGAACCAGCCAGATTTTTATGATGTTGCAGAACACTGTGTAGCAATGGCTGGCCATGAGACTGGTCTCTGGACCGCTGATATTTGTAGCTACAATCTGCCCTTCACTTGCAAAATTAGATTTGGTGAGTACTTCATAAGGACAGTTTAATTTGGTGCTAATTTGGTGTGTTATTAGGTTTTATGCTAGACTTTGTGCTTTGTTGTTATTATACTGTATACTACTATATACTTGGTATTTTATATAACAGCTACACATATATAATGTGGAACCAAAATTCTGGTTAGAAACTGTTTATTGGCCAAAGTCTTGAGTGTATAGCTGTATGATATAATGTATAATGTGTATAATGTTTTTGAAAGCATTCAATGTTTGTAGAAGCTGCCCATAAGAATTTGGGCTTTAATCTTTCCAATTTCCTTAACCAGTCGAATGCACTACACCCCCGGAGGTCGAAAATGCCAGGATGTTAGGAAACAGCGGGGAGCACTACCCAGTCAACTCCATCATCCGCTACCAGTGTGACCCGGGCTTTACACAGCGGCACCATTCTGTGATACACTGCATGCCAGACGGCCACTGGGAAGAGCCAAAAGTAGAATGTGTACAAAGTGAGTAAAAAGTTTCCAGACACAGTCTGAGTACCGAATTTGATTACTGCATTTTATGCTTTAAGCAAATAAACCATGCATTCCTGTTTCTATGACAAGTAGGTTGATAGGGTTAATACACTCAGAATTCCTTATTTAACTGCAAGATCTACCATTCATTCATTTACTCATCATCATGTATACTGCTTTATCCTGTATATAGGGTCACGGGGGCCTAGAGCCTATCCCAGGAGACTTAGGGCATGAGGCAGGATGGGATACCCTGGATGGGGTGCTAATCCATCGCAGGGCACACACACGCACACGCTCATTCACACACTACGGGCAATTTGGGAACACCAATTAGCCTAATCTGCATGTCTTTGGACTGTGGGAGAAAACTGGAGTACCTAGAGAAAAGTACGGAGAGAACATGAAAACTCCAAGCACACAGACAGGCAGGAATCGAACCTGGAAGCTGGAGGTGCAAGGCAACAGTGCTAACCACTAAGCCACCATGCCGCCGGATCATCTAGCAGGGGTGGACAAATCGTAAAATGAGTCTTATTACATTTCACCTAGAGTGAGTTAAGCGCTTCCTTATTCTTTATATAGCCTGCATCTGGATATTCAAGCAACTTCCTTTCACTTTGTTCTCCCTGGAACATGTTACTTACCTTCGTTCTTTGATGAAACAGATGTATGTGACACAAGACGTTCGGCTCAAGACTTAAATACTCTGTCTATGCTGTTGATAAACCAGAGAGAACATGCAGACACCGCCATGTGTGTGTTCCTCTTCTGGACGGCAAGCATGTTAGAGCTGCTTGGTAAAGGTATCAATTGGTGGGGGAAACTTCAAACAACTAATTGCTAAAAATTTACATTTTAAACTTAACAACGTGGGGGCTGAGTCCGGACTCATCATTCCAAATGTACAGTATTAGCAAGACCACCAACCAAATGAATACAGTACTGTAATGTGCTTCTCAATCTCCATACAATGGAATTACAGTAAGAAAAAACTGTTCAAGTCAGTGTGTGTGTGTGTGATGCAGCAGGTGGTAGGGTTAAAATTTTCACTTAACATTTAACCATATCATGTTTTATTTTCTGCATTATTTTCTTGCATTATAGATCCTACAACATACAGACAAAAAAGATCCCTCAAGCGGCATTCCAAAGCGGTCAGCAGACGAACATGAAGAAAGGTCCTCTAAACAGGACACAAGGCACGCACTTCAAATAATCTAGAGGACTGTTGTTAGTGAAAAGCATCTCTGCACAAGTCTTATTTGCCCGAACGAAATCCAGTAGCCTCGGTAACAGGGTCCACTTTATACAATGATGCACAATACATTCTGTTCTGTAGTCTGCCTGGCTGATTTATTTTCGAGTGTTACTCAGTGCCTTGCCGTTGGGGAAAAAAGAAGAAGGAACAAGTTTTTGGAGTGAGATTTAAAGGAAAGAATATTTTCCCACCATTAAGCTTTCTTTTTTTTTTTCTTCTTCTTATACAATCCAATGTTTAACTCAAAAGTTAACCCCCTAAAATCCCAGTTTGTTTGTTTTTTAGTTATTCAAGCTTGAGCATATTATTTAATAACTTCTTGGAATTATTCAGTAATTACAGAGAAACTAATTTGAGAGTCATGTAGTTATAAGAGTGAAGAAGGGGAGTGGACCAGACAGTAGGGTAAAAAAATTTTTTTTTTTTTTTTTAAAAAGCCTGAATTATAAAATAGTCTTCTTTTTTTTTCTTCTTTTTTTTTTTTTAGATCAGTAACAGGCTAAATATTTTGCCCAGGAACAAACTGCTTGTAAAGTATTCTTTATGCTCAGTGGTGACCCCATTGGTCACTTTATTCTTCCTGTTTTGCATCATTTTCATCTGTCTTTTTATGAGAGTGAGTAAAAAAGAGAGAGAGTGAGTGATTGTAGGGAGGGCAAAAGAGTAACATATTAAAAAAAAAAAAAAAACAAGACAAAAGGCTTCAGTGACTACAGCTGAATATAATACATTCAAACCTATTTAAAATCATTTCTGCAAACACTTTTTTCCTTATTTTTAGTCCTTTGTTTATATGTTTAGCTTCATCACAGAAAGTGGTGAAAGTGAGACTGTGAAAGATAAAAACATCCATTTCATTTCTGTTGCTGTTGACTGGAAATTGAACACAAAAGAAATCATGATATAATTTAAATGCAATGAAACTTTATTTATTAAGGACTAAAAGCCTGAAGCACATTTAATTGCCTTTTCATTTATCGAAGCTAGACCCCGTATGAAGCAATGCTTATATTACACAGAAACAGAGGGTTGCTAATTGCATAGATCTGCCTGCCAAAAAACAAACAAAAAAAAAAAAACAGTTCTGATGCTGATAATGGAAGATGGCACCATAAATATTAACATGTTCACATGCGAAAATTTAACTGGGTAACCCAGAGCCATCTTTGTAAGGGAAGCGATGATTATTGCACTGGTTTGTATTTTAATCATACGAAGTAATAGCCTACACTTTTATACGCCATTGTCTTGCTGTCAACTGTTACACTGAGCTCATAGCTGTCTGAGTGCCACACCTGTGTCCACTGAATAAACAGAGACTAAATATCTGTGTTTTCAGGCCTGTATTTAATTGTCGTTTCTGGTTTGTGTTACTTTTTTAGAATCATTTAACTACTTACCTACTTCATGTAATCGCACATTAATTGTGTAACAACGCAGCTTTATAAACAGAAGTTGTATAAATCAGTGTTTTAATGAGTATCATTAGCTATAAAGAGACATACTGTAGGGCTCACTTGCGCTCATTCATCCCTTTACAGTTTCTGCACAAACAGCCTATTTAGGTAAACAGATATATCTCCAGGAATATCTGAGAGGAAAAAAACAGACAGGCTAATGAATATGTCCTTCAGTGGTACCAGTATTCACTTTCACGCAGAGTATTGCAAAATGAATAGCTTAGCAACATTGCTTTCTTTTCATTTAAACATCACATTCAAATGCATGCATTTTTTTTTGTTTTTTTCTTTTCCATGATTGGAAAAGCAGGTGTGAAATAGGAAATCTGCGAGATTAGGAGTGAGAAAATTACTACGTTTTAGATTTGCCTAAATACATTAAAGCACATCAGAGCTCTTTAGATGCAATGTGGCATATGGCTCAAGTATGAGGTCTGGCAAAGGCTCTGTGTATCTGCAGTTTCATCCACCTCCCTCATCCAAGATTTTTTTACACAGAGTTACAGTAAGTGTGCCCTCTACTGATCACTGTATAAAATAACGAACATGTGCGGGAAAATTCTGCATTAATACCGAAAAAAAGTTTCCTATTGACTTTACTGAAAGTTCTACTCATTAATCATCATCATCATCATCATCATCATCATCATCATCATCATCAGTGCATTTATTGTATTGAAGATATTTATTCGTCTTTAGGAGCAGCACTATCCTGGTCAGAGTTATGAAAAACTAAACATTGTGTTGGATTAAATTGCAGGACACCATATTCACTCCAAAGAGCAAAATCATACCATCTACTTTTGTGGGTTGTGGGTTGCTGGAAGGTCAGAGAAAACTGGAGATCCCAAATAAAACCCAACCAGATGTATGTACTTGCACACAGAGCAGGAACTCCGGCACTTGTCTGCACTGTTCAGGGTGTATAGTGCCTAGTGCCCAGAGCCTCAAGGAACAGGCTCTAGGCCTCCAGCGACCCTGTGCCGCATAACTGGTATAAAGAATGAGTGATTAATAACAATCAGCATTCGAGGGGAAAAACATTTATTAAAATGAAGTTAATAATACATATGCATGTTGCTTTCTTTAAACATAACAGACTGTAAACATGCACGGACTATGGCATAAACACAGTTAATAAAATTAAACAACCGACTATATGTACTGTCGGATACTAAATACGCAAAGATTTCTGTCATTTGAGAAAAATATATCACAGACATTTGAAGAAAAAAAAAAACTCCATTATGTTCTGCTTTTTGAATCGATATGTATGTGAACTTTAACGTATAGACACACACACACACACATACATATACACACGCAAACACATATGGTAAATGCTTGTAGTCTGTAGTATACAGTATGTGAAGGCAGGATACACTGTATGTATTATACAGTGAGGGTCTATTGGTTTAGCTGGTGTGAGAGAATTTACCAAATGTAGTTTTTGCAGGTCTGTTCCCTGAGTGACACTTGGTGTTCTGTTTAATTCCTAATATACAGGGTGGCCCAAAAGTCTGGATTCATGAGCAAAATCTTGGCAGCGCTTGAGTATACACTATGCATCAGAACTGATTTTATTACACGCAGAGATGATCTCCTCCTTTAGTGCAACGACTGGGCCGATTCCAACTACTGACTTCAGATGACCCCTAAGAAAAAAGTTGAGAGGTGTTAGGTCTGGTTCTGTTTGATCTTCCACTGTTAGTTTTGAAGTCATCTTGGGTCTGAAATAAAAACAAAATTTTCATAGAAAAAAAAAAATCCTTTGGATCCAGACATTTGGGCCACCCTGTGTAATATCAGGAAGCGTAATATTGGAAGATAAATCAGTCCATTTAAACAAACCTAAACTGCTTGCAGATTTCCACGAACAGCTCTGACACTCTTCCATTGTATTACCGGAATTAGAAGGCGAATCATCACAGCATATGGCGTTTGCCAGAATTCACATTTCTGCTGGTTGAATTTAAAGTAGTTGCATCGGAATCTTACCATCTGACTTTGTGACAATAAACTCCATATTTTAAATGCTGGGGAAGGAAACCGAAGCTCCGTACACCAGGTTCGGGTGGGCCGCAGTTGGATCTGGGTTTGGTGATGGGGTAACGCACGCTGCCATCAGCCAACCACCCGGCATCACACTGATCCAACCCCGCAAACCTCCATGCTGCATACAGTTGTCCCACTTTAGCGATCTGAGCACCGTCCTGGATACACTCCTCCACTGCCTCAGAGAAGTTCAGCTTGAGCTTGTGTTGCAGAAAGTAAACCTCGCCTGAAATCAAGAACAAAACACTTGATGGATGTGTCACGCTTTGATCTAAAGTCTACATTTATTGAATCATTGTATTACATTATATTTTTTATATTATGGTGATAGTAAATAAATTCAAGATATAAATGTACAGTATATACGTACATTTATATATACAGTCATTATTGTCAAAGTAGCTGGCAACAAAAGTGAGTACAGCCTAAGTGATAGCAGATGTACATCTTTAACCAGGCAAAATGTCCTATTTATCAGGTTCATGTGTTTGTCAGTGGCCAAGTCAATTAAATCCCCAGGAGGATTAAGGACGTGCTAGATAACAAAATAGTTACATTTTGGACACAGTTTTGACATGTTCACTTGAGGGTGTGCTCATTTTCATTTTTCATTTCCAGTTATTTAGACAAGTCTATATAAAAGCTGCACTGCACATTTTAGTATTGTTAGTATTGTCCCTTAAGAACATATAATAAAGTGGTTACTGAAATGTGAGGGGTATATATAGTGAAACACGAAAAATTAGGATATCGTGCAAAAGTTCCTGAGCCTTTAAATGGTGTCTCAGTCTGGTTCAGTAGGAAGCACAATCATGGGAAAAACTGCTGACCTGACAGTTGTGCAGAAAACCATCATTGACATCCTCCATAAGGAGGGGAAACCTCTAATGGTCATTGCAAAAGAAGTTGGATGTTCCCAAAGTGCTGTATCAAAGCACATTAATAGAAAGTAACGTGGAAGGGAAAAGTGTGGAAGAAAAAGGTGCATAAGCAGCAGGCATGACTGCAGCCTGGAGAGGATTGTCAGGAAAAGGTCATTCAAAAGTGTTGGGGACTTTGACAAGGAGTGGACTGAGGCTGGAGTCAGTGCATCAAGAGCCACCACACACAGATGGATCCTGGAATGGGCTTCGAATGGGCTCCTGAACAACAAACAATGTCAGAAGCGTCTTACTTGGGTTAAAAGAACTGGTCTGTTGCTCAGTGGTCCAAAGTGCTCTTTTCTGATGAAAGCAACTTCTGCATCTCATCTGGAAACCAAGGACCCAGAGTCTGGAGGAAGAATGGAGAGGCACACACTGCAAGATTCTTGAAGTCCTGTGTGAAGTTTCCACAGTCTGTGTTGATTTGGGGAGCCATGTCAAGTCAAGTCAAGCCAATTTTATTTATATAACGCTTTTAACAATTGACATTGTCGCAAAGCAGCTTTACACAATAAAAGAAGTAAGTTTGTATGCAATGTGTATGAATCAAAATGATAAGATTGTCCCTGATGAGCAAGCCGAGGGCGACGGTGGCAAGGAAAAACTCCCTGAGATGGTAATAGGAAGAAACCTTGAGAGGAACCAGACTCAACAGGGAACCCATCCTCATCTGGGTGATAACGGATAGCAGGGATTGATCAGCATAATAATGTGTACTGGAAGTTCAGTATAACAGGAGATGTGTTTAAAATTAAAATTAAAAGCACATCTGCTTGTGTTGGTCCACAGTGCTTTATTAAGTCCAGGGTCAACGCAGCCGTCTACCAGGAGATTTTGGACCACTTCATGCTTCCATCCACAGACGAGCTTTATGGGGATGCTGACTTCATTTTCCAGCAGCACCTGCCCACTCTGCCAAAAGCACCAAAACCTGGTTCAATGACCATGGGATTACTGTGCTTGATTGGCCAGCAAAGTCGCCTGACCTGAACCCTATAGAGAATCTATGGGGCATTGCCAAGAGACAGATGAGAGACATGAGACCGAACAATGCAGAAGAGCTGAAGGCTGCTATTGAAGCATCCTGGTCTTCCATAACACCTCAGCAGTGCCACAGGCTGATAGCTTCCATGCCACACCGCATTGAGGCAGTAATTGCTGCAAAAGGGGCCCAAACCAAGTACTGAGTACATATGCATTCACATACACATTCAGATTGTTCTATGTACAATCCTTGTTGCATGTATCATTGATTGCATGTAATATTCTAATTTCATGAGCTGTACGCCATGAGTGTAACTCTTATATTAGTTTCACCTTTTAAGCTGCCTTACTGAAATAAATGAACTTTTGCACGATATTCTGATTTTTCGAGTTTCACCTATATATATATATATATATATATATATATATATATTGTATATACTTATAAACCTGCAGCATTTTTCACATTTATATTTCGTATAACATATGTAGTCAAGATACGTGATGTATTATGTTTTTACATCTACTCTGCACACAACTAAGTGACCTGATATCATGCGCTTGAATGAATTAAAACAAACCTAAAGCAAGCTTGTCAGTGCATTGATTTATTGATTATTAAAAGACCATACAAGTTAAGTGGTTTAAAATTGATCATACTGTCTCAAAGCAGCTCTTTAGTGTGCTTTATTAATTTAGGCAATATCACCACAAGAGCGAGTTGCTGATATTCAGCACAACAGCATGACCTCAAGTGTGATATTGCTTTTATACAACAGATCCACAAACACCAGTTAATATGAACAGATTATGATTTATCTGCTTATTTAACCACTTATGTTGGCCTACCGATACACATCCTTCGGCAACTGGTGGACTGGCGGAGCTGGTGTTGAGCCGATGACCAAAAATGTGTATAATCAATTTGGGTGAAAGTAGAAAGAAGAAGTAGAAGTTTGAAGTTCTTCTCAGGTATTATGAAGCCAAAAGGTTAGGAGAATAGTGGATGTGGCACACATTTCTGAGAAACTTACTATATGCTGCTTAAAAGAAATCTGTGAATAAATAACTCTTATTCTCATATTCATATATGATTCAGCTGTGTTTTAATGCCTGTGCTTCATTATATCCATTATATGCTAAGGATTGGTGCATGTATTATTTCATAATTTTTGATTCAGATGAATTTTTGATTTTCAATGATTCAGATACCCCAGCCATAACATTATGGCCATATACCAGCCAAAACATTAAAACCACTGACAGGTCAAATAAATGTAGCACAAAGTACTGTAAAAGTTAATGCTGTCTAAGATAGAAAAGTGTTCGAACAAACGGTGCACTGCAGCTTGCTGTTATAGTGCTGTGTAGGTGCATACCAGTCAGAATACCCACTGCTGAGCCCTGTCCACTGCTGAAAGCCCCTACAGTGGGTAAATGTGCATCAGACTAAACCATGGATCAATGGAGGAAAGTGGCCTAGTCTGATGAATGTTTTCTGATGAATCATATGGACTTGGGAAAGAGATGGCACCAAGATGCGAATACACTAATCCTGTAATGATATAGAAAAGCTTGGTTCCTGGTATTAAAACATACCACCTACCTAAAAAACATTGCAAACCAAGCACAGCCCCTCATGGTAACGGTATTACCTAAAGGCATTGGTGTTGTTTAAGCTGATTAATGAAAATGAAAAATGATAAATGTTTAGGAATGATTTGAAGAACATGGCAAATAGATGTTGACCTCACCTCCAGTTTCCCCAGTTATCAATCTGCTCGAGCATCTGTGGAATATGATGGACAAACAAGTCCAAGCCATGGAGGCTACACCTTAAGTCCTGCAACTTAAAGGGCTTCAAGGGTTTGCTGTTAAGGTCTTGGTGCCAGATACCACCGCACACCTTCAGAGGTCTTATGAACTTCTGGATTTGATTTGGGAAAACAGCACCGTATGCAACATTAGCCAGGTTGTGTTAATGTAATGGCAGATTAATATGTACGCTTATATGTGTACCTTACATAACAAAAATGTGCATCTGAAATCTATCAAAGGCAAAAAAGGTCATTTGTATAAAAAAAAAAAGGAAAATATATTTTGTCCTTGACAACGTCCAAAACACACAACCGCTGAGCTTAAAAATGGATTGCGTGTCAAAGCCCTAATGACGTGCTAACGTTAGCCTAATTAGATCAGGAAAAGACGTAAGCCAGAGAACAGATTCCTTCGAGGTGACTATCTCATGAGTCAATCTTGAAAACCCTTTTGCTCTTTGAAGATTGAGACTTGTGAGAATTTATATAACGAAGCCAAGGCCAGTTGTATTTTTCTAATCATTGAAGGCGAGGGTGTATCTGATATGCATGATCTGCTGGCTTTATCAGAAGTGTGAGTGACTCTCCAGTTCAGCCCTTATAGCAGGGTGGAGACATGAAACATTACTCTAGCTGTAATGAGTCATATTGGAGTCAGTTGGAATTCTGCAGCACCTGTTGGTGATTTTGTAGTATGAATTAGATTTTTTTTTTTTTAAAGCTTTTATTAGAATTCTTTTTCAGTCCTAATCTCAAGTGTGCAGATAATTTTTGCAGGAAAAAGTCAAGTTTTATAATTAGTATGTGTAGTGGTTTTCTATCAGACAACAAGAGCCCTTAATTACTGAATGAATCTTTAAGAAACCCTTCATCCACCTCCTTTTCTTTATCCACTCTCGAATGCTTTTATTAATCAGGTATATTAAACAACCCACTACACTCACTGGCCACTTAATACCATCCAATTAATGTGACAGCACATATGAAAGCGTGAAGCTACAGATGAGAGCTTCATGTTAATGTTTGTACCAAGGACAGAAAATGGGGAAAACTGCTGTCTCAGTGACTTTCACCAGACCATTGGCTGTTGGTTCCAAATGGTTTGACTGAGCGTTTAATACATTGCTGATCTCCTGGCACATGGTATTCTTTGAAAGTCAGATTGGTTTGAGATGACAGGGCAGCCATTTATATATCCACTCTTTACAAACATGGTGGGCAGAAAACACATAATTAAAAAAACAGCAGTTGTAAGCTACTTCTGCCAGTCAAGAACAGAACTCATCAGAACTGGACAGTTAAAACTGGAAGAAGATTATGTTGAAAGCAGATCTACTTTCAGTACTTTCAGTGGACCCTTACTTAATAAAGCCTCAGATTCCTGTTCTTGTTTGATATGAATGGAACCCATTAGACTGGTTGATTGGATAATTGCATAAACAGGTATACAGGTGTACCTAATAATTTGGCGAGTATCTAAGATGTAAAGCAAAGCGATCACCTCTGATTGAAGAAGTGAAGCAGAATGCATCAAAGCGGTCGAGGTTTTTGTGGCGTACTCCGTAGCTCCTGACGCCTGGTGCCAGGTCTAACCCCCCACAGGCATCTCGTGGCACTGATACAGGGTACTGTGCTGTCCCATCAGCCAACCAGCCTGCATTGCACCAGTCAAGCTTATCTTCCTCCCAGGCTGTAAATAGCTGCTCAAAGGTGGCTAGACAAGAACTCTGCTCCTCACATGCATCCTTAGCTTCCTGGAAGTTATACTGATAGCGACCCATCGGAGAGTAATACGGGAACACTATACCTGTGGGAGGCAAACAAAATGAGCTGAGATCAAGTCATGATAAATCATTACAGTCACACTGAATATCCAACTTGTTAATACAAAATGATAGCTCAGAATTTTCCAATATGTTTCAAGTTGCAGATAAATAATGTCACTCTGGAAGAGTGATGTATCGGGAGTAAACAGCAAGCCTTCTGTCCTAAAACTAAAGTCAAAATTCAAATTTATAATGTAAGCACGCACAAAAAAAAAACACAAGTGACCATACCTTTCTTTTTTTTCAAGTAAACCTACCATATAGGTGCCAAAGTAGGTACAGAATTACTGGTTGCAACCATCGGTTCCTGTGCTCAGTCTGTATTCCTCCTTCTACTTTGCTTTATGTACATGTCAACCATTTGTATCATGGACCACCAGAGTTACTAATTCACTGGTTGATCATTCTCAAAACAGCACTGATACTGATCTGAAGGTGACCTTGTAATGATGATAAGAATGTATTACCTTGCTGATATTAACACTGAACACTTTATATTGATGCATCTCGTAAGTGTACAATTGGAGACTACAGGTTTTCCCATACACTAACCATTATTAATCATTGTCAAGCATTCCTGCTGAGGTGTGCAGACATCTATAAAAGCAGACGTTTTGGAAGGTTGATATTCTGGAGCATTCAGGGGTGTGTTAACACAATGCCAAGAGAGAAAGATATAAGCACTGGTCTTAGAGAGTTGTGAAAAATATTATAAAACCATTTCTAAACAATTTGGTACAGTGAGAAAGATTAATCAAGTGACGCCTATTCAAGACCATTGCTAATATCACCAGTTGCGGACGTCCCAGCACATTTACCCCAAGGTCAGACCATGCAACGAAGAGCAAACAAAGAGCTACATCTTATATCCCATAGGCATCACTGACCATATTAAAAGTCCTTGACTGCACAATTAGCAGAAGACTGAACAAGTACACAGCTGAGGTTCACAAAACTACATCTGAACAGACTACAAAGCTTCTGGAACAATGACCTATGGACAGATGAAACACCTCATAAGTGATGAGGTAATAATTTGGGCTTGTTCTGGCAGCCGTAGGACCATGAACTCCTTTGTACACCAAAGTATTCTAGGGGCGAATGAAGCCATCTGTCAGACAGTTAAAACTTGGTCTAAATTAGATCATGCAATAGGACAATGATCCGAGGTCACTCTACAACAGAATGGCTGAAAAATAAAAGAATCAAGGTTTGGGAATGGCCTAGTCAAAGTGCAGACCTCAACCCAACTCAAATGCTGTGGCTGAACCTTAACAGAGCTCTGAATAAGCAAATGTCCAAAAACCTCAACAAAGTAAGGACCGATAAAGTCATACAGAAAATGATTACTGCACGTTATTGCTGCTAAAGGTGGATCTACAAGCTACTGAGTCTGGGATTACTTAGTGTTGCCCCATGGTTTTTCTTATTGGCCTCATTTTTGTTAAGTAAATTCGTATGAGGTTGTTATACTAAGACCAGCTACGATCACTCACTCACTCACTCACTCACTCACTCACTCACTCATCGTCTATACCACTTTATCCTGTATTCAGGGTCGCGGAGGAGCTGGAGCCTATCCCAGGAGACTTAGGGCACGAGGTGGGGTACACCCTGGACAGGGTGCCAATCCATCACAGGGCACACACACATACTGTACAAACAATCACACACTCATTCACACACTACCGGCCATTTGAGAACTCCAATTAGCATAATCTGCAGGTCTCCGCTACAATCAGATGATTTTTATCATGTTTTTACACACAACCTACACACAAAAAAACATAGAATTAAAGAGTTTACATGTTCACACATGACTGTAGGTTGATTGGTATTTTTCAAATTGCCTGTAGTGTGTGAATGCGTGTGTAATAGTGCCCAGTAATGTGTAGGCATCTATCCAGGGTATACCCTGCCTTGTGCACTTAGTTCTCTAAGATCGGCTCCTAGCTCCCCTGTTGCAACAGGATAAGTGGTATAGATGATGGACAGATGAATATATTTTATGTGTTTTAGGGTGATCCTTTCCTTTAAGCATGCAACAGATGCTGCAGTCAGAATCTGTTTTCCTACAAATCAACGTGAATGTACCTACTTTAATTGCCACTTAGTTCATATTTCAAACATGTTATGTAAATATATATAGTTATGTCACCCCGAAACTGAAGCTCCACTGTAACACTCTCATCCTCCAGGCCGTCTATAATCTCACAGCGGTAGCGCCCTGTGTCGTCACTCATCAGCGGGTTGATGACCAGAGACGCATCACCTGGAGTGCTTCGCCGCAGACGCACACGACCCTGGAAGTCACCATAACTCCTTTGACGAGACCCAAAAGCCACCATGACGTGTAGCTCTTTGGTTTCACCAGTGTTCGGCTGCCAGAACCACTTGACCCTTGTCCTGCGGGGTGCGTTGACCTTTGGCTCGTAATGGAACACGCATGGAAGAGTCACGTTGCCTCCTTGTACAGCAGACACCAAAGTTTGCGGAGATTCCACATGAAGACGCACACCACTGAAGTATACTGGGGAAGGTTGAAGAGTGTTAAGAAGGGCCAAAATCTATTATATTTCATTATGATGGTTCAAAAGTTTGGATCTATAAGCATTTTTCATTAAATTCCTTATTTCGCACAATAGATCAAATAAATGTGATCTGATCAAGACAAGATGCGTTACATAGAACAGTTTCTGCTGAGGTTTGCAAAAATTAGCTTGAATTTGAGAGTGGAGCCAGACCTTTGAGTCTCCCTGTATAAGACAAAGTGAATATCTGCAAGTAGGAGCGATGATGAATTTACTTTGAATTGGTTTTGAATTAAGCAAAACCAACCAATTTATACAACTTTATTAATGTAAAATAACGCAAACAGCCATACTCTCTCCATTCCCGTTGCCATCAGGTGACAAATCATGATAGTAGTAATTGTTGAAGTGTCTCAGTGCCTGACTCTCGAACACATCGTGCAGGAACAGCAGCAGCAGCAGCACCAGCAGGGGGCGCTTCATCCTCACATTCGCCAGACCTTCTCTTTTCAAAACAACATCCTACACACAAGAACGCGTATAATGAGCCTTATTAGTTGTATTGTACAATTTGCTCATAGTGTAATGTAGTGCTCTTATACCTTGGACCTGCACTGCACTCATACCCTCACTTACAGATGTGATGTTTACATTCTGATACATTTTGCCCAGATGTGTTTCTTAACATTTATTTGCTAATACTGATGACTGAAAAATTATTCGATTTTTTTTTTTTTGCAATGCACAAAAAACAAAAAAAATTAAAAAAAAACAACGACAATAACATCCACTTAATCTGAACGTATAGTAATACAGAGGCTATACAACATCGGATATAAAGTCAGATATAAAACTCTAAAACATGGTACATTGTCTTTTTTTTCTTCTTCTTTTTTTCGCAAATTGCAATTATTCATTACAGTTTGTCATTAAAGCAAAGGATTTTATGTCCTTCTCCCAGTGTGGAAAAAATGATCTAAAACCTAATATACCGAAAACAATATCTTGTTTTGTTTGTTTGTTTGTTTTTTCACTTAAAACTGCATGCAGAAATAAACGCTAAATAAATTCTCACAAATTGCAAAAATTTGTAGTTAATTGAGAGCTGCTTACCGATTGAAGGCGATGCTGTGCTCGGTGCATTCTCCGAACAGTTTGCTCATGTGTTCACATGTTCACACTCCGCCCGGGTTTAATACACTCTCTCTCCCCCTCTCTGCGCGCGGCTGGATGGAGAGCTGCGATGACGTCACTGAGGCATCCTCGCTGCTCCGTCCTCGCTACTGTAACAACCATACAGGCGCGTTACTACAGTTCAAAATAAATCAACATTTTAAATAAATTAATAAATAAATAGTACAAACGGGTGTCAGTGTGGTGTAGTGGTTAGCACTGTCGCCGTGCACCTCCAGAGTTGAGGGTTCGAGTCTAGTGTGTGTGTATGTGTGTGTGTGTGTGCTTGGTGGGATTCCTCCCACAGTCCAAAGACATGCAGATTAGGCTAATTGTGTGTGTGTGTGTGTGTGTGTGTGGCCTGTGATGGATTGCCACCCCGTCCAGGGTGTACCCCGCCTCGTGCCCAAAGTCTCCTGGGATAGGCTCCAGGCCCCCCGTCACCCTGAATACAGGATAAGTGGCACAGAAGATGAATGAATGAATAGCACGAAAGCAAATTGTCCTTAATCCAAACTGCTATTCAATTGCTAACGATTTAATCGTACATAAATCAGAAGAACTCTCAATTCTAAAATCATTATTACATTCATTTATTCATCTTTGTTAACCACTTTATCCTGCTTAGGGTGAGGGTGGATCTGGAGCTTTATTCCATCAGCACTAGGCATAGGCAGAAATACACTCTTGATTGGAGACCTGTTAATTTCAGGACACCATTCACTCGCTTACTCTCTCTGTAAGACCCCAGTCTTTCACTTTGTCGCTCTTTCTCAAACACACAATCACACAAACACATTCACAATTTTTGAGAGGCAGAGAAAATCAGAGAACCAATGTAAACCCATAGACAGAGGTAGAACATGCAGAAATGAGAGAGAGAGAGAGAGAGAGAGAGAGAGAGAGAGAGAGACCCAGAAGGTCAGGATTAAACCAGGAACCCAAGAGATTAGTGACAGCAGTGAGTTTCCTTACCAGACAAGATTCCACTAACAAAATTGTTCTTTACAAATATTTTTTTTCCCTAAGACTTATGCATTATCAACCTTACTTTTAAAAGCCAGTGTATTCATTTTTAGTGTTGCAAATTCATACGTAAGCAAAGATATCGGCTAAACTGTGGACCGATAAAACATTTTTATGAAAACATTATTTAAGGAAATGTAATCGCTTTAATTTGCTGTTTTTGCATGCTTTTAATAAAGTAAACACAGCATCATTACCAGAAAGAAAAACAGAGAAATTTGATCTGAAGCACCAGGCCTATTCCCAAATTCCCTGAACTCTATCATTGCTCTCAAAAATGCAGCTGGTTATGGAAAAAGCTGAAACCAGAATTCCATTTTTCCCCAACGGCCTGTAAAGCTGTTTTATTTTTCCAAAACCAATAGAAGATGGCATAGGTATGCTTTAAGGGATGGGTTTTGTCCCCTACTATCTCACATGCACAGAGTCCCTGAAGATTTGATAGAATGTCCTTTCATGCCACGTGGGTTCAGTAACCTTCATCATCTCATCTTCCTACATGTAGACATCCCTGTTTGATGAAGGCGTTGTTTTAGTACAACGATAGCTATGTCAGCTCACTGGTGGCTGGGGAAAGGAAAGGGCTGCTCGGCGGCCTTTGGTGGCAGCAGGATGTTGGGTTGACTCCTTCACTCAGCATTATGACATTGAGCAAAACAAAGCTCAAACCTTCCTCTGCTTATGATCTCATGCTCTTCACTCACACACTTAAAAAGAGACAAGACAGACAGATTTACCTTGCTGCTTTCACAAATACTAAGACCTATTATTGATGCGTTTGAAGATCACAGACAGTTTATTCCCAAAGCTAAGATGAAAGCTCTTGCCTGGGGCAAGGAATGCCAGCCACCGCTGAATAGCAGGGGAAGGAGGTCTAGGATCACTCTGGTTGCTGACACCAAGTTGGGATAGAATTGTTTGCTAATAGTTTGGTCAAAATGAAAAGGTCCAGAGCACTCTTCTGGTTTTCCCAAAGCACTTGTCAGTTTTCATTGCATATCAAAAGAGAGGCAAAGCTAAATAAGCCCGTTATTTTAACCAGACAAATAGAAGATGGTGAAGAGATTTCAGCCAGTATAGGGAATCTCTACACCACATTTTCATAGGCATACAAAAAAGTACTCTGAAATGGATTTTCAGAGGTAAAAAAAACACATCAACAATACAGTATCTTAGAGACGTTTACTGTAAATGCTTGTTAAGAAATGCATCTCAACACTTATTTGCACTTAAACTGGGCATGGAGCATCAGTGATCATTTAATCCATGTTGCCAAAAAAGTGAAATCAAGTAGAAGAAGGCAGCAAAGGTCATTTATTCTTGCAATAATTACAGTACATTTATGTCAGGAAGCTGTTTCCTGACTAAGATAAACTTCAGTGCTCACTGGTTTAGAAATTGGCCTTTGATGACAAGGTCAGACCTGCTTTTCGTACTGCAATCTTTCATTTACTCTGTAAAACATTTTCTTTCTAAGGCTTGTTTGATTGCAGGTGGTAAAATTGCAGATTCCTGCTGCCTAAATGAGTGCCTGTGCTTATTACAGATTTTCCTTGTTTCGGAAGATGATGTGGTGTGTGTGTATACGATTTCTCCATGCGTGACCTACATTTTTGTTTTACATTTACTGGCTTCTCTCATAGGAACACCAGTACTCTTTCTACTTCATGCAGGCATTCAATCAGCCAAAAAGTGTGTTCTTTGTGATTCTGCCTGTGGAATGGTTGTTGGTGGTGTAGGCGTGTGCCGGTTTGATTATTTCAGAAAATGCTAATCTTGTAGGATTTTTACACACACATAGGAGTCTCTCAAGTTTACAAAGGATGGTGCAAAAAAGGAAGGAGAAACATCCAGATACAAACCAGGTCTTTTGATTGTGCAGAATAACACAACACAATTATGAGAGAAAAACTCTCTTTATTTCGCTATATAATTCCCCTGCTACATTAATGCACTTATCCCAGTCTTTCACTAGTGCTTGGATACCATCAAGGTAGAATGTTTCCTCAGTATGCCGGCACCATGATCAGACTGCCTGCTTCATGTCTGAAACACTGGCCTCCCGGGAACTCCCTTTAATGCATCAAACATGTGAAAATCGCTTGGTGGGAATTCAGAACCGGATTAATTAGCTCAAATGTGCAAGTGAGAGGCCGTGCATAGCTCTAGAATAACAGAATGCCCTTGATTAAACCAGGGCATTTTTTCCCCCCATTAAAGCAAAGGGCATTAAAGGAGTTCCTGGGGGGCAAGCATTTCAGCAGTGATGACGACATGAAGCAGATAGTCGATCATGGGTCTTATGTAAATAAAATTGAATTGAACTGAACTAGTGAAACGCTGTGATGAATGCATTAGTGTAGCAGGGGTTTGTACAGACAAACAAAGGTAGTTTTTGAAAAGTCATGGTTTGACTTGAATGCCTCTTGGTCAAAAACAGCTTAGAAGAGGTTGGTTAAACGTGGCCAGACTGGACACAGCAGACAGAAAGGCTAAGATAACTCAATTAATCTCTTCGAATAACCATGGTTTGCTGAATGCACAAGGTTCACGGGGTTCCTCTCTTGTCAGCCAAGCACAAGAAGGTAAAACTACTGTACATTGAGCAGGAACTCAAGAGAGCTTGACAGCTGAAGACCAGGTGGCAATTTTCAGTCATCAACTGGCCATTGTCCTCTAAGCACTATCAAGGGTTTTCTGCCTGCAGAACTGCCACTCTGTGGATTTTTTTCCCCCCACATCATTCCATGTAAACTCTAGAGAGTGTAGTTTGTGTGAAAAATCATTTGTGCGATTAACATCTGGTGCTCAAACCACCCCATCAGGTGCCAGCAACCACATCACAAAGTCATGATACCTTTGCCTATTCTGATGCTTGATTTGAGCAGTGACTAAATCTTTTGTCCTGTAGCTGCATTATTTTGTGCATTGTGCCACTGTCACAAGATTCCTCAAGATGTCCATGTGCTCATGCAGTTTATAGTAAAGTCAGTAACTGTATATCGCATTGGTTACAGAAAGGAAGCATTAAAACAGAAAAATGAAAAACAGAGTGTACGTTCAGAGTGTACTTCAACACAGAGTTCACCAAAAATGATAATATCCTCAAACTCTCATGTATTCTAGATTCATTACATATAAAGTAAAATTACTCTATAACTACAACTCAAAATATAAGATTACTTCCAAAGTTCAATCAAAAACGGATTTACAGTAGAGAAATTCCTTCAGCATGAGGCATCTTAGGTGTTCCTCGTCTTCCTCTTGACAATACCCAATACATTTTCTCCTTGGATTACATCAGGCCAGTTGGCTCTTCAATCAAGCACAGTAATATCATGGTCGGCAAACCAGTTAGTGGTAGTTTTGGCACTGTGGAAAGAAAAAGAAAATCGTAATCTCCATAAAGCTTGGCTTGTCTAAAATCTCTTGATACATCTCTTGATGGACTTTGGACCAACACCAGCAGATGGCATGGCACCACAAATTATCACTGACTGGAAAGCTCACACAGCAACTTGGATTTTGTGCCTCGCCACACTTCCTCCAGACTCTGGGACCTCAGGTTAAAAGTTTGATTTTTTTTTTTTTTTTCAAATGCAATACAAAATGTATTCTCATCTGATGAGAGGACTTCGGACCAATGAGTGACGATCCAGTTCTTTTTCCTCTTTCTCAAATTCTTAAATCATACTTAAAAAATACTTTATATGAAATGAAATATTGTGATACTGGATTTTTTTTTGTTTTGTTTTTTTGCTGTTATCAAAATTAAAACAAAAAAGCATGAAATATTTCACTTTACATGTAATTTATTTATTTTTAATTATAGAAAAAAAAGAGTTTTCACAATATTCTGATTTCTCAAGATGCACTGTACAGTATATCCAAATTATTGAAGGCCACACATTTTGATGTGGTTTAGGCTTGTTTCAAAATACGTAATGGAGCAAGTGAGCTTCTCCAAGAATGCTACAAACAATGGATGCCTTCCTCTTTCCATGTGCAGTGGCTGTCCAGCTAAAACATGGTTCAGCATAACTTTGTTATTCCAGGAATGAGTCCTTCCTGGAGGTGCCATGCTCAAACTGACATTTTCCTGCCATTCTTTGGCCCTCCATTCTTCCTGCATCAACCTTGGGACAAGGCTTCTATATATTGCACCTAGTTAATCAACATATGACTGAGAATAGAACACTGATTCTCTTGAAAATCACACCACACAGAGAGATCTTTATATCCTGCTTGGTTCAGGCTTGTCCACAACAAGCTTAGGCAGTTCAAGCATAGGCAGTGATTTGATGGGGGGGAAGAAAAGAAAAAATGACATTCACAACATAGGACCAATTCAGCTTGGTCATCTAATGTGCCAAGGTCAATGGATGGTGATTGAGAACTCAAAGAATAGCATTATTTAGTTTAGCTTTTTATTTGATTTTAGTTATTGAGACCATTTTAAGATACACTGAAGAGCTGAATCAAATCTTAGAACGTTACTTAATATGTGGCATAAAAAAGAACAGTAAATAAAAAATAATAACAGAACAAAGAACATATTGATTTGGGTTAACAAAGTTTTCATTGTGACGTAAAAAACGACTGATAAAACATTGGCGATCAAACACTCTGGATTGTTTTGTCCTAAATAGATGACCATTTTAATCAGCATAATATTGTTGAGTATTTTCTACCATCTAGGTCTAAATCTTCAGCTAAAGAATTTTTTTTTCTTGGCATTTTCCATTAATATTAATGCTCGCATCATATTGCACAAACCCATAATTTATAATTCATAGGGGTTGTTGGGGAGGAGGGTCACATCACAACACCATGAGAGCATTATGTAGATTATGGAAGGCAGAGCTTTAGTGCAAACCATAGATATCATGCAAAATTAGATTTCCACCCCTGTACTGGGCCAGTTTCTAATAAGCAGCTTTAATTATGCTGCTGAGCCACTATAAATTCAAATATTCCTGATGCATGACGGAATATATTAGATATACGCAATTTAATCACATTGAATGTAGAAGAACATTCCAAGCAGCAAGAGGATACAGTTTCCCCTTCACTGAATTAACATAAAACATTTTTTTATTACGTTGGTGTTATGCAATCATTATAATATCCAGAAGTGATGGTTTATTTCAGAATGAACATATTGATTTTTTTTTAATTTAATTTCAGTAGCACGTTGCAAATGATTCAACTCTACCTGAGAAAAATCTGTGGCAGTGTTGGGCCAAAGCATTAATGCACAATAATACTGAGAAACTGATTACACCTTCCTTTGTTTCACATGACATTTATGTAGCTAAATTTCATTTCACTATAGTACATTTTGTTAGAAAAATTGTCATGAAATAAAGCTTCTTTTCAGAGAAACATGAATAATAAAAAGATTTTTTTTACAGGTATTAAAAATAAGTCATGCCTACAAACAGTGACCTTGCTAAGGACTACTCGCTAATGTTAACAAAATAAAATGAACTGCAATTTATAACTAAATAACTAACACACACAAACGCACAATGCTGAGACTATTTACTGTGTGACCCATTTATTGAGTACAATAACTCTTTAACCCAAAGATTTAACCAATATATAATTTCCACCGACTGCAAAATGGGCCACTGCTTTTAAATCAGCCTTTATGTAGCATAAGCATAAAAAATTTAGCTTCTGGAATATTTTAGAACACAGATACAATGACGGATCATGTGAAGTTTTGGGGAGGATTTCAGTCTACACCATCAGTTGTATTCGTGAGAACACAAAACTCACTCCTTAGTGAGTTGAACAGAAATTGCATTGCATGGTTTGTCTTTATTCGCAGGACATCCCTGATGTGCAATTAAGCTTGAGTCCCTGCTGTTGTTTTTAGGGTTTTGTTTCTTCTTGTGGTCATTGCTCCCTCTGGTGTTGTTAGTGAGGCAGTGCATCAAGTGGCTCAGGAAGGAAGGATGGGGGTGGTGGGCGAATTAAAGAGGAGAGAGCAGGGAGGTGGTCATTTAATCCTCGCAGCCCAGCAGCTCCATTCGCAGTGTGATGCGCTCATGCCACTCCCACGGGAGCACGCGGACAAATCGGGCATTGAAAGGCGGGTCAAATATGTTCTTTTTGTGCACGTTGTTATCACTGTTGCCAGGGAAGATCTACAGGTAAAATGAAGAAACATGTTAATACAAAGAAAAAGAAACCCAGTGATCTTCTAGAACCTGCTGTGTGTATGACTTTGTTCATTTCTACAGAATATGTGGTTACATGGCACAGGCATGAAATAGCACACTTCTCATTTGTCTTCCATTATCCTCCATTTTCACATGCATGGAAAAAAAGCAGTTATTTATAATCATTAATCATTTCCCAAAAGCCACTGAAAAGTCTCTTAAAAAATGTGAAATGGAAATGAATGTCTGACCTTGTCAGTATTTCTTTTGTCATCTTTTACCACAGTCCAGTCCCGGCCATTGTTACTGTAAGCCACTTTGTAGGCTGTAACAAACTGCACATTTCCAAAGTCTTTAGCTCCTTGAGTGATGATTCCTGTGATCCGCTTAGGGGATAGCAAGTCCACCTAATGAAATTACAAAGCATTACTACTGCAAGCACAATGCCCTGGTGGATATAGCCAATTTGTATTTGTATAGTGACACTTGCAAGAACAAAAACAATTGGTAACAAGTTGGTTTCTATGCAGCTTGAAAATGTAAAATTCCCAATCCTAGACATAATTTATTTATTAGTTTAAAACTTTTGCCTAAGGGCCCACAGTTCGGCCCTTGGGCCAGGCCCTATGCCTATAAAAAAAAAATTCCTGCTATTGTCGTTCCCAAAGCCAGGATGAGAAAGGATAAGGGTTGGGCAGCAGGCTAACAACCTGAACCCATAAAAACCATTAACGAAACATTAAAGCAATGGAATTTGTCACCCAGCACATGAGGGAAAACGAACAAAAATATCCACAATAAAAATGAAAAGGCCTGGTGTCAAGAGAAGAGAGTAGGGAATCATTACACTAAACACAAATCAATTGTGGGGGGTCTTGTATTGCATCATGTCAAGTTTTTAACCAATGATAAATACTTCACAATGGTTTCACTTATGCTGCTATAAGAGTCCACAGAGTTTGAGAGTTTTGGGCCCTAAGGTATCTCCATGATAATGATAATGTAATTTGTTCCATATGAAAACTGTGCCTATTGATTTGTACCTATATTCATCCACTCATACCCAATGACGTTTTTCTACTGAAAGCCTCTCAAGTGGTTTGTGACATTTTAGTGCAGTCTTTTAGGTTATATATAGATGTATATATAGAAAGTGCGAGTTTGACCTGTAGCCACTCAGATCTGCTGTTGCTGGCTGCAGTCCAGGCGTTGGTCTTGCCCTGCTTGTCCAGGCGGGCATAATGTGGATGCCAGGTAAAGGCCTCAATGCCCCATGTGCGGAAAGAGCTGGATCCTGAGAACTGAGAATCACCAATCAGTCGTGACTTCAAACCCAGTGGCTCGGAGCATCCTGTGGCCATAAAATAGAGTGCAAAGATTTTCACAAATCTGACTTGATTCATTCTGATTGCAGATACTAAATACACTGTTGATATGCATCCTAAACTGAGAACAGTGTCTAAAAATGTCTGCATGTTTGCATGCATATATGCACTGCATATGTTACATGCAATCTGATCAAAGGTTATGTGGATTCAGGGAATAAGGCTGTCAAATGTCAGTGTTGCCATAACAACTGCAACCATTATTATTTTAATGGAGTTTTCATACCCAGCTGCTCTAAAGGTGCACACTGGTGCATAAATATGCATTCGCAGATTCCAATGGCGAATGTGATATGACACAGAATATTATACATTTATTATTCTATTACATAATGCATTATGAAAATTATTTGCTTGTGTCATTTTATCACATAGCAAATTCATTTTGATTGGCCTCAAATGTATTTTTCTATTTAACATAGAAGCACACAATTATTATTGAGGCATCAGTCAGATATGTACACATAGTTACTGCAGTATAGGACAACAAGAATAAAGAAATCTAGATAGATGGAGGACAACAGAAAATTAACGTGATCCTTATAAGCTCTCCAAGGACAAACCAGAAGGACTATAGCTCTGCCTGAAGCAAAGGAAGCATTTAAAGGCTTTATATAGATTTGAAGCATGGGTGATGGGGGGTTGTGTATGAATTGCATGCATATAAAGGCACGTAGTGTGCGATGCATGCAAATGGGAACATAATAAGACAAAACTGCCAACCGTATACAGATGTCCAATAACAACATCTAGGCATTTGGCAGACATCTACATCTAGGCATTTGGCAGACATCTACATCTAGGCATTTGGCAGACATCTACATCTAGGCATTTGGCAGACACCCTTATCCAGAGCGACTTACATTTTTATCTACCAAATCTACCATAATTAATAACCATAATGATCATATAGTGTTTGTGACCAGGCATTAGCAATAAATGAGAAGCTCTGAATACACACAGTGGATTGTGCGTCTTGTCATAGGACGTGATTTATTATACCCAGAGGTTAGTTCTGTTCCAATATTTAAGCCATGGTCTCTAAATGGCCGACAATTTCTGTGCTCAAAGAAATATTAGATGGCTGGAGTCCAGGGGTGACCAAGGCCTTAGCTATTCAGTTGGCTCCTCAAGCCAAAGAGCCTCTTAGCTTTAATCACACACTGTGGCAAGTCTTTCATGTCGGTTTGTATCGTATTTTGTGTAATTATGTTTTGAATGTCTGGACCTCTTACTGGGTTATACCACATGCATCATGATTTAAACGACTTCCTAACAAATACTTTGGGTAATTACAGATGGATTCAGAGAATATCGTTTCATAATACCGCTGAGTTCGCAGCCGACTAGCTCCATTCTCAGAGTGCACCCTTTGCGGCACACGGTGGGCAAAATACGGATGTACTGAGCGAGTATGGGTGGATCGAACAGATTGGTTTTTGTGCTGTCGTTGTCCACATTTCCCACGAAAACCTGCCGGGAGAAAGCAAATTCAGGTCAGAGCCATGTATATGCAGTCCATTCTTGGAGAGCATGAGAGGTGCTTGGAAATTTATTAGCTCACCACATCCTTCTTTAGACCGTTGCCTCTGTACATGGTGTACGTTTGTCCATCTATACTGTAAGCCACCTTGAAATGTTTGATATACTCAGCACTGCCGACACGACTGGCACCCTGAGTGATGATACCAGTGAAACGCATCACTCTGTGCATGTTGAGCTACACACACAAAAAAAAAAAGACACAAGCAAGGATAATTAATTGCATTGTCAGATAAACCCGATAGGTCTCATTTATGAATCTGAATGAATTTATTTACGAATTATTCACAGAGCACAAACAGAAAATATAATATTCCTGACTGCATCACTGAAAGATTCAGCAGATTCGCAGTTTACTGATCTTCAGAGACGGTCCTTGCTGCAGAAATAAAACATCCACCTGATTCAACACCTGCTATAAGCTTAACTTAACTCCTGACCCCTAAACACACATCTAGCCTGACTTCATCCAGTCTGTGACATGGAAGTAACATAGTGGAGAAATAAAAACTATCCCAACTTAAACAGTTGAACATATTTAAAACACAAACCTTATCAGTGAACTATAAGGCAAAAAAAAAAAAAAAAAAAAAACGATCGAAAAAAATATAATTCATTAATCAAGATAAAATGTTGCAAAGGTCATGTCGCCCAGCACTACCAGAAACACACTGGAGTTGTTTTCAGCCCGCGACTTTTGGTTCGACTCCACGCAGGAATGGGGAGCTGGATCACTTCCAACTTCCCACTCCACCCTTTGGACTTTTAGTTTAGCAGCTTTTATTTATTTATTTATGTATTACTTCAAATTTGGTCTATGAAAACACTCGAGATAATTGATAAATAAGTCTCAGAATCAGCGATATCTACGCCTCATTTTAAAGCACGGCTTCTGCACCTCAATCCAAGGGTCCCTGTCATGTGTCGCCGAAGTCCATGCGTTCACCAGGCCTTTGTTGTTGAGACGGGCCAACTCGGGTCCCCAGCGCTGTAATCCCAAAATGCCATAATACACAGAGGAAGCAGTGATCTGAGACTCTGCAATGCCACCGCCCTCCATTCCCAACAGAGAGATACAGCCTGCAAGACAAAATGACACATTAACAACCCCGCCGCTCACATTGGAGACAGACAGTGAAGCAGACAGATGGACGAACAGTGTGAGGGTCATGCTCATGGGGAGACCTGCACTCACATGGACGGATAGATGATGAGGACATCAAAAACTAGAGCTGACCTACTTTCTTATTTGTAAATACCAAAGTATTGAAGAAATGTAAAAAATGCAGTAAAACTTTTCTGTAAACAAAACTCTCTGTAAGTTTCCTAGTGTGAGAGATCATCAACTAAAGCAGTGTGGAAGTCCACTCACGCATGTGGCAGAACTTCCCAACGAAAGGGGACGGGCATTTGCAAAAGAAATCTCCATCGAGATCTTGACATGAACCCCCATTCTGGCATGGCTTAGCAGCACAGTCATTCACATCTGTAAAGAGAAAAATCACACAGCACATCTTACGTCTTCAACATTGACATTAACATTAATTAACATTCCAGTGCAGTTCTCCACTTGAGCTCCAGATGGCACTCTTGTCATCAGGAACACTTCTGTAATCCATTCCAGCCACTGTAAAATCCATTTAGTCTCTTAAAACTGTTTAAAAAGAATTCAATATAATTTGATTTTCTGCTCAGATCATGTGCTTGGTCCTCTGCAATGCTCAAAACTAGAGTGACCATACATCATAATAATGAACTTTTGTATTGATTATGAATGGTAATTATGAAAATTTAAACCACTATGGCATCTCAGATTTATAAGCATGTCAGATATAAAAGGTTTGATGCCAGTTGCCCCAATGTGGAATGTAACTGTGGCCTTCTTAATTTGCTTGCGGTCTTATACAACATAGGATGAGTTTCCCTTTGAGTCACATCTAATTCTTCTGGCCTCCTCGGCAGTGATCAGAATATACCTCTGGGTTTCTTTAATGCTGATTTGTGTTAATATGTATTATTTAAAAAAACATAATAAATGGAATTGAGCTGAAATTATTGAGCAGAGCAGCAGAGAGCCTCTGCGTACGAAAATCAGTCCAGCTGCAAATCAGTCCAGCTGCAAATCAGTCCAGCTTTAGCCACTCTACAATACAATCACAACACAAACATACACATACTGTATGTGTTATTGAGTGAGCAGTTTTATATACATAGAAATACTTGCACTGTAATGATGCACATAAAGGTCAATAAGGCTATTCATAATGTGTCCCTTAGTTTGTTTAATCACATTTCACTGGCTAAGAGCTGCTATGGTGACAAAGGGGATTAAACAGTCAGGTTCATGCATTAGTTCCCCTCTCTGTTGGAAAACTATTTGCCACACACATTCACATACACACACACACAGTATACACACACACACACAGTATACACACACACACACAGTATACACACACACACAGTATACACACATAGAAAAGCTGCTTCACGAACAAAAAAAACTGACTGAACCAATGCTGCTTTTTTTTTTTGTTCTAAGGGATTTTGAGGAAACTGTTCAAAAAAATAAATAATCTGGGTTTATATAGCAAAATGTGATTTAATCCCATAAACATTTTTAATATTTATTGTACTATATGTGGAACTTATAACTCATTCTATGCTATTTCTTTTAATTTTATTAAAACAGCAAGATAAGTTGTAGGTGAAATAAAGTTTTAAAACAATAAATGTCAAATTCTCAATGACCTCATTCTGAACAAATTAGCTCATTCTTCCTGAAATTATTTCCTGGCTTCACAACTGATGCTAAATATTCAGGGATAACTGTACATACAGTAAGCACAGTACATCTCACCATCATTAACACAACACCAACCAGATACTGTTAAAAAGTTGCGCGTTTATAACAGCCTCTACTATCAGTCCAGCAAAAGCCTGTAATAATGAAAACTAAAGGATCAAAAATGGGTTTTGTGACTAAATGCACAGATGGAGTGTGTGACTGGTTATAGACTGCTGAAGCCAAGACAGCGTGAGCCGAGAGACGCACGAACTCTGAGGTCAAAACCGGAAAAAGTTAGTCTTTCTAAAAGGCTTCAATAATCCACCGAGAAAATGATATGAAACCAAACTTTAATGTCCGAAACTGAGAACACTGCACGCACACGCTTCTGCACGTACACACAGCATGCGGAATACTGCTGATCCTCAATAAAAGTTGAAAATCCCAAGGTTATAATAAGATTTCAAACACACACACACACACATCTGTGTTTCCTGAATGGTTTGTAAAAAAAAAAAAAAAAAAAAAAAAGTCTTATACTCAACTACTAAAAAAAAAACTTGGATTGTACCTGTTTTGACTTTTGAAGAAACGTCTCTAGGTTTTTTTTTTTTTTGACCCCAATGTTTTTTGCTTTCTTGCTTATCTAGTTTTTGACCTCTGCCTGGTTTTGGATTGCAGATTTATCTCTGCTGAACATGACCACCTGGGTTTTGACCCTAGCTTTGAATTTGGATCACACTTCATGGATGGTCAGAAAGCAAAGACTCAGCACTTACCGATGTGCTGACTCTGGTTCCTGTTTCTTAAAAGTTTTATTGCTTAACATATATAAATAAACTGCAGTCTGTTTAAACCTATCCGAAATGGTGGCATGCTTGGGAATTCAGCCACTTCAGAGAATTACACTCTTTATTCAGCAAAAAAATTCTCCTTACAGGTGCTTTGCAGAACAGAAATTACTACTTACTGTACATGATGATAAAAAAAAAAAGAGAAAAAAAAAAAGGAAAAGATAGAAGATGTACCACCCTTATTGCTCGCACACAGAACTCACACCCATGTTGCAGATACGGAACAGCTGCTCCACTGAAGCAGGGAATTTAACACTCTGGCGTGTAAGTCGTTTGTGCGCTCAGTAGGAAATGTTGGATGATGCATAAAGCGAAAGCTGATCCTGGGCTCATAATGGACGTAGTCGATATGAGACGCGGCGTCTTGCTTTTGCACGTGACGGGGAAGAACGGCATATCAGTGGGAATATTCCAGCTGAACAGACATCAAATCACTGGTGAGAAGAGAAGACGAGTATGTGACAATCATGCACCTACACGATGAGATTAAAGCACCATCAAGCTGTTTATAGTAAAAGGTGTCTCCCTGTGATGTGCTTTACAGGGAGCAGAATGACACAATGAAGCCTTGAATACTGCATCGATTCTTTCCTAAAACTGGCAACAGATCAAAAGCTAACGTGTCCTAACAATGACACAGAACGTTCTGTTCACCTATAAAAAAAAATAAAATAAGCTGCCCCCTCCTGTTTTGGCTCTTGGCATGGCATTTTGAGGAACAGAAGAGAAGAGGCACAGAGAGAAGCAAGGACGACAGTGTAAAGACAAAGTAAACATTCCAAGAGCATCTGAGAGACTGCGTTTCTCAAACAGGGACGGAGCAGCAGAACACAAGATTAGCTCCGTCATGGAGTCCAGTCACACAGCCATAGAAAGCCACAGTCCTGGTAAAGATCTCTCAGATGCCAAACTATAGATTTCTATTTGCACTTCAAAATAATCCCACAACTTCCGCTCGTTCTCCCAGTTCTACTTACATGAACACACACTCTGCTTCCAAAACGGTTCTAATGCTAAAACTCAGTTTCCATCCTATTTTAGGTGAGTTAATGTGCCCAATACTTCACTACATAAAAGCTTTTGACATAGATTTCATGGTCTCTCACCAAGCTTTCAGGGTAATTTCACACCAGCAATATAACAATCCCATCAGCCAAGAGCAAAGACTGTGACAGTGTCAGAGTTGACTTAATTCACTCTTCCGCCTCCAACATTTTCCCCCAGCAACAAGGCGAGCGTGTGATGGCGTGGGTGTGATACGCAGTAGGCCTTTCCCTGTTGGCTGGACAACCGAGTGTGTGTTTTTACAGTGTGGATGTGTGTGTGGCACAGACATGTGGATTTGGCTTTGTGCTGGCAAATAAGTTTTCCTTTAAAGTATGCTGAGATTTTGAATGCACTCAGGTTCACATTACCTTTTACTCAAAAAAAAAGAAGAAAAAAAAGTGTTATCAAAACGAAAAATAAGCGACTGCAACTTTTAAAAACACTACATAATGTAGGGGTAAAAATGGGTAAACTGCCCTAGCTCATGAGTCAATATCAAAAGGACCTGGTGCAACTTCAAATTCCAGTTGAGCATCAGGCATTTGTGTTGTTCTCAAATCCTCTCACCCGTGGGGGACGACAAAAAAACAAAAAAAACACATGCAACAAGTCAAAAGCAATGGGAAAACACCAGAAAAAAAAGAAGAAGAAGAAAAAAAAAATATATATATATATATATATATACAAATAATAAAAGGAGATTTTTTTTTACTGAATTAATATGACTTTACATTTATAATTTGGATGAAGGATTTTCTACTTAGCATTGCATTAAGATTGTTAAAAAAAAACCTCCATTGGACATAAGAGGTATATGTTCCCCATAAACGTAATTATTAATATATGTAACAACAATAACAACACTAATAATAATAATAATAATAATAATAATAATAGTGACAACTCAGATGTCTCACATGGATGTTGTGCATTTAATGGCTCATTTGTCTTTCATATAAACATAATAGAGATTTGCCATTAATATAAATTGGCTCTATCGTAAATTAAGGCATCGGAAAATGAAAATTAGTTATTAAAAATAAAAACTGCTAAAAAAAGAAAAAAAAATTCTTCCTGGCTGAACCTGATCCGTCAATTACGAGAGATCCTAAAACTATGCTGTGTGTTTGTGTTCTGTTCCTTCTCATCTTTTCTTGAACACAAAAATAACAGATGCTTTTTCTGTTGCTCCTAAATATTCACCATAAAACTCCATAGCCTTCTTGATCTTCAGCGACAGACAGTAACTAAAGGCTAAGGATGAAGCCCACACACTTAACGACACTCCATCAAATCATTATAACTGACACAAGCGTCTGGAAACAAACTGACATGGAAGGTCACTGTTTTATCATCAGCGCTGGAGATGTTCGCGAGCTTATTCTGTTATCTTAATCATCTCGACCTGCAAATCCAAGCGCAAGTAACACTTTTAATTAGGAGTGCATTTCTAGGTTTATCTTTCCCACCCAAATGGGTTCTTTTTTTGAAAGTGTCTATGCAAAAGATTGAAAATAAGTGAATATATACAATAAATGAGCAATAAAACATGGTAGGAAGCACTGTTAAGGTAAAATAGAATCATTATTTAATTATAATATTTTTTTTGCTCTTATGCACATTGGTACCTCGTCATACAGATTTAATCTGGTCTGGAGGTGAGTTCTTAAAGCGAAATTTCGTCTTGTGAAATGCGAATTTACGCATTTTGCCGCTCGAAATAAATAAATGTAAATGCAGATAATCTGTTGCAGCCACCCATTCTTTTTTTAGTTCCAACACTATAATCATTTTTTGCGTATAAATACATTCAAAACATTTAGAAAATACATGCAAATGAAGTAAAATATAAAATAAACAGGCATTAAACCTCACTTAGTTTATGATTCCTTTTGGCACCGGCGCCATTAAAAACAAACCTGAAAGTGGATGAAGTACCACTGTGCTACAAAGACTATACAACAAAGACTACGTTTTTATCAATTAAACATTTCATGGTTTTATCGGGTTATAGTTATATTTACAATTGAAAAATGTCCATAAAACTATCCCATAGTACAAAAGTTATCCCATATAGTACTGTAGAAAGATCGTGAACCAAATATCAAATAAAATGAAATGATATCGATTCAATTTAAAAATGGGAACAAATGTGACAGGCTGCAAAGAGCCTAAGAATACAATTTAACAACTGTATGTTTATGTAACATCCCTTAGTAGCAACCTCATTTCCCCTCTTATCTGTTCCAAGCATTCAGCATCACCGGTATACTAATCACCGACCTGATCATCTGTCCTCATCTGCACCCGTTTCCCCTTCATGCCACAAGTTACTGTAGATGTTTTTTATATGCTTGCATGATTCATAGGTCACCGTGTGGCTTAACAAAAATAAAAACACTTCCTCTGAAACTGTACAGGGCTGAAAATGAGAGACAACACCTTGCCAAAAATGAAAGTCCAAAAGGTCCTTTAGGAAGCCTGGAGAAAAATTCTTACAGATGACATTAAGAATATAAGAAAGTCAAAATATAAAGAAATGAGGGGAGGTTCAAGACTTTTCCAAAGTACTGTACTTGCAGCTATAAACTTGAATAAAATTGCCTAGATTTGCACACTTTCGCTCTTTTTAAGGTCAATGAAACATTAACAAACTGCAATCATTTTACTGATCAACAATTCATGTTCTAACATAATATAGCGAGTACTGAAGCGAGTAATTTTGGCAGAAGTTAACTATAAAATAAGTGCTCATATTATGCCTCACTACATAGCGTCTGCAGCTTGATCCGAGTGTGTTTGAGGCCACGTGGCTGTGTGAACGCAGTCTGCAAGCTGTGATTATTCCTGCTGACGGTAGCAGCTTAGTTTGCCCCATGCTACCCCTACACAGGCAATAAAAACCAGCACGAGCTTAAAGTTCAGGGAAGGACACAACTACTGTACTGCTAACTGCCGAGGATTTGCCACCTTCCACCAGAATCTCCTCACTCGTAATCGGCCGAAATCTCTGGAACGTCTGCATCTAATCCTAGGACCTTGTTGCTGTACAAATGTTCGCTTACACTGATAAGAAGACTGCGCTGGTTGCATCACAGCCACCATGCCTGTTATCAGCACGGAATATCAGATTGTATTATGGTTTTCCTTACGGTATGTAAAGATGTTTAGGCTAGAAAGGATTCTTACTCTTTTCACAGTTGGTGCCTTCAAAGCCTTTCGGACACTTGCAGAAAAATCCCCCGAAGACATCTCCTCTGTGCGGCTCACAGATGCCGTTGTTTTTGCATGGATTGGGATGACAAGGCCCTGCAGATGATGGTCAAAACATGCAGAAGAACATTTAATCTGACATCAGGTGATAAAACGAACACAGCACGGTGTTGAACTAGATAAATCACAATTCCCAGCATGCAATTGTTACATGCATTACCTGTCTCTGTCTCATTGCAGGTGTCTCCCGTAAAGCCGTCTGCGCAGATACAGATAAAGGAATCTTTCTCCGCTACGGTCACACATGTCCCGCCATTCTGACACACATCCCCCTGACAGGGATCACCTGTGAAAGAGGTAATAACAGATTTAATTTATTTTAACAGGTACGTTTACATCAATTACTGCGGTGAACGGCGATATTTGCACTGTGGCCTGAGAAAACTCCTCACGCTGTCAAGACCTTTGAGAAAATGTTAATAGTGTCTTTCATTTGTACTGTACCCGACAGTACAGGGTGTTCTTCCTGGTACACACTGTGCTCCGAGGGAATGTAGTCTAGTTTTAACCACTCATGTTACCTTTTGTATAACTGTTTCCATGCTCTGGTGGTCAGTTGACCAATAATAATCAATCCATAATAATAATAATAATAATAATAATAAAAAAGAATAACTAAAGCTGTTCTGCTAAATTAAATGAACTAATATAAATAAAAAAAACAAAAAAGCTAATTACCTTATTATGTGAGAGTTATACAGGAAGTGAAAGCTTATGTTCTGGTTTCTTAGCTAAGACTGTTAGCTGACCATGACCTCTGTCTGCACTGCAATTTTTCCTCTCAGAACGCGGCTTCAAGTAAATAAATGAAATGATTTAAAACACAAACTACTTGTGTTTATTTCCTCCCCATGTGCTGCATAATGTCTCCTGTTTGGGAACGTTTCAGTTTTTTAAAGAACTACAGTCATTTTTAAAGAACGGCTCAAACCTAGGTGTTTAGGAAATATTGAATTATTCAGATTTGAATAATAATTGGCTTGGTTGATCGAAAACTTTAGCCATTATGAGATAGCAGTGGCTCAGCTGTATTTACTACTCATGCAAGTCTCTACTGTCCAGACTTCGATTTTGACCCAGAAAGGCTTAAAAAATAAATTAATTAAATTAAATACACAGCACCATCCTGTCCTCCCATATGCTGTGCACAGTGCACTGATCTCAATACGGAATAAGCCTCTTTTTCGTTCTGCTTAACACCAACAGAGAGGAAGAAAATCACATTGAAAGATTTATTTTCAATTACAGTGAAAGATACCCTGCACATTTCCAGATTTATAACATAGAAAAATAACAACGGGAAACACAGGAAGTTCGATAACAAGCACATCAGTCTCAGCCTCATCACCTAAAGTAAGTCACTCATGGCATTTCAACATTTAACTCCGTGATTATTTTTACACGTTGGTGCGCTTCTTTTAGCTGCCCACGTTCGGCGTTGCCCCATTTCGTACTTGATTTGCCACAGGTTTTAGCCAAATGCCCTTTCTGCTGCAACCGTCTCCGTTTTTAACCAGGAATTGAACGTCTTCCACAAGACGGGCAGAGATACTCCCACTGTACTAACAGAACAGAGATTATTTTTAATAGAATTCTGGTAAAATATATTTATAGCAGGAAACTCAATTTTAGCAAAATCTGACTTTTCACCTGCGAAGGAATTTCACAATGGGTTTTTCCAGATCACTGCGCACACACACTCACACACACACACACCGGAAAATTAACACCAACCCAGGGCTGAGTACTTTCTGTTTACCAGAAAGAGAAGCAAAATCAACACTAGTCATCACAATGTAGTCAGGGTTTGAAACAAGACTTGTGTGTGTGTGTGTGTGTGTGTGTGTGTGTGTGTGTGTGTGTGTGTGTGTGTGTGTGTGTGTGTGTGCGCGTGTGTATTTGGTTGCTGTGAGTGCTGACCAAGAGCTAGATGCTTCCATAAAGACCACAGTACTGTGGCCATTGGTCAGCTGCTTAGTCAAAGCCTAGGCATGTTCCTTAGGGATAAAGTAACAAAATAGTAAAAAAAAAAAATCTCAATTAGAAAACAAGATCCAAGTTGCCTGGATATTTTTTTTTTTTTTTGGCATTCTGGGAAAATACAGAAGTGTGTCTGATATTATTACTCTCCTCAATTAAGTGAAAACAGATCCAGAGACACGCTGTTTCTAAAATGATTTATCTTCCTCCGGTCAAGGACGGGTAAGCACATTTAGACACGCCAGTGCAAAACCTACATTCCCACAAATCCACCATGAAAGTGATGCATCTGTGAAGGACTTCCTGTCCTCCCTTGGCGCGCACTCAAAATACCACCACTTGATACACATATTTCATTCAAGGCAACCATGCTTCCTAAATCATCATAACCTGTAAATAATTGGAGGCTTAATTACAGTTGCCGTTTCCAGCTGACTTCAGTTTCTCATTGCACTGCAGACTCACAGCAGCTATCGGATGTTATTCTCTCCGGAAGAACAATACGGCCTTGGACCTTATTAATTAAAGGTTTTGCTTATTATTCTGAGTCATTGAATGCAGTGCAACACCCACAAGCTAGGGATGCCTTTCTACACCCTACCTGACTCCACGTTCTGAAGAATGATCTCAAAACTGGTGTGCAGAATGCCACAAAAATCATAACGGATAGGAATAAAAACCTGCTTTGACTCTGAATACAGACTCTCTGTTATGACCTGAAAACAATAGTCTTCACAGAACTCTAACTGGAAGCACAAGAGGAAGTGTGGGACGTTGGTTGTAATTCACAACTCCTCATTCCTCTGATATCACTCATCCTTTACTTTAAACTGTGAAACGGTTTAGCCTGCTTTAAGCCAAACAGAGCTCAAATTCACATGTGGCATTCTTTCTTTCCATTTTCACTCACTCAATCTCTCTCTATACCACTTATCCTGTACAAGGTCCTGGGAGGCCTGAAGCCTATCCCACTGGACTCGGGTACTACCTGGATGGGGTGCCAGTACATCACACGGTGCAAGGATGCATTCACAATATGGGCAAGACAAATTAGGTGAGATGGAGGGACGGGTATTCAGTGATGTATCGTGATACTTTTTTCATTTTGCCAATTCATGTACCGCCACACTGATTTTTAAATTCAATTTTCATTTATATATGTTTGCATTTGATGTGGTAAAATGTTGCAGTTCTTCTACAACCTATTCACACATTGACAGGCCTCACAGCTTCTTGCATGGTAAGATCAAATTACCTGCTTGTTCAGAAGAAAATGTAATATTGACTTGAGATATTTATAAAATCGTGACGCCGACAAAATTGCAATACAAATCAAATTCAATACCTAGATTTAGTTATAATATTGTATCGAGAGATTGCTGGGGGATTCCCACCCCTACCAATTAGCTTTATTCACGTCTTTAAACTGGGAAAGCTAATTGGTGGGAGGAAACCGGAGTACAGAGAGGAAACCCACCAAGCACGGGGCGGGGAGGACATGCAAACTCCACACACACACACACACACACACACACACACACACACACACACACACACACACAGATACCATCATCGTTGTCGTCAATGCCGCTTAATCCTGTATACAGGATCGCTGGGGGGCTGGAGCCTATCCCAGGAACTTTAGGGCACCAGGTGGGGCAGGGTGCCAAATCTTCGTAATCTTTAGTCACATTTTCCTAATTCATTCTCCTTCCTCATTGAATGCACAACCTTTTTTTAACCAGTAGCTGAACCGTTATGAGCTGAACTGTTCAGTGGAAAGAGAAACCTATACAAGTCTACACAATTGCCTTTTCACCTGAAGCGCAACCCATCATACACTTTTTGCTATGAGCTACAAGTAAAGACAAGCCCGCGTGTACGACTTCAACAGGTGTGTTCTTTTCTTTCTTGGATAAAGAATGGGACAAACCGGGCTTCGGTGGAGATCAGCGACACAAGACCAGATGATGAGTAATACTGTATGTTCTCACTCTGCTGAGGAACAATTATGGTATCAACCCTCTCACGCTATATGACTCATAATATCACTACTCCAGATGGAAAAGACATGAAAAATACAAAAGAACACGTCAACTCAAACAACAGCCTACTTCATATAGAGCTACTCTGTAGAAAAATACACTTTCGTGTTCTACCAAATATTTAGATTTCCTGTGAGTAAGAGTTGCTAGGTAATCCAAGCACAGCTGACAAAATCTGTACAGTCCGTTGGCTCGTTCTTTTCTTAGTTTATCCGAGGTTTCCTGTTCTACAGTGCAGCGGACAGATGTCCTGAGCAACTAATACACATTTGTGTGTCAATCACTGGGCAATCTTTTCTCTTCTCAGCAACTGAACATAACTGGGATCGGATACTGTTCTACAATAAAAGGGCACATGCCATTTGTAGAATATGTGCATCAAGGCCAGTCTTACTCATATAGGCTCCAGATTCATCAAGACCCTGACCAAAATAATGCACTGCCTATAAAATAATGAATAAATAAATCAAAGTAAAAGCTTTCCACTGGAATTAGAATTGCAAAACTAGTCTTCAGTAGCGATTTTTAAAGATAATGGCATCATGCATGTTTTGCCCAACAGAAAAACGTCCACTGACTAAACAAGAACAGGTAAAAAAAAAAAAACAAAGAAAAATAGATTGTGGAATACAGCTTAAATACTGTACAGCGTAAAAATGAAAGAGCACACCCTTACAAACACTCTGCCAACATGTCAAGAGGAAAGACGGGAAAAAAGAGGGCGTCCTACAGTGAAAAAAACAAGTTAAATTGGAAGATGTCCAAACAACTGTTTAGCCTTTAAGGACCCTTAAGATGGCTGAGTGGTGACTGGTTGCCTTGTTTCCATCCTCTGCCCTCGAGCTGGCTGTACAAGTGTTGTCAAATTGAACATTATGAAGAGCAAGAACTAGATCAGAAATCGAAAACACTTTGAGACATTACATATGTTAATCCCCAAGTTTCTACACTGACAAACAAGAAGAACTTGGGTGTTGAAATAAAAGTACTGAACAGTGCAGTAGCTTAGCCAAACATGCCCACCACTCAAAACTCTGAAATGCCGTGACCTACTGCCCAAGCTCGATCACCCATTACCTCACAAAGCAACGTAAAGCACTGAGGCACATGGAAGCTGACTTAAAAATTCAGCACCACAACACCTCCATAATGGCTTGGCTAAACCTAATGGCCCCCGTGCACTACACTAGAAGCGTGAAGTTTCCATGTAGAAACAACTCAACTAAGCACATAAACAACAGAAATAAATTCTACAGAACTACATCTCTAGCTTCTGAACAGCACATTTATCTAATTAACAAACCCACCACCTAAAAAACACTGAGAGAGATACTAACTCTTCTTAATGCAGCATGTACTCAAGTTAATTTAACCTCATGTTCACATGTTCACCAATCTTTCTTGCTTTTTATTTCTTTCTACATGGGAAAACAATGCTAAAGGAATCCAAAAAAATGCAATAATCTGCCTTGAACAGTTAACATCTGCTAATTATGCTCTGCAAAGCCTTCATAACGGCTCTAATCTGAGGTTCTTCTGCAGCAGAGGTAAGACTTTCCTGTTATGGTCTTCATGAGAGCTTGATGGGTTTTGCAAATGCACTTAACAATACTGTGCTTGCAAGATCGGTTCCAGAACAGCTGACCTTCCTGTCTTAAAATAACTGTTGTTTTTGTTGCTATGTAATTACCTAATGCCATTTGTGTTATTTCATAATAAATACAAATAATCCAGTATTGTTCCAGAAAATAAACTCCAACTCGTGTCCGAACGTTTGACTTGTACTGTCCGTTAGCACAGGATCAAAACAAGAACACAGTCAAAGCTGTGAGGCTTCTGGAATGTGGGAATAATCATTTTTAAAAATTTAGCACTGCAGATTGGAAAGTGGGACAGGAGACAGAGACAGAGGGGGCTCAAAAGAGAAATGCCATGTTGCTGAAGCTAAATATGGAACACTGATTTGGCACTATAGAAGATTAACAAGGAAGTGGAAAAAGTGTGACTGGGATGGAATTGAATTTATCAATTTATCATTTAACAAATGAGGTCATACCCTGATGGCAAGACCCCTATGCCAGATTGACAAAAGCAATGCAAGAGTTTTGAAATAGTGTTATAGCAAAAGAGAGGTGTAAAACGCTATGTGGTCACTTGATCTATATTTAGACTTCAATCTCTTGACTAACTGGAAAGGTTTTTTTTTTTTCCTCTCAAATATGTGCACACAGAAAGAGGCAAGAAAACACACAGCCTGCTATGGCACCCAGCACAGCAGCATGGAGAATAGAGGCACTTTCCTCACCACAAGTGTGAAGAGGGGGCAGGGAGGACCTCCATTTGGTAGGCTGAGTTCAAATCCCAGCACTGCTGAGCTACCACTACTGGGCCCTTCAGCAAGGCCGTCAATTGCTCAGGTTGTATAAATGTAAGTTGTTAAGAGCATTTTATAAACACCATATACTGTATATGACACAATTGGAAAACCAGTGGCAAGGACAAAGTAATAAACAAAAATCCAAGGCGTTTATTTGGAAGAGATCTTTTTTAAGTCAAGACCCAGATGCAGCTGTACGAGTCCTTGCCAAGATCTCCACATCTGCATGGTGGTGTCAGCCCACGCTAGTAGGAAATACACAAAGTACACACAAGCCCTGCTGCACTGGTTATTAGTGGTAGGAAATGTCCAGGCTTAGCTGAGCTCCGCTACATGTTTTGACGGCCACCGCCATTGAAAATGACTCAGTGTTTTGGTCCCTGCGCCACACCTACAAATTTAAGCCAAGACTTCCACAAGAAACAACAACAACAACAAAAACTCCCTCTAAATGAATGATCTCGGTCAATCCTGATGGAAATGGAAAAAAATATTTCATACAAACATTGCAAGTCTATCCTAACAAGAAAGAGAGGATTTAAAAAATAAACAAGAATAAAACAGATCATGCATCTGCTTTAGATCATGTTCAACGTCTTCAACAAGTTATACAAATAAAACTTGACGCCTATCTAAATCTTGTCAGATGTAAATGAGTCTTAAAAGGAACCTACGAAAAACAAACATGTCGCCTACATATCAGGCAACAAAGGCTGTGCTGGTCCTAGACGCCTCGGGGTCATTTGTACTTCAATGGAAATCAGGACGGTAGATTATTTAGTTGAATCATTAAAAACTACATAAAGCATCCAGACATATAGAAAGCCCTATGACAGGAACACTATGTGCATGGATGAGCTCACAAAATAAACATAGTTTTATCCTTAAGAACCAACTCCTGTACATGTTACACACTACTGTATAAATACTGTATACTGTATGCTGCATAACCTACATATACTATTAGTTCTGTAATGCTTAGAAGGCAGAATCTTTCTTATAAGTGCACAATGCAGGCAAATAGATGAAGCACCATTTCCAGGAAGAGGACTGGTCCAAGATTTCTGGCATTCCTAATAAAATAAAAGAGGATTTGTTCAGTTATGAATACTCCAGGAAAGTGCCAAGTGCTGTGAAGCTCTGTTGTTCCAGGACGGTTTGTTGATAAATCCATGTTCTCACGTGCAAACACAATGTTCTGGCACACTGTTTAACAGGACAGAATGCTGATTATTTTCTCAGCATGCACATCATCTGCTGTGTGTATCTATCCTGTTCACACACCCTACACTACACTTCTACTACACCTCTTCCATTCTCTGCCTCAAAAAGAAAAGAAAAAAAGAAAAGCCCTTACCTCTCACCGCAGAGAAAGAAACAAAAAGAAAGCAAGCAGCAAAAAGTGGAGAAGAAAGTGAGAAGCTTGGGAAAGTTCTCATGGCTCTGCTTGTACTCCGACTCAACTCTCTCGCGCGTTGTTTTGCGCGTCTCCGCATGCGCTCCAGATTAAAAAGCGCGAGGGGGCAGGCCGCGATGTTTGCGCTCCGCACGTGCGCTTGTCCTTTCAGCCAATCACGGCCTGTTCTAAAATTGTAGTCCCGCCTATGTAGGCGTGGTCAGTCGACAAATCACTGCGCTACAGTAGCATATTGCCTATAGTTAGACGATATAATACTGTAAACACTCGAACTCATTGAAATCTGGAATAAAAATGTAGAAGTGCAATAGCTCCAGATCTGTGGATCATGGTTAAAAATATTGTACATTATAGTACTAGATTATGTTTATTATAGTCTGATAGCTTTTTTTCTGCTATCTGTTTCCTGTATTATATCTTTATTTAACTTTTTTTCTGTAAAATAAAAGAAGTAATTTTAGTGCTCAGCACTGTCACCTTGCAACTCCAGGGTCTGGGTTCAATTCCCGCCTTGGGTCTGTGTGCATGGAGTTTGCATGTTATCCCCATGCTTGGTGGGTTTGCTCCGGGTAGTCCGGTTTCCTCCCACAGTCCCAAAACATGCAGATTATGGTAAATGAAGTTCCCAAGTTGCCCGTAGTGAGTGTGTGTTTGTGTGTGCCCTGTGATGGATTAGCACCCTGTCCAGGGTGTACCCGGCCTCGTGCCCTAAGTCTCCTAAGTCTTTTATACAGGATTAAGTGGTGTGAGTGAGTGAGTGAGTGAGTGACTTAGGGAGCTTCTACATAAAACATCCAATGCACCCATACTGTTGGAATGTGTATGAATGGTAATTAAAATCAATTGAATAATCATAATAATAATAATAATAATAATAATAATAATATGTACCTGACCAGCAATCTATTTGTTCACCATATTTTATATTTTATTATTATTTGTTTTATATATATTTATAATAGATTATTATATTATTAAACATTCACATTCACATACAAATATACACACAGCAGGATGAAAATATAGCATCTGCGTGGCTACATTGTGCAAATGTAAAAATAGAATTCATTACTGTATAAAAATAGAAGGACCATAACAACAGCAGTGAAAATCATTTGCACTCCTTGAATATCACTGTACAAATCATCAAAATGACCACAACAAACACAGGTTGAAAGGTGAATGTTCTTATCTAAGAGGTAGGTTGCACCATTTTCCGAAGAATTTGAGTGCCAAACAGATATGTTACACTTAAACTACAGCTGTGGCTAAAATGAGTGCAGTGTAAGCCATATCCTGTATATATAAGTGGGATCTTGCACAAAAATATTAATTGATCATCTGTTTTAATATTCAGGATCAGGATGCTTTGTTTGTGCGCAACGCCTGCAATAAGCTATATAAAGAATCATACTAAAGAAGTAGAAGCAGATCAACTCTGGGCATAACGACAATCCAAGACAAGGAGAGACATGATGTGCATTCACGGCTGCACAGCAATTTAGTGCGTAATGAAATTTGATCCGGGCTAAAAAAAAAAACACAGGTTATTAATGTCAGTCCAGGCTCTCTGTCTAAGAGTCTTTTAAATGGTCGACCTCATTCAATTTAGCCAATCTCACTTGATTTGGCTGAATATAAAGTGAGTCCGATTGTCCTACAACGGAACCTGGTTATCCTTAATAACATAATGGATACTGGCTACGAGAAAATCCTGGGACTGGATCTTGTGCTGTCAAGCATTTAGTGAGTCACTGATAAGACTTTTCCACATAGGGTTGTCCTGGCAAGGGGAAAACTTGGAACATAAGAATTTTGGTTGATTTTACACGTCAAATTAGCTAAGTTACAGATGGCCTTATAATGTTTATTAGTAAGTGGTGAGTAAGTGAGCCCACAGCACAAAGAACGTCTGTGGAGAGCTCAAAATAGACATGAAACAAGTTCGGCTCTTTGTCTCCACCTTGTGGTCAATATCCTTCAATGCAGTGCACAGAAATCAATCAATAGCGGTTCTTTTGTATGACAAAAATGGGAAATACAGTGAACAGCAACAAATGAGTTGAAGCCAGTAACTCAAAATCCATCAAGTGAAATCATATACGCCGAATATAGCTATACGATGGATGTTTTGCATCTTGACCTATTAAACTGCCTAATGGGTATTTTTACTACCTGTACCTGCATTACACGTTCCTGGGAAGTAAGACGCTATTGTGGCTTCAGCCAATCACTATTAAAGACGCAAAAGTTGCTCTGCTCCAATCAGATACGCAAGGCCGTTGCTAGGCAACCGTAAGGATGCGTCTCTGCACTCGAGCATTGTGTTAGTATTAAGTTTGCGTCTTGCATTACTGAAGACGAAGCAGACGTCCTGTGATACAAAAAAAAAAAAAAAAGAAAGAAAGAAAGAAAAGAAAAGTTTCGACAGGACTGTTTTGGTTCAACACGAGGTTCTGAGATCTCTAAACGGTGTGTACTGATTTCATTAATTCAGTGTATTTTAATCCATAGTGTCTGTGAAGGTTTTAAGCATTTGCAATGTCTAATAATCAGAATGTCTAGACCTCCAGACTTTAATCACAGAGGTGTGTCATCATGCACATGCATGTAAACTGTGTAATTATTAGTTTACTAGATAGTAATCCTTTTTTCAAGTCTCTAGAGATAAATGTAATTAACTTAAGAGATTAACTTTTTAAAAAAGTCTTAATATGCAGCACTTTAGCATAGTGGTTAGCACTATCGCCTTGCACCTCCAGAGTGTGGGTTCGATTCTCACGGTCTGTGTGCATGGAGTTTGCATGTTCTCCACGTGCTTTGTGGATGTGCTCCAGGTTCTTTGGTTTCCTCCCACAGTACAAAGACATGCAGATTAGGCTAATTGGGATTCTCAAATTACCTGTAGTGTGTGTGTTTGCCCTGCGCTGGATTGGTACACTGTCCAGGGTGTACCCCGCCCCGTGCCCAAAGTCTCCTGGGACAGGCTCCATGGCCCCCCTTGATCCTGTACAGGATAAGAGGTACAGAAGATATTGATAAATAATCTAAATGAGCATTATTTAACATTACATGCCAGATCTAGCAAAAGAAAAAAAGACAAACAAAAAATGACTTGGAAGGTTTAGCCATTTTACTATGAGTGCCTTTAGCAGATTACATGGGATCGATACATTTCACTGCAGACAAATCAGCCTTGCTTTTTACCCGTAGCATCATTGCAGGATGAGAGCAAGGGCTAAAAAGCTGATTTAAAACAAGAAAGCAACTGCTATTTCTTCCTTTTTTCTTTCAGAACTCAATATCACCACTTAAAACTGTAGCTGAGGACTTTCAACTTATTTACAGCCATCAGGTAAGTACAACCTTTTTTACAAAGTGACCTAAATATAAGTTCTTAAAAGGCAATCATCAGCTGTATGTAAGATAATTATGATTTTGTGTTATGTAATATGATTGCCAGGGTTAGTGGATCATGAATGTCCAAGTGGAAAGAAATCCCCAGAACCTCAGACCAGAGATGCCAGCCATCTTTGATGGCATGAAGCTGGCTGCAGTAGCCACTGTGCTGTACATCATCGTGCGCTGCCTCAACCTAACAAGTCCCTCAGCAGCCCCTAAAATCACCTGTCGGAATACACCACTTAATCAATACCTGCTCAAGTCCTGCTCAATTCTAAACAAACAGTGAGTCTTCACATGTTTTACATATGCGTATCTATTCGTAGTTAATTCCTTTGAAGTTTATTTGATACTTTGGATCACCTTAAATGTTAAGCTGCTCTAAGGTTATCTGATGAAATCAAACACATGCTCTTTAGCAAACCTTTGTCTACGATCCGATACATCATGCATACATCATGCATCTAAAATGATATGTGTATGTGTTTGCAGGTATGTTCCACCATTACTATGGGGTAAAAGTGGACATTTTCAAACTGCGCTCTATGGAAAGATGGGTCGGGTGAACTGTCCTCAGCCCTGTGGTATGCGCTTGTATCTTCCAATGCACGATGGAGCCACAGCCACGTTTGACCTTTTTGAGCCTGTTGGTGATCATGTAACGGGTGGTAAGTTTATTTATTTAAACACTATTAAATGCATATTATACAATGTTCTGGTAGATTACTAAGCCTGTCTTATAGACTAGGCTGTTGGTTAATGTGTGTATGTGAGGGTACCAACACAATCCTGAGGTTTTATTACGCCTATTCATTAGTTATTGATCTCATCTTTTCACAAAGTGGCCTAAATATAAGCTCTTAAAAGTCAGCTGTACGTAAGAAAATTATGATTTTGTGTTATGTTATATGATTGACAGGGTTAGTGGATCATGAATGTATCATGAAAGTGGAAAGAAATTCCCAGAACATCAGACCACCAGAACATTAGATGCCAGCCATCATTGATGGAGGAGACAAAATGAGCCTATGCAAATATTACTAATATACAAAAAGCAGTTTATTAGATATGGAAATTGCATAGTATGTTAAACCTCATTTGTCATTTATAATAGTATAAATTCAGCAGGAATTTTGAAACAATGTGCATTTTGCACTTGCTGAAAATTATACTGTAAAGCTGCACAATTCAGGTGTGCCCACAAATAACAGTTTTTTTTGGTACACTTTTTCTCCCTCAAGTTTCAAAGTCCGGCCTGAGAAAAGTTCACGAAGCCTGTCAAAGTAAATAAATGGTTTAGTTTAAAGCAGTTCGATGCGAGTAAACAAGATTTACAATAAAATAAGAGTCATGTTGGATGAGGAGTTAAATCAGTGGTTGGCCATCTGCCATGTAAGTCAAATTGCCTCTTTCTGTGAAAGTTGCCAGTTCTTGGCTATGTTTCTATAGCATATGTTCGTGGTCTGTTTGCAGACTATATAATACATTTTTAGCTTATATATGATTAGATATTTTTTATATTATATATTATGATATATTTATATTTATATTATATGATTAAATATTATATAATCATTATATATTTTTCATGGATATCAGGGATGCCAGGCAATCATTATCCACACCATTACACTGCGAGCACTGGGCTTCACTTAATAACCCCGTGATTTCTGACACTCTTCTAAGTATTCTCCTAAAGGAACCCGGATTTACCCGATTACTCAGGCACTCCTCAGTGGTTCAACTGCTCCTCCACCCTCTCTAGGCATAGTTTTCTGCTAACAGTCGTTGTCTGTTATAGCTCATTTGAGTTAGATAAATGATGGATTCTGAGATGACATTTTGCACAGTGCTGAAACATAATGAGGACCATAATGGTAACCTGTGCTGCACATGACTAAATGCTTGTGTGGTGTATGCTCACAGATGACTTAACCATGGTGATCTGCCCAGGGATCGGTAACCACAGTGAGAAGCATTATATCCGTACCTTTGTGGATTACTCCCAAAAGCAGGGCTATAGATGTGCTGTGCTTAACCATCTTGGGGCCTTACCAAACATCGAACTCACCTCCCCGAGGATGTTCACCTATGGTAAGACCAGTGATTATGCATTTGAAACACCTTCCCATGGGAAACAAGTGTTTGGCAAGCCTTTACACCTATTTCATCATTACGCTGGTGGACTGGCATTCTTTTTTCGTCTGGGCGCCCGGCTATTTAATATGTGCAATTCCGCTGTCCGGGTGTTTGGAGTAGTAGTGATGTAACACTCTAGTAATAGGACTAGCAGTCTGCATTCATATTACCAAATATAGTTATAACACAGAAAAGAAAACAGAACCTATTATGAAAATGTGCTTTTAACAGGGCTAAGTCATTCCCATTTTTGGTTATATCAGTCTATTCCTGTGCTGCAGGCTGTACCTGGGAGTTTTCAGCCATGGTGAGCTACATCAAACGTACATTCCCTCAGACCTGGCTCATTGTGGTGGGCTTCAGTCTAGGTGGGAACATTGTGTGTAAGTTTCTGGGAGAGAACCAGGCCAATCAGGACAAGGTGTTGTGCGGTATCAGTATCTGTCAGGGCTATTGTGCTCAGAGGTCAGTTTTAATTTTTATAGTGCATTCCACATTATTTATCACTCAAGCTTTTTTTAATCAGGGTTACTGTTTAGTTCACTTTATATTTTCTTTTTTTTTTTCAGAGCCCATGATACATTTTTCCAGTGGGACCAATGCAGGAGAATTTATAACTTTTTCATGGCTGACAATATGAAAAAGATCATCCTGACCCACAAGTAAGCATGAATAAATAAGGAATTAAATAAGGAATTAAATAAGGAATACAGATTTTTTTCACTGGTTCATAATGTTGTATGTCTGGTGATGTTTTTTTTTTTTTTTGCTTGAAAAACATTTCTCTGTAACTGGTTATGTACAGGGACTGGACTGAAAAGTTCTTTAGGAAGCCTGGAGAACTATTCCTCAAGACTACTTTAAAAATACATATAAGTCTGGCTCTCCATCATGCCCCTGTCTCTTTTTTTCTTTCGAAACAACTTATCATACAGTACTTAGTTACAATTTTACCTCTAACCACTGACGCAGGAGACTCCTCTTAAATACATGTTTCTGTACATATAGCTTTGCCTTATCAACCATTACACATATTCTTTGTTAAATACCAAGGCACATTCAAAATGTGTTTTTTATTATTAGTATTTGATTATGTTTAGCACCTGCCATACAAATCCCTGTGAATACTATAGAAACAACAACAACACATAAAAAAAAAGTACATTAATTTACACCTTGCTGTTTTTGAAAATGGAGCATATTTGACAAATTAAACATAAAAATTAAACATACTGTAGTATAACAGAGTGTAATAACCGCTCACTGTAACTGTTCTAGGCACTGAGTATGATTAAAGATGCATAGATGAAATATTATGATGTTCACTTTCAGAAAAAGCTTGTTTGGCCCACAGTCTGGCAAACTGGATGCTGGAGACTTAAGGTCTCTCTACATGGCCACATCTCTTGCCCAGATTGATGACTGCGTCATGAGGTACAATTTGATTAAATCCAATTTAGTTTTGTTCAATAATTGTTTGGAATGCATTAGTGCCCTTTTGTGTCTTGTGTGTTTGTATCATTTCTAGCAGTACAGAGTATATGAAGTTAGCCTTCTGCAACAGCTTCACAGTAAGAGGATGATTTACCAAAGTGTTCAGAACAAGAAAATCTCCTCCGCTGAAATCCGTTAATGTTCTCGCCATGTCAAGAAAATCTGCCAAAGGCTTTGACAGTTTTGATTTCAGGTTGACTATCTGTTCATTTATTTCTCCTTAGAAAGTTCCATGGTCATAATTCATTGAAAGAGTTCTATAAGAAAGAAAGCTGTGTCCATTACATTCGCAATGTAAGTAAGCTGGATTATTAAAAGGTGATCATCGTAGTCGTTTGAATGACACAACAATAATGCGTATGTAATTTATCTTGCACCTGTCAGGTTAATGTTCCTCTTCTCGTGATTAATTCATCAGATGACCCTCTTGTCCACGAGTCTCTTCTGAACATACCTCACACCCTGGCAGGTAACTTGTTCATAAATGTATTTATCAGTAAGGAAAAAGGATGTGTATCTCCTATATCATTTTTTTTAAAAAAAAGGTCAAACTTTTAAAGAAGCATTGACAAATTGACCCGATGACAAAATCCTTAAAAGCAGAAAGTAATGTAATGTTCTAGATGTCTAGAAGGTTTTGTTCATGTATAGAACATGTAAAGTACTTAGCAACCTGCTACCATATACACACTCCATTAGAGGAACCTAGTCTCCAAACTCAGGCAGTAAACTGTATGTGTTGCATAAGCTCTGTGCTCAGACTCTGGTGCTGAATTTTTCAGGGTCATGTGATCCATTTTCCCCTGAGTGATTATTTATTAGGTGGTATGCACGCTACAATTCTCCACAACAGATCTTATCAGTCAGTGCAGATAAAGTGCGCGCTGAGATCAGATTATGTCCTGTCTGCATGCCTCGCAGGAAAGCACTGTGACTATTAACAGACACCACAACCATTTTATTGTGAGTGAAATGATTATATTCAGTGGACAACTTGTACAGTACGCTCTCACATTTTTGCTCTCTATAAAGGAAACTCCCCTGAGTCATATATCTACAGCAAACTGAGCTCCTCCGGTTACTTTCACATTAGCATTGGTTCTGATCTGGGGTTTATTTTTTTAATAATGGGGGCTTCTTAGTACTGGAAAATAAATGAAAATCCTAATGTTTTTGGGATGTGGTAGAGACAGTAATGTGAAAAAGTATTTGCCCCCTTCCTGGTTTAATATTACACAAACCAGAGTAATTACAAAATGCAGTTTTAAATGATAATTTCACCTGGAATGGAAACCTTCCAAATCTTCCTGGTCCAATGTGAATAAGTAATTGCCCCCTAAACACAATAATTGTTTGTGCCTCGCTGAGCAGCAACAATGTTCGGCAATCAAGAGTTTGCATTAACTGGGAATGAGTCTTCAGATTGTAGAATTGTTTTAATTCAGCCAGTTTTAAGGGTTTTTAAGCATGAACAGTGGAAGTGGACTTGATGGTGTGTTTTGGATCATAGTCCTGCTGCTTGTTCTTTAGGGTTTTCTGGTAGCGAGTAGAATTCATGGTTCCCTCAATTATGGCAAGTCGCCCAGGTCTTATGGTTGAATCATGAACTCTGACCTTAACTGAGGCAAGTGAAGCCAGCAATTCTTTAGATGTTATTCTGGGTTCTTTTATGAGCTCATGGATGGGTCGTCATTGTGCTTTTCGAGTAATTTTGGTAAGCCTGCCACTCCTGGGAAGGTTCACTACTGTTCCCAGTTTTTTCCATTTGTGGATGATGGCTCTCACCATAATTCGCAGGTGTCACCCTTTCCAGACTTATAGCTGTCAATTACTTTGTTTATCATCTGTTCTTGAATTTCTTTAGATTGTGTTGCTTTTTTTTATTTTTATCTTTTAGCATGCTTTACTTTGTCAAACAGGTACTATTTAAGCAATTTCTTGATTCAACAGGTCTGGCAGTAATCAGACCTAGGTGGGGCAAGTTAAATTTAACTCGGCTTTCCAATAATCACAGTTAATTCATAATTTGTCACGAAGGCAATTACGTTTTCAGATAGGGCCAGGTAGGTTTGGACAGCTTTTTTCTCTTAATAAATGAAAACATCATTTGAAAACTGCAGACTGAGTCTGGAAAGTGTGTGTTTTTCACCACGGGGCTGAAATGGTTCAGCTTTGGTTCAGTTCTGATCTCTCATTCAGTCAGAGGCTCCATATATTTCTGCAATCACATGTCCACCACCTTCCATCCTGTATAGAGGAGAGCTTTGAGCAAGCCTTGTTTTGTCTAGAAAAAGATAGCTGCTCTCAAGATCATGTGACTATAAATTCCTTATAGTAGCTCTCCAATTCCTCTCCATGGACAAACAGCTTGTACAATCAGCCATAACATTACAATGCAAAACATTATGCCCAGTATTGAGTGGGTTCCCCTTGTGCCACCAAGGCAGCTCTGTCCCCATGGGGCATGGCTCCACAAGACTTCTGGGGGTGTGCTGTGGTGTCTGACACCAGGAAGTTGGACCTTTGAGTGCTATGGGTTTTGGATTGGGGCCTCAATGGATTGGACTTGTTTGTCCGCCGTATCCCATGGGTACTCAAACAAGTAGGAATCCAGGGAGTTTGGAGCCCAGATCAGAGGCCTTGGGTTTTTTGCCTACTGGGTCCCATGCATGGGGGCTGTGGTGCACTGGGTGTTCTGGTGCCTTTCTATCATGTGACTTAAATGGAGCATTGATGGATCTCTGTCGCTGGATAGGAAGGAGAAACATCCAGGGTTTTAGTATTGTATGCATGAGTTTGTCATGTACATAACCACTTTTGATCTCCACAGAACACAAAGAGAACGTAATCTTTGTGCTGACACAGCATGGAGGGCATATGGGCTTCTTCGAGGGCACCATGCTCTTCCCTCAGCCTCTTACCTGGATGGACAAAGTCATCATCAGCTATGTTAATGCCATCTGCCAGAGGAAGAAGGAGTACCCGCAGTACCACCAAGCCATGGACTGTACAGAACTCAAAGGCAATGCTTAGCACAGGCAAAAGACCACAGCAAACATACTTCTCTTTTCACTCATTATCAAGTGTAACTCGAATGCATTCAGGGACTTTCAAAGGCTGACTCAGTTGTCTCAGTGTATACTGAATTTTAAAAAATGAAGAAACAATCTCATGGAGACACATATCTCTGTAACCAACACAATTTCTATGTTCCCTCACCACAACTGTACAATCCACATAGTAAGGGAAATTCTTCTGTACAAGCTTGTTTCTAGTACTGAAGTGAGCATACACTTATAAATGATCAAGTGCATAAAAAAAATACATGTCATAGTTCATTTTGGTTAATATGATGGTAACATTTGTGTCAAAATGGACACTTTCTGCAGAAGAAGAATTTGAATTTGAAGTACACAAATACTGTCATTTTATCATGCTGCTGTGCACACTGATAAGATTGATGCAGTCACTATTTGCTCTCTGGTAATGAGTAACCGCTAATGATTCACTAGATGGCTCTCTTTGGGGACAAAATTCAGTTTACATGCTTTTCTCTTGAGCGGGATGCTGTCTCCATCTGGTGGACTTCCCGCAACATTAATGAATAAAAGTATGTGTAAGTATTTAACAAATAAAACAGCACTATAGGACATTTCTAACAGTAATGCTTTCATCCCATTGCTGATTTTTATTTTTTTTATATATAACAATGTGTCCTGTCATGCTTTATTCTTTGCATAGAGCAACTTGGCAGCACGGAGGCTTAGTGGTTAGCACATTGGCCTCGCACCTCCAGGGTCCAGGTTCGATGGAGTTTGCATGTTCTCGCCATGCTTGGTCAGTTTTTTCCAGGCACTCCCACAAGTTTCCTCTCACAGTACAAAGACATGCAGATTAGACTAATAGGCGTTCCTAAATTGCCCATAGTGTGTGATTGCATGTGAGAATGTTGACCGGATGTCCTACCATGGTGGGAAAACATACAATGGTCACCATTGGCCTCCACGGTCCCTAGTTGGACTAGAGGTTCCTAGATGGCTGGATGTATGAACTGATGGATAGAGCAAGGTGTAATTTTTTTTTTTGTTGTAAATTTTATTTTTGCTCAAAATCTTAATCACATGATATGATAGGGTCAACATTGTGTTACCGAGAAAAAAACGTTCAAAAAGGACCATATGACAGTAGAGGGTTTTTTTTTTCATGCATATGATTACACTATACACCATTCAGCAATAAATCAAACTAAATAGATAGTTAAATGCATCAAGCATCATTGACCATCCCAAATCCTTTACAGTTACATAGAGATTTTCATGTAAATATGGATCGATTTTCTGGCCATCTGAACCGTTAATATCATACTGTGCTATGAAACAAGCTTAATAATGCTGTGTACACCAGTTACACAAATATATTGCTATAAATATTCATGCAAAGTAAACTATTTTAAAACCTATTGTTGTACTTCATTCTAAATCATGTAATTACTCAGCGCAGATATACATGAAATAATTACCCATTCCCTCAGGCCAAATATTTAAACTTTCATGAACATTTTGTTTAATCAGATTATTTAGATTTCACACTGCTTATTCCTCACTGGATATCACTCACAAACACATTTTCACACATTATTCAGTATGCTTTAACACTAAAACATACACACTAACTAGCAAAGTATTTTATAACATATTATAATAATATTTTCTAGTCAAAAAGTTTTGCTGCTATTGCCTTGCCATCATATTTGGCACCCTTCCCTTCAAACTCTGCAGGCAGGATGTCAGCTTCAAATTCCTTATAATAGCAGTCCAATTCCTCTCCATGGACAAACACCTTCAGAAACATGCAACAGGCAAAATGTTCAGTCAGCTTAAGGCGTACAGTCCAATGCAATCATAACAGTGTTACTATACACATTTTATACACCGATCAGCCATAACATTACAATGCAAATCATTATGCCGAGTATTGAATGGGTCCCCCTTGTGCCACCGAGGCAGCTCTGTCTCCACGGGCATGCCTCCACAAGACGTCTGGGGGTGTGCTGTGGTGTCTGACACCAGGATGTTGGACCTTTGAGTGCTATGGGTTTTGGGGTGGGCCCTCCAGGGATTGAGCTTGTTTGTCCGCTGTATCCGATGGGTGCTCAAACCAATGGGGATCCAGTTTGAGTTTGGAGGAACAATCAGAGGCCTTGGGCTCTTTGTCTACTGGGTCCTGCATGGTACATGGGGGCTGTGGTACACCGATGATCACTTGTGGGTGTTCTGGTGCCTTTCTAAGACACTGACGTCTTTTCAGCAAGTTGTCCTACATTGGCTTTCCTCTGGGATTGGAATAGACATGCTAGTCTTTGCTCCCCATAGGCATAAATGAGCCTTGGGCGCTCATCATTATGTCACTTGGTATATAATTGATAATTAATGTTAATGTGTTAATTTTATACAGGGGTTCATGTTACGGCTGATCGGTGTATTTAAAAAAAAGGACACTTTTGTTGAGCTCCTCAGCTGCTCACCCTCTCCAGGAGTTTGCTCTTCAGCAATGGTTTGACTACATTGTAGGTGGTAGTGAAATACCAGGGCTGGTGGATGAAGTGCACTGCCTTAAAGCGAGCAGGGAATGAGTCCTGGTTAAGGGCAGAGGTTTAAAATTAGAGTTCTGAAATTTTGATGATCATTCTAATCCACACATAATCTCAGTCTTGATCTAATGGAAGGATCCACCCTGAAACACATTAAATGTATTTATATCAAGATGTATGATGCGATTGTAATTATGGTGCTATTTTATTTCTTAGTTTCCATCACAAGGGCTAAATCCCACTGGCAGCAGGCATTGTGGGTAAACACCAACATGTCAACGGACGTATTCAACTGGTGCAAGAAGTTCTAGCTAGAACGTTTTTTTTTTTTTTTTTTCCCCATTTCACTGACAGTGGTAAGATGTTCCGTTTAAGCTCAGTCCAAACTCCTGAAGCATCAGTGGTAAGGCAAGCGTTTACCTCACCATTACTGTCATAATAGTTCGTAATTTCCTTATCCTCCATATTGAATGGTGTCTAGTGTTGGGTCGATCATGAACGATTCGTTGTTTTTGAACGAATCTTTAACGTGACTCAGAAGAACGAGAAGTCTCGGAGAGTGATTCGTTCGTTTTCTACTGGGCGCGCATGCGCAAATCATCGTAAAACCTACGTAGGTTATGTACAGGAAACAGAATCGAACGGTTCTCAACAAATCTTCCAAGTCCGAGTCGTTCGTTCTTTTGTCACTGTCACTCGAATAGACGCTATGCAGTGTCGTACACAGGAAACAGAATCGAACGGTTCTCAACAAATCTTCCAGGTCCCGAGTCGTTCGTTCTTTTGTCACGTGACTCCCATAGATGCTATGAAGTGACTCGGACTAGAAGATATGATGGTGAGCTGCACATTCTGTTTATAATATGTTCTTAGCTGCATTGTAATATTTTAATTACTGGAACTATAGCCATAATTTGTGTATGTAAACATGTTCTGGGTCTGTTTATTGAAAATATAACATTTTATTTTATTTCTGGTCAAAAGAACGAAATGAAGTAAATGACTCAAGATTCAAAGAACCGAGTCACTAAAATGATTCAAACGTCCCATCACTAGTTCAGTCAGTACATAATGGGTAGGCCTTTTTTTTTTTTTTTTTTTACCAAATCAGTAATGGAACAGTCAAACATGAGCAATGAAAGAAGAACTAACAAAATAAACTCATCTAAAGAGTAGCATGCAAGTCCTTCAGGGTGGATTTTTAATTTAACAGAAGAAGAAATCCCAATAAGGGGTGGACATGTTGCATAATCTGGATCATTATTTAAAGCGCTTGATTTCTGCAGTTGTGTAAATACAACACATGGCTGGAAATGTTCTGGAAATTACCTGCAACATGTCTACCATTTTCTTCAGTTCTGTAGGTTTGATCCCAGAAGCCTGTTGCATGGTGAAGCCTTTGAAGTTCTCAATGATGCAAAAGCCATTAATCTGAGTCTCCTCATTCTCCAGCAACTTCTCCAGGATCACACAGTAAGCTCTGATGATCTATGATAAAGAGATGTAGTTTTACTTCCGTAACAATAATAAAACTTGAACGAGAAGAAAAATGAACATAGACTCAACATTTACTGTATGCTTTATGTAAATGGAATACTCACCCTCTTTCCTAAAAGTGAGAAACTTACAGGATCATTCTCACCTCATCAAAGGTGATCTCTTCATAGTCCCAGTTCTCAATGTTGAAGAGCAGCACTACACGGCCATATTTATCTCTTCTAGCAAGGATCCCTGGATAACCAGCTTCAATAGTGCTGCGTACAGCCTCCGGGCTTAAATTCTCAAAGAGCTCAGGATAATCTCGTCTGAAACGCACATAACCTAAAGCGAAGAATTATGCCCGGGATTGAAACATGTGTCCAAGTTGCACAGGATGCTTTTGTTCTACCATTACTGACAACATAAACACTCTTAGACGTTGTAAATTTGCTTACTGCTGAGGAGTATAGCCTTTACCTACACTGTTAAGATTGGCATCTCACCTTTCATGAGCTCAAAAGCTCTGCTTACATCATACTTTCTGGCTCGAATGAATCTGACCAGGAAAGCATCAGGTTTCTCGATAAGCATTTCCTGCACCGCTTTGGCAAGGTCATCTCCGCTGTCCGCCTTCTCTTTAATCATGTCCTTCAGTTCTTTCACTGCTGTCACTTTTTTCTCCTCTGTTTCATTCAGCTCATCTTTAGCCTACAATGACCAGTAAATATCACATCTGTGTATAAAACAACAGCTGCAATGGATATATATATATATACATATATATATATATATACACACACTGTATGGATCGAATCTCTTATGTAGCTCACTCATGCTAAAAGCAGTGTTTACTAACAGCAGATGGTCTGTAAACACACCTTCTGTACAGTGTGGTCAGGAAGCTTGGCACAGGGTCCGAACACTGGCCCGTGGTCTTTGATTGTGAGATGCTCCAATTTAGCCCTAAGCATCTGCTCTTCCTCTGACACCATGCGGAACGTTCCACCCTGCACAAAGATACCAACTCTGAAAAAAACACACTAATCTAAAGCCTCTGTTCTTTTGAGAGGCAGGCCCAAATAATAGGTGCAGCTATGAGGAAATGCTAAGCTGGCTCACATGAATTCAGTAAAGCCTGATTTATGCAGAGCTCACACACACTCTCAAACTGGTGTTCAGAGCTGGGAAAATTTGCTCACTAAACGATATGATACGATACAATACGATACGATTTATGTGAGTGAGCACTGTTAAGAATTAAATAATTTAAAAATAATAATAACAGCATAATAATTGCATAAAGACATCATTTTGCTGGAAATAAAGCAGTTTCTAATGTCAACAAGCTCATGTTAAGACTTTTAGGTCAATAATTCTTTATACATCATGATGTCATAAATTTAGCTTGAAACCCAGAACTATTATTTCTAAATTTAATTGAGACCCACTGTGCCTAATTATGCAGTGTCTAGTATGTTGAAGAACAATAAGGGAAAATTCGGGAATACTTACCACAATAGCCATTGATCCAGAAGACCAGCACAGTCTTGAGAAAACTGGAAGTAGTACTAGGATAGAACCTTAAAAATGCTCTTATTGTACCTATTAACAAAGTGTTTTTTTTTTTTTTTCAGTATACATAAAAAATACACAAACTCTATATAAAAGTGTCTTTATATTCCTGGGGGTTCACTGTTCCTTTCTCACTCAAAACAAATCCTTGATACATATCCAACCTGATGCATTTCAAATAATTAAGGCAGTTTTCAAACCTTTCAATGTACAATAGTGTTTAATAATTAACGATCAAATCTTACATTCACAACATGTGACTAATAACAAATTCCCATACTCTCATCCAATTCCCGTATATCACAACAAACTACATCTCATTCAAATCATTACAAATGATCCCAATACAATGTGGCAGCGAAATCCATACCCTTTATAACACAAGCACAAAGCTTATTCCAGGCCAAGTTTCTCATGACTTACCTCCCACGAGGCCGTGCAGCTTAAAGGTCTGTCCCAAACACTGTGGTGAGAAAAGATTTTGCCGTCTTCAACCATTTGTAGTGGTACCCCCTCCCTCTGGATTAACCCCATCACAGAGGATTACACGGAGCAGATTTTATGTTAATTAGAACGAAAATAACTGGAGGAAAGAGAAATGGGTGACCAATAGTTCTAAACTTTAAGAATAAGTTACACAATTACACTGAACCAAGGATGACTATATGTACACAAATCCTAATGAGCCAGTCTATAGCAGGGCACTAAAAACATACATTTGCATTTGGGATCAATATTTCATTCATTCAGCCTGCATTTAGGGGGCTTGGTGAAAAATATATAGATATAGGGATAAAATGCCAATCTAAGCCATTGACCTTGGGATTTTGGAGTTATAAGGTACCACTTATGCTCAGGTCTGTCTACTTAACGCGCTAGTTTTTTCTACATTCATATTTCATATACAGAAATAGCATGTACTGAAGTCTGTATAAGATGTACAGTGTATAGAGACAAGATTGTAGAATAGCTAGCGTCAAGTGAAAATTATTCACATTGTGTTTACCAGAGCCAAAACTACCCATTCCATTATTTCCCTTGTTACATCACTGCATGTTTCCCCCTGATGCAAGCTGTAATCTTTTAAGTCAGGATTTAGTCTATCAAAGAGGGGGTCTGTGTGCCTAAGGCCATGGTATTGGCACAACAATGCTAAGCTCTGTGCTGCCTACGACACTTCGGGACCAAGGTTGCTGGACTGGGGGTGTAATAGCTGGACAAGTCTACTGTGCAAGTTCTAATATACTGTACATTGGAGTCTACACAAGTTATTTAACCTTGTAAACTTAACTGCTTCACCAATACCCTTTTTAACAACTATAGCTCAGGCTCTTAATCTATTCATGGTACATGATGCACCACAGGACGGGAACAAGGTTAGGTTTATTAGTGGCATTCTGCAACTATTACAGTGGAGGCATTATAAAGATTTTACACAAGTGTAACAATCAGGTGTTGTGTCGTAATGCCATTCCAATTTAGATCAAGACTCCCAAGAAAAATCACCCAGCTTGTGGCTCAAAGGTGAATGAGAATTAAATGTGAGCATTAAAAGGGTGATTAAATCCTGAGGTGAAGTTACTGTAACTACTACAGTGTATTTATTTCACAATGCTTCCTTCGATTTAGCGTTTGTCCTGTTTACAGTATATTTAGATAATTTCTTATGATTAGTCAGTGTTTATTCTTCTATTTTTACCCCAAAACTTTAAATCAACAAAGGAAACTTACAAAAACACCAGTAGTTATAGAAACTCCAATAAAGCATGCCACATCTTACTACACAATCAAATTAAACTGTATTGGTTCAGGAAACCAGTAAATGTACAACGATTACTCATAACATTAACATCGAAAAACACATTTACACATTAACACTAATTCATCAATTAACAAACTGGTGACAAGAGCATGGGCACATAAGTCTCACCCATTCCTGCTGGGGTCAAATGCCAGACCATCTAGTCGTATTCTATATAAAAGCCAATGCAGCACAAATTGCTGAAAAAAAGTCAATACTGGCCATGATAGAAAGGCATGACTACACCAAGTGCCCCAAAGCCTGCTGCATACTGGACCCAACAGGCATGGAGCCTAAGGCCTACAAATTCCCCACACCTCAGTTTAATCAAGCACCCGTGGGACTTGCTGGACAAACAAGTCCGATCCATGGAGGCTGGCGCCAGTCATCACAGCACAATCCCGGAGGTCTTATAGAATCAAGGCCATGACATGACAGAGCTGCCCAGGCAGCACAAAGGAACTATATTAATGCGTTCTTTATAAAAATGTATTGTGTGTACAGCAACTCACACACAAATGATAGACATTGCACAACGCTAATTTTAAAAATCAGATAACAGATTTCAGAAGTTTTCTGTATGGAAATGTTTCTGAATCATTTCTGGAGGGCTTCTCCAGCAGCAGCACTTTGTCGGAGTCTATAACATTTCTAAGACAGAGGGCTGCTTTTTTTCTTGGCAATATAAAAAGCTGAATTTTGCTTCTTTTCCATTTTGGGTAGGTAATAATAACTTTGCTTCATGTCAGGCCAACCTTCTTGTTTATCCAGACTTGGGCTGGACCAGCGCTAAAGGTAATAATAACAGCAGCAAGAGCATCAAGGCACTAGCTTACTAGCAAATCTTTACTTATAATGCTTGAAAAAAAAAACCCTTAGTTTAACATTGTACAACATGCTTTTAACAGTAGTTTTGTTTCAGAATAAATGAGTCATTAAGACAAAACAAGTAAGGTGCAATGTACTCTTTATTAAACCATTGGCACAATGGCTATGCACAATAAATTAGACACTAATCTACTGTATATAATTTATATAAATTATATAATATAAATTAGATAAATGTACATATACTGAGCCACATTGCAGTTATTCCCAGTATTTTTTACCAACCTTGAGTTAAACACAGCCGTAAGAATCCCGAGACTTTATTTAAGAACAAGCATCAGTCTGCACAATGCAGTTTAGAGGTAATAAGAGCATTTGTCATTACAAAGGCAAATGTAGCTATTGCTGTCCCCAGTAATATCAAGTGCATTATACCCATCTAAAAGGTTCTTGTGTGTGAGAACAAAGACAACAATGAAGAGGCACAAAAACTGCTTGTTTTGGACCATTAAAAAGGCAGAATACCTTGAAAGGTCATTAAAGTGTTTCATTTCTATAAAGTAGTTTGTAGTCAAGCTGGCCAAAGCGCCACTCATACCCGAGGTCTCCTAAAGATTCACAACAAGAAGCTCTGCCAACAGTCCACACGGTGGACTTACAAAGTTCAGTGAGGTTACAGTCCAAGTTTTTATGCTGCATGTGTTTCTCATTCTGTTAAACTATCAGGCCAGTATTCATCCTGCATGTAGTGCTCCAGAGAAAACGTTTCAGTGGCTGGATCTGAATTTTGGAATTGAGGCTGGAGAGATTTTTCCCACTCCTCTTCCACCAGCTTGTAGAGGTCTAGAGCAGCAAGAGCATCTTCCACAGAACAATGACCAGTGCTGCCAACCTAATTGAACAAGAAACAGACCATGAACACATTTAAGCTTAGACAAAATCATTTTTTAGGCATGCAAATTATATACAGTATTTTGCGCACGAAAAGACGCACCGCATCAAAAGGCGCACCTTCAATAAATGACGTATTTTAATTATTTTTACATATATAAGGCGCATCGCATCATAAGGCGCACCTTTAATAAAACGCTTCGCATAAGGCGCTAAAGTAGAGGCTGGAGTTACGGTGCGTTATGCATCCATTAGATGCATAACGCATCCATTAGATCAGGGGTCGGGGACTTATGGCTCGCGAGTCACATGTGGCTCTTTTGACGACTGCATCTGGCTCTCAGATAAATCTTAACTTATATTCCTTAACACGATATGTAAGAAATAATTCCGCTGGAAATCACAGTGTTAAAATAACGATCACACTGTAACTTAGAGCTTTAGCTGCTTGGGCTGTTTCCGCAGAGATTTTGACTCTTACAAAGATCATCGCTGTATGAAACGATGCCACACTCTGTTGTCTTCTTTACTTGGCGGAGCTCATCCTCATACTTCCTCCACTTCCTCACCATTGATTCATTGATATTAAATTCTCTCGCTGCTGCTCTATTGCCGTGTTCTTGTGCGTGGCTTATCGCCTTGAGTTTAAACTCAGCGTTGTACGCGTGTCTTTTGGTAGGAGCCATTTCAGGGTATTTACAAAAATATTAAAATGGAAATGAAACGCCAGTTTCCCGGTATCCCAGCATGCACTGCGCACTATTACGGGGGAAAATCGAGTCGCGGCTGCTTACCGTAACTGAGACCTGTATGCGTTTTAATACTGGGCCATATACAAGGCGCATTGTATTATTAGGCGCATGATCAGCTTTTGAAACGATTGAAGGCGTTTAGGTGCGCCTAATCGTGCGGAAAATACGGTACTGTATACACACACACACACACACACACATCTATCTATCTATCCATCTATATACACACACACACACACACACACACACATACACAAAGAGTATATATAAATTTTTTTTTTTAAAAAACAGGAATTCTGTTTGGCTTGCCATCGTTATTTATGGCAGGTGTGTCACTGGTGTGTCATAGGTGTACTTTAATGCATGAACCAGTAGGCAGCGTCATCAACTTGTGTGTCATATTTTGAGATAATATATCTTTTGATTTATTTGATTACCAGATCATTACTAGGTGAATATATGCAGATATGGCCACAGCTAACCTCTAGTTCACTAGTCATTGACTAATAGTTTGAAATTTTCTCTCATGGCTTTTGCATTTGTCTTCAGAAACATTTATTAGGGAAAACAAATAAAATCATACCTGTATTCTCCTGTTGAGAAGACTACTTGCCAGTTTCTTAAGAGACATGCGTCCTCTGGTAGCACCATACAGCTGTTGCAACAGATGCGATGAAGAAGTGTCTCTAACCATGTGATCTGGTATGCTGATTCCCAGGACCGCAAAGTCATGACACAAGGAATGACCAATTATTACCTTTCCTTTAATGATCTGCAAAATCTGAGACACATCATTTATATTGGAGTTCATTAATAAATACAGTAGAACAAAAAGCAGTCAGCTAAACAAATGTTACTACAATAACGTCAGGCTACAAAGCAAAAATTAAGGCGGTACCTCATTTCTCGCTTCTTCATAGGGCAAAGCATTTATCAAGTGCTCCTCTTTAATGCCACTCCACCGTGTCCGGAAGTCTGTGACAGGCCGAAGGGGGAGGACATACTTATCATAGACCACTGTTCCAGAGTAATTTATTAAACTACAGCGGGCAAGTTCACTAAACTGTCCATTTGGGCCTGTCCCCACCATCTCACAGTCCATGGATAGCAGCATGGAGGGGTGACCCCCGACGCAGGGAGAACTCCGGCCACTGGCGGGAGGACTGAACTCTGATGAGAAACCACTGTCCACTTCCCAGGTGTCGCTCAGTGAACCTGTACATTCTGACTCACTAGTACTACAAAGGGTTTTGATCCTTTTGCCTCCCCACGAGCACCGATGCTCCAGCACCTCACTCTGCTCTCTTTTGAGCTCTTGTCGGATTTTCTGGCATTTCATTACACAGTTGCTTTTCTTCTTGACTTTATGTCGCCGTGACGTTTTAGCCGAGACAGAGCAGAGAGAAGAGGACTCCATGTTGAGGTCTCTCGCGCACACGCGCGCACACACACACACACACAGGCTGGGCTGTTGAACTGTAACTGAGAGGTCCTAATGCTGACTTTTCTACACCTGGAAAAAATATAAAAGACAACAAGACAAATGACAAGTGGGAATTTCCTTACGTGGCAATGATGAATTAAAATAACTTGTAACACTGAAGCTAGAATGTTATCCAGCAATGAGCTCAATAGTTTTAACATCCCTCAGGTGATATTAGCCCAACTGGGCTACCAGTGTGAAACGTAAACATCTTAACATTACAGCAGAAGAAAACAAAAACAGGTCAGGTCATAAGACAGACAGAGATTTCTCATTGCCTGTTTGTTTCTCCTTGTTTTCATGAAAGTTAATAACGGTTGGTTTTACAGCTAATGCTAATGGCTGACTATCAGGACCAGCAGTCAATTACACGCACATATTTGGCTGAGAAATTATATATTAAACGAAAATAAAAAGCCTTATGTAAACAGAATGAGAGGTAAATACGGTAACTTACATCTTATGACTTACAAGTGATTTAAAAATATGTCATATCGGAGAAAAACCTACCTCTGTAACAGACACGTGTAACCGGCAACGAGATGAAGGAAACACGTCGCAGCATCCGGTAACGCGATTGGGCGATTTTTTTCCCCGAGCTCTGATTGGACGGTTGTAGCTCAACCAATCATATCCGAGAGCTAAGTTTAAAGTTTTTCACACCAACAATGTAAAGAAAAAAAATAAGCGTGTATCAAACCTAAAGATAAATAATAATAATAATAATAATAATAAACATTGTAAATTAATTACATCTACAACCTGTCTCTATTGCTGCTGGATGTCTAGAATTTTCTTTATTGTCACCAATAAAGTATCTACCTATCTATCTATATAAGAATAATAACAAAACAACAATATATATATATATATATATATATATATATATATATATATATTAAGACATGCTTTTTTAAATAAAAGGCAATAAATATGAAATTTACTGTATTATTAAAAAAAAAAAACAATGAATTTACCAATGATTTGTAATGATGTGTGCATTTATATGGTTAGTGGCAAACCAAATGTATAAAACCCTATAGTTTATGCAAGTAGCATTGCTTAAATTATTGCATTATTTTAAGGGACATGTTGAAAGGAAGATGCTAAATAGACTATAGAAAAAATGTGTCTTATGTAATCTTATTTATGAGCTTATGTTGAAAATATGTACAGTATATCTTACGGAGTATTCTGGATGTCCAGCAGGGGGCGCAAAACACCCACTCACACCCACTCATCGTCTATACTGCTTTATCCTGTGTACAGAGTCGCAGGAGCCTATCGCTATTCTAACCCAGGAGACTTAGGGCACGAGGCGGGGTACATCCTGGACAGGGTGCCAATCCATCGCAGGGCACACACACACACACACACACACACACACTACAGACAATTTGAAAATGCCATTTAGCCTAATCTGCAGGTTTTGTAGGAGGAAACCAGAGTACGATAAGGGGGGGGGGGGGGGGGGGTTGTTATAAGGAGTTTACACAGCCCTAAATGTGCACAATGCACAGTAACATTCACACACTTGTAAAGCCGGAAAACGCTGAACTCTTAAACTGGGCACTTTTATGGAACAAAAATCCTATGTAGAGTCTTTACCTTTGACAGACTGTTTTTTTTTTTTTCCATGGATTGTAAGGTTGAAGAGAATTTGAAAAGAACACTCCCCGTGATATTTCCGTAATACTATCCTTTATTTGGGTGGGGATACTGAGTCAACAAAGATGACAGGAAATGTCTTTGAGATTTAGTTGTTTGCCAAATTGTTATACGTAGATAGAGATTTCATTTTACTTCACTTACTTTCCAGGAATTCACTTTTAAATCTTTTTACAAAAGTACTGAAACTTCCATTGCCCCTTTTTCTGGGCATTTATTCCACAAACTTCTACTAAGTTTACTAAGATAGCACCGAAATCAAAATACTGTACCATATTGACTGCCTGTATTATTATATTGATACCAACATGCATGCTATATTTGAATTTACTATATTTATTATTATTATTATTATTATTATTATTATTATTATTATTATTTGACTGTAATATCTTTCTTTGAACTTTATTTACAATAGAAACATTACTTATTGGCATTGCACTATCCTTTATTGTGCCTCTTGTTGTTGTTTTAGGAGAAATTGCACTTTTTGTGTCATAGTCTAATTTAGTTCTCTGCAGTCTCATGTAATTCTGTGTTGTTTTGTGTAGCACCATGGTCCCGGTTGTTGTTTTTCATTGTTTACTGTACAAATGTTATACAGTTGAAATAACAGCAAAAACCACTCTACTTGACTAGACCTGTCTGCACATAGCTCATGCCTACCTTTGTGTGTGTGTGAATGTGGGTGTGTGTGTGCCGCTTGAATTAAAGTTGTATTAAACTCATATTTAACATCAAATAAAACAATTTAAATAGTTGAAATAATATGCATAACATGACAAATCCACCAAAATAAATACAATAAAATAGGGAAAGAAAAATGGAAGTTTTTCAATATGCAAATTTTGTCATGACCTTTTCCCAAATGGTGTGCTATCCAGGTGACTGGGGATCATTATAATATTTGAGGAAGAAAACAACAACAGATTCTGTTACGGAGCAGATTGAAAGATGATCACATGATTTTGCACACTTTGCGTAAATGAATCATCCCCCTTTTTATTTCTTATTTCCCTAAGGAAGAGTATTCTGCACCTTTAAACGTTTAAGCATAGAGCACTTACTATGCTATTTTGTCATGCAGGTAATGAGCCATAAACCATGGCTAAATTATCTTTCAAATCTTCAAAAATCTTCATCCCAAAAATGCTCTTCTTGCAGTCCTGATTTTGAACATGACCTTACTATACGTACCGTTTATCCAGCTTAATAACAAAATCTTTCTTATGAGATCCATATTTAACTACATATTTGCATAGTTTGATTTTTTTTTAAACATGATTGCTTTACAAGGAAATATAGGGTAATTGTATCCAGCTAATCCGTTTGCTCAATAAAAATTTATTATCTTAGGTTACTGTATATTGCACAATGACTGTAGACTTCCACCTTCCTACGTGCAGTGCTACCAGTACGTATATTTACTTTTGACCAGAAAAGGGTGTGTAAGGTGCTGTGGCATAGTGGCCTTTGTTTTATAGCAGTTCTAATGTTGGTCTGCCTAGATAAGCCAACTAAGGTTTCTCTGAAAGCTTATGCCAGATAGTAAATCATTATGCCGTCCGCCATTGTTAATCTTCATGACGTGGAGCTACACTGAAGTAATAACTCATATGATACCAATACTAACCGACTAGATATTAGTTCACTTTGACCAGTTTACAGATGTGTTAGGAGCACTTTTTAAATCTACAAAATTTGAATGCCATATTTGCCTATAAAATCAAGAAGGCAAGCACATTTCAGTGGAAAATAAAGGATGCAAGTGTGCTTTTAAAGAAATGTGTTTAAAAACCTCATGAAAATATTAAATGAAGAGGAGTACAACTTTCCACCAATTTGCATTGCTTGTTATATACATAATGAGGACCAACTTTATCATAATCACATCATGTAATCACATACCGTAGATGAAATACTACTGTATTATTTAACAGACACTTTTTCTCAGATGTCCAGAATACATAAATGCTTTGTAGCCTTCTAGCAAAATCCCCAGAGCTTAATTAACAATTGACATTGTTGATATTGATCCAGTTAAAATGAAATGAACTCTAAAACTGTTTAATCCACACTAGAGATTTTACAGTGTATTAAACTATCATAATGATTATGACAATTCCCTCTATTGGATGAAACAGTGAGTGTGGAATTAAGTGTGGGTGATGAAAAGTGCTTTGGAAGAAGTAGGCTGAAGGATTTCATTGTTTTTCTCAGTAGAAAAACCCCATGTTAGTAGAGAAAAGGGCCATAACAGTACAGTTAATTTCTGGAACTACTTGCTAGAAGAAGTAAAATATTGCTTATTTGCTTATACTTGCTTATATTTAGCTTTCATCAAAAACCTTAAAATTTGATGGATAAGGATTCAGTGGTTAAGGGCCTATGCTAGTTCTTATAAGATTCTGAGAAAGTTTTTTTTTTTTTTAAACTGAGCAATCCATAGCTATCCATATTTTTTCTTCATGTGAGTCACACTATTTTGCATATTAGATACTAAGCAGATGATGTTTTATGAAGCCAGCTATTACTAACCAAACTGGTTTGGCATGTTAAGGGTTAATGTTACTGAGCCGCTGCACTCTGTGATAGAGGCCACGTACACCTGAACACACCTTTCCACTGGTTCTTCCTGTATCAAATCATACCTCGTCGTGCTGTAAGTTAACAGTTTTTACAAAATTGCAATATTTACTGGATTGTTCCAAAATGTCAGCTGCTAATGGTCTGCATTGCTGATTCTTCTGTTTATTTCTGTTTAGCTATTCTTAATTTCTTCAGGCTTTTCCTTGATTGTGCCTGCATTACAGTTAAGCAGCTAACAGATTTCTCTGTATTAGATTCATGCATCCAAACTTTAGCACATGGACTAATGGAGAAATAGGCTGTTACTGTTTTGGGGATACTTGAATACTGTGCTGGATAATCATATCATTTTATTTAAATAAACTTAAGAAAGTTTTATGTGATTTTAAAAATGTTCTAATCGAGATAGTACATGTTTATATGCATACCTTAATTAAAGAAATAGATAGATAGATAGATAGATAGATAGATAGATAGATAGATATTATTGATCCTGAAGGAAAATTCAACTCATTCTCAACTCACATTTCAACTCACTAATCACCGCTACTAATGATACATTACCAAGACATCATTTATTGACCAGTTTAATCAAGCATTAGAGAATGTTTAATAATAGATCATCAGCAGATTCAACGTTTGCTCATCATAAACTGAATGATTTTTCCAGATGGAATGTATGTCACAAAGCTATTCATTTAAATCACTAAATTCCTCATGTATTCAAAAATTTATTATGGTCCATATATATTCTGTATAAATGTAATGTGTAAAATGTTAAATTTGACTTCTCCTAGACTATTTCATTGCTATGGGTCAGTTTGCATGATGCTAACTTGTTCATTTGTTATCCCAAAGGGAAATTTGGAATTGCTGACATTTTTCTTGGTTGATTGTTTACTTTTGGAGCAAGACAAGTCTGAAAACCAATTTGAAAAAAACCAACTGTCCACAAACTATTTAATAAAATTGATCGACAAATGGTAGAATACGAGTCAAACTACTACAGTATCCACGCCTAGCGGTGACCACAATGCGCATGCGCGGCAACTAACAGCTCCCTCAGCTCATCTTTCTCATGTTTTCACTAGTAAGGCTATTTATTAATGAGATTTGCAGCTGTAATTAAGAGTGGATGTTTAGGTCGAACTGCATCGTGTAACACTGTTTATTTATTTGTTTGTTTATTTATTCTCGGGATGAATCCATTGTGCGTGCGTGCGAGCGAATGAAGTGTAATTTGAGAACAACAAAAGAGAGGCACGCGCGCGCGCGCACGGTCAAGCCCATGTCCACGTGCAGGGTAGTGTGATTTCTGTTCCTCAAGCTGCCGTGTCGCACATGTTCCGCTAGGGGGCGGGGCGGGAGGCTGATGACTGATTTTTGGGTTGAGCTCTGCATTCTCCCGCATCCTCATCTCACTCAGTGCGTTTTATTCTCCTCCTCCTCTTCTTCCAACAAAAGGCTTAAGTTTAAACAGGCCACAGGATCATCATGGCAAGCAGCTTCACAAGGCTTTTATCCTCCAAAAGAAACGTGGGTTTACTATCTCTGGTCGGCGCTGGATCTCTCAGTGTAGGATTTTATCTGAACAGGGAGCATGTGAGCGCAGGAGCGATCGGCCGAAGACAATACCCGGCCAGGTAAGTTTTTATATTTATATATATATATATATATATATATATGATATCTAACTACCTAAGAATGGCTGTGTCTCAGAGTGCAAAGAGTTTGTCAATTATATTGGTGCATCGTCCTGTGTTGATTGAGTAGTGCAGAATGCATGTTGTGGTATTAATGTACCAGAGGGTATATGGTTTGGGACGATCCCCTTGTCATGAGCAACGTCACCAGTCCATACCGGCTATGCATAAACCTTTGTGCTTTTCCACCCCAAATAAATCTCATGCATCTCATCCACTTGGTTATCTGCATTAAAAAAAGAAAAATCAATTAACTAGATGAAGGTAGTTACTCAGTTTAAACGTGGCACGAGATGTATGGGCTGCACGTCGTTCCTGTAGGAAAAGCTGTATATCTGCAGCAGCGGTGTTTACAGGCTCCCGAGCAAACCAGGGTCTCTATCTAACAAATGCATGACCTGTAATTGCGCGTGATCGACTGGAATCGTTTTGAGATCGATTCGTTGGGAGACGCGCGCGACCGAGCGGAGATGCCACAGTGGGGGATGAATTCCTGCATACTGCACCATGCGAGCAAAATGGCGGTGGCTTTACGTCTCTATACTGTACTGTATATGTGGCGATTTTGGTGATTAGAGCTCAGTGATTAAAATCTTAAATTCGCACATAAAGCTTTAATCCCCACAGGACGTGTTCCTCACTACTGCATGGCGTTGTAGTGGTATAGCCTATAGTTTATCCTTTAATTTTGTCCCCATCTATCTCTCATGTATATATATATATTTGTACTGTGCATGTGATTGTGTGCATACTATTTGAGGAAACATGTAAAGGTGAACAGCAGTACTGCATGTTGCTCCTAGCATGTAAATTCAATTCACAAATTCAAAGTGACATCATGTGAGCAACATCTGACCACACGTGGGAAAAATTATGCATATGAGAAAAATACTTGATAATACCACAAAACCAATGTATGTAAATGTAACATGTGCTTAATGGAGCTACTGGCATGTTTTTGGGAGATACAAGGTTACTGAGAGAACCCTGGACCTCTCTGAGGCAGCAACTGTATCTGCTGTGCTATCCAATACCCCTCTCCATCCCTGAGAAACCTACCACCAATGCCTGAAATACTGGATGCTCTGAAAAAAAAAAGACCCACATTTGTAAATTTCCATCTTGTCTTTTTTTCCACATAAGGTTTTCTGTAAATGCTACATCCCCTTGTAAATATCTTAACAAAACAAATGTCTCTTTACCTAAACAGTGCAGAATACCCCGATTTACGAAAACACAACAACTGCATGGCCAGCCAACTGACACCCGCCATATATGCCCGGCTGTGTGACAAAGCCACTCCAAGTGGCTTCACGCTGGATCAGGCTATTCAGACGGGCGTGGACAACCCCGGGCATCCCTTCATCAAGACTGTGGGCATGGTGGCTGGAGACGAGGAGTCCTATGAGGTTAGAGGCCGTTTAGATCACTACATGTGGCATTAAAGCAACATGCTGTAATGAAGAGATCAGAATGTCATCATAATGACCACAATGCACCATCAAAACCATGAAATAATCTTTGCAGAATATGGTTTATGGCTGATGCACAGTATTAAAAATTACTTAGTTTTTGTGAACTATGTCTAAAAAAGGAATGGAAACTCTGTATCTGTCTTTGGATAAGTTGGTGTGGTCTTAACTGAAGGATTTTTTTTTTCTTATAACTAAATGTGAACCGTACCACCATGTTCCCAGAAACACTGGTATTCACCAAAATAAATCAATAAATCAATAATAAAATCAATAACTAGTGTAATATCCTAATTAATCACCTCAACCCAGACTATGCATTTACTAAGAATGAATGAAAATACAGAGCCTCATACTTAAGTTTATGACCTTTCTTAGTGCTAAAAGCTGCATATTTGACGACTTAGTCATACACACATGATTTAAATCAGAGAACTTACTCATGCCCACAGACTTCCTATGAATATCTGACTGCTTGTGCAGCTTTCTTAGTTGCTTCCCCAGTATTCCAGTCTTATCTACACCCTAAAAAAAAATCAATGAATTAGAAGATAGTTGCCCAGGGGTAAACGTGGTACTTTATTTATGGAGTGCACGTCGTTCGTGTAGGAAAAGCTGTATATCTGCAGCAGTGTTGTTTACTGCAGTGTCTACCGAGCAAACCAGGCTCAGCCAGGGTTTCCTAATCCTTTTCTGTTCTGTAACGATCTGTTCAAGGCCATAACGTATTCATATCCTTTTACATCTCTATTGTAAAGTAGGATACACAATGGTAGACCCACATCCTTTTTAGGGCAGAAAGTACAGTGGAACCATTGTAAAACCTGCCTTGGAACTCATCTACTTCCCCATCCGTTTCTATATATAATTACCTTCCACTGCAGCTAAGTGACTAGGAGTAAATAAAGTTAGTACAAGCAGAATGCCTGCAAATAAACGGATAAGGAAACTGGAAAATATGATTAAATAATTCATAATTAAAATGGTCTGTAGTTGTACAGTGCAATTTCTATGCTGTTATACTGGCTGTGAAAGATGATCCAAGATTTGAGGCACACGTTTCACAAAATTATTTTTAAATACTGTAAACGGTGTACGTTCGTAAGAAAACTTTAAGAACATTAAGAAGAAAATATGAGGCTTGTTGAAAAAACAATCAATCTTCGCAAAAATTCTTATTTTGGAGCTTTGGTCAGGGACCTTCTTCGAGCCATAAAAAGATGTCTCGAAGAAGGTCTCTGACCGAAAGCTTGCATTTATTAAAAAAGACTTTTGCACAGATTGAGATTGTGCAAGCTTTTTTTCAGTTCTTGTTTCCTGTTTTGTAGCTCCAGTGCCTCAACTAAGTTGTTTCCGCCTTCTGTTGTTCTTGTAAGTTGAACAATCTTTGTTCCTGACAGGTATTTGCTGACATTTTTGACCCTGTCATCACAGAGAGACACAATGGTTATGACCCACGCACTATGAAACATCCCACTGACCTGGAAGCCAGTAAGGTACTTGGAACTCCAGTATATAATAGTGATTTTCTGTTAAAAGCTCTAAAAGTTGCACATTTATTCGAATAATTACATAAATATCAGCATTTTATATGAGAAACCTCTGAACCTGATTCTATATTTAGATTGCAATTCTGCATTACTTACTGCTATTTAATGCATTGCATTACTGCCCTCTTTAATGTAGTGTTATTTTATTATTTTTTTTGGACTATGTATTTCTCGTAGATCCGAGGCGGTATCTTTGACGAGAAGTACGTATTGTCGTCCCGAGTGCGAACGGGCCGCAGTATTCGGGGTCTGAGCTTGCCTCCTGTCTGCACACGTGCTGAGCGCAGGGAGGTGGAGCGGGTGGTAGTGAACGCCCTCGCCGGGCTTCAGGGTAGTCTGGCAGGCAAATACTACAGTCTGACTGAGATGAACGAACATGAACAGCAGCAGCTCATCGACGTGCGTATCTGTCCTACAAAACTAAATAATCATCACGTTACTGTGTGTCCAGAACTGTTATAAATCATTAAAGTAACAGCACATACTTGTATACTTGTGCACCACAGGCACATTTCACTTCACACTATCACTTCTCCATCTGCATCCTCTTCCATAGAATTAACATTTTATATATGTTCCATCTGTTTGGCCCTGCAGGATCATTTCCTGTTTGACAAGCCAGTTTCACCCCTTCTGACATGCGCAGGAATGGCACGGGATTGGCCTGATGCCAGAGGCATCTGGTAAGAATGCATCTTAGCCGGAGACTGAAGGACTGGAGCGAATTATGCTTCAGCTGCTAATGCTGTACTGCACAGTATTAGGATGAGTCTCAGGTCCAGATACAGTATAGTACGATGCAGCGCTTTCCCTTGTACGCTCATCCAAGATTGATCATGCACGTCCTTGCCTGAGTACCCTTCACGATTGATTTGCTTTCAGAGTGTGGCTTTCTGGCTCCCAGGGCAGATAGCTTTCAACTCCTTGTCCTCCAGATCATAATTTAGCTCAGTTAAGATCTTGACCTTAGAGGAGTTGATTAGTACAACAGTGATATATGAGTGATTTAATAAATGCGATTAATGCAAAAAAAAAGGTCCAGGAAAGGTGCTGCTTTGCCTGTAGCACACATCTGCATAAGCATCTTACTAGTTTGGTTAAAGGTCAACCGTCTCAATAATCCTCTCAGATATGTTGCACATATTTTCTAGAAAAGGCTTCTTAATAAATGTCATATAAGCCAGTTATAGGGCACAATAAGGTTGAATTTTCTTTCTTTTTCACTGTAGATTTTAAAATTGTGCTTCTTTTGCAGGCATAATAACGAGAAAACATTCTTGGTGTGGATTAATGAGGAGGACCACACTCGCGTGATCTCCATGGAGAAAGGGGGGAATATGAAGAGAGTCTTTGAGCGATTCTGTACGGGCCTCAAAGAGGTGAGCTCACTCGTCTGGCAACATTAATGTTAACACAAGCTCCTTTTATTTATTCAACAGCAATCTGGGGCATGTGCTCTGCTGTGTTTACGGCAGTGTGAAGCAATACCCTTTCCTGAAGAAAAAGCAGTCGGACAAACTGTTCTGCCAGATCATTGTTTAGTCCATAATAGACCGCATCTCCCAAAACCCGTGGTCTAATGCCCTGGATCTCGAGACTTTTCAACTGTCTTGTGATACTTTTAATAGTTATAGCTGTCATATAGACATTATTGTGTTAATGCTACGTTAATGGGAATGCTTGTATAACTCGACCTTCATGAAACGATAAGTTAAGTTCAGCCTTTATTCTTCACATATCCCAGCTTCTGGTTAGTAGGCTGGGGTCAGAGCGCAGGGTCAGCCATTATACGGCACCCCTGGAGCAGACAGGGTTAAGGGCCTTGCTTATGGCAACCTGGTGGAGCTGGGGCTCGAACCGCCGACCTTCTGATCAATAACTCAATGAGTCAAAAGTGGGGCAGTGAAAGACATCCAGTCATACATTTACAGGCAAAAAGATTCCGTTAATATTTAGATCAAACATGAAAACATCAATGTATGAAATCATGACCTTGACTCTTGCGTAGTCATTGGTGCCAGACGGGCTGCTGTGGGTATACCAGAAACTGCTGATGTCATGGGATTTTTCACACACAACAGCCTCTAGAGTTTACATAAAATGATGCAAACAACAAAACACACCCTGCAGCTCTGTGGGTGGAAACGCCTTGTTGATGAGAGGCTGACAGAAAGGTTAGGGTAACTGAAATATTTATGCTTTTTGGAACAGTGGTAGGCAGAAAAGCAAACTTGTCAATGACTAACAGTGGGAAAAAGCTAGCTGAAAGTGGAAAATGTTATTGGACCTGGTATTTTTCCATTCTTTAAAAGACCAAGGTGACTGTGCAACATACACACTAAGAGTCTCTGTTATTACATTTACTATTAAGTTCTATTAGTCATTTGCCTGGTGACTTGAAATGAATGAATCCAAACATCAGTTATTCAAAAACTGGAATATACAAGTCTGTCGATAAATACTGAGAACTATGTCCTAATGCGTCCTGCTCAATGAACCTAATATTTCATAAACCTTCCCTGGCTTAAGGAAAACCCTTATTATAGGTGACTCATTAACCCATTTTAAACTGTAAAGAGGCCATGTTGTATGTTGTATGTTTAAGAAGAATTCACTATTCATAACCAAAGTTAGCACACATTATGTTATGTTTAAGATTTTTTTTTTCTAGCTTAAGAGTTTTTAACCATAATCTTTCTCTCCTGGGAATTAACAAAGTACAGTTACTTTGCTGCAACACTTTAGATTGTTTTTAAGGATCTGTCCTTTACCTCCTTTTCTCACATTTCATTCGAATCTATTTAATGTAATGTAAAATTGTTTGTTTTATGTGTAATTGCACTGTTAGTTAAGTAAAGTACCTTTCTACGTTTACCACCTTGGATTATGAATAACTGCTAGAAAAAAAAATACATTGTTACATGTGAGCATGTGACAAGAATTTGTTTTGAACCACACATTTGCACGGATCTGCATAACATGCAGATAATATTTTCAAATGCCTCCTGCCACCAGGTGATTGCGTGCTTCTGAATGTCTGTTTGCTTCGCTCAGGTGGAGAGGCTGATTCAGGAGAAAGGCTGGGAGTTCATGTGGAACGAGCGTATGGGTTACATCCTCACCTGCCCTTCTAACCTGGGCACAGGCCTGCGCGCTGGCGTCCATGTTAAACTACCTCGCCTCAGCAAGGTGATTATCCAGCTAATTGGTGCGGCATTAAAAATCGAAATTGCAATATGAACCCGTGCAATTTTCCATTTGCAGAAGTGTATGTATGCATAGTCAGTATTTCATGTGGAGGTTTGTCTGATGTATACAGTATATGTCTGAACATGACCTATGGACTCAGAGACTCATGCTAAGACTGTCCAATGGAAAACCTCATTAATCTAGTGAAGTGCATGCGTATGTGGTTTTCGATGACCAAGGAAGGCTTATTTGGTGCGTTTTGAACATTAATATAAATAATTAATGAAGCACTTGCAGGCATCATGCTGATTGAGAAACCATTGAAGAAACAAGAAAATAACACACTGTCACACATTACTTATCGAAGATCATTGTAGCCATGTTGTGAAAGCGGGACTTCAGAAACCAATAAACTCCCGAGACTGGAAATATAACTAACCTTATTGCAAGGTACCTATTACAGTACCTATTACCCATTGGAAATATAACGTACCTTATTGGCGTTATTAATGTATATATAGTGTATTCAGGGTTGCGGGGGTACATGCACACATACAGTACACTCATTCACACACTACGGACAATTTGGGAACACCAATTAGCCTAATCTGTATGTCTTTGGACTGTGGGAGGAAACCGGAGAACCCGGAGAAAACCCACCAAGCACGGGGAGAACATGCAAACTCCATGCACACAGAGACGGGAATCAAGCCTGGTCGGGAATGTAATGCACGGCAACCCTGGACGTCAAAGTAACAGTGCTAACCACTATACCACCATGCTGCCCTTATGCTCATTATTATATAACATTATTAGTATATCAATTTATATAATTGCTTAAAGAGCACATCTACTGTATTTGTGCTCTAATTTGCCCATTCCAATCTAATTAGTAAGCTCTCAACATATCAAGGATTAATAAAGGAGGTGAATGTAGATACAGATAAATTACTGCATAAGGTACAAACAAGGTAATTAAAAAAACTTTGAAACCAAGAACTATACTCAAAAACTGTTGGTACAAGACAAACCATAAAGCTTATTCATGCAAACAAATGACGACTACAACAAAAAGCTTTGCACTGAAAAACTAGAAATTAAATAGTGGTGAAAATCAAGGTGAACGGAGAAACGCCATGACATGACACACTGATGGGGAGTGTATTTCCACACCTCTCTGAATTCCTATCACACTACCAAGCAGGAAGGCTGGAGGGTAGAACGAGCCGACTCCAGGACGTGAAGCCAGCCTCTGCCTCTCGATTCCAGCTGTTGCTCATTGTGTAACAAGGCAGCATAACACACTTAGCAAAGACCTCATTCACATTCATGAGCTCACAGATGCTCAGGTGTCTACTGTCACTACAGGAGATAGAAAGGGAAGCGAGTAATTCTATCCCTCCCACTCAAACAGGCCAGTTTTGCTACCTATTATTCGTTCCCCAGTAATGAATGGCCGTGTCGTTTTCAGGTTTCAGACTTCTGTTCTGTTGCGCCACTTGGGAGCCCCATGTTCAGTTTTTTTTTAATGCCGTGTTTCTGTCTGCACAGGACCCTCGCTTTCCCAAGATCCTTGATAACTTGCGTCTGCAGAAAAGAGGCACCGGCGGAGTGGACACGGCGGCTGTAGGGGGCACCTTTGACATTTCTAACCTGGACAGGCTTGGCCAGTCAGAGGTTTGTCGTGTATATTGTCCTGAAAATTCCGTCTCAGTTTATCACCACGCAGAACAGACAGCGAAATATACAGTATACATACATGTGTGTGTTTGTGTGTGCTTAGGTCCAGCTGGTCCAGACGGTTATCGATGGAGTGAACTACCTGGTCGAGTGTGAGAAGAAGCTAGAAAAAGGCCAAGATATTAAGATCCCTGACCCTATTCGTCAGAAGAAGTAGACCGACACTAAACCTCATCCCCTCAATTCTCTTTATTTATGGTACTCTAGACTCCATCCCAAACAGCATGCTTTTTGTGCGTTGTGTCTTCACAGCTCCACTCCTCTGTAACACCAGGAGTGAATGTACTGTACGCCATGATTGTGTTGATGTGGCCTTACCATTCTGACATGTCTCATTTATTCATTGTGCTGCAATAAGAGTATTATAACCTTGGAGAATTGTTCAAATAAGCAACAGAGAATCATGGGAATGTTTTTGCAGAAAGGAACCACTAAATTATATAAAGCGCTTTACTGACAGATTAACATTGTTGTCTCGAGTCCTTTTTTTTGTGTGAGCTGTGATATCAGGGTATGTGTATTGGCAGAGTTTTGAAGATAAAATGAAGTTAAAACTCTTAAGGTCTGTGAGCCTATTTCAGGCACATGCTGGTGCTGAACACTAATTAGCACAGGATAAAGTTCGGCTGTCATGTGACCACAGCCTTTATCTATCTCCATTGTGTTACGGCTCCCCTGAGATCGCGGTAACCTGTGTGCACACTGACTTTATTGCCAAGGTGACACTGAATTAACCTCGTAGGCTCACTTTCCTTTTTAAAGAAGTATTTTCTCTCAGGGTAGTTTTAGTTACAGCTTTTTTTCAAAGGGTAATGGTGTCAGGCACTGTAATATTCAGGATGGTAACTAGAATGTATCTCGTGTCAAAAAACTGTTATTTTTTTATTAATACGTGAAATTTGTGTAGCTCTGGTGGGTGTGCAGGCATGAGCAAGAGTGGTACTGGTCTTAGACACATCAAGACAGGGCTTAGTGCAAAGTCCAAGATGTGTCCAGTTTGGGAATTTACAATAAGCCCTGCCAATATAATCTCAGCACAGCCCTTAGATGTTAAATGTACCACTGCCAGGCATTAATATAAATAATGATGTCATCCTCATAGGCCAGTGATTCCTAATCCTGGTCCTGGACACACCCTGCGCTGCACCTTTTAGTGTTTTGTCAGCTCCCAACACACATGCTTTAACAAATAAGCTAATAAAAAAAGTTTTCTGAATACAAGTGGGTGTGCTTAAGCAGGGAAAACTCGAATACGTGCAGAAGAGAGGGTCCTCCATGACTACTGACATAAGCAATGGTGTATACAGATAAAAGGGCAGATGCGGTAAGATGATGAAATGTGTCCTGGGTTTCTACCAAGCCGGATGGAAGGGTGATAAATTGGTGTAATTCAAATGAAGTGGAAAAGGCCATTGGAGGCAAGGAAATAAACAAATATCCCTTTGTCCAATAGTGTTGAGTAAAAGCAATTTATAGTGCAGTAGATTAATGTTTGACGTCGGATAAAAGTGAAATTTAAACACCACATTAACCTTTCAAAACCAAACTACTTAGGAATCCGGATAAAGTGGAAGGGCCAGTCAGTGCTGAATTCCTTGATAACTCCATATCAAGGATGAGTTGCACAACCACCAGTGGGAGAGTCTCTATACAGTATATGCTGTTTAGTGCTCTATAAGGCTATTGCAACCAGGTGGAAGAGAAAATGATATTAGTATATCAATATAATTTCAAGATTGTAATGTAAATATCATAATAACCGAAAGTTGAATGAATGTACAAGAAGTCATTCATCTTTTCACCACACCTTCCTTAAGCTAAAAGTAGGCAAATAATGAATCTGATCTCCAACAGCTGAAACAAAATGCAGGATGAAACCTGGTGATTTCTGATGCTTTAGCACCACCTGCTGTTGTGGCATTAGTGCTGAAACATCAGAAACAGCTCATGGAGTCGCATTGTACCATTCTGTGTGTTTTTATTGTTGCAGCTGGTGGTGCTGTTGTCCTCCTTAATGGCAAGGCTGTGATAATTGCAAAAAAGACAATGTACAGTCGTGGCCAAAATTTGAGAATTTTGAGAATTACATAAATATTAGAAATTGGAAAAGTTGCTGCTTACGTTTTTATAATAGCAATTTGCATATACTCCAGAATGTTATGAAGAGTGATCAGATGAATTGCATAGTCCTTCTTTGCCATGAAAATTAACTTAATCCCGAAAAAAAACTTTCCACTGCATTTCATTGCTGTCATTAAAGGACCTGCTGAGATCATTTCAGTAATCGTCTTGTTAACTCAGGTGAGAATGTTGACGAGCACAAGGCTGGAGATCATTATGTCAGGCTGATTGGGTTAGAATGGCAGACTTGACATGTTAAAAGGAGGGTGATGCTTGAAATCATTGTTCTTTCATTGTTAACCATGGTGACCTGCAAAGAATCGAATGCAGCCATCATTGCGTTGCATAAAAATGGCTTCACAGGCAAGGATATTGTGGCTACTAAGATTGCACCTAAATCAACAATTTATAGGATCATCAAGAGCTTCAAGGAAAGAGGTTCAATTCTTGTTAAGAAGGCTTCAGGGCGTCCAAGAAAGTCCAGCAAGCGCCAGGATCGTCTCCTAAAGAGGATTCAGCTGTGGGATCGGAGTGCCACCAGTGTAGAGCTTGCTCAGGAATGGCAGCAGGCAGGTGTGAGCGCATCTGCACGCACAGTGAGGCGAAGACTTTTGGAAGATGGCCTGGTGTCAAGAAGGGCAGCAAAGAAGCCACTTCTCTGCAAAAAAAACATCAGGGACAGATTGATCTTCTGCAAAAAGTATGGCGAATGGACTGCTGAGGACTGGGGCAAAGTCATATTCTCGGATGAAGCCTCTTTCCGATTGTTTGGGGCATCTGGAAAAAGGCTTGTCCGGAGAAGAAAAGGTGAGCGCTACCATCAGTCCTGTGTCATGCCAACAATAAAGCATCCTGAGACCATTCATGTGTGGGGTTGCTTCTCATCCAAGGGAGTGGGCTCACTCACAATTTTGCCCAAAAACACAGCCATGAATAAAGAATGGTACCAAAACACCCTCCAACAGCAACTTCTTCCAACAATCCAACAACAGTTTGGTGAAGAACAATGCATTTTCCAGCACGATGGAGCACCGTGCCATAAGGCAAAAGTGATAACTAAGTGGCTCGGGGACCAAAATGTTGAAATTTTGGGTCCATGGCCTGGAAACTCCCCAGATCTTAATCCCATTGAGAACTTTTGGTCAATCCTCACGAGACGGGTGGACAAACAAAAACCCACTAATTCTGACAAACTCCAAGCAGTGATTATGAAAGAATGGGTTGCTATCAGTCAGGATTTGGCCCAGAAGTTGATTGAGAGCAGCCCAGTCGAATTGCAGAGGTCCTGAAAAAGAAGGGCCAACACTGCAAATACTGACTCTTTGCATAAATGTCATGTAATTGTCGATAAAAAGCCTTTGAAACATATGAAGTGCTTGTAATTATATTTCAGTACATCACAGAAACAACTGAAACAAAGCTCTAAAAGCAGTTTAGCAGCAAACTTTGTGAAAACGAATATTTGTGTCATTCTCAAAACTTTTGGCCACGACTGTAGGGGTAAAAAAAAAAAGTAGAAGAAAGAAAGAAAGCGTTACCCACTAGCAAATCAGGTGCTATGGTAAAATAGTGCTAGTGATGTATAGAATAATGCCACTTGTTTAAGTTTACTAAATTTCCTGACCCATAGATGCCACTTTCTTTCTAAATACATAAGGCATTTTGCATGCTGCTGCTCAGGTAAAACATGTTTCATATTAATTTCTCATAGTGATGTTAAAACAATATTTGGCAACTTAACTGTCAGTCGTTTATTCTCAGAATGGCATCTACGGACCCCTGAGGTCCATCATGTACAGTTTATCCAGGAGTTCCCTGACTGTACTCACATGATGCATGGTTATCAACATTGCTATAATTATTATGTTATCACAGTTACGACCCCAGCTGACTGCTTATTATAAATAAAAGAGAGTTTTAAAAAACTAGATATCTAAAAACAAGTATAGATATTAATTGTAATTTAACTACATTAAAAGGCTCTAATTGCTTTAATAAAGAAACATGAAAGTACATACAGTACAATATGAGTCAAATATGAGAGTGAACACACCTAATTCCATGGTGTTTCTTCAATTGTACTTCTTTCTACTTTGTAAGACAACACTAAAGGTTAAATATGTGCTAATCTCTTTTGAATAGTTGATACTAAGATGTAAATGCTACTTATGCTCTGCAGAGGAGGGTGAGGCTGGTAACTCTAAATGAACTTCTCCTTTGCAGCAAAGGTAAGCCCCAGGTCTTTCATTGCTGGCTTGGTCTTCATCAGAATCAGAATCAGGTTCATTGGCCAAGTATGCTTACATACACAAGGAATTTGATTGCTCGAGTTTGTAACTCCCAAAATTACAGACATACTCTACATAACATTTTGTTTACAGACACTATGCACAGGAAATACACAACGTTCAAGAACTTCAACATCTATACCGCTTATCCTGTGTACAGGGTCATGGAGCCTCTTCCAGGAGGCTTACGACACAAGACAGCATGTACCCTGGACATGGTGCCAATCTGTTGCAGGGCAAGCACATGCACACACACACCGGAGTACACAGAAGAAACACACCTGAGGCCGGGACTTGAACCCTTGACCCCGGAGGTGTGAGCCCACAGTGCTAACCACTAAGCCATTGCTCTGTTCTAAGAACTATATATATTAAATAAAGACTGCAATATAAGAGTATGTCACAGATCAGCAATGTACTGTACATAACGTCAGTACAGTATGCCTGGTCTTGCAAATATCAGTAATGTGCATCACATATAAAAAAATTTTATTAGTTTTTTAGCCAGTTTCATCATTGTGCTTGATGGGGTTTGCAAATGACATACGTAAAATCATCATGAAAATCTAGGTCTGTAGGTTGCATTACCGCCACATATAGATCTCACTCTCCTCAGCTTCCCTGTCCTGTAGAGACAACGTCCCAGTCCAGTCTTTCTCATAAACAACATTAAATGCTTCCTTTCCTAATTAGCGACTCCCCATTCTAGAAGACTATAACATTGCTTTTTGCTCTTCTCAGTTCTTGGAGCTGTGCCACCATATCGAAGCTCCCCTGCATATATTTCCTGCACGAGATTAATACATGCTTGACGGTCTCACTTTGCTGGCATTCCTTGCAAAAACAGTACTGCCAAGTATATTTGCAAAACCCATCAAGCACCATGATGAAACTGGCTAAAATAAGTAAATAAAAATATACTGTTGTTATTGTTACTTAATTCCATAACTTTGTGTCATTTCATAGCTTAGAAATCTCCAGTATTATTCGAGAATGTGATACATAAATCACTTACCAAAAACATTCACTTGAATTGAAGGTGTATCCAAATTTTGACTGGTACCGTACTTGGCTTATTAGGGCCCAAGCACTATAAGGTGCGCAGGACCCTCTTGTTTTCCTAAGGATTTTTTTTCCCCACACTTTTGGACTTTTCAGGGGGTCTTAACATGCTCAAAAGCTCATGAAACTTGGCAGACAGGTTGGAATCTGCTGCCATCAGGATACCTGAGAGTCTCGTGGCCCGGGGCCCCCAGAGGCCCCCACACGAGATTTTGCTGCATAGCTCATACACACTTTCACGTAAGCACACGAAACTTGGTACACATTTAGAGCTCATCGAGCCAAACAACTTCCGCACTGCATGTCCTGGGCTCAACTCAACAGGAGGCTGGTTATTTTGGGAAAACACCGAAAAATGATTAATAACTTTCTGTGTGGCATTATATTGAGTGACATTATATTCAGTGACGCCTTCAGTGACATCACGTTCAGTGACTTCAGTGACATCACATTCAGGAACATCATAGTGTGAGGCTTATTTTCCAGCATCTGCGGCCTATTGTACACACATAAACATCACAAATGTTAACACACACATGCGCGCACACACACACACACACACACACACTAACGCACTCAACAAATATTTAGGCCCCAAACTGACATTAGCTCTGTATAGTGTGTGACGTGTGCAGGTTGTGCGGTGCAACCAAGTGACGATGGCTTTTTCGAGGTCTTAACACACTCGAATAACACAGGTTGTGCGGTGCGCCCGGGGTGGCGATGGCACAGGGTGCTTGGGCCCGTCATCGTTGCTTGCAACTATATTTTTTCTTTAAATTGCATGTGTACTCTGATCATGAGGGTGAAAAAAAGGTCAACAACCCGTGTCCAACCCTGGTGCTTTATATTTTAGCGTTTTTCTTACTTTTACAAACCAACAGGAGGCATGTTGGCTTAATGGTTAGCACTGTCAAATTAGACATCGGATTGCCAGACAGAGAAGCGTGATTCGTGACTCCAGAGAACATGTCTCCACTGCTCTAGAGTCCACGTCTGGCGGCGTGCTTTACACCACTGCATCCGATGCATTGCACTTGGTGATGTAAACCTTGGATGGAGCCCCTCGGCCATGGAAACCCAATCCATGAAACTCTCTACACAATGTTCTTCAGCTAATCTGGGTTCATGAAGTTTGGAGATGTGTAGCTATCGACTCTGCAGAAAGTTTGTGACCTCTGTGCACTATGCGTCACAACATCCACTAACCACCGCTCTGTGATTTTTTTGTGGCCTACCACCTAATAGCTGAGGTGCTCTCATTCCCAATCGCTTCCACTTTGTTATAATACTATGGAATATTTAGTAGTTTCACGACTGGACTTATTGTACAGGTTGCATCCTATCGTAGTACCATGCTGGAATTCACTGAGCTCCTGAAAGCGACACATTCTTTCACAAACGATTATAGAAGCGGTCTGTATGTCTAGGTGCTTCATTTTATGCACATGAATTCAGTGATTTGGATGGGTGAGTGAATACTTTTGGCAATATAGTGTATATGAGTGAGTAACAGTCCCAGGTCAGTAGAGACAACGCTGTTGATGAGCTGATTAAGTTGAATCAGGTGTGTTAGAGCAGTGAACGCAATAGGATGTGCAGGGACAGAAGCTGCTCCAGGATCAGGGCTGGGAGAGGAAACCTGCGCTTATACTGTTTACAGAAGGAGGGACACTTTATCAAGGAACTGCCTGCATGCGCGTATCTTATTGGCTGATTGGGACGGTGTCACGTGGAGGACAGTCCAATGGTGACGTGCCACACTCTGGTTACTTTGAGGAGCTCGGGGGTTTGTGCGTTCCTTTCTCTTGCCTAGTTCATCGAGCTCAAATCCGAATAAATCCAGCAATCTCCCCGTGTCTGAGGCGGACGTGCAGAAGACGCTTTACCCCCTCCATCATGTTGCCGTTATTACTGTTCGCGTTTGTGGCCGCAGTGGCGCGCGCCAGTGATGTGCTCGAGTTTACAGATGATGATTTTGAGAGCAGAATCGGAGACCATGACATGATCCTGGTTGAATTTTTCGCACCCTGGTAAGCTCCTGAAGACTTTGCATGGGGTTATAAAAAAAAATCTAAGCATTTGCATGTTATTAAAATGCGTCAATTTGCAGCTTTAGCGAATGAATTCAGTGCACATCTTGGGTCAGGTAAAATATCGCTCGTACTTTGCGTGTCGTAGTTCACGTTAAGGCCTGATTTACAGTAATCGTAAGCGTTTTGTTTTATAACTTTAGTTTCAGTCCGGAGCCGCTTCATTTTTTTTTAAAACCATCTTCGCTTCTTCAGTTTTTAGCGTTAACTAGCTTAGCATTTGTTAACTAGTTGTTATAATTTATAGGTATCTCCCTATTTTAAGCCTTACTGAAAGGTTGGTCATGCTTAACAGAATATAATTATAAATTGGACCTGCACCTAATTATAACAAATGAGCTTGTCCATCACGAACTAGCCCACTTTGTTCATCCTAGCATAACTAGCTCACTGTACTTCCTGTTAGCTATGAGCTAACTGCTAGCCCATTTCAGATTACCTTCATGTTTGCTAGGTTCCGGTCTTGTATGCTGACAACTGACGTAAATACACTTTTTTTTTTTTTTTTTTAAAGAAAGAAACATAACAATAAACGTAGATAGATAAATGCAATTTATTGCTGTTTCATGGAGGAAAGCTAAGGCTGTTTGGAGGCGTGGCGTCCTCATGGTGTAACGTTGTGATTGGTCCGTGAAGTTTCGTTGGCCGCCTCTGATTGGTTCACGTCTGCGAGTCCGTAGTGCAGGCAGCTTTACGACGGCAGAACTTATCTATGAGTTTGGGAGAGACACTTAACTGTCCTCATCATCCCTAATCACAGACAACTAAGTCTTGACTACGGCCGTGGTTTGAGATCTTTGTGCGAGAAGTTCATGCTTTAACTATGTCTGAGTGAGAGGAGTTAAGCTCTCCTGTGTCTTTTCCCCCTGTAGGTGTGGTCACTGTAAGAAACTTGCCCCAGAGTATGAGGCTGCTGCTACTCGCCTGAAAGGCATTGTCCCAATTGCCAAGGTAAAGCTTTTTCACCAAGCACTGTCAAACTTGTGCATCCATCAAATCAATAGCGTTAATCCGGATTCATCCTGTATGAATGAGATTTCAGGCTGATTCATACATTATTAGAATCCTAGTGTGATTACAGAAGCTTAACGTAAGCTTGGTATTGTTTTACCTGCCCTTAGGTGGATTGTACAGCCAACTCCAACGTGTGCAGTAAATATGGCGTGAGTGGCTACCCAACGCTGAAGATTTTTAGAGGTGGAGAGGAGGCTGGGGCCTATGATGGGCCAAGAACTGCAGGTATGACTTCAACATGTTTATTTAAAAAAAATAATAAATATATTGATCTTGCTTAAATATTTGTCATTCTATAGCTGTAGCTATTGGGGCAATTATGGCTCAGATGCTCCACCACCAGTTTGCCACTGTTGGGCCCTTAGGCAAGGAGCATCTGTAATGTAATGCCTAGTCACTGAGATACAGGGCATCCTGAGTGCCGTTCCCAAACATAGTGAAACGGCAGGAACTGCTTCCTCCATAAAACTTGAGCTAATAACGTTCAGATAAAATGATCCAGTGTAGCAATCTTGAATAAGGGGAATATGTTCAAGTTAAAAAGAAAAACAAAAAGCAGTAACTTTGCTTTAAATCTTCTAAACCTATCGTTCCTTATTTGCACTTAGTTTACACGATGAGAAGTTGTCACATGTAGTTATGTCTACATCCTGGTCTTTATCCTGAAAAACGTTGTCTTGTTAGATATGAAGCCACTCCCCCTGGACGTATTTGTGGTTAAGAGACGAGGGCTGGACAAACAGCTGCCACGTTGAACCATGAAACCTTAATTTTGATTTTGAGTTCTTGTTTGCCATTTCTTGATTTCTTTCTTAGATGGGATTGTCAGCCACCTTAAAAAGCAGGCAGGTCCAGCCTCAGTAGAGCTTAAATCCGAAGAGGAATTCACAAAATTCACTGGAGATCGTGATGCCAGTGTTGTCGGTGAGCATAGATCATCTTTATATTTGTAATTTTATAGACTAGAAAGTTCAACAGAAATAGCATTTAAAGACTGTCATGTTTTCAGGATTCTTTGCTGATGCTGGAAGCGCTGCACAGAGCGAGTTCCTCAAGTCAGCCAGTGCTTTAAGGGAATCGTACCGCTTTGCTCACACGAATGTGGATGCACTTTTGGAAAAGCACAACATCGAGGGGGAGTAAGTAGGCCTTGTTTTTCTGGCTTCAGTTTGCTTTCACTTTTGGTTTTTGCTACGACAGGTTAGGGTTTTATCAACGACAGGTTTTTGCTGCCTTTGTTTCCTGATTAGTCTGTGGTTGTCTTCCCCCCTCCCTCCTGTCCTTTTAGGGGTGTCATCCTGTTCCGCTCCCCTCGCCTCGCTAACAAATTCGAAGACAGCACTGTTCACTTTGCTGAGGAGAAATTCAATAACGCCAAACTCAAGAAATTTATTCAAGATAACATGTAAGTAGCATTTTTTTTTTCTTTAAGTTTATCTGGATACCTCTTCATTTTGAATACTAGCAGATTTGTGTAAAACTAACTTATTTTTGTGTGACAGTTTTGGAATTTGCCCTCACATGACTGATGACAACAAAGATCAGCTGAAAGGCAAGGACCTGTTGGTGGCCTATTATGATGTAGACTATGAGAAAAACCCCAAAGGTTCCAACTACTGGAGGAACAGGTAGACCTTCATTTGTGCTTTGATATCCCATGCGTGATCATGAGGAGGAGACATTCCTAAATCTTAATTAATACAATGCATGTTTAGCTATTGGTGCAAGATGCTACGATGTGTCTATATTGTCTATGTGGTCTATATTGTTTAGCCAGTGTTATACATTCAAGACTTAAAAAATGGTAGAAAATGCAGCAGGTTGCTTCTGTGCTTGTCATGGTGGCTAGCCAGGTCAGACATTTGCTCTGTATGCAGGGTCATGAAGGTGGCCAAGAGTTTCCTGGATCAGGGAAAGAAGCTGAGCTTTGCAGTGGCCAATAAACATCTCTTCAGCCATGACGTGTCTGAGCTTGGTCTGGACACCAGCAGTGGAGAGCTGCCTGTCGTTGGCATCCGAACAGCCGGTGGTGATAAATATGTCATGCAGGATGAATTTACGTAAGCACTGCTTCATTCTGAATCTATTGTTATAATCTGTTAATTTCACTTTATTGTAACACCCCCCCCCCCCCCCGCCCCTCTCCCCTTACAACTTTGTGAAAAGAGAAGATCTCGCTTATCTGATTTTGCTACACAAATAAGCCAATATATTAATTAGGCATTGCAAATGTTTAATGCAGCCGTGACGGGAAAGCCTTGGAGAAATTCCTTCAGGATTACTTTGATGGAAATCTGAAGCGGTACCTGAAATCCGAGCCCATTCCTGAGAGCAACGATGGCCCAGTCAAGGTGCGTGTGCACGTTATTACATTTCCAGCTTCATTTAAACGTTTCTTTAAACGTTTTTCACTTCTGCATTAACCTGGATCATTGTTTTTAGGTTGTTGTGGCTGAGAACTTTGATTCCCTTGTGAACGATGAGAGCAAGGACGTCCTCATTGAGTTTTATGCACCCTGGTGTGGCCACTGCAAGAGTCTCGAACCTAAATACAAGGAACTTGGTGAGAAGGTAAGTGTTTGCTAAGCTGCTCATTAGGATTACTCTGAAGGGAAATAGTCGGGCTTTTCAGGAGCACCAACTAGTGTGATCCATGGACATGATGTGCTGATTCATGGACTAAGTAAAAGCTCCAGTGTTCTGCTTGGGCTCATATTTTCTTAACTTACTTGGCAAAAAAATTGGTAGCCAATCATGTAATACTACATAGTTCATGATAAGTGTTTTAATACAGAAATGGTTATACAACAACCTGTACAGGAGGTTACTCAATCATTACTTCTTTTCTAAGAATATGTCTGAAGCAGCAGTGTGCTCCACGGCATCAGAATTTTGCAACATAGGCCTGAATGTCTAGACTTGACTCTAACCACCTTCTGTAATCATTGTCAGCTTTCCAACGATCCTAACGTTGTTATTGCCAAGATGGACGCCACAGCCAACGATGTACCCTCCCCATATGAAGTCAGAGGGTATGTACTAGTTTTGTGGATTTTAAACAGGGCAGCTCAGTGCTGGAGTTAAGAACCTTAAAATTAAAAGTCCCATGCAGCATTGAAGCATTAAACTCCATTCCATGCTTTTGACTTTTCCACATGTGATCTTCTTTTTCAGATTCCCCACCATCTATTTCTCACCAGCTGGGCAGAAACAGAGTCCGAAGCGATATGAGGTTCGTTTTTGTTGTATTTACAGCGAACAATTAATATACAGGCAATCATTTGGGTGATTTAAGCTTAAATCAGGTTTGATGCATTTGTTTTCAGGGAGGTCGTGAAGTCAGCGACTTCATTTCATATCTGAAGAAGCAAGCATCTAATCCACTGGTGGTTATGGAGGATGAAGAGAAGAAGAAGACAAAGAAGAAGAAGTCTGAGTTATAAGTCATCAAATGGCAAAGCACCTGACAGGAATCACTTAGAGGAGCTAAATTATATTCCAATTTTAGTGAACAACCGAATGCTCTGACTTAATGTCGGCTCTCTCTTGGGCCAGCTGCTCTGGGGACGCTGTGGAAAGTTGTCGTGACCAGGCCTTTGTGTGATTTAAAAAAAAAAAAAAAAGTTAAATGGGTACAGTGTGGTCAAATTGAGATCAATTAACTTTTCCCACACTGTACACCTCCAACAGATGCACTTTGGTTTTGAGACCAAGTCCAGTCACATTTTCTTTCTCGTGGAAAAGGGTAGGGGTTTGACAAATAATTAGGACTTTTTATTTTTTTTTATTTTATTTTTTTTTGTACCATACCTTGTTTTTGTACATTATGGGGAGATTGTGAAATAAAGGCCTACTAAACCCAGAGCTGCGTCAATGTTTTTTTTAATTATTATTATTATTCCTTAGAAACCATTTAGTGATATTAATTTGGTATGTTTTGGAAGCTGTTATTTATTTAATGCTTAAGAGACGGTTGAGAATTGTCACCAAATTTTAAAGTACATAAAATACTCGGCTTGTTAGAGTAACAAAATACTTCTTGTTAGAAGCCAGAATCATTGGCTGGCTTCATGTAAATAAACCTGATGTGCAAAGTATTGTAAATAAAGTGCTCTACATAATCAGGAAATGATCAGATGAACGTTAAAGGCTGAAAAACCAGTTTGCCTGGGACATAAAATTCTGGTGGTACATTTTACTAAATACTGGCAGTGTGTTTTAAAATACCACTCACTAGATGGCAGTGCAGCCAAAGACATTGCTGTTAACTAAACTGAAAGATTATTGATGTTTTTAAATTATCACTTTTTTTTTTTTTTTTATACACTGCTTGGCCAAAAAAAACGTCCCCATTATCAAAACCTGAAAGGATAGTGCTGAACCGTCAACTTTGTAGAAGAAATGTGGTGGGGAAAAACAATCATGGATGGAGATCAATTGGTGAAGTTGAAAACGCAGTAAAAACCAAATTAAGCCCATTTCCATATGTGCACAATGTGATGAAAGCTCGCAAGAATGGACTTTACTTTTACAGCATTTGGCAGACATCTTTATCCAGAGAAACGTACATAAGTATGTTCGAGTTTCCATCAAAAATATACTGTAGAAGTACCATCAGTCATGCACTGTTAGGAAAGATCTTTGTTGATTTATTTTTTTAATACTTAGGAAACACAATTATAGTAAATGCTTGAACATTGCCTTTGAAGTTTGTTCCACCACCTATGTGGAGAAACAGAAAATCTAGATGCATGTCTGCTATCTGAGTAGCAGAAGACGAATGGTGCACATAGGCATCCATGCCAGGAGTGAGTTGCAGCCTTTGGTACAGTCTTGTAATAACAAAGAACTGAACAAGCAGCCGAGTAGCCTGTGTGGAGAGAAATGGACAAACTCTTCTGATGTCATAAAGAAAACATTGACAAGAGTGAGTAAGATTAGCAAAGTGAGGCGAAAAGGACTGTTGATTGTCCTGGGTTACAGACAACCACAAGGTTGTGGGCAATGACTGAAGGTATTATCTAAGTGGTCTCCAGGAAGATCATAAGATCCTGACAGGGGGATGAATCACCTGGAATGAACAGGTCAGTTTTGCAGAGATTAAGTTTCATCGATGAGCTATCATCCAAGATGAGATGTCTGCGAGACAAGCTGCGATCCATGTGGAAAAGCAAGTGTCTGAGGGAGAAAAGAATGTCGTCTGCATAACAATGGTATGCAAAGCCTTGTGAGAATATGACATCACCTAGAGAACAGAAAAGGACAAAGTGCTGAGTCTTGTGGGACACCAGTGGAGCGTCTGCACAGAGCATATATGGATCCACTCCACGTCACTTACGTTTATATTTAGGCATTTGGCCGACGGCGTTAAGAGCGACTTACATTTTTATCTCATTATACATCTGAGCAGTTGAGGGTTAAGGGCCTTGCTCAAGGGCCCAAAGGTGGCAACTTGGTGGTTGTGGGGTTTGAGTAACATGGGACCTTCCGAACCACAGTCCAATGCCTTAACCACTGAGATACCCTTCATGTGACAACTGCTGCACTGCTATAAGAAAACCAGCTGTTAATGAGACTAATCAGAAAAAAAAGGCTTTAATTTGTTAGGGAGCATAAAGATCAGACTTTGGAGCAATGGAAAAGGGTCATGTGGTCTGATGAGTCTGGATTCGACAGCTGATAACCTGAATGTATTGAATGACCAGGTTATTACGTCTATGGAGTTTTTTTCCCATGTTGGCTGAGCAAAAGTGGTTCTGGTAGCATGAGGGATCATTTTCACACATGAATCTGACACCACATTGATAGTGTAATCAAAGCTAAAGGTGATTGAATGTCTTTTTTTTTTTTAGCCAGACAGTGTAGTAATGCATACAACCAACATAATCACAATTTTTTTTTTCATGTCCAATCAAAAACCCAGCATGCAGGAAAAAGATTCATGTTTCATTTTTATTAACAAACATTACAAACCATAAGACAGTCAAATTCCGACATACAAAATATCCCAAGCAATGGAAAAGTATGCATTTATGATTTCTTGATTTCTTGATCTGCCAGGCACTTCTGTACAGTTTCACGCCCAAAAATATCAGATACCAACATTGATCCAATTCATGTTTTTTTTTTTTTTTGCCTGAGTGGTCATGTTAGAAAGCAGAAAGCAGTGCTGAAATGGTGTAGATTGTAGATCTGAAAACATCCTGCTAGCCACAACTGCTAGCCATAACAAGCACCAGTGCAATCAAGAACATGGCGATTAAAATAATAATAATAATAATAATAATGAACACATTTGTAAGGTCAGTCGGAGAAAAAGTGCTACTTAGTGTAAGTACTAAGTACAGACAAGCACTGTGTGTGAACTTTAATAGTTTTAGATCACATTATGCTCCACTGTAATACTATCATTTAATTTTTTTCCCCCATTATTATTATTTATATTCTTTTTAATCCACACAACACACTTTGACTCATTGACTGCAAGTAACTTTCATTTCACTCATCACAGAGCTAAAGCTTGTACACAAACTTTGGTTCCTTTGAGCATTACATCAAGTCACAACATTCTTATTACACTGAAAGCATGACAATACATTTAACTTTAACCATGACATTTATAAGCCTTTAGAGACTCTCACTGTTTCGATGGCGTCTGGCTCTCACACATCCGTTCATTCAAACATAGATGCAGCAAATCCGGTTTGTCTGAAAGTCTCAGCGACCTGTCTGGAGTGCTGGATTTTAGCCGAAAGGGCTTCAAACACATCGTTCTGATCCTGAGCAGTGGCTGTTTTGTAGATAAACTGTCCCAAAGACTCCAAGCCCCTCATGCCGAGGTTCACACCGCAACCTTTCCGGTGGGAAAAAAAAAACAGTTATAGGAAAAATAACTTTAAAAAATTTTTTTTTTAACAAAATGAGTAAATATCCAACTGTTGTCAAATTGCTCATATCTACAGTACCAATAGTATATCTGACATACAGTAGTATGTTAGCATTAGTATGTTAGCATATCATATGTAAGTATATCTGAATCTTTCAGCTGACTTCATTTTACTGCAACACAATGTTGCTGAGCCAAGAAATGACCAACTGAAGCAACCCCAGAACCGCCTCCAGAGGTTTGTACACTGGCCACAATGCATCATGGGTACACTGCTCCCCTTTCCTTCTTACCCTGATGCATCCATTGCTCTGAAATAGAGTCAATCTGAACTCAGGTGATCACCATTCAGCACTATACTTCCAGGTTTTGATGATGTGTTCTTAATCCAGTTTCAATCATTTCAAATCTCCTTAGTTGTCTGCAGCCCAAGCATTTGAACCCTCTGAATTGTCAACTTCTATTTTGGCCATGCTGTGCATGCATGCATTATTTACGACAGTCGTATTATACCTGGAGTTTAGCTGAATCAGTGGACAGACGAAAACAAACTTACCAGTATCAAAGTTTAGCATTCGTGCAGCCTCTCCCTCCACAGTGACGGCCACGTTGTCGCCCTCAATGTAGGCTGCGCTGATGCGTCGGTGGGACAGCATGATCTCGAAAAGCCTGCGGCTGCACTGCATGCTGTGCAGAGTCAGCTCGCTCACACGGGGCTCTATGTCTGTCTTATAAGCATTAAAGGATTGGTGAAAGATGTTCTTCATTATCTGAAATAACAGAGAAAAAAAAACGTTAAAGAGGTTTGTGAATGACTGTCTCTGTACAATACAAACATGGAGAAGAATCGAGCTTGGATTGTGTTTATTGAGATATAAAACCTAAAAAAAAAAATAGACATTAGAAAGACATAAGGCAACATAAATGAGTTAATGGCACTGCCTCACATCATTGCCCCGTCATCCTTCTGTGGTGTCTTGGTAACGTCTTCCCTATCCTCTGCACCCATCTCTCTCTACTCACAACACACTGATTCTCTCTTGCTGTAACCAGGTAACAGCATGTGTTTCTGTGAATGACGCGCTCTATCGGCTGTGCGCCGTGACACCACCGTCTTAATAAACCGCTTCGCACTGTCTCACTCTCACTGTCCACCCTTAGTCTGAACATCTTTTTCAACATTTTTCCATCAAGTCATTTAGAGTGAAAAAGCCCCGACCTTGCCTTCTTTAGGACTCTTTCCTTCTTCCACGCCCCATTGAATTTACGTTCAATTAAATCAAATGATGTAGATGAACTCTTGTGATTTATTTTTTTTTAACTGTGACAGGCTGCAGATTTCCTTAAGATACAATTTTGGTTGTTTATACAGTATAACCACTTCAGCAGCGACCTCATTTCCCCTCTCATCTGTTCCAAGCACTCAGCATCACCAGTACACTAATCACCAGCCTGATCATCTGTCATCACTTGCACTTGTTTCTCACTGGTTCATGCCTTATGTTAAATGTTTTTTAATGCCTGAATGATTCATAGGTCACTGTGCGACCTATGAATCATAACAAACAGAAAGACATTGCTCTGAAACTGCTCAGGTACAAGGACTGGAGTGAAAATGAGAGCCAAAAACTTGGCAACAGTGAGAGGCCAAAAAGTCCTTCAGGAGGCCTGTGGAAATATTCCTCAAGAAGCAAATATGAATAAATAAGCCAATAAGCTAAAAGGCTTTTGCACAGCACAGTACTCTGTTTTACACTGAAATTTGCTGTAGAGTATTTGCAGAGATACTAACTTTTGTGCAAATGACGCACACACTCACAGTGTTCAAGGACATTTAGTGCCACCTTTGTAATGCATAGTTCACACTCTGTGTCTGTTTTTCAAGTCATTACCAGGCACTGTTGTTCAGATCAATACCATGGCTTCCCTGTTGTTCCTGATCCTGCTTTGCCCAGTTCACACTGATTGCTGACTGCCTGGCATTTGTAAATATAGCTTTTCCGATTCATATTATGATTGATTATTAAAGTTATTAAAGTCTACAATTGCATCCTCCAGTCTGTTCACTGACAACCTTCTGTTCCACTGAAGCTAAGACTTTATATATCTACTTTACACTGCCCAGCCAATTAAACATGGATTTAACCAAGCAAATAGGTAAGAGTCTTCCTTTGGATAATTACGGCTGTGATTAATATAGTTCATCTGAGAACAGCTTATTTAACCCTAACCGATGCAGTGAGTAGCTTCTTATTACCTAAACAATTTAAAAACTGGTTGTTTATACAGCATAGCCACCTCAGCAGCAACCTCATTTTCCCTCTCGTCTGTTCCAACCCCTCAGATCAGCAGATCAGTACACTAATCACCAGACTGATCATCTGTCATCATCTGTTCCTGTTTCTCAGAAGACATATGCTTTGGTCATGGCAACGATATGACTCTGTTCCAAGAGAAACAAATTATTGGGTTGCATCAAGAAAAGCAAACTTGGAGATTACTGAAACTATAGAACAGGGGTAACGCAGAGGTTAGGGTGTTGGATGACCACTTGGAAGGTCCCAGGTTCAAAAACTAGCACCATTAAGTTTCCACTGTAAGGTCCTTGAGTGCTCAGATGTATAATGAAAATAAAATGTAAGATGCTCTGGATAAGGGCTTCTGCCAAATTCTGTTGAAAATGCATGATTAAATCCTGAGAAGATAGTGATGATACATCATCTTTGAGGAAAAACTGTGGTCATAAAAAACACTTTGAATGATCATAATCAGAGATCACTTAAACATTTGTGAAATCAAATCATTAAAAACAACCATAGAACTCTCGACTGTGTTTAATAGTGAAAGTAAAAGCATTGCACAGTGTGAAGAGTACTTAAGGGAGTGGGACTAAACAGCTGTGTAGTCTTAAGAAAACCATTTATCAAAAAAAGTTTTAATTTGCTAGGGTGCATAAAGAATGGATTGTGGATGATTGGAAAAAGGTCATGTGGTCCGATGAGTTCATCATGCCTAGTGCCTACCATGCAAACCGGTGGGGGCAGTATTATGATCTAGGGTTGATTCTATTGGTCAGGTATTGGTCTATGTTCAACGATGTTATGTGCCCAAAAAATGAGCTCAGCTGACTACCTGAATATACTGAATGATTAAGTTTTCCCTTCAAAGGCTTTTCCTTGTCTGATCATATTCCAGTATGATGATGTCAGGATTCAGGCTCAGATTGTTAAAAAGTGATTCAGGTACTATGAGACAGTTTTACACATGGACTGGGTCCAGAATCCCAACCCAATTCAGAATCTTTGTGATGTACTGGAGAAAACTATATGCTGCGGTCCCACAATCAATACAAGGTCTTGGAGCGAAATCAATACGACTCTAGAAGGAAATAAATGTTGTGACATTGCATAAGCCTATCGAAACTATGCCATGTCAAAAGCAAAAGGTGACCCAAAAAAAGTATTTGAGCATTTTTTTGGCGGGGCTGTGTATTCATAGTATTAGACCAAAAATTTATTAACACCAAACTACTGCATATCATAATATAAAATAAAACCATATAACTTATAAATTATATATACTACCGTCAACTGCAAAATCATACTCTTTATTTTTATTAACTTTCCTTTTTTTTTCTTTTTTTTTTAAGAAGTCCTTCATGGATTGTATGGAGGCGAACTAATATAAACCTCAACATTCTTCCAATGCCATCTGAAGCCTATCCCAGGAGACTTAGGGCACAAGGCGTGGTACACCCTGGACAGGGTGCCAATCCATGGCAGGGAACACACACACATACACACACTCATTCCAATTTGGGAATGCCAATTAACCTAAACTACATGTCTTTGGGGGAAACCGGAGTACCTGGAAGAAACCCACCAAGCACGGGGAGAACATGCAACTCCATGCACACAGAGACGGGAATCGAACCTGGCCAGGAATCGAACCCGGACCCTGGAGATGCAAGGCGACAATGCTCACCACTACGCCACAGTGCCACCCAGTGTAACGCTAATACCATCCAAATATAAATAAATATTCATTACACATTATAATGTCTGAAATAGCTGATATAGTGATAGTTATTTTCAGGATGGAACCCAACCCAGGTCACAGTAGGTCGGTTGTCGGTTTGGAAGCTGAAGATGTGATTTTGTTATCATGATAATGAACCAGTGGAAAAACTGAACTGAATCCCTGTGGTGTGCAAATGATGCTTTAAAAGCCTGTTAAACTGATGCACGGTGTTATTCATAGGCTTATTACTGAGGAGTTGGCGGTGTGACGCAGGAAACGCAGCATTTTCGAATCCACAGATGTGCACGCCAGGGCCATGTATCGGTGTCGAAATGTTCCGTAGATCTTCAAGTGAAATCCAGGCTTGAAGGAAGTTTGAGAGGAGCTGCGAGGTTCTTTGACAGCGTCGATGCCGTATGCGGACAGGTCAAAGTACAGGCTGTGAGCTCTGATCTCCGGTGTAGGGACCTATAAAGAGGAGAGGTTAAAATATTCAGTACCATTTCTTAAGGCAGAAATACAACAACAACATGTCCTGTCTCTCCTTCACTGGCATTGTGTAAATCAGAACAAAATAATTGGTCAGTTGTCTTCCATTGTGTTTTGTCCTCTGCACATTTCATATCAGTATAACGTGAAGTGCAGTTCGAATCAAATTACAACTGGGTTAATACATTTATTCACCAGCATTCATTGAACTGGAGAAGAAAATGGTACAGAATGTTTTGTTATTAAGAATGAAAGGTCAGGTTTTATCTCCTCTATTTATGGCAGAGGATGTAGTTAGTCTAAACAAGAGGCCATTGCTCTTTCCTAACTTAATTGGTCTTGGTTTACACTGACGTAACTAGGCATGGAAATTCAATTCCTGGATTAGATTTTCTATGTATGGCAGATTCCACTTGACGAGCAATTAATAATTCGCGGAATCACGGCACAGTATGACCCAGCAAGGTCACGTGAGAAAACGATCTTGACCTTGAAGACTAGGAAATGAGCCTTTACGAATGTCCCGTCTCAGATAACACTGATCTCCCTTCATGTGGATAGACGCACAAACCAATCACTGGTAAAAAAATCAATCAATCAAATGCAGTTCAAACAATATAGAGACTGTGACCTTCAACTGACTGAATGGACTTGGCTCCAGCCAACTCTCAGAGATTTAGTGTGTATAGTTGTGTGGGAGTGTTTGTATTTGAAGGCCAGTGCAGACCTTTGGTTGACCTTGTCTTCTTCCTATTTGTCACTGTACACCACCCAGTGACAATTAATCAACTCGTATTTATATCTCATGTCAGTTCTGGTTCACTCGCAGCAGCTTGTTTTTCGTGTCTGAAAGCTTTAAGGCATCTAATATGCAAAGACACAAAGACCCAGTGCTACCAGTAATGACTGGTTTGATGTTATAAATAGCACGATCTCAAATTGAGCTGCTGGTGTTTCGTCTCCGTGGCTTTGCTGGGAACGCTGAGCGATCACTACGATTTCAGGAATTAATAAACAAACTCCAGGAAAATGGCATCTACTATATATCTTATGGTTGTTCACATCATATGAGATTGTTCCCTTTGCTGGGAGTTTGTTTTTCATTATGGATAAAATCTTTGCCAAAGCTTTGAAAAGAACATTTGTAATATATAGTAATATATAAAAAGGCCAATTTGTGACAACCCTAGTGGATTGCAAATACATGCTGAGATAAGCACAAGCTCCTGCCCAGAATTCATATTTAAATAAATGAACCAGCAGAGCCAGACAACAGCTGCAAAGCCAAAGCAATGATAATAATACACTAGTGATAGAGTAATGTAAGAGGCAGGTGGACCTTTATGCAAAAACATTAAGAAGGTTAAAACAAATAATGAATCAGTTATTAATATTATAATGCATGAACATTTTAAATGTAAAACATCATTGTTCTTGTTAATAAAATTCTTGGTAAACTTTCTTTTCTTACTTTTCTATAAATATTTTATGAAAAAAAGTCTCTATAGGTCACATTTATACTTCCTGTATCAGTGTATCCTTTCCCTGCATCCACGACCACTAAAGAGATAAACATATTTAAGACCAACCTGTCTTTGGTCCAGTCTCTCTATCGTGGCATTAGCTCCATAGGCATGACAGGGCTCTACGATGTACTCTGAACTGATTCCCAATACAGAGCAAGAGTCACCACAAGAGCCATCAGCCACTACAATAACCCGGGGCCATTCGCCATTTGGGATCCTCCTCAGATACTCATCTGTGAACTAGAGAGAGAATAAAGGAGAGAGAGACAGAGAGTGAGAGAGAGGTTAAGTACCCCAGAATTATGTTTTCATTCCAGTGATATGGGGAGTTGATGTGCATTCCTCACGAAGAGCGACTGTTGGTGCTCAAGCTGCTTTATAAAAAGGCATTGTTAAGTGCTTTATAAGAATTTCCTAGTATTACTCCAGTATTATTCATGTATCTTTAAAAACTTTATATGTTTAAAACGGGTTTAATCGCTGGGCTCCTTTTCCTATCATATCGACAATAAAGCCTTTTTTTTAAATGTAAATAACATCATAATGAAGTAGAATGTCATTTTATTTGTGCAACACATTTAAATTCTGCTGAATAAGAGCCTACAGTATATCATGCATCATGCACAGTTGGTTAGGTCTAGGGTCAGAATCTTATATGGCAATAAAATGAAGTCAGCTGATGACCTGAATGTACTAATTAGTCCATTAAAGTAGCACACAATTAAATTCTTTCTTTGCATATTCCAGCTTGGAGGCGGCGGTCAGAGCAAAGCGCCAACCATGATACAGCGCACCTGGAGCAGACAGGATTAAGGGCCTTGCACAAGAGCCCACAATGGCAGCCTGGTGAAGCTGGAGCTTGAACCGCCAATCAGTAACCAGGCCAAAGCTATCCCTGCCCCAAAACAATTATATACAGAAATAGAAAGTGTATTTTGTTTAAGGTATTTGTAATTTAATCTTTCAGCTCCTTTCATCAAGGGATCACTACAGCAGACCATCTAGTCCACACACAACTTGGCAGAGGTTTTACACCGGATGCCCTTCCTGATGCAACCCTCCCACTATCCGGGCTTGGGACCCGCACTCCATCCAGTGGCTGTGGTGTTGGTGCTTAGTGGGAATTGAACCTGGGCCTTCTACATGGCAGGCAAGATACCTACCACTGAGCCATTCATTAATGCATTCAAGGTTCCCATTACAAACCTTTTTTTCATTTCCTTTTGTTAGGTTGTGATTTCGTTCCCTCAGATTTCTGTGCATTTGAACAATAATAATAAATTAAAATATGATTACAAATTAATATCCATGTGTATGAATCCTACAATCTAACCAACCGTTTTTAAACATCATCTTTGCCTGATTGCTGTTTGTACAGTGTTAGTTTGTTGCTTTGAACGTTTGCTTGCATTTGTACAATGTGGTCAAACCTTGTTCGCTTCATACAAATGAACTGAATAGTTACAAATGAACAAATTATGTGAAATTATGTATTTACTTTAAAATGCTTGACTACAATCGTTTTTGTGTTTTATTTTGTAAAGCCCTGTTAATTGAGTATGATGATTTCCTCTGTACGCTGTAGAACATCTCCCTCATTGGAGCAGATTGACATCCTGTTCTTCCAAATGTCATTAAATCGAATCAGACTCAATTTGAGTTTGTTTTATTGGATGTGAAATCCTCAGCACCAGTGGAGATGAAAAAAAAAAAAAGATAAGACGGATAAAAAAATACAAAGCAGACATACTAAACACTCAGCTATCAATAAACCAGCTGTTTTACGTTTAATGAACTGTGACCTTGGAATTAAGAGCTGCATGGTAAAAGAATTAAACCCTTTCAAGGATTACTGTCTTTAGATGTGTTTTTTTTCCCCACAGGCTTTAGTTCAGTAATCCAGCAGCATGAGGTAGAGATAAGGAGGCTAAGGAAACCCAAACAAAGTCTGTGATGACTAAAAATAAAAGCTATTTCATTTCCTGACAGAAAGAAGCACTCCTAGCACAGGCAGTGAAAGCAACCGGCCCTTACAAAAGAACAAGATGGAAAAGAGGAGAAAGCAGCAGGTCAAGTCTGAATCAGAGCTCTGATCTGAAACCTACACAATAACTGAGAGAGAGAAAGAGAGAGAGAGAGAGAGAGAGAGAGAGAGAGAGAGAGAGAGAGAGAGAGAGAAAAGCTAGTAGAAAGACCAAAGAGGAACAGTGAATCTATTAAAAGGCTTTATTGCTCTTGCTTCCCTTGCTCCTGCGTCAGTGCTATTACCCAGGCTTTACTAAACACAATCACCTGTACATAATGTCCATCCCCACCAGCTCCATGTTAGCTGTTGCTCGGTTTGCTGTGATGAAACTCTACAGTCATGATTGACTTTTTGTAAATGTAAACGATTTACTTCTGTATTATAAAATGAATAAAATCACGGCTTTGACAAAAATCTCCATATAACAGTATACATGAAATGAGTAGTACAGCTGGCCTCTAGCAATCGCCAGGTGTCCTTCATGAAAAAGAGAGAGCAAGCAGCAATTTCCCGAGCTCACTGTAAAATCACTCACTCCTTATGTGTTCTATATCTGCTAATTTTCTCTGGCTTTTAAGAATATTGATTAAAATATGGTTGTGCAGAAAATTCATTTTAATCAAAAACAAGGCAAGAACAAATGTTATGTTTACCAAATACATATAATATTTAAAAAAAAAAACTCTAAGATTGTGGAAAATAAAAAATAATATTGATCAGATCAAATAATTGAGTGATTATGCAATAATCCTAACCTATCCAAATGCAATAAAAACCTGATTGAGACGCATTGATTCATGCCTTAGTAAGATGTTTTTTATGACTTAACAAACAAACAAAAATTCTCTAAAACTACTCAGAGGGACTGGACTGAAAATGGAAGCCATAAACTTGCCAAAATAAAGGCCAAAATGCATCCTTTACGAAGCTTGAATAAAAATATTCCTCCAGACTACAGTAAAAGAACACAATCAAATCTGGCTCTTTGGAAGCAAAATAGGAAGAAATGAGGGGTGGCGCAGTTCATAGTACTGTATGTATGATTGCTTGCAATAGAGAAGCAGTATGAATTCATGCCAAAAACCAAGCTTGCACAAACATAAATTTAAAAATTCAAGGACTTTTGACTTTTGTTAAGTCCTTGTCTTGAGCTAGTCTGACTCTAACGATGGAGTAATGACTACTGACAGCTTTGCTCATTGTTTACATAAAGGAGTGGCCTTCACCTCTGGCCTTTATTCAATCTACCAGTCTCAATGACCTTACTCTTTTGACAGCTGGCTCTTGCTTCTTGTTTTAATTTTTGTTGTATGTTTTATACAGTGATCTTGTATGTTGCACCAGAGACCTGCACACATGGTAATTCAGCTCACTGTTTTGTAAAGCAAAGTTGATCACACTTTACACCACAGTTCTCTTTCCAGCATGACATTAATAGGTAGAGAGCCTAGCAGGTAAAAAAGGCAAGATTTCACTCTAGAGACAAGTATCTACAGGACAGGTAAGACTTGCAAGAGGCCCAGAACACTAATTTAGACACCAAGGATTTGTCTACAAAATGACAAATGTTCAAATATTGTACATTTCCTAAAACCTTCTCAATATATAAGAACTTCTCAAAAAGACAAAAAGTAAAACTGAAAAAGAAGCCTAGCTCATTTGCATGTTATGCAGTAAATCTGTGTATAACAAGTGCACATATCAAATGTACACGGTCCTGTCAAAAGGAAGGAAATGTTCCTATAAGGAAGTAAAAAGTAAAAGGCGAAGTAAAAACAAGAGAAAAGGAAGCAAGCCAGTAGGAAGTGGTGGTGACAGATGGATAAATGATGACAACTGCAAACCAAAAAAATAATGTTGCGTTAGTATCAGCTTCATAGTTCCTAATATGCAGGCTAATGCTTAAAATAGCCTACTCGCAGTGCTACAACCTTTCTGATCAGAATTGGTTAGATATGATTAAAAATATCTGTATGGATTACAGTTAGGAGTGATTAAAAACTTTCAGGGGTGTTTTGGGGTCATAAAAGTAGTTTCAAGGGTTATCTTATCATGCAATATTACAAATATTGCATATTCTTTTCCGACACTCTATGTGAGGCACATCTCACAGTGTTTGTGTGGGTTTCCTTTAGGTTCTCTTGTTTGCTCCCACTATCAAACAACATGCAGATAGGTGGAAATCTGAGTCAGACGGAGTGAGACTCAGTTTTGAGAAAGGCTCTAAGTCTCAGGCTGTAGATTTATTTGCTCCGAGTGGGCGGATCCACCTTGACCCCTACCAAGATAAATCAGAGACTGAAGATAACTGAATAAGTAAATGAATGAATGAATGAATGAATGAATGAAAATACAATAATTCAGCAAATATTTAGCTCCTCTGGGGACACCAAAATGAACGCTGTGTGTGATGTACATTGTGTGTGTAATAACCAATAATTTCCCAGAGGGTCTCTTGGGCCTCTTATCTCCCGGCCCTTGGTATGTCTCTTTTTACAGCACACCTGCTCTCTGGCCATACCGCCTATACGCGTGATAAAGAATAATCTGCTTTGAGTGCACGACCTCACTGACCTTAGTGCCCAAGTGGACTCTCACGTCGACTTTGTGTTTCTTTTGCTCCAGCACGCTCAGTAGGTACTCCTGAAACACGCCGATCCGCGTAAAGAAGTGCTCGTTGTGCCAGCATCCCTCCATGTTGTCGAAGTCCACGCCGAGGCTGAGCAGAAAGCGCACACTGCGGGGGTCCAGCGCGATCTGCTGTGGCCGGCAGAGCAGCGCGCTGCGTGTGCGCTCGTCCAGCACGGTGAGCTTCAGGACCTTCCCGCTGCGGACAGCGACCAGCGCCGCCGTCAGTCCCACCGGCCCGGAGCCCACCACCAGCAGCGAGATGCGCGCCCGCCACTGCCGCAGCCCGTCCACGCTCCCCTTCACCACCACGTACACGGCCACGGCCAGCAGCGTGCTGAGCGCCGTCTCGTACGCCACGCTGCCGTAGCGCTCCTGCGCGCCGCCGCCGCCGCCGCCGCTGTCCGCGTCTTCCGCCTGCACCCCGTTCATAGCGCGCTGCGCTCAAGCGGTACAGCGAGCCGACACCGAGCCGACCTCGGGTAGCTTATCCCATTCCACAGAAAGCAGTCAGAGGGGTGGCGAAAACAAGTCAAGGTGCCCCGGCTCTGATTACATTCTCCACAAACCTGCCCAAAACGACAGGCTGCAAACCCTTCACGCAACTTTAACTCTGCGTGCATCCGGTGCGTAAAGTCTGTGAATGAGCCAAGGAGCGAGACGCAGCGCTGTTGAATTGACTGTGCGCGCCTATATGTGTGTGTGTGTGTGTGTGTGTTTGAGAGCGAGCGAGAGAGAGAGAGAGAGAGAGAGAATATCAGTGAGTGGGTGTGTGCGCGCACTCTGTCTAGACACGCCTCTTTTGAGAACCTTTCGAAACGGGACCTCATCCAAACTTAATGCGCTGCATCCCAACAAGACACGAGGCTTCCGCTAATTCCGGATCAAAATAATTCTAGATCACCACCTTATAAATCATCTTCTTGATGTGATTGCTTTCTACAGATGCAGTAGGTTCAGCTGGTAAACTGGGTGTGCAATGTGTACTATTTTCACTAACAGTAATGATTGGTGCGTATTTTGTATGTTTCTTTAAGTCGTAGTGCGAACAGTCGTACAGTTAGTCCAGGAAGACTGAATCAGACGGAGTGAGACTCAGTTATGAGAAATGCTATAAGTCTCAGGGTGTAGATTGAATTGCTCCGAGTTCTGACTGGTATAAAACCCAGGTGAAGTAAGCTCTTTCTCTCGAGTTGCGCGCTCAGCATTATTCAGCACAAAGACAAATGCTGCTCGGGCTGCACCAGCTGCTGCAACATGAACTGACAGGTTCTTTTTTAGGTCTTATTGATCAAGGGAGCTCAAACAAGACCAGTCAGTGAAGGAGAGCACTTTTGTAGATAACTGAAGCTTTATTTCATGACAGTGCACAGAAGTAGAGATAAAGGAGTTTTTTTTGTCTGGACATAAGTTATTGCTTTTTGTTGAGTAAACAAGCTTAGAAAAGAGGTTACATGTAGAACCTTATTTTTCATGTTCCTTTGGCAAACCTCCTAAATGCACTGTGTATAACTATACAAAAGGATTTTAGGTAGAGGCTCTAAATGAAGCTACGTATAGGTTTAAACCTCAAACATTGAGTGAGCCCTTTAAGAACTCATATTTATTGGTCTTATATCACAGCAATTCACCAAATATTACATTTGTTCAATGATTGAAGATTGAGACAGCATGCTTTAGCTGTTTATAGTTACAAATTAATGTTTGTACTGTTATCATCTACTTTATAACAGCTATAAATTTCACTAGTCTTGCTTTTTCTCTCTCTCAAAGACAACAATGCACAGTTATCTTACTGAGAATCTGGAAAGTACAAAGTCCTCTGTCCTGAACATTCTCCCCTGACACAAAAGAAAATATACTGACTGTTTCAACTTAATGGTACTGAAGACTCATTTTATAAATGTTAAATAAACATCTCCTTACAGAACATTTCACAACAACATAACCTTCATAACTACATTCATTCACATATTCATTCAATTTCCATACCCCTTATTCTGTCTACCTACCCCAGAGCACAAGGCAGCCCGATGGGGTGTCTACAAGACACTCACACACCCAGTCATAGTGTATTATGGGCACATTAGTCAGCCGACAACACATGTTCTACCACCAACAAAGGGGAAACCAACAAATCACAGAGAAAACATGGCATCTCCACCACTGTTTAAATGTCTATATTAAATATTTTTTGGCTTTGCTTATTCCTAGGGTTATTTTATAAGAGGTTTCTGTCATACAAGGCACTGCAAATGAGTCGTTACTACAGAAATGATAGCATATTCAAACAGATGCATTAACATAAACCTGTGACCTGAATAACATCTGGCAGCATTGTTTGAGCTGCTGCTGTTTAAAAATGAAATTCAGCACAATCTGCTGAATTAGGCTGTTAATTTAAACAACACTATGGCACAGGGATCTTTGATACAGACAATGAAATGTAATGTGTACAATAAATAAATAAATAAATAAATAAAAACCCTAGTTGGCTTTTTTGCGTGCATCTGTCTTCATTTATGCTCCTAAACTATTCGTCTAATTGGTCCATTAACCCGCAGTACCACTAGCCTTTCTGTCTACACAGAGTAATGTGATTTTGAATAACCTAACTCTGCTGTCTTCGTTTGATTTTGATATTTCTGTCCATCTTAGCATTTCCTCTTAGCTACAGTTGCCATGGGCTCACTCTTTGCCTTCAGGCTGATTGCATTTGGAATGCTTTGCAGCAGCAGTGACAGAAAAGGTCACTAAAAAAAAATTGCTGTGAATAAAGAAATTGGGAGGTTGATGCATTCAGCTCTCAGCTCACAGCTCTCAGCTGCACAGCGGGGAAGCTGTAAAATCGGTCCAGAAAACTTTTTTTTTGCATTGCCTTTTAGAAACACATTTACGAAGATTTACAGAAACACAGAGGAGCATTCCAAGTCATATAGGAAAACAAATCATTATGCTAGTACAGAATGGTAAAAGTCTGAAGTGCTTAAAACAGGAGTCAGTGCTTATCAAAATAGTATTTTTTAGCTTTACAATCAGTATTATTCGGATTATAATATTATTAATTAGTATTAGGACGTCAGGTACAGTATGATGTAATCTGCTTATTTGCATTTTGACTCCGGATCAATGGAGATCACACCGTGGAGAACTACACAGTGCAAAGGAAGCTGTGTCAGCAAAAGCACACACACACACACACACACACACACACACACACAGAGAGAGAGAGAGAGAGAGAGAGAGAGAGAGGAAGGAATTGAATAACATTTTTTATAGAAATAAAAATAAGACTTTTCCCTTATAATACAGGACTGAAAATCATGTGCACTCACATTCAGCAAAAACATCAGCAATAGAAATAGCGCTATCAGTAAAATTATTTGACAAATTCAGACTTGCAAGACAATAAACGATGTACCAAAAGAGAACTGTGCTATTATTCACAGTCATTCCTACAAATAGCTGATGACTGGTGCACTTCTTAGTCACATAGAATCTGACTTATCATGTGATTTAGCCTTGCTCACTTACAGTATTTCCACTTCAAGTAGGCTATTTTAATTCAAATGTAGAGTATTGTCTTTCTTTAATGGGCCACACACTTTACAATCATGTCAACATTGACTGTGATCACATGTTCAGTATGTAGTCAGTAAGCAGTCAATCATAACTGGTTTGCTGCTCTGTTTGTGGGGCAGAATGACTCCATACTGTATATACCAGATTTAAGAGTTTAAGAGTTTAAGAGTTAATCCTCCTTCAGCATGTGTGTCCAATATGCCAAGGTTAAATGTGTAAAACCTGTTTAGACCGTGGAAAAAACTTTCTATATTAATTCAAATAAAATTTGTTGCATTTCATTTTGATATTATATAAATAATAGTAATAAAATAATAATGCACTTAACACATTTGTACAAATTTTAAAAGCCACTTAAGATAAAACACTTCCCTGTTAAAAGTCTACACTTCACAAGCCAAATGCTTAATCAGTAGCAACAACGCTGTGAAACTAAACCCCAATGACATTGGCATCCGCTCATCATCAAACTGTGTAAACATGTTTAGCAGCTATTTGCTTAGTTCTTAAACTTCACATTTCAATTCAGGGTTCAGGAGGTATAGCGTGTGTGGGTTAAATCCCACCCTGCAAAAAAACTAATTTGAGGGAGATCACACTGTAATACACTTTATTATTTTTTCTATTGGCATGATTGAACTTAATGAGTCAGTACAGAACAGTAACCAAGCATACCCACCCTCATCATCACATAGTGTAGGGCCTTGGAGTAGCAGCTAGCCAGTAAGTTCAAGCACTTTAAGTCACCTCAGCATAGCATGTCTTTTACAACTGTTATATATACATGTGTTAACTCTACTCTTGTTCCATTCCATGTCAAATCTTCCATGCTACTACCTTCCTGTTTCCTCTTGGATCTGATATTTTACCCTGCCTAACTCTCTCACGTTCTCTTTCTCATCTATGTCTCTTTCTCCCTCCCTCTCTCTCCCTCCCTTGTGCTAATGCTTCCTGGTTTGTCTCTCGACGGACAGCTCTTCCTCTCTTCCACTCTTTGTTCTCCAGGATTTCACCAGGACATGTTCAAATGGTGTATGCCCTTTGTAGAAACAGATGTACATGACACCAGGCACTTGGCCAAACATGTAAAAACTGTTTGCTGTTAATGAACAGAAACCATACTGACTGACAACGTGTTTGCATGTGTGACTGTGTCTCTCCTGTCATCAGTAAGCTTATTGAAGCACAGTGGACAGACCAAGCGACTCATTCGTTCATCTTTGAGCATCTTCCAGCATGGGCAATAGAAAATCACTGTTGCAAACAGTGACCATTATTTTCACTGATATTGTGGAAAGGATTATACTTTATGAGCGCCCTGTCCTTTAAGAAAAGTGATCATTTAGCACAAAGTGAGAAAAATCAGTAGGCATCTTTGCTAGATAGCTAACTATGTAACAATGTGAACTACCTAGCTAGCTAACAAACATACAGTAGCAAGCCAAAACACAAATAGCATTTGGCTAATTTAGCAAGCAAGCTAACGTTACCTTTACCTTACCCTTACTAATCTTCAACACAGACAGCAGTTAAATTACTTGGCTAATTGTGTTGACAGTAAACAAAAGTCACTTATACTGTACAGTAATTAGTAGCTTTACACCACATGATGTATGTATGTTTACTGGAGGCATTTCCTATCACTACATATGTTTTTACTACAGGTAGAGGGTAAAGACAGTGACTTGATGTATCACAGCTTCCTCACACACTCTGCCTCATTTTTTATTCACACAACGTTCACTCTTTCTTTTTTTTTTCATTGAAAGATTGACAATGAATCTTTCAGACTTGCCGCTTTGAGCTGTTGTTTCACCTGAGGAAAAGAAGCCGTGTCTCCTTCAGTCTTCAGGAGAACAGCTTACAGCTATGAATCTAAATAGAATTGTCTGGGTGTGCAGTGAACCGCGTGTGCAACCTTTGCCTACAGATTTCTATAGTTTATTCAGATTTAGGCATCTGCATTTTAATCAGACACCATTCTGATATGAAAAACAAACAGCCAAAATATGTTTATTATGTTTAACAGCTATAAAGCATGTTTGTTATACAGGGTGGGCCATTTATATGGATACACCTTAATAAAATGGGAATGGTTGGTGATATTAACGTCCTGTTTGTGGCACAATAGTATATGTGAGGGGGCAAACATTTCAAGATGGGTGGTGACCATGGTGGCCATTTGGAAGTCGGCCATCTTGGATCCAACTTTTGTTTTTTTCAATAGGAAGAGGTTCATGTAACACATCAAACTTATTGGGAATTTCACAAGAAATGTAACGTAACTTTATTCTTTCATGAGTTATTTACAAGTTTCTGACCACTTATAAAATGTGTTCAATGTGCTGCCCATTGTGATGGATTGTCAATGCAACCCTCTTCTCCCACTCTTCACACACTGATAGCAACACCGCAGGAGAAATGCCAGCACAGGCTTCCAGTATCCGTAGTTTCAGGTGCTGCACATCTCGTATCTTCACACCATAGACAACTGCCTTCAGATGACCCCAAAGATAAAAGTCTAAGGGGGTCAGATCGGGAGACCTTGGGGGCCATTCAACTGGCCCACGACGACCAATCCACTTTTCAGGAAACTGTTCATCTAGGAATGCTCGGACCTGACACCCATAATGTGGTGGTGCACCATCTTGCTGGAAAAACTCAGGGAACGTGCCAGCTTCAGTGCATAAAGAGGGAAACACATCATCATGTAGCAATTTCAAATATCCAGTGGCCTTGAGGTTTCCATTGATGAAGAATGGCCCCACTATCTTTGTACCCCATATACCACACCATACCATCACTTTTTTTGTTCCAACAGTCTTGGAGGGATCTATCCAATGTGGGTTAGTGTCAAACCAATAGCGGTGGTTTTGTTTGTTAACTTCACCATTCACATAAAAGTTTGCCTCATCACTGAACAAAATCTTCTGCGTGAACTGAGGGTCCTGTTACAATTTTTGTTTTGCCCATTCTGCAAATTGTGTGCGCAGATCTGGGTCATCCTCATTGAGATGCTGCAGTAGCTGGAGTTTGTAAGGGTGCCATTTGTGAGTAGCTAATATCCGCCGAAGGGATGTTCGACTAATGCCATTCTCCAGTGACATGCTGCGAGTGCTACACTGTGGGCTCTTGCTGAATGAAGCTAGGACAGCCACTGATGTTTGTTCATTAGTGACAGTTTTCATGCGTCCACATTTTGGCAAATCCAACACTGAACCAGTTTCACGAAACTTAGCAAGCAGTTTGTTAACTGTAGCATGGGAGATGGGTGGTCTCGTAGGGTGTCTTGCATTGAAATCTGCTGCAATGACCCGGTTACTGCGTTCACCAGATATCAACACAATTTCGATTCGCTCATCACGTGTTAACCTCTTCGACATGTCAATGGCTGTGAACAAAGAGAAACTTGTAAATAACTCATGAAACCATTGTTTTTCTTGTGAAATTCCCAATACGTTTGATGTGTCACATGACCCTCTTCCTATTGAAAAAACAAAAGTTGGATCCAAGATGGCCGACTTCAAAATGGCCACCATGGTCACCACCCATCTTGAAAAGTTTGCCCCCTCACATATACTAATGTGTCACAAACAGGACGTTAATATCACCAACCATTTCCATTTTATTAAGGTCTATCCATATAAATGGCCCTCCCTGTACATATAATACACCATATGTGTGCCAAAGAAGCCACTTCTGAAGTTTATGCAACATAGAAGTGACTAATCTTCCTTCCTTAAAAATGTAAATGTGCTAACCTCAGCTGTTTTGGAGAGATGATCTTTTATGTGCGCCCCAAGATGGCTATTTTTTAGCATTATACTGTCTCACTTCAAACAATATTAATTTAAAATGCCAATTATTCATATTTTTTAAAATAATTATTGATATTAAAATCGGTGTAAGCTTCTAGAAGCATATGACCTGTAAAAAGTGTTTCTTAAATTGATAAAAAAAAATTAAAATGACAAAAAACAATCTGTAGTGTCCGTAACCATGTCAAGATCATGTTGCAATATCTTAACAATTTTGCATTTTAGAATAATACACTTTTTCTGGTTTATGCTTTTAGACCTTTTTAGTGAAATCTAAATTGGCCAAGTTTCATCTAAATCACTATTAAGATCATTGAAAAATTGTTAAAGACACCACATTTTATCTGATGAAAAATGTATGTATATTTACAGAAACCGAAGCATGTATCAGAAGATAAGAAACATTAATTATTATGAAAAACGGTGTTATATTACCCCGTTTTGAAAATAAATTTTTTTACGTGAGTGAGACAGTTACCATGTTTTGGCCGAAAGTCATCCAATGTGCCAATGTGAATCGAGAAAAAGGCATTGATTAGCACAAATAGTTTTTATGCTGGGACACAGGATAATGAAGGAATATCAAAAATCAGCATGCAGAGTTGGAAAAAAAAAACTACCACGGCCACATGAAGTGAATAACAGGCCCAGGCACCTACAGTAATTGGTTTCTACTCTTCTTCAGGTACCTGGCAACCACACAGCTCCAAAATGGCTACTTGGAGACGGGAGAACTCAGGTGTTAATTAAAGGTTCCCAGCTCAGTGCACGAAAACACAAGGGAAACAACCGACAGCTGTCAGGTCACCTAGAAACTCAGTATTATAACTGCGTGCTCTTGGGTAATATCAGGTGATGTTGCGTCATGTTTCTAGGCCTTTGTCATGTTGCGATGGTTACAGTCTTGTTTGCTTTTTGCTTTTCAATGTTTTAATTAAGTAAGGCCTATACTGACAGAATGAGTAATGAGAGATGCAGAGTGCTCTTCCGTTCCTCCGTCATCAGAAAAATTTATGTCTGGTTTAATGAGTTTGTTCCTTGTAGCTCTTTTGTCAGTAGCAATTACACGTTGAATTCAGTAAATCCTGTACTTCATATAAGTGCTATCTGTATTCAGAGTTTGTGGTTTGACACAGAACAGTGCAGCGTGGAAACCCTATAAGTTCACAGAGCAGGTTATGAAACCGTATCACAGCATCCCATATCAGCAATATTTCACTTCCCACTTTCAACAGTCGCTCACTCCTTAAAGCTCACTCCTTAACTGAGTAAATTTGAATTCACTAATCGAAATAAATAAATGCACAAGTTGACATACCTATACGATGCCTTAAAATGTCCAATTATTATTAGTTTAAAACTTTGTAGGCAAAACGTTTATCTAGGATATTTTTTCTGAATTTTCTGTAACAATCTCTTTAAAAATTTCACATGTATTAAACCTGTACAGTATGTGTAATTTGAGAATTTTCAGCACCAATGAGAAGTTCCAGCACCAATGAGATCAGGTACATAAGAGCACGAAAGAAATCTAATATTTCTTAATACGGTTATTACACGGCACAGTGGCATGGTGGTAAGCACTGTGGCCTCGCACCTTTAGGGTTGGGGTTCGATAATCGCCTCAGGTACTCAGGTTTCCTCCAGGTACTCTGGTTTCCTCCCAGAGCTGAAATACTGTACATGCAGGGTAGGCTAATTGATTGACTTTCAGTGTGTGAGTGAGTGTGTGAGTAAGCATGTGCTTGTGTGCCCTGCAATAGACTGACATCACATCCTGTTTGCCGCCAAGTGCCCTAAGACATAGGCTCCAGGTTTCAGAATTTGGACAATACTTGGACAAGTATTGTTTAAGATGACATAATATTATTAGATGTGTTTCCTTGCCAAAAATGAGCCTGTGACTGGTTTCGAATGTGGGTTTTGGCAGGTAGCTGATCTCTCCTCAGTACTGTGGTCAGCACTAACCTACTTTCACCGACAGTTAGTGTAATTAATTGTTGTTAGAACAACTATGATGCTGAGTTATACATATAGACGTCCTCAAGGCTATTATCACCACTCATGGAACGCCTCTCATCCAGATTATACGATTGGAACTACTGTATCTGTTGGATAATGTTATTTATATTCATATTATTGTGTTGTAAATAACATTTAATTGTCATTTGCATCCAATGTCAATTAAAACAAACACTGATTAATTCTGAGAAATAATCCAGTAGAGGATGTTGATCATATTGATCATTAGTAAGGTGAAATTGTAAAGATATACCCAAGCTGTCAAAAAAACAAAACACCAAATGGCCAAATGGTACTGGGCTGTGCATCCACCCACACATGCCAGCTGAATGTGCAATCTGTTTATCAGGCCATTTTTTTATGATCACACTTTGATATATTGCTGTGGATATAAATTCCTGTACCTGTCACCTAAGGTAAATCATTTTAAATTAATTAATGCTAAAATAAATAAATAAATAAATCACACGCTTCAAATGTGATCATAAATATTGATGTATTTATATAAACAATATGTGACCATGTGAAAAACAAAAATACATGCATTGATCAGCCATAAGATTAAAACCACCGGCAGATAAGGTAAATAGGCGTGATTATCTCATTGCAAAGGCACCTGTCACAAACAGTCAACAGGCAAAATGGGCAAGCAACTTTGACAAGGTTAGACAACTGGTTCAGAGAATTTTCTAAATGTCCTGGGCGGTCCAGGTATGCATTGGTTGTACCTACATAAAAATGGCCCAAGGAAGGACAACAGTGTCTAGCAACAGGGTTACAGGTGCCTAAGGCTTAATGTAAGAAATGTAAGAAATGAAGGTTAGGGTTAGGGTAACCCTAACCCTAACCCTAACCCTAATCCTAACCCACTACTGTAGCAGAAATTGGTGGAAAAAGTGTATGCTGGCTCTGACAGAAAGGTGTCAGAACAAACTGGGCATCGCATCATCGCATGGCTGTGTAGCTGGAGACTGGTCAGAGTGACCATGCAGACCACTGTCCACTGACAAAAGTCTGTGTACAATGCACATAAGCATAGGTCCCGGACCATTTTTCTTTTACATCATATGGATGTATGTGTGTCGCTTACCTGCGGAAAAGATGCCACCAGGATGCATTATGGAAAAAGAACAAGCCAGTGGAAGCAGACTGATTCTCTGGGAAGCCTTGGGAAGCCACTTAAATGTATGTTACTTTGACATTGGTGCTGACCATATGCACCCCTTCATGGCAATGGTTTTTCCTGATTCCAGTGGTCTATTTCAGCAGAACAGTGCACACTGATACACTGCTCAGATTGTGAACGGTTTGATCTGCTGTCCCGTTGGAATCAATGAATTAGTAAATTAACATTCTTATCTGTAATAAATGCAAATTAGTTCAGTGTCACATTACATTACATCTGTTATTACTTTAATTAAGGTTTGCTTTGATCTCTAACTAAGTTTTGATTGTGGAAACAGATTTGTTTGTGTGACTTTACAGATCTCATTTCTCCCTTAACTCATTCTCCCACATGTGAGAAGCATTTTTAAACAGCATATTCTCTCATGCTGAGTGCTCTTTGTGCCCCCTTGTGCTCTTTGCTTATTTTCTCACAGTGATGGCACCCTTGGGGAGCGCAGTAAAGGGTTTATGGCCATATTCGCAATCTTACCCAAAATCCCCACATGGTTCTGCATCCCTCTTCTGCCTGTAGACAAAATTGACCTTAACACAGAGGGGGGAATAAACTCCAGAGGGTTCTGTCAAAAGAAACAATAGTTTCTTTGTTGCACTAAAAATAGGCAACAGAGGTTTTCCAGTGGAGATGCCATGAGACTTCATGTGTTAAATGGCCTCAGAGGCGGCTGGTGATGATGATGCTGCTGCTCTGATGATAATGTAGTGAAATTGGCAAGCTGTGCACTCTTTGGGCTTTGTGTAGGTTCACATTTATAGACCAAATTGAGCAAAACTGTTGAGACTGTTGATTGTGTTGTTCTGTTCTAGGTTTGTTAGGATCTTGCAGAACCAAAAATGTAGTTCTGCAGCCTGGTAAAAATCCTCTGACTTCGATGTGATTTATAATCAAACAAACAATACTCAAAAGGGCAAAGAGGTTATACTCAGCAGGCTGGTAAACATGACCTTGAATAAAGGATTGAATAAAGGCTTTATTAGGCTTTATTAAAGTGCAGTGATTGTCATTGCTGCACATGATATACAGGAGGGATGTGATGCATTGACACTATCTTTACTTCTACCTTTTAGAGATCTAATAATTTATATCTGTATTTGGATTTAAACCCAAAGTGGGTGTTGTCTAAATTGGACAATAATTGGACGATAATTACATTTGAACCCCGTTACTATGGAAACATTGGAAAACCAAGAAACAAAAGACAGAGTTAGAAATACCAACCTTGTCTGTTAGGAATGGGAATCACCATGGGCCACCCAATACAATATTATCATGATACCTGGATGCCGATTCGAATTGTGTTGCGATTCTATAGGTATCACAATTCAATATACAGTCATTTATTTTTCAGATTTCTTTACAATTTACAAAATTCACAAATACACCCCTGTAATTTTATAGAGGAACGGCAACAGCTTACCCACCTTAAATGCAAACATACAGTAGATCCATTTAAAATGTATTATAAAAAATATATATTTTGAAGTCAGTGTGGCTATACAGGAATTGTCACACAAAAAAATCACCATAAATAACTGAATCGATTTCCCCCTCTATCTCTACTTTCTGTAACATTTTCTAGTGAATAGTTCTATGCCCCAAAACACTGTATAAACAAACCAGTGTCCCAATTTAAACCCACACGACCCAGGACAGGCACTTAAAATCAAAAACTCACTGTCTCAACCAGCCTTACTCTTGTATGGGCAAGTTTTCTTTAAACAAATAAAATTATAATTTCAGCGTGCCTCCTGTTCATATATCATACCTATTTAAAAGACATTATCTAGTCAATTTGAATATGTTTTTGGAAGACAGTTGCATGTCTAATATTGACGTACCGTGTTAAAGTTGAAGATGTAAATATGTAAAAATGTACTGTAATACAGGAGTAAAGAAATAACTATAAATAGAAGTAAATGGTAACAAAGAAATATGCATATGTTCTCCAAGGCTCATGCTCCTGTAGCTAACACACATTCCTCACTTATTGCACATTTCGTCTGTTTGCACACTTCCCATTTAAACATACTACTATCTTGGGCCATAAAAAAGACACCGATGCTGATGCACATCTTTTATCTTTTCATACACCCAGGCTCTAATTATACTGCTGCTGTTACATTTCACACTACGTTTATTACTTTTATATCTTCATGCTTTCTTGGTTTACACTTTCATTGTGTAAATCATGCTCCCAGTTGATTTAATTATATTTTATTTTTAGAACAGAACATTTTTATTTTTAATTGCACACTCTTTCTTTAGTTTAATTGTATTTTTCTAGTGTAAATTTCTCATTTGTAGTGTGAATCAATTTTTATATAATATTTATATTTTATCTATTAAAGGTAGGTGACACCATTTGATACAAACAGTTTCACCATGATGGCTTATGACAGCAATCGCTCAAACAGTTTTGTATCTGGATGGCATGGTGGATTCTTGCTTTGGTCTGTGTACATGGAGTTTGCATGTACTCCCCATGCCAGGTGAGTTTCCTTCTGGTTTCCTCCAAAGACATGCAGGTTAGGCTAGGTTACATTCCCAACTTGCCTGTTGTGTGTAAATGAACGTATGAGCTTGTGAGTGTGTGTATGTGTGTATGCCCTTGATAAATTGGCACTCCATCCAGGGTGTACCCCGCCTTGTGCTCCAAGTCTCCTGGAATAGGCTCCAAAAACCGCCATACATATAATATTGTATTCAACAGTATCATAAGGAAATCGAATGAAAGGTTACCTCTTGCACTTTCCAAAGATCTTTTGTAGACTCTACCCGCCTAATTCCAAACAGTCTCACTCTAAAAAATTTTTTGCTTAATAACAATAATGCTAAAGACATAAAATAAACAATTATATTAATTTAGAGCACCTATGATTATTATATAATACTCTAAATACAGTGTAGCCCAATAATTCTGGATCTCTAGGCATTTTTCATAATATGAAATTTTATATTTTTCTTTTTTATTTCAGACCCAATATGTCTTCAAATCTAACAACAGGAAATCAAATAGAATCATGTAAAAATGTCAGTTCTATTACATAAAAAAAAAAATTAAATTCTTGCATTTAGCTTATATACAAGTGCCACAAAACCAGCGGCCGTCAATGTGAGTATTTGCTGTAATTTAGCATTTTTAAGTAAAGGTTTCCCTATGGATCCGGACTTTTGGACCACCCTGTATAAAAAAAAAAAACTGTATTCGAAGCCTTTAAAGAAAAATACACTTTAGCACTACAGCCAGTGTTTAGATTACTATCAGAAAATACAATCAAACACACCATAAAACTGACAAAAGCCAGGCATGAATACAAAGCTAAAAACAGAAACCTCTTATAACATCCCACTGTAAAAAAAGTTATGCAAGTCTACAGTGTCAGAGTTAATTTATGACTTGTTATCTAGCAAGAGATATTGTAAAAACAAATGAAATTGGTACTGGCTGTGACCTCATAAAAAAAGAATATTGCAGAGTACCTGGGATAAAGACAGTCTGCTGCTGTTCCCAATTATGGCACAAAACCAGAGCAAGTGTTGCACAATCAATGTACAAGACACAGATTTTCTATATTAAAAGCTACATTATGAACACCTATTTGTTCTATTACGCTTGCTCGAGGTGTGTATCACCTATACTGCATCACCACTAAACAGCAGTTCCACTTATTAGGAGACGGTCAGTATTTAGGTTCTGATTAAACTGTTGTTACTGTAATTAATACAATTACATTTTAAGGTGCAACATAAACCCATAATCGCATCACATGTTAAACACAGGACTACACGCTGCCTCATGCTTGTGTCACTTCTTATAGCATTACTTGTGCTTGCTGGTGTTTTTTCACACTTAGGCAAAATAATTCTTACTGTGGGTGTTGAACTCAAATCAGAACATGAACACCATTTAGTTCTCTATACAATCCCCTGCTAGACTAATGCACCTATCCCAGGGTTTCTCTAGCGCTTGGATACCATCAAGATAGAAAGTTTTCTCAGTACGCTGGAGCCATGATCGTCATAAGTGCTTCATGCGTGAAACGCTGGCCTCCCAGGAACACCTTTAATAGCGCAAACACGTGAAAATGGCTTGAAACGAGGTCAGGTCTGTACAGGCAATGTGGCAATAACTCCCATCCAAATTCCTGTAATGTGCAAGTGGTGTTTATGAATGATTGAGTGCACAGTTCTCACAGACAGATGCGTCTCTTCCGCAAGTTATCCATCGATTTCTTTTAAGGATCAGGCGTTCCACTCGCTGAATGTTCATGGGAACGACTGCAATGGGCTCTGAGCTTGTTTGCACCATTCAAATGTGTTTAGAGAGGCTAGGAGTCTCATCACTGTGCTGAGCTTCTTACGCCTTCATTCACGAGAAATTTCACAAGTCCAGGTTTGGCTTGAACACCCTACATAGTTCTACAGCTTAGCAGTAAGGTCATCAAGCTGGCATTTAGCAAACAGCCACATGTATCTGAGCAGATTTGGCACACACATTTTCACTGAGGTTACTTAACAACCAAAAAAATCAAGACATTCCCATCTAGCACTAAACTGTAAATTTTACTTGGTGCGATCACTTTTCTTCAATTAAACAAGATATTCCTTTCAATTTCCCACTTCATTGATAGCTGTCTAATCCCAGTAACCAATAATTACTATAAATAAGTTGTGCTGCTCCCTCTAGTGGTAAACAAAAGCACTTAAACATATACAGTACATGCTGTAAGTCCACACCAGGGCAATTCCCTGTGAAAAGATTTACAATACTTGCTCTTTATGTCGAAGAAAAAAGCCCTGAATCAAAATTGATTCAGTGTGCGAGTTGCTGTGATGCCACAGAGAGTGAGGAATAGCTGCTCATGCATTAAGAGAGAGCTTTGTTGTTTAATGAAGCAGAGATGAGCTCACCGGGGTCCACCTACTCCTAGCGCTGCAAGAACACCACACCAGAGCAAAACAGAAGAAAAATGAATGAGGTTCATATAACAGTTTCATTTCATTTTTACAGCAGGAGACACAAATTCCCCTAGTGTATGGTACCAGAGATCTGCAGGAGAATCGTATTAAATAAAACACCACCACCACCGACTGATGCTGTCGCGTAATTGTTCTCAAAGGGGAGTCTGAGGTCCATGATTGACCTGATTTTTAGAACCAATCACAACGACACTAACAATGGCCATAAGAACCCCAGAAAATACTGTAAAGAAGCTAGGCTAGGCTAGTATTAGACTGTATATTTATGCAAAGCATCAATTAGGTGATGAGCTGAAAAATATCAGTTCAGCAGGCACATGACACACCCATGACACATCATTAGCAGTGATTTAAAGATGCATGTTTAAAGGACGTTCAAGCCAAACCGGGACTTGTGAATGAAGGTGTAAAAACCGATTGACATTTACAGAATGGTGGGGAGATGCTTACTCACAATAAAACGTTTAAATGGTGCAGACGTTTTAAAGAAGGCCGTATGTCCATGAACCGTTGGCTCATAAAGAACTGCATTCGATTCCTGTGAATATTCATCGAGTTGAATGCCTGATACCTGGAGAGCAACACATAATTTGTCATCACATTATTGCCTCTTCCCCTGTATAGTCATGCCCTCGCTCAAACACATGTTTGGGCCACTGAAAGAGTTCCTGGGATTTCTAACGAGTTCAAACGTTTCAGATTTGCAGCAGGGGATTATGTAGAGAAATAACGGTAGTTTTCACTCTCATAACGGTATTCTATTATTCTGCACTAGCAAAAGTCCTGGTTTCACTTGAACAACCCTCGTAAAATAGAGTCCACATAAGGTTAAAAGGTGTATTATTTTTATTCCATCATCTGAAAGGAGATGGATTACACGCATTGTGCAAGAGACACACTTTTTCTGTTTCCAGGGTTGTAAAAATCTTGAATGCGGCTGTTTATTCGTCTACAGCAGCTGTTTATAAGTATGGGTGTGTAATTGTTTTTCCCACATCACTCTTAAAATGCAATTCATTACAACCTCATGATTTACTGCATTGCTCAACCTGAATCCTTTAATACTTAGCCTACTGACTTACATCAGATTCTATCTAATCTAATTAGTCAATATTGATGGATTTAATCCAAACTGATAAACATTAGCTAAAGAATAAAGAATGTCAGTTGGATTTGCTCGGTCAGGAAAAAATCCTCCAGTGAAAAGCCAGAATATTATTGCATTTTTAAATTATGTAATTATTAATTGACTTGAATAGTTCATAAAATAACTCTGTACTCAGGATTTGTGATTTTTTAAAATATATTTTATTATATTATTATATATTTATTTTACATATTTTATTTCTGACGCAAAAATTAGGTTAGCTAACTGTACCACGACAATATGGATTACAGGTCTTGGCATGTCATGTCAGACGATGTACTGTAAGGTTTAATGTCATTATTCATTCCATATCCATCTCTGTCAGATAAAGCTTCACTAATAATACAGATGCAGCATTTATAATGCAATTTTATATTCACAATAAAATACTACTATCTCTGTTACTATAAATTGTTAATCACTGTGCAATTTACTTCATATTTTTCCTGTATTTTCATGCTCTACTCAGACCAATCTACTTTGGTCCCAGGGATTTTGTAGCCAAGGTTCTGTTTATGCAAATGAACGAAAATGTCTTAGGGTGATTTGAATCTAGGGCTGATTTGAAACTTATTTGCATTTATGAATTTGATTGTAGGGTGGCACTGTGGTGCAGTGGACAGAAACATCACCTGACAGATCCAGGGTGCATGATGTGTTTGTGAGTTCAGATTACCATCTACAGCATGCACTCTCAGTGACCATGTGGGTTTCTTTAAGTTCTTAAGTTTCCTGTCACCCTCCCAAAAACTGCATGTGTGTATGTATACATGTATGTGTACAAAGTTCTTGGGACAAAACTCTGGATCGATCACGGAGTCCTGAATGGGACTATAGGGAAACATTTACAAAAATGTCCAGGAAGGCATGGTGGAGTAGTGTTTAGCACTGTGGCCTTACACCTCCAGAGCAGAGGGTTCCAGTCCCACATTTGGGTCTGTGTTCATGGAGATTGCATGTTCTTCCTGTACTTGGTGTGTTTCCTCCTGGTGCACCAGTTTCCTCCCACAATCTAATTGGCATTTTTCAAATTGCGTTTGTGTGTGTGTGTGTGGGCACGCTTGTTCCCAGTTATCTCTTGGCACCCGACCTAGTGCCCTATGTTCAATGGGATATGCTCCAGGCCTCCCGCGACCCTGTACAGGATAAACAGTATGGAGAATGAGCGAGCATGTATGAGAGTATTTCCAGAAAATCAACATTGGCTTTTCCTGGTTTAGGAACAAGCCACAAGTTTGAGCTCATTAAATGAACGGACCGAGTCATAACTTGCTTAAACGTTGTTGAAGATATTGCCGAAAACTTGTGTTCGGATTCTCCAAAGAAAAGTCTACTTCAAACTCTGGCTTCCTTTCTAAAGCAAGAAGAGCCAGTAATATGAGCAGAAAGGCTGTTAGTCCAAAGATGCAGTGGAGCTTGCCAGTGACAGGATCAGTGTAGAAAAAATTGTGCATATATCCTATGATGTTGGGTAGGGGGTAAGATGAGTGATGAGTCTTTTTCAAGAAGAAATCCACAGGCACAGAGAACACCTCACTCACTTCATCTGGGTTCGGGCTCGCTTGAAAGGTGTCGCTGATGAAAGCTACCACTGGGGTCACCAGAAGGCCTCTCTGTACAGAATATTGAGAGAAAGACGATGTAAGGTTTGTTTTTGTTAACTTTTGAGAACTAGTGATACAGTAACACAAATCCACATGAGAGGAATGTACTCTGAAATTATTCCAATGAGAAAAACAAGGGGACATTTTAAACAGACATGGATTCTGAAGTGAATCTCTGAGCTGGTTTAGATCTTCATGTGATATGCATGCCTGATGCCACAAATGAATACAATTTTCAGATTTTAATTTTCAAGAAATTACAGATTTCTTAAGAATGAAAGTTGACTAATTTTCACTATCGTTACAGATTTCCTAAATTCCCCAATGGTGTTTGACTAACTGCAACATCTATAGTGCCACCATATACTGTAGCCCTCTCTTTAGGTAGAGAGTGATGCAGCAGTGTATTAGCCCTTTAGGCTATCTAGCTCTCTCATCTCCTCATTCGAACACTCTGCTTATACTGATTAGAAATTCAAGCTAGGGCCTCCGAGTGGCGCAGTGGTAAAGTGCTCGCTGTTTAAATTCAAGCTAATACTAAAATATGCACTGTATGGACAAAAGAATTTGGCCAAACCTGTTTTTGAATTATTGATGATTTCAATCAGGCCCCTTATCCCCAGTGAAGGGCACAATGCTTGCACAATGCTACGCTTCCAACTTTGTGGCAGACAGTTTGGGGAAGACCCTTTTCTGTTCCAACATGACTGTCCCCCAGTGCACAAAATAGGGACTATAAAGACATGGTTTGATAAGTTTGGTGTGGAAGAACTTGATTGGCTCGCACAGAGCCCAGACCTCAACACCATCAAGCACCTTTGGAATGAACTGGGATGGAGATTGCAAGCCAGGCCTTCTAATCCAGCATCAGTGCCTGACCTCATAAATACTCTACAGAATGAATCAGCACAAATTCCCCTCAGAAACACTCAAAGATCTTGTGGACGGCCTTCCAGGAAGAGTGGGTGCTGTTATAGCTTTAAAAGAGGGACTAACTCCGTATTGGATACGATGTGCCGATTAGGGCCAAATACTTTTGCCCATATAGTATAGATAAAACCGAGTCTCTGACGTAACTCAGCATAACCGGGTCATATGACGGCACTGTATTCGGAAGCGTTAAGTTCAACATGTAATGTTGGATTTCTCATAAGTCACTGGAACATGCCGTGTGACAAAATAAGCTCTTACTTAACAGTAAATTCTGTCCTGTATCCTTTACGATTACTAATAAACAGCATTATAACTTTTCATTACAACATTCATAGTAGTGCTACACAATTAATCACAAATCTAAATCACAATATGGACATGTGCTGTAATTGAATCGCAAAAGGCTAATAAAAATAAAAATCTAATAAAGCTAATAAAAATCAGTTAATATGTGCACAGTCAGGAATTTATGTAGAGTTTGTCAATAATTTAAGTATTTTCTTGTTCTGTTGAACACTTGATAAATAAAGGGTGATAAATAAATATTGGCAAACATCCTCTCATTGTGATCAATCGTGTCAGTATTTGGTGTTAGCCTTGATAAATGTGTTTGAATACTAGATGATGTTTGTAACAGTTACATATTGCAATTTAAATCACAATCGCAATATAAACTATATTGCCAAAAGTATTTGCTCGCCTGCTTTTACGTGCATATTCAATTTTATTTGTATAGCGGTTTGAATTTATGCATATGATCTTGAGAAACATCCAGTGGCTCCTTCCTGTTGCAACATGACTTCGCATCAGTGCAGTCCCATAAACACACTCCTAAACCTTGTGGAAAGCCTTCCCAGAAGAATTGAAGCTGTTATTGCTGCAAAGGGTGGGCCAACATCATGTTAAACCCTATGGATTAAGAATTTGATGTTACTCAAGTTCATATGCATGTGTATGTTAACATAATCGTGATAATGTGATTTTTTCTTTTAAATAAATTAAATCGCGCTGCCCTAATTTACAGCAGGCAAATTAACATCAGAATCACTAAAACATAAATATATTTTCCTTTAAATAAGTGCATTGTGTATAAATTCCACGAAGTGTGATGATTCAAGATTCATCTCTGTACCTGATTCAACACTGGACAAAGTCTGCAAATAACTTCTACTTCATCAGGAGGAAGGCTGACCTCCTCCATTGCCTCCCTCAGCGCTGTGTCAATTTCATCCTGATCGTGTGGATCGGACCTCCCGCCTGGAAAACACACCTCTCCAGGGTTGTGTTTGAGCTGTGAAGAGGAGCAGAAGTTAATTCTTCTGTAAAATGCCACTCCTGAAGCACGGTTCTTAAAGTCATTTAATATTTAATTTAATTTAATATTTAGCATTTGTATCAAGTTATATGGTAAGAGGATGCGCTTAGACCGAAAGTCACAACTGTAAGTCGCATGTGCTACCAAACGCTGTTTTTTAAACATCTGTGTCAAAAGACGTGTTTTGTGATCATAGAAAAGATGTTATTGCATTTCAAATTATTAGATTAAGATATAAAACACATTCTTCACAACTTCTAACCAATGTAACGTGACTGAAAAAAAAGAATGACCACAAATGTAGATCACTTAAACACTTGGTAAAGCTGCTTTAAAAAACATTAGAAATCACAAATAAAATAAAAGTGAGAGATTTTCCACATTTTTTGTGCAATGATTTGGATTGGGAATAAACAGCTGCGTGGCAATAAGAAAACCAACTAATCACTCTCACTCATCATCTATACCGCTTAATCCTGTATTCAGGGTCACGTATTCATGGGCCTGGAGCCCATCCCAGGAGACTTGGGGCACATGGCAGGGTACACCCTGGACAGGGTGCCAATCCATCGCAGGGCACAGACACACACAATTAGCCTAACCTACATGTCTTTGGACTGTGGGAGGAAACCGGAGTACCCGGAGGAAACCCACCAAGCACGGGGAGAACATGCACACAGAGACGGGACTCGAGCCTGGCCGGGGATCGAACCCAGACCCTGGCGGTGCAAGGTGACAGTGCTAACCACTACACCACCGTGCCGCCTACCAACTAATAAAAAAAAAACTAATCAGAAGAAAAGCTTTAATTTCCTAAAGGAGCATAAAGATTGGACTTTGTGGCAATGAAAAAAAGGTCATAATAGAAATAATAATAATAATAATAATACCCTTGTTGTTATTATTAATGTTATTAGTCAAAATAACTACATAACATCTTAACATTAGTTATCAAGGTTAAAATTAACAGTTAGATCAAAATAACATTCTTCAAATAATGTTTTAACTCAGCCAACAATGTAACACATTGAAGTAATGCATTACTAAGATAAAATAATAAAATATCAAGTATATAATATATATATAAAATAAAGTCACTATTGATTCTAGATATGACAAAATACACTGTAATAACACAAGCTGTGTAATCAGGCAATTCAGGCTGTAATAACAGATACACTGAGATCATTTTTACTACGTGGCACTTGAGGGCAAATAATATTTGTTATTTTAATAATAATATATACTGTGCAGTCATGGCCAAAAGTTTTGAGAATTACACAAATATTAGTTTTCACAAAGTTTGCTGCTAAACTGCTTTTAGATCTTTGTTTCAGTTGTTTCTGTGATGTACTGAAATATAATTACAAGCACTTCATATGTTTCAAAGGCTTTTTATCGACAATTACATGACATTTATGCAAAGAGTCAGTATTTGCAGTGTTGGCCCTTCTTTTTCAGGACCTCTGCAATTCGACTGGGCTGCTCTCAATCAACTTCTGGGCCCAAATCCTGACTGATAGCAACCCATTCTTTCATAATCACTTCTTGGAGTTTGTCAGAATTAGTGGGTTTTTGTTTGTCCACCCGTCTCGTGAGGATTGACCAAAAGTTCTCAATGGGATTAAGATCTGGGGAGTTTCCAGGCCATGGACCCAAAATTTCAACGTTTTGGTCCCCGAGCCACTTAGTTATCACTTTTGCCTTATGGCACAGTGCTCCATCGTGCTGGAAAATGCATTGTTCTTCACCAAACTGTTGTTGGATTGTTGGAAGAAGTTGCTGTTGGAGGGTGTTTTGGTACCATTCTTTATTCATGGCTGTGTTTTGGGGCAAAATTGTAAGTGAGCCCACTCCCTTGGATGAGAAGCATGGTCTCAGGATGACACATGACTGATGGTAGCGCTTACCTTTTCTTCTCTGGACAAGCCTTTGTCCAGATGCCCCAAACAATCGGAAAGAGGCTTCATCCGAGAATATGACTTTGCCCCAGTCCTCAGCAGTCCATTCGCCATACTTTTTACAGAAGATCAATCTGTCCCTGATGTTATTTTTAAGAGAGAAGTGGCTTCTTTGCTGCCCTTCTTGACACCAGGCCATCTTCTAAAAGTCTTCACCTCACTGTGCGTGCAGATGCTCTCACACCTGCTTGCTGCCATTCCTGAGCAAGCTCTGCACTGGTGGCACTCCGATCCCGCAGCTGAATCCTCTTTAGGAGACGATCCTGGCGCTTGCTGGACTTTCATGGATGCCCTGAAGCCTTCTTAACAAGAATTGAACCTCTTTCCTTGAAGTTCTTGATGATCCTATAAATTGTTGATTTAGGTGCAATCTTAGTAGCCACAGTATCCTTGCCTGTGAAGCCATTTTTATGCAACGCAATGATGGCTGCATTCGATTCTTTGCAGGTCACCATGGTTAACAATGAAAGAACAATGATTTCAAGCATCACCCTCCTTTTAACATGTCAAGTCTGCCATTCTAACCCAATCAGCCTGACATAATGATCTCCAGCCTTGTGCTCGTCAACATTCTCACCTGAGTTAACAAGACGATTACTGAAATGATCTCAGCAGGTCCTTTAATGACAGCAATGAAATGCAGTGGAAAGTTTTTTTTCGGGATTAACTTAATTGTCATGGCAAAGAAGGACTATGCAATTCATCCGATCACTCTTCATAACATTCTGGAGTATATGCAAATTGCTATTATAAAAACTTAAGCAGCAACTTTTCCAATTTCCAATATTTATGTAATTCTCAAAACTTTTGGCCACGACTGTACATGCTATATACAACTTTTACCAATTTAAAGTTCAAAGAGGTTATATAGATATACTATAGAAAAGGAAAATAATATACATGGGATGTTCAAGTCAAACCGGGACTTCCTCTGACGGTGAGACCGAAGTTCACTCACCGCGACAGAGCGCACAGTAAGCAGCACGTGCACACGGCCCTCTTTTATGAAAAGAGGGATTAGCACTGACGCTTTCGGATGGGAGGATAAATGAGAAAACTCGTCTCCAACGTCATGTTTCCTTAAAGACGAAATAATCTCTTCCTTTAAATCCATACTGCCTACTCAACTGTCATCATGGCTCCAAGTTAAAAAAACCCCGCACATACACACTTCCGCACTAAACACTATAATGAACTGGTATTGGACGCCGACCGACACGTCACTGATCATCCGTCGTGAGTGGGCGTGGCTAAGAGTGTTCCCCTTTCAGCTCTTTCGGTATTTATTGACATGGCAAGAACTGACTCCAGATCAGAATCTGAGGGACCAGGAAGTAGTGCCTGTATAGGAAATGTAGTTCTGTTTAAGGCTGATCTGAAAGACCGCTAAAAGTCCTTTAGATAACAGCTTACTCACAAGCATAAATATTGCTGAAGTTCTTCTTTCATATATTACAGTTATGGTCAATAGAACATAAGGGTGGTGTCATGGTGTCAAATAATTCAGTAACAATCATATAACCAAATAGATATTTTTCTTTGTTATATGCCATCACATTAAATCTTCTTATTGTTATACATAGTTTACATGGTGCACTGCAATACAAATTCTTGTGAATTAGTTAATACAACAATTTATCAGAATGAATACATTAATACAGTATTAATATGTGTTATGAATTACAGCTAATGTTACTGTCCATTAAAGAAAATTAATCAACATATTTTGACCCATGAGGGTTGAAAAGCTGAAATAGATCATTTTAAATGGAAATTTTTAAATGAAAGCCACCAGCTTTTTTCTGAGTGTTGAACTGTGGGAGTTTTTGCAGTGAAACCAGGATGTGGAGTGAACCCCACACACAATTCAATATCCTAATTTCAGTGTCTAAACATTCAGGGTAATAAGAGTGCATTAAAACACCTTGAAGTGCAGCTTGCGAGAGAGATCCGAGCAGCACCTGTGACCGGACGTACAGTTTCCCACTCGCACATGTCCCAGTTTCACACGTCAGGGTTAATAATCTGCTACCGTTCCAAAGAGACATCAAAAACTCACCTTCTACACTGAATAAACTAGTCAGGTGGATACACTCTGTATCGATTTATAATGCCAGGGAAGGGTATTGGTTTTGTCTCCTTGTTTCTGATATTAGGATGGAATTGTGGGAAAGCGAGAAAGGATCTGCAGTCTGAAGTAAGTGACCAGGAGCTGTTCTGGGGAGCAGACCAGTACGACTTTGCCATTGTGCTGCCTGCCTCAGATGTCGAGTGCTTCTGGCATTTTGCACACCAAGGAGAATACTTTTATCTCAATTTCATGGTAATATGTTGCTGAATTTTTGTAAATAACTTTTCTGGACTCTAATAGGGACATGCAGCACCATTGCTAAAACTGGAACTGATTATTTATTTATTTATTTATTTATTTATTTTAATCAGTTGTAGCTATGCAATTGTTGGTACAAACATAAGATTTCAAAACGAGAAGTAAAATATGTTAGGAAAAGTCACTTATGATGAACTAGACAGCACAAGGAACTGTTCTAGCCACCATATGGCTATTTACTACGGAAGGACAGAATGTGCAGAACGTATAGCCAGACGACTTAATTAAAGGAACACTTTAGTGCTTTTAAAACTAATTTCCATCTACAACATCTGTAACATGTATAAATATGAATTACAATATGTTTCTAGACAACTGGTTGACATAATAATAAGGGTTTGGAATGTGCAATACGTCCGTTTTTTTAAAATGTATTTACTAATGATATATAAACCTTTACAATTCATTCTTTCACAGTAGCCACTGCGCTTTGAAAAGGAAGAATATGGAAATATAATGTATATTATCAGCTATGAATATAGCTGGGCAGTTCAGACTGTTTAGTGCTACCATAAAACCATAGAAGACGAACAAGTACATAACTGCCGTTACTGTCTGCTGTATAAAAATATCTTAGACAAGGTGACATGGTGTAATATTACTATTGCATCCTTAACCCAATGAGGTTTAAGGTGTATCAGCTTCAGTTTTAAATTTGCATTATATAATTGTGTATTTTTAACATTGATTAATAGAACCGCTCTATCAAACCCACTTCAATTTTGAAAAGGATGTTAATTAGTTAATTTGTTGATTAATTAAATCAGGTGTCCTGGTTTAATTTGCAGAGCAGAGGATCTTCCAGTAGCAGGGTTGACACCCACTGCATTATACACAACACAGCATCTACTACAGTATATTCATAAATACCTGTTAGGTATGTGTGTATGTACCCTGTGTTCAGGTACAGTACTGTGCAAAAGTCTTATGATGCACCTCATTCCTTTATATTCTGCTTCCAAAGAGCCAGACTTTCTTATATTTTTAACGTAGTCTCAAGGAAGCCCTTTGGCTTCATGGCTCTCATTTTCAGTCTAGTCCTGAACCTGACCAGTTTCCGAGCACTTTGCATCCTGTTACTATGAAACATTTGCTCATATTAATTTCATTTAATCTATCTAATTTAATGAAATTTAATATGAAGAAATGAGGGATGGGTCAGGACTTTTGTACAGTACTGTATATAGTATGTATACAGATGTTCATTTTATCCGAATCATTATGTCGATTATCTAAGCTATCATAAGTACGTCAGTAAATAAGCCCTGTTTGTGACGTGTGTGCTCAGGTTCAGTGGGCGACGGGTGTGGGTGTTAACAGACATCTGTCAGTCACTGTGAACGCTCCAAGTGGCCTTATTGTGGGCACAGCAGATGATGTCACTGGGGAGATTGCCTTCAATGCTAGAGAGACTGGTGACTTATTTTAACTTATTGCTTATTGTATATCTAATATTCATTATAATATACTGTAGTATACTGTGCACTATAGCATGTCATTTGATTGCTCCTTTTGTTTAATATTTTCCCCAGGCTTTTATCAGATGTGCTTTAGCAACTTCCACAACCATTTTGGCAGCATGCAGGTCTTCATGAACTTTGGTGTATACTACCAGGATTCAGGGGATTCCAAGAAAGACGAGAATATGAAGCAACTGAATAGCACACTTGACACTATTGATGTAAGATAAGCATGAACCCACGACTGCGAGATCTAATATATACAGTAACATTTATTTGTTGTGTATGGTGTACAAAACAGTGAACTGTGCAAACACACGATAGAGTTTTAAATCCATGCTTTTTTAATGAAACCATGCTGAATGTCTGTGCAGGACAGCTCCAATAAGCTGCAGTCGTCTGTGTTCCACATGTGGCGCTACTATGCTGTCGGGCGCATGAGAAAAGCAGCTGATTACTACCTGCTGCAATCCAACTTGAACTACGTCAGCACTTGGTCGACTGTGCTCAGCCTCGTCATTATCCTGGCTGGATACCTGCAGCTCTACTTCCTTAAAAGGCTTTTCAACACCAAGCAGACCACAGAGAGTGAGAAACCACGCTGTTGATCTGCTCTTTACAAATAATGGTGGTCACATGTCTGAAGACATAAAGCACATGATTAGGCTTATGAAAATCAATGGTTTTTCCTACTGTACCTCTTCCTGTGCTATTCTTTCAGTGTCAATAGCAAAAATGTCAATCAAAAAAGTGAATAAAGCTCACAGGTGCTCTCTAGTTTCCTGTGCTTCCATTTTCTCTTTCTACAGTTGACTGCAAAGAACAAACTAAAGAAGACATTTTATTTGAACTGATAAGACATTATTTTATTTTTTGGATGTTGAGACTTGGGCATTATAAGGTTTTATATTAGAGGTGTGTTATTTTAAGATATCAAGATAAAAACTTTCTGCTCATTCAATTACATGAAAAGAGCTACCTTAATAGCTTACTTTTTTTTTTTTTTTTTTTGAATACACAAATCGTCCGAATGTTTCCACACACCAGTCTGTCACACTCCTGTGTATTTTTTTTAAAGATTCCATTCTAGGTTTATTCCCTCCTTTGCTTTTATAGTAACCTTACTTTTTCGCTGAAGGCATCCCACTAGTTTTTTTTTTTTTTTTTTGGTCCCAGTTCATCCTATGTGATGAACACAAGTTCTTCCACTCCACCCTGGGAAAACCATGTTGTTATGAAGCTCACTTTGTGCCCAGGGGCATTGTCATGCTGGAACAGGTTTGGGCTAAATAAAATCTAAATAACTGTGTACTCCCAAACTTGTGGCATGGGTTTAAGGAAGAATCTCATGTTATCAAGTTTAATGAATAAATGGAAGAATGAATGATAAATTGCCCTTTTTTGTTATACACCAGACTGACACCTTCTTTAAATCAGGATTGGAACCCAAAATTGGCATAGCAAAATAAACATAAATGTAAAATAAATGTCAATGTAAGAAAACATGCTGGATGGATCACCAGTACATCACAGGGCACCATGTACACTCGTTTATTCTCAGGGGCAATTAAAGAATTCTCTCAGTGTCGTGCTTTTGGGAAGCTTTTATAGGGCAGTGGTACTGTAGCTTAGAGGGCTAACGCACTGAGATACTGATCGAAGGGTCGGCCGTTCCCCAGCTTCGACAGGTTGCCATTGTTGGGCCCTTGAGCAAGGCCCTTAACCCTGCTCCAGGAGCGCTGTATCATGTCTGACCCAGTTACGCTGGGATATGCGAAGAAAGAATTCCACTGTGCTCTAATGTATATGTGACAAATAAAGGCTTAACTCAAAAAAACTTCACTTAAAAAAGTACAACGTACATACAGAAGATAGCAACCTGAGAACTGGGATTCCTGGAGCTGTGAGATTACCTACTACAGGACACTGCCAACTCCTTTCTATTAATTTAGCTTTTTTATTTTTTTTTATTTCAGGACCCATTTACATATTTTTTATTTTTCCTGTCTATCAATTTTTAGATAATGCACATTGAAAAAAGATGTAAATTGTCCTTTTTGTCATTTAAACAGCTTGAGGAATGCACAGGTTTACTCATAGCTGTAATTAAAGTCTGTTATATTGAATACCTTCTACATCTGTTTTTGAAACAATGTTCTGACAAACACTATGAGGACATTTTTAAGCAGCTGCCCATTTACAGTAAGAAGCTCTGCATTGTATATTTATCAGGTGCTGCCTTACAGTATATGCCCTTGAGCAGAAGCCAGGGCCGTGTGTAGGTGTGCGGTAAGAGTCGGAGACATGCGCTTCATACTTTGCACGGTAGTTTTCCTCATCTTTCCCATTCCGGGACAGCTAGGCGAAAGTGTCTCAGATCCAGGAGACGGAGGTTATGAGTTCTTTCGTGCAGCAGATCACTATGACTTTGCTCTTCTGCTGTCTGGCGCAGAGTTACAGTGTTACTGGCACTTTGCTCATCAGGACAGGCGCTTTTACCTGACTTACATGGTGAGTTTGGTCTCCGGCTTGGAGTTTGCTTGCTTGATATTAAGAATGAGTTTTGACTTTATAGCATGCTTGTAGAATTTTTTAACTAAAAAAAAAAACTAAATTTAGCAGTTTTTTTTTTGCTGGAATTGTGGAACTACAATACGTGAACTGTGTAGTGAAGTGACCTTGCCTTGGTTCTCCTTATGCTTATCTTCGTCTTTTTTTTTTTTTCCTCTACTGACTTATCTAAAACCTTCTACAAAACAGCCAAGAATGTCTGAACACTAAGCCTTTACAGATATTTATATTTAATGCAACCTAAAATTTTGAAATCATTTGTTTTTTTTGTTTGTTTTTTTAACTCTTTATGATACAGTTATATGAATAAGTCTTCCTGAAGTGTGTCCACATGTCCATATGTCCAGGTTCAGTGGGTGTCTGGGATGACTGCAAACAGACACGTGGCGGTTTCTGTTTTCTCTCCTAAGGCCATTCTCCTTTCCTACACTGATAACACTATGGGCCAGTTGAACTTTCAAGTAAAAGAAGAAGGTACAGCAAATCTCTCAAATAACATGAATGTAGTTCATATTTACAGGATCAGAGCAGACGAACAGTGCATTTAATAAGATTATGATAATGATGGCAATTATGGCATCATGCTTAGTCTTGATTAAATCCTTTATAATATATTTAGATCACATGATGAGTTTGATAAATTGGTTTCCTTTAGATTATGTCCTAGGACCTTAACTGGGTACGTGTGTAGTGATAGGCCATGAGTGATGTACAGATATTTTCAACCCTAACTGAAATTCAATTCAGTATATCAAAGAGCTAGCCAGGTTCCTGTCTGGGTTCCTTGTGGCCATACTGTAAAATGTCAACTTTGCCATGCTCCTGTTACAGTATACTTATATTATGATTTGAAATCGCTGCATGTGTGTTTCTAAGCGTATGAAACTTTTATTATTACATCTAGTTATCTCATTAGTATATCTAGTACACCACAGCAGACCATCTGATCTGCCCACAACTTGGCAAAGGTTTTACCCCGGATGCCCTTCCTGATGCCCCCCTTCCATTTTATTCAGACGTGGAACAGGTGTTGAGCTTTGAGAAGCCATTCTACATGGCAGGCGAGAAACCTACCAATGAGCAACCAGTGCCTGCTTGGATGTACATCTAGTATGACATAATTATTATTTATATTATTAGTACATGGTTAAAAGGGTAAGGCCCCCCCTTATTTCATGTTTAGTATTCATGTGTAGGGGTCATACCGCAATGTAGGATAGTACAGGAGGTTTAAGCTTAACTTAAAGGAATGCCTCATATCCGCATATCATTCAAAAATGGATATGTTTCAATAACAATGATTCACTCAAAATAAGACTAATTCAGTTTAACATTATTTCTGTAATGTACTTGTGCACTCATGTTTACTTATGATGTACACGTGTCTGTTCTTTGAGCAACAATGTTTTGCCCTTGCTAAACATCTCCTATCAAACAATCTCTTATTGTATGTCTAATGAAACTGCAGGATTTTTATGGTCATCTAAAAAGATTTACAACAGGCTCCTCTCAGTGCTGTGAAAGAGTAATGTATAACAAGACAATGCAAAGAGGAAAGGTTGCTATAAATCCACACTTGTACAACTTCTTGTCTCTCTCTCTCTCTCTCTCTCCCGCTGTCTTTCTTTACAGGTTTTTACAAGATGTGTTTTGCCAACTATCACAACCATTTCGGTGATATGCGAGTCTTCCTGAACTTCGGGGTGTTCTCCGAAGAGGAGACTGAGACCATGATGGAAAATGAAATAGATGAAGAGGTTTTCAACAGCACTCTTTTCAATATAAAGGTACCTCATTAAATAGTTACATACTCCCAGATCAACGCATGTCAAATCCTTTACTGGCCACTTTGATAGGAACACCTGTTCCATTATTCATTCATTCCATTATCCAATCAGCCAATCGTGTAACAGGAGTGCTTTTCATGAAAATGTATACGGGTAAACACCAGCTATATGGTTTTCAGTCTCCAACTTCCCAGTTAGCCTGTGTCCACTGACAGCCCTAACCCACATTATATTATCAAATGTCTGAAGTAATACACCAGCTGATGAAGATCAGACATTTAATTCCTATTTCCCCAGGACATTTCAAATAAGCTACGCCTTCGGACCCAGCACATGTGGCGCTTCTATAACGTAGCACGGATGCGCAGAGGGGCTGATTACTTCCTGCTTCAGTCCAAGTCCTACTACGTAAATGCCTGGTCTGTCCTCCAGAGCTTCGTCATCATCATGGCCGGGTATCTGCAGCTCTTCTTCCTCAAGAAGTTCTTCAAGACAGACGAAACCCGACGTTGTTGCTGAGAGATTGCGAGAAAATGCTGACACCACAATGCTGTTTCCTTTGTGTCATGATAGTGAAACAGGAAGGAAGGAAGAAAACTGTGTGGCATTGTAAATGCAGAGCATTGAGAGTTAAGAGCTTGTAATGTGAATGTACTGTAGATGTTGTTGATGTGTTATTTTCTGTCATGTTGCTATGGGAAATAAACAGCTAGTTTAACTTTGACGTGCTTTAAATCAATACTGGACAAACTAATAAAAAAAAAGTAAATATGTCAGTGGGATAGTGTGTTATACATCACAAATAGTGTGTTGATAAATTCAGAGGTTCAGATGATAAAACTCATTTGTTTGAATAGAACTGTATAGAACTTGAATGTGAGTCCGTTCGAGTCAGTAGAGACAGTAAACAGTGACTCAATCCTGAGCTAGGGTTACAGACTGCGTGGAGACTGGAATGTTATCCCTGTTTATGAATGGGTTTCCCCCGGAATTTCCACCTCCCAAAAACAAGCCAGCATGTCAGTTGGATATGATAAATTGCCCCATGGGGTATATATAAATACATGCATAGCAGTGATGTGTACATGTATTGCCTCATGGCTAGGGGTTTTTTTTAGACATGAAGGTGAGTGTGGACATTAGAGGCAGCGAGCTTTACACACAGCACTTGGAGAAGGGGGTGTACTTCAGCATTGAAAACAGGCGTGGCTTAGATTCTACTAAAAACACAAGTTTCCTGCTGTTGTAGTTCATTGAGACCAGACGTGCTTTGCACTGGTACACGTGAGTAACGTGACTAAACTTTTCTTATTCATTTCTGTGTGTTTGTGTTTGGTAGATCAGCACATACTGTAGCGTATCTGACAGCAATGTACACTCTAGTAGTACATATATTTAGACAATTAAAAGGTCTAACTTTTTTTTTTTTTTTTTTTTGAAATCTTTGCTAGTACGAATTATTTAAATAGTTTAACCCATGCCTGCTTGTTCAAACCTGTTTTGCCTAAAGGCTAAGCTGAATAAACTATGGTAGAGTTGTTACTTTTTAGCTTGTAGGAGTTGTCAGGTTATAACCGATAATGACTATAACAATAACATTCTAATTAATAATAATTCTCGTTGGTCATGCCGAGCTCAGTGTTTTATATGTGGAAGTATTGAAGTTGTGTGCTACACAGGATTCCTGTTGTGAAACCGTGTGCTTTCCTCTGAAGATGAAAAATGAAAGTGCTTCTGAATTTTGAGAAACACTTATTCTTAGTTTAATAGAAGTTTTTATCGTGATGGATCCTGTGTTAAAAGGGTATGTTTATAGTAGGTTTTAGAGAAACCCCAACTATTCAAGATTAAAGAAAAATGACAGACATGACCAAATTGCAAAGAGCAAAAAAACGTCCTCTATACTGTCTTGAGTGTAGTAAAGTAAGCCTTATGCTGAAGATTCGACACCGCCAAGCAAGTTTCACTTCCAGACTTCTGCCTTTTTAATGTTGCATAAGTGAAATGGTTCCGAATGTTTACGCAAACGCAGAGATTTGTGTTTTTCTCTGTATCAGAATTTTTCCTCTCACACAGACATGCTCGGAAAAAGACCATATGACTTTCTGAGTAAGGACACGCAGCATTTGGTTTGTTAATCTTCAGCAGTGATTTTTAGATATGTGGAAAATGAAAGTGAAGTCATATATCTATTGGGACAGATTGTACATTCTACTCATTACATAAAATGTATGGTACATGTTTGGGAATTTGAGAATTTTCATACTTTCATTTGTCGATTCCTTTACTTTCATTTTCAATTACATGCATAAAACGTATTCGGAGCGAGATGAATCACAAATTTAAAGAAATAATTTAAGAATTTTTAAAAATATTTTTTAACACCTTTCTACTATTGTGTGAATACAGTGAGGGATTCATAACCAATCCTTCGCAAAATTTAATATGAAAGTATGGTAAAAAAAAACAATTATAATAGAAGAAAGGCACTACTAAAAAAATCGATGTTGTATAATTTGTCTCTTACTGAAGTAGAGTATTTTTATTATTATTATTATTATTATTATTATTATTATTATTATTATTATTGTTATTATTATTACTAAACAATTTCTATACGTATATATGGACCCCATACACTGTCAGAACATGGTAGTAAAGCCAAATACAGGAAGTTTATTAAGGAAAGCACGAACATAACCCAAGAACCTTAAATGAACTATAGATTCATGACAAAAACATACAGAATACAGGCAAGAACCATGCACATTGGACTACAAATGGCAACGAATGCTAATAAATAGACAGACAGGATCTAGACCTTACATTGAGACACTTATTAGGTAAATAAGTAATTGAGTAATTGAGTAAACAGACACAAGAGACCAGTGAATAGTTTGTAAGATCATTTGTCATGCAAGGGCTGTTGGGTAATGTAGTTCTGTGCTATTTGGCGCCTTTATGGGATACACTAAATAAAAATATAGGCAAACTACACCTTCTGCCTGTCTACTTGGTGCCATTTCCAAAAAGGGCAAAAGTAAATGTTTGCAAGTTTTACCTAATTGGACAAATGTTTTAAGACTGTCAAATCTTCAAACAATCTTGTACACATGCACCATAAATAAATATGTGTCACACTGTATATTAGTCATGATTTCTTTTTTCTATACTAACACATTGAGTTTCTCCTGCAAATTTCTCATTTCAGTATACCTGAGCAGCACAGTCAGACCAAACGTCAGGCACAGGACTGCCCCATGACGTGTCTGGTGTCGAAATAGCAGAACACTAGTAAATGACTTCTCTTTACATAGTAGATTAACTAAGTACTAGTTGCCCATAGTATGACTATAATACAACTCAAAGTAAGTGTACTAATCTGCTATCAACCAGTATGTAAAGATTGGCAGTGTACTATATTGGGAATGTGCAAATCTGTGAGGGGCGTTCAAGTCCAACCAGGACTTTCTTGTGAAGGGAAGAGTAAAACCATGTGACATTTACAGAAGAATTCAAGCACAGCGCACTTTGAGACTCTATGTGGCAGTAAAAAAAATGTAATGGTGCAAACATTGTAAAGAAGGCCGGACATCCAAGAACAGCAACCATGAAGTCATTTCCTGTGAACATTCAGCAGGTGGAATATGCTTCACCCATGAAAATCGGAGGATAACTTGTGCAACTTTTGGAAGAGATATTTGTGCCAATTAAAGGAGTTCCTGAGAGACCAGCGTTTCAGACATGAAGGAGGCAGTCCGATCTTGGCTCCAGCATACTGGCAAGCTTAACACCTTGATGGGATCTAAACACTGGCGAAATGATGGGATTAGTGCATTAGTGTAGCACCAAATATCGGAGTTTGAGTTTTGACTAGAAAGTATATGACTGAGGCTTTTTTCAGCTAAACAATCCCATATCATTAAAAAACTGTTTTTCATCTATAACAATGACTGTATACAGTACAATTGCAATCACCTGATCTGATTTCAAGGAGTTGTGGTTGTTTTAACAATTCTCAAGAAAATTGTTCACTCAGTGTGTCATCAAGATCCAATTTCTTCCTTCATTCATTGTTTCTGTAATTCCGTTATCCTGGTCCAGGTTAGATCGGTTTACCTGGGATAGACACACCTATTTACATCTAAGGGAAATTTGGCATAGTGTATCTGTTAGTTAACATGTTTTTGGGTGGAGGAACAAAAAAAAAAAAAAAAACAGAATCTACTGTATAGGAAAGCCACACAGATACAGGGACAGTAACATACAGTATGTGCAAGATACAGTGGACACTGCAGCAGCACAACCCAGTGTGCCAGATATTGGAAAAACGCTCTAAATGGTTTTTTTCCCCCCCCTTAAAAATCATGACATTTATTTCTTCACTTGATGAAAGGTGGTTTAGAGTCAGCCCAATCAATCACAGACATATGAGCAGATAAGTGCCTTGCTCCAATGTAGCTCTCGGTCAATTCAACATTATGTGAACTGATAATGTCAACTTAACTTAATAGCTTAACTTCTGAAATACCACAGTTTCTATCTTTGATTGCTCCTGCTACCTGCCCTTATTGTCTTTTGTTTCCCTTTTTTGTAGCAATCATGGATTTCATAGACGCAGTCCTGTCTATAGCAGAGAAATTGTATGCTGTTTGCGATGAGGTAAAAGCCAACAAGAAGCGCTGCAGACGTCTGGTTCAGCGAGTATCCGCACTGGTGGAGCTGGTAAACGCTGTAAAACGTAACGGTTTGGGTAAAAATCCAGAACTAGTGCAGAGGGGCTTGAGAGAACTTAAAGACACTTTGGAGTCTGCCGAAAAAGTTGTGAAAAAATACGCCTCATCCAGGTGCCTGAAACGCATCGTGAAGGCATTTGACCTCGGCGACGAGTTTGGGAGCTTGAACGAGCGCCTGAACGATGCAGCCCAACTGCTGTCACTGGCCCTACAGGTGGAGCAGAGAGAACAGATGGAAAGAGTGTTCAAAGAGGACAAGAGGAGGAAGGAGGATGAAGACGACAGACGATATGACTGTGATGAGCTGCAGAATTGTATGTATTTAAGAAGTTCAAGTAAAGATCTCAGATGCTGGTCAAATCACATGCGGAGAATTTTTTTTTTCACATGGTGCAATGTTCTATAAAATGTTTTTCTTTTCTTTTTTTAACAGTGCTTCAGTCTTTGGCAGATGACAACGAAAATACTAAAGTGAGCGTGGATGCTGTGCATGTAAAAGTTGAACAAACTCAGAAAGATGTTCAGGACATTAAAGGCATACTGGAAACATGTAGGTCAATCAAATAAAAAAAAAAAGTCATGTACAGTACTGCGAAAAAGTCTTGAGACACCACTCACTTCTTCATGTTTTGCTTCCAAAGAGCCAGCCTTTCTTGTATTTTAATGTAGTCCTGAGGATTAGTTCTCCAGGCTTCCTAAAAGACCTTTCACATCATGTTTTTTCGCAAGTTTTTGCTTCTCATTTTCAGTCCTGTCCCTGTACCTGACCTATTTCAGAGGATTTTGTGTGTGTGTGTGGACTTTGCATGTGCTTCCTGTGCTTGGGGTGTTTCCTCCCACAGACCAAATACATGCAGATTAGGCTAACTGCTATTGCCAAATTGGCTATAGTGTATTCAATTCAATTTTATTTGTATAGTGCTTTCAACAATGGTTTTTATTTGTTTGTTTATTTAGTTATTTATTTATTTATTTTTACCATTTACAGAATCAAAAGAGATTTAGGGAAATGAGTCCCTAAATCTCTTTATTCAATACATATGAATAAAATGATCAGATTGTCCCTGATGAGCAAGATGAGAACATGGCCATAGAAAGAAACCATGACAGGAACCAGACTTAATAGAAACTTTTGAGTGATAACAGATAGCAGGGATTGCTTTGCAGTCATACTATGTGTTAGGAGGCTGGATGTCAAATATAACAGAAGTCAACAAAATATGCAGTCCAGTTCATTACTGCAGGATCAGATATAAAACTGTAGGAAATAACAGTCCTGGACTATGGAGCGACTGCAGTCTCAAGTCTTCAGAGAACTGCTGTCTGCATCAGCCGAGGCCAGGACCGTCTTTATGGCAAAAACTTTCCCGCAACTCTGAACAGGTTAAGTGGTGTAGAACATAAATGAATGAATAATATGAAGAAAAGAGGGGCGACTCAAGACTTTTGCACAGAACTATATTTGAGGTTGCCTAAGAAGCATTCTCCCATGAATAAGTCAAACATACAATTTACTTTAAATGTCCCTGACAGTGAAAAGACCCAGCCTACATCTGCAGGACATCAGAGAGATCAGACCTGAGGAATTGACCTATGACCTTCCCATCGAGCCAATCATGAAGTGTGACAACTCTGAATTGTTCAAAGGAGAGTATAACAAGTTCGCCGTGGCCATCAAGAAATATGCGTATCCAGTAAACACCAGCCCACAGTAGGTGATAGTTTCATAAGAAAGACTCTCAAGAAAAAAAACTTCTATACAGGTTCCACTTTTCTGATAGCGAAAATGTCTTGAACTTTGAATTACATGTCTTAGTTAAGTAAAAAAAATGATTTGTTATTTTCATTATTCAACAAAGTTGCCTTTTCCGGATCTGTCAGTCTGACTTTATTTCTTGTTTGTCCCCAGACAAGTGAGGAGCATTTTTAATAAGGAAGTGGAGACTATGAAACGCTTTGAATCACCTCATATCCTGAGGATGTTCGGGATCTGTGTTCAGAATGAGAATGGTAAGGTACCAATATAACAGCTTCAACCTGATCAGATTTTAAGGGCATTTTCTAATTTTACATTACAGATATTCTGGTTTTCTTTTTTTTTTTTGGGGGGGGGGGGGGGGGGCGGGGGGGGGGGGGGGCTAATATAATGCAGAACGCATAGAGAAATGTTAGCAACCTCACAATGGTGTGATCCTGATCCTGATCTATATTGTTGGTTTAGTGTTAGGTGACTCTCTGTATGGAGGTTAGGGTTTTCCCAGGGGATTTCCTCTGGTTTTTCCAATTTCCATTCAATGTCTAAAAATATGCAGGACAGCAGACTAATTATACTAGATTGCCCCAAGGCATGAGTGAGTGTATGGATGACACATCCCATTGAAGGCAAATTCTCCAACCTTGTCTTGAAGTGCTTCATTTAGATTAAAGTTATAGAAAATTGTTTTTTTGGTGACAAATATATTTACAAACAATTACAAACAACAAACAGAAGGGGGGAAGAAAGAAAAAAAAAAGAAAAAAAACTATTATGGCTCACCATTTACCATTTTCTTAAATAAATGTAAGAATGAAATGAAAGACACACAATCAGAATGCTTTACATATTTGTACTTCAATGTCCCGCACAGCTTTCCTTCTCCCGCTTTTCTTTATTAAACCTCTATTAAACAAGCCCTCTTCTAAGAATAGAGGATGCATCCAAACCCATATGCATCATGAAAGGGTCCCACCTTCTATGAAATATGGCGTCTTTGCTATTAACAGCTCAGGTTAAAAAAATCCAATGAGACATATTCCAGAATAACCCTGTGCCATAGTGTCCCAGAACGGGCTTTATCACTTAACCAATTCAGAAGAATACATTTTCTTGCACAAAATGTTAGAAACTTGCAAAGTGTCTTTTTATGTTTGTCTAAGACCATATCGTCACATATTCCAAGCAACAAGTGTTTTGAATCACAGCCAATATTAATAGACAGGGGTGACAAATATTTTACCTAATTTCTCTTTTTTTTCTCATTTCTCTTCAATTCTTCTTTTTAAATGTTATCCTCTAGGGCCAAAACCAACCTACCTCATAGTGATGGAGTTCTGTGAGAAGGGCAATCTAAGACAGGTGCTCGACAGTCCCAGTAATTTACCCTGGGACAGAAAAATTCACATATGTCTAGATGCAGCGCAAGGATTATACAGGTATCAACTAAAACACTAGCATTTACACAGCAACACACCTGTTTTGTTGATTTTTTTTAGCAGATGTCTTCAATTAAGGCCCATTTTGAGTCAAACATGCCATTTATTCTTGTTGGTGCACGATATTGTTGGCTTGCAATAGTGGTTAGCAATGTTGCCTTGGGTCAGGGTTCAATTCCTGCCTTGGCGTCTGTGTGCATGGGAGTTTGCATGTTCTCCCCGTGCTTGGTCGGTTTCCTGCCACAGTCCAAAGACATGCAGATTAGGCTAATTGTCATTCCCAAATTGCCCATAGTATGTGTTGACTGGAAGTCCAACCACGGGCGTAAAAATGAGAATAAATACAACTGGTCCCCATTGGCCTCCAGGATCCCCAGTTGGACTACAGAGGTTCCTAGATGGATTAATGGATGGTGGAAGATATGTGCTGTGAATCTATGTAAACTGCTTGCATCTCTCTCTTTTTTTTTTTTTTTTACCACTGCAGGTTGCATCAGTCAGAAGAGAAGTTTAAGGTGCATGGCTGCATCACTAGCTGCAAGTTTCTGGTGGCAGCTGGCTACAGAGTGAAGGTAATATCAACAGGTTCTGTTATACTGTAAATGTTATAAATATAGCAAAGGTCATTTAAGATCACTTACACTGATCAGCCATAACATAAGACTGCCAGGCGAATTCAATAACATTGATTATCAATTAATAAACTGGTGGCGTGCGCACCCAAGCATCTATGCCTGTGGGGATCAAAGTCGGTTCAATCAAGAACACCCAGTACACCTATTTCCCATGCTTGAGACACTGCAGGCCAATAGCCCAAGGCCACTAACATGGTGAGCTGTGGTACACTGTGTGTTCCTGATGCCTTTCAGGGTAGCACAAATCAATAAAACATGACCAATGTTGGACATTATGGAAAGGCTCCAGAAAAAACCTTGAGGGCAAACAGTCCACCAAAATGCCCCTGAAACTCTCAGATTCCAATTTAATCGATACCCATAGGACTCCGACCCTGCAACCCACAGCACCCAAAGGATCCACCGCCAACATCCTGGTGCCAGATACCCCAGGACGCCCTGAGAGGTCCATCCCCTGATGGATCATAGCTGTTTGTTTTTTTTTATGCTATAGCTGATCGGTGTACTTATGACCTGAATAATTCGCTATTAAAATAGCATTTCAGAAAAGTTTGTTTTTACAAATATATCTTTATTTTTTAGTCTTATACCACAAGAAATGGGATATCTGACAATTTGGACAGTGTGAGGACATTTGGCAGACGCTCCATGCTCTCAGGAAAAAGCCAAAAGCATTTCTTTTGGGTGCTTTGCTTAAGTTCAGGGCTAGGATGAGGTGTGGGAGCAGAGCATTAGTAAATGAAAAACAAAAGTCAGACAAATGTGTGTATATGTGTGTCTTTCAAGCTTGGAGGATTTGAGCTGGCAAAGACAGAAATATCCCTAAAGAACAGTAAGCAGAGGGGCAGCAGCTTGAAGATTTACATTTCTCCACAGCAGCTGCAAGACATAAACCATCAATATGACAAAGCCTGCGAGATCTACAGGTAAGCAGAAAGGCAAACCCAGTCTTATTAGGTTATTGTACATTACAGTTTAGAAGCTCATAGCTGTTGTATATGATCGTCACAGTTTTGGCATCGTCTTGTGGGAGATCGCAACACGGCAAGTCCCCTTTAAAGGCATGTAGCAGTTAACTTATACTTAGATCTCATTTACTATCTATGTTTTAGGAATTTTATGTTACTTTAGAGCTTTAATCACCCTCTCTTATTCATCCTGTGGAATTGCAATCTGATAAACAGATTGCAATTCCACCAGTAGCATCTATAAGAAGGTGTGTGAGGAGAAGATGATGGAGCCACTTCCGCCTGACTGTCCGCGTCAGCTGAAGGATCTCATTAACGCTTGCCGTTCATTCGAGCCATTCCAAAGACCTTCTGCTGGAGGTATTGGCTCATATAACCAATTACATAATAATATTCAGTAGCTCTATTACACTCTGTTAATAAACCAATAAGAATTTATTGAAGGATAAGTTAACTTGTATATTATGATGCATATTATGATGCATAGGAGGTATGTTACAGTATGTACAGTACAGTATGGATAGTACATATGCCCTTTCATTTCATAAATCGTTAAGAGAAAAGAAACATGCTTATTTGTGTTTTTCTCATTTTCAGTGTTGGTGGACAAGCTACGCACACTAGCACAGCAGTATGATGAGGACTAAAGCCAAAGCCCAGCCACATTTGGCCCAACAGTCCTACAGTATGTGTACAGTTTGGAAACAATGTGAAACAGAGAACGTCATTGGGTTTCTTTCTTAGACTCAATATTTAAACTTCCTGGATATGGCTTTTAAACTATACTGCCATTATTATTTAAAAATGTGAAAATATGTAAAAAATAAAAATAAAAAACAAATGTGTATGATATCAAACAGTACGAATTTTATGAAATTCTAGATTGTGTATAAGTTTTAGTTCTCCCTGTTTGTTAAAGGACACAAACAAACGTTTACATTAAGTAATATCATCTGACAGCATTTTTGTCAGCTGTTTCACGGTTAATACATATTGTATGAATTTGTAGGTTAAATCGAAATGTGAATAAACTAACATTTTTGTGAAATAGGCTGTTGGCTGTTGTGGGACAGTACTCACCAGTAGGGTGGAGTTATGCTGTTATAACCATCAAATATCATTTTCTATTATTTTGAATTTTATTGCATTTCATTTTTTTCAATAATAAAAGAAAAGTGTTAATTTAATTTACCATAACAATTATTGCATTAATTCTACAATAGAATATATTCTATCCATTTATAGTTACAGTTTGTGGGCACTTATTTATTGCATGTTGTTGTTGGAAATAATCATGCTATTTTTATGATGTGGTCTGTTGCAAAGTTAAGTTTTCTGTTAATTTAAAAAATGACATATTTTTATCTATTCATAATTACATACGTATAATATTGCTGAACAGCTGTAAAGGGAGTTAGAGCCTGTTATCACTTGTATCAGCTAAAGCATAACATCTCTTGAAGATAATGTGAATAAAAATTGAATAAAAGCAAAATAAATAACTTACAGTAACCTTTGCCAAATCAACAACTGCACACTTTTTAATCCATTTCTATAGAGGGGTCAACGTACAAATGTTTATATTATTAGTTATTACACATGTACACTGTACGTGTGTTAATTCGCTGTACACATGTACAGCGAATTAAAACATTATTTTACATTAAAACATTAATACGAACCTGTGAATTAAATTACAAGCCAGCACTATGTCAAATTTGCTAGGATTGTTGGTGCTTTGAGGTGAAACATTACCAGGATACAAAAACCAGAGTGGAAATAGCTTTTGTTCTCATGGGATGCTGGTTATGTTTTCCAGTGAATCACAGCACCATGTGGGAGATGGTAGAGAAATGGTATGGTTGAGAAGTGCATGGCGTGGGTTTTTAGTGGGGATTAATAAAGATTAGATTAGATTAGACTGGATGGATAGATACTTTATTCATCCTCAAGGGAATTCCAAACCTCCAGGAGCAATGAGGTCAGTAACAAAAAACTATGTAGCTTATATAGTCAGTAGACACAGCAATGCCACATGATGCCATGCCACAGTGCTAACCACTACGCCACTGTGCCGCCTGAAGGGGGGACAATAATAATAATGCAGTGCAAACATCACTGTATCAATGACAAAGGGACGACAGTGCAAATAGAACAGCATGAAAAGTGACAGGTGACTAGGTCTGAGCGCACTGGCATAATAAGTAATGCTGAGAGTAAGTGAACAGACCCCTGAAGCCAGAAGATGAAAGAGTTTGCGGGTAGCACTGTGATACATTTCGCCTAGATCTCCTAATCCACATACCCTAAGAGAGGATTGAAAAGCCAAATGGCTGTGGGGATAAAACATTTTCTGAGTCTGTCAGTATGGAAATCCTCCTGTCTATGGGTAATGAGACAAGCAAATGAAACTGTATGATAACAAAAATAATAATACATTAAATTATTTTAAAAAAACATTGAACAACAGTAGTCACAAAAATGGTATTGGTGCTAAAAAGTGTCTCACCTGGGTCAAAAGATGAATTTTCAAATACGATCATATGACAGCATTTTTCTTAATACTTAATGCTTCTTATCTCCTAACCCATGCTTCATTTTTGTGAATATACAGAACATAGACATTTATATTTTGATCAGATTAAAAGAAACACATCTACTGAATACAATTTCCTGGCCTTTTATGTAGTGTTGTAACTTTTTAACTTCAAATCTTTCAATGATCTTAACTTGGCCAATTTAGATGTCACATGAAAAAAGACATAGAACTGAAAAGGTGTGTGTGTTTTTTTTTTCTAAAACTCTTTGTAACATTGTTAAAAGATATCATGATAACATGAATTTGACATGGTTACTGATACCTGTAAAATAAACAATATGCTTTTAGAAGCTTACACCAATTTTAGTATCAATGCTTTAAAATATAAATAATTAGCATTTGAAATTATTATTGATTGAAGCGAGCCAGTATAACGTTGAAAATGGCCATTTTTGTGGCACATATAAAATCCTTCCATCTGGGAACCTTTGTAGTCTAATTAGGGACAATTTGGCATTGCCAGTCTTTGGACTGTGGGAGGAAACCAGAGTACCCAGAGGAAACCCACCAAGCACATGCAAACACCATGCACACAGAAACAGGGAATCGAACCCGAACCGTTGAGGTGCAAGGCGACAGTTCTAACCACTACACACCGTGCCGCTGCGACTATTACTGTAATAATTCTCCTTTTTTTTTTCTTTACAAACGTGGTTAGACCTCTAGTCAACATTCATACACTCATTCACACATTTGGGAACGCCAGTTACAGGGAGGGAAACCAGGTGTACCCAGAGGAAACCCACGAAGCACAGGGAGTACATGCAAACTCTATGCACACAGACCCCGAGGCGGGAATCGAACCCGGACCATGGAGGTGCAAACACTAAGGCACGTGCCAACTACATATAAAAATCATCCCTTCAATATTGCTGAAGTTAGTACATTGTATTTTTAAGGGAAGGTGGCTTGGTTCCTTCCATGTTGCATAAAATTTAGAAGTAGGTTCTTTGGCACACACATTTTGTTTATGTATTATATGTAACACACACACACACACACACACACACACACACACACACACACACACACACACACAATAAAAAATAAAAAATCAACACCTATACAGTGTTCTGGCCGAAAGGTAAATAAGCGCGTGTCTCACTCAGTCCAGCAGGAGGCAGTAGTGAGTCTGTGTAGCGCAGCGCACCTGCCACACAAGACAAGTGTGATCCAGAGTGCCATCGTGCCTCGAAACTTAGACCAAATAAGTGTGTTAAAACTACACGTTGGAGCGAGTCGGTCTGGCAGTAGCCGCCTGGAATAATAATAATAATAATAATAATCTGTTAAAATATTGAAAGAATCGTCAGTGAAATTACTTACATCACCGGATTTGGATTTGGGAATCATACCTGTTCTGCGGCTGCGTAAAAAGTGCGCAATTTCCACTCGGATTGTTGTGATCGTGATTGAGGATTTCACTTTTGATCGCAGGATCTCTCAAGACTGTCTGCCGGCTTGGAATCTTACTGCATTGTGAAATATTGATGGCAACGCGTCTTTCAACTGGATTAGACTGAGATTTGAGGTGTCAGGTGTGTGTGTGTGAGAGAGAGAGAAGGACAAACCCGCGAGCAGTAATGAGAAATAGGAAGAGAAGGTAGCGGAGCGGAGTCATGGAGCGGCGCGCGGGTAAGTGAGGAGCGCAGCGGAGCGGATGATCTCACCTGTCAGCTCACACACAGCTCGCAACATCTACCCTACTGCACTACTGTACATTTCTCACTAACACTAACGCTTTTATTGCCCTGGGTTGAGGTAAGCCCTAACCTGCTTTCCGTATACAGGGCGCTTAATCATTTGTTTTGAAAACAAACAAACAACAACAAAAACCCGACCTCGTTTCATCAGGACCGGAAGTGAGGCAAAGATCATCCCTGGGTATAAGAATGAATATAAGCATATGAAAAGTTTAGTTTAGAATTCTTTTTTTATCAAATCCAATGAAAAATATTTGTCTAATCAGTTACCATGCACTCTGTCAACATGGATCACAATCAGGTGTAGCTTTAATACTTCATCCTGTATGGCTGTACATGACGAATGATGAAATGATCATACATTTTTATGATTATTAAAAGGAGACGGCACTGGTCAGGGATGTCGCCTGGCACCTCCAGGGTCCGGGTTCGATTCCCACCTCGCATGGAGTTTGCATGTTGCTTGGTGGGTTTCCTCAGAGTACTCTGGTTTCCTCCAACAGACCAAAGTGTGTGTGTGTGTGTGTGTGTGTGTGTGTGTGTGTGTGTGAGTGAGTGAGTGTGTGTGTGTGCCGAGTGATGAATTGGGCACCCCATCCAGGATGTACTCCGGTTCATGCCCTAAGTCTCCTGAGATAGGCTCCAAGCCCCCGACAACCCCCCCCACCCCATCCCCCCCACCCCGACCCTGTATACAGGATGCCGCGGTATAGACCATGAGTGAGAGTATGTAGACATGATGACTATTGAAATAATCATAAATGTTCACGATTATTAAAAGGAGGGGACACGATGGCTTAGTGGTTAGCACTGTTGCCTCACACCTCCAGGGTACAGGTTCGATGTTTTATCTGTGTGCATTGAGTTTGCATGTTCTCTCCTTTCTTGGTGGGTTTCCTCCGTGGTACTCCGGGTTTCCTCACTCAGACCAAATACATTGCATGTGTGCCCTGCAACGCCTTGGCGCTTCATACCCGAGGTCTCAAGGGGATTCGTTCCGCAACTTCCGTAACTGAACCTTTAAAAATAGTACATTTCTATAACGTATTCATTCATGAATTAACAGCATTCTAAATTCTGAATAAAGCAGATCTGAAAATCATAGCAAAGTCGACAGCTGAGCCTAATGAGCTGAATTGGCTTAGAAATAGAAATTGTATCTTATCAAAGGCAGGAATGAGGTTTATATCCCTCACAGGTTTTGCATTCTTACTATATACTGCAATTGTTTATGCATATACGCTCATCTTGCGCAATATTAGGAGCACCTGCACGTTCATGTAGTTATACAATCATGCAGCAGGAGCAGAATGTCGGGGTGGGAGCTACTGGAAAGGCTGGTTTGAGAATTTCGCTGAACTCCTGGGAAGTTTACACGCAACAGTCTGTAGAGTTTTCAAAGAATTCTTTTATAACACAATATTATTGCGTGTCTTCTTGATTCATTACATGTAACGTAAAATATTTCAAGCTGTTTTTGATTATTATGTCTTACGTCTCAAATCTCAATATGATAAAAAAATATTTCCTAAGTTCAATTAAAAGTATTTGCAATAGAGAAATTATGAAAAATTAGATTCATTTATGCACAGGGCTCCTTTACTGCATCAATGCGCATGGAGGCGATCAGCCTGACACACTGCTGAGGTGTGATTGAAGACCAGTTTCCTCTGATGGCAGCCTTCTGTATTATTGGGTCAAAGGTGTTTCTCATCTGTGGCGGCCCGGTGGCTTAGTGGTTGACTTTGGACTTAAAACTCAGTGAACCAACACCAGCAGATGACATGGCAGACCAAATTATCATCAACTGTGGTGACTGGACTTAAAGTCAAGCAACTTGAATTCTCTCAGACTCTGGGAAGTCACTTTTGACGTTGTATCAGGGAAAGGAGTGGCTTGATACTAGGAATGCAACAGTTACAGTGTGAAAAGGTCTGTGAGTGGTGGCTCCTGATGCATCATTTTCTCTATATAATCCCCTGCTATACTTATACTACACGTATCCCAGCATTTCTTTAGTGCTTGGAGACCATTAAGCTTGAAAGTACACCATGCTTCACGTCTGAAACGCTGCCCTCGCAGGAATGTCTCGACCATGTGGAAATGGCTTGGAGTGAGGTCAGAACTGTACAGGGGATGAGGCAATACCTCCCAGTCAAGTGGTGTTGGTGAATGATTGTATGTACAGCTCCCACAGACAGATGCATCTCTTACGCAGTTTCAACAGACACTCAGTGAAACAGTCTCCGCAAGTTGGTGTAAAGTTATCTGTCAATTTTCCAAGATCCGGCATTCCACTCTATTAACGTTCATGGGAATGACTGCACTGGGCTCCGAGCCACCTCGGTCAGGATCGTCATTGACGGATATACAGACTGCTTTAAAACATTTCACTATTCAAATGTTGTACTGTGACTAAGAGTATCATCACTGTACTGTGCTTCATGTCTTCTGTAAATGTCAGTCGGGTTTTATGCATCAGTCCTGGTTTGACTTGAATGCCCCTCGTAGAATCTATCATGTATGGTGAATGTTTTCTGTATTGTTTGTGAACTACTCTTGACCTTCTAGTAAACTAATTACCTGTTCTTCTGTGTTTTAGGACCGTGTAATAGATGTGGAAAAGCCAGCAGTGGCCACTAAACCAAAGTATACGCCACTACAAAAATCAGTACCCCAAGCACTTAACCTGGATGGTTCCCAACCTCCAATTAACTCTGCACTTGTGTCACAGCCACGTCCTTCTAAACCCTTTAAACCAGAATGGAAACCTGTTTCTGTTTTCACCAGTGAGAATCGGTCCCAGTTTCAGCAACAAGTGGACAGCACTCAGGGTTTACCTCGTTCCCGAAATAAGGATAATGCTGAAGTCAATTCAGCTCAAGCATCAGCCTCCTCTCCTCACAATGTACGTGAGATGTCAGTTGACCATATAAAGCCTATACAAGTCCTACCTGGCCAGAACCATGGGACGGTGAAAACCCGTCGCAATCTTACAAACGGCTCTGCAGTTTCTGAAAGGAATGCAACCAGCAAACCTCATGCCGCTTATGTTTTTTCGCCAAATGTATTGCAACCCAAAACTGCAGAGTTGAATCCAGTCATGTTCAACAACACACAGCGTAGACACTCTGCTGGTGAAGAATATGGCCATTTGTCCTCTGTTCTGCCTCCTGATCAAAAGGCCTCACCAATATCTGTACAGGACATACTAAAAAGCAGTCATGTTGGACGACGAGAGAAGTCTGACATTACCTCAAGAGGACATGTGAAGCCAAAATATAAAGCTTTAACTGTGAATGAGAGTACACTAGCTTCAGTTTACAAGGAAGGAAAAGCTTTTACTCCGAGAAAACACGCATCCAAAAGTAGAACAGAAAGTCAGACTGACAATGTGGACCCGGCAGGGGATCATCCACGCTGGAAAGTTTATTCGCCGGAACAGAAAACACGCCAGGATGTGCCTGACAACACCACATCAGAAAGCACTCCAGGGAAAAAATCCGGTTCTTCTTTGAAGCCTAAAGTCAAGTCTTTGACCCACGCAGACCTGAAACAGTCAGACGGCCAGAGGAAGTCATCCTTCAGAAAGCTAAAGGATTTTGAATTCTCAATGAAAAAGTTGTTCTCCAAGGGAGGACAAGGTCCGGAGATGACCCCAAGCAAGGACGAGCAATCAGTGGACGAGGCCTTGCCCGTTACCAAAAACCCATCCAGAAATCAGATTCTAATACCGCAATACAGAACACACCAGGTCAGCTTCCCCAAAGATGAATTTACCGTTGAGTGTAGTGTGGATGGAGATGATTTTGGTAATGAGTATCAATATGGAGATATGCAAGAAAATCTAAATGTCGGCATTGCAAAAAGCCCTGGGGTACCGCTGCAACAAGAGCCAAAAGTCTGGCGAAGAAATCCATTGAAAAAAGAAGAAAGTATCAATGGAAAAATGCAAGATTGCAGAGAGTTTAACACTAGAGTGAATCAGGAGCATAATAGGAGGTGAGAAATATAAATGATATAAATAAATTGAAACTTTTTTTTCCCCCCAGAAATGCAATTTGAAGAACCTAAATGTTATCAAAGTCTTAAATTATATATACATATTTAAATATATAATGTCTCTTATCTGCGTATGTACCAATACAAACTGTAGAAATCGACAAACTTAGAGGAAGAAATGGTTTAAACTAAAATGCCACCATACAAAGACTTTGTATGAGGAACTATTGTTTTTTTTTTAGGGTGTATAGATTCTTCTCTTCTCCATTTTCTTTTAATCCCATACTGTAAAAATAACATGCATGGTTTGATTGTGGCGTCTTTTTCCTCTGAACGCTTCACCACAAACCCAGTCTCTTGTTGCTTGTTTTTCCGTAAGATATGTGCATGACGAGTTTGTCTACTCCAATGATCCGCCTTCAGAGAGGGAATTTGAAAGCAGCTCAGAAGAGGAAGATGATTATGATGATGATGATGATGATGATGAAGAACTTGCAACCAATCCTAACAAATGGAAGAATCAGGTATTACATACATTATATTGTTATACCGTCATATTTGCTGTAAATATCGGTTGTAAATCTGTTGTTTTTTCTATTTAAGGGCTCCAAGAGAACCAAACTGTCTTACATCGCTAAAGAGATCGTGAGTTCGGAGAAAGTGTGAGTGCGCAGATTTAACAGCGATCCTGCACCTCATTCGAGTTAATACTTTTAATGCGTTACTAATATTATTTTCCTTCCCAGGTTTGTGGATGTGTTGAAGCTTCTCCATATTGTGAGTGTCTTCAATTTATGCTTTTGTTACAGTCACATGTATTTTCAATATAACATGCTTTTGTGATTATTTGAATCAAGTTATGGTTATGTAAAAATGTATTACATGAAAATCTGGATACTCCATAGGCATAGTGTCTGTAATCCTCTCTGTCAAAGCACAAAACACTTGACTGTGGGGGAAATCTCTCTCTCATGAGCAAATATTTTCCCTGCAGCGTGTTACGGTTAAAGAATACTACAAAAGACGTGAGGAATTTCTTTAACCAGTAAAGCCTCAATTATGTGTCTGCACACCAAGCCTGTCTTGGAACTACCAAAATGACTACTTTTATACGTACAGTAGGGGAAAATACTTTTCTTGCTTTTACAGTTGCTTTATTAAATTACCTGTGAAAACATTTAAAAGCCTTGATAAACGATCATTTCCAGTGTAAAGCCCTTAATCAGATCACAAACACTCAGAATAAAGCAGACTGAAATTTGATGCTTTTTTTAATTGGGAATTTTTATCATATTAGGCGGCATGGTGGCTTAGTGGTTAGCGCTGTTGTCTCGCATCTCCAGGGTCCGTGTTCAATTCTCACCCAGGGTTCTCCATGTGCTTGGTGGGTTTCCTCCGGGTACTCCGCCTTCTTCCCACAGTCCAAAGACCTGCAGATTAGGCTAATCGGTGTTCCCCAAATTGCCCGTAGTGTGCGAATGAGCGTGTAAGTATGTATGCAGTATTTGTGTGCCATGTAATGGATTGGCACCCAGTCCAGGGTCAAAGCCCCGCCTCGTGCCCCGAGTCTCCTGGGATAGGCTTCAGGCCCCCCTGCGACCCTGTATACAGTATAAAGTGATACAGACTATGAATGAGTGAGTGAGTGAGATCATATTAACACCTGGTATTCGATTACAAAGTAAACATTGAGTTAACATGCATTTCGTTTTTTTTGGTGCATAACATTCCAGCAGCATTTCTGACAAGGTTTAAAAAGTGATGATAATAGTTCCGGGTGAAATTTCTTTGATGTTTGAGATGTCAGTGTTTAATAGAGATGGAAAATTCCTGTTGTTTTAATGTTGACAGAATTCCTCCTCAGCAACAATCCTAGGAATCCTGCAGATACAAATACAATCTTAGTAAGTAAAAGCATTCACATTTCTGCGTACTTTTGACCCAATATCCGCATATTTTCCAGAATTTTCGGGATGCAGTGATGAAGGCCGCCTTGCAGTCTGGGAAGACTGTGATCGATGAGAAGAGCCTCAATCAGATCCTGTTTTCATTGCCACAGCTCTATGAGCTCAACCTGGGTTTATTGAAGGAGCTGGAGGAACGTGTGGCAAAATGGCATGAAATCTTTTTGCTTTTTTTTTTAATCAGTCTCAAAAATGACATTATTCAATGTGTTCACAGGCTGCTGCATTAATCTGTTATCAGGAAATACTTAAGTGATTAAATGGTTACTGTGGAGTTAGTCATCCTCATAGATTTAACATAAAACAACAAGCACATTCTACATGCTAAAACATTTCATCAACATATTTCCTTGATGATTCAGGGATGAGCACTCCGGCCTAGCAGATATCTTTTTAAAAAAGGGGCCATACTTGAAAATGTACTCTAGCTACATCTGTGAGTTTGACAAGAATGTGGCCCTACTGGAGGAGCAATGCAGAAAGAGCCCTGCGTTTGCAAAGGTCGTTCAGGAATTCGAGGTAATGACACCAGCTCAACCTGTTCTCCCTCCTAACACAAACGTTGGTGATGACGGCCATGTTTTTATTTTTATTCCCTTGCTTTTTAAGTGTGTCTGTTTGGTGGCATAGTGGTTAGCGCAGTGGCCTCGCACCTCCAGAGTCGAGGTTTCATTTCCTTGAGCCTGTGTGCGTGACGTTTCTGTTCTCCCCATGCTTAATGGGTTTCCTCGTACACTCTAAAGACTTTTAAAGTGGACTAACTGGCATTTCCAAATTCCCTGTTGTATGTGTATGTGCGTGATGGTATGCCCTGTGACAGACTGGCACCCCGTCCTGGGTGTACGCTGACTTTTGCCTACTGGGAAAGGCTATAGCCCACCCATGATACAGTACAAGATAAGCAGCATAGAGAGTGAGTGAGTGAGAGTGTGTGTCACACATTTATGGGTGCGTGGATATACTTCTCATCGCTATGATGTTTGCTATTAATACTATTTAAAGAATGAGATGCCATTAGACTATCTGCATTCCATGTGTGTGAATAATCCATGTTGATTGCTTTCTTTCTCTTTTTCTAATATAGAGCAGTCCACGTTGTGCCAATCTCGCCCTGAAGCACTATATGCTGAAACCCGTTCAGAGACTTCCCCAGTATCAGCTCCTTCTCACAGGTTAGAGGTGCCATTTAAGAATTCACTTCAAGTTCAGTTAAACACTGTAGGTATTATGATTTCTGAATTCTACGATCTGGATCCTGTTAGTAATAAAGAACCCATCAAAATAAACAACACTGAGTCTGTTAAAAATTCAAGTTTAAATATATACCCGGCATCTGTTTTCCCCATAGCAACAACCTGCATGTATTTCCTGAGGTTTGTGCTCTTGGTTTCTCAGGCTTAAATCCTTAGATCAGGGATGTCAAAGCTCAAATTCTGTCCCGGCCGCGTCAGCATGTTTGTAAGCTCTTGGGGTGTCATGATCCTAAGCCATGCATTTTTAAGATATCTGTTCTACTGATTGACGTTGGTAATTACAGGCTCTCAAAGCAGAATATTGGGGTGTAGGACTAAGTAGGTTTTAGGGTTAAATCTAAAAAAAGAAGAAATCTTTCCTAACAGTGTTTAACTGATGGTACTTAGTTAATAACCCAGTGTAAGGATCTATCCGATGACCTGAAACTTCACAGCACTTTTGAAAGTCGCTCTGGATAAGAGCTTCCGCCAAATGCCTAAATTTAAATGTAAATGTTCGCGTGAGAAACAGAGGTGTCATGTGAACAATTTTTTTAAGGGGCCAAAGTTCCATGTGATTATCATTTAAAATTTAAATTGTTCATGCTACTTTATATGCAACATAAATAAAATCTACAGCAGAGTATGTACAGTATATTTATATACTGTATATACGCTGCTGTAGATTTTATTTATGTTGCATATAAATTAGTGCACAAAAAAAAAGTTTTTTGTGCACATATTTCATTGCGGTGGTGTTAATTTTTTAACAAATGAAATAACCTCATGATAGCAAAAGCCAACAAGCTATAATCCTTTATAACAAATGCACTTTTAAAGACATTGTGTGTGAATGTAACCATAAAGAAAAAAAAATATGACCCCTCATTAAATATTAATTTCTTTAATAAGAAATGTCAACATCTTGATTGCTGATCTTGTTTTAATTTGTACTAGTAGATGAAGGGTATTGAATTGCAGGTAATGACAAAAAGTTCACTTACTGAAGAAAAAAAAAGTCATTATAAATGCATATTTCAACTAAGGAAAAAGTATTTCCCCTATATATATTCATACTTAAGACAGTTAAAATTACAGTTCGATTTTATGGGATGTCTAATTCTTTTCAAATGACTCTATATAAATATGCTAAAGAAAATTGTGTTTTAAATAATAGTTTGCGCTAATGATATGAGTAATACCACTATGTCTGTATATAATGTTTTGTTTGTTTTTCTTTTTACCTCAGAGTATTTCGAGAACCTTGATGAAGACTCTCCGGACTACAAAGATGCACAAGGTGAACATGTTTTCTGTCTTTTACGATCATAAAATCAATTAGTATAGCCCAAACAAATTTGGGATTTGACTCTTGCATGTGTTACATGACTGAAAGCAAAATAAATCTGATTACCGGGTTAGCTCTAGCTCGTTTAGCTCTGTGCTTAGCTTGTTAGCTCTAGATAACAATCTTTCAACCTTCTTGCAGCTGCACTCAATATAGTAAAGGAAGTGGCGAACCATGCCAATGAAACCATAAAACGAGAGGTAAGACTGTGATTTATTAAGAGAATTGGTCTGACATGTAATGCCTCTCGTTCTCTCATACTCGGTTATAAGATGAATATGAATAGACACTTCTTATTTCTGACAGGATGACTTTCAGAAACTGATGCAAGTCCAGTGCAGCCTGACTGGATACCATGAGATCGTGAAGCCGGGCAGGGTAAATACATACCATCCTGTAGCTTAGCAGGGAAGCACAGATAACACCCATTATTATGTTAATGAGTACAGACATCTGTGTGTATTACGTGTGCCTTTGTTAAAAAACAAATGACTGTAAGGTCCAAATACATGTGCATTCACAGTAATAAATTATTATTAAAGCTTGTTTTTTTTACAAATAAAAAATTCTTTTCAGATTTTAAAGAGAGAAGGTATCTTGCTGAAACTATCTAGAAAAGTGATGCAGCCTCGGATGTTCTTCTTAGTAAGTGACTTCTTATTACTTAAATGTAATATAATCAGCAAAAGAATGATTGATTCTTTAGAATTTTTTTTTTTTTTTTTTTTTTTTTTTACTGAATAGTTATGTCCAACCCTGATTGTACGGTCAGTAAACCTGTTTCACATGTTTTGGATCCATTGTCCTGATGGAAGACACAACCATGACCCAGAGAGAGAGATGTTTATTTAAAACCTCTTAAGATTTCATGAAGGTCTTGAATCCCATGTACTGTATGAAGGAAAGACTTTGGATGGGATTTAGGATCTCCTCTGTAAAAACCAGTTGTATCTTTACACCAATACCACAGTGAATATTCATGTCATTTGTGTCTCCCCTGATCATGGGACCAATCAGTTCTAACAAACTGTCGCATAAATGGAAAAGCTTTCTTCTGGCACACCTTTCACATTGTCCAAAAAACATAGAGATGCTGTTTAATTCGTAACTCCAAAATGGTGAATTACACTTTCACATGCCCCGCGGTTACTTCATTACAGCTCATGTTTGTATTAAAACTACTTCACTATTTCCCTAATAGTAGATATGGCCATTTTTGGGTGTGCCACTATTTTCTATAGCTATTCCCTGTTTTAGGAAGTTTAACCTACTGTAGTTCTTCCTCATATTGATGAATGACTCTGTCACCTCATGTCTATTCCGCACTGAAACAGGAAGTTCCTAAACTGTAAAATGTGGATGATTAACATTTAGTTGCTTTCATTCGTAAGAATTTCTAGGGGTGCCAATAATTGTGACATGATGTCTAAAATATTTTAGATTGGTTTAAAGATTTCATACTACTATCTTATATTCTAATATTTTTTTTTAGTGTGAAACGAACCTGTGAACCTAGCTTGACTAGGGGTGCCAATACTTATTCATCTGACTTTACATGTGTAATTTATGTAATTGTATGTTTCTTCATTAGTATTTGTCCTCTTATTGACCAGTTCAGTGACGCTCTGATGTACGCTACACCCCTCCAGCCAGGACAATACAAGCTGAACAACGAGCTCTCTCTGTCTGGAATGAAGGTGACCCTTCATAACACTTCAATCCGTTGCTTTCTTCTAGACCGTGTATTTGAATTGCTTCTACATTTATCTTTTTAGGTCAGTAAGCCAAGTCATGAAGGATATCAGAACGAGCTGAACATCGAGAGTGTCGAACGCTCTTTTATTCTGTCTGCCAAGTGAGTATTACTGTAGGTTGTCATTCAAACATGTGTAATTAGCACAGCCCAGATTACACACACACAATTTTTTTTATTTTTAAGATAATTTTATTGGAAACTCAAAAGAAAAACAGGTCTACCTTGTATTGGTGTCAGTAGTGCGCTGTGGTATTTATAAGGTCAGAACTGCTGTTCATTTGAGAACAAAGGCAAATTGGTTTGTATTCTACATTTGCATTCCTGGAGAAGCGAGCGCTCTTGTTTGTCTGTCCGTGTCCCTTTTCCTATCTCCATTCTTCTCTCCTTTTCAGCTCCCCTGCAAGTCGAGACGAGTGGCTTGAGGCGATCTCTAATGCTATTGAAGATTACACCAAGAAAATGACCACATTTCAGCCCTCAAGCAAAGGTCCTGAAGAGGTACTGACTGGCTCATGCTATTTCAGTCCCACGTCCTTTAAAGTTACAATATGGCCAAAGTCAAAAATCTAACCACCAATACATCTGTCACGATTATGCCTCCTCTGGTATGCGATTTCTTGGGTTTAAACCCTCGGAGCAGTGCCATGTGGTTCGGTACATGCTCTGATTTGTTGGTTGTGTCGTATGTTGAGTGGCCACCATGAATCAATCACAGTGGGTTATTTGGATGGCTTTCCCCTCCAGGAAGGGATCAGTGTGGATTCCCTGATGACACTGCTTGATGGAGAAAGGAATTTGGAACTGCTTAGGGTCTGATGCTTGGGGGTTTCCATTGCACATCCAGTGGGATAAAAGAAAGCACTCAATTACTTAAGATAGCTGATGTATTTATTATCCCTTTCATCAGTGGCTAGCAGCTCGGATCATGGTGCGGATTCCCAGTGGGTGTATTCCATATTTGCATAATGCATGCAGTTTTTTAATTACTAAATGATTAATGGGTTAAACTGTGGATTCTTTTAGCTTATACAATTATATATAGCATGAATGAGTATGTGATCTGAGTTCTATTTAAACAACTTAATGACTGTCCCATTGTGGCCAATCAACATAGAAACCAGGGTGTGTCCCAAACAGTGTGCTGTTGTTTTATGTACTGTATAAGCCTAAGGTATATTAAGTAACAGCTGGTGGCTGACCGTAATCACGTTTTGCATTTCACATTAATGAGCGTTTGAATGTGTGCATGATTTAAGATATGATAAACCGGTGTTTCATCAAGGGTGTTTTCATAGGATAGGCTCTGGAGCCACCTAAAACCTGACTTGACACAACAGTTAATTACGATGAACAAAGCACTGAAGCAAAAAGGAGCCGGAGAAAAAAGTGAACAGATTTTTATTCATTTTGCTGTCATTCATCATTCATCTGTACAGCAGTACAAAACCCAAAAGTAAAACTTATTAAGAAATAATTTAAAAATGGCTAAAAGTAATAGAATATAAACGTTCATTTGTGTTGAAATGTCCATATAACAGAACTACCATTCCTTTTTTTTTTCTCCATTAAAGGCTAGTATGAATAACATGTGATTGAGAAAGAGTAGTGTGTTGGGCCATATGCTGTTATTTTACAGTGTAAGAAATTGAATGCAAGATATTAAGTCATTGTGTCATATTGTGCAATATAATGTGTATAATACATATGTGTAATATATACATATGTGTGTAACATAATCTCACTGTTTGTGTGAGTAGCTGTTTATTGCCGAACAAATTATCCTTTGCGTCAATCCACCACAACTTTAAAACCATCTAGGGTTTTAGGTTCCCCTTGTGCCACCAAGGTAGCTTTGGCCCCTCAGGGCATGGCTCCGTGTGATCTCTGGTAGTATGCTGTGGTGTCTGGCACCAGGACATCCTAACAGCAGATCCTGTAGGTGCTGTGGGGAGGGGCATCTGTGGATTGGTCTTGTTTGTCGGGTGTGTACCATGGCTGCTCTATCAGAGTGTGATCTGGGTGCTTGGAGTCCGGATCAAAAATCTTTGCCCTTTGGGCCCTGTGCGTGGCAGGATGTGATGCACTAGCTGTTTTTATACTTTTCTGTCTTGGCCAGCATTGACTTTTTTGGCAGTCTGTGCTGCATTGTCCTAATGGCATGGGCGTGGCCTAATCCTGGCCATTTTTTCTTTTTTTTAAATAGGGACTCCCTGCCCCACACACACACACTCATGCGGTTAATATTTTTTTTGTTCTGTTTACCCATAAATCTGAGCGCTTGCTCATGTAAAAGTAAAAACCTTTGGACGAATTTAAACCATTAAACCAGATGCTCTGTAAAGATTTTTGGCAAGCTTTCTAAAAATAAGCTAACAAACACAAGAGAATAACATGCCTTATATATGTCCCTGAATTTTTTTTTTTTTGGTCCATCTACCACAAATTCTGTTCACTCTGAATCACACTAAACACAAACTTATAATACCTTTGCCAAACAATTCCAAACACAGGATCTATGATGTATTTCTTGCAGGGTGACAGGGACAATTGGGACAGTGCGGCCCAGCTCGGAACCAAGGCCCCTATATGGATCCCAGACCTGCGGGCCACCATGTGTATGATCTGCACCTGCGAGTTCACTCTGACCTGGAGGAGACATCACTGCAGGGCCTGTGGAAGGGTGCGGTGATGGTTAACAAACTGGGCTTACTGGATTTACAGGATTTCTGCTAATTTGGTCAAAGTAATGGTAGATTTCTGGTGTGTGTTCTAGGTGGTATGTCAGGCCTGCTCGGTTAATAAGCATCCTCTGGAGTATCTGAAGAATCGCCCGGCTCGTGTGTGTGATCAGTGCTTCGAGATTCTGCAGAATAACAGTTTAGGTCTCAGACCTAACTATCTATTTATAGTGCACAAATACAGTATTCTTTAAATCTCTCCTTAACAACTGGGTTCATGATGTCCTTTTACTAACAGATTTTCCCCCCCACTTATTCACTTAAAAGGTAACCAGGCACCAGGGAGTGGCGTTCTTTCTCCGGCCTCCAAATCGTTTCACTTTAGAAAACAGAAGAAGATTCCAGCAGCCCTGAAAGAGGTATAAAAGCTGGGGAAGTGCATGCTATACCCTTTTTACATTTGTTGAATTATGTTAGTTTCCTCTTTTTAATATAGTAACTCCAGCTAGAAGTTATTAACCCTTAAAGCTCATTGCATTTTTGATGCATTACTATATTTTAATAAAAGGTCAGGATTATGCAATATAGCGTGTCTTGTATGCTTTTTTCAGCACAAGTTAGGCAATATGATGAAATAAATTTCGTTTCATACCACAATTCGATTATACAAAAAAAAAAATGCATCACATAGGCAAAGAAATACCATGAGGCACACATGATCACGCGTTTTTTATGGTCTTTCTGGTTGTTTCTTTGAACAAAAATAATAATATGGGCATTTTGGCAGTTCTACATTTTATGGCATTGTTCCCATATTCTGGGTGCATTTTTAAAATAATGCTAACTTTGTTGTTATACTCTATTTTTAATATTCATTTTTTCCAATGTTTCCTTTCTGCCATTGATCTGTGCCGCTCAAGTTTTAAGGGTTAATTAATTCGTGATCGCTGGGTATCAGCAATTATTTGCTTACTTAATCATTTCCTCACTTTGACATGTGGACTTGTATTGTAGGTTTCAGCAAACACAGATGGCTCATCTATGAGCGGTTATCTGGACAGAATGAAGGCCAAAAAGAGACAATGGAAGAGGCTCTGGTTTGTCATCAAGGACAAAGTGCTGTACACTTACGCTGCCAGTGAGGTAGGTGAAGAAGTCAATGTCCAAGATGACTCCAGATGTGTGTTTGTGACTGTGAAGAGTATAACTTGTTTATTTGAATGTGCAGATGGCCATGATTTAATTGGTCGGGAGGGGAAGGGTGGCAGAAAGCCTCTTTCACCCGTCATTAACAATGAGCCAGATAATCATGTGTCTGCTTCATTGTGTAGAAATTATTGTACGGCAAAACAATGAAATTTGTCATGTTTTCTCACGACATTAGGGATAAAACATGGCGACTGCTAAAATCCAAAGTTTTCTCCATTTATTTGTCTTCAGTAAAGGCTTAATTCTGGTTAGGGTTGTGGAGTGTCCAGAACATTAATGCAACCCAAGCGGCAGATTATATATAAAAGACAATATATTAAAGAAAATAAGCTACTAGGGCTACAATTGTTTTTAACGCACACATGTTAATCATGCTATTATACTTCTGTCCAACTTGTCTTCCACTCATGCAGGACGTAGCAGCCTTAGAAAGCCTACCTCTTCTCGGCTTCTCTATCACAGAAGATGATCCAGAAGCAGCTCAGCAGTTTCAGCTTTACCATAAAGACAAGATCTTCTACATCTTTAAAAGCGAAGATCCCAATATCTACAGCAGGTCCATCTACAACCTAAATTGCTCCTTGAAAATAACTATATACTATAGATGATGGTGCACAGTTTTTGACTTGTATTTTAATTTTTTTCACAGGTGGGTAAAAGCTTTCCGTGAAGCTGTGATTCTTTAGCCTGCACAGCCAGCACTGCTAAGATTGACACAGATCCCTCAGACTGTTCCTGTGGCTAATCACAGACACTGTGTATATATAATAATGCATACTGTAATGTACATGTGGTGTTCATGAATGATGTCCCGGTTTGACTTGAACGCTCCTCGTATATACTGTACATCTGATGAAACACCGCGTTTGAGATTCTCTAATGTGTTTTATTAGTACATGTCTTCTGCTTTATTCTGTCGTGCATTACCTTATGGTCAGATAAAATGTTTGGTTTGTCTGTGACTTTTTTAATGCAAACTTCTCCATAATTATTGTTTTAACTATTTAAATATAAATGTTTTATTATAGTTTATTCTAGTATGTATTATCATTGCCATATGTATAATTTGTTAAGTTGTGTAATATATATATATATATATATAGTAAAGTAGGTTCATAATTTCATGTTATGAGTAGTCAATAAATGTGTATTTTCATAAACCTGGTCATATTATCTGTATATTTTTTGACATATCTGGATCAAATAAGCCTATTTTGCATGACAGTGTCTCCACTGGGCCTCCACCCAGTCCAGACCTCTTTGACTGCAGAGCTAACACTGACAAAGGCCTATTATAAGGCTGCTTAATCTCTGTGTAAACATGTTAAGCCTATCTGTTGAAATGAAAGCGTGGTAGGTGAGGGACAGCCCTACAAATATGAAAATTCATCATTCAAATTAGGGCCTAAAGGGTAGATTGTATAAGAGTGAGCAAAGGGAGCTCAAATCTTGAATTCAGCAAGGACATATGGGTGTGATAGTCAAGCGTCCAAACACTTTTTGCCAGGTTGGGTACGTGCCCAATATTAGAATTAGAATATATACATAATGTAAATGTGTTGAGACAGTGAGGATGTCTCTGTGTGTTTTAATGAAATCAATTTGTGCTATCTATCTATCTATCTATCTATCTATCCATTTACTAATTTCTATTTATTGATTCATCCTGAATGATATTATTACTTATTATTCTAAATTTCTGATTTATACCTTGACCTATAGTAAACCTTGATTTTAATCTCAGCATGTGTTACTGATTGCCTCACAATTCTGACTTCTTATCTTTACAATTTAAATGAGAGAGAGATAGCAGAAATCAATCTTTATCTGTCTGCCTATCTGACTGTAAGCAGTGTGTCTATTTATTAATTTCCATTCATCCTGAATTACTTGTAACTATTATTCGTATTTGACTCTATGGTAGAACTTGATTGTAACCCGGATCTTAGAATTTTGACTGATTACCTCACAATTCTGCCTTATTATCTTTACATTTTGAATGACTGTATGTCCTCTAGGCAGCACGGTGGTGTAGTGGTTAGCACTGTCGCCTTGCACCGGCCAGGCTCGATTCCCGTCTCTGTGTGCATGGAGTTTGCATGTTCTCCCCGTGCTTGGTGGGTTTCCTCCGTGTACTCCGGTTTCCTCCCACAGTCCAAAGACATGTAGGTTAGGCTAATTGACGTTCCCAAATTGCCCATAGTGTGTGAATGAGTGAGTGTATGTGTGTATGTGTGTGTGCCCTGCGATGGATTGGCACCCTGTCCAGGTGTACCCTGCCATGTGCCCTAAGTCTCCTGGGATAGGCTCCAGGCTCCCCGTGACCCTGAATACAGGATTAAGCGGTATAGATGATGAGTGAGTGAGTGAGTGAGTGAGTGTATGTCATCTTATTAGTTGTCAGCCTCCTGATTATTATATCTGATTATTTCCACTCCTCCTGTTGCCCTGTCATAGAGTAGAGATAAGACCAAAAAGTGTGTGTGTGGGGGGGAAGGAGAACAAATAAATGAGATGTGGTTTCCCTGTAGAAATAATAATAATAATGATGAGTATGATAATGATTATAATGAGAACCCTGGTTTAAGGTGGTTCTTCATTGTGCACCCCGCCCCTTTCAAGACATTAGCCACGCCCAGGACAATGCCCCACCAGCCGAGCGCGTGCCACTCGCTGGCTCGCTCTCCGATTGGGTCAAGGGTTACGAGGCGCTACGTCACACGCTGCTAAGATGGCGTTTTGATGACGACGCGAGAAACGAGGACCCCTGCCCTTGTTCGAAAGGTATTTAAAAATTGTGTGTCTGTGTTTGTAAATGTGGTTGTGTGTAAACGCTCGCTCCGAGGGCGAGTTTAAAGCGAATTAGTGAGTGGAAAAGGAGTGAAAACTGGCCGGCGGTTCACACGTTGAGCTCGGTGTTGGCGAGCAGCCCCTCCTGCAGCAGCAGCCAGCTCCATTCACCAGCCTGGCAAGGTGGGACTGCTGGCTTTTTCCTTCATTACACAACATAGGTCAGGTTTTATCTCACGCTTTTAGCGTTTGTAGTGTAAGTGCGGAGTGCTGTGTTTATCGTCGCGGCGCTCGGGTCGTGAAGAATATCGTAGCTCGGTGATAGAAGTGTGTTGCTATTGTGGCTCTCTGCCTGTAGGCGATTAGTGTTTACAACCCGCAGTTCCGCATTCACTACAGCACGGCACGCGCACACACACACACACACACACACACACCAACCACCGTGGGAGGCTGGTTTCGAGTTTCCAAAAACATTTAATGTAGTAACTCGTCAGCTAATCCTTTAATTGCTTGGTTCAGTGGTCAAGGATTTATATAGTACTTTATCATAGATATTTTTAGTATTATTTTTTAATATTATGTTTAATCAACTATATGTTAAATACTCAGAAGGTTTGGACTCAAAAAGAAAAGTGTGTGTATATTACATCTTTTGTTAAATGCTTTAAAGATTTAGAAAAAAAGGAAAGTTTATATATATATATAATCGATAATCGAGGACTGCATACTGTTATGTCATACTGTGCCGTTGTCACAGTTGTTCATGTACAACGTGTCATTAACATTTTTATTTATTTATATATATATACACCCATGTTTATATGTTTGGTGACGTAACACTCGCCATTGTCGCCATCCACTTTTAAGTGGACGTTCAGTAGGATTTGGCGAGGAACGACTGTCAAAGTACGACAGTCGCAGTGTGACATAACTGACATCACAAATAAACAAAGCCACAAACACGATTGTGGCTTTATATATATAATATAGAAAATGTGTGTGTAACAAGCTTTAAATACCAACCCTCCATTTACATTCATTCATCACTGTTCTTATCCAAAGCATACAGTCTGGCTGATTAAGGATTAAGGCTCTTGATCTGTCCTGGGATTCAAACTTGCACTCGTTTGATCATTAGCTCAGATCCCTTACCATAGAATTACTGCCCTTTGCATTTCTTTTATCTGTATTGTGTCATGATACAATTTGGACTGCATGTATTACACACTTGTTAGTTAGCTGTTATGTTGTTAGTTGGATTGAAATAGCAAATGCATGCTGCCTCACGGGTTAATGTGAAAAAACAACGCTCAGTATAACTAACTATGACTACTAACTACTACTTTTTGTCATTCCTCATATACCAGGAAATGTAGCTGATGTGTGTGATTTGTATACTATGGATTAAATGTATTTAAAATACCTGCACTCACAATTTACATTTTTGTCTGGATAATCCTAATATTCAAGCCACATCAGGGTAAAGGTAAGGACTTGTCTCAAGAAGTGTAATAAGCTCACATGTTATTTAGCTCAGCTGCGGGACATCAGAACAGCTGATCTAAATCCAAAAATGCAGACATACCTCATTTTCAGTGATTAAGGCTCAGGGCTACTCATCACCAGGTCATGGGTTCAAATTTCAGCACTGACCAGCTATGACTGCCGGGCCCTTGACCCTCTCTACTTCAGGAGCACTATATCATGTCTGACTCTGCACTCTGCCCCCAGCCTACTTTCACGTTAAGATATGAGAAGAAATAGTTTTTGTTCCACTGCCCCATATTCTTACATGTAAAAATAAAGCCTGTCTTCTTCTTTTTAGACATTCATTCATGCAGCAGCTTTAATAACTCTGTACCTTTTGTTCTGCTTTCTAGTTACCTCAATGAAAAACATCAAGGGCAGGAGATGGAGCTCTCAAATTATGCCAGCCAACTGCTGCTGCAGCTCAACCAGCAACGCTCCAAGGGCTTTTTATGCGATGTTGTCGTTATGGTGGATAACACACTCTTTCGAGCTCATAAAAGCGTCCTCGCTGCTGCCAGCAGCTACTTCAAGTCCCTCGTCCTGCATGATAACCTCATCCACCTTGATGCCGAGTTGGTCGAGGCAGATGTGTTCCAGAAAATTCTGGACTTCATTTACACTGGCAAGTTATGTGAGGAGAGCCAGGGAACAGAGCACGTGCAAAATCTGAGCGTCTTTCTCACTGTCGCAAACTACCTCCAGCTCCACGACCTGGCGACTCTGTGTACTAGCAAACTCGAGTCTAGTAATGCATCCTGCAAGGGCTCTTTACGCACCCCAAATCTGCCTTTTTCATCTGCCTCAAAAATCTTGGTCAAGCGGGAGGCAGAAGACACTTTGTCTGATGGTGAAGTATATGCAAACACGGTCCCTCCAAAGAAAAGACACAATGGCGAGAATAAGCGCAGCTTGAGCAGCAAGCAAAGCTTTGGGCTGGATTTAAGCAAGAAGAGCTCCTCTCACTGTGCTGTAAATAACGACATCAGCAGCATGCATGAATACTCTCAGTCCACGGTTTCCAAGACAACTGCCAATACCCTTCGGTCAGGTATGGAGAAAAAGGGTTCCCCGGGGAAGGTTGGAGGCCTGGAGGTTTTTGATGGAAAGCAGGAATGGAGAACAACGCCTTCTAGAGAGCGCTCCAGGAGGAAAGGAAACATCAACGGTTATATGCCTGCAATCAAAGGTGGAAGTCGCGTGAGCCAAAATCACGCGAGAGAACGTTCCCAAGAGCAGACAGAAGACGGAGGCTCCAACGGTGCCAGCCCTAAGTTTGTCTACAGACAGGAATCCTACCTCGAACCATCACAGGAGGACAACAGTTATGTCTGTATCCCTTGTGGAAAAGGATTCCCGTCTTCAGAAAGCCTAAATTCTCACGTTGAATCTCACGCAGATGTAGATGTGAATCTCGTCAAAGAGGAAGGGGACGAAGATCCTTCCACTACTGGTGCCCAAGAACCCCTAGAGGTTATAGAGAAAAGCCCACTGAAGCCGTACAAAGAGCTGGACACACTGCGACCGTTCCCTTGCAACATCTGTGGCAAAATGTTCACGCAGCGTGGCACCATGACGCGCCACATGCGCAGTCATCTGGGCCTGAAGCCATTTGCCTGCGATGAGTGCGGCATGCGCTTTACACGGCAGTACCGCCTCACCGAGCACATGCGAGTCCACTCGGGAGAGAAGCCCTACGAGTGTCAGGTCTGCGGGGGCAAGTTTACACAGCAGAGAAACCTCATCAGCCACATGCGCATGCATACCTCACCAAATTAGACTTGGAGAGTTGCAATAGTTACACAATATCCACAAAATATCAGTAAAGCTTTTTAAACGAGTCTGATCTAATAATAAAACCATAATACCTCATGTCACTACAGTAAGCTATTTCCACTAACTAATATCTACGGAATGTTTCTTGTGGTACCTACTATTTTGAAAGAATGAATGTTATAGCTGATTCTAACAGTTCCAAGGCAGAACGTATTGATTTATGTGCTTTATCTGGATACAACAAAACCCTCATGTTTACTTGAATACGTGTGCAAACATTGCTACCTCAACTTTTACCTTCCAAATTCTCGGATGCCCTTTGAGATTATGTTCATCCACACCATCTCGAATTAATTCTTTCGGAAAATAAACATAAATTAATTTATAGTTTGCATCAATATCTGGCATCTGATAGAAATCCAAAAATAACGTATGGAGGAAAACACACTGCCGGTTTTACATTGTGAGAAAGGATAGAAAGCAAGTATAGGGATTGTGTTGAGGATTAGCGGGACAGACGTTACCTGATGGTTTCATGGAGCATTTAGGCGTGTGTAATGTACAGTTCCAAAGAAATGATGAATGTTGAAAGATAAAATAAAATACTGTATTACTGTAACCAAATCTATATTCTTGCTATATACGTATTTAAGTGTAAGTCTAATTTATGTGTATGATCACAGATGTCCATCTTTGTTAGTTGCCCACCCTTTCCTCCCCGCAGCCCTCGTTGAATTTAAGATCCTCATGCAAGTCCTTTCCTTTAGAATTTTTCCCCCTGTGCTTTAAATCTTGTTACGATTATAAAACTATTGCTCACTTGAGACCAAAAGGACTATGGAAAAACAGTTGTAAATATCTTTGGAGTGTCTTTGAAGAATTTGCTTGGTTGCTCATTGATTGCAGGGTTTTGATAGTTATAGATAGCATGAGCGATTTAATTGTGAATCCTTCAATCAGTTAGGACACTGGGGGTTTTGCTTATGGGATAATATCTTTATATTTTGGATGTACTCTTATATTGTGTTGTTCCATTCCAACGTTTTGTGCTTATCTGTTACTTTTCATCTACCTCATGTTTTCAGGGTGTTTACCCACTCACTGTGTTTCAGAACACATGCAGCGTTGTCGTCTTTAGTCGCTATGGAGCTAAGTGTTATACCAAACCTCGTGTAAGAAAACCTCAAACTGTAACACATACTTGCACACTTGTATATTGGAATCATTCATTGTTGGGGTAACAAGGCCCGTACTATTGCATAAGGTCTATATTTAAAAAAAAGAAAAAAGAATGATTTATTTTTCCTTTCTTCTCCTTTTCTGACCCCAGTATGAGTTTACACATACGTTGCTATCCGTGATGCTGTCTGTTAAAATATGCAGGAACGTTTCTGTTTTACGACGGACCTGAAACTGAAACTGTGACAACACTTGGACTTTTTTCCTCAGGAAACCTCAGGGATTAATTTCAGGAGCGTCTGTATTTTATACCACGAAGCACCAGATACTGATATTTTTGCAGCTGCTTTCCTCTGTTTGAACACTACTGCCACATTTAAGTACGCTGAAGCATTATTTCCAGCCAACTCGATACGCCTTTTTAAGGCATGGCAGCTCAGTTCTGTGGATTACTCTCCACTTGTGGTATATTTTAATAATAAATGATTGATTAACGTGAATTTCATATGCATTTGAGAAAAAAAAACATTGAATACCATTGTTCAAAGAGTACGAATTGTGATCTGTTGAATACCAAAGCACATTTTCACAAAATGGATGGATACATATGAATGACAATGTACTTTACATGATACTTATAATTAAATGCTGATTAAAAAATAAAAGTAAGTTCTGTGTTTGTTTTTTTTTGGGGGGGGGGGGGGGTAAAAAAAAGATATGAGTTGTTTCTGGCATACTGTGAGTCTTTTTAAATCCAACATTCAAATCCCTAATATGCACAGAACACAAGATTATGAACTTCACTTATATTGTCATTGTTCTTGGTAAGGCACTTAGTACCTCAGAGCGCCATTATCTGTGCATGAGCGCCTCGTGTCCATGTAGGGTTCCTCCAGTTTCTTTTCATCTCACCAGTAACACTGGTGTCCACTTCAGGGTGTATACCTTCCTCAGGCCGAGTGTTCCTGAGATAAACTGTAGATTCTGATCAGGATAAAATGATTACTAAAAATGAATGAATTGTCAGAGTATAGGGAATAATTTTTAGATGAATGGGTTAAAGTGCTCCAGTTTGTGATTTCACTGAAATATATTTTCACACTAGCATAATCTGTATTACTGTTTTTTTCTGAAAATGTATTAACATCATTACTGGGACAAAAATCAGTGTCATGCAGAGTTTGACAGTTTTTATCATGTCTGTACATACAGTACTGAACTAAAGCACCATTTTTGATAGACAAGTACTGTACTCGCTGTCATAACTGACACTGAATTTTTAAATCTCCTTCAGTAGATGGCAGTAGTGAGCAAATTTCTTTCAGTAGTTATGCTGAAGTTTCATCCTGTACTAGCCATCTGATTTGTATCTCTTTGCCTTACTCACAAACTGGTATTTTGTGTTTTTGTGCTTGGATTTGTAGGAAGTGTACACTATTTTATAAATGCTACAAGGTTGGGTGTCTCAAGTGATACATTTAAAGGTGCCGTCAGATTTGGCAGGAGTTTCCATGAACAGACCACTGAAATAAATATATAGAAAAATATATAGTACCTGGAAAAAAAAGAAAGAAAAAAGTTGCGCACTCTAAACTTTCATTCAGTCACCTGTAGCTTCGAGTACAGCACATCATTTTATGCCAGTCCATGTGTGAAGATGATTGCTCATGCTCCCAGAACCTCTCTTCCACTATTTGAGTACTGGAATATGGCCGTGCCATCAGGAATGAAAAACACCATAGATGTGTTAACTTGGTCATTCAGTACATTCATGTCATCAGCTGACTGGTGGACTTGCAGAAACAAATAGTTTTATGATAAAATGTATGCACCAAAAGTTGTCATGTTTTTTGATCGAGTAAGATTTAGCAATTACTTTATTAATATTTTGTTGACTTTTCTTGCCTAGTCACAGGATAAGAGTGTTGTTCGTAATGTCGACAAATCTTTAAACAGCATTATTGTTTTTTTTAATTATTATTATTGTTATCATTGTTATGTTAATATGTATTAGAAGGCCCAGGTTGGTTAACTTTTTTTTTTTAACTAAATATTGTACAGCAGAAATGGGCATTTTAAGATTCCTGGCTGTTTGTCTCTGTGACAGTCTACCCTCCAACTGGCCAACAATCCGGCCTCTTGGAAAATAAGAAATAAGAATTTTTGCTGTAATTTGTCAATCAGCTGTGTTATCCCAAGCTCCATTGCTTTAAAATATTACAAAGCCTTTCTGACTTATTACTGACTCCACCTTTAACGTCAATTCACATCATTAAATGAAACAGGTTCTGAACCCCATTCGTTCCTCCCCCACACGGCTACAATTACCTGTCAGCTTGTGGCTGAATGTGCATTACAGTGTCTTTCATATGATAAGGATTAACCACCAACTATTGATCAGTCAGTCCAGAGTTCAGCTGACTGTAGAGCATTGTGTTCTCACTGATAGTCTCTGCAGCCTCAGCAGCTCTGCTCATCGTGTGAATCTCACTGAGAGCATCAGACATGAAATAAATGAGGTTCTGTTTCTAAAGGACTAGGCGAGACCTCGGTAGCCAAAGGTCTATTGGCAGTCTCCTTGCAGAACTTGGTACATCTGTGACACATGGCCTTTTTTTTTTTTTTTCCAAATACGATAAAGTGTATACCAAAATTTTCGGGAAAAGGAATTGAGTACTGCCAGCATTTACCGTTTGGGAAATCCCACTCAGGGTAGGAGGGTGCTGCCGGTGGCCTTGTCCCACTTCCAAAATGGAAAACTTTGTAAGTCATAAATGTGGACTTATAAACAGTTTGAACACAATAAACTCTGAACTGGAAATGTGTGGTCTCTCATGCGGTTTGCCGTACCAGTTGTTTGAAATATAATTCTTATCGCCAAATCTGTCGTTCGGCTGTCAGGTAGAAAACAGCCGGATAAGGTTTTAATGTTTTATCTCTTTGAGTTTCCATTTTCAACTATTAGTAATAAATTATACAGTTGTCACAACAGTGCTTGACATGTACAGAGGTACACTATTTTAATAATGCGAAGGTGATAAGAAGGCTTGTGGCATTGCCCTTTTTTGGTTAGTTGTGTAGAAACCCTTGGGTCATGTCGAATCCTGGCATTAAATCTTTATTTCTAATTTGCAGCAATGAAGCCCACATGTTGATATCAAGCACTGAGAAGTAATATACTTTTATCAATATCTTAATAACATGCTTATTTCTGTAAAACAATTCTGTTGGTTTATTTTAATTTTGCACTTTAGGCACCGGCTCATTTCAGGTCATTACAGATAAGGCAGTATTAAAAAAATAGTCAAATGTCATTTAGGTACTGATAATTCAAACTTGGTTATGTTACTGTACAGTATATTCATATTTCAGTGCTTAAAAAAGCTTAAAAGGACAGGCGGACGTCTAGGAAGAAAAGTACTGTGTAAAGTAACTGTGCATTTCTTGTCATTTGTGAGGTACCATCATATCTACAACTTCTGTTTCATTAGTACAGAACAGTTCACAATCAGCAATCAGAAGTTCACATCATGAGCATTATAGATGGTCATGATGATATGGGGCTTGCAAAGAATTTATTGATCTCTTTTTATTCTTGGGGCCCACTCAAGGAATTGGTACATCAGTTAATACAGGATAAAAAATATAGTAATATTTTGTTGAATCTGACTTAGCAAGTTTCACCTTTAATAGATGCACTTGGTAGCCCTGTCTCCCCTCCAAGACAAAACTTCTAGACAAAACTTTCCTCCAGGAGGTTTCTTTCTGTTTTTTCATCCGTGTGGTCAGCTGCAAACTTCAGTCAAACATGAAGGTGTGCATGATGACGCTGATGTTCCAGCAGCTTCCAGCTCATGGCAGGCCTGTGCCTGTGTTGTTCCTGAGACCTGTGCCTTGGAGGTTCATGGGTTGTTCCTGAGCATCTGAGCCAATTTCCTCTCAGCTGACAGTTTGGGTCTTTTTTTTTTTTTAGACATTTGCATAATGACTACACCCCCCACTAATTAATACCTACAAGCAATTATTCTAACTCATCTTGGAATAGGACTTGTTTAGATATACTGTAGCTTCAAGAGACATTTCTGACTTGTATAAAATGACCATCCTCTTTCTCAGATCTGCACTGAGCTCACTGGACTTTGCCACTGTAGTACTGTATGCTGCTCAATCCATTAAGTGCTATCAAACAAACCCTTTTTTATGTTCATATAAGAAGCTGTAGGCAATCATGATCACATACAGGAAGTTGAGAAGCCTTGGGCTTGGCAAATAGAAAGACATTTCAGTCTTTCAGTACCAATGAATAAAAAAACCTAAGTCAGTGAGTGTATGTGTTTTTGTTTCATTTTGACCCAAGGTTGATATCCAGAAATCTAAAATAAATTAAATCTTGTGCTCTATATATATATATATATATATATATATATATATATATATATATATATATATATATTTTACTATTAAAGACATTGTACAATCATTCTTCCCTAAGAAAAGGCCACTTCCACTAGATAACTGAAAGACCATGTTTCTATCATGTTCATATTCATGATGAGTTTATATAAAGTTCTGACTGCAATTGTTATGTATCTTTTACCTAGAAAGGTGAATATGGTGTGCCCTTAAATATTTACTCGAAAATATTCTTTTTTTATATGCTATATAGGTTTTAGTCAATTGAAATGCATACTGGATGTTGCAAGAAAAAGGAACTACATCAGATGGAACACCAGTCCAGACCAGACCAGATGCACACACATATTTTTGCACTCATTCATATAGGGGCAAAGTTTCAGACATTTTGCCTACCTTGATGGTAGGAGGAAAAAGGAGAGCCCTGGGGAAATTTACTCAGCTGAAGACAGAGAGAACTCCACATAGATAGTAACCTGGGCTGCAGGTTAAAACCAGAAGCAGTGAGGAGGTGATAATATACAACTAGCCACCATGCTGGTTTGTAGATAGACAGACAGACAGACAGATAGATAGATAGATAGATAGATAGATAGATAGATAGATAGATAGATAGATAGAACAAGTGAATGAACGAACAAACAAATGAACAAACAAACGAAGTTTAGTATAGACCAGAGGTACAAATAGTAGTCGTGTTTATACATCAGTGCAAATATTGGCATTATGCAAGTTAAATAAGTAGATTACATGGTGGCATGGTGGCGTATTTGTTAGAACCAGCGTCGTGGGTTCGAAGGGTCGAGTTTGCATGTTCTCCCTGTGCTTTGTGGGTTTCCTCCGAGTACTCCGGTTTCCTCCCACAGTCCAAAAACATACAGATTTGATTAATTGGTTTTCTTAAATTGCCCATTTTGTGTGTGTGTGTGTGTGTGTGTGTGTGTGTGTGTGTGTGTGTGTGTGTGTGTGTGTGTGTGTGTGTGTGTGTGTGTGTGTGATAGATTGAGTGTCCTGGAATAGGCTTCTGGTTCACCGACTATGTGCAGTAAATATTATATAATATGGTTACTACAGAGTAGATAATGCTATGAAGTGGAAAGAAGATTTAAGCAGAAATCTAAATATACAGTATTATTATTATTATTATTATTATTATTATTCATACTATGAATGTCTGTAGCTTTTTCTTTATGAATGGCATTGCACAAGCGCTGTGTGTGTGTGTTGAGAGAGAAAGAGAGAGAGAGAGACACACACACACACACACACACACAGAGGAGGAGGGCGGGGGTGGCTCGCGCTGCTCTAAAAGGCAGAAGGAGATGCGCGCGCTGCTTTTACCGGATTGCACATGAAACATATAAAGCATGGCTAAGGTTAGAGGCAGATAACTGACCCCGTGTGTGTGTGTGTGTGTGTGTGTGTGTGTGTGTGCACGCTCGTGTTGACTGCAGTCTCCGTGGATCTGCGGTATCACCGGTCAGGATGGCGAGGCGCGTGCGCGAGGAGGACCGCTTGTTTCGCGCGACATCACCGCTACACAGCGCGCGCTCTTACACGCTTTATTTCTTTCTCCTTTTACAATGCGCTGAGTTTTTCTGCCACAACCCGGGTAAGTGCTCGGTGTAGCACCCGAATCTGCCGTCGTAATGCACATTTTGCATTTCAGGGATTCATGTGGAGTGTCCACTTTAAGAGATGCATTGTGTGTGTGTGTGTGTGTGTGTGATTGTATTGATCAGTGCACGCGGGCGTGCTGAGCGGTTTGGAAAAGTATGAGGTGACTTATCCACAGTGGATGAACCCCAGAAGCAAAAGAGACGCTCATACACACATGGAGGTGAACATAATAATAAAAATTCAAATGCTAAAAAGGGCAGAATGAATGTATGGGAATGTATGGGGGAAATTCTGAAGGGTACCTTACATTCACAATTTAAACACCAATAACATTATTATTATTGTTGTTGTTGTTGTTATTATTATTATTATTAGTAGTAGTTGTTGTTGAGGTTTCTGCTGTAGAAATTGCATTAAAGTGTATTGATCTTGAAATAAAAACTAGATATCAGCAATGGCAATATTAAGACAAATCATCTGCATAAATTCAACAAATAAGGCCAATGCGGTTTGATTTTGCAAAAGCAGTAACCGTGCCCCTACCCCAGATCATGCCATGACAAACGTGCAGGTTGCGAGACAAGGTTGAGTTGTTTCCTCGAATTTAAAAGTGATATTAAAGAAAGACTGCATGTAGAGATTTTTACTATTGTTTTCTTACATCTTCAGCATCCTCCAGAAGCAGACGTCAAGATTACAGCAGAGGGAACGGAGCTGATCCTACAACTACAGAGGAATCAGTGAGTGGCTGCGCTCTGTGCGCGCTTGTCTTTACTGCATGCACCGGCTTTACTTTTGTTCTTCATTATCGTATAGTACTACTATCTCTGTCTATAAATACACGACTCTGGGTCGGATTAGAGCTGAGCAGTTGTCCGTGTGCTGCTTGGAGTGTTTACATTGTGCGCTCTAGCTCAGAACCATAGGAGACTGACACCTGATCCTTCTTAGCTCAGGGACTCAGGAAGTCAAGCATATGGTGTCACATGTTATGCCATTAAGTTTAAGGCTGCTTGAGGCTCTTTGATGATCAGCAGGATACAGTGGAAGGAGAATAGGCTTTTTATTTCCCAGCTTTGTCAAAACCTTTTAATAGATAAATGCTCCCATTGTTCGGGGTGGTGTGAGTGATCCATTGCTAAGTGTTGAATCTGTTGCCTCTGGTGATGCTGAAACCCCCTACAGCTCTGAGCTTTATCTGATTAGCCCAAGTCTCTTCATTAGCAGATAGAGATAGAGGAGTGAAGCTCTATTTAGCGAGTGACTCCATGGCGCCTGACTGTGGATCCCTTAGGGGAAACACCAACTTCAATCTAGGGAATAAACACATATCCTGGAGCAATGCACATTGTTATAACCACCTGAGCCAGTAAAGCGTTTAAAACGTATAGAAGTATAGAAGTCACAAAATATTTGTGTATATTGTAGAAAAGTGAAAGAAGTCTTCTAAATTAAACCGTCAGTGCTCCCACAAGTGTAGAGCTAAAGACATTCATCATCTCGTCGTCTGTACCGATTTATCCTGTATAAAGGGTCACGGGGGGCTTGGAGCCTATCCAAGGAGACTTATGGCACAAGGTGAGGTATTGCAGGCACACACACCATAGGTGTTATAGCAATTTGGAAACGTCAGTTAGCCTAATCTGCATGTCTTTGGACTGTGGGAGGAAACCCACCAAGCAGAGGGGGAACATGAAAACTCCATGCACACAGACCTGATTCGGGAATCAGAGGTGCAATGCGATAGTGCTAATCACTAGGGCTAGAGACATTAGGTCAGTTTTTATAGGTTTTCATTTCATTTACCCAATCTGATCTAACATGGGTTGTTTAAACTGAAAAGCATGTTTTTATTTTCCTCTTTTCTATTTCATCAGTTCAGAGTCTATAGTGCTAGTCAGAAGTGGTAATAAGTGGCTCAAACCGCAGGAGCACCACTGTGTAACCCAACATAACCAAACGGTCTTATTCATAACCATAAACTAACTGTTTTTGGTTACACATTAAAAAAGTAAATGCGACCTTGATTCTGTCATGTTTGGTTCTTATCTGAACCTTTATAATCAGGGAAGTTTATTTAACAGTACTTGAGTTAAATACCTGAGCAATGTGGCCCTGGCACATATTGTGAAAATGAAATGGCAGTGAGAAGGAATGATGTGATCCAACAACAGTTTTAACGTTGCTTCACATCTGTAGTAACATCCTTCGTGAGAAACGTCCTTCAGGTTTTTTTTGCAATCCACACCCGCATGCGTGTAAGCTGTACAGAACGGTTGTACTCTACTAGAACTAGAGTCTAAGGTTTGCTGTGTGATTGGACATGCTTTTGTATGACACTCATTTATTTAAATATTTATCTGTAATTTCAGAAGAATTCACGCAGACAACATGTTGCTGTTAGGTAACTTGGGTTACATCATGGCATTGTTGCTGAAATGAAGGGAAATGACATAAATGTGCTTGTTCTTGGTTTCTAATAATGCTGTTTGGAAACGTGTCCTTTCTGTCCACATCACTCGCTTGTCTTCAAAGGCAGTCCTGTGAAGTGATAAAAAACGAGCTTCATGATAGCGATCCTTTGATCCATTAAATCATTAACTTCTCACTGCTAGTGCAGTGTCCATTTTAAATAACCACCCAATGCCATGTGAAAAAGGCTGTCCCTTCAAAGCACAGATTCCTCTAACATCCTGTCCACTGCAGCTAGGGACTGCAATTCGTCTTATTCATTTCAGTTTTGTCCTAAGCACACTCTTTTCCTTTACCGCTCACCATTACCACTCTTGCTCTCTCTCTCTCTCTTTCATCTTTAGTGTCCTTGCCATCCCACCTCTTCCTTTCTCCTCTAATGTCCTCGCTATATCTGTGTAAGATAGGGTTATCTATGATAATTGAATTTATTACTTAAAGCCTAGGGAATTACCTCAACAGGCCAGACATCATCCGTTCTACATGTTCTCAGTCCTGCTGTAGGAATAAAATGTTCAAATCATGTGTCTAATAAAGCGACTAAAACGCTACTGTGCCAGATTATCAGGAACTTTTAAAGGTTGTGTAATTTGTTGATTTCTTGCAAGATGACTCATGTGGAAGAAAATTACCACAAATTGATTTTGAAAGTGCCATGTTCGTCCAGGTTGCACAAATGTCCTTTTACACGGGTCAACTTTTATACATTAACATTTTGCCGCAAAGCTACAGTATTTCTAGTGTACAACGGGGTTGGACTCGTCCAGAATAGAAAGAAGCAGCAGTAAATATTCAGGCATCTGTAGTTAGTGGATGTTATCCAAGCCAGATCTGTCTCAGTCAGTGTGTGTGTTTTGTGTGTGCGTCTGAGTACTGTCAGCGTCTCCAGGCTTTTAGCCTAATGAATGCGTGGCCAGTCAGTTCAGGCAGACCATAGCTCAAAGGAGCCCATTTGGTCGATTGCCAAGCTGGGCTGTGCTGACTCAGATCTTTGATGGAGAGGAAGGGGAGGGAGCAGAACAGAAGGACATGTAGGTCTTCACAACATGGGATGGAAAACTCATGGACATGATATATGAGATTTTACAGCATAACGGAAACCGTTCTGTAGACACTACTTCCATTGATATGCTTAATCCTATTGTGTTCAAGTACCATATCAGGCATAGAGTCCATAGGGACAAGAAGAAAAGTATAAATTGGTATAAGGACAAGAAAACTGGAGGAAGTATTTATGTCTATCTCTGTCCATCCATCTAGTCACGTCTGGAGTCCAACTAGGGACCGTGGAGGCCAGTGATGAACACTGTATATATTCCTATCCTTATAACCGTGGTAGGACCTTCCATCAACATTTACTGTATACACACGCACACACTACAGGCAAGTTGGGGACGTCAGTTAGGCCTAATCTGCATATCTTTGAACTGTAGGACCAGAGTAAACCAGAGTACCAGGAGAAAACCAAGCACAGGGAGAACATGCAAACTCCATGCGCACATACCCCGAGCGAGGAATCGAACCCTCGACCCTGGAGGTGCAAGGCAGCAGTGCTAAACACTAAGCCACCGTGCTATTTTATGATGTATAATTTTATCTCTGCCTGAGAAAAGTCAGGATATTGTTGAGTACAGACCCTTTCACCTAGCCTGTTGATAGTGGGAGCACTGAGCCGTCATCGTGCCTTTATTGTTTTGCAAGCTTTAGAACATTTCTGATGCATATATTATACATGACACTAGATGCTGACGCTGTTGTGTTACACATCACATCTCTTCTCATTCTGATTCTCGGCATGCTGCTTTAAAGCACCCACTGATTGCTGGGTTCGGTTTAAATGACCAAAAGCGAGTGAAGGTGGCATATTGAGGGAGTCTTATTTGCGACATCGTAGCATGATCTCTGTGTGAATGTGTCTTGTGTTTACAGTAGCTGTTGGTGAGCATGGCGACGGAAATGGGGAACTGTGTGACTGTGTGACCCCTGCTGAGCAAACAATTCATGATTGAATTCTTAATTAATAACATCGTTACAGACATCAAACTGACAACATAACTTTTTTGATAGTAAAGGACTACATACGGTTACAAACTGCTACAGCAAAAAGATTATATTTAAACTTAGCAGGCTAGGTAAGAAAAGAATGCTAATGCAAAAAGAATTGTAAATAGATAAACTGTTGCGTTTACTTTCTTATGATCCTTTAACCGTTACCATGGAATGTAATATCACGAGTAAGTTTAATGTCGAACATGGGCACTGAAACAGGTCTCTTTTTCTTTTGTCGTTGTTGTTTTGTTTTTGGTCTTAACTTTATAATTTAAAATATAATATTTATATGCACTATCCTTATTATATTGGTGTCTAATTTAACATCTTATCCAAATCTGATCACGTTACTTATTCAGTAGACATTATAAAATGAGCACAATGAAAAATATATTATTAATTAATTATTCAAATTAATGATCTTAATACAGATGTTCATAATGAATGGTAAATATTATTAATACAGTCATATCAAACAAGGGGGTGGGACAAGATGACATCAAAAAGTATTAAAGCTTGAACCTCAGCCACCCATGAATCGAGGGAAAGGGGGAAACACATGCACACATGATGTGTCTGTATTTCTCTGTTTATTATCAGAGAGCATATTTAAGCTTTTGGCCCAGTGCCCAGTGTCATGTAAGTCCTGTGCATCAAATGAACAAGTCATAAACTTGTAAATCATATGGAGACCCAGAAACAGCTGATAGGAAGCGGATTTGCATTTTCCGGTTAGACAGTAGGGTTCCAGATACATTCGTCTGAACACAGGCTATAGAAAGTATTACCTATGAATGAGGAAGCACAATGTTTTATGGACATAGAGGAATGGGAAAGTTTGCACATTATCAGAAAACCTTACATAGCTTTAACATTTAAACTTAATTAAGTCAAGATGCTTTTAGAGTTGACATTTGCTAACGGTACAGCATGTACCACGGATATATTTTCCCACTTCCTTTGTCTTAATGTACAAAAAAGAGCTAATACCATCAACCAGGGTTGCCATGTTTCAGTATAATTCCCAGCTCAACGATATCTCTCATCCCTCACACAAACACAGACACAGTGGAATGGAAGAGAAAGAGGCATTTTTCTTCTTTATTTTTGCCAGTGCATAGGGGGCATTTTAACCAATGCTTTGTTGTAGTTGACATTTTTTGCAATTATAATGCTACGAAAGCTAAACTGGGGCCGTGATCTCTCTGCCCAATGATTGCACGGCATCTAGAGAGGCATCCAAATGAATGAATCGGCTGATATCTTATCCAGATATCGGCTGATAAGTGATGGGGATCGGCGCTAGCTCAGTGGTTAAGGCATTGACCTATGGTTCGGAAGGGCTCAGGTTCAAATCCCACAACTACCAAGTCGTCCCGGTTGGGCCCTTGAAAAAGGCTTTCAAGTGCTCAGATGTATAATGAGGTAAAAATGTAAGTGGCTCTGGACTTCTGCCTTAATGTAATTAAACAGTGGATTTTATGAAAACATTTGTTGAATGTCTGATATAGATTTGCATGTACCCTAGACATCAATTCAGGAGCAGGCATGGCTTGTTGTAAGGTTATTTCTGGTCACGTCTGTTGAAACTAGCCATTGTAAATAATCACTTCATTGCTGTTAGAGACTCGAGGCTTGCCGAGACACTCGAGTGGGGTTTCTGCGAGGCTGCTAATCCTTTTCCTCTGTCTTTGTTGTCTTCCACACCCACATATAGGCAGTCCATCACATTCTGACCTGTCTCTCTACCTCAGCTCTGTCTGTTCCTCCATCACTCTGCAGACTTCAAAAGGAAAAAAGTGTGTCTCATGTGGCCTCGCTAGGGGTTTTGGATTCCTTGCTTCTGTAAATGTTTGAATGTTGAAGAAACTATAATAAAGTGTCCTGGCTCTGTTAAAGCCAGTGGGGGCGACATATTGTACAGTTTTTTTTTTCTCCTCCTTTCGTCTTCCTGGTAGGCTTGAAGATTAGTTTATATAACTACGTGTGGTGACCCCACACACACTTAATCATCAGTGGTGTCTCACGCTCAGGCAGTGCCCTCAACACCATCATCGCTCCATTGGCCTGACCACAACTTTTTTCTCAGCTTTCTCAGCTTTGCGTTCACGGTTTCCTTATCTTTTTCACTTTGTCACCCCCTCCTTCCTCCTCTTCCTTTCTTTTAAACTCAACATCCATGTTTTTAATTCCTCATTCATTTCTAATCTATCTCTTATACGCCCCCTCCCTCTCTCACTCCTCCACTGTTTGGGGTGATGTCATTCAGCACTGGGAGAAGCTTGCCAACTGACATCCTTTCAAAATGATGAACTGAGCTCTTTGTTACAGCCATTTCCCGACGCCTATATCTCGAACATATGGCACTAAATCCCTCTGTACATTTGGCTCTGCTCTCACTGCTTGGACCTGCATGAAATGCAAAATCAGCTCAATTCATTTAGCAGATTATTGGAGCGACGTATTAATGCGCCAATTCATCATAGTGCCCTGCTTCAGTGATTACAGACGAGAAGAAGTATAAGGACAAAGGAAAATACAAGAGAGAAAAAAAGAGATGTGAGTAAAAGTAAGCCATCTCTGAGGTAAATTTTCTTTTCTTTTTTTTTTTTAAATAAAGCATGGCTAATTGAATATATGTAAGGAGACTGTGTGCTAATGTTTTGAGGCCAGAGATGCTGTTACTATACAACGGCTGGTTCTGAGTAATCTGATTGGACTGGGATGTTCAATTATATGTATCACTATAATTAGAACCCAGGTGTTCTATTGTTAATTAAAATGGCAGCATGAGAAAGTAGGTCCATACAGCCCGCAGTACTGAGGGGAGAGAAGCTGCCTGCCAAAACCCACATTCAAAACCAGTTACAGAAACACCTTCAGGAAAAAAAAAAAAACACATCTAATAATGTTATGTCATCCTCAACAACACTTTGTATCCTTAGTAATTGCATATAAGTCATTCCAAATTGTCTCTAAATCGTCTGTGTTGTTTTATTTACGGCTAAGGTAAGCTACAAGGCTAACTAGTTTCTAATAAAAGGCTGAATCCCAAATCCCTTTCTAACCTCTAAACAAGGGCTCTACTTGGTGTGGAGGAACAAGTGATTGTACTCCCTACATAGTACACTAGCTTTCCATTTATTGCTGTTTGAGATTTACCGCTGGAATCTGGAAGTTAACACAGCTAACCAAAAAGAAAGCAGAATAAGGACTGTCTCCTACCTCCATGGTTTATTCTCCTCACTTTCTGACTACATACAGTAGTACTGGTAAAAATGTAAAGCTACTTTCACCCATTAATTGCACTAACTGTCGGTTGCTAACTGTCAGCTCCACCAGTCGCGGTTAGTTAGTTATGCCATACTTGAAAGGAAATGCGTTGTTGAAGCAAAATAACTGGTTAAAAAATGAAACAAATCATTTGATAATCTATTGATAATAAATGTTGTATGTGGAACTGTTGTATAAAAACAATATCACACTTGAGGATGTCTTGTAGTGCTCATTATCAGCATGGCTGTGCTAGCTTTCGACTGCCACATCACAGCCGTGCTGATATTCAGCACAACAGCACAACATCAAGTGTGATATTCCTTAATTGTATTGTAGCCATTATTTTAGCCCGTGGCTTAATATGTTATGGATGAACAAGAAAGAAAAAAAAAACACCTTTCTAGTCTAATTTTGCACTTTTATAATAGAAACCAAATGAACCATTCAACATCCTTGACTAATTCCAATCTTAGGCCCTGGAACATACAGTAGGAACACTTTAAACTCAGAATCTCAGATTCTTAAACTCAGAATCGGGACTAAACTGGGGCGGTCAGACTGGTTTTATGTTATTCGTAAGGATTTTGCATAAACCCGACAATTTTTAAGTAGCAATGTGTCTATAAAACTATATAGTCTATATTCACAGGTTAATTCATAATACTATGAATATAAACTATATAGTTTCACAGACACAGTTTTTTTTAGTTGCCATTCTGACAATTTTATTTGAACCACACGGTGACAGGATAGACGTATTATGCAACAGAACAGTAGACAACTGATCATGCAAATGTTACCACCATTCAAACTTTTTTTTGTCCGCTCTACTGCTCACACCAAATCTAGCTATGAAAAAATTATATTTTAGATGTGGCCTCGGGTTATTTGGGCAAACAAGAAGATATGTTTTAGGTAAATTAGTGTTTGGGGAGAGCAGTACCACTGTTTTTGGTTACCATGCCATTATGCTTTTTCTTGTCTTTCTGCATCTTTTAAAAATTTACGTAAAAGTTTAATACTGGAAATAATCTCCATCCTTAATAGATACATAATAAACTTTTATATTTCATGGCTTATACAGTACAGACCAAAAGTTTGGACACACCTTCTCATTCAAAGAGTTTTCTTTATTGTGTTCTTTAGCCCAAACGCGTCTCTTCTGCTTGTTGCCTGTCCTTAGCAGTGGTTTCCTAGCAGATATTCTACCATGAAGGCCTGATTCACACAGTCTCCTCTTAACAGTTGTTCTAGAGATGTGTCTGCTGCTAGAACTCTGTGTGGCATTGACCTGCTCTCTGATCTGAGCTGCTGTTAACCTGCGATTTCTGAGGCTGGTGACTCGGATGAACTTATCCTCCGCAGCAGAGGTGACTCTCGGTCTTCCTTTCCTGGGGTGGTCCGCATGTGAGCCAGTTTCTTTGTAGCGCTTGATGGTTTTTGTGACTGCACTTGGGGACACTTTCAAAGTTTTCCCAATTTTTTGGACTGACTGACCTCCATTCACGTAATGATGGCCACTCGCCCATAGCTGCTTTTTTCTTGCCATAATACAAATTCAACCTCTTTGAATGAGAAGGTGTGTCCAAACTTTTGGTCTGTACTGTATGTACACTGCCTGGCCCAAGATGTACCCATCATGCATAGTGCCCACTGTACAGGTATCAGTAGGCAGTGTTATGATCTGGGGTTGCTTCAGTTGGTCAGGTCTAGATTCAGCAATGTTATGTGGCAATAACATGAAGTCAGCTGACCACCTGAACGTACTGAATGACCAGCGTATCACATCTATGGACTTTTTGTTGCCTGATAGCACGGGTACAGCATATTCCAGAACTTAAATTGTGAAACAGTGGTTCTGGGATCATGAGCAATCATTTTCACTTGTGAACTGACCATCATATTGCATGCCTTAATTAAAGCTAAAGGAGATCGAATGAAATATTAGTGTGCATGTTATCTATTTATTTTTGTGGCCAGGATATTAATAATTCACGCCTCAGCAGTCTCTCCGTAAAATGAAAAAACATGGGAAAGAAAAGAAACAAGAGTGATAGTTGAATTTGCCAGTAAATTAACCTCCTTTGAATTATGCATTCAATGATGAATGACATAGATTAAGTATAATGTTATTTGTTAATATGATACATTTAGTTATATTATACCTAAATCTAAACCTGCTTATTAAGCTTACCAAATAAAAGTAGAAACTGGAGAAAAGCCACATGTCATCATGTTAATGATACCGCTTTACAAGAACCACGATTACTGAGTGAATGTTGTCATTTGGGATAGGAACATTTTGGGATCTGGACTCAAAGGAGGGTAAAAGTGCTGATCTTGGTTCATTCCCTCTCTGTCTCTACTGACCTCATATCAACATACTCAAGGCAAATGTAAGCCAACCAGGGTACTAATAGGTAGTTTTTCTTTTCAGATACTACTTCATCCAGCTGCTAAATTGGTACATGGCAGAGCGTAGAGTTTGCAAAGCTTCCCAATCTGCTGCCATCAGCAACTGTAAATACATTTTAAGCTTACACAGCCTCCCATAATACAGTGGTCTATTTTTAACAATGTGTTTTATGGTGTTCCTCAGGAGGGAGAGGGTAGTGGTTGCATGGAATCTCTGCCAGGGTGCCACTTAAAAAGGCCAGCTCAGGAGTAGCCAGCTTACTACACAGTTGAGACAAACCCACTCTCTTTGTTGGTGACTATAAACTCTATGTTAGATTCTAGTTTCAAGGTTTATCAGACATGGGTAAAAATTGGTTATGGATGGGTATGAGTGATACGAATGACTAAATTACAGAACAGATGTAATGCAAAAAACAGAATGAAATGTGCATCAGGGCAACTGGGAATTGACACAAGAATATCTTCGGGCATAAAGAGATTCCAAGCTAATTATGGGACACCACTGTCTTATCTTATCTTAAGACATACAATACATATAGATATATAAAACAGACACATAAAGTAAATCCTCAGATCTAATGTAAGGCATATCCTCCACCTAGTGAAACAGACTCATTATATCCAAGTGCTTCAGCCACATGGTTCTTCTTTTGTGGTCACCATCTTTTAGGACAGAATATTGTCACATGACTTCATGTCTGGCTGTTAAATGATGAATCAGGAAAAATATTATTGCGAGCGTAATGCGATATCAGCTAACTAACTTTTGTTAAAAAGTTTCCAGATGTCAATTAACAGCCAGCTAGTTATATAGTGTTATTATTATTATTATTATTATTATTATTATTAAAACCTGGAAGGATAGTGGTGAACAATCATCTTTCAGGAAAAAATCCTGCCTATCATGTCTAGTGCCCACTGTACAAGTCTGTGGGGGCAGTGTTATGATCTTGGTTTGCTTGTGTTGGTCATTTCTAGGTTCAGCAATGTTATGTGCCCAAAAAATGAGTTCAGCTGACTACCTGAATATACTGAATGACCAGGTTTTTCAATCAATGGATTTTTCCTTCCCTGATGGCACGGTCATATTCCAAGCTGACAATGGCAGGATTCATCGGGCTCAAATTGTAAAAGAGTAGTTCGGAGATAATGAGAATTGAGCAGCATGTCCAATTTGACAGTTATTCAAAAAACCATGCAGTGATGACTTCATCATAACAAACTGCTGTGTCAGTTAACGGTCGTGTACAATTCTCAGTTTAAAATAGCTCAGTATAGCACCCGGCGTGGGTCTTTATGCTAATAGCTAAGAGGCAGCGTTAATTCTTCTTCATTTCTAAGTTCACTATGTAATGACGACTGCAATAGATGGCCATTGTTCTAAGGAGGGGACCGCCTCTGGAGGGGTTCAGTTTAGAGCAGTCTATTGACCTCAAATCATGTTCATGCCCTTTAGCAAGAGAGTAAGCCCATGCATGGCTCTGAACTGACCACATAGCTTTGATGACCAGACCTGACCTCAGTGACAGGATGAAGATTAGCACCAATTTCCTTCCTTTCTGTGGACAGATCCATGCTGAAATCATGACTTTAGTATAAGCATTAAAGGGTTATTCGTATTAGAGCCTATTTTTTACAGTGAGGTTTGTTTACTGAGGCATTGTCCAAATATCTTTTTTTCACTGGGTGTCACTTTCTGGACCTTGGAGCCATTGACCTGATTTGCAAATCCCACCGTAAAACAGGACATGCTAACATCACCGACTGGCTGATATAACCATGTGTTGCTCTTGCACTCATTCATAAATTATGATGTAAACTTATACTAGACAAAGAAATACTATGTCTATGGGGACGTGGTATTTCACGATTGTGAAATAAATGGATTTCATACATTTGATGCAACTGTATTCCAGTTGTATATCGGACCAGCTAACCTTTGATCCTTTGGCTTAATTGGTAACAAATGAGAGCAGTGTATATATTGCTGTAAATAATTGAGTACTCTATTTAGCAAGATAAAGTCGAAGCTGATTCATCCAGACCATTTCAGTATTGTCTGGCATCATCAAGCCTCGAGTAACAGCTGCAATTCTAAAGGTCTAGGTTGCCAGTTGCTGCAATTGCTTGCCTTCACAAAGTATCATCAGCCCAGAGTATCCCTGAAACTGATGCCCTGTCAGACCATACAATTTATCTTGAGGTGGTTGCTAAAGTTAGTTCACTGTAAAGTTGTTTGCCGTAGCGGATTCTTAAAACTAGCTGAACTGAATTTTTTAAGACTTAGAAGGTTGATGCCTTTGATGGAAACTTCAATCCTGTCTCAAGGCAGGATGACAGTGGAGTCATAAACAGGAAGTACTAATAAATATGAAAATTATACATGTATTTCTACTGCTCAAAAATATCAAATAGTTGTTGTTTTTTTTATGACAGTTTGCGAATCTTAATAGATATCGTAATTGTTTTACATGTAGGTAAAGGGTACCCCCGATAAATAGCACACAAACCAATAATACACACTCCCTATATCTCCCATCCGTTATTTCCATTTCAGGGAGTTGGCAACCATAGTCCTATCCCAACAAAAGGCCATGCCAGGTCATGTTTGATGCTTTTTAGTTCAGAGAGAAATGGCTTGAGTCAATATTATGCCATGGAGCTGTGTAGGCGGTGCCACATTGTTGGTGGTTCCTGTGAGGTGGTCATGAGGTCGCAGCCCTGGGGAATTGGAGTGTTTCCAGCACATTGTTGGAGTTTCCAGTATAAACACAGAGAGATAGTCAACCTCCTGACAGGTCTAACACTGAACAGTCTCCATCCATTGACAGATCCAGAGTTTTTGTCTGTGGGAGGTGGAAGTGGAGTGACAAAGTGAATGATGGAGCACATAGAGCATATGTGCAGGGTTAAAGTGGGGAGGAAAGGATTGATGATTCACTGATAGTCCTAGGTTGGGATAATGAAGCCGCTGATTAATAATCGTCTTAATGTCAGTCTCCGTGCATGGCAGAATAAAGAGTTTAAACTTAATGCACAGAAAAGCTAAATGTCCATATACAGTGATCAGCCATAACATTATGACCACCCACCATATATTTTTCACCAAAACCGTAATGTTCTGTATGTTCTTAAACCTTTCTATTGGAATCAGCATTAACCTTTTCCTCAATTTAAGCTACAGTAGCTCTTCTATTGGATCAGACTTCACAGGCCAGCCTTCAGTCACCATGTACGTCAGTATCCCTTGGCCACCCATGACCCTGTCACCGGGTCACTGGTTTTCCTACCTTGGATCACTTTCAGGTCCCGACTACTGCAGACCGGGAACATCCCATAGGAGCTGCACTCTGGTTCCCATAGTACGGTGTCAGATCACAGAGTTCGTTAGTTTTTTGGTGGCAGAATGGGGTAACTATTCGATATTAGGCAGGTGGCTGATTGGGGTATTTTTTACTCGTATAATGTCTTTTTAGATCCAGGTTATGGTTGTAGTCCATGCATGTTCTTTGTAGGGTATAGGTTAACGCTGTGCATTCCTCCAGCCACACCCCAGCAAGTGAAATCCCAAGCAGTTATTTTGGTAAGGACGAAGGTCAGGAGTTATTCCTGATACCCCGTACCACAGTGAGAACTCCTGTCTGTTTGATCAGCTGTGGAAAAGCACCAAAAGTTTTGAGAATGACACAAATACTAATTTTCACAAGATCTGCTGTTTCAGTGTTTTTATTTATTTATTTATTTTGTCAGATGTTACTATTGTATACTGAAGTATAATTACAAGCATTACATAAGCGTCAAAGGCAATTGCATGGTATGCACTCAACTCAATGGTAGCACTCACTTTTTTCACAAGCTTTTTTTCTGAATGCCACAAACAATCATAGAGGGGGTTCATCAGAGAAAATGACTCACCAACCCTCACCGTTCCAATCTCTGTCCCTTTTTGCTGAATATCAGTCTGTCCCTGATGAGAAGGGGTTTCTTTGATGGGTTTCTTCATGCAATATATGAAGCTGAGAGCTGCCATCAGTCCTGTGTCATGCCAACAGTAAAGCATCCTGAGACCATTCATGTGACCATTCATCGACTTCTCCCAACCATCCAAGAACAGTTTGCTGAGAACAATGCCTTTTACAGCATGATGGAGCACCATAAGGCAAAAGTGTTAACTGAGTGGCTCGGGGAACAAAACATTCGAATTTTGGCTCCATGGCCAGGAAACTCCCCAGACCTTAATCCTATTGAGAACTTGTGGTCCATCCTCAAGAGTCTGTTGGACAAACAAAAACCCAACAAATTCTGACAAATTCCAAGCATTAATTATGCTAATTCTGGCAACAGTCAGGATGTGGACCAGAAGTTGATTGACACCATGCTAGAGTGAATTTAAAACGAAGGTCTTGAAAAAGAATATTGACTCTTTGCATAAAGCTGATATAATTGTCTATAAAGAAAATTAATATTTGTGCCATTCCTAACACTTCTGGCCACGGCTGTCATATAAAAAAAATTGCTCATATACAAAGGTCTTCCAATGGATCACCTTTATGCTATCTTGACGGAATTGGTCTCTTCTATTATGTCTCATCTCAAGGAGATTTTGGAGCCATGTGTTACATAACTCACTACACCAACTAGTGAGATGTGTCATCATCATAACACCAACTGATGGCAGATATTTTAAAACCTCTAATACGGATTCAGAGACTGAACGTAGAATCTATGCGAAGACATATTGCAGCTGTTCCAGAGCCTTGCATTTGCACAACACCTTCCTGACTTGCTTTGTGGTGGTTTATCCTGTAATTTTTCATCATGTGTGTTTTCTGTCTTGACAGAGAATATGTAAGCAAGCAAGATATTTCAGCATTTTGAGGTTTTTACATCCTGCCTAGATTAGATGTTATGATTTACTCACTGCGTAACAGTTGTTTTAGCGTAGACCAGGGAAAATAAAATACAATGTCATTTGTAGATGTGTTGAGAAAGGGTTGGTTCGCCGCCCAGTGCAACTGACCACAGTTTGAAGACAAATATTGAAGTAAAATCGTAAAAGTTAAAATCGTTTCTACCTAAACATGTGTAAAGTTTTTCGGACCAAAGTTAGCTCATGATAATTAAATTGCTAATGCTGCTATTTTGTAGTCATGAATGTTTTATAAGCTTTACCTAGTTAATCCAGGAAACTGATATAGATACAAGAAGTACAGGGTGGGCCATTTATATGGATACACATTAATAAAATGGGAATGGTTGGTGATATTAACGTCCTGTTTGTGGCACATTAGTATATGTGAGGGGGCAAACTTTTCAAGATGGGTGGTGACCATGGTGGCCATTTGGAAGTCGGCCATCTTGGATCCAACTTTTGTTTTTTAAATAGGAAGAGGGTCATGTGACACATCAAACTTATTGGGAATTTCACAAGAAAAACAATGGTGTGCTTGGTTTTAACGTACCTTTATTCTTTCATGAGTTATTTACACGTTTCTGACCACTTATAAAATGTGTTCAATGTGCTGCCCATTGTGATGGATTGTCAATGCAACCCTCTTCTCCCACTCTTCACACACTGATAGCAACACCGCAGGAGAAATGCCAGCACAGGCTTCCAGTATCCGTAGTTTCAGGTGCTGCACATTTCGTATCTTCACACCATAGACAATTGCCTTCAGATGACCCCAAAGATAAAAGTCTAAGGGGGTCAGATCAGGTGACCTTGGGGGCCATTCAACTTGTCCATGGCGACCAATCCACTTTTCAGGAAACTGTTCATCTAGGAATGCTCGGACCTGACACCCATAATGTGGTGGTGCAATCATCTTGCTGGAAAAACTTAGGGAACGTGCCAGCTTCAGTGCATAAAGAGGGAAACACATCATCATGCAGCAATTTCAAATATCCAGTGGCCTTGAGGTTTCCATTGATGAAGAATGGCCCCACTATCTTTGTACCCCATATACCACACCATACCATCACTTTTTTTGTTCCAACAGTCTTGGAGGGATCTATCCAATGTGGGTTAGTGTCAGACCAATAGCGGTGGTTTTGTTTGTTAACTTCACCATTCACATAAAAGTTTGCCTCATCACTGAACAAAATCTTCTGCGTGAACTGAGGGTCCTGTTCCAATTTTTGTTTTGCCCATTCTGCAAATTGTGTGCGCCGATCTGGGTCATCCTCGTTGAGATGCTGCAGTAGCTGGAGTTTGTAAGGGTGCCATTTGTGAGTAGCTAATATCCGCCGAAGGGATGTTTGACTAATGCCACTCTCCAGTGACATGCGGCGAGTGCTACGCTGTGGACTCTTGCTGAATGAAGCTAGGACAGCCACTGATGTTTGTTCATTAGTGACAGTTTTCATGCGTCCACATTTTGGCAAATCCAACACTGAACCAGTTTCACGAAACTTAGCAAGCAGTTTGCTAACTGTAGCATGGGAGATGGGTGGTCTCGTAGGGTGTCTTGCATTGAAATCTGCTGCAATGACCCGGTTACTGCGTTCACCAGATATCAACACAATTTCGATCCGTTCATCACGTGTTAACCTCTTCGACATGTCAATGGCTGCGAACAAAGAGAAACTTGTAAATAACTCATGAAAGAATAAAGTTACGTTATTTACCATTGTTTTTCTTGTGAAATTCCCAATAAGTTTGATGTGTCACATGACCCTCTTCCTATTGAAAAAACAAAAGTTGGATCCAAGATGGCCGACTTCCAAATGGCCACCATGGTCACCACCCATCTTGAAAAGTTTACCCCCTCACATATACTAATGTGCCACAAACAGGACGTTAATATCACCAACCATTCCCATTTTATTAAGGTGTATCCATATAAATGGCCCACCCTGTAGATGTAATATTCATATCATAAAGTAAAGTCACATTAGGAATACTAAGACTTAAGTTATTAGATAATTTTTTAGTCGTAGTGTTCATCCAGTTTTCTGTTTTTTTTTTTCTTTCTTTTTTTGTTCCAGAGAGCTCTTGGCCACCAACTATCAAGAGATATGGTACGGTCCAAATGGTTCGCGCTATTTCTCCAAGCCATCCAGTACGGTGAGTCCATCAGAGAAGAATGCCATTCTAAATCACGTTAAATATGTTTATATTGAACTATTAGTGATGTTATTGTTGTGGTGTTAATTTGTTGGTTGGTTCTCAGGTTGAGTTGGCAGGTATCTGCCACGCTGACATTACAAGGTGACTTTGTTTATTATGTTGTATAGTCAGTGGTTCCCAGCCCACACCTTACCAATTAGCTACCAATCACCAGTTACCAATCACCTTGACCAATTAGCTAATTAAGAGCCATTTCTGAATAGACATAATGTGGTAGAATAGGGAAATGGGGTCCTCCCAGACCAAGATTGGGAACCACAGATATAAGTAATAGCACCCAGGTTTGGATGTTAACTCCTATAAACGAAAGAGCAATAACTTTTTTGTTTTCACCGGCCATTTTCACCACTATATCATATTCATGAGAAATTCAATTCCACTTCCAGCTTTTTTATGCAGTGTACATCCCACTGCACCATTATCAGCAGGGAAATATTCCAGTGAAAGAAGTAAACTCAAACAGCCACAACAGCAACAAAAAAAAAACTATCCAGGATATAGTTACAAAATAAATCTTGGTTGAGAATGAAGATCAAATGTTCACTATAATGATAAATTTACAAGTTTTCAATCTGAAAATGAAAAATTCACTTAAAAAACACTTTTTGGTGTGAAAAACTACATTTTGAAAGAAGTCAGATAGAAGAAGAAGAAGAAGAAATACATGCCATGTTAGCCACATCCTGACGCCTAGAAAATTATCAGTTCATTGCTGGAAACAAAAAAAAGGAAGAAGCATTCTTGTGTTATTTACTTAATTGGGCAATTCCTAAAGATGAGTGAACACACAAACGACACATCAGTCATTACTTAAAGAACATGAGTGGGAGCCACCTTCAGATGAAACTAATAATAAAGCAAGCATCATAGTTTAAATCACACAAAACATTTTAACCCCGTAAATACCTAGCGTGATATTCAGTCATCCAACTTATACTGTAGCATATACAGGAATGTTGTGGTGTAAATAAAAGAGGTGGAAAAAAACTATCAAATAAACTATGAATTATGGGATTAGACCATGACACAAAAAATCTTGACTAACACTTGAAGTAATGTGAATTAAATTGCAATGAAATTAAATAATGTGGAATTCATTGTTAAACAACAGCATGGGAGGAATAAACAGGTTGAATCTATGAAGTTTATTAATCATTATTAGGAGTATAAAACTGTTAAAGAAAGTATAATTTTTTTCTTTTTAATCAGCCAGCATTCAAAGAACTGAAATCATTGTCATTGTCATTTTAATGAGAAAAAAGTTGAATATTATAAAAACTGTAAATCACATCACTACCTGATTAGTACTAGAATACTCAATACAGATTTTATTATAATTTTTTTTAATGCACTGTGCTCGAGGTCTTTTGCCAGAATCAGTCAGAGGAGGCCTGCCATTTCCACATTTCAAAAGTTAGCAGATATCCGAGTTGCAAACAGCCGTAAATACAGGAAAGTACAGTAAATGCTGACTAAGCAGCGCAATATAGAATACACTACAGTTTAATCTGGAAAAAAACTATATGCATACCCCGAGCTGTTTCCTAGAGGCCACTCTAGGAAAAGCTTTAGCAAATTGTAAGCTGTGTTAACGAAAGTCAGAGGTGGGAGAATGCTAGTCAGAGGTGGGAGAATGCTAGTCAGAGGTGGGAGAATGCTTGTCAGAGGTGGTAGAAAGCTAGTCAGAGGTGGGAGAAAGCTAGTCAGAGGTGGGAGAAAGCTAGTCAGAGGTGGGAGAAAGCTAGTCAGAGGTGGGAGAATGCTAGTCAGAGGTGGGAGAAAGCTAGTCAGAGGTGGGAGAATGCTAGTCAGAGGTGGGAGAATGCTAGTCAGAGGTTGTAGAAAGATAGTCAGAGGTGGGAGAATGCTAGTCAGAGGTTGTAGAAAGATAGTCAGAGGTGGTAGAAAGCTAGTCAGAGGTGGGAGAAAGCTAGTCAGAGGTGGGAGAAAGCTAGTCAGAGGTGGGAGAATGCTAGTCAGAGGTGGTAGAAAGCTAGTCAGAGATGCGAGAATGCTAGTCAGAGGTGGTAGAAAGCTAGTCAGAGATGCGAGAATGCTAGTCAGAGGTGGGAGAATGCTAGTCAGAGGTGGGAGAATGCTAGTCAGAAGTGGTAGAAAGCTAGTCAAAGGTGGGAGAATACTAGAGAGAGGTGAGTGAACGCTCGAGAGAGGTGGTGAACACTAGAGAGAGGTGGGTGAACGCTAGAGAGAGGTGGGTGAACGCTAGAGAGAGGTGGTGAACACTAGACAGAGGTGGGTTATTGCTAGAGAAAGATGAGTAAATGATATTTCAGAAGTTTATGAGGTGCATAAACTCCGTTTGCCATCCACTACAGCAGCTGTAGTGAAACTAATAGGACCAGTTTATAGTCATGAATGTGAGGAATGTTAGTCTGAATCCTGCAGCAGGTCCTCAGAGTCTAAACAGTTAAATCAGAGGCTGAACTGACGTACTGACACTGCTGTGTGTTTGGTTGCAGGATCACTGTTATTACCATGGCACAGTGAGAGGGGCCGAGGACTCCAGTGTTGTTCTCAGCACCTGTTCTGGACTCAGGTAAGAACAAAAGCAACTGTCCTGTCCTTGCGCAACACTGATTCCACGCTAAAATTCCATCCTACAACGGCATGTATTACGCCTAGTTTTAGTCCTACAGAATAAGTCACAGTACATGTAAGTAACAAGCCATGATGACTGATAAGTAAACAATGCAGTTGGGGTTTTCAGATGTTAAATTTATCACATGTACAAGAAAATGAATCATTGTTCATTTTAAGAATAGCGTGGGATCCACCTACATATACTATATATATATATATCGATTCAGTTGTCATGAGGAATGCTTACGCATTTCATTACAAGAGCTGACCTCTCAACGTAGCAAAGCTGGGTCAGCCACGCTAGCCACAATGACACAAAAATTAGCATGCTAATTATAAAAATGGTGGGTAGATGGTGGGTTCTGGCTCACAAGCTCGCAAAGAACATCTAGCTAAACCAACAAGTCAGCATAGTAGCATTGTGTTACCGATACAGTACATGAAGAAATCAATGGTACCTTTTCCTTCACATTAAATCATAAAAATTCTCATCCTCAAATTCTTTTAGAGGAATTACAGCATCAAATCCACAATGCAACTTGGTGAGTAATTGTTATTGGATGGATGGAAGGCAACCCACAATAGATCATGAGTGATATAATTAGGCAACATCAGAAGGAAGTGCGTGCCGTTGTGTTGAATATCACTTTATGGGGCCTCCGAGTGGCGCAGTGGTTAAAGCGCTCGCCCTATCATCCGGAGATCGCCAGTTCGAATCCCGGGTGGTGCTGTAACCTCTCGCAGCCGGAGGTCTAGAGAGAGCTGATTGGCCGAGCTCTCTCAGAGGGGAGGGATGAGAGGTACTTAGTGCTCCCACATTAATCACGGCTCTACAGCCAGTCAGGGGCGTCTGTGAGCTCGCGCAACGGAGGGAGCGGATAGCGCTGTCCTCCGAGTGTGTTACGCCCAACGGTGCGCGAGCGAGCAGTTCGAAAAGATGCGGTCGGCTGGCGTCACGTGGTTCGGAGGAAACACGTGATAGTCTTCGGCCCTCCCGGCTGAGTGGTAGTAGTAGCCTTAATGTGGAGCCCCCTAGTGACGGGGAGGAATTGGACACGACTAAATTAGGGAGAAAATCGGGGAAAAATTATTTTTTTTTTTTTTGGATATCACTTTATAGCGCTCTCTCTCATGTGATATCGTTTTTATACAGGTTCCATAAACACTATTTGTTATCAAATTATCAGATTATGCTTTGTTCGTTTATTTAACCAGTTATTTTGTTCCACCAACACATATCCTTCTGTGACTAGCGGAACTAACAATCCGCGATTGGTGGAGCTGGCGACTCACAGTTAACAGTTGTAATTAACAGTGGTGGAATGAGTTTGAAATTCTTCTCGGTACTATGTAGGCAAAAAGGTGAGGGGAAGAAACTCACCTTTGGAGGTGATGAACTGAGAATTCTAAGTTTTCTTTTCTATTTTAACTTATTCAACTTCAGAATGTCAGATATCTTCTAGGGTTGAAACCCAAATAGTGCTGGTGCACTATGTAGTATGTACAATCCCTTGTTCCACCCACCACGTAGTGCGGTTGTTTAGAGGTTAGAGATGGATTGCGGATTCAGCCTCGTGTTAGAACCTACTTAGGTTTGTAGTTCACTTAGCCATAAATAAAACATGGATTGTCTGGACGCACTTTGAATCAGCTTAGAATGACTTATTAGGGAGACAGTGTAGTTTAAGATGACATGACAATATCAATTAAAGATTATTGGGATATTTTGGGATTATTAGTAATTAAAGATTGTTACACATCTGTGATGTGGAGAAATAGATATTGTTCAACATCCCAGTGCTGTTATGCACTATGCCACTACTCAGAAAATGACTCTGGTCCAGTATCAGATTACTAGAACTAACAGTTGTATAATATGAAATCTCTAGGAATGAAAAGTCTTGAAAAGGCTACCATGACACGTTGCTTAAGCTGCAAAAAAGAAGAAGAAAAAGAAGAAGTCACATTCTGATACCAAGAAATGATGTCTAGGTCTCAATCTTTTATTCTTGAAAACCTAAAAGGAAGTGGAATCGTTGTGTTATCATAAAGCGCTGAAGCCGTACAGAGGCAGAAATCTTAAGAGGGACCGATTAATGAAAGAATGAAAGAGGAATTGTTATTCTGGCATAAAATATAGAATTATTTTATGTATGTTATAGTTTATTATTGCAATTATCACATTCATTTTTTAAAACTGAAACCACTAGTATAGGTTTTGCTCTCATGAGTCAATCAGTAAATTTAAAAAATAAACTTTTGGTAAGAACTAAAGTGGAAGTGAAGAAATGTTTTACCGCATCTGGTTTGAGGTATTAGTTGAGCCAATGCATACAGTAGATTTGAGAAAAACCATGATTCCTCTCTATTAGCCAAATTAGGACACCGTATCATGTACATACAGTACAAAGAAAAGTAATGATTGTCTGTTGCAATATTCACATGAATATTGTTCATGGTTTGCATTTTTCAATATCTTTATCTTTGCTACATGCTGATGTTTGTTCTCTGCATTATAAATCATTTATGGCCATTATTATTTTGCATAGCTGTAAATTGAAATTTTTTTTTTTAACAAAAAGTAATTTTGTTTTAAAGCTTGTACGGAACTGACTCAATGCACACTCATGTTTTTTAATACGTTTTGATTTACTTATCATAGACATTCTTAGTTTATACCTAGAAACACTCACATATACACATATACATACACATCTTGAAAATAAGTCCTTTTTAGGATATTGGTACAAGAATCTTTGCGTGCTTTACATATGTGTGAGCGTCAAATAAACCTGCTTCCTGTTTGCGCTAAAATTATTGTTTGTGGTTTCCACACATATGCTGCTAATACGTTTGATAGACATTAGCCTGAAAAGCCCTCGGAGTGTCACTTTAATGCTGTAATTCTAGTGCCTTTAAATTGCATGATTGAACGGTCATGAAACTCGTTGAACGGTCAGAAACAGTGTGAAAGTCTTGCAGTCACTCTTCCAGGCCTGTTGTATCAGAGTCATGCAGTGTCTCAGGCTCACCCCAGTTATTAGTTCACTGAGTTCAGAGAAGGCAAGCATAGCTGGATCTCTGGGCCCTGAGTGGGATGACACGGCTTGTATGGAGTGTTGTTTCGTGCTGTGTGTGATGTGGCGTTTCGGCTTCCTGCCTGCGTTAGTCAGAGGAGACGAACAGGCCTGCATTGAGTGACACCAGAGTCTCAGTACCGCTTCGGACACTGAGGGCTGAATACATTTACAAATTAATGGGCAACTTCTGGAACAGAGCCGATGGCACTGCCCTTGACATTGTTTCCAGAATCTCTAGTTACTGTTTCTTACGCATGCATGGACAGATGTGCATATAAACACACACACACACACACACATTCCTCCCTCCGCTGAATGCCTTTTGCAGCTGCAAACTATACGTCAAGTAAAAAAATCAGATGTGTGTACGTATGTCTGTAATTGTGCATGATTAATATATTTTTATCATATAGAACTTTACATTACACTACTTTATTGCTATTTGTAAATATATAATATGTTTCTTGTCGTATTAGCAAAATTTGCGGTGTGTGTGTGTGTGTGTGTGTGTTCCATCCCAGGATTGAACATCTGCAATGTTTTTTTTTTTGTTTGTTTTTCTCGTTTTGTATTATTCCTTGTTTTGGAGTGTGTGTTTGTGTGAGTTTGAGTGTGAGTGTACGCACATCTGTTCATGCATGTGTGTAGGATGGGAACTGCTAAAGCTGCACACTGGAAACAATGACCTGGCAGCTTTATGTGACGTAACTCTAGTTGGCCATTACATCAATTTCATCCTGCTTCTTCTATTCAGTTGGGACTGACAAAAAAAAATTGATTCATTGATTGATTGGTTTTTCTCATAATGTGCCTGATGTTAAGCTAAGTAAGCAACATCACGTTTTAAGAGCACTTTGTCTTATGGATATATAATGACTTTAGGGCCGAAATCACTACACATCAGCACAGACCTGCCTTACATCCAGACCTTTCATTAGATACGATCAATCAGTCAGGGTCAGAGTGGATCCGGGACCTATCCTCTGTACAAGGTGGCAATACACTTTAGGTGGAAAGCCAGTGCATAATGCACACAGACTTTTGCATAAACATTCACACCTAGGAGCAGATCTTTGAGTATTGGGATCTCAGAGATCCCAGAGGAGATCTAAAATCCAGGAAACTAGGAAACCAGAGAAACCAGAGGAAACCCATGTTGACCTGGAGAGACCTGTAAGCCATTAATGCAGCCCACTATGCCATTATGCTGGCTTATGTATAATTGTGTTTTATCTTAATTCATTAAGACTAGTCGTATGTTGTGACAGATCGTGTATACTTTGTTTGAACTACTCTTGATCTATAACACATCTGTTTTGTGCATTTATTATAACTACAGCAGCTACACCTAAAGTTGGTGTGTTCACAGGAAGAGTTGTTTTTTGTTTTGTTTTTTTGACTGACCCTTAACTTCAAAACCTCAAAAATACTCATTATATATACAGGGGTTGAAACTGAAATGCCTGGTTTTAGACCACAATAATTCATTAGTAGGGTGTAGGGCCTGCTTTTGCGGCAAATACAGCATCAGTTCGTTTTGGGAATGACAGATACAAGTCCTGCACAGTGGCCAGAGGGATTTTGAGCTGTTCTTCTTGCAGAATAGTGGCCAGGTCACTGCGTGATGCTGGTGTAGAAAAACGTTTCCTGACTCGCTCCTCCAAAACACCCCAAAGTGGCTCAATAAAATTTTGATCTGGTGACTGTGCAGGCCATGGGAGATGTTCAACTGATGTTCATCAAACTACTCTGTCACCAGTCTTGCTGTGTGTATTGGTGCATTATCATCCTGATACATGGCACCGCCTACAGGATACAATGTTTGAACCATTGGGTGCACATGGTCCTCCAGAATCGTTTGGTAGTGATGCGCCCATCTAGCGCAAGTATTGGGACTGGGGAATGCCATGATATTGCAGCCCAAACCATCACTGATCCGCCACCATGCTTCACTCTGGGCATGCAACAGTCTGGGTGGTACGCTTCTTTGGGGCTTCTCCACACCGCATCTCTCCTGGATGTGGGAAAGACAGTGAAGGTGGACTCATCAGTGAACAATACATGTTTCACATTGTTCACAGCCCAAGATTTTCACTGCTGGCACCATTGAAACCGACATTTGGCATTGACACGAGTGACCAAAGGTTTGGCTATAGCAGCCCGGCCATGTACATTGACCCTGTGGAGCTCCCGACGAACAGTTTTTTTTGGAAACAGGAGAGTTGAGGTGCACATTTAATTCTGCAGTGAGTTGGGTAGCTGTGGTTTTATGTTTTTTGGATACAATCCGGGTCAGCACACGGACATCCCTTTCTAGCATCCACAGTTACTCCTGTTGGATGTGGTTCGTCCTTCTTGGTGGTGTGCTGACATTACCCTGGACACCGTGGCTCTTGATACATCACAAAGACTCGCTGTCTTGGTCACAGATGCGCCAGTGAGACGCGCATCAACAATTTGTCTTCTTTTGAACTCTGATATGTCACCCATATGTTGTGTGCATTGCAGTATTTTCAGCGAAACTGTGCTATTACTCTGCTAATTAAACCTTCACACTCTGCTCTTACTGGTGGAATGTGCAGTCAATGAAGATTGGCCACCAGGCTGGTCAAATTTAGCCATGAAACTTCCAACACTAAATTGGCCAGTGTTTCAGTTGCATTGTCCAACCCCTGTATATACTAGACGTACCCTTGACTTCGAATGAACGTTCGAATGTAATTGCACTCTCATCAACATGTTTTTAAACAGGTTTTAAACATGTTTTTAAAAATGTACAATGACATCTGATGAAATGTTTGTTTTGGAGATGAACTAATGATAAGAATAATTCAAGGTCAGTTTTTAGTAATATAAGGGCGTTTGCCATTTAAAGTTCAAATCAGCATATTTTCTCTTCCCGTGGGCGAACTGCGATGAAACAAAGCCTATATGTAAACTCAAGCTGGGCCAAATACACCTGTGAAAACCCTATTAACATTTGTTCAGTAGGTTTTAAGTGATGTGTGCACAAACAAACATGCAGACAAAAATTCCAAAAACCATCTTGATGTGTTCTATTACTCTTATGTCCCCCCAAATTATTTTTATCTTTAATGTACACACATATATATATATATATATATACGTGCAAACACATACACAGGGGCCACAAAAATTTATACACCTTTAAACAGTTCTTATCTATGCCCTTTTTGACTAGGCAGCAATGTGTAGTATTATGATTCCTCTAAAGATCTAAAGATGCCAGTAGTCGCACCAACGGTCATTGATCCTATCATGTGACCATCAGAAGAGAGCCAAAGAAAATGGCAGAGGATGTGGTGTACTGCAGAATGGATGTGCAATACATACACTACAGGATGTGTACAGATGTCCACAGGGATTACTCTGCATGCTACTTCCATTTCCTACCGTAGAAAACCACCTACACTGGCTGCACCACAGGAAGAAATTGAAGTATCTTGAAGAGCAATCCATGTGGATACTCTAGATGATGTTGTTCATACGGTAGTTCGCTGACATCAAAAGTGTCCGGATGGTAATGGTGACCACTTTGAGCACCTAATGTGATTGCGCAATTCAAACATGAATTACAGCTACCCTTTGATGTTTATATAAAATGTGATTTGTCTCGTTTCATCCCCAGTGGCATGATTGCTTTGAACCACAGTGCGGTGTACATGATCGAGCCTCTGGCCAATCACAGTGTCTCTCAGGGCCATGCAGTGTACCGTGCTGAGAGTCTGAAAATACCCATGAGCACCTGCAACCAACACTATGGAGGGGAGAACCGCACAGACAAGCTGAGTGAGCTGGTTGGGGGGATTGCACTGGCCGGTCATGGCACTAGGGTGAATATACATCAAATGCTTTTATTTATCTTTGTCACTGATGCAAACGGTAAATAATTGTATGAATCATATCAAATGAAAAGCAGACCTCTCCTGCTTCCTCTACATACTGTAGGAAGTGACAGTGTATATAAAGTCAGTTAATGGAAGGAGTGTTTGGAAGCAGTTAGTCATAATGTTAGCACGTGTGGGTTTGTCCACAGGAAAAGAGAGACGTCAGCCGCAATATGAAGTATGTGGAGCTGATGGTGGTGGCTGATCACGCGGAGGTAAAAACACAACCAGGAGCAAATATTTATCAAATAATACGTCTATGATGCTTGGTATTTAAACAGCATGTGTCAAAATTTAATGTGACGGCATGATAAAACCTTTGATTAATCTTTTGTTGTAGAAATGCAGCACGAGTTGGATTTTCTCTTGTTTCAATAAAGCTGTGAAACTCTCTGGTGGCACCAGAAATAATAACCCTGCTTCCTTTCATCATTGATCTGCCTCTGCACTAATGGAGGCCGTCCATTACGTGATGCCTGTGTATCGTGTGTGTCTGTGTAGCTGGGAGTCTGCCGAGGTCAGAATGACATAACGACCACTTTTCTGTCTCTGCTGCAGTTTCTGAAGCACGATCGTGACCTGGACAAGACCAAGACAAAGCTACTTGAAGCTGCTAACTATGTGGACAAGGTAGCAACAAAGAAATCCAAATGCAATGTCTTTTTGAACTTAGGTCAAAATGAAACACGTGTATTGTACATAGACAATGTGAATAACTCAGGAAGAATATAGCTTAGCTTATACTAATGATGGATAATTTAATAAATATAATACAAGGTGCGTTCACGTCAATCCGGGACTTGTGATAAAAGGTCTCATGAATGAAGAATGCGTAAACTCGATGGACATTTAAAGAAGACTCTTTTGTCACTGGTTTATTTCCACATTCCTGTGTCATTCTGACTTTCTACATGTTTGGGCCATTACAGGAGTTCCTGGGAGGCCAGCGTTTCAGACATGAAGCAAGCAGTCTGATCATTGTTCTGGCATACTGGGAAAACTTTCTATCTTGATGGTGTCTAAGCACAAATTAAAAACTGGGATATTAATGTAGCAGGGGATTATGAAGGACGAAATCAGCCAGGATTAAGGAAATAGGTTGTATAAGGGATTAAGCTTGAAATAAGTAAATCAGTTCAAACAGACTGAATAGTACGAAGGGCGATCAAGTCAAACCGGGACTTTAGATTGTGCAGAATAACAGGAAACGGTTATGCAAGTGAAGACTCCATTAATTTCTCTAATGCACTCATCTCAGCGTTACACCAGTGCTTACAAAGTTTTCTCAGTACACTGGAGCCATGACCGGGCCGCCTGCTTTAAGTATAAAACACTGGCTTCCCAGGAATTCCTTTAAATGCCTCAACATGTGGAAATGGCTTTGGGGGATGAGGCAATAACTCCCAGTTACAGTAAGTTCCTGTAATGTGCAGTTGGTGTTTGTGAACAATTGTGGGTACAGTTCCCACAGTCACATGTGGGTCTTCCGCATTCTCAGTGTTCATGGGAACACACCTTGGCCAGGATCCTCCCTCAAGGTCTTCTTTAAAACGTTTGCACCATTCAAATGTTTTATTGTGGTTAAGAGTTTCATCACGTGAAGTCTTCTGTAAGTAGTAAATGTATGTAAATCAATTTTATGCCTTCATTCATGAGGCATTTCATTCAAAGTCCCAGTTTGACTTGAACGCTCTCATAGTAATACCACTCGTAGTTACAGGAGATTTTTATGGTAATATTGTTTCTTAGTTAAAACAGAAAATTGTACCTAAACCATAAATTGGTTTAATTGACATTACGTTTAATTACATGTAGAATAAATGAAACATAAACAAATTATGACAGCATCATCCACATCATACTTTCTAGTCTTATCACGTTCTGTGTTTCTTAGGCTCGTATTCAAGCATAAGGTTCATTCCATATGAAAAAAATACTTAGCTAGCAATTAACACATCTTGGTTTTACATTTCAAGTGCAGAAAAGTTTGACAGGATTTTCTTACTTCATCTCCCTAAAAGCACAACACCAAAATTGTAACTGAAATAAAGTTAAAAATCTGATATCTTGGCTGATATATTGGATACATTGTCCGCTTTTGACGCTCTTGATCTCTTAATTCTAACAGTACTACAAAGCACTGAACATCCGCGTAGCCCTGATCCAGCTGGAGATTTGGAACGATGGCGATAAGATCAGCATCACGGAGAACCCTTACAAGACCCTGGAGGCCTTCCTGACCTGGAGGAGGAAGCAGTTGCGACAGCTGCCCAATGACAACGCACAGCTCATCACGTCAGTCTGTCAGCATTACAGCCACTTATCCAGAGCAATTTACCATAGCAAATGTATAGCAAATGTGAATGTAGAGGAGTGCTTTTACTGTATGCGTGTTGAATATGGAGGATCTGAGCAAGTCTTTCCATGGCTCTTTTAGGGGTTTATCGTTCCATGGTACCACTATAGGACTGGCACCTCTGAAAGCCATGTGCTCAGAATACCAGTCGGGAGGCGTAAACTCGGTAAAACAACCTGCAGTATTATTCATCGTTTGCGTCACTTTCCCAGATATCATCTGCGTCTCATCCTTCTCTCTCGTTTCTAGGACCATTCTGTAAATGCAGTCGGGGTCGCTGCTACCATGGCTCATGAGATGGGGCATAATTTTGGGATGAACCATGACAGTGATCACTGCTGCAAGGCCCTGGCCAAAGACGGAGGATGCATCATGGCTGCAGCTACTGGGTGAGATTTCAACTATTTAAACGAACAGCTGTAAAGACTTAGACACTCATTTATCTAGGTCAGGAGTATGAGAAAAACATCTAGAGATTGTAGGGGTAGTTCATGTAACACGATTCACTATTTAGTGTATTAAAAAAAATCCTTTTATTGAACAATAAATAACCCATTTTTGGGCATGTGCCCTGTTATGAACGTATTCAGGCTTTATTCTTCACATATAGATTCTATCTGCATGCCATTACAGTATAGTAAATGCTTTATCCTGGCCAATACAGACCATAATGCATAAAGGCGTCCTGACACATTTACTAATAGAACGTGTGAAATGCGACATAGACAGTAACCTGAGCTCATGATCGTAGACAGGCACCCTGAAACTATGAAACTATGTTTCATAATGACGGTCCATTTAATAGATTCAATTAACTCATCAAATGATGTGTTGCTAAAATAAAGAAGCAAGAAAAAAACATGTCATGTGTGCCAGTAATTTTTAATATGAGCTCTCATTTCTATTTACACTTTCTGTAGTACTTCCCGTTTTGATGTGATGCTATCTAGTCACTGTCTGGATTTGCAGGCGCATGTCTCAGAATAGAACCTGAAGAGCTTAGAGGATGACAGCAAAACTCGAAACATAGATATCTTGTTGTTTTACGTGTCGCCTTTGTGCCATGTAATTAGCATAAAAACGAATGTCTGAATTGTAACTTTCTCTTTGTTGTTTTCCTCCACCTGTCTGCAGACACCCGTTCCCTCGTGTCTTTAACCCCTGTAACCAGGAAGATCTGAAGCGCTATTTGAGCTCAGGTGGTGGCAAATGCCTGTTCAATCTACCAAACACTAGGGTTATGTATGGAGGCCACCGCTGTGGCAACGGCTACCTTGAGGAAGGGGAGGAGTGTGACTGTGGAGATGTGGAAGTGAGCGCATTACCTGCACTCTTAATCCTTTAAGGGTTATCTCTCTCTATTTTCCTCATATCAGTCTTGTGTTATAGGAATGTTCCAGTCCATGTTGTAACGCCAATAACTGTACACTGAAAGCGGGTGCCGAGTGTGCCCATGGAGTTTGCTGCGAGAACTGCAAGGTGATATAATCATCCATCATTTTTTTGGTAATATATCCTGAAAAACCACTATGGTGTTATTTATCAGCTTTATTCTTGACTTATTTCCTCTTAGTTGAAGAGCTCAGGAGTGCTTTGCCGCTCTTCGTCGGGTTCCTGTGACCTGCCTGAGTATTGTGATGGTAAATCAGAATCCTGCCCTGCTAATTTCTACCTAATGGATGGCAGCCCCTGTGCGCATGGCCAAGCTTACTGTTACACAGGCATGTGCTCGACCGTGAAGCAGCAGTGTCTCTCTCTTTGGGGGAAAGGTAAACCCAGTCATTTTAGACGAATCTATTAAGTGTATTACCAATGTACTTCGTACGTTGAGACAAGTTGGTCAAGTTATCAAGAATACACGTAGTCCCCTACTTACAAACGTTCCATTTCGGGAGCACGTTCATAAGTCAGATTTGTTCTTAAGTCCGACAAAGTGAGTGTTATATGCCCTAGTCACTAATATATGTAAAGCATTCGGATCCACTTGACTAAATCTCTGTCTCCCTTCCCCACACTGCCATCATGTGGCCAAATCCATAACCGTGACAGGAATCTCACATGTCAAATGTAACAGTGTTTAAATCGCAAGGGCAATCCTGGACACCATTTTGTCTCAGAGCTGTTTTCCACACTGAGAATATTGTATATAATTCTAACTATTGATATCTGATACAGTGCAGCATCTATTTTTTGTACAATACACAGGAGCTACTTCCGTGACTTGTTCGTATCTATGAATGTTCGTAGAACCGCGGTCGTATGTGCGGAAATTCGTAAGTCGGGGACTACCTGTATTAGCAATATGCTTGATAGCAAGTCGGTCAAGTTGAGTAACCATGGGCATATACAAGTGCACTGTAGATTCCAATAGTTTCTACAGTTTGTTTAATGTATTTTTTTGCTATAGTTTTCTAAACGAATGCTGTACTTTTTTTTTTTTTACAGTTTTGTTTAAAACAAGTATTTCAGGCCCTGGTGCCATGCAATTGTTCCTTTGGATGCAAAATTTAACTGAATGCACTTATTGCATATCATTAAAAGGACAACCTGTATTGAGACTGTTCGGTAATGTTGGTGAATAAACTGTTTAATAATATTTCCGTTGTGTGATTTGTGAAAGATGTACACAAATATTTACAGTTTCTTTACAAAACATAAATTAGCAATGTTCACATTATTATAGGGAGTAATAGAAATAGATAAAAACCAAGTAAGGGAAAATCTCACAAAACAAAATTATAGTAAGATTTACTTAATAATTCATAAAAACAAGGTTCCTGCCGATATTACAATTAATTATCTTTACTTGATTATTTTAAATAAAACCAACTTGTAAATTAAATATAATTATGTAACTTTTACTTGATTTCTTCATGAGTGTTACTTTAATTAATAAGTAGATTTTATCTGACCATGATGGGTGAGTTGTACTTAGTATTGGAGCAATATAATTCACTTAAAATCTACGCGTGCAAATTGTTACGAGGATTTTATCAAGTAAATCTTACAAATCCTTTTTTTCAGTGTAGGCACAGTCACTTTAATTTACATTCAAATAAATGAAATTAAGCATGTAATATGTTTTATTCCTTATTCTTTATTATTCCTTTTATTCCTGTCATTTAATGTAAGGAACCAAGAGGATAATTTGTTTATGTGTAGGGCAAGAATCCCTTTAGGCTCCCTAATCAGAGAACCCTTATAAGACTTAATTAAACGCCTTATAATACCTAACAAAAGGACTTGTTACTTATTCTTGCACTTATTCTACCTGGGCAACGGTTAACACATTGTTCACTCTGCTAATTGTACTACTGAGCGTTTTTCCTTATTCATTTGGTAATGACTAAAGCTTTTAACATCTGTTTAGCACATGAGCAAGCACATGACTCTTTGTGTCTCTTCACAGATGCCCGAGCTGCTCCGGATCTGTGTTTCATTAAGGTAAACGAGGCTGGAGATGCCTATGGAAACTGTGGCAAAAGCTCCACGGGTGAATACAGGAAGTGCACTGAGAGGTAAGCATCATTTACAGAAACAAAACTCAGTGATTTAAGCATTTAATAGAAGACATGCATTTACATAGATTTTTATTTAAGGGATGCTAAATGTGGGAAGATACAGTGTTTGAGTGCTGCTGAGAAGCCCATTGGAGCCAACGCCGTCGCCATAGACACTACCATCGAGTACAACAAGCAAAAAGTCCGTTGTCGAGGTACACATGTGTACCGGCCTGGCAAGGAAGAGGAATTTGTGGGAGATACACTGGATCCTGGGTTGGTTATGACCGGAACCAAGTGTGGGGACAACGCGGTGAGCCCTGAGTAGAGTCAAGTTTAATTGGTGTATCAAAGACTGTTGCCATTGTCTTTTATCTTTTGTTCTCTCCATTTTACTCTCTCTAAGCAGATTTGTTTTGGCGGGGAGTGTCGCAATGCATCCTTCCTCCAAGCGGATAAGTGCAGCGCCAAATGTCATGGCCATGGGGTAGGTGCTCACTTTGGTGCACTGCTATTGTTCATCTGCCAAATCTTTAGCCCATGTCGGTGGCTAGGCTTCATTGGGCAACTTCCTGTCTTCCTGTCACCCTGTTAGCGCAGAGCTTCTCCTTCGGTCATGCAAAATCTTTACATGCCATGCATGCAAATAAGAACAGGCCTGGTTACTAAATGCGTAGTGCTGGAGGAGGTCATGGGTTTGCACCTTTCTCAAGGTTAAAATGTCATGCTTCATCATCAGCTTTTTCGAACACCTCAGCAGGGTGCTGTCTACAGTATGTTCAACAAGACTGATCATGAGAAAAACAGATGTAATCATGATGACAAAACTGTTGATGACAGGTACATGTTTTCATTTATAGATGTGTAACAACAATCATAACTGCCACTGTGACCCAGGCTGGGCACCGCCTAACTGTGATCAAGCGGGAAATGGTGGCAGCCAGGACAGTGGCCCTGTGCGACCAGAAAGTAAGTGGGAACACATACATATACCTACCTACATACATACAGTACAAAAAGTTTGGACACACCTTATTATCTAATTTGAACAGTTAATATTGAAAATTGTCTGCTACTTATTCTCTGTAAAGCCTTCATAACGGTTTTAATCAGAGGTGTGTTCTGGGGTTGATTGGTGATTTCTGAGGTAACAAATCTCAAGCGAATGTGAAAAGTTAATTATATAATTTATTTCTAACTATTGTCTACCAGGACATATTGCTTGAATGTTTTATTCCATAAACACTGGTTAAATCCTTTTGTGTCTGTAATCCTTCTTCATATTGTTGTTTGTTGATGTGGTGTAGACTTTTACAGCTTTACCTGACTGTGGTTTTAACGGGCTGCATTTGATGTTGCAGGTAACCTACTGGTTCTTTTGGTGCTCCTCCCTGTGGTTCTCTCCTTGGGATTGGGAACGCTTTTCCTCTATTGGTGCTATAAGAGGAAGCTTCATTCTTTGAAAGATGTGGCTCACCACCCTCATCAGATAACTGTTAGGTAATACTGAAATCTGCAACTTGCTTATATCAAGTTCAAACTTTTTTGTCATGTCAGTTATTTAAATGAATTCACTTTGATTTGCGTTTCAGTGTCCCAGCTTCATCAGATTCCAAAACACCCTCTAGCGGTCATGCCAACCCAACATTCCAGCTAAACAAAACTAACATGGACAAAATGGTAACAAAATGTGTGATCTTCTGTACGAGAAACCTCTTTAGAGGTTTTAATACTGCCTAATGCCATATTGTTGTGATTTTCCCATAGACAGCTAACCAGCAGCCAAATTCTGTGGGTACACCAAGATCGAGAAATTCATCCGTTCGGCCAGTGGTCAAACCACCGCCAGTTCCAGCCTACGCGCCACAACAGAAGAGTCCTTCATTCTCAGCGCCAAGCTCCAGTTCTTACCCATCTTCATCTGTGGCACCAAAACCCAGACCAAACCCTCCGAGCAGACCCCCTCCACCCCGTCCTGTTACCAAACCCAATCAGATCGCAAAGGTGTGTTTAACTGATTTTGTCTTTCCTGAAGCAATGACCTGAACCCAAGCCTCAAAACAGGTCAAGGTATATCAGGTCAAGGTAATTGTGAGTATTTGATGTAAGATGTTTCAGATTATATTATATTATATTCATACTATACTACAGTATATTAGTAACCCACTACTGGGCATGTTTTTTAAATTATTTTTATTAAGGAGGACCCATTTAGAAAAGGCCCTCAAGTATCACCAGCTGTGTTGCAGAAAGGGAAGGCCAATCTGGGGCCCTCTGCTGGAAATCTCAGGTACTTTACTACAGCAAAATTCCACAGTACACTCTTCAATTTCAGATTTATCTTTTAAAAAAAATTTATGGATGTTTATCAGCATTGTTATTTTTTAGGAATCGCACTGAAACCAGTGGAAAAAGCTGAGGCTTCCTTATACTGAAGAAAAGAAAGGGCATTACTCTTCTATGCATGGGACTCTTAAAATGCCATACTGGAGCAACATGCAACTTTTCAACGATGTGAACCAGTGGCTGTGGAGACTGCCAACGTTCAACACCATGTTTGCCTAATACACTTGAAACCTGAAGTGTAATATACTTGTTGCATTTAACTTTGTTTCAGTACTCTTCTGAGGTTCATGTGCCATATTTGTACGGTTTATTTTATACCTATTTATTACAAAGGCTGTACTGAAGAGAAACTCCGGAAGTTTACCCTGAAGTTTCCAGATGTTGCCTTTCATCATGAGCATTCAGAATACTGAGAATATGTCATGCATAATTAAAGTGGATTGCACAGTATTAAAAACAATGACACGTTGTGTAAGCAACACACATTAACTGGAATATGGACCTGAGTTTTGCACTTGGTATATGAAAAAAAAGGAAATGTATAGCAATAATAGTCAGGATACGTTGATTTATTGTACAGTGTTTTTACAGTAGAATGTGATCTTCCCTACTGCATTTTATTTTATGGCTAAATTTATCAGGAGAATATTTGCAAAATGCTGGACTTTATGTATATCATCAACTCAGTTTCAGCTGTTCTGTAACAATCCAGTGAGGCGAGTTTGCGTTTTATTCTCTTTACCTGTTCCACTTGAGAGAACTTGACAAAATGCACCTTATGCTGTTTACAATAAGGGCATCAGGGAATGTACAGTTAAGACATACTGTAGTGAATCATAAAAAATCAAAACTTTTAGCTTTTCAAATGTTTTTGTTATCATAAGGAATTCATTTGTCTTTAATTTGTTGATATATTATATCTTAACTCCACCACAGTCCATATAGCTGTTTCAGGATACTGTGTTATCGAGTTCATAAAAGTCAGCAACCAAAACATACCAAAAGGCAAGTGTCTGTGATCTGTTAATCACAGTAGTTACTACCTGGTGTAATGTAATGTAAATAAAGTAAAAGGTTAATTAGCACACAGTAAGTCCTAACATAAACAGCTGGATGGGTTTAAAATTTTCCTAAAATAGATTTTGTTTTTGTATTTTTTTATTTCTGCTTTTAATTGAAAATTTTAAGAGCAATTTTTTTGTATCTTTTTTATGTAAGGATTGTGAAAATCATGCATTAGAAGAATGCTGTTGACTTGGATAATTGTTAATAGCCAGCCATATTGATCCTGTAAAATGGGACCATGTAAAGTGAGAACAAATAATAATGAAATTTACACTGTGAACCTTATGATTATGGCAATTAGACTTAAACATACATCAGGATAAAAATATAACTGAAAGGACCATTTGAAATGCTGCCTAAGCTAATGTAGTGCTATGGACGAACTATATTCTTCTGTCCTTTGGCTTATTTGCACATTGTGAGACATACGCTTTTTGTTATTAAGGGAAAATGAAATTATTGTAAGTTAATACTGGAACTGGACTCAGCCAATGCTATGGATCACAAATTGGCTTTGATTTGCAAAAGGTGTAAATAAAACCTGATTGAAAATCTTTGTGTCATTATTATTTTGGGAACAGTTTGGGGTTTGACTTTTAAGTCCTTATCATTTGCCAATGGTTAATGGTTTTGATATAGTAGTGTATTTTACTTTTATCTGCGCCTGCAAGAAACGTATTTAATAATAACAAGATGAAGGAAATTTGTACAATTAGTATACATTTTTACTACTACTGATAATGATAATAATAATCATCATCTTACTACAGTTATTAGTACCAGTCCCAAAACTAATTAGTATTGTTTAGCTTTACTTTTACTTCCAATCATCATCATCTATTATCTGTTCTAATTAGTATTAATTTGCTTTATTTCTTGCACTACTACATATAATCATCATAAATAATTGTAATAATAAAGTAAATTAATACCAATTAGTATTATTAGTGCCAGTACTTTCGTAGGTTGTCTAGAACTGCTATTCTTCATCATCATCATCATCATCTAAACAAGCGTTAGTACCAGTACTAGTATTAATTGTATTACTACTAATAATAATAACCAACAACATTATCATCTTACTGCAGCTATTGTTAGGACTAATACTAATTAATATTATTTTTGCTTTACTGCTACTACTACATGTACCAACAATGATCATCATCATTTTACTACAATTACAATTATCTGTACTAATACTAATTAGTATTAGTTTCCTTGACTGTTATTACTACTAATAATAATCATCATCAGCATCCTAAATAATTGTAGTAATTATTAAACAAATATAATAATAAAACAAACTAATACTGATTAGTATCAGTGCCAGTACTTTCTTATTATTACTACTATTCAACAACATCATCATCTAAACAATTAGTATTAGTTTGCTTTATTACTACTACTACTACTTCTACTACTACTAATTATAATAATAGTAATTATCATCATCATCATCTTACTACAATTGTTAGTACCAGTACTCTTACTAATTAGTATTATTCTATTTACTACTACTATTACTAGTCATCATCATCATCATCATCATTATTTATCTATTCAATTCAATACAATTTTGTTTGTATATCGCTTTTATTGTCGCAAAGCAGCTTTACACAATAAAAAAATTGTGTGTTTGAATCAAAATGTACTACAATTACTATTATCTGTACTAATTAGCATTAGTAACTAACTACTACTACTAATAATAAATAAACAAATAAATAACGTTTCTCCAGAATCACGTGATTTTTAGTGAAGTTCTTGCCTGTTAAGTGTTAAACTGTAGATTTAATGTTGTTCAGCCTGAACCTCCTCCTGTCTGACTGAGGTAAAGAAGAGCGCGCGCCAGGGAGAATGATAACTCAACTGCAACAGGTAACTTGGCAATATTAAACTTTATAACTTCTATAATACATAAATAAAACACATATAAATAATGTAGTAAAACGTTCTGGCAGAGTACAGGTGATGCGTCGACGTTGTGCTGGGAAAAAAAGCGGTTTTAATTTCCCTAAAGCTAGCTAGCTCGGAACAGCTGCGTTTCTTAGCTAACGTTAGCTGTAAGGCGGGTTAATCTGGGAGCTGAGGTTAATTAGCTATTATCACGCGACGGTGAGTTTATTAGGAGTGTGTTTGTGTTTCAGGTGATCCGGCTGCTGATGGTTCTGATCCGTAGTAACCGCGGGAAGTCGCGCGCCGTGGATAAGGGAGGGTTACTGGTGCTGCAGTGCACACACACCTCACACACAACACACACCGGTATGGAGACACACCTCACACACACAACACACACCGGTATGGAGACACACCTCACACACACAACACACACCGGTATGGAGACACACCTCACACACACGCACACAACACATACCAGTATGGGGAAACACACACACACCCCGGTATGGGGAAACACACACACACACACACACACACCGGTATGGGGAAACACATATACACACACCAGTATGTGGAGACACATAGGCACACAACACACTCCTTTTTTTTTTTAATATAGCCAGTGTGCGGATAGTTTTTGACTCACCCTTGTGAGTGTGTGTGTGTTTAGTGTTTGATGCCAAAACCCTGCTGACGTCTTGTTCATTTGCAGTTGCAGCTGCCGGTCCCTGGTGCTCCAAAATGTCCAAGAAAAACATTAAGAAAGGCAGGTGTTCATTCACATTACATGAACAACTGAGCTAACTTCGATAGTCCAGGTTTATCAACAATAACACTCATGGTCTGTTTTACATGCTGTGTCCCATTTCATGTACACATGAAAAGTTTGATAAGCCAAATACATCATTACCAGCTATGCAAATCAGTCACTCCCCTTCCCTCATATATCAGAGTCCAATATCTATCTTTATCACAGATAAAGCTCATCAAATGATCTGTCGGTGTACTTCCACAAGAAATACAAGTGTTTTTTTGTTGTTTTTTTTTAGAGGCTGGAGACAGACTTTCCTCATTGGTCTCTCTTTGTAACTGCCCTCATCCTGAAGAGCTCTGCAAGTTTTCAGAAACCTTTGGGCCTTTACACTTTGAATATTCATTCCAGGTACAAATGTACAAAAAAATGCGGTTTACACCATTGTGTGTACGTTGGTGCTGAACGAATCTCACCTGTAGAAGCTTCATTTTATTGCTTACAGGTAGATGAGGACTGCCATGAATTGGAGATTGTGAGATTTCTTCATAGATATAGTCTAGTTCATGCTCAGGTAATACTTGGGCTTGCGGGTCCTGTATTTTGTGAGTGATCTCAACGCGCTGTCATATTGCATAATGCATTTGTAAAGTGCATCTTAAATTACAGTCACTAAATAAAACATGTCACAAAATATGTTAGATTTAAATGTGGAATAGCAGTAATTTTATCACATTCTCTTAGTCAAAAGCAAATTTTAAATTTCACTGCAATCAATATCTGACAGATAAAGTCTTTTGTTTAAGTACAGTTGATACTGATCTTAGTATTGAGTATCAGCTCAATACTTCTGTGTTTTTATTGGTTTATGTGACGCAGGTCACAGTTATCTTCAAAGTAAGGAATAACGAACAACCACACCAACAAGTATTCAGGTGAAATGAAATGGAACAAGAAATCATTTAATATCTGTTACTACGTTTCTCCTGATACAAGTCACTCATGATCTTATGCTACATGCATGGGAACTTATTTATGTTTTCACATTTCTATTTTTTTCCTGTAGTGTCAAGACTACATATTCCATGGTTGGACATGCCATTGCCATGGACAGTACTGCATTTGGACAGTTAGCTTTTTCATTCTACACCAGTGCTTCTAATATTTGTTTCCAGTTATTATTTTTGACTCAGATTTAAAGGTAAAAATCTGGTGGCCTTCTTTTTTCTGTGTAGGACTCCATTTTTTGTAAGGTCTCTTCCTGCATGTACCCGGATGCACCCGGTTTTAGGGGAGACTCTCCCTATCTTACTTTCCTCGGAGGTTGTAGAAGCTGGGTTGTGTGGAGAGGTGAGCGTTGCTACCATGGCTGTGCTCGGACCGTGCATGAAGCAGTACCCCAACTGGCCGACTCGCATCTCACACATATGCATATCCTCTACATTACATTGTTATATTAATTGTATATATACAATATATATTATTATTGTTATAATAATATGTAAGAGTGTGTGTATTAGCAATGTGCAATCTTATCTTATTAGGAATGAAGTGTGATTTGCATTTCCTAAATGAATCGCACGGGAGTGTATTAAAGCATCTCCATTACATCAGATTTTATGGCATCAGGGTTGATGAAGTCATCAAAGAACAAAATACATTTTTGTACTTTATGACCAAACACACATTACTGACCTGTCTTCTATTGATTTATGAGCAGATTTTTCTTAACATGTAAGGTACTTGTTAGAGTACAGTCCTTGTGGCGTTCCTCTAATGCGAGGAGAGAGTGAGATGCAGCTGACTTTCCTCCAGAGCCTGGCTGATTCTCTGCCCTGGGGAGACCTGGGTCTGCCTCAAGTCAGCTCTACTCAAACACACACTGCTCATGGTAAAGTGCATACAGATGATTATATACATATATACTAAATAAAACAGGCCACATTAATAAAAGCGCACACGTCTGTTTGTATATCTAGGCTGTCTGTTCTCTGAGGTGGAGTTCTCTATGGACAACGATCAAAGTGAGGAACCGAAGCCTGGATGCAGCCGAGCTGTGAGTCAGGAAGTGAAGCTGGAACAGAGTCGTCCTGTGGAGCAAACGCTGACTCTTTTCCTTTTCATCCAGCATAATGACCCCTTTAACTCCCAGCTATCTGACTTGATCAGTAAGAATCATCATTACCCACTGGGACTAAATAATGATTTATAATAATACTTTTTTTATGTACAGGGTGGGCCATTTATATGGATACACCTTAATAAAATGGGAATGGTTGGTGATATTAATGTCCTGTTTGTGTGTGTGGCAGCACATTGAACACATTTTATAAGTGGTCAGAAACTTGTAAATAACTCATGAAAGAATAAAGTTACCAAGTTAAAACCAAGCACATCATTGTTTTTCTTGTGAAATTCCCAATAAGTTTGATGTGTCACATGACCCTCTTTCTACTGAAAAAACAAAAGTTGGATCCAAGATGGCCGACTTCCAAATGGCCACCATGGTCACCACCCATCTTGAAAAGTTTGCCCCCTCACATATACTAATGTGCCACAAACAGGACGTTAATATCACCAACCATTTCCATTTTATTAAGGTGTATCCATATAAATGGCCCACCCTGTAGATTAGTTTCCGTAATTTAGTGTCAAATTAAAACACATTTTTCAATTTATTCCAGAGACTTAATTAGCACAGATAAATTATGTATATTAAATTTGTGTTTATTGCAGCTACAGTGTTTCTCCCCTGAACACTCTGTAAATTGACACACCCTTTAAAGTCTAAGCTGTTTGAAATGTACTGATATATGGGTTAAACTGACCTATTTTAGGTGATCAAATGAAATTTTAAAATATTTTTAAAAAAATAGTAATTTATAGGAACTTAGTTTTTCCAGATGACACCTTGATGTACAGTAGAGGGATGGGGTAGGATAAGGGTCCGTCACTGTGCTATTGTGCATATGATGAACACTCCCCTCGCCGTAGAGATGTCGGTCGTTCCTGATGAGGTCGGGTTGCTACCTTGAAGCCTGATTATATTTCAGCTGTTGCAGGTGAAAATTCTGATTTGCAGGTTAGAACCTTAACCACCAAGCTAACCCATCCCACTGATGTAGAGGAAGAAAACAATGTGGGCAAAACAATTGTGAATATTTTCAAGCACCTGGTTAAAATTTCTCACTCTACAGTACAGTGGAACCTTGGATTATGAGCATAATTCGTTCTGGAAGCGGGCTCGTATTCCAAAACACTTGTAAACCAAATCAAATCTTCCCATAAGAAATAATGAAAACTAAAAAAATTCGTTCCACAGCCCAAAAAAATAAATACAGAAAAATAATTAATACAATATATAAAGTAAAAATAAAACAAATTAACCTGCACTTTAGTTTAAAAAAAAAAAGTGTGTGTGTGTGTGGAATTAACTCCTTCCCTCGCCTCGTCTTACACAGTAAAACTCCTCCTCCCTCCCCCCCACCTCGCTTTTTAAGTTTTACAACAAACACACACACAATGGAAACACTGTTTTAACGAGAAAAAAAGAAATCTCTCTAATGACACTCACGTGAGCGCGAACTACCGGAATCTCTGCTGTAAAGTCAAAAAACAAACAAAAAAAACAATGAACCAGCACCTTACTTTTGAAAAGAATCGCGACAGAGCAGGGTTTCTGTGAAGAGCCGAGTGTGTTTGTCTGTGTTAAGGCGGGGGGGGGGGGGGGGGGGGGGGGGTGATAGGGTGTAAAGGTGAGAGTGTGTGTGTGTGTGTGTGTGTGTGTGTGTGTGTGTGTGAATAAACCAAGACATGCTCGTTTTTCAAGTCAAAATTTATTAAAAATCTTTGCTCGTCTTGCGGAACACTCGTAAACCGAGTTACTCGCAATCCGAGGTTCCGCTGAAAGGCTGGAGGACTCGGAGGCACAAAGTGGGTTACATCCTGAATTGGGCACAAGCAGGCCAATTTGGAAACACCAATTAGTCTAATCTGCATTTCTTTGCACCTTTGCAGAACATCTAAAGCTCACACACACACACACACACACACACACATACTCGAAGGAAAGACTAGAACTCTCAGAAAGGCTGCAGATCTAATCACTATGCCACCATGCTGCCTGGTTAAAATTATAATAAATAACTATATGGTAAAGATGCAGTTTGTCATTTTTAGAGCTCTCTCTCTCTCTCTCTCTCTCTCTCTCTCTCTCTCTCTCAGCTGCCTGTTAGTGTTGAACAGGTTGATAGCTGCATATAGTACAACACATGGCAATTTGTGAAATATTTTTTTTGTCAATATTAATTAACACATTTAATGTTTTTAATTGTATTTCAATTGATACAGTAATTAAAAACAGGCGGTTATAAATATTTGGATTTAGGAGTTACAGTTGTTATTTGTTTTGCCTTTTGAAATGTATTAAGCAAATGAAGAGACATTAGAGACATATTTGGACAAGATACTCTGGTACAATGGACAGAAAGTACGGGCAGCAATCCAGTCTCTCCTGGGAAACACCCTGAAGGAATTCCTTAAAAGACAAAAGGTACAAATCTAATCAGCCCCCCTCATTAGAAAAGCTTCATTATTCTTCTTTGATTATACAGATTAAAAATCTCCAACCTTAGACTATAATTGCACTTAAATTCTAGTAAGCTATTGTGAATCATCTTTGTGTTTATGTGCACACATATGTTCCTTGCTGTTTTGCATGTTGTGGTGTAGTCCAGCAAGACGTTTCAGACGGCCATGCCGGTGATCCTGAGCTCTGTGAACAGTATCGTGAGCAGCAGTAGCAGTGGAGAGTTTCGCTCTGCCTGTCTAAATAACATGAAGGTATTTTCACATGCACGTCTCAGCGACGCACATTAGACAGTGTTTAGTCAGTTTTAAAATGGTTTATATGTCATGTGTGTATATGTGTGTTTTAGGTCCAGAACACCCATGATTTGTCTATATCTTTACATCAGACTCTTCAGAGAGTCATATATGGACGTTTCACACCCCGTCCCGGTTGCACAGCTGAAAGGGTTTTGTCACTTATATAACTGATATATTGACTTAAGAAAACCCTAGAGGTTGAGTATTCCTGTGTACAGATCGTTTGGTAATTTATTTTTCCAGGCTGAAGAGGAAGCTGTTTCCAAGGAGAATAGCACTGAGACCTGTGAAGAGGGTGAGTGACACTGCCTGGCTAAAAAAAAAAAAAAGAAAACACCTGAGTAGATTTTTAAATTGCTTGAACTGGTTTAAGAAGATTTCAACACGTTATAAAAACCTAAAAGGATAGGGCTGACCCGTCAGCTTTGTGGAAGACATGTGTTGGGGAAACAATCATGAATTGAGATCACATAAATACTTGGTGAAGTTGCATTGTAAAAAAAAATCAACAGTATAAACTTCCAAAATGTAAATAGTTAGGATTAATTGTCTAAATAAGAGCATTTTCATAAACACAGTGTGAGAACTCAAAGAATTGAGGCTAAACGGCTGAAAACCACTTGTTAGTGAGACTAATCAGAATAAAAGCTTCAATTTGTTAGGAAGCATAAAGATTGGACTTGGAGCAATGAAAAAAGGTCATGTTGTCTGATGAGTTTAGACTGACCCTTCAGTCTGTTGAGATTTATTGAGTCAGGGTGAGAAGGAAAGTGCATGAAGCAATGTAATCAACATTGACTTGTATTTAGTACATATTCTATCCAACCCTGCATGTTTGGTGTTGGTTAATTCTTAACCTTTATTAAGTTTGCCACTGCTTATTCATTTTCATGTACCGTTCCAGGACTGCCTGGAAAGAGGGTTCACAGAGATAAGGAACGGTCTCCACTCAGCTCTAAGAGACAGTGTCCAGAGACCTCTACAGTGGATTCAGAAGCTTCTACAAGCAGTTTGTGGGAGATTCTGCAAAGTCCAATGACTTCCTTGTTCTCTGCATCACTTTCCGAGGGACTGGGTGAAGAAAAGTGTTTAGAAGGATCTTCATCTGGCTCCATGTACACTATTGAAATGAAAAACCAAGAGGTAAAGTGCAATTTAGGATGAAGGATTGTGTGAGTGTTGGGTTTTAATTAATTGTTTGCTGAACATTATTTTATTGATTTGAGCTGATCCATGTTTTTCTTTATGTTTATGTTTAGGTTGAGAGAGAATGGCTTCAGGAACTTGAAAATTTGACAGAATGGGATTAAAGCAAGGAGATCTAAAGAGCTATGATCTAGATTTGCTGTCAAATAAATACTGAGTTGTTTAAAATGTTCTTCTTGCTGAGTTTTAGGAAATATCATGGAGAATTTTCTGTCTCTATGATGATTTCAGGGTTTTTACAGTACAGGGAACAGAGCAGGGTAAATAATTGTATAAAATGGTGTTCAGCGTCTTGTTTCCATAATCAATATGTATTTTGAAAATGTAGACACCAGATCCCCCTGACCAGGATAAAGTGATTATTAACGATAGAGGCATAAATGACTCAATTACCTGTAGTTTCATTCTTTAACACACGATGGCGCCAACATATCAGCTTCTACTGTCTGTTTCGTACTGTGCCAGAGGCTTTTTTTAATGCCATTTATTACGATTATTACGAAGATTTTGTTGCTTATATGTTCATAATAAACATAAACATTTACATGTTGTTACTACTAATACTGCAACTATTCCCAATGGTAATAATAAAATTACACTAGCTATATATCTATATATGATTATTATCTGTTATATGAATCACATAAAAGTAATCCTAAATAAAAAAGAGCTCTGCGAATCTAAATAATCAACTATTTGATAATGTAATTATTAGTAGTGTTTATAGAGCTTTTATCACTATATTACATAGAATATGTGTCTGTGTAATATAGTAGTAGTATTTTTACAGCCGTACTGTAGCTTGACAATGAACAAAAATAATAATTATATTCATCAATTTACTTTTTTTTATGCATATAAAACATATAGAACATATACAGTATCTATGCAGTATATATACGTTATATTGTATTCGATTCCATTAAAAAACGCAGAGTAGTTACAAAAGTCTAGTTGTTATCAACATCTTTTATATCTATTTTATATCTCTTTTAAGTAACAATACTACTACTAATAATAATAATCGTCATCATCAATTTTATTTATTATTATTATTGCTACTACTACTAGAACACACACACATGTCCATGGTCATTTTTCTTGGATTAAATACTAGAGTGTATAATTATCTGCATTCGGATTAAGTCAGTTTGAAACTAAAATAGAGGTTCAATCCTCAATGGCGTCCACTCCCTGTATCAGCGCACTACACAGAGTATAAACCGTCTGTTCTTTACCATTCTTCCTAGTGCGCTCATTGGAAGTTCTTATTGGACGCAGCCTCCTGTCTGACCCCGCCCACTTAGCAGCCTAACGACTTTAATCATCCAGTGTCTCGCGAGAACGCGCTCGCGTCACTTGCACCTTGACTGTTTTCATGGAGTTAGCTGATTCACAGTGAGCGCGATGTGAGTGAGCTGATTCCTACACACAGGAGATGGAGTAAGATATGTGGAGGACGGACTGCTGCATAAAGGTAAAGACTGTGAGGATATAATTTTAGTTTGTAACTCTAGTGAGTTGTGTTAGTGCGTGTGGTTGGGTTCTGTTAGCCGGCTAGTTAGCTTACGCTACCGGTCAGAGTTAATCCACCATGACTGTCTCATCACAGCCGCACAGCTAATAAACAACACGCAGGGTGGGTTTAACATCTCATTTCTCACAGTTTAAATTCACTTTCTGGTTCAGAAACAGAGGTTTAGGACAGGTGTTAATGGCTAAACTAGCTATTTTCCTAGTTTTTCTAGCTAACAGCACCGAGACAGGAATAAGAGCCGAGTTTCTTAACCTTAATATTTCACACAGATTGCCATTAAACTTATTACTATTAAATGCTCAGGGTAGCTGCCATCAGGATAAAACGTCTTTATCTGTTGGGTTGCTATTATGTGCATAAAGATGGTTATCACTGCTTATAATGGTTACTTCTGGTTGTAGTGGTTGCAAAACTTTCATTTATGCCCCAGTTATTTGTGTACCAGAATGTACAGCCTCATATTTTCTAAATATCAGGCTGGTTAGTTTTATTCTTTGTTGTAAATGTTTAGGAAAGAGGGGGGAAAAAATCCATCAGTTTATTAATTTAGATTTTATTTTAAGTTTTTTTTTATTTTAAGTTAATTAAGTTTTAACTTTTTAAACCAATACAGTAGCTCACATCACAATTAAATATGTGAATCCGATACAGGACGTGTTCCAGTCCAACCCGAGAGATTTGATTGTGTGCAGAATAACAGGACATAGTATAACATAATAGTAAAATCACATACAGGACAATGGCGGCTCAAACGGTTAAGGATGAAAGTAAGGTGGAAGGTCAGGGGTTCGAGCCCCAGCACCACCATTGTTGAGCCCATGAGCAAGGCCCTTAACCGTAGCTACTCCAGGGGCGCGGTATCCAGTGCTCTGACCCCAGCTTCCTAACTGAGATATTCAAAAATGAAAATTTGTCTTTGGGATTAATAAAGTACTCAATTATTAATTAGATATGAGAGTAAAAACTATTTAAAATGTTCTATATAATCCATTGCTACACTAATGCACATCACTAGGCTTGGATGCCATTAAGGTAAAAAGATTTCTCAGTATGCTGAAGCCATGATCAGATTAAATGCTTCACAGCTGAAACACTGGCCTCCCAGGAACTCCTTTAATGGCCAAACATGTGGAAACACATGTCAGGTCAGGCCCCTATGGCGGAACTCCCATCCAAGTGCCTGTAATGCAGAGCAGGTGTTTGTGAACTGTTAATCATGAGCAGATGTTTGGGATATGCATATGTACTGTTTTAAAAATGGCAGTCCCCAGTTGAAATATCAACCATAAGATATCTTTTATAGATAATATTTAACATAGAGCTCTGGGGGGAAAAAAATAAGAGACTGCTGCAATTTACTCTAGAAAACCTCTGGAATGTTATCAAAAGGAAGATGGATGGTCACAAACCATCAAGCAAAGCTGAGCTGCTGGGTTTTTTTTTGTTTGTTTATTTGTTTGTTTTTGCGGGAAGGGTATAAAGTTACCAAACAGCAATGTGAAAAACTGGTGGCGAGCATGCCAAAACACATGAAAGCTGTAATTGCAAATCGGATCATTCCACCAAAACTGAATTCTGCAGCTGAATCCTTTGTGTCGACTGTGTTGCCTCACTAGACTAATCATTGCAACATTTTGAACTGAACATTGCAACTGCTGTTTCAGATAAAAGTTCTCACTTCATCATAATGTATTTTCTGTGTTTATGATTTTCCCTCAGGTTCCAGTGGTTTTCTTCAGGACTCGCCACAGCGAGGATGTTTCCCTACCTGGCACATCGGCCATGGCAGACTTTGTGCAGAATTTACCTGCACCAGCGAGCTCACCTGTCTCATCTCTCTCCCCGAGTAACACGCCCATGTTATGGTAACTGTATATCTACAATTTGTGATCATTTTTAATGAGCTATTACAAGGTTACATTTTAATATTAAATATTTTAAATTTTCAATTAAACCTCTTTTTTTTTTATCAAGGCACACAAGGATGGAGAGGTTAAAACTCACCTTAAAACTAAATAAATAAGAATAACTGAATGATCTTAGCTTGAGTAAAAGAAAGAAAGCAAGTAAAATTAACTGGTATATTGATGCAATATCAAAAATACACAATAAATATTAGAAAGATAAACTTTATAACTCATTAAAGACTGTGTTATAAGTGAGCTGTACAATTAATTGCTTCATTCCTGTTTTGTATTTTTTCGGGAGAGAGAAGGCATACTTACCAGTCACATTTGAAGGAACCTTCAAAATGTAACAGCCATAATTGTGACGCTCTGATGTAATCAGGCTTCAAATCTGTTTTTTGAACGAACCACAGTTGTAATTATTGTTGTCTGTGAACGTGAACCTATCGTATTTAAAACCAGTGAAGCAGGATACATCCCCATGGTCGAGAAATTTTTAATATAAATTTTAATGCTCTATTGGAGTGTTAGCAGCACATTTGGAAAATCCAACACTTCCAAATGGTTTCTGCATGAACTTTTGATTCAGTGACTTTTAATTCTCTTTGTGTGCAGAGTGGCAAAGCAGATGTAAAGGCCACAGTCTGTGGTTTAGCTTCACTGATCCCAGAGGAGCTTCCTCAGCCTGTGCACAGATTCAGTACTTTTCTACTGCAGGGAGCAGTAAAGGTGGACCCCCAACAGAATCAGGCCAAAATGATACAAAACCCACAGAAGAAGTGCTCACTACGCAGCCCTCGAAAGAGCCAGCTGGTGATTGTTCTTCGTCTTTGTTTACGTTTTTGACATTGGAGGAACAAACTTCATTCTTCCTAACCATTCTCTTTATTTATTTTTGTAAAGGATCTAAACCTCTGAGTCTGCCAAAAGCAGAGAACATTCAAGTAAAAGGTAATGCAGGCGGTTATAGTCATCTGCTTGCTTCTGGTATGCCTTTCTGTGTAACCTTCTGTTCCTCCTGATGTTTACAGTGCGGGCAGTTCTGAAGAAGCGAGAATACGGTTCCAAATACACTCAGAACAATTTCATCACTGCTGTCAGGGCTATGAATGAGTTCTGCCTCAAACCCAGGTAAATCTCCTCATTCTTTAGACTTGGTACACTTCACATGTCATTATTATCTTTCACCTTTGCCCTGTTTCATTTGTCAATATGGTAAAGATGAATGCATTCTTATTATCCATTTTTTGATTACATACAGTCTTTTCTGATGACTTTACATGTCTCTGTATGTTTTCAGTGACCTGGAGCAACTGAGAAGGATCCGTAGACGGAGTCCTCATGATGACACAGAGGCATTCACAGTATTTTTACGATCAGACGTAGAAGCCAAGTATGTCCTTTTATACCTGCTGATTCATAACTTTGATGGTTTATTCAGTACATTCTGTAGGGTTCAGTTTCTCCTTCGCTGATGCTGGATGTTTTGTGGGTTGTAGGGGTCTGGAGGTTTGGGGCAGCATGGAGGCCCTCGCTCGAGAGAGGAATCTCAGGAAAGAGGTGGAGCGACAGTACCAAGAGAGTATGTGTTTGCTACAACTAGAGAGAGAATTGCTAAATTAAATTTTTATTAAATGTGTTAATATTCTGAACTGTTTATGATCCCAAATTGTGCCCAGTCTTTTGTATATACTTGAAATGTACTAGAAATTAGGGCTTTCGGAATAGTGTTGGTGTTTGGCCTAAGTTTCTGTGTTTTCAATCTCATGTGTTCTCTTATTAGAAATATTCCGCAATCAGCAGTTGTTAAAGGAGTACAAGGATTTCAGGGGAAATACAAAAGTAAGTATTTATCTCTGGGCTATTTGTCTCCCAAAAAAAAGCTTATTGATTTAGCAGTAATTAGTTGATGCAGAGCAACTACTGTATTTGTGCTGTACTTTATATTAATCATCTTTGGTTCATTCACATGAAAGTAAAAATGAAGTGAAAGAAATGGTGTTTCTAGCGTTTGCCCGCCAACTCTAATATTTCTCATACAAACTATAATGCTTAATTGACATGTGTGACCTGCCTTACTGAACTGTCCCTGAATAGGTACATCATTGTCACTATTATCACATTTCTGTTCCGTATTGTCAAGTTCATTTATAATGTAATAGTTTGTTTGTCGGAACATTAAAACCTTTTTTCCATAGCCTCGATCAGGCAAAAGGGCTACTTTCCTCCAGGGGCCAGGAAAAGTGGTGGTGGTAGCGATATGTATGTAAGTATACAAATATACTCAAGCACTTCAATAACTTCATAAAAAGCCATCATGTGCAGTTCATACTGAGAATTCATTTGTGTGCCGTAGAGGCCACATGGACAGTTTGAGGTCAGCATTAAAGAGTGAACAGGACAGAAGTGGCTCAGTGGTTATCTTAGATTAGATTAAATAGATGAAACACAGGACCTGAGGGAAATACAGACAGAATTTCTTCATTAATAGAATTGTTTGTTTTATTAGGAAGCAAACACAAATAATTCAAACACGAGTAATTGGAATAGTGTCATGTAGGGTTGCACATTTTTCATTTCTGATAATTGAACACCTAATCAATAATCTTCCAAAAAATTAAAGATAAGACGCATTTGTTCTTATATTAAGGTTTAATTAAACAGGTCAGGCTAATCAGTCCCAGCAAATTAGTTACGAGACAAATTAATATTTTTTTAAACAAACTTTTATTATTATTATTATTATTATTATTATTATTATTATTATTATTACAAATTATAATAATCATCATCATCAGGCTGTCAAATACTGCTCTTTCATTAGTCCTTATATAAAATATATAATAGATATGTGGTAAAATGCGGTAAAATGTTATGCAAAACAAACATTATCAGTTAATAAAATTTTAATTGGGATAAATTGATTAAAGATTCATAATTTATATCCCCAGTGCCATGTCATTGTTGATGATGCAAAATGAAATGAATGCATGTGTTTTTTCTTTTGATTTTGCTTCTCAGAAATGGACTGAATTTCTTTTTCAAACTTCTGGCGTGGGTTTATACTGGATCAGCCAGCATGTTCTCAGAGGCAATCCATTCCCTGGCGGATACCTGTAACCAGGTTATACATTCTCCCTCTCTGGTTTTTTTTTTTTTTTTTCAATAAAAAGATGTGACAATATCTGTAGTTAATAAAGACGATAGAGAAAATTTCCTGAGATACTTCAGACTTTAAAATATAAGATTTGTGTGACCAATTCACTGGGGGTAACAGACACAGGACAAGCTCGAAGTGTATTCCTTTATGGTGGTACTTCTTGCTGCTTCATGTGGGTTTTATTCAGGTCAAGTCAATGTATTTTGATTTTGTGAGGATGAATGTAACAAGAGTTGGACATTGCCTCACTTTTCTTATTGTGCCTTGGCTAACTTGTGGATTAAATGCATATTAGGGTGTACCATGTACAGTATATTAGGGTTTATGTGACAATGTTTTTTGTTTAGTTTTTTTTTTTTTTAATGCTTGCTACAATTTTCCTTCTAACCAATGTTTGTCTCTCGAAATACTCATTACATTTCTGATGAGTATTCTGATGTAATATACTCTATACATGTTCTATACATGGTTCTTGTTTTGTCCCCAGGGCCTTCTTGCACTGGGAATAAGCCAGTCTGTGCGTAACCCTGACCCTGGCCACCCGTAAGTACAAGCAAACAAGTTACGTTACTTACACACATTAAACAATCAACTTGGGGTTAAATAACTCACAGAAGGTTTTATTAATAGTCATTGATCAAACATTTAGATGTTCCTTGTTTGTTTTCTTTTCCGAAGGTATGGCTTTTCCAACATGCGCTACATCGCCTCCCTCATCAGCGGCGTGGGCATTTTTATGATGGGCGCTGGCCTGTCCTGGTACCACGGAATTATTGGACTTATGCACCCTCACCCAATAGAGTCTCTGCTCTGGGTTAGTGACTCTTTCTTTAGATTTATGGAAGAATGAAATTATTAGAATTATATCAGTTATATTAGACTTATAGCAACATCTGTTCTTTAATAGTAATAACATTTAATATCTCCATTTGTGTTGCAGGCATACTGTATTTTAGCTGGATCTTTAGTTTCTGAAGGCGGTAATGTATCTTTTTTATTTAATATTTATTTCTATTTTTAATATCATCATTTTGGCATTATCTTTGATAAGGTAGTTTCACAGTTGTAAACTGCACATTTTAAAATGTCAATTTAAGTATTATTAAACATGGCTGTTCATACATTCTTATTTTCCTTCACACAGCAACACTCCTGGTGGCTATTAATGAAATCAGGAAGAGTGCTCATAAACAAGGACTCTCTTTCTATGAATATGGTATGATGCATATTAAAATATCTATTTAGCTAATTGTTTTAAAGGTTGTGCACACAAGGTTGTTTTTTCTTAAAGGCTCTTGTTTCCTGGCTTTAAGCACTACATACTGTGAGTCTATTGCTTTATGTGTGTGTTGCAGTAATGCAGAGCCGAGACCCCAGCACTAATGTGGTCTTGCTGGAGGATGCTGCAGCTGTCCTGGGTGTGGTGTTGGCTGCGGGCTGTATGGGTCTAACATCATTAACAGGTAAATACGCATTATGAACCAAGTACCATAAACTCCCATGACATTTTTTTTTGAATAAATAAAGGACGCGCCATATTTTTTTACATTGTTTTAGGATTATATTTAATGTCAGCAAAGCAAGTTAGTTTCTGTTATCACTTAAGCATTTATATCTCGGCATCTCTTTTTATTCTGACTTTATTCAATTAATGAGGCAAAAACATACCACTTAAATCCGGTCATGAAGCTTAACAGAAAGTGTAAAGGAACAGCCCTGACTTTGAAGCTCCTACAGTGGAGACTCCTTTCACAAATCCTGAATACAGCATCTTTTAGAAACCGTCAGCATATTAATTAATACACATATTTTTATCTGAGCGTGGAAGATGTTAATATTGAAACCATAATGGATTAGAAAGACTGTACTAATGTAAATCAATAATTTACTTTGCAACCAATAATGCTGTCAGGGTTGCTGTAGAAAATTAATCAGCATCTTGGGACCAATCAAATTAAAGAATTGAAAATTACTGTTCTGTATTAATAACAGCACTGAAGAACCTCTCTTGGTTTGTCATAGTCGCCTCCTCCTTCTACTACTACTACTATGACTAAACATATGCTGAAAGCTTCTAGGTATTGATGTACTTCTCCTGTCTTTTAGGTAACCCTTATTATGACAGCCTGGGTTCCCTGGGTGTGGGGACTTTGCTGGGTGCCGTCTCAGCCTTCCTTATCTACACCAACACAGAGGCTCTTTTGGGTCGTTCCATCCAAGCCGAGCACGTACAGAAGCTCACAGAGTTCCTGGAGAACGACCCTGCTGTCAGGTGACTTTATAAAATTGTGGACATACAAGCAGAGCAGTGATGGTCAACAAAGGACGAGTGCATATGCTCTAGCGTGTGTTGTATTGTGTCCTCAGAGCGATCCATGACGTGAAGGCTACAGATATGGGACTGAGTAAAGTGCGCTTCAAGGCAGAGGTGGACTTCGATGGACGAGTGGTTACACGGTCGTATTTGGAAAAGCAGGACATTGATCAGATCCTAAATGTAAGTGTAGAACATTGACACTGCGGTGTAGAAGTGTTGTACGTCTTGTTAACAAAAAACGTTTCTGGTTATAGGACATTCAGCAGGTGAATACTCCTGAAGAGTTGGAGGCCTTTATGTTGAAGCATGGGGAGAACATCATCGACACCCTGGGAGCAGAAGTGGACCGGCTGGAGAAAGAGCTCAAGGTCTTTTGGAAACACAAAAATACATCAAATTGTCTGTTTCTTCAAATGTTAATTGCTTAGGTTTCTACATTTATGATAATAATATGATACACATACTGCATGGTTTTTCCCCCTCATCTACCTTGAGAGTGAATGTTTTTAGACATTTATAAAAAATAGTCAGTGTGTCCTCTCACCTGAAGCTGACTCTGTGCTGTCAGTGTAGATTTACTTACACACAAACGTGCATAGACTGAGCAAGCAGAGCTCAACAATTTCAGTAGCTCTTCAATTTCACCTTTTTTAAATTTCTCTCTTTCTTAATATTTTATTTTCCCTCGGGGGAATCAAATATAATACCACAGTGTTTATAAGTCAGAAATAATAGATCAGTGGATATATCTGGAAAATCGCATTAAGCAGTATTTTTTGCCTGTTCAATGTAAATTTTCTTAGATTTAATTGATCGAACATTTTCACAGCTTGTGGCATAAAATGGATCTTACAGCTACTTCTGCACAAACCTTGTGCATGCACGGTGGGAATTACTGAGACGTGCGCGTGTGTTTGCGTGTGCGGATCTACAGTACAAGGGAACTGCAGTTTGGGCACACAAAACAGACTAGTTTAACTAATATAAACCAGCATGTACAATTTATCTTTCATGCCTAGATTTTCTCTCCTTAAATTAAAATCAAATAAGCAGGCTGACCCGAGTTTAGCAAATCCTTCATTTGAATATAACCTGTGTCTGTAGCCTGACACCACTTAAGTGTTTTCCTTTTTGATGACATATTTCACAGCCTTGATAATTGATAGCCTTCTTTCATTTTCCCCCCCATTAAAAAAAAAAAACAGCAACGCAATCCAGAAGTGCGGCATGTTGATCTGGAGATCCTGTAATCGCTGCGAGGCCAGAGAGGAGTGCAGCATCTATGTGGCGGAGAAGAAGCCAGCCCACAGTTGAAGGAGGATCAGGTGGTTCTGCACCTCCACTGAACCAGTTCTGATCCAGATGGAAGTCTTAATTTTCATCAGTCCCGTGTCATTATAGCACTCGCTCAGTCCACATGTCCCCATACTTCTGTCAGCTAATAATGATGTTCCCTTAGGTCCCACAGACTTTGACAAAAGACCCCAGTCTGCTTGCACTCATGATGTGAACTTGTGTTTTGCTGATGTAGGAACTCTTCTTGATCAGTGTTTTGCTGATGTAGGAACTCTTCATGTGTTTATAAATTGTATTCTGTTGAATATGAATGCCATTAGATGATGGCTTAGAGATCGGTAAACAGGTTTTTAAAGTCTCTGGGTGTCTGATGGAACTCTTTGTAGGCCAGTTTCACTCTTTTCAACAGGACTAGAATAACCTAGATTGATTTTTTTTTTTTTCCCCTTATGGGGTACCAGTGTTTTAATTCCTGTACAAGTGAGTACAGTATGCAAGGATGGATGATGTGCAGTTTGGAAAACTCTAAATTATAAATATAGATTTTATAATAATATAAAAATGTATCTATTTTCCCCTCAAGATCTTGTGAGTAATTGAAGAATCTATTATAGATGTGTATTATATTATCAAAGTTTATGGTTGAATTAGTTGTTATTAAAATGATAATTTAAGTCACACATTGTGACAGTAAATTGAATTGATAGTGACTCTGAAGCTTGTGGGAAGGTTTTTAAAACTCTGACAGGTCTTCACTTTAAGTCTTTTTGGAGTTCATTATGAGAGGAAGGGTACATAAGTAACCAATGTACATCCATGGTGATGGTACGATAGCTAATATAATCCGTCAAAGATGACGTCAAAAGCTTTCATGGCTGACTTTTTTTGTGCTGTCATACTACCTTACAACAATTTGCAATACCACCACTGCCAGGTGAATTGAATCCCATTGACCATCAGTTATACCTGGTGGCAGGATCGTGGGCACCCAAGGCTCATTTATGCCTGTGTGGAGCAGCGACTAGCCCATCTGGTCCGATCCCATAGGAAAGCCAATGCTGGCCACGACAGAAACGCACCAGAACACCCAGTGCACCACAGCACACCATGCAGGGGGCACAACAGCCAAAGACTCAGCCAGGCTTCCAAAATTCCCAGATCATCTGATTAAGCACCCAAGGGATGCACCTGATAAACAAGTCCGATCCAAAGCTGGTGCAAGACACCACAGTACACCCAAGAAGCCCTGCCTGTTAATGTTTTTAATGTTATGACTGATCGGTGTATAACACACACAACCACATAGGAAAAAGCTGATGAACCATGACGTTTCTAAAGATCCAAAGGTATATGGTTTGTTTGATTACCCCTTCCTATAGCACTAATGGGGGGAAAAAGTCAGATAAAGAATAAGGATTCACTGTTTCTTCAGAACACATTTTGCTCTTCATCTACATCCTCATTCGCTGCTATTGACGCTAACAATATTGTCTTAATCTGCTTAGTGATTAGAAATTAACATTATGAAAATAGAGAAAGCTGTTTGGGTTTTAGTCACCGGTTGTAAAGTAACCGACATCAAGTACTGATGGGCAGTCAGAAAATGAAGAAGCACACATTGGTGAGAAAAGTAACTTTTAGAAGTTAAGGTGCTGAACTAATGAGAAGTTTGTGGGTTCAAATCCCAGGGTTGTTAGTTACTTGACTTTATGCTTGGATTGCATCATTGTTTCATTGACTGGTTTAAGATCATTTGCAAAATGAAATAAATATTTGAATATACCATCCTCCATTACAGGGTACTAATGGATACTGCTGATACCTTTTTTTTTCTTTTTTTTTTTTAGTAAAGTCTCTTTCATAGATCATGTCTACAGTGTATATGTGATTACCACAGACATCTTCGTGTATCCTTCCCAAATATATTTATTGGCATTTAACAAAGATACAACATAGTAAATATACAAAAACATGCATTTCAAATTTCTACTTTCATCTTCGTGTATCCTGAAGAATTAACAGAAATCCCTTTAAAAGCTCAGTTCAGGCCTGAATCTCACAATGTAGGCTTAGTAGCCTTTTTTTTTTTAGTTCTGACAATAAATATTTACAATGCAAACCCATGTTGTTTAAAACTACTGTACCACCGTAATAAATGTAGTAAAATTGCCTAAGAGAATTTTTGTGAAAAAGCAAATCCTTTTACTTTTTGTTGTCTAAGAAGTTCATGAAATCATTGGCCAGAAATACTCCTGTATAATTGAATTTAAGTTTTTTTTCCCCCTTCTACACCTTATGCACAAACAAATGTCAGTTGTTTTTTTGTTTGGTTTTTTAAGCGTGTGCATGGTAATCAGGGGCAGGGGTAGCGCAACACTTCAGGCATTGGACTACTGATTTGACTGTCCCAGATTCAAGCCCCAGCACCACCAAGTTGCCACTATTTGCCCTCAATTGTTCAGATGTAAAAAAAAAATAAATCGATAGGAAAAAGAGAGAGATACAATCTAAGTCACACTGTATAGGGGTTTCTGGAAAATGAAGTGTAAAAAAAAAAAGGATTCATCAGGTTAGACTTGTCACTTTTTGCATGTGTACTTTAGAATACGTTCTGTCGGAATTAGTATACAGTATGTACACTAATTCTTTTTAAAAATGTACGCGATATTCACCTCACCAGGTGACAGATACATACTAAACTAAATGTTGATGGTCAGGTTCTGACTATCTTTTTCTGGTTAAAATGTCATGTTTTTGTTGTGACTTCAATAAATCTTATTTATTAGTCATGACACAATGATAAACTCCTGATCTATTTAGTACTCAAATATATATCTTTATTTGGATTGAAACCTAAAGTGGATGTGGATTTGACAGTTCGAGTTTCCAATCCTGCTCGTGTGTTTTGGTTTGTGATCTTTTCTTACAAATTTAGCTGGTTCTGTTTCTCAAGAATAAAAATAATTAACAGGCTAATTTATACCACAGAGTCTGTCCTGTCCAGTAGAGATGGGAATCTCCAGGGACCACCCGATTCAATATAACCACAAATTGTACTGGGATTCTTTTAGCTTCACGGTTTTATAAAAATCTTGATTCACTGTTTGTTTTTTGGGCCAGTGGGTGGTTATAATTCTAAACAAACTTAGCAAACAGTCTGCTCCTACGGTACCACACTGGATGCTCTGCCTCCAACAAAGCGTTTCCAGAGCTTGTTCAAAACAAAGAACCGCTTACATCAGGGGTTTGGGGCATCATCTTTACTAGTGTATAGTAATGTGTAGTGTATGGACTCAAAATGCAATGGGCAGCACAAATGCTTTCTAGTAGTGATGGTTTGATCCTAAAGTAGACTGTTCGCAAAGCCATGTTGAAATTTGCCTATGTTAGTGTTGTGCTTGCTGCTAGCATTCTAAAGACACCCACAGTGACATAATGATGTGACTCTCC